>OV121086.1:54439527-55732027 GCA_921293015.1 Phorcus lineatus | reverse complement strand
ATTTAGTTGCTCTGATGATACCTATATGTGTCATGTTTACAAAGTCGTTAGATTCTTAAATGTATATACATGGCCCCTTATGTCTAACCAGGTGAGCCACTGTCATTCCATCAAAGAGAGGAGAAATAATAATGCTTAGCCTTGTCAAATCGCCGATGTTTATGTCGTTCTTGGTGTGGGGAGATTTGTTCTCGATCGTTCACCCTGAATAGCTGAAGGCAAACTTTTTGCTCATCACTCACAAATCACTCAAGGCTTTAAGGCTATAAACTGGCGATATTACTGATATGATCAAGCAAAAACCTGGAATAAAATTGACAGAGGATGGTCTTGTATAAGCAAAGCTATCTAGAGAGCTCATGGGTATTTTAAGCATTCACGTGACCTGTGACGCCATTGATAGGCCGGAAGTAAGCTGGTCAACGATTGATAAATGGAATACCCCCGGGTGGAAAAAATCTATAATATTGCATTATTGCATGACAACAGCAACAAGACAGCAATGAGGGTTTTATATTGCATTCTGACGTTTTTATCAACGTCAGTCGGAATATTAGCTTATATGACGTGGAGGCGGTTGTATTTAATAGCAGGAATATTTCGGCATGGACAAACAAACGAAATTGGATCTGTTATTTGAAAGGGCAAATTATTAATAGCCTGTCATTGCGTGAAGAAGTGGACCAGTGGAACGGAAGTGCTCCTGGGAGTTGTTTGGATAAGTTACGACTCTTTAGGAAATATACCTTGGTCTTTCGGCATTTCCAAGGCACAGCAGATATGTGTAATAGCAGGATTCTCCCACACTTTAAAACAATTAGCCGAGGCAGATATGATGCGTGGGTGGTTGAAATAGAGGAATATAAATTGTAGATGTCAATACAAATACTCCGTAGGTAGCCTTAATAAACATGACATCAACCCTAGTGCACATGTTCTGAGGAGTTTAAAGCAATGAATTGATCGAGTCGGAGTAACAGATTGATGTGAATGTAATAATTGTCTTCATGTCTTAAAAAGCCATTCCGTGAGTTGTTGAAGTCAAATATGCCAAACTAAATCAATGGTGTCATTTGATCGCGAAGTATCGACTGTTACCAAAAAGACACATTTTAAAGCTTATTGGTTTTTTTTACAGTGACAATATGAAGGTAGAACGTCGCAATCATGATCGAAAACCGGACAGTGGGAGCGTCAAATGGTCAAACGTAATTTTGGAAACTTATCTAAAGCAGCTAGGAGGGCAGTAAGGAGTTGAGAGCGTTTGTTAGGTTATATAAGTAGTATCCATGTATATTAGACGTGATATCTACACCTCTGTGCATGTATAAGGCTGTTTTTAGATTTTCATGGAAAACCAGTAATTGTCATATATATATATATATATATATATGTCTTTTGGACATGAAAAGTTTAGATGTTTTGATTTTATATCACCACATATGACATTTAGGTTCGTATCAAAGGTTAATAATATGTTGTGAAAATCACGGAGTGACTCTTTAAGAATGAATTGTCAATCTTGAGGAAATCATACACCTTAAATATCTTTAAAGTCCTTTGCAGTTAAAACATTTACACACCAAAATAGTTTTTCCGCCTTATGAACTCACAGCCGACAATTCAAGACGAGATGATTTTTTATGCCAATAATCAAAACTTCTCTCATTCGTCGTCTCATCATCCTGGGGATAATACAACTTTTATAGTCAATACCTACATCGAGTTGGATTGGCTTAATCGTCCGTACGCGATATTCTGAGGGGTGTGGGCACATAACATGCTCAGGACTTTGTCCGAATATACAGCATACATTCAAGGAACATGTAATATGACCACTACCTGCACACTAGTTAATTCAACTTGATTCAAAGGTGCTTGTTGAACTTTTCTGTCAGATTGTCAGCGTATGTGGACAGTCTGAAGAGACGTGTCAATACTTCCAAGCATGTCGGATGGACGTGTCTCTCACATAAGAAATAACATAACACTCCTTGATATCAATATCCAGTTACGCTATTCCTCAACACAAGTCAATCAGTGAAGGTTGGCAACTGTGAATTTTTCACTATAATCAGATTTTAATTAACTAACGCTACGTCACCTACACAAGTAGATTTTCTACTATTTGAAATACATTCAATTATTTTTCCGATTGTCAAATCAATATAGCAAAAACAGTGTATTGCGACAAATTAACTACGACTGACGTTATGGAACTATCATGTCGAGGAACATAATGTCCCGTTATATAAGAGCTGATTGTAATAAGATGAAATCATATCATCTATCTAAAACATTTTCATGTTTGATAAAAATGTGTCAGTTAACAAAAACAAAGAATTATTTCACTGAAATAGCTGGTTTGATATAATACAGGTTTGACCATTCGTCAAGCACTAAGATCAAGTTATTTCCCGTCAGGTCTTAGTATGAGCAGAATGCAGTGTTATTTACCTATCGAACAGCCAATAAACAATTAACGAAAATTTGGCATTCTTTATACGTTACATATATCGCATTACACCATGACACATATCATATATCATACGGTCGTGATATGAAATGTATTTACCGGGCCATTCCATTCTTCGTGAAACATTCGTCCACGGTATGACCAAAAACAAACTCTTATTACGTTCTAGCCTTTCCCGAAATAAACTACGGTTGGGTTATGTGAGTTGTAAAAGTTATTGTCGCATTGTTCTTGTTGCGCCCGCCAGAAATCATATACCTTGTTCTTTAATGATTTACTCTGAGCCTGTGTCGCATTCCATTCTTGTGATCATGAGGCGCCGTGTTTGGCGTGCAGACGACAATACCAGGGCCCAGTTCTTCGTGTGAGGCAGCCTCAGAAGGTTTCAATAAAATATTTGCAATTATTTAGTGTTATTATCGCACATGGAAACAATGACTCCATCATATCATTCTCTTCACCGCAAAATCATAAGTCATGATTGCCCTTTTACGACAAGCCGGAAATGTATACGAAATTGAAAAAGCGACTTTTTACCTAGAAACATATCTGGATTTATTGTCGCCTTCACTTGGCTAATTACACTTTTTGAAGTAGTTGTATGGATATTACTTTCCAATAAAACGAGATAACGCGAAAGTCGACAAACAACGAGAGTTTATCTTGACAACAAGCTTAGCTCATTTACGTCATAGCTGTTGTGAGCTGCTTGTCTCCTCTTATACGTTTATCCTAACGGATCATTGGATTACCACAATGCCACGCTACTATTCACCTGCAACTGATATTAGTGAAATCATTAAACAGGTGTCCGTCTAGCAATGGATATTTAAACGTATTTCGACTAAATTGACATGTATATTGGTCATGTAATTGACTTCCGTGACCTATGCAATGTTGGAATGTCGCACATGTCTAATATATTTACCTTTGCTTAATCTAGGATTCTAATAACTATTAGACTTCTGTGGTATGGCTTTGTATTCGATCCGTGATTGGAGCTACGTTTGACAAAAATAATATTTACTTAACTTTACCTAGAGGAGCATGATTTAAATATGTTATTATAAATAACACGTAATGGTATACTTGAATAATTGAATTGCAAGTTGTGAATTATTGTATTGAAATATACCCCTTTTCTAGAAATAATCATTACGTCAGCATACCATATCGTTCCTCTATATATACATGGTTATACATTTCCTTTGGAAAATAAGTATTTATTTGACTTCATAGCCCGACGTGCTGTAGGGCTGGTATGTCATGTATACCAAGTACATAACCTTATAAAAACATTACGAGTGTTTGAAATTCATATCAAACGCTCCGTTCTTACAGAACGTTAAGTTCATATTGCTTTTAAAAATATTAAATGTTATACATTCCTGGAATTTTGAATAAATATAATATTATGTTTACGTAAAAGTCATATACGTATCTCAATTTTGTCATTTTTATGTCGAATGAGTATTTTTCATTCATAATGTTCGAGTCATATTTATTAAACGCTTCATGTTTCAAGAGAGAACTTAAGGCAATGTAACGCTATTTGATGAGGAAAGCTTAGTACAAAATGTTAACGAAATTATTTGTCAGCAACTGTATAATTAAAATTGTTTTTAAAATGTAGTGTTCTCCATGTTCTAGTCTCGAGTAGATTTGGAGCAAGTCGCTCTGTCGGTCGCTCAAGATGATGTTGTATAGTTCCTGAAGTTAACTGACCGGGCTAGATTGTTCCACTATCAACTGGATTCTTAAACTCCTCAGGAGGTACCAGTGGAGTTGTTCAAATACAAGGCTTATTTCATAAAGAGTTATGAATGGGTCTCTTACCCTTGTTACGAGACGGAATCATTACCTGGAATTTACAAACCCTATTTTATTTACAATTTTGTTGAATACACAAATGACAGAATAACAAGAAAATGTTATTAAAAGTACTTTCATATAGATCGAAACAGAATTATGCACAATTGTCAACAAATTTAATTAACAGGTAACTCTGGATACCGACCATTGACTAAATGTCTAATACAGCCTATCATTACGTTCAATTCAACACTTAAAAGTGTTGAGTAACTTGGTGAGGTGAGGTGAGGTGGGGTTTAACGCTACTTTCAACATTATTTCACTTATATCGCGGCTGCTAGTATTATTGCAGGAAGAATGCCCGCAACACTATAGTGGATATGCATTGCGGTGAAACCTGCGAGCATCGGCTGGAACTAGCGAACCATGGGTGGTACTGCGCTGAAATTCAGTGTAGCATTGCACCCAAACCTGACTGCGTATAGAACAGTTCTCTCCTGCAGACAAAGTTGCCGAGCCCCTTGCGGGAGAAACTTGGAGCCTTTGAACTGCATTTCGACGTGACATGCAGAAGAAAGAACGCTTCTTTACTATGAAATACACGACGTTTCGTGTAGACGCCTCTTTACTATGAAATACACGACGTTTCAGTAAAAACAGTAAAAAATCAAATGTCTTCAGGAAATCAAGTTCAAGGACGAGTGAACAAGGTTCGGTAAATCTGAGGGAATCGTCTTTGTGATTCTTGATAAAAGGTGTTCACATTAAAATGGCCGCCGTACAATTTTTGCTTTATTTGGGCCATCGTTTCTAATGACTATGGACGATCTGGTTGGGTAATCATCTGTTTTGCCCTCTAAAGTAAATACAAAGTACATAACTTTTACTATAAATGGTAAATGAAAACAACAATAACAAGTACAAAACGTGCTATAGATCTAGTAAATGAATAAAAAAAAGTGGAGTAAGTAAATGAAGCCCCGTAAAATATTACAAACAATATTTACCATTTTTTTATCAATTATTTCAGAATTTTCATAATGACCATTATTTTCTACATGTAATTTTTATATAATGTTATATTTTTTTAAAACGATAGTTTATGATGTTATGATTTCAAGAGAGTGGAACATTACTAATGTGTTAAGCAACGAACGTTAGAAATTCATTATGAACGGCCTTGAGTAGTACACTTTAACATGAGTGTACAAGTATCTATATGGGTTTGTTAAAACTGGCGTTCAAAACGATTAAATTTACCAAAGTAGCATTATTTTTAAGACAACGCTTCGGTTTAAATCATTTGTCGTTTATACTCTTTTCATGTGATATTTAATACATGTTGTAGGACTATAACATTTGCATTAATATTTTCCAATCCTATTCACTGCTTTTTTATTTTTTATGATCCAAGATTACTGAATGTAGCGCAAATAATCTAAGCGAGTACACATTTTTACCAACATACGGTTTACAAAATTTGTTTATGATTTATTTGAAGATGATTTGACAAGTTTTTCAAATGTTTTCATTTCAGCGCAGTATGGTTCGCTAGTTCCATCCGATGCTGGACGGTTTCATCGCAATACAGAGTCACATTGGTATTGGGGCTTTCCCCCTGCAATGATGCTCGACAGCAGTGATGTAAGTGAAAGCGGCGTTGAACCCAAACTCACCTCAACTCAATTTTATTCCATGACTATAAAACTATAGACGGTACCTAGATTGTTAACTGATATTGTTCTCATTGCCCTTGGCCGTACCGCTAGCACTAAGGGTATAGCTCGTTTTACCTTCAACAAGTTAACCATACAAATTGTTTTAAGCGTTCAGAGGTTTTTAAAATTCTGTTTTCAGGGAAGATACCGTTTGGTTTTTTTAAGTGATTATGACTAAACATAAAAAATTATGTATTGTTGATCAGAATGATTACATCAAACACCTTTATTACAAATCTAATCCTTTATCGTTTCAAGAAATATTTGATAGGAAGATGCATATTATTAAGATCAATGTAAACAAAACTGTAAAAAGAGAAACCTTTACCATTTTCTCTTGGTCCACCTCGTCCCGACCGATACGTTGTCTTGTGCTTTGTTCAGATGATCGCTTTCAGTGACGTTCAGCACCATCAGGCGCAACTGGCAGATTAGGCGGGTTACCCGATCAATTGCTGGATAAACTGAGAGTTTGAAGGTTGAATTCCTGCGGAACACTAAGACCAGAACTGAGCAACGTGTGATGTCATCTCGAGCAAAATACTTTACTAATATTTTTCCCAGCAGTACAATGGGTACCTGGTTCGGAAGTGATGGTATTGTGTCAGATAACCACAAAGCGTCTTCATTGGCAACTGGGTTAGATGCTCTTAATTAGGTGAGATCGGGCAGGGCAGGACAGGGCAAAAATGTGTGTGGAACTTTGAGCAAGAATTTGTGGTGTGAAGACAGACGTGATCAAAATATCATCATTTTTATGCGACAATAAGTGAAAGTAATGGAGAGAACGTATAGGCTTATCTATGGTACCTATTTCGTTTATCGAATTTGAACAATGTCTACAAAAACTATACTTTAGTTACTATATATCAGTCTTTTAATACATCTTCTCTCAATGTTGGATTTTAATGCAAAAATGATTATGCGTAATCAACACCAACCGGCAGTGATACAAAGGTATCTCTTATCATGGTGTTCGTGAAATTTTAAGCTGTATGAGAAGTTGTGCAATGGGACTGTACGTTGAAGATAACTGAGGATCAGGAAAGTCAAACCAGTAATTGTTTCCTCACTAGATTCCAGAGCATTGGTTGAATAGCCGGATAACCAGGGAACGCCGTATGAATATGGAATTTTGAAACTACAAGCGGCTATTGACGAGTCTAGGGGCATTCAGATAATAGCGGTATCGTATTTGCCTAAGTATGCGGGTAGACATTTGAATTGGGAAACAGAATTTGGATCTTGGTGAAAATTATGCCGTTAGAGTTAAGCGGGTTACACAGTAACAGATTAACTTTGACGCTTCAAATTGCACACACTCATGTAGAAAGCTTGCAATTGGTGCCAAACTGAGGGTATGGGTTCGAATCTCAAAAGGAAATCGTAAATAAAGTACAAAGAATAAATTATAGCAGATACTTAAATCCGAAATATAACAATCAAAGTGCCATCACAACAGCTTTCATGTTCAATGACTATGTAGGATTAACTAAAAATAAAATATGGGAAAAATCAAGAAAGCTTTCCAAAATATCAATATTTGTATCACTGTATTTGAAACCCTTACCGCTTAACAGATATAAACTTTCCAATCCACATGGTGGTATATATGCATTCAACGATGCAATGACCATAGTGTCCAGAGAAGTTTATAACGTTAATCAAGATGTTATTCAGAAATTAGAGAATATGAAGAGATGAAATACAATAATTTCAAACAACTTATTTCTTTACTTCCATTACAATTCTTTAGAAATTATATTTTGATCCCTAGCACTTCCCGTCTCACATCGAACTGTGAAAAGTCTGATGTAGTTGATATAGACTACTAAAAAACACTGGACTTAACAATGCTTATAATTCCGTGTACATACATATATCCCTCCGCAACTCGATCTGGCATGTACGTAATAGAGTGAAATAAAGGCATTTATCAAGTTTCATTTTATGTTCTGTTAATCTTATTCAAGTGTACTTACATGTTGATGTTTTGGTTCCAACAGAGGTTCATTGGGTTGGCGATAAACCGTTGTCAGCAAGTAGTAGTTAAATGGTTTACCTTATCCCTGATTTGAATCGCTCCTCGAGTGATATGTACGACTGAGACAGTGTTACAACTTCTGTCTTCAGAGGCCAAGCAATCTACATTTTAAAAATTAAAATGTATATGTTTAATATCTCTCACGAACCTTTTAAGATATCGTTGTTTTGGAATTTCAGACATTCAAAGTCGCCTTTCTCCGGCATTAGTATTTTATTTATTACTCTGTTGAAAATTTAGGGACGATTCTTTTGTTTCATGGGTTTATATCCGAAATTCGAATTGTAGATCTCCCGCGTATCCATCTTGATTGAAAGATGATTCGTGACATGTAAAACGTTTTCGTTAAAGGTTTAGTTACGAAGAAGAAGAAGAAGAAAATAGTTTATTTGAGTGCGATTGGTACAAGTCAAATATACATGTAGATACATGATTTCATCGCCCGGCCACTAACGTTCTTTTAAAATTCATTACAAGTTAAAAGCACTGAAAGTGCTAAAATAAAATGTACATAAAACAATAAGGTACATTATCTTACAACAGGAAATTAAAAGTTAGTTTAAATTAGTGAATGAGGTGGGAGCAAATAATCTACGTTTATACATGCTTGAAACAAGTGCAGCTATGAAAACTGATAGATCGTCGCACTGCATAATAAATATGGTTTGATCGGAAAAAGATAATTGGTTGAAAGTGGAATTTCTGGAAGAGACGACATCCACAAATGGGGTTCTCAAATCAGAGTATAAATCACAGTTTATAAAAAAATGCGTCTCGTCCTCAATCTTAGTTGATTTACAATATTTACATATACGTTGTTACGACACACTAGTTGAACATCAAACCAACTTCATAATTATTTTCATGCCTCTCATTATTATTTTCAACATGATAAATACATATGTCCTATTGACAACAGCATTTCAAACAAATTTCTTCTTATCTGGACAAATCGTCTTTTAATCAATGTACTGATGTTATCGATAAATGCTAAAGCAATTGAATGAAATATGAATATGCGTGGACATATCTGGATTACAGTAATCATTTTGACGAATGATGGAAGGAGTGCCGGGTACGACATGAAATAATCCGTGTCCATTTATTACAGCTAAAAGTAATTAAATCGTTCAAAAATAGAAGCGCCCGATTCTTGAAATATACATTACAGAGTAAATCTGACAATTACAATAATAAATCACCTCTTCGTTT
Source organism: Phorcus lineatus (assembly GCA_921293015.1). Taxonomy (NCBI): domain Eukaryota; kingdom Metazoa; phylum Mollusca; class Gastropoda; order Trochida; family Trochidae; genus Phorcus; species Phorcus lineatus. The sequence continues at coordinate 55,722,765 of OV121086.1, read as the reverse complement.
ACACAACGTTATCCGTGAAAACCAATCACGTTTTATAAATATTTGATACGGCGTTTCCTAATATAACTTACACACCCTTTATAAGTAACCTTTTATACAATCGACATGAGCTAGATCGCAGTTTCACGTGCGGGAACAATAATATGATACGTACCCTGGTCGGACTAACAAAAAAAGGGAGATAATCAATATTAGAGTGCAAATCGTGGGCGATCATAGTTCACCCGGCCCTAAAATTACCCCCCGGCAAAACCACCCCCGTCTTACCTTTCCAACCGCCCACATCGCTTCAACGACGGATCCATCTTGGAGTGTTTCTTTTTTTCGAAGTAAAGCATCTTCGTTTTCCTAAAGAATCGATCATCTTCGCATGGGGTATCGATAATCGATATATCTCTATAGACATACGCTAAAAGTATTTACCGACTAAGACCGAGTTGTAGCATCGATTCTACAAATAAACAATCGACACGCGCTGGAGAGGGAATATTATGTAATCGGCGATAGGATTTCGCCAATTCGGAAAGTCGCGTGCGAAACCGGAAGTGGCAGGCGACATTTTGGTTTGCAATAGTTATGGCTTTGAGAGGCATGAACTGTTTTGTTTATTGCCGAACCACCCGCAATAAGAAATTTGATGTGGGTGGATGTTTGATCTTATAAAAAGGCTCTTTTTGGGAAAACAATGTCTCAAAATATATGCTAGCTAAGCAGTTTTAGTGACTACCGACCAGATCAGATCACTGTTTGAAAACTTTTTTCCGATATTTGTTTTGCATGAAATGATTTGTCTGTGATGTGAAGTCTCAGGCATAAAAACATTTGTAATGCACAGAAATAAAACGTATTTGTTTGCAGAACTTTATATTTTTAACCATTTATGCCATCGAGTGTGGTTTCTTTTTCGCAAGATTTATTTTAGTGATGAAAGCGTATGTCAGTGGATATTAATATCATTACTTTTAACTGATTCGTAGTTTTTTATGATTTCAGTATCATTCCCATCAATGCCTTTCATCTCCATGTTGTGTTGTAAATTTGCATGAATGAGCATAAAGAGCCCATTGGAACTAGTCTTACCTAAACCGGCATATTCAAACAGTCACGCATCAATGTGTTGATTTTAGTGGTTTTCGCTCCTAATAAACGATTCGAAATCCACATTTTTAAAAATGATTCACACACTGGCGGCAAAGAAGCCGTATCGTGTCCATTCGGTTGACAACAATATGTTAGCCCTCATCGTTTTCCTCTCAAGTAACTCAGACTTTCACATTTAAAAAAAAAGAAGTTTTAAATGATAGTTTGACTGACCATACATATGCTACGAATTTCTCTGTATTTTGCTTATCTAGTCGAAAATAAGGTTTGAGTCCTATCACCTTTATCTATCTTAATCAATCAAAATAAAAACTTTTTAAAAACAGTTTTAAACGATCGTTGACTGGCCACACAGAAGCCAAATGGTCTTTATCAACATGTTCACACAGTTGACAACAACCTTCGAGCCCTATAAACGTTTCTCTCACAACAAACGATCCAAATTTGAGCAAGTCACCTTTGTCCCTGATCACGAATATCGCCGCTTCATCGGTTGGCTGATGGGAGGGGTTGTCTTGAAGGTGACAGACGGGCGCTAGCTTCTCTCAGATTTGGACATGGTCAGGTAAAACTCTGCGGGGGTCGATTTAACTGCTTAATTACAGGTGAAAAGAAGCAAACATAGCGAAGACTCTCGCCAGATGGAAGAGTATTGTGAGAGATTCTGCTGAAAGCCTGCTGTTCTCAGAAGAGTTCATGGGGGAAAGAGTTGTTTGGGGGAGTAAATTAGACACCCCCTTTTGTAAGGTTGCCCCACCTTTCCCCCTGCCGAGACGTTCAAGCGTGTGGGGTCTTTAATGGGACGCTTCATTTGCAAATAGCCTTCGTCTTTACCCCAGCTTGAGGTTGGACATTGAATAAATGATGATGTCGCTTGAATAGGGAATGATGTTATTTCAGCAGAGTCGGTATTATCATTATGTATTGTGAACCAACGAGTGATAAAACAAGAATTGACAGCTTTCAAACTCAACAAATAGTTACTTACATCATTAATACATATTTTGAAACAGGGTCTGTGTGATTGAGAAATTGCCATAATAACAATCATGCAGTGATTGTCGCTCCCACGATATATTCGAATTGACCTTGCATGTCAGTGTTTTCTGCTGTGTAAAACTAGACACCTCCTGAGTCAAGATGAAGTCAGGATAAGCTTTGGTGGTTTTCGCCATTCCAGTTACGTGATGCTGTAATAATGAATTAAATAATCAGACTAATACATGTTCTCAACCACTTTGCTGTACATTAGAATATATACTATCAAAACATAAATATTCATAAAAGTATTGTGATTTATTTATATACGGTGGTTTAATCGATCTCGTAACGCAGCCGTAAGGCTATAAAACGAAGGGTAATGCCATTGGTAATTTTAATTTTTTGTTCCTCCTTAATAAAGACCTGACGACGTGGTCAAATTGACTTCATTACATATGACAATATGTCTAGCAAAATCAATAGAAGCAAGAGGTATCTGTCAACACATCAGGCGTGATGAGTAAACACGTCTGGAAATTCCTCTTTTTATTTACGCAGTTTCACATGACTGGAAGTCCCTTCTCTCTTCTGTGTCGACAAACCCTGCTTTATCCAAATCTGTTAATTTCCCCACCCAAGTGCGAGTAGTTCAATATCGAAATACCCGACTTCATTTATAGTGTCACGGTTACCCTCAAATTAGTCCTGCACATGATCCAGACTCACCAATAAGAAAGGGCAAGTTTCGATGGTTGCGATCACCAATAGTAAATCTCTATTGACATAAGTACAAGCTTAACATAAGAATGTTTGAGAATAGTTCACGTCGTTTTTGTCTGAATGCATATATATGTACTTTACCCCCATCCCTCTCTTAGTGAGGAATTGATAAAATTAGCACCAGAAATAGATCCATTTTAAACTGTAATGTATATAATTGGTATCATATTTCAAGGTCTCGTAAAACGTAATGTTCGTTGTACAATGGTTTTTCACGCGATTTCGGCAGTTATGAAACCTTTATAATTGAATGTCCACATAGAAGTAGATATACCCCGCTAGAATTGGTAGTGACATTAACTTTGTGTGCCTCATGGCTGGACGACCTGTATGATTCCCAGGGAGTTGAGCTTGTAATAATGATGTGTAAAGAAAAATTACATTCGACGATCGAGGGGAGTAAAAGCATCTGTAGTCAGCGTCCGCGGAGTTGGATATTCGGATCATGCATAGGCATATTTCAGATCGGATGAAGGAAGGATTAAGCAATATGCCTTGAAAGAAAAGGATCCAATTTTTAAACCTTGTGCACATTTTGGGTCCATAAGTGTACATGCTTGTATACCCAAGCCAGTTTTGAGAGCATTAGGCTAAGTTGGTGTCAGCCAGACGATGCAGATTTCAACACAATCTCGGCATCACATGGTTGGATAGTCTGATGCTCGTTATTATATCACCCCTGGGAGTTTTCAGAATTGGCATCGGAATTACACGTCCTTGAGTTTTGTTGTGAGACATGAGCCAATGAAACGGCTTGATACGAGATTTGGAAATATCAGTTTGGCAACGCTGAGGTAAAAAAAAGACCCTATCTGCGCATGCTCAGAAATTTGAATTTAGAATTTTAAAGTAAACGCGTCTTTGAACATGAAAGTATGAGACGAGAGCTGATAGTAAAACGTCTTTTGGGAGGCTCGTAGGTGAAGTCGACTTACATTTTACTGACTCAAGTCAAGGGCGGGTAATTTCAGTAAAGATTGTCCTAATGAAAATTGCCGAGTTTGATAAAGTGAGAGGATGTAGAACGTTCAACCCTGTAGAAAGTTCCACCTTTTAGCTTTAGTAATGTTCCTCTTACACATTTACCATTCCTTCGTAATATGGTAAACCCCTGACTGTTGAATCGATCATTTGCGCAGCTGTATCACTTTACATCCAAAGGAAAATCCACTGGTTCATCATAGAATTAACTCATGTATATGCTTTCTAACAGATGTTTTGGTGACGAATACATGGTACATATGATTAACCACATGTATTGATTCGCCACACCAATGGTGACTAACGCTGTATTGATCTGGCCAGGTTAAGCAGGACGTGTGTGAGACTACGCCAGGTGAATTTTCATGACTAGACTGGTTTAATGCTAAACTTTACATGCTCACCACATATGAATAATTTCTTGAAATAACGTTACCATTATTTGTTTATTCACGGGTCGTTGACTCCCCTAATTAGCGGTTAACTCCTGTTGAGTTGTTTACGGGTAGCAAGTTGTCGCCAGTAACCAGTTTTCGTCTTGTTTAGACTGCAAATAAATCACTTGATTCCCTCATTGCTTCTCTCTTTATTTTGTTGGCTTAATTTTTATTTTCTTATCTTTCTGTCGGATGAACGGGTCTCGTCTGAGTTTAGATTTCGTTACACCGTGACAACACGAAGTTGTGTTTCTTTACTAAACTAAAATAGCTCTATCTCCATAAATATTGGGGTTACGGTACCATACAATGGCTTATTGTAAAGGGTCCAAACTCCTCTACAAGTACATATAAATATTTATAACATAAGCATTGGCATTTAAATGCTACATGTAATAAAGCTGGTAAATGGAACATGAAAATGACATTTGAACATTAAAAAATATCCACAGTCGGCGAATAAAGACATGAATGATATGAATGGATACATGAATATAAACTACATAACATGTACTTTCAACATATACAATAATTGGTGACATTTCAGAAAAGTACATTAGTGGAGAGGCGTGACATCAGGTGACAACACCGCACCTGTTCTTGCCGTTAGTTCCTAACCTCACAATCAATTCATTTAAATTTCATTTGTATATATGAGCACATATAATATCCTATGGTATATATTAACAACCGCCAAACGTAGATGAATGTAGCGCTTTTTTGCAATAACTGTTCACTTAAATTTATGATAAGGGCAGGGATTTTCCTTATTTTTGAAACGAAATTCGGGATTATAATTTCACGCACGACCTTGAGCAAATGATCAACTCATATAGTCTCATTTATTCATATACAAGATATATAACATAATTAGCTTTAGTTTGTCAGGAAGGGAATTCAATTTGCCTTATGCCACTTCTAGTGTGATGTTTATCTGTATGTTCCAGTTAGCCAACACAGAGAAGAATGGAGGAGGATGAAGACAGGGTCTTCGTTGAGGTATAAGAGGATATCTTGTACATACTGGGGTACAATGCCATATACTAATATACTAGTAAGTGCTCATAGGCAGGCTTCAGCGGTTTTCCTCAATACGAGTTTCAGTAAGATGACAGGGGCAGAGACATTGGGCGTTATGGCGATGTTTAGTTTTGAGGGTAAATATGTCGTCGTTAAACACAGAAGGAGAATAATCATAAAGATGTGTCATCTCGGTTCCTATCGTACACGACAACACTGCCCTCCTTGTATAAACAAACTATTGCCTTTCCTATGTGTTGGTTCATTTTTTGTACAGATATTCATGACTGTACTTCATTCATCATGATTTCAAGACAAGGTTAATGGTTTCAATTTCCTTGATTAATTTTGAAAGAAATGGATTCATTTCTGAATACTGGTGTGTAATTTGAACGTGATCATTCAGAGTCTGCAGTTATGGGTTAGTGAACCTTTTCATAAAGTGATTTCTTTGACCTTGTTTATCGTTGCAAAACTTTTAGAAAATTTCACCTTGTTGGTTTACAATTGGTCGAACTTTTTCTCATTCAGCGCACTACTGCAAAAAAGGGACCATTTTTTCACATGAAAAGACATATGTCAAGAATGTAAAGTATCATAATTACATTAAGATCAAAGTTGTTCTTTTAAAAAGCAGATTGCACTGTACGAAGAATGTAGCCTTTCAGAATTGAATTCCTTTTGAATGAGACGGCCGCCTCGTAACGTCTTGTCAGTCAAGAGTCTTTCCGCCAGAGCTTGATGTCTGAGCTTTCCTTCTAATTCGTCGTATAAACTGATTTATAGTAATAAAATTAGTATAGTTATCCGCCTTGGGATCGTATGGCTTTTAGCTTTACATTTCGACACGCTCCGGTGAACGCCAAGATTGCTCAAGTGTGACTGCCATTCATCTGTGATTTATTTTCGAATACAAATGAAGAAGATCTTTTGAAATGTCAAGAGATTAAAATCAAAAGATAGATAAATAAAACAAGTCTTCTTTGAGGTGTCAGAAGACTAGTTTCAAGGCGCACTCCCTCATAAAATTGTCTTAGCTTGAAGACAATGACGTGCTATTGCAGTCATTATCTATCGTCGAGATTTTTAGAATTCTATCGTCATTTAACCCTGCTTTGGTGAACGAAGACGCGTGGTACAAAATTATAAACTGCATTGTCCTTATGTAAAATATCATACTTCTTAAGACTTTTACAGCTGAAGGGCTGTCTCTATGCCTTTGATATTAACTTTCACTGACGATTAAGAAGTTGAATGCATATACTACCATCATCACGATAATGAAAGATAAGTTTTTATAAAATTAGATAATTAGTGCAACTCTCATTGCGTAGTTGAGATAGGAAAACGTAAATGACCAATGAAACATGTCCTCGGAATTAAAAAAATGAATTTATTGTGTCAAAAAACATAAATTAAAATTATCTATGAAATTACATTGTATAAGTTTGTGTTCTCTGTAAAGCTTAAATATACATTGGTGATCCAGGAAATTTAGTATGTTAGGTTATCATCTATAGAGATGGAGGCACTGCAATAGATATGTACTTGAATATGTCAATAAATCCTTATTTCAAACATATCAGAGGGTTAAGAGTTAGTTAAATGGAAAATTACATGATTATTTTCATTCAATAACTTATCTTAATCTGCTGCTATGCGAAATAACAATTGATAGATAACAAAATACTGATCACTTGATATCATATGGAAAGAGATTTTATTATTTCATGATAATGTTCATTGTATCTAGAGTAGGGTAAATAAAAATGGAGACAGTTATGCAGCATTATGTTTTACACCAAACATGGACTAAGGGGGACAACTCCATTTCGTTGAATTCACTAATCATTTCTCTTAGGAATGGCTAGTTCAATCTGCAGACAACCGAAATAACTTTTGTTTATGTGTTAGAAATCCGACGGTTCTTCAAACAGATTCGTCGAATCTTTTATAGAATAGTAGGTTTGGTTTAGAATATTTTAGTATTTACACCAAAAATGAATTGTTTGGTCTAAAGCTCGTTACTTTTGTAAGATTTATCAAATGAAGTTTGCATATGACAACGTAGTTAAATAGCATGCATTGACTCATGACAAAAGGAGAGTTTATTTTCTACGTGTGAATGTGATAAACTGATTGTAGGGACGGATCCTTATGACTCGCGCCGAATTTTACTTTTAAATGTATAAATGACATTAATATTCTTTTAATTCTTCTTATTAAATCAAAAATTTGAAATCAAAACAAGGGTAACATAAACGCCACCAATTTGTAATAAATGAAAATGATCGTCAGGGATCTAAGGTGAAGGTTAAGCATTTATTACTGCTGTATTCTTTACAAAAAAGAAATAACAGAACTTGTAGTCTTTGTCTCACTCATTTTGAGCAAATGTGATACTTTGTCATGTCCGCTAAAATTCAAAGCTTGATATATCCTTTTTTTAAAGTATTATTATTGTACTCAAGGAAATGTAAATACTATTTTTAAGCGTTGTTTCTATATTACTTGAGCTAGGTATGTAATTTTAATTGTTTATCCGGGAAGATGCATTTGCACGTTTGTTGCCATGACAATTATGTAATTGACAAATAGAAACCTTGAATGAACTCGTAGAAATAGTAATTTGTAACAGGCTTTAAAGACTGTAAATGTTATGAAGGGTGTTTAATATAGCAATTAGCTCGTGTGATTTCGATATCACATACCACTTCACTAGCATAGGACATACATGTATACATCCTGACTCAGGGTAAGACGTATAGCTGACGCTTAATTCTTCTATACGTCTCACCCCGAGACAGGATGAGGACATATACAGAATAAATATTTCTAACAAAAATAACATTTTCAGTGAGCGTGTTGAAATAACAGCTCATTTACATACCATAGCTTCCATCAGAAACGTACATTTGACATAGAAAATATTTCACTGTGCCTCATGACTAAATTTTCTTTCATGTAAAGCTTTCTTTTTGTGTGATTTTCAGATAAATTGTCATAAAGGAAAAGTTGAGGTCAACCAATATTTCATTTTCAAATATTCAAACTTCAATTGGCTCTAGGAATAAAAAGCAATTTATTTCCGTGAGTACTGTAGGATAGTTGGACTTAAAAAGAGTAAACAGAAAACCGTATTTCGCTCAAATTTGCGAACTCTGCATTCCCTAACCAGACTGTTTGCTACACTAGATTGCTAGATTTTAGAATCACTCTCGGGTGTTTATGTTTTAGTCTTGAGAGAGCAGTTAATGGATTATTCAGAAGTAAATGAAGTTATCGGCCCATTTTACAAGTCATAAAACACAAATTATACAGAATATCGAACATCAGTAGTTGATATACAAGCACTGGACGGGATTTAACTTATTATTAATATTAGTGGTGGAACGATTGTTGAGAAACTAAGCACATCTTTATGCGCAAGGAAGATATACGTTGCAAAAGTATTTTCCAATTTTATAAAACAGTAGAGATAAATTTTATTTAGAGATGTTGATGTATGATATGAGTATGGAAAATGCTTTGAATGAAAAGGACACTGTAACAAGAAATCAGTTTATTGAACAGGTACTGCTTAAAGGCGCAGTCTAACTCTGGTTTAATATTATATTTGCTAGTGACAATGGAGATACCTCCTTCTGCACTCTATTACCCCGTGTTTGGTTGTGTTTAATCAATTTGAAAAGGTAAAAAATACTTTATTTTGATTTTATATGAAACCAGACAAGGAAATTAATATAGTTGTCTGAAAATGTAGACAGAGTATAGCTGTATCATTAAAGCATATTGTCTAGACAGAGGAGATATGAATCAAAACCATAACGATTTAAAAAGCGGCTCAACAGATTTGAAAACTTTAATTTTGACAGAATGTAAGCATAATACGAGGTTATTACCTGCTAATGGCTGAAAGTTGCGCTAGTTCACGAGGGTTTTGAGTCAGTAACTAAGGCCTCTGCCATTTTCCAAATTTAAAAAACTGAATCTTATGCAATTAACAACATATTAAATATAAAAGGTTTATCGCGGGAATGCTGTAGACACAAGTTAGAATACATCGTGATCTGCCTTGTGTGATAATGACTAAGTGAAGACCACAAGCGCCTGTAACAATTGATAGGTAAAAGATACCGTATATGGTATCTTTTATCTATAAATTGTTACAGGTGCTTGTGGTGAAGAGATATGCACATTCAAACGTATTTTGATATGTCTTTTTTATTTCTTTATTAACTGTGAAACATTTGAATATCCAACCGATGCCGTCACCTCACCTTTTGAAGCGTACATAAAATATGCCTTTAAAGTTGAGTGAGTTTTTTGTTTAACGCCGTTTGGGCAATATATTCAACAATAACACACCGTAGGAGCGGTGAACGGCAGGCAATATTTAATAACTGAAAGTGAACGGTTTGATGCGCGAGAGGTCAGAACGTTTTGTGTTTAAAGTGTAGGAAAATTGTCAATATCTATATATTCATAAGCCACACTTCCACCAAAATCCATGCTGTAAAATAGATGGCCTTTATGCATATTGTCGCCAAATTTCTTTCTATTCCGTCCACAGACTAGCCTATAGGCCTGAAGAACAATGTCTTGCCGCGACAACTTGTCCGTCAAAATATTTGAATTTTACGAACTTTTAGGTATCTTCAATAAATAAAGAAAAATCTAAATACACAAACATTAAGAATATTTATCAAACTAACTTCATGCCAAATTTGAAGGCTCTTCGTTATGCTGTTTTCGAGCTGTCATATTTGAAACAACACCACCATCAAACTCTTAGCGAACGATTTCATAACACAGGCACTATTAACTTGGTGAACGATTTCAATTTCTGGTAGTGAACGATTTGTTGTCAACATTAACTCGTCATCTTATTTTATTTTGTAGCATTCTAGATTATTTTCAGGTTTTTACACTTCAGATGCGCTGTCTAAACGATAGAAATGCCACCATATCAGTGTTGCTATTGTTAGGAACATTTGGAAAACTTTTGTTGGGTGATATATATCAGTGCATTGATAGTCATAGAGAAAAGAAGTTTATCATTAAAAATCGTTAATATGACAAAAAGGTACACTTACATATGTAGAAAACGATCTTAAATATGTCCCAAAAGATACTGATAAAGATATTGTTGTCCCCGGGGAACCAGAGTAACTGGGGTTTTTTTGTAAAATAGGATTAAGCACCGTCATGACCATCAAACAGAGAAAATAAAGATAATGAATTGATGGATTACAACAAAAAAGGCAAAAAACATTAACTTAAAATGCTAAGTGACATGCTTCCATCAGTTCTGTCAGTTACAGAAACATGCTATGTCTGACCTTTCCGCTTGAAAATACAGCTTTTCTTCTTTTCATTGGTGGTGTGGCGTTTTACAGCTCAGTATGTACATGTCATATGCGTTGCAGTGACACTGTGAAAATGTTTTGGTTAGCTGCATATACCATGCCAAATTCCTTCGAATGAGTCATTAGCGCGCCATTGTCCGGTTTCCGATCATAAACGACCATTTGAACCTGTTTATTGTCTCCCTACTGAACTAATCAGCAATAAGATGGTGATTTTCAGAGACAGACATTAATTTACGATAATATATATATATATATATACATATACAATTATATACATATACAATTATATATATATATATATATACACAATTAAGTGTCACATATTTGACGCAAACAACATACTCGGTGTTCACTGACAACTCTCGACAATACATGCGAAAACATCCTTGCAAATGAGATAAAACCAGGAATTATTGTAGACTCTCTTGATATCATACAGAAAGAGTATGGCGAGGAAACCAAAGCTGGGTTTTAAGTGCCGGGTCTTAACAAAACTTGGTCTTACATTCTCAACCTTTATATGACTTCAATTTAAAATGAGTGTTCATGTCGCCAATGTAATGTGCGACAGGTTGCATGTTTCTCATGTACAAACCGGGTGTAGCTCCTTAAACCATTCTGAGACGCATATTGCTGGCCGAAAGTACTACAAAGGAAGTTTTTTTCAGGGAGCAGCTTCTAACAGTAGATTCTTGACAGAGGAATAGCACTTATCTCATGTAATGACCTGTCCAAAATAATTCCACCCACGTCTATAGTATACCCATCTCCAAATAGTTTACGATTAATATAACTATGATAAAACAATAGTTAAGAATTCAAAGGAATGGCACTTTTTTTTATTCAAGTTAAAACTTTTGGATATGGAAGGCCCATTGGTAAGAAATATAATCAATATGCGGTAAACAAAAATGAATAAATAGAATTAAGGTGATCAGGATTTACATGATTGTCATATACATGATGTAAATACACTAATCATGAACGATACAGCGACCCTTCTGACTAGAAAATGTATTGAACGGTGACATTAAAGCGTACACTACACAATTAACACTTTGACATTAAATAGTTCACCATGATGTTATGAAATCGTTCACTAAGAATTTGATGGTGTTGTGGTTTCAAACATGACAGCTCGAAAACGGCACAACGAAAAGCCGTCAAATTTGGCATGAAGATAGTTTGATAAATATTCTTAATGTTGGTGTGTTTAGATATTTCTTTATTTATTGAAGATACCTAAAAGTTCGTAAAATTCAAATATTTTGACGGACAAGTTGTCGCGGCAAGACATTGTTCTTCAGGCCTATAGGCTAGTCTGTGGACGGAATAGAAAGAAATTTGGCGACAATACGCATAAAGGCCTTCTATTTTACAGCATGGATTTTGGTGGAAGTGTGGCTTATAAATATATAGATATTGACAATTTTCCTACACTTAAAACACAAACCGTTCACTTTCAGTTATTAAATATTGCCTGCCGTTCACCGCTCCTACGGTGTGAATAAGCGGCATTAGAGATGAGTTATTTCTCGTCATTTTCGGGTCGGCTTTTGACGAGTTTGAGTCATGGATAAATAGCACAAAACTAGTTCAAATATTCGCAACAAAATAATGTTGGACGGCGTTAAGTACCTCAAATTACACTCTCGCGTTATGGCAATGTCTACGAATTCGCTAGAGTAATTCTCGCTGGAATAATTCATAGTGAAATAAATAAAAAGGTATCTTTACCAAAAAGTGTAGAAGCGAGCTGAACTCAAATTAACCATGCTTCCCGCCAAGTCAGGCAAATGTAAGATTCGAAAATACCCATTGATGTGAATTCATTAGCAGCCGACTATACTGTTTTGTACTGAAGTCAATTTTTCAAATTATTGTTCATTGACTTAAATTATTGTTTCATGTTTTCATTTCACCAGTATGAAGTTTGGTGAAGATAGCATGTATAGTTTAGGAGTTATGCAGCATAATAATGCTCTGGACAACAGACTTTGTCATAGTGCGACTGTTTTTTGTCATGTTTCCATCGAAAAAGGGACATTGATTGACATGCGTCTGAAGTTTGGTAAAACTAGCATGTAAAGTTTAAGAGATATCCTCGGACAAAATTCTGGTACAGATGGACAGGCGGACAGTAAGGAATACCCAAGTTAATGATTGTCTCGAAAACAAGCCAATGAAAAATCTTCATGTTAGTTTCCGAAAGCAGGTTCCCTTCAATGATAACTCCAAGCAGTCTTTGCAAACTTAACAAGATGTTTTAAATTCAAGGCAAAATGCCAATTCTTTACAGGAACCAATGACATTTAGGTAATCAATAAAATCAATTTGAAATTCTTAAATGTGTTTTTTATTGTCATCATAAAGGGTCGAGGAGTGTCTTTTGAACCATCTTTAAAGTGTAAAATTGTTAAAGATTACTATAAATTATTTTGAAAAAAATGATCAAACATTGGTTGAAATGATAGAGAATAAATCTAAATATGTATTAAATAAGTTATAAATTTAAATCTAACAAGAGCATTCTCTCCACCAGTTATTGCTCAACTTCCCACACAGGCATAAGAGTAGTCTAACAATTAGACTCTGAAATGAAAATGTATCAGTTAATGAAAATTTAAAAAAAATATTAAATGAAATGAAAAGGAGACTGAAATTTAATTAGATTGGAAATTAGATTACCAATGTTGATATTGATCAAATATTTTCCAACAAAAGTGTACAATTTAAGTTGATTGTGATATGTTCACTGTTCTATGTTTTGCCATGAGTTTTCTTTGTCATTAGTAATAAAGTAGTGGAAAAGTTTGATTAATATCTTTATCTTTATTTACTTACAATTTTGGAATGCAGTGAGCTTCATCAATGAAGATTGCCTTGAGATGATGTCCTTTTTCCAGATCCACGACCAGGTTCTTATGTTTTCCGAGTATGGATTCAGGGCTGGTGAATATGATATCTGCTTCACCATCTCTAATATCTTCCACAGTCAGTTTCTCAATGGTTGACACAAGACTGTCATCGAGGTTTTCCTTACACTCAATGTCACTTAAGTAGACTGCTTTAAGTCCCAAAGACAAACATTTCTCTGTTTGATTTTTCATTAGTGCTACTAAGGGAGAAACAACAATTACAGTAGCAGTTTTAGATTAACATATTCCTTAAAAAGTATAGGAGATAGTTCAAAGGTTAAAGATTTTCCACTGCCTGCAGGTGAACAAAAGAGTACATCTTTTCCACACAAATACGACTTTACCACCTTCTCCTGATGTGGGCGTATCGTTTGCAAATTTACCTTCTTTAAGGATAAACTAAGGATATCGTCTATGTCCATTGGAGTTTTCTGATGAACTGGACATTCTATCAAATAAAGTGTAAAATGTATCACAAATGTTTAGGTTTAATGTAACACCACACGTTGGGGATAATGAGGTCAAGGGGGGTACAACTATGCAGTGGGGGTTAAGGTGACAGGCCCCTGCCATTCCTTGCCCCCACTCCTCATGTACTGATGACAGCTGATAAGGCACAGCACAGAATATGGGCTGTGAGCTGGTGGATTTTTACAGACCCTGAAATTAAGCTCTTGAGTCTTTTCATAGACTTGCTTAGGCTTCTTACTTATTTCAGGGTCTGGCCTACAGACTAGTATAAGAGCTGTAGCTTTCTGTAATATATGCCAACATAAATATCTTTATTTAATCAAATTAAGTTCTTACATTGTTCATTATGTTGTACAGTGGCCTGCAACTATCAAAGAAAATTATGTTTTGCTATTCATTAAATTCATAACTATTGTTCTATTGGAATACACATTTTTTGAGTTCCTAAATCAAGTAATTGCCAAATTCAGTAAGTTATTCACCATTCTTCAAAAACAACAAAGAGGAAAAGACTTGTTTTGTTTTCTTTTATTTGTTTACACTTGCAGCGAAGTGTACAAGTAAAACTTGTACATGCTATTCACTTCAATCATTACTAAACTTAACATTGAAATCTGGCCACAAAACCAGAAATAAGTAGAGCAGGCCAAGGAATTCTTTAATCTGACAGCACTAGGAAGGATAGCATCCATTAGGTGTTACCACTGCTCTCTACACTCCAGACTTGCGACTCCAGCCAACAGAGAAAGCAAACTTAACAAGGCTTCTAATATCTGAATTCACCGTCAATATTCTTCACTAAATGCATTATTTAGACAACAGTAGCAACTTTAACAAGGCGTTGACATCTGACTTCACTTACATTATTCACAAGATGCATTATTTCAATTAAACTTTATAGGTTATATCAATTGTCCTTACTCAATACATTATTTTAATAAGGCTTTCTTAAAGAGAGGCTCCTAATGCCTTCAGTTCTGCAATCTTTTTTTCCTTTGAGTGAAAAGTAAAAAAAACCCAAAATAACTGAGACTTTAACCTTTCATATTTTTTACTAAAAAAGATTTGTCAAATCTAAATCAACCCAAATATCTTCCTTGGTAACCTGCTCCGTGTGGTTATCTATAAAAATGTATGGATGATATATGTTTAAAAGAGGAATGTCCCCTTGGATTTAGCTTTCACACAAAAAAAATCCCCAGAAAGAATCTTCTCCAAATCTGATCAATACCATTCACAAAGTTTTATCTCGTGATGGGTAAGGCAGTAACTAGGCGACACAAAAAGTACATGTTTTCTTTCCTAACATTTCTGATATTAAAGAAATTAAGCACAAGTCAGTAGCTACAATCTGTATTAAATTCCACTGCAGGTTTTATAATCAATAGCAAAAGAGTTGTCATCAAAACATATGGTCACTAAGCACTCAGCAAATTTTGTTTACGTATGGTTGTAACATATGCCATCATAATTATATGAAACACAAACAGATAAATGTTTTCATTAGTTAGCATGACAGTCATAGGTTTAAGAAGGACCTCGGTTTGGATGAGTTAATATAATACAGTTAATATTCTAGATAGCCTTACAAATGAACAAACTATCTGATGAATAAACAGGCCAACAGAAGATCGTTAAGTCCAAATTCATATAAAATGACTAAGTTCAAATTAACATAAAAATCAATTAGCACAATGCATGATTTGCCAGAGATTCCCAGCCAAAAATGCTTAACACCTTGGAAAGAGTTTCTTTAAATGCTAACAAGCAACCATAAATAACACAAAATAAACAAATCACAATATGAAAAAATAAAATGTTAACAATTCCAGTGACAGCTTATTCTCTAAACATATATATATAAACATTAAGTCAACCCTAACTGACTTTGCAAACATTTTAAATTATTTGAATGTTGATTTACGTCACTGAAATGTTTATGTCTAACACGGATAAAGCTACCACCTAGTGGTACAACAGAAGATAATTATGCAGTAATAAGGCTGGAGTCTGGTCTGGAAGAAGCATGGCCCATCAACAATGGAAATGCATTGCAGCAGAAAATATACTTCTGTACATAAATCTATTTTCAGCTAGTGATCCTTTCACAATATAAAAAGTTTCTTTACACAAAATATACTGAACTACACAAGTGAGCCAACTGACAAATGAAGCCAAAATGTACAACACTAGATGAAAATGGAGATGAACGCATGTACAGGATGTATGTATGCATGTTAATATGTAAGAATGTACCAGATGAATGAATGAATGCCAAGTTGAGGTGTGTTGATGTGCGAGATGGATATTTACAAATGCCTATGTACTGACTGATGGATGGTATGTAGCATGATTTTATGTACAACATTTACACAGCTTCAATCAGCGGATGTCTCCCGGCCTTGTTCCCACAACACTAGCACCAACAAGCTCTCTCCCTGTCCACCCACCACTGCCCTATAATGAATGAAACACTTGTCCACTATGACACGACACTGTCAGTAATGGTTGGTGGAGCTTGGGTAGTTTGACACAGGACTGTGATAACCCTTCTCACTGGTCTGTAGATGAGACGGGAACGTTGACTGCGGTTTGGAACTCGAAGCCACGTTCCATCCTGATGGAGGGGGTGAGTGGAGTGGCTTAGTTTGCTTCAAACCATGATTGTATTCAAATTTCTGTCCAATGGGAGTCTGAGGTCTGGCCTGCACTTGAGCAACATATTGCACCGGTTGCTGCTGGCCAGGGGACAAAGTCGGGGGATGCTGCGGTGCCACATTGACGGTGCCAGGAGCGGTGTAGCCTGACCCGGAAGTAGAGGAGAATGGAGCCGGAGAGCCTGTGGCAGTGATGGTGGCAGGAGGTGCCAAGTAGGGAGGCTGACCGGTTGGGTGGTAACCAGCAGGGGGAGGGACAGGGGAGGGCACTGCATTCGGTCCACCCTGAGGGGGGAGCACAGACCCTGGAGGAGCTACTGGAGCAGGGGCACCGTGACCTATTCCAGCTGTACCGTTCAGCACTGGAACAAGAATAAATTCTCATTTACTGACATTAATTGCAATCAAATTAATCAATACTAAAGGTAACCGAAGAAATTATTGTTAACTGAAAATTATCATAGAAATATCAAAGTTGATGCATTTGTACATTTGAAACTGGCAGAGGACAAGATCATTCCAATTCCATGACTGTTGCAATCAATTTACTTACTTTGGTAGTTGCGATGAACAGGATGAGCTGGCCCATTGGTCCCTGGCAAGGGGGAGACAACTCTAGCTGGCTGACCTGATCTGGCAGGGTAGTTGGGTGGTAGGGACATCATGTGACTGCCGTTAGGGGGAGCCCCAGGGTGGGGGAGCAGACCTTGTCTCCCTGCCTTCAGCTGACTGGGGTGGGGGGCAGCAGGGGGAGGGGGAGGGACCTCTGGGCTCTGGCTTCCTCGGTCCTCCTCTGCAAACAAGGACAGTCTGATGTCAAAAATCATAATTCCTTAAGAAATATTTTATTCAAATGTCTTTCCATGCTGAATATCTGCATAATTTCGAACTTTGATTATTCAAACCAAAACTTAGTTTTTTCATAAACAAAAACTTAAAGGAAAAAAAAAATAATAGCTGTTGAAAACAGCTTGTCTCACACACAACCTTTAAAGGTCTTATATTGTCATAAATTGCGTAAGATTAAGTGCAAAAACAATTTTGTATGTTTTCTTAATAAATCATTTGTGTAATTTCTATGTAAATTGTATTGTTTCCTTAAATTGAAGGCAACTGTTATTGAAATAAAAAACATATCACAACAGCCATAAAGTTTCAATAGAAATGAAATGGGAAGAAAGGGATGAGAAAAATTCATGTTGAAAGCGGTAGTACAACAAAACATAACTGAAACGAAAGCGATGAATTAAGAACAGACCATATAATGAAGGTAAGTGATGAACGAGCAATCTATCAAATGTTAATTTTTATTTGGTCCTGGTTTTTCATAGTATTAATGCACCGATATATCTATCAAATACTTTACAGTTTCTTCTCTACTATTTCAGGTCCGAATACCCTTCTTCAGCAGCCAATGACAGATATATTGGCACTAATCCAGCAGCTATAAGGGCTCTCTTAATAAATCTTTACTTACATCAAAGATGAAAGATAACAATTGTAGTTTGTAGTACAATTATAGAGGATAAGAGTTAACAGAAGCAATAAACAGATTGTTAGGTTCTACACTAAGAATTTATATTATAGACTGACACATGCAAAGCAGGTTGCGGCATGACTTCGCCGGTCTGCTTTGACACTCACCCTCGCCTGCCCCCCTCCGTGTGGGAGGGGGAGTAACCCCTGTCATTGGGGGAGGCGGTGGAGGAGGGGTTTCGCACCTCTCACTTTCTGCTTCTACAAAACAGGAGGGAGCAGGCATTGTATTTACTGATAATTGTTTTGTAAACTACACCAATATTAACTTAGGCTCACTCGTGAAAATCTTTTCAAATTAACTTTTTTCACTAAAAAAAGTGTTTTTATTTATTTGTAGATTTTATATAAGAAAGAAGTTCCTACACTTAGACTTCAATGATTCAGCACATGCCACTAATGATCACTGACAGTGTGAAAACTGATGAGAATGATTCAAATGTGACAAACGCTACAAGAAACATTACAAACAAAACAGAATTAAAACATTAACTTTCTTCTTGCAAAAACAAAGTACACTTAGATCTGCTGTAATCTATTTATCTGTGGAATTGATCAACTTATTATCTGATGAGTAACTGATATTCCACTATCAAATACAGTTCAATGAAGGTGACATACCATTTTTAGCTTCCTCTTCCTCCGTATCATCAAGACCAAACTCCTGCCTCAATCTTTCCGTCAAACTCATTGGCTTGCGAACTTCCTCTTTCTTCTTCTCATTCTTCAATGGCGAAACATTCACACCTGTTTCAGACAATTAAGATGAATGAAAATTTAAGCTGTAAATGTTGCTGCAGGACTCAAAAAAATAACGTACCAGAAAATGTCAATCATTCTAAAACTGGTGCCACTTAAGTTTGTCTCACTTAACCGTCAATCTAAACAAAGTTGTCTGGACATGAGGTTAATGAGTTTCTATTCCTCCTTAACCAGGTCTGCAATCACTCATTCATGCAACTCGGACACAAAAGGAGGGAGAATCCTTACTTTTACCTGGCGGTAAATTTAACGTATGGTAAGTCAAACATGATATGAAACTGGTTAACTTCTTGATGACAATGCAGTGCAGTGTAGCTAGATATAATTCTAAAACAAATGGAGACAAAGTCTCTGAAAGTTTTTTAATTGATAAAACTACAGGTGGCAATAGCCTAAGCCATCTTTATTGTTTTGGCACAACTGATTTAAATAAAAAGCTGTTAAAGGTAAATGACATATCTGTGCCTGCCAAATTTTGGAAATTTAACTTCTTTTTAGGGCAACAATGAGGCAATGCAGAATTATTTCACTGTACAGATAAATTACAGGTTTTAAATGAAATACTCTGATCGAACTCTCACCTTTCTTGCCGGATGGACTGTTATGCTCGAAGAGGGGGAGAGGAGCAAGAGTGGGTGTCTGTGGCATGGAGGCTGACCGGCCCGCCCTCCTCCTAGCCCCATGGTGGGGGTGGTGAGAAGAGGGGTGAGGCATTCCTCTAGGAGGTGGAGGCGGGGGAGGCGGTGTTACGCTGCCTGATGAAGGTTCTTTCACCTTTTCCTTTAACCTCTTGCGGTACTCAAGGAGACTCACCTGTATTTAAGGATTAGAGTTTAACATAAAAGAATATTGATAAAAAGAAGATGGTAGTTAAAAAGTCCATGGGACCAGAAATTGAAGAATAATTAAGGGGCCAAAACAGAATGCTGGTCAACTTCCCTACAATGTACCGGTAACTTGAATCAAAGGAAGTCTTTAGAGACCGTTTAAGTTCATAATCAACATTCATGAGATTACAAAAATCATTGACTATTGTACTGTCTCATATGTAAACCGCCTACCTTCTTTTTTGTTGGTGGTTCTGGTGGAGGGGGCGGGGGTGGAGGTGAGGGTGGCAGTGGGGGTGGGGCCTCACTTTCCTCTGGCGGTAAAGGTGGAGGCGGCTCCAGTGGAAGTGGAGGGTTGAATCCATTCCCTTCCTCGGGCACATAGTTCATACTCTCAGAACTTAGAGACTGTGACATAAATTTGGCAGGAGAAGTTTTCACATCTGCAACACTTGTTGATGACACTGCGGTCACATCATCATTTAACATAGCACTATCTTCACTGTCAACAAAATTAGTCATCTCAGTCACTGTCGATGTTTCACATGGGCCTGTTTGTGAATCAGGAACTGCAACACTGACAGAACAGTCTGCTGATTGGGCTGAGAAGATTGCCTCCCCCTTGTTCTCAGTACTAGACACAAAACAAGCACTCTCTGTGGGGGGTGGGGGAGGAGGGGGTGGCTGAGGGAGGGTCAGTTCAGCTGCAGGCTCAGTCCTGCTCATTCCCCCAGCCGCAACAGCACCACTGGTGGATGCGGAATCACAGACAACTTCATGAGAATCTAACACCTTGCAGTCTCTTTCTGCAGTCACAGATGACACACAATCATCTGCAAAATCACTTGGAGTTTTTGCATCCACTTTGCTGGGCAAATCCAACACTTCAGATGCTCTTTGAGAAACATGAACCATTTCAGTCACATCAAAACCTTGACTACTGGGTACTTCATCACTCAGTTCACAAAGTGATCTGGTTCCAGCACTCAGAAGAGTCTCCATCTCTTTATCAGCTGTGTTTTCACTCTTGCTTGCATCACTCTCGGACACACAAGTCTGTAAACTGGAGGAATCCCTTTCAATATTCCTATTATCCCCTGCCTTTTCATTTCCAAGAGAATGAGCTTCTAATTCTTCCTTGCTAGTCACAAAGAGTTTGCTCTCAGGGCACACCTCATGCTTCGTCTCTTCACAAGATGAAAGTCCAGAGTCTTTGACTGCATCAACTGCCTCGTCAGTCCTCATCTCCGATTCAACAACACTGCTGTCCACAACAGGAGACTCCGTAGCCTCCTGGTGTGAATCATCCTTCTCCATGAACTGAATACTCTCGGACACATCTCCCATCAATACAGACTCGGGCAGGTGAGATTCAGATGCGTCACTTTCAATGTCTGTCGAGTCTCTCAAGCTGCTTTCTCTCCTCTGTCTCTTTAATGGAGGTCCACACAATTGCTGAAAAGGACATCAATAATGACTAGTGCTCTGGAGCCATATCCAGCAATCATTCCAGAAAAGTTGGGCAATGCATGAGCAAATTGTAGACATCAGGGGTGTAGAGATTAATCAATGCAGGTTTGTCATTAAATGTGACAGAAAACAAGATATTTGTTACTTCCTTCAGTAAATTTCCTCTTGATAACATGCAATTTTGATGTAAAAAAAAGAAAGGAAAAAAGCTTAAAACATTTGAAAAACTTTGCTTGAGCCCAATGAAGACATTCCAGAACCAATACTACAACAAAGGAAACACTTACCTGTTCCTGGAGATTCTCAGCCGTTGCTGAATGGGAGAGGAACTGCTTCAGCCCATTCTTGTTCTGGAGTTCATCTATGTCAGGTGAGTCTGGGACTGTAGTCCCAGCGCTGTGCTCACCGGCAAGCAGTACTGATGGTGAGGGAGTGGACGGAGTAGGAGTCATTGGCTGCTCCAGTGACATTGACTCACGCGCTAAGCGACGCTTTTTCAAGGGAGTCACAAAATCTGCAGAAAAATCATTTGGTTAATAGAAATTTAAGGTAATGCATCAGCAGTATGACTAAATACCTCTTGCATCAGATCATATGTCTGAAGTATTGCTAGACTGTGTAGAGGAAACAACCCATTATCTTCATATTGGATAGAAGTATCACTAACAACTTATTCCCTGAACAAAATTAAATCTATTTAAAGCCAATGTTGGTTTATGTAGATTTTATTACGAGGCTTTCCAATGTACAGCAAAGAGATTGCTTTACAGTTGCTTAGTTGCAGTTATCATTTGACTTGCATGTATCATTTAACCTGGTCTGAACAAAATACCTGGCCAGATATCAGGATAAACGAGTTTCTATTCCTCCTTAACCAGGTCTGCAATCACAGATTCATGCAACTCGGACACAAAAGGAGGGGAAAATTCTTGAACATCTCAGGAATCTTAAATTACATGGCAGTAAATGGTTCTACATGTCAAGCATTTTGCGAACTAATATTGCTCAAATTTCTAAATCAATCAGGAAAAATTTTGGAACATAGAATCCTCAGAGGTTCACTATATATACAATAGAATATACTTTAAACAACAATCAGAATTCATTCAAGGAAAATTTCTCAACCCCTGACCCTATCCGTTTTTTTCAACACAATTTTGGAATCATTTGGCACTAACGTTATCATCAGGAGAGGGATAGAAGTATATATTAATGATGATTGTGTACTGACCTGTGGGTGGGGAACCCCCAGGACTTGGCAGACACACAGTAGGGTTGGGACTCGCACCTCCGTGTACAGGAGATGCACTACCGCTGTCACTTGAAGGAGGACCAGTCTCAAACATTGCTTGCCTCAACCAGCGCTGAAAAACAGATAACCATGTTCTTAAATAAAAACAAGTGAAATGTAGCTTAGGATTCCAATTTCAACTACTGATGTTAGAATCTTCATTTACATCCCACATGGCTGCAGAAAAATAATTTATCATCACAAACAAATTAAATCTGCATAAATATTTTACCCCATTATCACCTGTGCACTTAGAGAATCTTCACTGAATGACTGGAGTAGCATGACAGTTTTGTGCCCTTTCTTGTGGCGGTTAGTTCTCCAAAGTGTTTGAGGTATGTGTAATTCTAGCGGAGACTTCAAAAGACAACTCCTTACCTTTTTGGCAGAGCCAATGCTGTGTTCATTACTGGTTTTGGGTTGAGGAACCACCACCTGTGGTGCAGCCGACCCAGCACTCTGGCTGTTGCGGCGAGGGATGTGCTCCATTGCATTACGAGGACTTGGTAGACACGCCACAAACATGGTGTCCTCCACACTCACTTCTAGCGGCTCAGTTTTGGGGAGACTGACAGGTGCTGGTACCGGCACCGGTTTGTAGTCCGTGCTCCTCTCACTCATCCACTCGTTAAACAGGTGCTGGAGGGATCAAGCATTATGATTAGGAAGTGAAACATTAGCTTACATCATGTTTTATTTGCCTTTACAGAAAAAAAGAAGTCTTAAATCCATAACAGAAGCCTTGGTTTTATCACAACAGCAAGGAAAGAAAACCTCATGAATTACTGCACTTGCTAGACATAGTCACTGGCCACAGAATTTTTGTTTTCATCAATTAAACATAAAATAAGTCTTTCTCCGAGTAAAGGGGACTAAACTTGAAAACAAAAGAAACTCACCATGCGACCTCTATGTACTAAATTAGTAAATTGTCTTATAAAGCTTATTATCAGTTATCCAGTATAGAATTTTGCCCGGGAGATAGATTGGTCAATAATGAGTTCACTAATTAAATTTTGGGGCCAAAAGCTAATCAAGTAATTATTTGGACCTGCCTGCCACCTATCACAAAGGGATTATCAAGGGATAATGATAATTCAGTTTGCATTACTGCTACAGTAGTATTTCGCCAATGAGAGAAAAGTTAATTGTTACAGTTAACATAAAATTTTAAACAGATTTGTTAAATAATCTAGAAATTTGGCATGCCATATGCAGCCAAACCCCTGTGAATTCTAATCTAACTGAACAAATTATTGGTTGTAATACAAGTGATGGCACACACCTTTTTGGTCTTGTGGAATTTGAAGCCTGCTGCATTAGTGCTGACAATATCTGCCGAGGCTGGAACAGGTGCAGGAGTGCCCGGCGTGGAGGCCGTGTTGCTGTTCTCGTCAGCTGATACCGGCTCCATCACTGCTGCAGCACTGTTCACCCGACTTCGTCTACAAACATAAGTGGTCACTTTAATATGTATCCTTTTAAAAGTTTAATTACAAAACAATGTTACTTACCATCTATGTAAAATTACATGTTTAATCTGAAACTGATACAATTGCTAGATTATGTAGGTTAACTGCTTAGCCTTTTCCACTAACCCTCTTGTGTCATTGCAAAGCTGATTTGGCTATCTATGAATTAGGAGACTTTGATATCAAATTAAATTTTTTTGTGCTCTTATGTAACTGAGAGAAAACTGATTTCAGAAGTGATAAGGAAAAAAACCTTCTTAAATAGTCAAACTTACCTCCGAGCATGTTTCTTGTTCTTTTTCCTGAAATCAAACAAATAAGATGTTATCAGTGTATGAAGGTAGTTGTTTCCTATTTCTTAAATGATTCAAAATGTCTTACCTCTTGTGATAGGGATTCATTTTTATCAACCTTCCCTCCCTCTTTTTCTTAGCAAGATTTGACAATGCCATGAGGACATCAGTCTCAGAAAAGCCTTCAAATTCACCATCTGAACCTTCAAAAACTTTTTGAGACCAAGTCACCATGCACGTCAACATTTCCATGTTTCCAAATTTCAAAATGTCTTCACATCAATAAAATGAGAGACATGTGCTTGCATATGCAATTGGAGCAACTTGAAAAGAACTGAGAGGCCAAGCACACGTTGCATGATTTGGGTCAGTCCATTGTACTGATGGGTTCATTCATTAGCTTCAATTCAACTCTGGGCAATTCCATGTGAACTGATAGGGGTGGAAGGTTGTAAATTGTTCTTCAAATCTAACTACTACATACTCCTTTATTAACACTTCAGCCAAACCACAGGAACTTTAACCAAGATAGAGCATTCATGCACTTCTACTTCAATGACTGTTGTTGTTTTTTCAGTTCTTTCGGACATACCAAATTCATTTTATATGTAATTGATAGCCATAGGCAATATTTCAAAATAAAAAACAGTCCAGTTAGATAAAATGGAAACTCAGGTAACAAAATAAACCATCACTAATTGCTTTCTTACCCTTTAGTTGGAGTTGCCTTCGTAGGAGATTCAGGTTTGGGCATTTCTTCTGGTTCTTCCTTCACAACAGGTTGAGGCGGGGGCAGTGGTTCTGTTAATTCATCCTACAAAAATATTGCTTTGTCTTACTTGACATGCCTCAGATCGCGTAAGAATTTCATTCACATACTAAAACATCATTTTCATCAAGAATCATCTCAAAAGGATGTTTACGTAACTTGATTTCTTGTGTGCACTGTTTCATATATCATTCTGAAGGAAAACAATTAGGTTTTTACAGTGAGAAACAATGACGATTGATTCCTCCTTTAACCAGGAGGTATGCAATCAGATATCCATTCAACTTGGGCACAAAATGAGAACTCCTAATGAATGATATAAAATCAAATAAAACCAATCTGAAGAAATTATTACCTTAGCATCAGGCTTTTTTGTTGTTTCAAGACGGGCTAAGGCTTCTTTTCTTCTTTCTTCTCTTTTAGCCATTTTTTCAAACGCTTTCATAATGGCCTCCATTTTCCTTTCTTCACGAGTCTGTAAGAAAAGCATGTTAACATCAGTTAAACAGATATCCAGTGTGTTGATCCTTTCAGATTCTTTTACAAACCTTCCAATATGTATAAGCAACTAAGTGATTGTTTTAACATTAATGCAAGAGTATTATTAAATTATGATTAAGGGTTATGGTTATTTAACTTCTTTACTCCCAGCCTTGTGAACAGATCCTCTTGCAGTTGGAGAGGCAAATTCTTGCATCATTCCTTTAAGTCAATAACCCTTAAAGTTTGGATAGTCCATAAACTTGTAATAAAAGAATGCTCAACCTAAAGGGTAAAAGACAAAGCTGGGATAGTAAACTGTAATTACTGTTAGCTTGCTAGAATGTGTGATGTGCTTTAAATAAGCAATGGTTGCCCAAATTGAGTGCTTTTTAGCCCTACCTTTTTCTTTGCTCTCTCTACAAGATCTTGTTCTGATTCAGAAGACACCTGTCCCTCAGCTGTATGGTGTGCAACATCTGAGGGAGTCGGGGATGCAACAGGTACTTTGATGTCGGCTTCCTTCTTAACTGGGCTCATCTCCTCCTAGTAACAAAGATCACTTGCTCCAGAAAGAAGTATACAGTAACAAGTGAATAACTATCCCTTCTGGTGAAACTTAAGAAGTTCTACAAAGGAAGTCAATATCTATCACATGGGTAAGTTTTTGTCTTAGGTTGTTTCTTCTTTTTGACATTATTGTATTGATAAACATGTCCAATAAACATTTAACTTTGACATGTATATGCATTAATGACTGAGATTTCCTTTCATCTGAATTCTACGTTAAAGAAATCAGATCCACTCACTTCAATTGGAGGAACTTTCTTGTGTTCGACTGCCTGCTTGGTCGGTGATGCAACAGGGGTTCCCGGACTCTTTACTTCAGTCTTGACCTTAGACCGGGTTAGTGACCTCTCCGGGGCGCTGAATCTCCTTGTTCTTTTTTTCTCACGAACTGGGGAGTGAGGAGGAGGAACTGGGGCTGGTGTTGGAACCGGGGCAGGTGTTCGCTGGGGCGTCTCCCTATGATAGGTGCAAATTTTGTTTCATATTATCATATCTGATTAGGTAGTTGATGCTCCTTAACACTTAACAATTGCTATACCTCTAATATATTTATCTACTTTTTTTATTTGCAAAATTGTGTGATAACCTGAATCGAATTATATGAAATAACTATTAAGGATGGTATTGCTCCTCATTTCCGTATTGCATTATACCGCGATACAGAAAAGCATATTGCAATACGTATTGCAATATATTGGTACTTTTCATAGTTCAGTTTTCCATACTCTCTTGACTAGCAGCGATTAGAACAGTGATCAAATGCTCAACTGTCCGTCATCTTGTTAAGAGAGGTAATTCTGGTGACTGGTTTCAAACTTTTAACATGTCCGTGCTATTTTCACTTTGTTCACACCTTTTTATTTATAACTTTCAGTATAATCACGTTTTTTTGGTTACGTATTTCTGCAATTTTACACGGAAACTGTTAATAACTGATAACCTCCTATATATTGGATATTTTCAGAAAAGTGTACCGGTACTTATCGTGTTGTTTCTGTATTGCAATATACTGATATTGCAAGGTTATTTATCAATTGAAAGGAACAATAGTCAACTCTCTGGGAAATATTTCGAAGTCACCATTAAAAAAAGATTGCTTCAACTAACAATGTATTTAATTGAACCACACATTAAAACTTCATCATTGAAACAGCAGCTTACTTGTTCTGTGAATTCCGTAACTTCTTGAAATATCTTGAGACAGGACATGTGGCTTTTAGACAAGCACACTCGACACTGTATGAACTGAAAAAGAAATCAATTAAAATTCAATTCACCTAATTGCCTGAATAAACAAAACTGATAAATTAACCACTTGAAAAATTTCGAATATTTTATAATGTATGATGATAATGAAAATAATCCAAAATCAAATCAATATTATTTTATCTGGTATGATATATACCCTGACTAAGAAGAAATTGAGAATGGAATGAAGACACTATCTATGAATAAAGCTACTAACCACTCTTTATAGTTGTAATCGAAGGGTATAGTTATTTCTCCTCCTCTTGGGATGTCTTTTTTAGAAAAGATGACAAAATGGATGTTACCCTTTTCAATGACATGTTGCACCTGTAAAAAAAAACAACACGCAAATTAGTGGAAAAACTTTCACAACTGATATAATCAATGATGAGGCTGATTGACTGTTAACCATAAAAAGAATAACAAACACAATTGATTACATATAATATATATATGAAAATTCCTAGCATTCTTGCTTTTTCTTCAGTCATTTATAAATTTTTGTTTTTGTTAGAAAAATAAAATACAATAAAAACATTTATTTCAACGTTTTTTCAATAACCATTAATCTGTTGTGCCTACCTCAGCATTTGGAGTACATGATCTCCGAATGAACCGAGAATCCACCCCATAAGAACTTGCATCCACACAAAGGTTGAGATTATCAAATTTTGTGTAAAACAACAGAAACGGATGTAGCCTGAAATGAGAATGTGATAATTCTTTATTCCATGCTTTGCTTTGGAGATTTTTTCAAGATAAGGTACATTAAGAAAATAACTACCAGAACTAATGACATTGTATGTTTGGGATGCATGTATATTATCAAAGTTCAGAAATAAAAATATATTAAAATCATTTGATTTTCCATCCTCTACAGTGAGATATCAATCTCATTCTAGTCAAGATTTTTGAATTCTCAAATACAATAATATCAA
This sequence comes from Phorcus lineatus, assembly GCA_921293015.1. Taxonomy (NCBI): domain Eukaryota; kingdom Metazoa; phylum Mollusca; class Gastropoda; order Trochida; family Trochidae; genus Phorcus; species Phorcus lineatus. The sequence continues at coordinate 55,694,391 of OV121086.1, read as the reverse complement.
AATATAGATCAATTGCCAAATCAAACAGGATAATGTTACGGTCAAGTGTGGTAAAAGCTTAATCCCCAACTCACTGTTTCATTAATTTCTCCTCGTCTAGATGCTCCCGGAGCATCACATATCCCTTGTATTCTATCACAGCTTGACCTTGTGGGATCATCTCCTTCGCCAGTAGACCCTGCTCAAACAAGTAAGAAAATTATATTGCATACAACTCGAACTTCACCAAGAGTTGTTGCCTTTTAGATTGATATTGACTAGGCGTGTCACGATTCGGTTCGGTACATCGAAAATCGAATCGGTAGAGGTACGATTCAATTTCGATTCTGTATGGATTCATTTCGATTCGATTTTTCAAGTACCTATTTGAATAAATCAAGTTATTTTATCTAAAGCGCAAGAGAAAATAGTAAACATTCGCTGTCGTAGCGCGTTTCCTTCATAGATTGACGTTGATTCATAAAAGTAAAGACATGCCCCTGCACTTTATAACCAACGTCTGTGGATGGATTCGTATCCAAAACGATCTCATCCCTGTTGGATAATTTTTACACAAACACGTTCATAAAGTTCAAAAAGGAATTTGCTGTCACCAGATTTCAGGATTGTCTGTCAAATATGACACAACTTAATATTTATAATCTTTAATTATGCATGAAATTAAAATAAAAAAATTTGTAAACCAACAAAATGAGTATCAATTTATTTCTTTATATCATTGCATTTTCAAAATGTGTTTATAACTCTTGTCATGTACACGTAAGACTTATCCAATTTCATATAAGTTATCATTTTCATATTTTCTATTCATATATTGGTTTGTCCTAAAATTAATAAATGTTATTTGCTTTCACGAAAAATATGAAATACAATTTCAATATTACCGTCAAAATGACCAGGTACGAGTTTCGTTTTGGTGACGAAGTCACCGCAAGATTATTGTTAACTGCCATTTGATTGGACGTTGCACCTCTATCTTAGCCAATCACTATTGATGTTACTAACGAATGCTTGTGGTCTTTGGTAAAAAATGGCGGATCAAACATCGCTTTGCAAAACACATGGGTATAAATTTGCTACAGGGAGAATATATTTTGACACGTGTACAACCTACTACGCAGATATAAAGTGTAAAACAGGTTATACATAAATTCTTTTCACTCTTAACACGATCTTGATCTCATTCCCAACGACAGCGTTCGTTATCTTGATGTTTGCGAAATTAAACTGTTTTTCCCCTACACAATTCGACTTTGTTTTTAGTTCAAGTAAATCGAATCGAAAATAATCGAATCGAAGCCTTTGAATCGATAATCGAATCGAATCGAAGTGAAAGTGAATCGTGACACCCCTAATATTGACATTGATTCATCACTGCATTTAAACTTTAACAATAAAGCTGAGGGTCTGCTGATATTTGTGCTCAATGAACTAATTAGATAACATTTGATACAGTGATAATGATAGGATGTTGAATCTACATGTTACCTCTGATCTTAAATTGAACTTAAAGATTTCTCTGCCAGTACATTAAATTGTTTCATTTATTATCAAAGAAAGGCAAAATTGTCTTTCCTGCAATAATCAATGAATTTCTATTCCTCCTTAACCAGGTCTGCATTCACAAATCATGCAACTCGGACACAAAAGGAGGGAGTTGTGTGAAATAACAAGAAAACACAAATACAAATTCAAGAAGGGACTAGCCCTAAATCTATCAAATGACTAACATTTAATAAAGTTATGATAGCTGACCTTTCTGTTTGTTTTCACTTCAGCAACCATACACAGCTGAACCAGCAGCTTGTCAGTTATAAATCCGTCAGACTGAAATAAGAACAACAAAATGAAATTCCTAACAGTGCTTCTTCTACCATTTTAGTGGATTTGCAAAATCTCTTAACCTATATCTTAGGTCATCCATTACAAGACATGAACATCAAATGTAAATATCCTGGACAATCCTAAAATAAACAGCATTGGCTCTGTATCTCATGTCTTTGCATGATGTACAAATATAAAAATTTGAATCTCCATATTATGAAGATGTTATTTGTAAAATCAGAGCTTTCAATGTCCAGTGTTCCCGGTGGTTTTGAAATTTACCGGCAACATGTGCCGACAGGGTCTCAAAATTCCGGCTGAACAACTTTTTGGCCGGTGACTATTTTATTCATACGATAGACTGTAAATAAAAATACTATAAACTGTGTTGGTGTTGTTATTTTAAGAAAAATGAATTATCAAGATAATTTTCGTTTGTTCACATTCACGGAGCTTAGAAATTCGTAAATTTGTAAGAGCTGACAACTCGAAAAAAGTGGAATTGCTCGTCACAAAAATTATTGTTTTGCAAAAATTACTTATGTACATTTGCTCATATTCGTTTGAAGACTACACTACGATCAGGTATCAAGACAATTGAAAATATTTGCTTCATTTCTTCTCTCAAGTTTCGTATCGTGGCATGTTACGTCAGCTTGTGTAAATTTATTAAGCGTATTATTTGATAGGTTTCAACCAACACGAAGTGTAATTTTCAAACTCACCAACCAAGGTAGTAATTTGATTATCTTACGTCTACGAATCGAAACACTAACTCTCGCTGGAACCAGAAGTCAGTTTATTATTGCTATATGTTTAATGTCAGGGGAAAAAAGTCCTTGGGCATTGTTTTGACTAATCATTTTCGGTCAGAGGTCCCGTCTTGTAATATTGCGGAAGAGCTAAATGAAACGGCTGGAGATTGCATTTCGCGTCAGTGAACCCTCAATCACAATGAATTGTCTTTCGCTTTTGACTAATTCCGAAATTTGTAAGATATTTGCATATGACCAAATTGGTTATCCAATCACATGACGAGTTTCACTCCACGTACAGATTTAGTTCCCACGGATAGATGACAACTGTTTTCTAAAATTTAGAACTAGTATGGTGACAAATCGATAAGGTCTTAATGTTCTAATAAAATGAAACTTTAAATTCTTTATAACCCATAATAACGTAAACTCGTAGTATCTAGTAGTATTATCTAAAAATAGTTGTCTATAAATAGCTAGTTCGATATTAAAACAATAAGGAGAACTATCCGAATGTACATGTGCGAATGGCATGACTGGAGCATGGGCGCAGTGCGTCAGAGACTATATTTAGATCGGAGATTTCCACCCTAGTTTCAATGCGTTTTCAGAACAATTGAATGGATGCAAAGAAAAGAAAAACATTATTGTGAGTGAAAAATTATTCATTAAACCGTTAAAAGGCTTCTCTAAGCAATGTGAAATTACCGGTAGTTGAAAATACCGGATCATCAAAATTTTTATCGGTAAAAAAACGGCAATTATCGGATAACGGGAACACTGAATATCCACTTGTTTTAGACGGGAAGTCAGTAAAAGCTGTTAGGGATAAAAAATTTATCCCCTCAGTACAAAGTATCTCCCTACAAAATTCAGCTTCTAAACTGATAGCTCTCCTCATTTGTTCATTTTTACATCAAAAAAACATAAACACAAACTTACCAACACTCCATTGGTCTTTGACAAGGAAAGAAGATCTTTCATACCAGCACTATAATGATTTTCTTTGGCTTCTTCATAAGCATCAACCCATGGACTACATTGGAAAAAAACAAGATGAAGTTTTATTATCCCAAACACATCCACATGGTAATTTATCATTACTTTTCTGAGATACAGGAAAAAACATTTAAGGGGTAACAATAGAAATAAAAACCTTTAAAATGCAGATTTCTTTTCAAAAAATAAATGCAACAACATGATTAACTGGTATGACATTCTCTTGCAAAAAAAAAATGAGAATACCTGAACATGCTGTTCCATGGGTCACTGCTATCGTTTGCTATCGAGACAGAAGATTTCCTCCTTTTCTGTAAAATAAAGAAACAACTGCATTATACCATTCAATCTTCGATCTCTGATCAATCCATGAAGTTGTAGTTTGCCCCTTCTTCAAAAACAATTTAACAGTGAATTTAAAAAAATAGCTTTTATAGATCTTAGAAAAAAAATAAAAAATGTGAGTAATTGTCTCAAGAGAAAAAGAATGAATTTAAGGACTTTGTAAATTATAAAATAACAGACGTTATCAAACCATATTGTACACTTTTGGTCTCACCTTTACAATTCTAGCGGGCTTCTGAGGAATATTATCTTTGGTAATCTGGAAATGAGAATGAATTTGAACTCCTACAACTTTGCAAACACAAATTAAGTGAAAACATTGCACATACCATTGATGATAATGAACTTGCCCATAATTCACAAATGCTCAGGAAGCACGTTTACTTTAGTTTCTACATATTGTTACACATGTTATAACCAATGTTTTCTTTTTATGTTCATATCAACTTTTTAATATTGAAGACTGTATAATGGTGTCTAATATGGGTGCTTTATATCTTATGTGCAGTGATTTTATATCTGTATAATGTTTTACTCAATTATATATGTACAACTCACACACAGCATGTGACACTTGAATAAACTACTTTTCTTTTTTTCTTCACATTACTTGAACATAAACAATATTTAAAAAAACCTGAATTGTCTTCTTTTATGAACTGGGTTTAATACTTCATAAACTTGACTTTGATAATCAACAAATAAAAATTACATTTTAGTTAAACATCAAAACTCACTTTAATCCTGTGTTTCTTGTTTAACTCTTTCCCAACGTTTTCTTTTTCCTTTTTTGTCAAACGTTTATCCTTTTTTAAAACCATCTTTTTAGGAGACACTTTTTCTTTAGCCTTTGAAACCCGCCTCTGTTTCACCACTTTCCCTTTTGTTGGGGTCAGCGATTTTTTGTTTAATGATGCTAAGTGATTAGCAGCCTCATCAGGATCTGTATCTGTAGCACTTGTATCTGAAGCGATAATGAAAAGAATATCTAGAAAATTCAAGCGAAAGCTTTTGATGTAGGTTTTTTTTTTTTTCCAAATTTTATTTAATCATTATCATGAGCATTATTAACACTTAATATTTTCTTTTCCATTTCCAAATTAAAAAGAGAATGCTTGACATTCTTGATGTCTCAAATAATTTAACCTTATCTTCACTTGAAAATATAAAGAAAACCTTTCCCAAGGATAATTAAAAAATTTAGCAGGTTATCTCCCTTGAAAGGATTAATAGCATATTGAATTACCTCCCTTACCTGTCATCTCCTCCCGTTTCTTCATCTGAATCAGTCTGGCTCGCTCAACATCAATGACACGAGGCTCGCACAACTCACAGAAAAAACTTTCAGGGATATTGTTCCTTTCAATGCCCATGCAATCTATGTGTTGCCAAACACTGAAAAACAAAGGTTTCCTTGTTATCTCTGGGTTTTTTTGATAACCGTCACTTAACAGTTTATATGAAATTATCTGTTATCTTCAAAGTGAGGGCCACTGAATAGTTATTTGAGAAAGATAAAGTTGACTTACCTGCATCTATCACAACAGATCATGTACCCATCGTCATGTTGGAACTGGCACACACAGCGAGTGACACTGTCGTCAAACTTGTCGTCTTTCGGCAGTGGCAGTACAGCTGACGTGCTTGTGCCAGTACTGGTAGTGGTGACCACCTCCTCAACTTCAACATGGCCATTGATGATCCGAGCAGGGGGCGGGGACTGAGGGGGGCTCGGAGGGGGCGGAGCACCATAGTTATGGTCCTTTAAGGCAGACAAATGTTTCTTTTGAAACACATTGTGTACATGAAAGCTTGTCAGAAAAATGTAAGCATCACTTAAACAAGTTTTAAAAAAAATTGAAATAATCAAATTGTGCTTCCAAGTTACAGGTTATGGAGAAGTCTTATTTCATAAATGATTTTTTATTTAAGGAATATTCATTTCTAAAATATAAAAATATTTAATGTTTCTGTATGCATAGTTTTTTTTCATACATTATTGCAACAAAATTTGCAATCCCTATGAACAAGAATTTTATTTTAAATCAAATGGATAATTTATGAATTATCCTTACGGACTTACATCATACAAACTGATACAGAAAATTTGGAAATAGATTACAACTAGTCCTGCCTTGTTAAATGTGAAACATTAACATTTTAAAACATCCAAATAAGCTTTAGGTTATTCAATTGTTAGAAAAATACCTGATATGGGAGGCCATAACAACTGGCATAGACAGTTGGAGGCGGTCGACAGATATCCTCAGGCGGGGGAGGAATTTCAACTGTGTCGCTGAAAGGAATATTAAAGATCATTAGGTATGCAAGTGGTAATTCTCAAATGATTTTCATGTTCAACAGATGTCAGTCCTCTCATCAGTATGCTTGTAACCTTCCACATTTGCAACCTGATCAGACCTAATGAATAGACGACCTATTTCATGACATGAGTCAATATTTTTTTACTTTGTGCGATTCATGATATACATAGAATACTTGAATCTTGTTGTGATATTATGGAAGAGGAGTGAAGAAGACTTGCCTATATCAGGATGAAAAGACATACCAAAACTTTTTGTTGCACTGCAGTCACCTGAATAAATACCTGGACAGGACTGTGCAACATGAAATCATTATCTATTAAGGAATTATATTAGCTTTGCTTTTAATATAATTTAATAAAGATTAAAAAATGATAAGACTGAGTGTTAAGTTTAACCTGTAATTCATTCATGTTTCACTTGTTAGCCACCTACACTGTCATTTGAGTTCACAACAACATACATCGACAGCAAAAGAAAAAGGTTTCTAAGCAAAAGCTTTCCTACCTTTAAATTTCAGACGAGAAATCAAACAGACAATAGAGCATAATACTACTTACTCATCGTGCGACCAGACATCATTGCCACTGTTCCCCATTCCATGGACCGCCCCAATGCGCACTATTATGCTCATCTTGATGGTTTTATATTAATTCTCCAACAGCAGAAACTGGGGCTGCTCAGAGCAGCCACACAGCAGTGCATGACAGATACCTGCCCTACACCCTACACCTGCAATACAAAAATGAAAGCTTACTAACACTTCATTTAGATACAGACATTTCATGATGATACACTTGATTTGATTTGATATGACACAAGATGATCCTTTCTTAATTTTTGAACTAATTAAGAAAGCAACAATTTCAACAATAAGCTTGAAAATAATCAATTATTAAATCCATTACTGTACATAATAACATGTATTGATTATGATATATATATATATACATTGTCTAACCTAAATTCTTATCATAGTTTTAACTTTCAATTCATTAAAACACTAAAAATTCAGCAATACAGAAAATAAATTTAATCCATTAAAAACATTGGTTTTAAATTCTTTAGGGACAAAATTTCACAAGACATTTGATAGATGCAAAGAGTAGGGCTTCTTATTGGATGAAGGCTGCCTTTCTGTCGCCAATTTCAATGGACAGAAAAACTTCGTCAGCTGAAAAAGACCTCAATTTATAATGCCATGATGGTGTTGACACGCTTCTGTAACTATATCTCAATTTTGGAAAGATTGATTTCACAAAAACATTTTTGCTTACTATGTCATTTTGGTAGGTTAACAGAGGTCCAGATAAGCTTTAAGCTTTCGCCCATCCTGCCCTCCTTAAAGGGCCACTCCGTGAGTTGTTGGAGTCATATGCCAAACTTAATCAATGGTGTCATTAGATTGCGAAGTATTGACTGTTCGACTAAAGACACATTTTAAAGCTTATTGGGTTTTGTTTACAGTAACAATATGAAGGTAGAAAGGCGCAATTATGATCGAGAACTGGACAGTGGCGCGCGTCAAATAGTCAAACGTAATTTTGGAGATCTATCTAAAACAGCCAGGAGTTGATAGTGTTTGTTAGGTTATATAACTAGTATCCATGTATATTGGACGTGATATCTACATCTCTGTGCATTTATAAGGCTGTTTTTCATTTTCATGGAAAACCAGTGTTTGCCATATATATGTCTTTTGGACATGAAAAGTTAAGATGTTTTGATTTTATAACACCACATATGACATTTAGAATTGTATCAACGGTGAATAATATGTTATGAAAATCACGGAGTGGCTCTTAACAAAGATACAGTGTCCTTCCAAACTTCTCCAAGATTGCATACTCTGATCATAAACAACCCCCTCTCTTCTCTACTAATGTGTGAGAAACAAAAGTAATTGAAGGTACTTCTTAAGTGATAGAGTATAATCTTTATTCACGATCATGTGGCTGATGCAATTCGGACACTGGTTTGCATATGATTCAGCACATACATTTCATGTTAATGTCAATATTACTAATATGCATAGAAATCCTTTCCCACCAAGGCAGGTTAGAAATTTGGTCCTTTTCATCTATACTTTTGAGTTAAGTATTGATATGTATTGAGTATTTGGCAAGCTCTTTTTTTACATACTGAAGAATCTCTAAAAGTTCTTGTACAGTAACCATTCCTGTTGACAAAATAATTCATTCTATGAAAGTTCATTTCTTAGAGTGTCTTGATATATTCCCACCATTTTGTTAACATGGTGAATAAATTATGCACTGGTAAAATGTTTTTCTTCTAAAAATGAACAAGGAAAATGACTTGACAACAGATCATAATAAAAGAATGAAAGAATTGGTTATCTCAAATGTGTTTTTCCACAGTGTAAACCAACATTGATAAAATCCTGATTGAAAATTCAAATAATAGAAAATGACTGCCTCAATCTTCAAAAATGGCGACCATAACAGGGTTCTGGGAAAACAGTCGGCCATTGTGAAAAACCAGAAACATTTTGCAAAACGAATGAATAATTTTCTCAAACTACGACTACTAATATAAAACTTTATTTCAACTGCATAAGGTAACTATCTTATTTCCCATTCGTTCTCAGCTCGTGAATTTTCAAAAGGAAACAAGGGATTAAGTTTGACATGGCGAAATGGTTCAGTTTTCGTGAACAAAAATGGCGCCGGCGACCTTCGAGATCGACCTGTCAGACAGACGTGATGATCATAATATACCCTAAAACAACCAAACTTGCATGAAAACGGCGAAATTAGGTCCATTTGAACTTCTCATTAACGTTATAAGTGTTGTCAAAATGGTTATAACTACCCACTCAGCAAAACAAACATGACTCACGCTGTCAAATCGAGAAAGATTCATGCCAAGGCCACACAAACTTACCATAAACTGGTACTTTATCCACGTTCCAAGAATACCATTTGATGATTGACTATACGGTGAAGTCACATGAGTCCAACAATGTTCACAAACATTAAAATGCAACAATAACAATAGGATAAAAAGTCTAATGTTTTGGGAAAACAAATGTCTGAACAGTTGACCCGGTTTGTTTATACCGGACACCTGCATAAAATACCCCCTTCAAAGAGTCAGTTCTTCAAAAATGGATACTGTAAACACATAATCCGTAAGAATGCACGTTTTCTGTGTATCCAAAATTGCACTTTGTCCCTTAGGAACGAGTGACAGCAGGTAAACATTGTCATTTCTTCGTTTGTTTCACCACCGTCCATTTTCCATCATGGCGGCCATGAAATGTCAATTTCTGCGGGGATTCCAATTTGAGTACGAGCGGGTACCTCACATCGTCGTGACGTCAAATAAATATTACAAAACGAGTCATAATGCATTTTATTCATCAAAACTACCATCAAATGGATGAAAATAAATGATTTGGATATCCAGAATGAAAAATTCTGCCATTTGATATTTTACGAATTCGTTGGTTTCCGTCGTCTGCTAACAAGTGCGCATGCCCGATTGATGAGACTGGGGACTTGACAGTAGTAGGGCATCTGTCAAGCTACAAAGATTCAATGTTTACAGAAATATATTACAACTGTTGGTCCTGAAAACAGCATAGTTTGCGTCTAACATGCTTGATCCGTCGTCAAGCGAAGAGGAGTCTGACAATGAGACCCTTGAAGATGAAAATTCAGACGTCCTCAGTCTCCCAAGTGCTGAGCAGAGGAGCCTGTCAGCCAGTGGGGATAACTTAAGTGTTATGGGAGGACATTCTCGTTCAAATAGTATTCGTCCTTCCAGCCCTAGCCCCTCACTCATCAGTGATAGAGAGAAGGCAGTAGAAGATGCAGAGAAATTGGAAAAAGAAGAAGAGGAGAGAAAGAAAAGGTTGCAATTGTATGTGTTTGTAATGAGATGTATAGCCTATCCTTTTAATGCAAAACAACCAACAGATATGGCAAGACGACAAACTAAGGTAACAAAACAACAGCTACAAACTATAAAAGAACGCTTTCATGCATTTCTTAGTGGGGAAACTACTATAGTAGCAGATGAGGCCTTCACAAATGCAGTCCAGAGTTACTATGAAGTGTTTTTGAAAAGTGATCGTGTCGCAAACATGGTACGTAGTGGAGGATGCTCTGCCAATGACTTCCGGGAAGTTTTCAAAAATAACATTGAGAAAAGGGTCCGAAGCTTGCCAGAGATAGATGGATTAAGTAAGGAAACGGTTCTTAGTTCGTGGATGGCCAAATTTGATTCCATATACAGAGGCGAGGATGACCCTCGGAAACAACCTCAGCGGATGGCTACTGCAGCGTCGGAGCTTATACTCAGCAAAGAACAATTATACGAAATGTTTCAAAATATATTGGGAGTGAAGAAATATGAGCATCAAATATTGTATAATGCTTGTCAGGTGAGTGATCAAGACAAATTTGTAATAAGTAGTAGAATAAGATACATTACGGTATACATGTAATGTCATCAATATTTGTTTCTTTAGAAATTTAGTTCCAGCCTCTGTATTCAATATTCAGGAGTTCGAATTGTCCTAGAACATGTTTGGTGAATTGATACTTTTAGTTAGGCCTAGAGTAGTTATCTTCCCCAAGGTCTCAACTCAGGACCTTGAAACTTAAAACCTAATTAACACGAAGTTCATTGCTCTGTCCGAGTGACGTGAGATATAACAGAATGGTCATTGGTTGCCCAAAATGGTAAGCCTGCTCATGAAGTGAGAATTAAGTAGACAGCTGATAATATGAGAATGACAATCTATCCCAAAGAGTGAACAGCATCGGTTTCTCTAATTGACTGATGCACATGATTTGCACAATTTCTATGTGTATCCTTAGCTCATATGTCGAGTCAGCAGTAGATTTGTTTTTTGTTCACATGAAACATATCCTGGTTTCTCATCCCATTTTACAAAGAACATTCTCGTAAAAAATGATAAAACATCCCCCAATATATTTGTCAATAAACATCAGTATCTATGAAATTATAAAAATGTGCTACTGTCAACCTTTCATACATTTGAAGCTTTTATATTTTTGCTATCATTGTTATGAAAGTTTTAAACTGAAGAGATGAAACTAACCAACAGTGACATTAATGTTTCATTATAAACTTTTGTGACATGGGTTTAACATATTTGACCATTACAATATCACATTAAATTTGTAAAAGAATGAAACATATTAACATTATCTCTACAATTTGCCAAGGATCATCAATATTATCCACTTTTTTCTTTAACTAACATTCAGTTATAATGTTAAGTTGTATCCTACAACAATAACATATTTTTATGGCAACTTAAACCTCATTGACAATTTTGAATTTCAAAATTATAGGATTTGATTGCCATGAGACAATTTGTGCAACGCATTATTAAACTGATTTGCAAATCAAAGAATGATCATGTAAACCTTTCAACACACCTGTAAAAAAAGATATGGGATCTAAAAACTGCAATGACAATGCATGTAGGGGCGACTATTGACCCTGACTATTGTAACAGTTCATCAATAAATGTAAAAACACACCTCAAGAATAAAGTGTTTAGTGTCTTTATGATTTTCAAGTTGCCCCAAACTTCCCCAAGCATATAGCAGAAAGATTGATAATTTCAGCATAGTCACTATCACGGTATGTCGATAGGTTGCTCTATTGTTACACCCCTAATTGATTCGAATAATAAAATCATAATTGACTTTGAAGAATCAATGATTTGAATTTTGGAACTTATTAGTAGTACTGGTACATTATGAATTGAAATATGCTTTGTCAACAAAGTATGGGACAAGTTTAAAAAAGAGTGTGAGAATGGCCCCATTGCCCTCCACCATTAACACTGTACAATTACACAGCATACATGTGTGATAATTTATCAATACTATGTCTGATAATTGTTAATGTTGGAAATTGACCTTCAAATGTACAATGCCATTGTGGAGGCCATCATTGATTGATTAGGGCTGTCCATTAATCAATCAACAGTACAAGACCTACAAGAAGTTGTGTCACATTTCTGAACTTCATTTCATATCTTTTTTACTTAAGAGGGTTTTGATAAGTTTCTTCATCAACAGTGAAAATGATAATTTTGTTGTGTAGGTCATGAAATCATTTTTATAAATCAAGTAGAATGTTGTTCCAAGAGGGGGTCCTGTGGAAATTTGCCCATCCTTCATGTTGATATATACCCTAAAATAAAAAAAGTAGGATACTTTTCCAGGGATTGGGAAAGACACCTTTGATAATAAGCCATTTATAGGGCTTTTAGTTATTTTCAGTATTTAAATAGGCCATTCCCCTAAGTAGAAATGGTAAAATTTCAAATTTGAATGGGACATTTTTTCATCAAATGTGCAAAATGGCCCATGGCCTCTGCCTTTCCCAATCTCTGCTTTTCTCAATGAAGCAGAATTGGCTAGAATAACCCCATTTGTTGATCATCTTGGAACAACACTGAAGAATCTTTATCACAATAATTGACAAAATGAGTAAAAATCATACCTGTGAAGCATTATCATATGTTTAGCAATTTTACATTAGTGTAAAATTCATTTTGTTTCATTACTCTTGGTGAAGGGACAATGAGTTGTTTTATTGTTAATTATCTAAGAATTAAGTTGCTTCAAATGAATATTTTTCAATAGGACATCTGTAATGTAAACCACTTAATGCTTTTAAGAAAAGAGAAGAAGTTTATCAGCAGGAAACAAATGGTCCTCATTAGCATGTTCCAGGCTTTAACAAAAATCATCTTGAATCTCATGATTCTTCACTTAATGAATAGTCAGGCTTTAATCAGGTGGAACTGTACTGGTTTAACCCTGCTTTATTGATATCACTGTTAGCTTCCTAGCTTTCCCATTTTCAATCAATACGTCTTTAGCTCCTATTTTTTAGGTTGTATATGTCATGCAGATGTATTGAGTACTAATCTTAGCCACCGATTACAAACTTCTCTATCTTTGGTTGTTAACACATGTTGCAAAATAATAGTTACACTTTGATTCTTGGTGGGTGGTAGTTGTGAAACTATTCACAAATAGGATAGATCTAATGTTTATATGTAACATAATGTAAGACTTGCGCAACAACTCTTTGAACAAATTTCTTTCAAGAATTGGTAATTAACATCATAAGATCTGACATTTTCATTTATATAAACATTTATAAAGTGTTTTTCATTTACAGAGTTTATGGCCTTGATTGTAAATACCTTGACTAATTAATGATAGGTTGATGTGATACTCTTACTGTCAAGTATCTAACGTCTGACAATGCCTTGGAGTAAAAAATGTACATGTTTTAGAAAATCAAAGTTCATATCTCTTGCTTAATTTGATGTCCAATGTTTTGTTAGAGCATTTGAAAATGTTAGGAGTTAGCTACAGTTGCTTCGCCAAAATAGGCTCTTTGATACCCTGACGTCGCCTTTTTATAAACTCGATGAAACTGAGGGAAGCGTTTATATAGCTACAGTTCTGCAGCTAGTTAGGAGTCATCTTTGATTAAAATTGTTTCTCAAATTTTTATTATGAATGAAGTTGAACATAATTTTTTTGTGTTTTTATAATTAAAAACCTGATAAGGATTTAGTTTTGATTTATTTTAACTACCCATGTTTCTGCCCATTTCTGAGCTTTTGATTTAAAATTGTTTTCTATACATGCTGTCGTTCTACACTCTTAGTTCATCAATGTTTGACATCACTCATATTGATAAACAGCTGTGTGTTAACAATAAACTTGACACATCTGCCACCAAAATCTGTCGCTTAGTTATTGTAAGTTGACACTGATGTATTGTTTTTGCATTTCAATTAAATATTATTTTGGTGTGCTTTTTTTTATAATGTGTGTGTACATAACCATTAATGAAACTATTTTATACAGTATTAGGAACACTTCGTATTTCAAAACAAAATACAGGCCTTTTACCCATACTATACATTGACCTTTTTTAAATCCACAAAACTATTCCACATTTTCACGAATCAAAATTCCTAAACATTAAATTGTCTTTTTATTTCACATTTTGAGAATTTTCACAACTTGACAACCTTTGTTAACCATGAAATCTCTGAAGAATTTTTCCAAGCAAGACTTTCCAAATATATGACGTCTTTACTGACCTTCAATTTTGTGACATTAATTTTATACACATGAACAAATATTGAATTTGGAATTATATTGCACAGCATCAGCAAGTCATTAAGTATACACTTTGTGCCCAACATACTAGATTGTAACTCTTGATTTTGTTGTTTTGTTTGTTTCAGAAACTGCTCTAAGTAATTAATTAGTGTTTGATAGTTTCTAAAGTTTTATGGATTTTTTCAAAGATTTAACTCTTTGATGTTGGTAATGATATTCAAATGAAAAGGTTCTGTTTTGTAATTTCATGTGATGAAATTGAAAATTGGAATCGATTTGAATTTAAATTAGGTGATATTTTGTAATTTAGATAAAAGATTCTTATGCTTTAGGATCATTCGTCTGTACTTTAGACATTTGGAGTTTAATGGTTTTGTGATTTTATAAATAATTTATGACCATCCATGCCAAGATATTATTGATCTTTTGCAGGGTTCCTCAGTATTTCAAATGGAATTCTTGTATACTACTTTTGATGTTGAAATTATCAAAATATCATAGCCAAGAAATACTATGGTAAATCACAGTAGGTAATGAAGGTGTTTTCAGGGTTGATACCCCCTTCCTATGAGAAATGACCCCATGATGTGATTTGAAGTGTCTCCCGATTTGACCTCTTATTTTCGATGTCTAATATTTTTGTAATGTATATAGTAAATCCAAACTGCACAGATCTGTTCATACAGAACAATCTTGCAGACTTTAACACATACCCTTCTGGTTAGTTGTTAATAACATAGTGAATGTTTATTTTTTATTCCTCCATGTTAGGGAGTAAAACGCAATAAAGAAAGAACATGATAGACTTCATCCATAGACAATCATTTTAGTATAATTCAATATGTGTCATGGATTGTAGCCATGAAGACATTTTATCTTAAAATGAATATTTTTCGAACATAATAGAACACAAGGGAGTTGTTTTGATGTATTGGCGGAGTTGTCTCCCATTTATCATAACCAGCCCACCCCAAGTTCTCCTCCACTGTATCCCTGAGGTACTGGACACTAGCATGTTAACGTAGCCAATCAAACTTTGATTAACTGCGGCAGGCAGCCCGGTGTTATTTCTAAAAATACAAGTGTTCCTGCTGTCTTGATCAATAGCAAGGGAAGCGATTTCAACCTCATTAAGCACATTCAAATGCAGTGCACTGTGCCGAAATGCATGATGATTCCCAACTGCATTGTTCCAGATAGAGGCTTCTCGGCCGCTGTGTCCAAAAATAAGAGTAATTGATTTTTTGCTGAGTTAGTATTATTCAGCCCTAGGGTCTCAGACAAGTCCTTGGAGGCATATATCATCATCTTCTGAACTTCTGTTACAAAACACATAAACTCTGTAAAGAAAAATCATTGTGGCTGGGAAAGCAATGGACTATCAAGATATTTTTCGGTCAACATTTGAATAATTTTTGTTGAGCATTAATATTGAACTGAGACTTTAGTGCAAATATTTCTTTTACCTAATGGGTTCTCCTAGCATTTCTTTATCTTTTTGCTGTGTCTAGGATTTTATTGTCTGTATCATAGTTTATGTGAAGACAATTTCTTTGGAAGAATGACTTTAAAACTTTTTCTTTCACTGTGTGAATCAGGAAGTGGAATCATTTTGAAAAATCAGAAATATTTCCATATAGTTGAGACAAAACTCTTGCATTGACATTTGCTTAATGTCAGAAATGGTTAGCTCAGCAATTTTTTTTATATTAATTCTAGACTTTTCGCTTTTTAGATTTCCTCTCATTAACTCACTCTTAAGAAGTTGAAATCTGGTGCACAGGTACCTACAATGGGGATTATGAATTGTAGATTTTGTGATTCTGTGGCATTGCCCCTAAAACCTGTATTCTTATTCTTCTCAAGAATGTTAAGGCTTAAAAAGCTGAAAAACATACTTTCATTATTTTCTCATGAATAAAATTGGCTAGAAAGTAGAATTATTGTGTATCGACTCCTTGCCTCTTAAGGATTATAAATTGTGGATTTGTTGACCCTATTGCCCCTAATAGGTCCACAACCTTAAAACCCACTATCACCTTCTTCTAATGAAGGAAAAGTGCTAGTAGGGATTGGGAAAGGCAGGGGCCATGGGCCATTTTACACATTGATGAAAAAATGGCCCATTCAAATTAGAGAATATACCATTGCTACTAAGGGGAATGGCCCATTCAAAATTCTGAAAATGACTAAAAACTTTATAAATGGCCCATTGTCGAGGGTGTCTTTCCTAATCTCTGTGCTAGACACCTGAAATATTGTGTAATGACTCCTTGCGTCATGAGGATTATGAATTATAGATTTATTGACCCTGATGGCCTTAATAAGTAAAAACTTAAGATAAAAACAATTGAATTTTTTCTTAGTTCATAGTATTACCTCTGGGGTCTCAGCAATAATACTAGCAGCTTTGATAGAAATACCTTTGAAAGTGGGGTTAAACCCAGATTCACCTCACCTGAGACAAGAAATTCAATTCTCTTAGAGTTGAATTTATATTGACAATTTTAATTAGAAATAAGTAGTAGATTTGATGACTATGATGGGTATTATGTAGGGATGTCACGATACACCAATGCATCGGTGCATCACCATGTTCGAGTCTACGATACCATAAACAATACAGTACAAAAAATCACAATCCAAATTTCAATGAATATCGATGTCAAATATGAATTAATATCGATCCCGACTTAACATTTGTATCGAAATAATTATTTTCTTATGACCTGAACTAAAAAAAACCCATACTTTTCTGAAGTTTCAATCATTTATTTCAATCCCATGATGCGAAACATGTCCGATAATAACATTGCTAGCTTTACGCATCCAGGTGACTTCCAACGTATCGAAGTATTTCAAATACCCAGTAAATGATGTACGCACCGTGTATCGTAAAGAGACAGTGTGTTAATTCTAACATAATTACTTGTAAATAATACAGGTGATTCAGAGGGGTTTGATTTGCAGAAAGTGTTTTTATTCAATTTGTGAATATTTTGTAATTTTGTGAAAATCTCATGATAATTATTAATATAAGAAGGTTTGTTATAGATTTTTCTGCATTCTCATTTATCTCTACTGAAACTGAAAAAACGTTTCCTCTCTGTTATGTATTTATGAATATCTTTCATATTATTTCATATATTTTATTTATATTCTGTTTAGCATCAAAGTACACAGGACATAAATAGTATATAGTAGGATATATTGAACAATGATTTTTTTAGTCATTGACTAATTGATTTAATTACAGTCATATAGATTTAAATATCCCTTACTTATTTTGTCTAACTCATATTAATGCATAATTTAGAAAGAGAGAAATCATTCATTAAAATAATGAAGAAGACAAAACATTTTTGCAAACTAAAAAAGAAATGTCAAATTTGCCTTTAAGCTTCATTCAATTAGTATGAGTACGATAAAGCTGAATACCACATTTGTTGCAAAGACAAATAACTAAAATCTTTACACAACTCATCAATCAAATTTCATCGGAATTGTCCTAGGCAATAACTCCAAGCTCCATATAATCAAGCACCAGTTCATTTCCCTTGGCACCATTTCAAATTTTGTGGAAGTTACTTTATTTTAAGAACTTTAGTAAGTGTAATAATAAGAATTAAATGTTTCTGACACTTCTTGATATTTTATTCTTGAAAACGCCACTGACAATGGATTTCCTAAACTGCCTATGACGAGTATTGGTTGTGTGAGTGTGGTGAATGCCAGTTAAAGAGGTCATAAGCTCACTTCATTATGTCTATCATTGATGGGTATTAGCGTGGTATTACTGCCATTCAGCCTTGTTAACCAGTCCCTGTCTGTATGCTAATGACCATTTATTCTGCAGATTGAAAATTTCAACAGAAAAGGTCAAAAGCTTGGTATATCAGTTTGTATTACTTGAAATGGCTTGTAAAAGGGGGTAGGCTCTTTGAAGAGAATGCTGGTCATTAGATAAGAAATATTTCTTTATTGTGTGAACTTCGCACTCATCTTCTTCATTACTTCTTTAATTTGTTCATGAGAACCCATTTATATTTCAGTTGATTTTGATCGTTACTATATACGTGATGAAATCAGATATTTACAATCAAAATTTAATCATCACTGTTAGGTCTGATGAAGAGAGTCTTACATAACAAAAATACCCTTCTGCATCAGATTTAATACTCTTTTGAAGTACTTCATCTGAGGTTGTAGGATGATATCTTCCACAAATGAAAATAGCTTCTTGTAATTATTATTTTTTGTTAATGATGTGACTGAGTTTGAGTTTAACCTTGTCGATTCAGACAAGTAAAGACAACCCGAAATAGTGGAAGGATAGGGCAGTGGTTAACATGTTCTGCTTCAAATCAAGAACCCCAGGGTTTGAACCCTGCCAGGACTTGGCAACTTAGTCTGTAGTAGAGAACTGTTATACATGCAATAAGGTTTGGGTGCAATACTACACTGAGTTTCAGCCTTGTACCACCCATAATTTGTTAGTTCCATGCCTCAATTTATAGCCAAAAAAGTGTTGCAGGCTTTCTCCCTGCAATACTACCAGCCGTGATACAAGTGGAATATTCTTGAGAGTGGTTTCAAACCTCCGTTCACCTCAACCCACCTCACAGCCTGAAATATATACATATTTTTATTGTTTTAACAGTATAGTTTGTCACATCATATGAACACATTTACAAGTATTCCGTAATTTCAAAATACAGCAATTGATCTGATAATGGATAAAAACTCAGATTAGTTCAGCTGTATCAGTGAGTGTCCTCAATAATTCCTTTATGATTCTTTTGTTTTACAATATTTCAATATTCATAACTCTACTTACTACGATTTCATCTCTTTTCTACTTTTAACGTAATTGCATCACATTCTGTGTCCAT
The DNA here is from genome assembly GCA_921293015.1 of Phorcus lineatus. Lineage (NCBI taxonomy): Eukaryota > Metazoa > Mollusca > Gastropoda > Trochida > Trochidae > Phorcus > Phorcus lineatus. Next base: position 55,675,090 of record OV121086.1, on the reverse strand, counting down.
CAGTTTGATTAATATCATGCCTCTGTCATGTCTTTTGCAATACACAGTGGTGGGAAAATTTGAGATGTTGTCACTTTCAGACAGAGTATTTCCAGCTTCATTATCAGAGTGATATTGACCTTTCAAATATCAGATAGCAAGACTGCACCGCAGGAATATATTGTGACATATCAGTGAGATAAAAAGAATTGGTAATGACCTCAAGCTAGGAACTGAATCTTGTGACTTCAGGCATATGTTTGCTTGGGGTACTTGCTTGTTTCTGCTTTTCTTTAACCTTGTTTAATTTTCCGTTGAAAAATGTTTCAAAAGTTAACTTTTTTCTGTTGTTTATTAAAGATGATGATCAAATATTTTTTGAATTTTTAACTTCAGTATCAAAGACAATGTAATGTTTGATTTCCAGCAGTGATTCTATAATTCAGCGTCGGTGTGTCTCAGTTTGTACATTTTCTCGTCCATTTTCACGCTGCTTCTTACGAAAAGTATGAATCATGTCAGTGGGATATCATTCTCAGCGACAAGTAGGCAACAAAATCTATTTTTCAAAAACATGGAGAATAAAGACATTTCATCTTAATGCTCAAGATGATATGTTTTCTTTAAAGAACTCTACAAGCTTATTTTTACTTTTTTACTTTAATTTTTACTAAATTAATATTTATCTTAGAGGATATGTGTTGGAAAGAATCTAAGGTCAGGGGAGAGACTTTACAACAGATATTTACTAGGTGGGTCAAGAAGTCAAGACAAATTTTGTCACAATGTACCTTTGTTTGTGCCTTTGAGTCATTTTCAGAATTTTGAATGGGCCATTCCCCTTCGTAGTAATGATAAGATTTCCAATTCCATGGCCATGGCCTAATCCCTGGGAATAGTTGTTTGACTTTCTTCCATAGCTTTTTTGTAGCTCTGTGCTTGAAAAAGTCACTCTATCTGAAATTAATAATGCCATTTCAGCAGAAATCTCCACATTGACCTTAAATTTCTTTATAGCAAAGGATCGTTTTTAATGGATTGTCTTTCAAGGATTGTTTCAGTATGATACTTAGAAACTGTTGTTCATGTAGTGTTTTTATAATGAAAAGATTGTTTGTGGTGCTTTTAAAGGAAAGATACATTGAAACTTTGTCCTCTTCAGCAGCTCCAAAAGATGCCTGTGTCACTTCTGATGTATGTCGTGTGAATTATGAGATATTCTAGGGGTGTCACGATACACAAAACCCTACCAAAATGATACATATATCTATATATTCAGGTGACCATACAATATTTATTGTGATACATATTCATTATTGTGTGAGAGACTGTGTTTACAAGTTTACTGTTAACAAAAAGTAACTAAAAACAATAAGTAAATGTTCACTTTTATCTAATATTAATATTAAAGTTAATAAACACTATTTGTTTAATAAGGTAAAATAAATCAAAGTAGATATTGTCACTTGTCTACATCAAGGACATGATAATCTCAATTGAACAACACCAAGAAGAGTTTTGATAAAAAGAGATTGATTTCGCAATATCAATGTAAAAATTTGATACCCTGAGATACATATCAACTTGTGTATCGTATCGGCAGTGAAAATGTATTGATACATTTGTGTATTGTGACACCCTTAGGAGATTCAGTGTCAATTAATCAGAGGTACTGCTAGAGGTGGAGAAATCTAGTAGAATACAATTTCAAATGTAGAGAATGCTGTCATCTTCAGTAGTTTTGCAATATAAATATAATATATAGTATATAATATAAACCTTATCTACACATCTTTTGAGAGATACTGAGTCAAAATATTCAAAGTATTTCTATGATAAGATGATAATGTATTACAATAATAATAGGGCTGCAACGATTCACCTTGACAACTTCGATTCGATTTTTTAATTTTTACAGCTCGATTCGATTTATTTCGATTCGATTCTTTAGAGTTCAGTAAACACTACACAACAACAAAATTGTTGAACTCAATAACTTTAATAGTTTTAAAAGTTTAAAAACCAAAGCAATGTGTCAGATAGTTTAGGCATTAAATCTGTAAGTTTCAACTGGCCCGTTTTCGATCGTTCATCCCCACTTGTACTAGAAGGCTTAGTCGCGGGTGCTTCGCAAACTAGCCCTATTTCATGTTTTCGTTTGAGATGATTCGCCAGATTTGTTGTTGACCCTGCCTTTGTTTTCACGTCTGTATAGCATATTCTGCATGTCGCAATATCACGAGCCTGGCAATTAGCTCTAAATCCGTAATGGCTCCAGACTTTTGATTTAAAATGTGCGGGAGGGTCTTTCAAGTTTGGTTCGGCCATATTGCTCGACCGTTGCCATGCAGCGCTGCTAAGGCAAATGTATAAACCACGCTGATTGGCCGAGTGCCTCGAAGATGAGGATATTAACCAATCACTGATTACGTTACATATTGTAGACTTGGTTTCCGGTTTAAAAACTTAACGTGACTTGTTAACACTCTCGAATGCAATATATCAAGATCTAATTTCGGTAAAAATTAAATTATTTTTAGGATGAAAAATTAAAAGTGAATCGAATCGAAATTTTGAATCATGAATCGATTTTCGATATTATAAATCTGAATCGATTTTCGATGCATCGTAGTGAATCGTTGCAGCCCTAAATAATAATGTATTAAATATTGCCAACTTTGTCATCTTTAGTAGTTTTCTGAGTTTCTGCACCACTTTTGAGAGATTCTGAATCAATTTATCTGCATTAGGGCCATACGAGGGCTATTAACTCTCTCAAAACAACAGAGTTATCAGGTTGCATGAGGTCGAACTAACTTACAGTAGTTGTTAGTAAGTGTAGTTTAGGTTCTGCAGGGCCTTTGATAAACTTTAGTGTATCTATATGAGGTAATATCATGAGAGGCCTCATAACTCTCCCCAAAACATGGATTATATTTGGAGTGACCATCTGCACCTAGAGTTATGTGGTTGAGTGAGATAGAGCTACCTTGCGACATGGTCTGCACCAATTTTTATAGCCGAAATATTAAGTCAGATCATCTGATGTAATGTGATTTGAGGACCCTCACCCATTTTATATCATGAAGGTAACATCTACATGAAGAGTTGTCTGGTTTCATAAGACAAGCTACTTGCAGTAGTTAGGAAATCTATTGCATCATTTTCAAAAGATTGGGTGTCGTATTCATCTGAGGTAGTACTCGAACTCGTAGGTGGCTAATATTACAAAAAATAATGTACATTGTCCTCTTCATATGTTTTGCAAGATCCTGTACCACTATTGAAAGACATAATGTCATTTAACTTAGAGGAGTGTTAACTCTCCCCCTCACATTGCTATATCTGGAGTATCCATCTACACTGAGGGTTATCTGGTTGCTTGAGACCTAGCTTCTCTGCAGTAGATTTGTGAGATACTTCGTCACATTTTAAAGAATCTGAGTGAATCTATCTGAAGTAATGCCATTAGAGAACCTGTAACTCTCCCCCACATATAGTTTCATCCTGAGTCTCCATTTGCATCGAGAGTTATCTGGTTGCATGATGCCGAGCTGACAGTAATCGGCGCTAGATTGATCATGTCTTCCCTGCAGCCTCGCATGGGCTGGTTCAGATATTGATTAGCAGGAAGTGTCCATATTCAGTGTAAATATCACACTTACTTGTCGCCTGTTTGCCAATAATAGTACAATCACATTTATTTCAGGAGAATTAATGTATTTTTAGTCCATTTGTATAAATGACAGAAATGTCATGAAAATGTGTTTAGTGTGGTTGCCTCAGAAGTAATTTCAAGGACATGATTAGAATATAAAATGATTAATGGGTTTGAAATAATAGTATAAAAACTATAATGTACTTCGACAGAACTGTACCAGAATGTATACAAAAACGTCTTCAAATATTTTCAATCTCGCCAGAGACCTGGCAACTTTGTCTGCAGTAGGGAATGTACAATGCTTTGCTGAATTTCAGTGCCAACCATGATTTGCTAGGTCCAGCTGATGCATGCAGGTTCCTTTGCAATGCATAGCCATAATGGTGTTACGGGCTTTCTCCTTCCCTATCGTTATATAAGGGAAATTCTCTTGAAAGCAGCATAAAACCCAAAATTGCCTCACCTCACCTCAAATATTTTCACATCTTCCTGTAGTAGTGAACCTTTTCACCCCTAATATTTAGGCATGAATAAATGACACATTATATAATCTTACATGTATGCTGTGAATTAAATTGGATATTGAGTGAAATTATCAGTCTATATGAAATAATGATAATAATAAATAAATAATTTTCATATTTTATTGGACATCCTCAAAGGATTTATATGACATTTTAACACTTATGTAAACTTGTTCTTTCAAGGGCTTTCCTCTTTACACAGTCTGCCCGCAGCCACACGTACGAAATAAACTCATGATATCATAAATATTTTTGACAATGATTATTATATTTTTGTGTGTGTATACTTGGATGTTATTTGTTTATTAACTCTACTTTCACAAATAAATAAAAAAATAAAATTAAATATGTACAGCCAGCTGATAAATTAATTTGTTTCAAGGATCCTAAACTATCGCAATAGCAATTGCAATACTTGGTCACAGCATTGTGTCATTATCTCAATAGCAATAGTCAAAACAGGGCCAATAATCATCCTTTTTTATTGAATTGTTGATAAGAGATTTTTTTTTTGAGATATTGATTACTATCAAACTTGAAATGTTAAATGTCAGCCTGTTCTTGAAGAACTATGTGATCCTGAACTCCAATGCTATTGATCTCCATGTTCAGGAAGTCATGTTATCCTTGACCATAGTCATTATGTCTATATGTGATGCTTAATCAAAGACCTCTTTGTGTTTGTGTAATGCTGCACCAAAGCTGGGAGTCTTGTTTCTGATTTGTGCCTGCCATCAGAGTTGATCTGCAATGATACTGGTAGCTAACGACTTCCTGTCGCATGAATCTATGCACGTAAAATGCACTATTACAGCGCTCTAATTCAGTTTAATGCCAGCATAATGGATGCAGCTCGTCTTATCCATTATGGAACACATAATGGCTAACTCCGAGAAGAGGATTTGGGATAAACTTCTCTTTTAGATAAAAGCAATACTGAATACGTAACACAATGATATGGATCAAACCTCTACATGCAGAGATCATGCAATATGCAAGCAGGGCAAATAGATGCGCCAATATGGCCGAATGATGAAAAGTTTAATCAATTGTGGATAAAGAGATGAACGTCTAGGATAAGGATAAGCTTAGCAGAGAGACTTCTGTATAAATAGCTTCACAATGAGCAAGATCTCCCATCTCCGTGTTCAGAGGAGGAATCTGCAAGATAGCTTCTTCTCATTCAGCCCTGTCAATGGAGGCCGGCAGATTCACTGTAATTGATTATCGTAAAGGAGGTCAAGCCCTGAACTCCTCTTCATTGATTTCTGCAACGCTTACATCCAAGATTTCTCTGTTATGGTCTGAAAATAAAACTTATCCATTCTTCTTCGGACCTGACTGATGACTTGAACATGTTTTTACCTGTGCTGTCATATTTCTGTTAGAGGGGATTTCCTCATTATAAATCTTACCTTTTCTGACGGGCATCACTTTTGTTTGATGATTAGCTGTAATAGTCTGATTATATATATTACCTCTTCTTCTTGTGATCCAACAAATTCTAGAACTCTTTTTATCTGACAGGTATCACTTTGGTTTGAGATTTAACTGTAATAGTCTGATTATAAATCTAACCTTTTCTTCTTGTGATTTTATTAACAGAATCCAATTTTTTTTATCTGTATGAGATAGAGGTGTGAGATTACAGACATTGCACAAAACTATTCAATACAATACATGTCAAGATTCACTTTTCTAAGGGATTTTTGAGAAAAAGAAAGCTAAACTTCTGACAAACACCTTAATCTTTTTGCAAAATGAATAATTTGAAAGTCAACTATACGCATCATGATACATATATCTTCAGATTGAGTATCACACTTCGCACAACTACGTTTTCATCATAACTCCAAGTTGAGATTTAGCTGTTAAGGTCTGATTATAAATTCCGCCCTTCCATCTTATGATTCTACGTATTGCAAAACATTCTTTAAGCTGACACATGTTGTTTGAGATTTAGCTGTTATGATCTGGTAATAATATTGCCTATCTCAATTGTCTTAACCGAACTATGTACCAGCAGGGCTCCAGATAATTATTTGGACTCCGGGGCATTTCACTCCTCAAAACAAAAATTAAGGAGTAAAATTACCAATGAAAAACACTTGGAGTATTTCTAGGTTTATCGTTTTCAGATCCTCATTCCTGGTTAGAATCTTTTTCGATGTTTGTCATTGATTATATTTTCCAAATGTCTTGTCTGTAAATAAAAGAGTGAATGCAATATAAACTCGGTAATCTTTGTTTTCATATAGGTTGACATCAAGTCAGTGGCTACTATTCCAGATGTAAAGATCAGACATGTAGTAATGAAACTTTTTTTTGACATGTCACGATCACTCCTGTAAACAAATATATTACTCGTATTCTGGAAATGTTCTGCGTATCTGTCACTCATTGATTTCATTTTTAATGCATATATGTGAATTACACATGCGTATTTTACGCAGATACGCATCTTATCTTGAGCCCTGTACCAGTGATGTCATATTACAGATTGAGATTTAGCTGTCGTTAGATTTGGCCAGGTATTCTTGGGTCCCCTCAACCCCATTGCAGATTGCAGGTAGGAGTGCAGCAATCAATCAGACTATCAAGGGTTTGCAATTGTCAGCTTTGCAGAAGTTTTTTATTGATAGGGAACATGAAAACACAGTTGGTCAGTTGACTATGGACAGTATCGAAAATGTAATTTTTTTCTGGATCAGGATATATTTATGACGACTTGCACAAGTATTACAAGCAAGTATATTCGAATTCTTTTCATTTCTAAACAGCTCAATAAAATGGGTTCTTATTAATGACTGACACAGAGTATTTTGATTATGAAATAAAAAATGTATGGAAGACCAATGAATGAAATATCATTCAATTAGAAATATTAGGTCTTTGCTCATTCTTTTTTTCAGATAGATTTCTTGCTTGCTGAAGTGTTAAATTATGTCTTGGTTCAACTGCAATGCTATAAATCTATTGATTGGATATCAGAATTTGGAAATTGACTTATGGGGTAAGACATATTTGATTTAAGAAATGGCTTTTCAAAGTTTTTAGATACTTCACTTTGCTTGGAAATATTTTGTAAGCACTTTTTAATAAATAAGATATAAGAATGTTTTCCATTTAGAAGCTTCCAAAAAAATGATTGGGATTGCTCAGTATTCAAATTTCATTTGAAGAACTTGCTTTTTCACAAATATAATAATCTCTTTTCTATAAGCTATTGACTAGTGATGATATAAAACTGTGGCCGTAACGACAAGTATCAATCTTCATTTGATGTAGGCATTTCAAAGGCTACATTTTGGAGTAAGATTTTTCAATATCACAAATCGAAGCTGCAGACCCACTTGTAGATCCCTCAGAAGAGTTGATTTCAGAACTAATTGTGTTATTTTAGCCAGATGTTGCCAATATCACCTCATATTGTTCGTCAAACCAACTAGTTCAATCAACACAAACAGGCGGTGGGCGATGTCTTATGGATTTCGAAAGTAATGCACTCTAAGCTAATGTGATGCCTTATTTTTGCTTTATCTGAGCATGAAATATTTGACGTATTAATTACCCAGGGTGCTCATGAAATTGAAAAGGGGAGGTGTATATCAATAACATCTGTAAAATGTCCCAATATTTTAGATAAAAATTCTTTAAGATTTCTGCTATATTCAATCAATTTCATCCATTATATTCAATATTTAATTTTTGATATAGCCAAAATTGATTTGCGTGTATAGTTTTATCATATGGAATGGAAAAAAGTTAAATAAACAACTTTGTAAAGGGGGCGCTTACACAGAGAGAGTGAGCTTACTGCGTTGAAATCAGTGGTTCTAAATTAAGATATTTAAGTACAAATAATTTGGAAATTAAAATATTGCGTCACAGTCTTCTTGAAGACTTTTCAAAGTTTATCCCATGTATCTTCTTGAAGATACAGCCAAGTGAGTAGGAGAGCAGCAATGAAAATTCTATTTTTAGGATGGTTCAATTTTACCAGCTAATTAAAAAAACAAGTGCTTGGAAGCTTGGAAGGACATCCTACTTACTCTTAATTGCTTTTGACTTGGCGTTGCCTGATCAAAGTGATTCAAATCGGTGGGTTTTACTTTTTAAGCTTCTTGAAAAATTAAGTCTTGTTGTATCACGCACAATGACATAAAGATATTGCTGTTTTGTTGAATTGTTTCCCTGGTTGTTCCCATTACTCATGGCCACTGGGCCTTTGCTTAGTTTTAAAGATTTTTACCAGTTTTTTTAATTCTTGAAGAAGAGGTTATTCTTTCAAAACATAGATTTGCAAAAAAAAAATTTTTTAAGCTGATAGAATTTGACAGGCATAACTGTAACAGAAGATTGGAGATGCCAGTGGAATCAAGAAAACCTTTCACTTTTTTGTGCATTACTTTTCATTTCAGAGAATAATATGTATTTGAATCAAAGAATTGTGACATTTGAAATTTCATTTATGTAAAATGATAAACTGATTACAAGTATTTCTCAGTCAATAAGTACCCTTTGTATATTTCTATTGCAGCATATATAGTAAGCTACGGAAGAGGGCAGTCGGAAAGTTCATTTCCAGATTAATTTGTGTGTTTTACTTTATTTAACTTTATTTCATGCACTCTTCTAATTGAGTTCTTCTGTAAAAAGTGGTTAGTAGATGAAGATTTACCAAAAGTGAATAGTCAAGATTCTCCAGAATTTTATTTGATTATCAAAGTTTATCTAGAAAATAATTGTTATAACATTCAGTTATACTGCTTATAAAATGCTAAGGCGGGATAGTGCTGTGGTAAGCATATAAAGCTTCAGATCAAGAGGGCCAGGGTTCGAATCTATCCAGCTAGGGAACTGTTGTACATGCAGTAAGGTTTGGGTGCAATGCTACACAAAATTTCAGTGCAGAACCACCCATGGTTTTTGCTAGTTCAAATCAATGCTCGCAGCTTTGATTCAATGCATTCAATGCATAACCACAATCGTGTTGCAGGCTTTCTCCCTGCAGAGCTATGTGCTATAGGGGATATACTCTTGAAAGCAGCATCAAAGCCCAGATTACCTCATCTCACCTCTACAATGCTTGTAAAACCATCAGGAAGGGATTCAAGATGTCTTGGCTTCTTGTTTTGCTCAGTGATTTGGTCACTTGATTTTTGCATGCAAAGTTTCATAAAGGAATTATTGCTCACAGTTAAGTTTGTTTAGGAAGGTCTGAGGTACTTATTATGTCAATTACAGCCTGAGTTACTCCATTTTCAATATGGAATGTAACAAATAAGGCAGAACCCTTAATTACAGGAAGTAGTTGAACCAACAATTGCGCATGATAAAACTCAGTATTCACTGTGACACCAAAGGGTTTTTGGATAGGAATTGGTAGCTTTTCCTGTATTAATGTTAGATTCTGTCACTTTGAATATCCATAAGTTGATTTGAGTGTAATATTGTTAAAAACAAAACCTCCTCAAAATCTTCATAATATATATAAGGTCACAATGGTGTCTGATAAGTCAGAAACATGACTAACTCTCACCAGAAAGAAAAAGACATTAGTAAATTACAAAACCATTATGGTTGTTGTAATGTCACAGATAGAAAACATATCTTTGGTTCAGTAAAATGTCAGACTGATGACTAATACCCTGAAACTAGACATTGGGAGATGATTGTTATCAACTAATTGTCACAGTGTTAGCTAAGAATGCAAACAATGCCTCAATTTTTTTACTAGCATCGTAACATTTTTTAATCCTTGAATAGGAAATTTAAGACTGTTTATCCCCTCTCTGTCTGTTTGTTTGCAATAATAGCTACACTTTAACCATGGCCATAACTTTTGATTTGTCACTCTCAACTTGTAAAAAACCTCAACTTTTGTGCAAGAAAATATGTTATGGGTGTTGTACTACATGGTGAAAAATGACACTTTTTTGTTTTGTTGGGCAAAACTTGTTGAGATCACGAGTCCAAACATCCAAAGCATCAATGTCTTAACACTTTTTGCTTATCAAAGCAGATTGTGATAGACATTTTAGTACCACCGATATAGTGGTACGGGACTCGCAGAAATAAGTTTCAGCAAACTTGTAAAAAGTAGGTAATATTGAACAAAATATTTTACTATCTTCCTTAAAATTATAGTTTTATTTGGAATTTTTTTTACGTTATTAAGATCTTTGCTTCTTTCATGCAAAATCATTACCTTGTTTGATATAAAAAATACTGTTACATGGAGGGTTGTTTAGCCTCGATTTTGTATATGCCCTAGTTTATCACTTGAGATTTGTTGACAAATATTAAGATAGTTCTCTTTTTGTAGCTTGACAACGCTGATGAGCAGGCAGCACAGGTCCGACGAGAGTTGGACGGACGGCTTCAGATGGTCGAGATGATGGCCAGGGTAGGAACTTGGCTACTACCAACATAAAAAACAAACAAATGCTGACCATTCATTTACATGTCATGTTGTTGCTTCTGCAATGAAGGATTGAATGAATGTATTCTTTCAAAAGAAATGTAATAATTTGCATAGTCACAGAAATTTTTAATCTTGTCAGCAAAACTAAAATTTGAAATACTGTTATAAAATTTTGGATATGTGCATATGTGCAGGCATCCCATTGTTTTCTATCATTATTCTAAAATATCCTTATATCCTTGTTTGATAATGAATGTTTTTGAGTGCTTCATTACATCCTGAGGGCTTCAGCTGTCCTAGAAGATAATATTTATGAAGTAATTTAAAACCGAGCTGCTCTTATTAATTTGTACTCTGTGTGTTCAAGACGTTTGTTAATATTCCTGTGTGTTTCCAGACGCGGCGACACCCCAAGTTTGTGGTGAAAGAGATGGAGAGCATGTACATTGATGAGCTCAAGTCCTCCATCAAACTCCTCATGGAAAACTTGGAGAGTCTCCCCGTATCCAAAGGAGGCGAAGCCAAGTACTCCCTGCAGAAACTCAAACGATATAACCGGTAAGATAGATTTTCATAAGAAAACATGAAATATGATTTATTGAGGGAATCTTGGACAGTTTCCAATATCCAAAGGGGTAAAAACCAAGTATTCCCTGCAAAAACTTTAATGACGTAACTGGTAATATCTGTTTCATTGAAAATTATGATATAGGATTGATTGAGAGAAACTTTGAGAGTCTCCCATCCCTATAGGGGGTTTAGCAAAGTGCTCTTTGTACAAACTCATGAAAACAATATAACCAGTAATGTATTGTCTCATTGAAGAATGTATGGTATGATACAGACTTAGACCCATGTCCGATAGTTGCAAAACTAAGTACTTCTTGCAGAAACTTGAAAGTTACAACTAATATTATGCTAGTAATTTAGATCGATTGAGAAAACTTGCAAAGTTTCTCTGTATCTAAAAACTGGGCGAACTCTGTACTCCTTGCAGAAACTCAAATGAAAAGGAGAGAGTGATTTACATTGAAACATATATGATACAAGAATGAAAGAGACTATATATATGATGAAGCCAACAAGATATAAGTAAGATGAATTTCAGCAATTGGGCTGAAACTAGGGTCTGAAATCAACTATAATATAAAGTATGATATGTTATACCCTCTTATTACAAACTTTCAAGTGAAGTTAAAGTTATTTTGACGAAATGTTGGCCAAAAAAAGATTTATTGCCAAAGTTTTCAAAGTTTTGATGTAATTACATGAATATTGACTCCTTGCATGATTTGCTGCATAAGGGTCTGAATTTAGCTCAAGTCTGCGAGCTGATGCTAAATTATTCTGGTCAAGTAAATTGTCAATGCTGCCTGTCCAAAGGGCCAGTAATCTTTTATTGATGACTTGATCATGTAAATATAATGATATGCTGGCAGTTTTGGCTCTTGGCTTATATACTCTCTAAAATACTAGCATTTAGATTCATTTTTAAAGTGTTTGTAATCCAAAGAAGCCTGCTAAATCTACCTTCATAGGACAAATTCCAGACACTTGTTAACAGGCCTTTTTTTAAAATAAAATAAGCTCATACCCAATGGTATTTCAAAATCATCTTGCATGTCATTTGAATAATTACCCTAATTGTATAAAAATAGATGCAGACTTGAAAAATTCTGATAGATTGCCGCAACACACTCATTGCGCGTGTATATATATATATATATGTAATGTAGAAACTGTCAGCATAGAATTACCTGCAAAACAATTTGAGAATTACTCCAATCTTGCAAGGGTTTTTAAAAAGTAAGTGTCTTCACAAAAAAGAGTAATTCTTTTGTTGACCACCGTATATTTGTGAATGGGTTGTTTCATAAACATGTACAAAGAAGGTTTCAAATAAGTTATTCATGTGAAACGCATGAAAAGAAAACTTGGTATTTTTGGGATGATATATTCACAAAATCCTTGAGTTTTTTTAGTGTGGTAGTTTGTTTTATTTGGATAGGTTTGTTTGAGGATATATTTGCAAAACAAATGATTTGGATGATAAGACATGACAGTTTAAATAAAACACTTCAATAAAAGAAATTATTTAGATTTAATCAATGGAGTAGTTCTGCATGGGCATAACTTGTATGTAAAAGACAACAGGCAGGTGATTACGATAGCAATCTTAGATTTGATATCTAAAAATATTTCTAGTTTTTGTATGTACATATATATATATATGTATTTACGTGTTACATTAAAACTTTTGTAGTGTGTATTGCTAGAAAAGGGGTAATAAGTCATCCTGTTAATATCATGTATTTGCAAGAATGTTTCCAAGTTTAGATGAATCAATACCTTTTACATGAAATAAGAATTCTCAGACAAGCACAAATAGAAAAAGTGCCACATTTGTCCATTTTCAAATTGTCCGTGAAAGATCTATTGCTTTTTTTATCTCTCTTGTCTGGAAGGGTTTGAAAACTGACGCTTGTGTTTATTGGATTGATGTGAATGCTGCTTGTATTGAATATGCCAAGGAAATTGATACTATATTGATAAGACTGAATCAGCCTGTTCCTGAGGAAGAGGGCTAGCTAGTAGGTATCTCGAGTCTCTTCAAGGTTCTGATATTTATCAACAGTTTTAGAATTTAATGTACATTCAAATTTTAAAGACCATTTCAACTCCTTGAATAAAGACTGAATTGGTAAAAATCAGGATAACTAAGGACTTCTTTTTACAGTCCTCTCATTGCCTATGCAGACTCGAGTCTCAAAAAGGTAAATGTTGGATATAATGATTTTATTTCTGGTCCTGTGGAATTTAACTGAACAAGTTTTAATTGTTTTCTATTCAAAATTGGACTGTTTTTCACTTGTATTCTTAATTAGAAGCTCATGCTTAGCTTATTTGGTATAAGTTAAGTGGTTGGAATTATTGTTTAGTTAAGCCTGTTACTACACATGGGGATCAATTGCTTACACATGAGTGTTATCTGTTATCATACCCTGTCTTGTGTTATAACTTATATACTTTAAATCAAATATAAAAATCTATTTATTATCCACAAGCAAAAAGAAGATATAGAGAGCAGTTACTGGTGCATTTCCTCAATGTATTATCAATTGTCTGACATCTTTCATTGAGAATATTAACACTCTGAGTGACCAAGCTTACACAAACATTATCAGGTCATTGGTGATCTTTTTTTGCACTGCATATTGTAAAAGACAGTCGATTTATTGCGTAATGAAATCTGACATGAAACTATTCAGATGAGAGCAACTTCCTAAATAGTTTAGGTCTGGTGAGTTTCCTAGCATTTATCACTGACAAGATATACCACTGGGGCATTCTGGTACATATTCAGTTAGTTATCCATTTTTTTTCTTCTTTCTTAAACCAATAAATTCATGGTTAGCACATATGAGATAACAAAAACAGGGGAAATGACAGCTGCAATGAAAGCCCCTCTCAAAACAGCCCCTTTGACACAAAAAACTTTCACTTGCAATGTTGAACTTTTGGCTCACCCTGTTGAAGACTAGTTTGGTTGACTGTAAATGTAAGAATTCGGTTGTAAGAATGATGTAGAACCCTTTATGTCATTTAATAAGTTGAAAAAGAGTTATGTTGGTGAAACTTATGATAATTCATGTTTGAATGTACTTAATTTGATTAAATTCAGTAATTTTAAGCTATGAGTTATTTCAAGTATCAATTTTGTCTCATACCTTGAGATTCAGTCAGCTTAATTGAAGATAATCTTGTGGGGTTTTTTTTTTCAAATTAATGTTATATTACTTTTTCTTTTCAGTTCATGAAATGCCAAGCTGTTTCAATTTCACAAGGACTTTTTAATCGTACATATTTCAAGTACCGTATTCGACGTGATAAGCGCCTGGGGCGCTTAAAAAATTGGTAAAAGGGGGCGCTAATTAAAACCATAAAAATTGTCTTCAAGTTTAGTCTTGAAAGAGTTTTCTTACGATACACATGTCTTTGAAATATGGTTTTGTAACTTTTATCATTTTGATGGTGGCTTGGGGTCTTGAAATACCCTGTATTCTTCACTTTAGTGGAAGTAAAAGACTTATTGCAAGACTGAAAAACCTTCTTCAATGAATCGGCATGCAAGGTTAGCAATGTTGAGAGGTGGGCGCTAAATCAGGACGCATATTGTTCAGTCAAAAACGTGGTGGGTGGGCGCTTATAGGGGAGTGGGCGGTTATTAAGTCGAATACGGTATATAGATTAAGAATGATTTGGTTAATGCATTCTTTATGTGGAGGGAAAACACGAAGCAAATCTTTCGATGAGTTCAACTGATTTTTTTCTTCATATTTCATTGTCCTTATCAAAGTTTTATAGATTTTATCACTTCTACATCAATCTATTTATTTTGGAAGAAACCATTTTGATTCTTTCCATGTAATAATTTCATTTGATCATTTATATTCATCTTTTTTTTTAAACAAAATGTCAACGTTCATTATTATTTAGATAATCATCTATTTTGTTATCTATTTGTTTGTTCTATTCACACTTCATTTTGTATCATTTTATTGTTCTTCAAGTTTTCCTTTGAACACAAGTTTCTCGCTCTCTTTTCAGCGTATTAGGGGAACTGGCTGACATGTCAATGTTAGCTTCTCATGGTACCACAAATTTTGTCTCCTATTTCACAAGTTTGTAAGTTTAGTTGAAATTTTGAAAATAAATGGCTATGAGGGTTTGGGGTTTTTTTGTATCCAAAATATTACATCTTTCTTAACTTTTATAAATGATCTCTTTGCATCTTCTTCTTTTACTCATGTTAAAATATGGTGTTGAAAATTTACAAGATAAATTTTGATAATGAAAATATAGGTCTCCTGAGTTTTTCACTCATGAAGTTTGATATGTCCCTTGATATATATTGATTTCATTAGCCAAGTAGGTTTCTTTTTGAGTAAATTATATCTCGGTTAAAATCTTGGTGTTTTTAGTTTCTCTCAGTTGCTTTAGAAAGTTTGATAAGACTTGATAATACAATACCCCATACTTTTAACAATGGAATTCCTGCCTTGGACAAGCGCCAATTGTACGTTTCTTTAAGGGATCATTCAACATAAAAAACATTTATGAAACAGATTGAAGGATCCATCAATTGATTTTAAGGAATTTTAACCTGAAAAGTTTCTGTTATATGTTTTCAGTAATATTTGGTTTCTTGAAACAAGATTGTGTTAAGGGTTAAACAATTAAAGCAATTTAGAATGTTGGTGTTGATTGCAGAAACTGATAGCTCTTTTGAACATTTTAATCAAGGCCACTTTATAACTGTGAAACATTTCCACAATTAATACATTTTCATGAAACACCTAGGATTCAAAATGTTTCACAACGATAAAGAGATGGTAACAATTAAGTTCTCTCTCATGGCTCTTGGGTTCCTGTTTAGTTTCTCTGCCCTGTTCCTTGTTGCTGATATTGATCGATGTTCATGAAGCAATTGTCCTAAGGGCATCTAAGGAGATCAATTTATAATGTAATTTGATGTTGCAAATATACATGTGTGTATACATCTCATATTTCATTATTCATAAATGTACCGTTTTTTGTTTCCGCTTGGTGTTGATTTTATGTTGATGGGTTGCCTGAAGCATTGAGGAAATTTAAAACCTTTGTGTGATGAATTTAAACTTGATTAGCTAAAGGTGCTGTTACTTTAACTAGTAAGTTATTATCTATATGCGACTTTATGTTTATCATTATGTGATTTGATACAGTGGATACTTCTCAGAATTACCAACATTATGACGTTATTTTCATAAACCTCTCTTTCCATTTTTCATTGTAGTGTTAATCTTCCCTGAGTATGAGAACCATTTTTCCACTATCTTAGTCCTCACTTTCTTTCATGTAGGAAACAAGTGCATCATATAAACATAACTGAAACCCCTCGATAAGATGATTTTTTTAATAACCAAGTTATGATAATTATTTCGTTATGATAAAATTGAATATTATAAAATGAATAATATCTGTAGCAATATTTTCTCTCCTCTTCCCCCCTTTGAATATATGCAAGACATCCTAATAGTTTATACTTTGTGGTTTAGACTAATACAAGTGTATCAAATCCACATGACCTGTCGATACAGGTTAAAATAGCATCTTAATTGGGATGTCATTATGATAAACCAGTAATTTTACTCTTCCCCACACATTAAACCAAAGACATCATCTCCTAAGCTTCCGTTATGTTACGTCTAGACAGATCTGTCTACGGAGTAATGTAGGTATATCAATTATGAAATGGTGGAGGACATGCAATCTGACCATTTGTTACATGATGGGATGAAAAGTAGCTAGCCCATATTTTTTTCCATAGTGAAGACAAAAAAAGGGGATTGAGTTACTTAACAAGTTGTGACTGTAAATAAGTCACAATTGATAAGAGAAAGTCAGACATACCAAGTTCCAAAATCTTCAGGCAGTGATAACCTTAAAAAGTAAGCAGCCGTGAAAGGCAGGGGCCATGGGCCATTTTGCACATTGAATGAAAAAATGACCCATTCAAATTTGAAATTTTGCCATTGCTACTAAGGGGAATGACCCATTTAAAATGCTGAAAATGACTAAAAGCCCTATAAATGGCCCATTATCAAAGGTGTCTTTCCCAATCCCTGGCTTATAATGCACAAAGTGAACAAAGCAAAATAAAGCTCATTAACTTTCTTATCATGTTTAAAATGCATTTAACACAAAATGGTGTAGAGAAATGAAGGAAATCATGTTATCTGACCATTCATCAATCTATTAGATAACCATAAAATTAGTCATCCAATTTGTGCAATTTTTCAAGATTTTAAGGCAAGAATTAACCCCAAAAAATTCACCCAGATAGTAGGCATCAGGACTATGGTTTTTGAACTGTCTTTATCTGAAGTTCTTCAGCGCAAAATATTTGCAAAGGATTTGAATAGACGTGCAAGTTTGCTATCAATAGAAGACAGATTACCTATTTCAGATTAAACGCATGAATCTGGTTACTCTTGACTTCATTAAGTTGCAATTAAGTCGGAGAGATGATTAAAAACCCATTTCCATAGATAGTTATTTTCTTACTTTCATTGAATATGATGTTTCAGTTGCCATGGTCATGCATGATCTAAAAAGGGTTTCACTGCCAGTCGGGCCTTGTTCAATGATTAACCTGCCCTTAGCATTCTTTCAATCTCTTAACTTAAAGGCATCCTCTTCTGATGTTATTCACCTCTATACAATATATAAAGTTTTCTTGATTGTTATTTGAACATTTCTTCTGATTTTATTGGATTGACTTTACCTTTGATCAACATTTGAGAAAATCAGAAAACTTCTCAAACTTCTCTGAAGATATTGATCAACGTAAATTTCCTCATAATGTTCTTACATTGCATTGAAAATATACATGTAAATGTTAATTAAGTATATTTAGGTTATTGAAGCTTGAAAACTTTGGAAAATATACAGATTTTTAGCTTTTTTCTGTTTTGTAATGTTACATTGTCACACAGTTCAGGGCGATAAAGCCATTTATGAATTGAAAATAAAGTTACCCTCGTGTTTATTCAAGCAAATGATTCTGAACTATTTCTTTCGTCATGCACATTAAATACTCTATAAGGAGTTCCAAAATCTTATCGATCGTCACATCAGCAAATTACTTCAGAGTCAATCCATTGAGAATACACAATGGGAATATTTGTATGTCAGGAACTGATTTCAAAGAAAAATTCTTGACTAAAGTTACACCGGCATTCACTGAACTATATTGCATTCTGTGACAACTGGAAATAAACCTGAGAATTACCAGTTGGAAGCCTGTTAAATTGAGTACGCGTAGGAAGGTTGACAATAGGAGGCGGAAAAGATTAAAAAAATTATATTGATTTTTGCATTCAGTGTTATGTTGCATGCACTTTAACAACAGTCGAGATAACAAGATTTTTCTGATAGTTTTAAATCAAAAGATTTTCTAAAAAAGTACAGTTATTTGTAGAATAAGATATATATTTTGGGGGGAATGGGTAGTATTATGTTTGAATGAAAACAATTTATATGGGAAATATATCTTTTCAAGTTTTAACAATCACAACCTCACTACAATGAAAAGAGAATTAATGTAATAATGTTTGTCATTATAAAACATATTGCATTCACTGTAACAACAGTCAGGAAAGCAGGAGTTTCTTTAAGAGAGTTTTATATTTATTCATCCAAAAGCTTAATCATTTGAAGGATATGAAAATATGTTATTCAGAATGGGCAGAAATAACTTTTAATGATTTACTTTTTGCAGTTTACACAGTCACAAACTGTCAACAATGGAAAGTAAATAAGTAACCATGTCTCAAAACAATGTAAGTAAGATAACCATAGAATATCAGCCAAGTGAAATATCCAGATTATGGATCCATTGGCTGATTGGGTAAGCCAAGGGTCATGCAGGTGAATTATTGAGTAGAAATACACAGGTGAACAGTTTACAGGAATAAAACACAACTGTCTCATTCACTCCTTCACGATACATGACATGAATAATACACGCGGTCAATACAACTCCCCACTGACTATTGATGATCTGATCCGTAATATTGATGTCTTCCACCATGTGTTTGACCTGATTCGATTCCCTCCAGAACGTTATAGATGGTAATTGAAGTCGTAATTAGTTACTGAAATAATTACTTATTCATATGTTTAAAAACATTTTTTAATCTGTATATGGCTTTAATTAAAAAATGCCTTTGCTTAAACCTCAAAAAATGAAAAATGAAATTTTAACTCATTTTTTAATGTCATTAACAGGTGAAAGGTAAAATCGTTGATGAAATGTATTGTGTAATTGTCTTAGTCAAAAATAACTTATTTCTGATATATCTTAAATATTCTTTTTTATTTTTCCTCAATTTTGTTTAAGTACCTTCCTTGCATGTTAACAGAAGACCATCATGTCCATTACCAAAACAAGAAATATTCTTTTGCTTGAGGCTGTTGCAATATAACACCTTTACAAATGTGCCAACATACTAGTAGATGATGAAATGTTTCCTTTGTTTCCTTGGGTTATCAGAGAGAGGAGATTGGTCTGTGCGATGTCCTCATTTTATGTGGAGAAAAAACAGCATTGATTCTTTCTATATTTAAATAATTGCCTTTTCTAATGTGTGGGAGAGAGCTGTGTTTAGCTCTTCGAGATGGTTTTAGGATATAAATGTTTTTGGTTTTGAATAATTATTTAAAAAATAATTGTAATTAAGAAATTTTACATGATTTATTTTGAAGAAGCAACATGTTTTTCTCGGTAATTGATCATCATTTTATTAACGACATTTTCATATCATAGAAACCGTTTCATTCAAGGTTCCTCGAAATATTTCTCAATCATTTGTTCTTCTTATTTTCTACTTGGTTATTGGGTTGAATTTGTTGCATGATATGATAACCTGAAAAAATAATTATTTTCTCCTTTTGTTTTAATGAATGGGATATTTGAGTAAGGTAGGTTAAAGATTTGATACATTGGCATTAAGATAGACTTGGTATGCAGCTGTTGAATCTATGTTAAATTCTCCTTTGGTTTTAATCAATTTCATATTGAGTTAAGGTAGATTGATAATTTCATACATCTAATTTTAGATAGAAATAGTGTGCAGCTGTTGCATTTATATTAATCATAGAGAAAACAATAAAAACATATATTCATTTATAAGAATATCCTTATTTAACTTAGTTTTTTATTTCAGATCTGAAAGAAAAAACTAAAACTATTTGTAGAGATTAATAGGTTTTGTTTAGTTGCCATCTTAATGTAGTATACACAATTTATGAAGGAAGTTTCACAATATTCATGAAAAAATGTCAAGATAATCATGCAGGAAGATTCTATACACAGATGTACATTATCAAGTATTCAATACAATCACTTCTTCATGTATTGTTTCTACAGTTGGAAATTTTCCCACCAGTTTGTCTTGGGGTTCCTCACAAGTTTGAGAAGTTAGATACAGTAGCAAAGCATCCATTCTGTCCAAAATAAGCCAAAATGACCCCCTGATATGTTCACCTAGGAACAATACAGTGCATAAATGTCTCCTGTGTTGTATCTTCTTGCAGCTACATGTGTTGATGTGTCCTGTGTTTCAGGGGACAGCACTCCTCCCTGTCCAAGCTTGACATCAACGAGGACAGCGAACAGGGTCTGTCCAAACTTGATGTGGTGCTCTCTTTCACTCTGGAGGTAAATACTTAACTTCATCCTTACATTATCTTAAAGTTGCATTTCCTCGAACAACTTTCCCCACTAGAAATGACTCGTGCCTAAGTCTCAGTCACTAGCTGATTCAAGCCTTGATGCTTTTCATAAATTTTTCTATGCCAGTTCTTCAACATCCAGACTAAGGCAGTAACTAAGGTTCAGTTGCTGCACTCATGCCACTTACTTGAAAGGGTATAAGCTAATTAAATACCTTTCAATGCAGCTGTTTTATAGGGTCTCATAGCAGGCCATGACATATTTACCCTAAAATGTTGGGCTTCCGCAGCCATTGATGAAGCATGTAGTCCAATTGTTCGTGAGAGTATGTATACATTGGTTCTCTTATTTTACATTATATGAACAATCAGGAAAGGTCTTGATAAACCTTTATTTTTTATAAAAATTGATAGGATATACACTATTGGATCAGAATTAATCTCTTAATTTGCATTTATCAGAGGAATACAGAATGTAAAAAATATCTTAATCAGTTGTTGGATCCTGATTTTTGTCAAGGAGTGGTGGTTGAGTGGGTAGAAATGTTGTTATGGTCAGTACTGACAAATGTTGACTGACAATCAGGGTTTGGGTTCAGAGCCTGAAAGGGTCTTAAGGAAAACAAGAATATTTTATGGATGTACAACTTCTTTATTTTCACAATGGAAATGTTTAAACTGCCAACTTCTACAATTCCACTTAGACAAATTCTGAAAGGGTCTTGACCCTTAAAAGGGTATGTAGGCATTGATGTCCCGCTTACTCTGTTACAATTGAACTCTTACTGTGTGGCATATATGTTAAGTACAAATGTATTTCAGTAAAATGTATTTCAAATCAGTTGTTATTTGTGTGCAGGTCCATGTGAGTGAAGTGAAAGGCCTGAAGTCACTGGCACCCAACAAGATTGTGTACTGCACTATGGAGGTGGAAGGCGGGGAAAAGCTGCAGACAGATCAAGCTGAGGCCTCAAAACCATGGTCAGCACATCAGTCTATTGGCTATAAATGGGATTGTAGCTTGGATTTTAGCTATGCAAATAGAGCTGTCACTAACTAGACCGGTTCTCATTAGTGAGACCAATTACACTGTCACAGGTTTAATCTCAAAACAACAGAATACAAATTAAAAAATGCCAAGAGGGTAAATATAGTGTCCCAGGTAGTTTGCACATGACTCCAGCCTACATAGAGAATCGTCAACATGCAGGAAGGATATATTATTAGCATTTATTATCTTATAAATACAATCATGTTGTAACTTATTGACCATGAGCTATAAGCAAACAGGCATAGTCACTAGTGAGGCAGAAAACTTATTTATTATCACTCGTGACTGCCTCACTCGTTAAATGTACATTTTGTACCTGTCAAGATGCGATAAACATGGTATTTATAAAGAAAAGATGAATATGGTGTTAATATCCATGTTGCAGCTGGGACACGCAAGGGGACTTCACAACCACCCACCCACTGCCAGTAGTGAAGGTCAAGCTGTACACCGAGAGCTCCGGTATGCTCAGCCTTGAGGACAAGGAACTTGGAAAAGTACACAAATTCAGATTCTTCCTCTGGTTTCATTTGTCTACCTTTGTAGTTATTAGGGAAAATAGCACCCCAAATATATTCCTCTAAGCAACTGAAGATTATGATTGCAAATTTGCTTTGATTGGTTCTTAGAACAGAGTCGTGTGTCATTGATTTTCAATATGTAAAATGATACCTTTGTATATGAGTTATGATGTTTGAAAATTAGGCACTTTAAATGGTTTCCCAAAAAATAATTCACAAACTAAAGTCTTTAAAATCACACTTCTTATCTACTATCCATAAACTGCCATTGTTAAATGAGAGAGATAGATAGACAGATAGATTCTTTATTAGACCAATAAGTCAAAAGTACATTTTTCAAACAACATAAGTTTTCAGCACTGTGGAGAACAGTGTAAGCTTATATAATGCTTGTTAATTATCAACACACAAAAAAGCAGAAGAAATACTAGAATTGGACCTATTAATTAAATGACTTTAGTACAAGATACACATATTTCACTAAATTGAAATTCAGTTTTTTACTGTCACTATTTAGAATTTAAGTTCTTGAAATGTAAACAAACTTCTATAGTCTATAGTAATAGCTAGGTATGTAATTGTTCCTCATATTATTGAAAGTAGGACATATGAGTAATACATGAAACTCGTCCTCTACGTTAGTCGAGCAATATCTACATGTTCGGTGAGTAAGTTCTAATCTATTCTGGGCCCATCTTCCTTTTTCTATCATTAACGAATGTGAACTCAACCTAAACCTTGTAAGAGCAATTCTTAGTATCTTATTTGTAATATCATCTAAATACTCATTGACAGTTGAGTTGAAGCCATTGTTTATTACCGCTACCGTTAAACAGATTTTCTTTTGACTAGACGAGGTATTTCATAATGCTCACAAGGCCGACCAGAAATAATCAGAAGACACATCAGTCTTTTTGACAAGTAGACCGAGGGGACTTGAGATTTACCTAACAAGATTGAAATCCCTTACCGTCACGTCTGTAGAGTAGATAAGGAAAGCATCATGAATACTTAACTAAGATTTAGAATTATCTGTTAATTGATAATCAGATTACATAGCTATAACAATGCAGAGATTAGTTAGTGATCTTGCGTACCAGACAAATCTTGTCTCCCTTGATGTTGGATGTCAGTTAAACCAATGATCTATCACCTTGTCTTGTCTGTAAAGAAAGTACATTTTGTTTTTTCATGCAGCTGGTTTTTGTATCAAATGAATCTTTTATCAAGCTGTGATGTTCTGAAATCATTTGAAATCTTTTTTTAAAAATTAAAATGAAGATGAAAGGAGTATTGTAAGTACAATATATATGCATTGTATATGATCATTTATGGTGTTCTTCAGAAGTTTCAATATTTTTGAGTAATATTGTGGATATCGTATCATTAGCTCAGTAAAACACATACTATTTCCTAAATGCTTAGTCTTGAATACTGAAAATCAACATGCAAGAATGATTTAGCACTAATAAATTCAGTTAAAGCTGAAGATAACATTCCTTTTCTGAGTATTTAGTGGATCCAGTTTGTAGGTTGACAGCTAACAAAGTTTAAGTTAGCAACAGACACATGGTATCATGTTCTTAATGAGGTCATCAAAAATGTATTTGAATGAATTGCAGACCTCGAAATTAGCACTAGTCAGGTAGTCCATGTCTTGTGGGCTGGTAGAATGTGATAATTGGTAGTCCTAAGGACTTCTTAAAATTTTAGATGACATGGTCAAGGAGATGTATTTGGCTAGCCGGAATTTGTTTGGACTCAAACTTACAGAAAGACACTGATCTGAAAGGCAGTGTATTGATATTGTTAATTTGACCCCTGTTTTAAATAACTTCATAAAAGCATTTCTACCTGTTTCTAAACTTTCCACCTTGAGAAGAATGTCATATAGGTAAACTCTATCTTTTTCAGGTTGTGATAAGACCTACTGCCAACAGCAGCCGTATAGTGGACACGTACAAGATGACAACTGCAAAGAACTTCCCTGACCATCTAACAATCAAGATTACTGTGCGCATGGACAAACCTCAAAACATGAAGCATTGTGGGTAAGTGATCTAGAAGTGGATGTTGAAAATGTCAGGATAATGTTCTGTATATAGAAAAACATCCACATAATTCTTTTTCAGATTCAAGTTTTGTTTAACTTTATCAATTCTTTTAGACGTTACGTTGTTGTGAACCTGTTTAGGAAAAGTGAAAATATACTTTCATTTAAAAATAAGGTATCGAACAGGAACTTGTGTTAAAATAGTTATGACGGCATGATGCTAATGAAGTTTTCTTTGAATTCATGATTGTGAAAAGAAGTATTTCAGTTTTACAGAATGTCTTGATGTTCTCTTCGCAGGTACTTGTATGGTCTTGGAAAGACAGTTTGGAAAAAGTGGAAGAGGAGGTACTATGTGCTTGTTCAGGTACGTGCTTTGTAGTGATATGCATCATAACAACAATGCATTTCCATTCGTTGTGAGCTTTATCAAACAAGCAATTTATGCAATTGGTGATTGAAGTCTAATTGAAGGTGAGTGGTCACGTTCAAACAACACGTCCTATTTCTATCGAAAGCTACATTTTCATTGGTAGAAAAAGCTGCTTGAACATTTTCAAAGATATCTCATTTGGTATGGATGATTATAACTACGTTGTGAAATTAATTTGGCTTTCATCAGGAAAGTTTTTCTTTAAAAAATCCTCTAGGATATTTGTTGGTAAAAGAAGATTGATTTGATTCATACTCTCTGGCAAGGATGATATTTTATGACCAGTAGTTTTTACCTTGTTAACCATCTTGATAAAGGGAGAGAACTCAATAGTCCCAATTAATTTTGATCACTGATTTCAAGCTGAGAAGGCCTGTTGGGATAGTATATATATATATGCATCATAGGCTTTGCTGGAAGCACTGGTAAAATCTTCAAAATTAAGTAAGGCCGAGACGATTGAAGTATGCATGAAGCTCTGACTGACACCTGTGGAATAACCAAAGCATTCTGTTGCAGGTGTCCCAGTACACGTTTGCGATGTGCAGTTACCGAGAGAAGAAGCCTGACCCTACAGAGATGATGCAACTGGATGGCTTCACGGTCGACTACTGTGAACCCCTGCCAGGTCAGTCCATCACTGGTGCTTGTGATGTAGATTAAATGGTTACATAAGTAAGAAAGTAGGTCCAATGTCTTGTTAACGCGATATCTTAATGACTTTTACACCCAGTGTCATCAAATGTCTGGACACTTTTCATTTTTGGGTTATTTTGTAATCTTTGTAGAATAATGCAGTTGCTACCATGTCCAATGCCAAGAGCTCCAGGTTCACATTTCAAAGTCTCCATGTTATCTGCAGTAGTGAATATTTATCAAGCAGGAAGTCCTGGTGAAAGTTTCAGTTATCACTCACTGGTTTTATTTCAATGCAAAACCTTGAAGTGATAATATCATCATCATAATAAGAGTGAATAACTTTATCTTCACAACTAGAAGTTTATAGCTCAAAATAATGGTGGGTGTAATGATTTGAACTTTAAAACAGCATGATAGTGGGCGTTCAAAATTATGATTAACACAATAGTGTTTCAGATTGTTTTCAGTCAGAGTGAGACAAATGTCTCATGAAGCTAAAAAATGATGAGACATTTTCAAAAACAATGAGTCAAGCATTAAAACAAACAAAAAAGTCAAATATTTTGTTCTGATGTTTGTGACATAAACGTTTCCACTTCCCTAATCCCATTATTAAAGCTGGTCATATAAAGATATATATTGAAAATAACATATGGGAACTATGCAGCAGGTGTTTAAAATTTAATTTTAATTCAGTCACTCAAATCATTCTCATTCATTAATTTTCTTAACAGTTTTTAATTAAATGCTTAAAATTTCAATGTATAATAAGCAAGTTTCACTAGTCATTCATTCAGTTAATCACTACTGGGTGTTTAGAATTTTATTATAACAGCAAAGCAGATGATGTACAGATCTATTTATAGACGTGTAACCGTGCCATGGTAAAATAATGAAAATATATTACATTAAGTAAACTAAAAGCACTCAAGTTCTTTTAAACATGATTAAGTAGAATTATGATGCATATTAACTACTTGACACACACCATGTAATGTTTTGACCCTGTAATGAAAGCCGACAGTGACAATCACCTCAGATATGATATAGGTCGCTGTTCCTTTGTGCACCCCTTTTAACGCAAGCTCCAAACACTGTGGGCTTGATATATATCATGCTCGGTCGATGCATAGAGCTTTGGAACCAGAAATTGAAGTTATTGGAGGGAGGGTATAGTAACAGCATGTAAACAATGAGGACTTGCGATTTCCCGACAGTTTATTATTGTATCCTCTATGAAGATAAATGACAGCTTTTTCAAAATTTAATTGTACAATTAAACAATTACACGCGACAGTTAGACGCATAAGGCTGAAAACCCATGCGACATTTTTTAGAAATCATGCGAGAATGTTGCGGTCGCGCCGTAAATCTGAAACACTGACACAATGATAGTGTTGTTTGAAGGGGGCAGGGCCTAATTTGCCCCATAATCTACTCAACCAGGAAACGAATGCTTTACAATTAGTTAAATATATAGGATTGAAACATGCTTTCAAGAAAATTCAGAGTGCATCAATTCTATGAAAAAATTGTTTTTGACTTCCCAGAGCTAGAGGGCGGGAAGTGTTTCTTCAACCTAGTGAAAGAGGGAGACAATGTAGTGTTTGCAACCGATGATGAGTCTGAGCGCACGCTGTGGGTTCAGGCAATCTACCGAGCTACAGGACAGACCCATAAACCCACTCCTCCTGCAGTTCAAACCAACAAGATTAGCAACACACAGATCTCACGCATGCAGGGAGGTAAGTGACTGCTCAAGATGTTTGAAAACAACATAGATGATAAAGTTTTGTAGTAAATGCTTGTTCCTTAATCAAGTTGCCATCAACCTGATGTATTATTATGCATGATGTGCATTTTACCTGTGGCTTTACCTAACCTTCTTGATGCATGCTCAAAAAGCCCCTATCAGACAACATTTGGCATCCTTGTCTAAATTGTAGTATACACAGTTCGGTGATGAGTGAAAGGTTTGCCTCATTTCGCCTTCACCTGAAAAAAAACTCATTTCACCTACACTAAGAGCAAAGGGGATGTCAGCTCATTTTTTGTATCCTTGTATAGTCAAAGATAACTTATCTTTAACTGTTAATGCGTATGTGAATACAACATTTTCTTTCATTATTTTTTGTAATACAGATGCAGACCGAGCCAGGAAGCATGGCCTTGACGAGTACGTGCAGGCCAACCCGTGTAACTTTGAGCACCACGATCTGTTCAAAACCCTCCAGACTCTCACGCTAGACTACAGACTCAGTGATGCTTACACTTGTCTTGTAAGATTATAATCAATGACATACTTATACCCTTGAAATTCAAGATCTCAGCGTCAAATAAGCATAAAGTCAAGAAACTGTTAAATTCCTAAATACAGATGATTCACAAGAAAAAAATCCTTCATAGCTTATGATAACACAAAATATCCATACATTATTCACATTCAACTGATCCACGATTATTCAACTTGTAGGGATGGTTCAGCCCGGGCCAGGTGTTTGTGCTGGACGAGTACTGTGCAAGGTACGGAGTGCGAGGCTGTCACCGTCACCTGTGTTACCTTAGTGACCTCTTGGAGCGGGCTGAGAAGGGGATCCTCATCGACCCCACGCTCATCCATTACAGCTTTGCTTTCTGTGCTAGTCATGTGCATGGCAACAGGTATGTATAGAGACACACATGTTTGGATTGAATTTGAATCATTCATGTAAGGTGATGGAAGTCAGTTTGTAGAGAGCATGCTCATCACCTGAAAGGCAATGGTTTAATTCAATTTCTTGTCGTATTAAAAGATTGGAGATAATGTGTCCTTGCTTTGCACTCAGTATTACAAGGAAATAATAACACTGTAACCGGTGCTTCACTTGGGCTGCGGAGTGCTTGTGTAAATGTACTTTTACTTAGGTAGGGTAGTCAATATCAAGGGCATCTTTCTTCGAATGCATTTGAATTTACAAATCTCTTTAGACATAAGTTTGATTTATTGTGGCTTTAACAATATTTCCCTATCTGAGATTATGTCCCCAAATTGCCACCTCATGTAATCCCAATTGCTGCATTACACTTGCCAGCGTGAGTGTTGCAAATCTCACGCTGAAAATGGTCAAGAATATGTTTCCCAATTTTGCAAGAGTCACTTAAGTTGATGTCACAGGCATTGTGGTAGACAACATTGAACACATAAGCGAAAAATTACTTCAATATTAAACTTATTGCATGGATGTGTTCTTAATGATTTCATTCTTTATTGAGATTCATTGGAGAGATGTAATGATTTTGCTTATAGTTTATGCAAATTAGGTTATTTCTTTTCAACCATGAGATGCAAAGCAGTATTTGATATGGAACACCATGATGACTTTAACGTTGATAATCAAATTCAACCTATGATGTAAGTAACCTAAGTATATTTCTTTTACAAATAGCAACTTGACAATTTTTCTCTCCAGGCCGGATGGGAACAGCTCAGTTCTTCAGAGGGAAAGGGAGAAGTTTGATGAGATTAAGGAACGACTTCGAATACTCCTAGAAAACCAAATCACTCACTTCAGGTAAAACAATGTCTTGGAATTATCAGAAAATTTTCAGTTGATCATGTTCTAAATGATGATGACTACACAAAGTATTTTCATTTAATCATGTGATAATCATCTTTCAAAGTGAATTGATGTTCCAAATTATTTTCAAGCTTTTGTCAGTGATAAGAATACTTGACAACTTCTGTATTTTTTTTTTTCAGATATTGCTTCCCGTTTGGTCGTCCAGAAGGAGCACTAAAGGCCACCCTGTCACTGTTAGAACGGGTATGACTTGTTTTCAACTCAACCTAAAGACTTTCAGATTTAGATATAAATCTGTATGTGGAGGAAATCTTTCCACCCCTGCTGTTTCAGATGCCAATGAAGAGAACCTACAGGAATCTTGGCTAGTAACTTTTAGCATTGTCATGTTTAGGTCCATAGCAGTAGTGTTAAGTAGCATTTCTCCTGTAGCACATTGTATGCCAACAGGAATCTTGGCTAGTAATTTCAAATTAAGGTCTTTCAAAGGAGGGTTGAGTACAATCCGATCTGTTGCAGGTACTGATGAAGGACATTGTCACACCAGTTCTACCAGAGGAGGTGCGCAATGTCATCAAGAAGTGTCTGGAGAACGCAGCCCTCGTCAACTACACCAGAATATCTGAATATGCAAGGATTGAAGGTGAGAACCCAGACAATGTGTATGGCAAACATTGTTATATGTAACTTGGCCTTACATTGTAAGATGTTTACCTTCAACTCTTATTGACTGGGATTTATAAATCTTGACAGTTATATCTTGCAATATTCTTTTCCCTCATCTATTGATTTGCAACTTAAATCTTTATGAAAGAATTTTTGCTTGATTTTAAAGTTTTATATTATCTTATATGCAAAAGATATCCGTGACTTTTGTTACGTTTTAAGTTCAAGGATTGAAGCTGCAACCATTACATACCTTTATATCTGTCCATGATAAACAGATTTGTATTAGAATTTGGGGCACAGAAGTTCTGAAGTAATATTCTTACATATTGTGTAACTAATATATTGATATTTGGTAATAGTTTTACTAATATTATTTCTATTCATTGAAAGTAATTCATATTTATTGCATCACTGTTTGACAAGTGGTTTGAAAGAATAGCATTGAAGATTTTGGCATCACAATATCTGCAATAGTACAGATTCTTGTACTTTCTCAGGTTTAGTCCTTTGAATGATTAGAACCAACGCTTTCAGAGTAATGACAACACTGAATGGATGAACAGTTTAACCACCCGACTACCAAACCTTGGCAGAAGTTGTACTTTTGCAGATAGAGTGATCCTTATTTAGATTTTTCAGATGGGTTTCCTATCTAAATTGCATTTATGTCTTATGAAGGAGTACCCTTATTTGTATTGAAATCTAGAGATAGCCCAAACATTGTTTCTCATTATACATTGTAGCTTATTCAACGATAATGTTTGATGTCTGTGAACATTTTTCTCCATGTTTTGTTTGACAAGTTTCAATTAAAATAAAAATTAATTACTGAACGAATGTCTGTCCCCTTTTACAATCATCATCAGGACGAAAGAAAGGTGACATAGTGTTCTACGCACTTTTTAAATATAATGTCTAGAATCTTGCTTTTGTTTTCATTTGTAAATCTAGAGCAGTGATAATTATTTTGTACTTGTTTCTTTGCACTTTATATTCAAGTGTGTGTTTCAAGTTTAGATGTTGACTTTACTTTTCAATATCAAAACAGGAACGTTTAACAAGTCTTTGACTTTCACAAAATTTATGAATCTTTTAGAATTTTGTTTTAATTAGTTGTTTATAGAAAAACTTCTATCAAAGTTAGTATTTGCATGTCTAGAGTTTTGGAAGAGGCCTCCTTATTTCTCAGTGTTCATGAGATTTGAATGAAAATTTGAAGATTTTTTCAAGAGCGATCTATATTTTTTATATTCATTTCCCCCCGTTGATAGTAATCTATCACTCTCAAAGGTAACTATTCAGGTTGCCTCAAGTCACTAATGTTGCAAATATTAATGCAATTCTATGCTACATGAGCTCTATCAGTGACTTTGTCATTGCTATGATTGATGTTGAAATTCATTCACATTTACATCCTGTGAGTATCATTCATGCCACAGTCTGTTTTATTCTTTGGAGAACACATAGCATTATAAATGTTTCAAGAAAAGCAGAACATCACGTTAAGATATTATGCATCAATAATTGTATGCATCTTGCCAAATTCTTTTCATGAATGTCAAACCATAAGTGACCAGTGTCAACGTACTGAATGAAATTGTTTTAATTAGATATTTTACTGATATCTTTACTGGAGTTAACAGCTTAACTAAATAATCGTAACAAACAACATGAAATAAAGATCGTAAATTCAAGCTTTTATATATGTTGATGAGAGGGAAGATATTATTTGAATTTGGATAGAAACTGGTATCAAGCAAGATGACATAAGAAAGATGAATTTGATCTAACACTGAAGACTATGACCTGCCATGGTTCGATCATGTTTGATATTGTCTCTGTCTGACTATGTGTCTCTTTGCGTTTCGCTGCATCTTCCCACAATAGGAAACAATGGTAGGTATTGATGTTGTCTGTAGTTTCAAGGCAATCCCTCATTGTTCATTTAAGTTCGTAGAAATAGTTTTAATTCCTTTCTTTGTTTCAGTGTTGCTGGTATAACATTTGGAATATTTATGATATAAGTAATAATATAGATTATAATATTGTTTTGAAATGTAGTTTGTCTCTAAAGTAATTTTTCAAGTAGTCAAGACTGTTTGTAATTTCTTATTTACTAATAAGGGTAATAAGAAAAGATTTTTTATACTAGATATGTTTTGCCTAATTACAAAATACTGGAATACATATCTTGATTGTAAAATGTTTATCAGCATAAAATGTTGTTAATTGGTTCCTCCCAGCAAGAGTATTTCAGTTCACGCACCTCCTACGATATGCTTTGTCAAATTTGTCAAATGTTTCTCCTATTAAACCTGCTTTTCTTGTATCTTTAGTTGAGAGTCTTCTACATAGAAGGTGTTTTTTTCTTACCTTTGCAGTGTCCCATGTAAGAGATTTTCAATGTAGTTTATGAAGATTGCAGTTAATAAGATGTAGACTTAACACATATTAGTAAATAGTTGGTAAATTGTTTTGAAACGTAGGAATTATAATTGATAGATAAACAGATTGATTATTCAGCAATTCATCGAGTGCCTTATATAACTTTTGAATTAATAATTCAATATGAAAGCGATGAAAAAGATTTTGATAAGTTAAGACAGGAATTCTTGTCTTAAAAATGAAAACCAGGCACATGAAGGTCACTTTGACCCAATGTTGTCCATATACCCATGTATCCACCTGCCAACCTACCTACTCTTTGACAATATTCTGTTGGATTCCCAAAGTTCTAAATTGATTCTTCTTTCCAATCCCAGTCATTTATTTGGCTATGTGTACCAATCTCTGGTTTCTTTTTAAAAAACATCAAGTCATATTGTCCATTTCAGATTTGGTTTTTGTTTCAAGACTTCAGATTAACTCTTGACTTTAATATCTTGCAGGGTGAACAAACTTTCCTTGTCTTGAAAGCTTGAGTTCTTTCCTCCAAGCTTTCCGACTCAAGATAATGGAAGCTATATATATGTGGTCTTTTAATACTGTGTGGTGCTCATGCAATCTCTTTAGGCCCTGGTTCATATTGAAACTGAATAGATCGCCTTCTTCATCAAATAGTGGGCAATTATTAGGAATCTAAGTTTGTTTTCTTAGTGATTTATGTGAGGCTGTGAGCCACAGGTCAAGGCTCTAAAGTTTGTTCAGGGTTCATTCCAAACTGATATAAGGACAGTCCTAACTTCTTGTGTAACCAATCATTTATGAAACAGTCTTCCTTTGCCAAATTTCTTGCTCAAATTGTCATTTTGTAGCTGAACCCTATGCATGAACCCAGCAGTAATCTCGACACTTTAATTGTCAATAGTCCATATGCTTACCAAAATATTAGTCTGCAGGCAGTTCAGAAGTTTATGAACAGGAGGCTCTGACTCTTATTTTTCTTCAATAATTAATATGCTAGCTAATGAAATTCACCATTCTGTCAACAGAGTCTCTAGGAGACGAGATCTCGGCCAAGAAGAAGCTGGAGGACATCATGCACCTGGCGGAACTGTGTATCGAGGTCTTACAGCAGCATGAAGAACATCATGCAGAGGTCTGTGCTGTCTCTATTCTTTGAACTTACTCAAATACTTATATGTTGAGGCCAGTATGGTTGATCGTCATGGTACTTTCTCATATACTTGTATGCAGAGGTCAATACAGTTGGTCTTCATTGTGCTTTCTCATATACTTGTATGCAGAGGTCAATACAGTTGGTCTTCATGGTACTTTCTCATATACTTGTATGCAGAGGTCAATACAGTTGGTCTTCATTGTGCTTTCTCATATACTTGTATGTAGAGGTCAATACAGTTGATCGTCATGGTACTTTCTCATATACTTGTATGCAGAGGTCAATACAGTTGGTCTTCATGTAGCATTTCATGTACCTCTGCAGCAAAGTTATGACAGTTGGTCTTTCTAGAATTATATCACATATGTGCTGAGGTAAGTAGTTAGGTCTTCATTGAACTTACTCACTTACTTATACTCTGAGGTCATTATAGTCTCCATAGTTTACATAGCTCTTACATACATGGTGTCAGTACAGTATGACTTTAATTATTAACTCAAATACTTATGTTTACAATGAGGTCACTTCAGTCTTCATAGAACTTACTCATATGCTTAAATGCTTATGTCAATACAGTGTGTCTTCATAGTGCTTTATCACAAAGTTATATGCTAAGGTCACTATAGTCTGGTTTGATAGTAATTCTGCTCTGATACTTACATGCCATGGTCAGGACAGTAGGTCTTCATAGCACTCTCAAATACTTATTCTTCTATGTCAGTCCAATGTAATACTTACATACTTACATATTGGGGATAGTACTAACTTACATGTAATGAACGCTGTGGTACAAACATTACTTACATACTTCATAGAGCTTACATACTTGTAAAACAACAGTACAATCTGTCTGTGTAATACTTACATACTTACATGGTAGATCAGTCCCTACTCTTAATTATGTACACTGAGGTCACAACAGTTTATCTCCCCAGTGCTTACAAACATACTTAAACGTTGAATTCAGTACAACTTATCTTCAAAGTTCTAAATACTTGACTTCTTAGTTCAAAGCAATCTCACTTCAAAGTCCTTGCTCACATACTGTAGGTCAAGGCTGTTATAGTAGACAACTCTGTTGTTAAGTGGTTTCTCACATACTTAAATCAATGGTTCTTTATTCAAACAACTGTAAAGTTCCCCAGCCTAGGAAATATTTTGCTAAGAAAGTGCAGCTATCTCAAGTGCAAAGAATCTGCCAGTTAGATATCAAATATTATGGAATCTTGTCACATAAGTTATACCTTTCAGAGTTGTCTACAAAGGCTGTCACTTTTTCACTTTGTAATAAAGAAGGATTTTGGGGGATATAAGAATATACATTATATTTTTTAAAAGTAAAATGTTGAAAAGAACTTTAATGACAATGGCGACCTTAACAGATTCATGTCATTGTTATTTCAATGTGTGGTTGGTTCTCTCTTGTAAATGTTTGTAAGCGGTATAGTCTTGTTGAGTGGCATTGCCGGATGTAATTTGTTGTCTATTTGGATGTTGTTTCTATCTTTTGGAAACCTTTAAACGATCTTTGTAATATTGTTGTGAACCAAAATTGAAAAAGACAAATCAAATTCAAACATTTTGTTGTTGTTCTGATGAGTGAACAACGGAGTTGCGAATGTGTTTTGAGATGAGGTGGGGATAAGTTTCACGAAGACTTAAGAAAGAGAAAAGGACATAATTGTAGAAAGGAATAATTAAAAATTAAGACCGTATATTTCATATGAAGAATTCAATTGTTTTTTATTGTTATTACATTTGAATCCTTTATTTTAGTCAAAGGTGGATACAGAACTGAGGAAATTCGCCCAGAATAAAGTGTACAATGTAAAAAGACCAACAGATTTTTCTCTTGATTGTACTTTTTTTTTCCCTCTTCAAATTTTAATGAAATGTTGTTTGAATCATTTTTGAATTTGACCCTGGAACAACATGCTCTTTGGTGTGAATGAAAAAAGGACAAATGTTTCATCCCACTCTGTATATCTAGGCATGTTGTGTGTCCTGAATAGACCTGCTCTTGATATTTCATGAAATCCTTGGGGAAATTTCCTTAAGATATCCTACATTGTTGATTGCTCTTTCAGATATCACTCCTTGTGACTTTAACATGCTTTTTGTCCGTTTGCCAGTTGGTGTCTCATGTTAAATGTCAAATGGCCATTTTAAATATGATAAATCCTTAATAATTTAGGAAAGTGCATTATTCCAAAGTATTCCTTCAAAAACGCATTCCTAAAATTTGTAATAATTAAGCCAAAACCTCTGTAAATAAGATGATTATCTCCAAATGATTTCTTTCATAAATTATGAACCAATTCACTGCAACTTTGAAGAAAAGTTCATTTATAAACTTAATAGAAAACATTACAAAGCCTGAAGTAAAGCTTATTGTCTACCTATTGGTGTTGAAGTCACGTATGTACTTGTATGCCTCCTGTATGTTTGTACGTACGTCCTCTCAACATTGCATGGTGGTCTATTAATAATTCGCAATTGTGCTTTTTCCTCCTCTGCTGTTAGGCATTTCGATCGGTGAGTTATGTCTTCTCGTACAGCCACACACATCTTGTTACTTGACACTAACCCTTTCAGCGTGGCCGCCAACCCGGACACCCGTCATTGTTCCACTGTTCCCCACCCTAGGCCATGTTTAAAGGGTTAATTTGCTTGCTCATTTGTTTTCCTATTTTGAAACAGCGCTGCTTTATGAAACATCTTTATTTTTACCAATATTTTTAGATAGACTTTCACATTTTTGATAGACTAATTTTTCACAATATTATGCAGTTAGTCT
This sequence comes from Phorcus lineatus, assembly GCA_921293015.1. Lineage (NCBI taxonomy): Eukaryota > Metazoa > Mollusca > Gastropoda > Trochida > Trochidae > Phorcus > Phorcus lineatus. The sequence continues at coordinate 55,638,939 of OV121086.1, read as the reverse complement.
TTGATATTTACTAGAAAATCACAATTTTATCACACTTGATTTATATTGTATTTTTGCTTTATTAGCTTGTAGGTTTTAGAAATTTTTATAGTTAAATGCATGTAAATATCCAATTTAGAAGTGAAAATTATTTTCATACGTAAAACCATATACTGATATTTTAACAAGTTGATAATAGATTTTCTTTTTAAAAAGTCATACTAATAAGAGACATAACATTAATTTCATCATGAATATATCAATTATAAAAAAAAAATTTGTTAGGCATTTCATTAAGATGGAATAACTTTGCATGACAGATTTTTCAATTTTTTGAGATTTTATGAATTTGAAGTATTTTCTTGCTCTCTAGAAGTGATGCATTCATCAGTCGTTATTTATAGAATGAGTGTGTAACTTCTTTATTGACTTCTAAACTGAAAAATCAGTTAATTTGAAGCAAGATTTTAGTGACAAGATGTGTGTAAATTGCCCTGTTAAATGTGTTCATTTCAACCATTGCTGTTTATTAGCTATACGAATGTTGGTGTTCATTTCACTAATGGCCTTGTGCAGCTGTTTGTTCTTTCATCAAATTGAAGAGTAAAAAATTATTTTATTTCAATGCTCAACTGTCATTTCAAATGATAAGGTGGAGAAAATTAACATATTCATTACAATAATTTGCCATTGATTTTTTTTTCTGAAAGATTTTTGGCTTGTATCAAGGAACTTACTCCTAACATATTAATTTATGTAGTATGTATTCATTTTTTTGATAAGGTGCTGCATGATTTCATTAACTGCTTTTGGTTACTTTTCGACTTTCAAAAATGATTCTGGGAAAACAGTTTTGATAGACTATTTGTAGACTTGAAATGACAGTGTAGCATGTAGGCACAGTAGTCCCCACCTAGTATATAATGATATGCTCTGCATTGGTAGGCATTTGCCTGGTTCAGCGACCTGTTGGTGGAACATGCTGAAATCTTCTGGTCGCTGTTTGGAGTGGACATGAACGCTGTTCTCGATGCCCAGCCGCCGGACACGTGGGATAGCTTCCCCCTCTTCCAGCTTCTCAATGACTACCTGAGGCTGGATGGTGAGTTGGTAACAGTATTTAAAATGGATGTTTAGTATTATGAATTGAGCATTTCAATTATTGCTCAAACTCAAAATTGAGAATTAAGGCATTTGCCCTGAGTTCATAATCTGAGGTCATGGCTTAAGATGAAATTGGTTAATTTGGAAGTACTTAAATGTTCAATATTCTGTTTATCAATCTTTTGTGGTTTATGTGCACTATAGCAGAGAAATCATTTGCAATTTATATAATTATCAATTTTAATGAATAAACTGTCAGAACTGTTGGAGGAGCTTTGGTTTATTTCATGCTCATATTTGCTCAGTTTGTTTCCCAATTAATACTTTGCATCAAATTTCATAAGAAAATCATTCTGACATTTTCAACCATCACAAGCTAGAATTTTCTATCAAGAAGTAATTCTTGTTGCAGAGAACTTATGCAACGGACGATTCCACCAGCAACTGCGGGACGTGTTTGCGCCACAGGTGGTGCGCTATGTTGACCTGATGGAATCTTCCATCGCACAATCCATACACAAGGGCTTTGAGAGGGAGAAGTGGGAACAACAGGGGTAATTACAATCTCTTAATCTCTTAACATGTGAATTCCACTTAAGGAACTTGAGTTTACATTGAATATCCATTTGTCTTTAAACCTTTTCTTATGACATTGAATTGTCATATGAGTTGCGCTCGCAAAAGTAGGTTGCTAAGAGCTAAAATATTGTCCAAGGGGCACTGGACAAGACCTCACACGCTCTCAGTAAAGATTGTTCCTGACTATCCCTGTCCTCAGACATTCAAATGTATGCTCAACACAAATCAGCAAATCAAGCAAGACCTTAAAAACAGATCCTGTCTTGTCCTTTGTTTTCCATGAAAATATTCCTATATTACCACAGTAACGGATGTGCAACATCTGAGGACATGTTGTGGAAGCTTGACGCACTACAATCATTCATACGAGATCTGCACTGGCCAGAGGAAGTGTTCGCTGAGCATCTTGACCATCGACTTAAACTCATGGCCGCTGATATGATCGAAGCTGCTGCTAAGAGGTCAGTTGGTTACGAAAAATACAGTGCCTTTCTTAGAGGGACCTTGGAGTAGTTTATACATAACTTTCATCTTTTTTAAAAAAAATGTGTTAAATTAAGTGTTTTGGATAATTAAAAGAAAAAACATTAAGATGGTCAAACTTTTAAAATATTGTGATTAGCTTTCATTTTGTTGTTCACCCTCTGGCATGAGACAGTACTGCTTGTTTATGCAGGACCCTGAAAGCATTTGAGAGCTGGTTGCGGAAGGGAGGTAAAAGCTCGGACTACATCATATACTCGGAGATCTGTACCCAGATGAATGTCATTATTGACTGCAAGAACAAGGTTTGTCTAATTAACAGCACATCTTTTCCATGCGCGTATTATTTCACACAAAATTGTTTAAGAGATTGTTTCGTCCTTGGGCAATATTCTTATTTTCATTTTGTGTGGATTTTGTGGCCCTTGTGGGGATGCCGAGTTATTCCCCACAAAGTTTTTCAATAAAGAAGTGATTTCAAAGTTGTATGGGCAAATAACATTCCTTTAAATGCTATTGCTTTTGTAACCAAATAATACATTTACAATTCAAGATGAACCATAAAATGCCTCTATTATAAAGCCCTTCATCAAGAAATCATCAAATGTTACCAATCCCCTCTGACTATTGCTTTCTCAAACTGCAACTAAGCCAAATTTTACACATTCCGGTCAACTTTTCACAACCTTTTCAACAATTGATATGTATTGTATACATAACTGAAAAATGTGAATAGTAGTGTGGAGATGTACCAAAAAGTGACTTCCAATCTTTTTCTTGTCATGTTGGACATAGCGATTAAATTGGAATATGTGAACTATATTACAATGCAGGGGTATACTATTAATGTAAAACTTTACTTTGTCATGTAAGATTGAATTGAAAGATCCAGACAATTTTTAAATGCATCTTCTACAAATGTAACTTGCATATTTGATTTGCATGTAAGCACAGTGAAACTATGGGAAATAACAATATTTAAAAATAAAAAAGATGTAGGCGATTAATGAAACCAGCATTTTCGGTATGTTTTATAATTGAGTTTATACCATTTAAAGCTTAATAATATCATATTTTATTTCCGACAGGCTTTCCATCTGTGTGCCCTCGGCAGTGGATCTAATATGGTAAGTATAGGGAAGGGAGACAACATTAAAATGATTGTCCTAGTTGATAATTAGAAAATTTGGTGTTAAGATGAACACCTTTTGGCCCTAGAAGTCAATTGCATCGTGGGATGAAGAAGCGATTGGGCCTAAAGTTCAGGATTCCATAATGGCCTGGATGGACTATGTTGATAAATAATTGAAAATCTTAAAAACTATGGAAATCACAAAGGTCAGAAAAAGCAATGTTATAGACGTTTATATTTATCTTAATGATGGCTATGTTTGTGTTGCAGCACCAATACCATACGAAGATCGACGAGTTCCTGGAGAGGGTGCAGGTTCAGATGGTCAAGTGTCTTGTTGAGAAGGTAGTTGTCTCCCTTTGTCCTCTCTTTTGTCTTCCTCCCCTCAAGTTGTGGCTATGTTTGAATCTGCCGTATAATTCTCTTTACTAAGCTAAAGGTAAAATGTTTATAAAAAATAAACAAACAACTATATTCCATTCAGAAGCTATAATTATTGTCATTGATAATTTCTATTTGTTGCAGTTGTTGTCAGTTTTGGAGTCTGTTCTCAGTAAGCTGGCCCGTTATGACGAGGGAACGTTCTTTGCTTCAATCCTTTCTCTTACAGTGAGTACTGACATAACTCTGTATCAATCTAATAAATATTTTCAGCTTGATGTTGTTGGTTTTTTTTACTTTAATATGAGGAAAGATTTTTAGTTTTTATTTGTTCTTGAGTAGCATTGACCTCTAACTGGTGTAAGGTTTTAAGTCAAAGTCAGCAATTCAAGTCTCATTGAAGAAGTCAAGATTATCTAACAATTATATTTCATATAAGTTTGCTGCGAAAGAAAATGATATCATTTAAGATTTATGTTGCCTTTTTCAGAAACCTGTCGACGAGCTTGGCAAGTCATATGTGGACTTCATGCGAGGCAACCTGGACCAGATGAGACAGAAGATCACTGACGAGCTCTACACCCTCACTTTCTTTGAGGTGATCCTAACCTTTGTTCACATTTTCTCATATTGTCATGCTCGGAGCTGTTTTTCAGCTAGCGATAGTGTCCTGATAGGTTAGTTAGTTAGTTAGAGTTAGATGTGCAATCATGACACTGTTTCTAAATTAGTGTTATCTGTACTTGTGGGAGAAATAATTTGAATATGATAAAATATGAGAACTGCTTCTAATCACAGTGAAACAAGGCCCTTGCTATATTCATTTCAAATAAAAGATTTCAAATCTAGCCTACAATCCAACAGTTTGCAATATCACCTATTTTTTTTTCATGAAGGTGCTGCCAGCATTTAACATAAAGAAGCGTCGTGAATTTCACAATTAAGAAATTGTCATCCAGTAATCTTGTGTTCCTCATCTAAGTGCTCTTGACACTTTTTCGATTAATTGCCACACTTTATCAGAATTTAATGGGAAGAATATGACTATGTTTGCAGCAATGGTACACAGGCCAGATGAAGATGCTGTGTGACTGGTTGACGGACAGACTGGACCTCTCCCTGCACCCCTACCAGCTCAACTGTCTCATGACCATCAACCGGGTGAGCACTTCTCCACTCTCGTCCATCCTTCAGTGTATTCATCTGGAGAACCGATATAAGGGCTTTTAATCTGATCACAGTTATCATTAGATAATGATGACCAAGTCAGATCAATGTCAAATTAAACAAATGTAATAAACTTTTACTGGAATTACTGGAATTATTGTCTAAAATCTGCCTTCAACCAGAAATACCAATGACAAAATATCATTATGAACTGTTTCCAATTGAACAAAATTGCAAACACATATTGAAGATTCAAGGACTAAGTCCTTCCTTAAATAATTGGTGATTAAAAGCAATGTCATCAGATTTCAAGGAATTGCATTTCTTGCTTTGAAATTGGTTCATGCTTATCAATTGTCTTTAGACGCTGACCTGCAATTTCAATTGTAAAGTGCAGTAGACAGCTAGAAACAAATGAATATTTCATTCAAAAAACAAATTATTGGAGATGTATTAGCTGTCATCAAAGCTATAATTTTCTTTACAGAAATGTTTCTCTGACTTTGAGCTCCAGGGAGTACCGGAGAACATCTTGGGGTGTAAAACTTACACGACCATCTGCAGTAGATTACAGGTGGGAGCAAATAGATCATGATGAGGGGAAATGGGAACGGTATTCAACAAATTGGGCGCTTAGAAATTTGAAAACTTATTAAAATGACTTCCATTAAAATTCAAGATTATAGAAAAGAAAACATTCTTCAACTTGTTTGTTAAAAATGATTTTGTGTTCAAAGTTTTGGATTGCTCACATTAAGAATAAAAGGACAGACATGTATGTGCAAGAAGTATACCTAAAATTCCGTTGCTGATTTATGCTCTCAACACAATAGTCTAGCTTTATCACACTCGGACATTAGGAGAAGGGGATGCTAACTGTTTTGTGAGTTAAAAAATGTCATAAGAGGGCACTTATTGTTTTGAATGGGGTAATTAAAAATATTGAAGTAACAATGATTCACTAATTTAAAGATTAATGAAGTTTGTTTCAGTTTGAAATCGTTATAACCATTAGCTATAACTATTAGTTAACATTAAAAAGAATATGGCATATCTGTGCTTCAGAGTATAATGTTTGATTTTTATTTAATCTCTACATAGATGTAATGTTTCAATCAAAGAAAAAACATTCAAAATATGGTATGATATACACAGAAGCATTGAATGCTCTTTTGTAATCAATTCACATCAATTCTCCCAGGTTGAAGAAGCAACACAGTCTGTCACCCAGTCTGAGTCGAGCAGTCGCACAACCTTCCTGGGACGTGTACAAAATGACAACAGTGAAGAGTCTGATTAGATGAATTTAACTCTGTAGGCTAGGGATGTTAATATTTAGACATCTCATCCTTCCCTTGTGGAAGACTTTATGTAGAGAAGCCTTGTGAACTTTTGAGTAGAAGACCTACACTTTATGTAGAGAAGCTGTGTGAACTCTACACAGTTTCAGAAGAAGCTGTATCAACCTTTGACTATTGTAGACATGCACTATATCTAGAGAAGCTGTGTGAGTAGAGGTTCTACTCGGTTTCAGAAGAAGCTGTATCAACCTTTGACTATTGAAGACATCCACTATATGTAAAGAAGCCGTGTGAGTAGAGGTTCTACTCGGTTTCAGAAGAAGCTGTATCAACCTTTGACTATTGAAAACATCCACTATATGTAAAGAAGCCGTGTGAGTAGAGGTTCTACTCGGTTTCAGAAGAAGCTGTATCAACCTTTGACTATTGAAGACATCCACTATATGTAAAGAAGCTGTGTGAGTAGAGGTTCTACTCGGTTTCAGAAGAAGCTGTATCAACCTTTGACTATTGAAGACATGCACTATATGTACAGAAGCCGTGTGAGTAGAGGTTCTACTCGGTTTCAGAAGAAGCTGTATCAACCTTTGACTATTGAAGACATCCACTATATGTAGAGAAGCCGTGTGAGTAGAGGTTCTACTCGGTTTCAGAAGAAGCTGTATCAACCTTTGACTATTGAAGACATGCACTATATGTAGAGAAGCTGTGTGAGTAGAGGTTCTACACAGTTTCAGAAGAAGCTGTATCAACCTTTGACTATTGAAGACATGCACTATATGTAGAGAAGACGTAGTATGCAGCCAATCAAGCACCAAGTTTATTATACTAAGTCACTTTTGATCTTTAGATCATTGTGGTAGTTAGCTAGTCTCAAGTTGTTACTGTTATCCAGTTTGTAAGTATGAGATTTTGGGTCTAAATCGAGTTATCTATTTGTGTACAGTTGAATTAGTTGAGGGATTGATATGTGATTGTCCATTCCATCATCGTTGTTGTCTCTGGAGGCGAGAGTGCTCTTGAACGCTTTCATTCTGCAATCCTTATTTATCAGTGAAGCAGTTGAAAGTTTTAAAAAATAAAAGTCTTGTGTTACAGATTCAAGAATAATGTCCAAGAACAAATAGGTTTATCAACAAATCAATATTTTAACATCTAACTTATGGTACTTCAAAACAAACCTAATGAATATTGACAACCCTTATGATACATTGAATTGAATATTTCTGTAGCTATTGATTATCTAACCTCACAAAAATCCCAAGCCAATATTCTCACAAATTGGTAGTGGGTTACATGATAAAATCACCAAAACCATTCATATTTAACTGATGTTCTGCATCTATGAGGTTTATGTTATCCGGGTGGAGCCTCATCCCAAAGCTTTTAAAAAGTTGACTTGTAACTGACAATGATCTGTCCATGTGCCATGGTTCTGCCTGTATACATTCCATGTTTTGTTTTCTAGGTATTGTTTTATCGAAGGTTAAACCTTTGTTGTGCTCCTTATTCTGTAGCAAACTTTAAGGAACAGGCGTTATCTCTACTATGGTCATTCATTGACTGATAAAATTAAAAACGTTTTCAAGCTCTTATATATATTTAAAGTAAGTTAAGATCATGTAAAATGATTCATGTAATAATTTTGCTGTTAAAAAGGAATTTCTTGAAGTTGCTGATGAGCTGTATAATGAGTGTTGTTACATTAATCCTTATTTCATTCAATTATTAACAACAATGATTTATATTCATCCATACAACTATACATGCAAAGAATTCTAAGGAAGCCATTAGGTAACAAAATAAGCAATTATTACTAATGTGTATCCTGACAGTAAAAGTGAACAATAAACATAAAAATGTTATGACTAATTTTATTTGAGTGTATATTACATTCCAAGGTTAATGATCATGGAAGATTTTTACAAAACAATGTTCAACAAAATATGACAATTTGTTATTGCCATTCCAAAGCCCTGATAAAATTATTTATATAAAACTTAAATTTAGCTTTGAAATTGAGGATCTAATTGTAGCGGCATTCAAAGCCCTAATTTTTCTTGAGTAAAGGTTTTCTTTTCAGAGTCCTAGGCCACACTGAACTCAATTCTAAAATGTGGTAGTTGCAATCTGTGTTATTTCATCGATTTGTTGCATTCCAGTAATCCTCGTGTTTTGATTACTTGTGATGTGACAATTGAAATTGCTCACCTGGGGTAGTGAATCACTTCTTGAAAGTTCCTATTTATTTCATGTGGTTGGGTCTTTGAATTTGGGCCAATGATTATTTACAAATATTGGTTATCAAAGTTAAACTTTATACGTCCTTGTGAAACCATTGTGCAATATTTTTTGTTCTATGTTTTGTAGTATTTCTGTTACAATTGCCATTCCATGTAATTTATCCTAGAAAGTTAATTTTGATTTAATATAATCTTTTTGTAAATAGTATCCCAATTATCTTACAAGTGGTGATCATGATTTATGATTTCTATTGATTAAGATGTTTATAGTGCTTAGCCACCGGGCATTGCAACAAAACACTAATCATCATTCTTTATTTCACATAACCATACAATCAATCTTTACCAAAGTTCATTGATCAAATTGGTAACTTGAAAGCGCTGTTTTATTGAAATGCCCTTCTATGCAAAGAATACCAGCTTGTTAGTTGTGCATCCAGGATAACTGAGGTGGTTTTCAGTCATGTGAGGGTGAAGCCCAAGATTAAGGATTAATTATGTAAGATATGCAAGCACACTAGCATTGTAGATACTGAGTTATGCAGACCTCCCCCCATCAAGAAGATGGAATGGGAAGGGGACTCCCATCTTGACAACCGTTCTTGCACTGTTCATCATTTGGGTATAGTTAGTTCTAATTCTTCAAACTGTTTTGCTGTATTATCTAATATGCTTTGTTATCATTTATTCTTTTGAAAATGGAAACTTGATATTTGCAATTTCATCTTTTAATTTGTTTACCTGGAAAAGATTCATTATCAATCATTAATGACAATGCAAAGTTCATAATTGGAAATAAATTTTCAGTTTTCTTATAAAAGAATGTCCATTGATAAATATTTCTTGTAAAATGTTCAAGTTATATGATGATTGGTAAGCTCCTTATAATAAAGAACTGTTATTTATGGTAAATGATGATGAGGAAGTTGATTATAATTTTCTTTGTAAATGGAGGACATCATTGAATTAATTATTGTGTTCAAGGAAAAAAAAATGTTAGATTGATTATTCTCTCACGTGAAAATATCAATTGAATGTCCAATCTGGTAAAATGGCAAAGTAAAGTAAATTACTGTAAGTTGACAATTCTGTTTCTTGTCAATGGAAAATATTGATTAATTGTCCAACTTGTAAATGTTGTAAACATCAAAGTGGAAATATCGATGTCACGATGGAAAAATACAGATAACACCCATTGCCTAACAATTTGTGTGCCATCTACCATTAATGTAATTCATCAATTCAGTTTCTGATCTCCATAAGCTTTGCCAATATTGGAAGTCGAATAGTTGTGAAACTTTTTAGCTTCAGGAATTTATTTTCTTGTATCAGATCATCAGTACACCTGCTTCATTTTTTATATTTATTTTGAGATATCATGTATAGTTCTTTCCTTTACTTTAATTTTGGATAATAGAATTTGTTTTTATTGTCAGTATCAAAATGTTTGAATTTTATATTCTCATATTATTTAAGAACTCTCTCATTTCATTTGTTTAAGCATCATCTCATTTCATAGATTTTTCACTTAAATTTACATATAACTACGGAAGTATTTTGAAGAAAGGAACTATTTATAAAGTATCAGGTAACAGTATATGTTGTAGGTAATATAACTAAGAGGGCTGAAGTCGGCAAAAGAAGTCTTACAAGATTGACACAAGATTTCAAATAACTTGTTAAAACTCAAATTAAAGAAAATTTATTGATGTCTGAATTCTCAGGAAATTGGTTGAAATAGTAAAATGAATTAAAGAACACCATAGGCCCATGGATTACATGTAACATGTTTTACATAAGATTTTGGTCTTTGTCTGTCAATGTGAGCAGTCATATATGACATAGAATTTTGAACTTTTTCATGAGGGAGCATTACTGATATCTTTGCAAATGACTAACCAGTAATTAGCCACTCTATAATTGTTCTAGCAGTTGAGGTGTTGAAATAAGTATCACTTTAGGTTATGATTCTTGGTCAAAGAACTATTTATTCTTGCAGACAAAGTTGAGGGTTGAATCAATATGTCCCTTGTGAGGGGTCAGAACGGCTCAGACCTCATCGGATGACTGATTAGCATTAGCTTATGCAGACACATCAGCACTTGATCAATGGTCATATAAGCCTGAGTAGTTAAGTGGTCAGGAGATTTTATTCTCTCAATTCTTCTCATATGTTTGTAGTTAGATACCAACTTCATTTGAAACAAATTGTTTATAGCTTGCTTTGTACTAAGAACTAAAGTGTTGCAAAACATTGTTGATATCCAATTTTTGTATTGAAATGTTACTGGAGTTTTTACATTGCATATAGCATTACAGTAGAAGAGTGATCCTATCGTCCTGTTACCAATTGTTCAACTTTACCTTCTCAATAGGACTAGCAATGTTGCCGTTTCTGGTTATTATAGATTATTGTACATTTACAAACTATATCATACTGTAGATAGAAACGTTAATTGTTCCACACAATTTTCTGTACATAAGAGTTGCTCTACATTACCATGAGTAGACATATGCATGTTAATGGTATTACGCAAAGGATTAGATTTGTAATGCTCTAATTTGTTGAAAGGTTTTTGTGCTGTTGAAATAGAAATTTACAGAGTAAAAGCATTAGCATGTTTATGTATCATTTTCTCATTATAGATCCACAGTAAATGTACATTTTCATACTTAGTGTTCAATTTCCTGGTGGTTTTTGCGGCAAATTGAATTCTTGTTAATTTAAAGGTGTAAACTTCTTCAAACTTTTACCAATGATCTACCAGTGTATGTTGCATGGCAAGAGTTTCTACCAACTTTTGTTGTTTGCTTTTGTTCAGGACGGAACTAGTGGCGGCTATTGTCTCTAGATTTCCCTCTGTGATTTTTCTTCATGACATTGTGGCAAATTTATTATTTATTTTATTATTTTTGAATTCCAAATATGTTTGCATATTATTGTTTTCTGTTACTCTTTTGAGAGAAATTCTATCCTTTGTTGTTTATTAACTTAATATTTCTATCTATCATCATTATCAGTGACTGTTAGTATCAATGAAAATTTATTTCTGCATATACATGCAGATTTGATAAAGACCCTTACCTTTACTATGATGAACTTAAACATTGATAATAGAAATTTGCTTTCATCATTGCTAAGATTTTTTGGTTAAAGAAGGAAAATTACCCCGGTAGTATTCTGGTGGTAAATACTTTGTATTTATCTTATTTACAAAGACATTGATTCAGAAACTTTAAATGAAACAGCTCATTATTTCAAAGTAATTAGCTTTCTAATTTTTTTAGAGAAATTAAAGTTTTACACAAACAATCAAGTGTTTATCTTGTAATCGAGACTACATTTTTTTTCAAAAATCTTGATGTATCCTTCAATTGTTATTTTGTTGTGATGTGGAGTTCATCTCATCAAAGCCACAAGGAACATTGTCGTTGATTTGTTGTCAGAACGAGTGCCAGGATAGTAAACAATCTGACAATTGTTTCACATGTGGTTATAGATTACATTCAGTGCTTTTGCACTCAAAGGGTGGCATTGAACAAAGCAATTCTAGCTCTACAATAGAGGGTAACCTGATCCATACCTTTGCTAATGTTGAGAATAGCTATGGTACTCATAGAAATTAATGCATTTTGGCATTCTATTCTTGATACTGAAGATATTAACATATCTTGAAATAACTGTTTTCACCAGCTAGGCTTTGAAGGTACATGAAATAAGCATGATTAAAAATGTCTTTTACAGATAAGCTGAAAATTGGCAATTTCACAATACATTTGGAAACAATACTTTTATCAGAACAGTGATAATTAATATTTATCTATCATTCCATTGTGTTCTTTTATAATGATTTATCGCAAAACAGTATTTCTGCAAATGATACTTTTTTTCTATGTTATAAATAATCTATTCTAATGTGTTATGTGACTTATTTGTGAAAGAATATCATCATGTGTAATACAACAATGTATAACATGTTTCCAACCACAGAAGCATATAATGAACATTATTTACAGAATTTTTCGTAGTTCTTTCACCCCTTTCTCATTGATGCGGTAAGCCTTGTTTTCACTGGACGTCCTGTCAAATGACAAACACTGACATTACCTGATCACCAAAGGCATAATTTATCCACCTAACCAAAAGCAATGACAGATTGTCTCAAAGTGGAGCTAAAATTGTTTCGTGTAAGAGCACCCTTTGTCCAAGGTAGGTTTCTTTGAAATAATGATATAGAAGAATCTATCTCCATTGTTAATAAACACTAAGTTTCACTCAAGTCCATTTGAGAGTGCTAAAAATAAAAAGAGTGGTCACTAAAGATATTGACAAAGTGAGCCTGGCCTTGAAGTAAAGACCCCAGAGTAAGATTGTTTTGTTAGTCCTAGCGTGAATCTTGTTCAGCTGTTCACATTCCATTCTCCTCCCCTTCACATGTACTGTGTAAGTAGAGAAACCAAGGCTTGCCACTCGGTTGATGGCCCTGGGGCTTGGTTTAGCAGTTTGCTGCTCTTTACGGATGTGTAGAAGGTTCAACATTCACTTCCCCTCCCTCTCAGCAAGCTTTCTTGTTAAGTTTAATTCCTGTTCACTATTCATTATCAATATGCAAACTAACTATACCTAATGTGCAATAACTTGTTTTCAATTTGCAGATTCAATAAATAGCATTCCACAGTCATTTGCTGTTGAGTTATTTGTACAAGTATAGAAAAAAAGAAAAATCTATCTAGTTAATTGTTGCAGGTACAGGGTTGCATCTAGCCGTGCGGCATTGCGGCATCCCCGCAAAAATATTTCAATTGACGCATTTTTAAAGAAATTGTGCGCCACTAGTGCCGCAAAATTACTGTAAATGCCGCATTTTCTGATTAACAACACGGCATATCATGATCTTTTTTTTACATCCTTCAAATTATTAAAAAATAGGTCTGCAAAACGTAATTTGTAAACGATACAGGTGACTCACGTAAACTGGTAAACTTGAGTCTAAAGAACTTCTCACTTTCGGTTTTTAACCTAAGTTGGTTGAGAGAAGCGTTTTGATTGGCCTAAATATCAAAGCATAAACAAAAGCCATTTTCATTGGCCAAATCGGTCACGTGAGCTTACCATGCTTTCTGGTGACATTGGCAGTAATGGCGGCGCCGAAAAAGAAAACCAGAACGTTGTTTCATTTCTTTCGAAACCAAAATGATGACAGCGAAAAAAATGACGACCAATTTGTTGATATTATCGAAAATACGCGACATACTGATGAACAAATGGATCTACCAGCGGTCAAACCCCTAGTAAAATTTCACAAGTTGACAAAAAACGGAAGTACTGTTTCATTCAAGAATGGGTCAAAGATCGCCCATGGTTAGATACGAACGATTACAGTTAAGATCGGGTAAATATTTAATATTCATTTTCTATTTGTATTGAATTTGAAATGAAACATTTAGCAACAGTTAAAAGGACTTGTTCTGATTTCAGTTATGTGGTACAGTCTGAATGCTTCATTTTAGTCATTGATTTCAGTGCCCCTAAACAAAAACCTGATGCCCCCCTTTTCTGTGTTAGATGGGGCACATGCCCCACTTTGTTAAAATCCTAGATGCAACCCTGCAGGTATCTTGATGATAACCTAGATCATAGTATCCTTTAGGCCTTCTACTTAATTTTAGCTCATTTGGCCTGAAAGGCTTGATGGGCTTATGGAATGGCTTCGGTCCATAACTTTCTGCCTTTTTCTCTCAAACCAATGACTTAAGATTTATGAAATCAAGTAAAAAATATATCAACTTTCTTCCCCTGAAACTAAAGCGCTGTAGAGCTGAAATCTTGGTCCTTGATTTATGAGAATTATCATTAATGGATGCCAAGTACCACCCAATGCTTGCAGGTTTCACTGCATAGCAACAATTGTGCTGCAGACTTTCTCCCTGCAATAATACTAGCAGCCGTGAAAGCATTAAACCCAAATCACCTCACCTGTGGGGGACAAGGTCCAAATACCCATTTGTCTTCTCCAGGAGCTAAAGCCATACAAAGGTGGACTGTTTTGCACATGCTCCTTTGCTAATGAGAGCACAGAGCTCCGTTAGAGTTGATTCTAAATCAATGTTTTAACTATCGATAGGATAGGTTGGATAGATTTTCTTATGAAACCATAACTAGAGTGAGGTGATATGTGCACTGAAGTAATTCTGCTATCACTGAAGCGTATCTCGTAACTGAGAACCTTTATTGAACCTTATCACACAACCTTCTGTGGCAAGGAAAAAGAACAGCAGAAATGAATGCTATAGCTTGCCTTGAGTAAATAGATCTTAAATTTACGCAACTGTTGCAAAAACAAATTAAAACATTTCTCTTCAAGTATTTATTCATTAAGTTATATACAGGCATCAACATTTAATAATGCACAATTCGAGAACATATTTAATACAATGAGAAGGATGAAAACGCAGAAAATTTGATTTGAAGTACTAGCCTTTAGTTTCCATTTCAAAGACTTGTCCTTGTCACAGCAGCTTAAAGATCATAGAGAGCTTAATTTTGTGAAAATGGTCATGCCGTTGAAGTTGGTGTTCAAAATGCAATTTAACATTATAGAGTTCAAAAGAATTCCAAAATAAAAAATTGCTGCACTATAAACTTCAACATTTCTCTGTTTATCCGGATAATTGGCTGAAGATTAAATTGAAAATTGAAATCTTATATTGGTAAAAAAAAGCTTGTGTAGGTTTGGATGTAGAACAATAAATGCATATCAGACCAATGTTTCTGGTGGAGTTACTGATATGTCTCATCTACATTAAAAATTTCAAAGGTCCTCATATTAAATGTGATATTTTAATCAAGATGATATTGATCCACTGAAGGTAGCTGTATCAACAGGTTTCAGCAACACATTTTTAACCCTCTACCAGCTAGATAAATCAATTCCAAACCAGTCTTCAGTAAATGACTTTCAGGATTCATATCCTCTACAACGAAATGTCTTGCTTTGACCATGTCAAATGACTGCATAACTTGCAGCCTGTAAAGAGTTAATCTTCTGTTGTCTGCATTTAGACATGTTGATTGATGTTGGATGACGAACAGTTTCACAATGTGGTCTGGTGACACTCTACCCTGAAGATGGCCGTTGTCCGTCTCCTATCTGGCCCTGTCCGCGGTTCACATCACTGATACACACCCACTCTCCCTCCAAGGACTCCTTCCACAGGCTCACCTGGCACACAGACAAACAAAATCATGAGAATACTTTACGTACAATTTACTACCAAAAACTGTGGTCCAGAGTGGTATCTTTGTTTCAGGTTAAGCATTATCTCCTTGGACATCCAATCAAGTACCCACTATTGCGTTCCACAGAGATGGTGCTGGTTTCAAGTTTAGCAATATCTTCTTTGAGATATTGTTTCAACAGAAGATTTTATACAATGCCTTGCTATCAACTACATATCATCATGTTTTAACACAAGGAAACACCAATAATGCTATGATTTCAAAAACTAATTGATTTAATAAAGGCATGATGTTACAGACCGTGAGACGTGATGAAGTTGCCAAACTGAAACTACAACAATACGAAAACAATAATATGATATCTATCTAATATCAAATTTGGCAACACGGCATCGATAAAATACATTAATATTGGAGTAGCTGAGATTCCACGCATTTAATCATCTGATATCATAGTAGTTCTGTATTACCATGAATCAATGACCCTTATACTAAGCAAGGCAGAGATGAAACGCTTTAAAATCCATATGAGCAAGATGGACATTACGACTCATTTAAGAGGCAACAAAACTATATCTCACCTTGTTATCCCCTCCTGACACTGCCAGGATGTTGCCGGTGGTCGACCAGCTCACATGCCAGACTACATCGTTGAACTTGTGAAGGATTTTAGATGTCCACGTGTTACTTGTACCATCATTTGTCCAGATGATAACACGGCAGTCCTGAACCCAATGTAACATTGTAACTTATTGATTCAAATAACATGCTCTGTTAAACAATTATTGTGCAAAAATGAAATTGCATTCGCTGACAGCAGAAGAAAAGTAATTCTCCATTGATAAATGAGGCAAACCAACTAAAATCCATGATTACATTTCTGATAAAGCTGTATGATTATAGTGCCTGCTTAAGAAGCATATTTTTTTTTAAAACCCAGCTATGACAGATCCATATACAGAGGAATAATAGTTTCTTCTTATTCTTAAAGAAATGAATAAAAAAATAAGTATTGATAAGTCAAATGTCATGAATATTAGAAGTCTAGAATCTAACCTGTGAACATGATGCAATGATACTCTTGGGGAGTCCGATCGATGGCGCCCAGGCGACGTCCCTCACCCAATCACTGTGTCCCTCCAGCTTTTGGTCTTCTACCCATTGGCCCTCCTCCTCTCTGGAGGTACATACATCATATCTTTATAACATGTTGCTCAAACAACAACCTCTCCCAGACACACAGGGTATAATATTAGGTTTGATATGTTTACATATTGACGACCCAATAGCAGGATTCACTTGCTAGAATTCATGAAAAAAATATTATTTAATAAGCAATAACTCGAATTTGGGAAAACTGGAACCAAAGAAAAACTAAATTCAGTATTGACCTGCAATGCAAATCAACCACTGTTTTAATGCTTACTATTATTGCCGTATTTTTTTATTAACACTGACTTCTTTTGTAGAAGTGAATGTTTATATCACACAACACAGCTATATTGAACAATGCCTTGCTGAAAATAACAGTTCCCAATTTATCCGAGACTCCATTCTACTTACTTCCAGAGTTTGACGAGATTGTCGCAGCCTCCAGACACAAATCTCTTGACAGGAAGTTGACGAGCACCTTGTTCGAACAGTGCATTGGGGGCAGTGGCAGGGGCCCAACTTACTGCGTTACATCCTATCTGCAAACAAGCCCCTCACACAATAAAAATGTCCTGAATTGCTGCTTTATTATATTTTTTCATGGACTTATTTTAAAATATGACTACTGCATAGGGTCCTCTTTAGATTCAGAACATATTTTTTCACATATAGTTATATAAGTTTTCATGTGAGCAAAGATAATAAAAAATGGTAAAGGTCATTATATCATGTCCTTCCCTAAATTTAAAAAGATAGTTTACTTCACTTTGTAATACCTGCTTTGCTTACTTACTGTGTGAGCATTATTTATTTTCTTTGCATCCCATGTTCCATCCCCTGCAAAAAAGTTTTACAAGAGAAAATATTGCAAATTAGTATTAGTATTTCTAATTGGACATGAAATTTTCACATAATAATAAAACTAAGAATATAATAACCAAAATACTCTTTGATATATAAGACAATGCAGTATAAACAGCAAATAAAGGTCATTAATGCTGTAAAATTTAATGAAAATTGAAACAAATCTGTATTCAAGTGTAAATAAAGCTGCCACGCTAATGAAAAAGAATAAGAGCCAAATTCAAGTGACATCCTCTGACTCCCATGTATGGCGGAACTTACCAGTGCTGGAGATGACGGATATGGAGCCATCCGAGCTACCACACACCAGCATCAGACCAAACTCGTGTGGCGCAAAACACACCGAATTTACTGTAACAGAACAAATATCACCTTTAGACGACTAAATACACGTATTCAACCAAAAATAATAACGTCAACTGTTACATTATCAAATTAAACGTATTTCATTGACATTTTTATGGGAAACATTTAGTGATAATAAATAAACTATTATTATAAGAAAATAGTGAAATCTCAAACAATATATACAAAGATATTCAATAGATATATAAGATAAAAACTTTACCTGAGGAATCATGGTTTGTATATTCATGCAGTTTTCCCCATGTCCCATTTGTCTCCTTCCAGATTATAACTTTTCGATCATAGCCACAGCTTGCTAACAGATTGCCAAACATCGGATGTGCCCAGGCAACCTGCCATACTGGTCCTTCGTGTCTGGAGAATATGAATCAAGAAAATAATTCAGCTGTTTGACTTACCATAATACCAATTACAATTGTGTTCTACCTGACATTCAAAAAATTTAAAAGTAATACATTTTGCAATTCAAATTTGCTGTCTTTGAACTTCAAGGTGTTGCGTTATTTTTCATATGACTAATGCAACATCTTAATGTGATTGTACTGTCTCAAGACAACAAAAAAGTTCTATCAAATCAAATATCTGAAACTGAGAAAACTAAATACATAGGGAAATTAATTGGTCACTTTCATATTTAAATAAGAAACACTCCTGAAACCAAAACGACGCTTGTTTGTACTAAGTGGGTAATTCAATCAAAAACTCACTCTCTCAAATCAGAGACAAGGGTTTGTTGGTTGTTTCTCACATCAAATATTTTGATAGATCTGTCTGATGAACATGTTGCCAGCTTTATCCCATAGTAGTCGAGTTGTGCATCATGCTGAAATGATAAATAATGGCTTCATGATAATCAAATTATCAATTCCACAGTTTAAAAAAATCCCAAAAAAATTGAACCCATATACAATAATTAAAAAACATTAACATGTATAAATTAATTAAATTGTTTAAATATTTGACTGCCTTAATTGTGATAATTAACACACAATAAATTGCTCAAAGATCGAAATATTGTGCCTATGCCCTCCAGACAATCAGATATGACAGATGTGCGTAAATATCGAATACAACATAGTGAATGCTATACTTACAATCATGTCTTCATGAGCCGTATCTATAGAACTGATGACAGACACCTGTAACAAGAAATGAGGGGTTTCTTAAATTTGTAAATGAACATAAGCCAAGAGATGTACATTAGCTACATATATTGTATTAGTCCAAATATACTTTATCAAATATCCGAGGTAGATATGAATCAAAAATACTTTTTTGAAAACATTAATAAGGCATCGATAAAGTAGTTATGGATTCGACCGATCCAAGCAGAGCAATACATTTGAATGTTTTTTCATTTTGACATGTCGTAAAAAGACTCGAAAACTGAGCAGCTGAGAGCCGGTGACTCGGAAATATCTAGCGAGGAGGTGTTTGTAATCGTTTTCACAAGCGATAAACATCGAACTCACCATCTTGTTTGTAGCTCGTGCACCAGTAATAAATTTCCTTTTATATTTCAACAAGACACCAGCAAAATACAGCCGGCAATACTACTTCCAACTGTACGAAAATGACGGAAGAGCTAACGTGGCAAAGATTTTCCGGTAAGGGAGACAACTTTACAAGCATTCAGACAAATGCTGACCACAAAACAAATATGGGTAAGCATAATATTCCTGAAGCTATACCGTTTAAATGGTTTACTTAATATGATCTTTTGGTTTGAAAATGACTTTTGATAACAATTTTATACATATATTCAAAAACATAAGTTTAATATCTAAATTTATAATGAATTTCGTTTCGTTATATTTATCCGTTTTGTTGATTTCTTGCAAATTATCATCATGAATGGTTTCAAATTAAATTAAGGCAAATAGTTGAAATTCATAAATGATTCAACAAGGAAAGCTTCGTCGAATTTCAAAAGTTCAAAGTTTCCAAAATTACAATGATAAAATGTTGCCACATGACTTCTATAACAATAAAGCTCTTCTATTGCAGATAGAGCCATCGAAAGTAGTGTACAAAACTACAAATCACAATTACCCAGATAAGCTGTACCCAAGGATACATCTTCCAATTGCTTCAAAGTCTTGTGACAAAAATTTCAAGGGGTGTTTCCTATGCTGTGTTACATGGCTATCAGTTTACAAAACAAATATATGTATAATAAAATGCAATAAAAGCTTTCTGTCAAGCTTCCCCGACAACTATCAAATAAGAGGAAAACTCTATTTTAGAGCCTGTATTAATTCTTTTTATTAACTGTCGATATCATATCAGTATATAAGGTTAATCTATCGGGGTTAAGTTTCAACTTTCCTATTTAATTGAAAATTTGTTTAATATCTTAGTAAAGGAAAGAGTTTGTTGGAAAAAGTTGATTCAGATTTGATTTCAATTACAATCAAATTCTTTTGGATTTTTTGGCTTCTTAACTGTTTATTTCTTTCAATTAATATACACAAATATTCAATAATCAATTTAAGTTGTAAGCACTCATAGGCGCCGTAGTAATATAAGAATAACAACCAAGTTTACTTTTACGTATGCTTCAATCACTATCGGAATCATACAACTCGGTATCGGACGTATTCAATGTTTAATGTTCTCTCAGTATTTCCTCAAATCATAAAGGTGCTTTTTCAAGAAATAAACGGATACTACTTTGTTTATTATCTTAGCAGATCTTTACTAAGAAAGAGTTCGGCCAGACGGAAGTTGCAGAGATACTCCCTGGGATCGTGGTTGATATGTGTCAAAGTTTCAAGGCGGATTGGAGATTTCGGGAGACATTTCCTTAACATAGCGACATTGCCTGAAACGTTGATGGGTCATGGAACGGTATAATAGGAAGAGGTGTCTTGGTTTCATCATGTCATCCTCTGATATACTCTCGTGAAATAACATTACCACATTGACACCTTCAAAACCAAAGGTTTTATTTTCAAAGTTATTTCGTTCTCTAGATCTTGTTTTGATATTTGACTCTCGAACGATGGAGGCACAGTATGTCATAGATGGAATTTTCGTTTTAAAGGATTATCATAGGGAAGATACGGGTTTACACCTGGGAAAAAAAATACTTTTCATACGAAAAAAGATTCCGACATACCAACATGTCGAATTCATCTTGTGATAGTTTTATTAAAACTATTAATACCTTAAAAATATTGTTAAGCAAACATCTTAAGAGTGCACATGCACTTTCTTAAAAGTCTACATATATAGCCTACAATGACGTTTCTATGCAGCTTTAAAATTCTCTAATAAATGAGATAAAATGTGTCAAAGCCAAGGTCAAATTTACCTTAACAATGATCCAGAATGCTAGAAGCGTGATCGTATAAAACATATTATACTTTTTTAGTTTTAATTTCTTGTTGTTATCAATCAAAATATGCCCTAAAACTGAAACAATTGAACGCACTCAGCACAGATGATATCAAAACACACCAGTCTCCATCACTTGTTGTATGTGACCCTGAGCGACTCGATCTGTTATGTGCATATGTTTGTATGGCGAGTTGATAACGCCGACCTTGTATCGATCTACTGATCTCGATCAGCCGTTGGTCCTCACCATCTGCTAGTATCCATGATCTAAAAATCTAAAAGATGACATGTGACATTTAAAACGTTATTATTTAGGTTTTATTTCAACATATGTGTTTGTTGCATCTAAAATCTATCTAGTTATAAGCTTCCGAAAGTCTGGTCTGTCGGCGATAAAGAAAAGTACTATCGTAAGGGCAATATCTGACTGACCCGAAGACTTGAAAATTGATCAATACTATTTGTAAACACTTTTTGTCTTGAATGTTATATCTACTAAAAAGAAAAAATGCTCTTTTTAAAATGATACAACGAACGATCACTACGACGAGAGCATTCACCGCCACAATGTATCAACCGAATATTGAAGAGAAAGATGAGGAACTTCAATATCAACAGAACAAAATTATTAAACCTATCTTTCATAAGATATGTTGTGGTTCTTGACAGCCGGCGATATTTTCAAAATTCCCTTTGAATCTGAAAACAGTGTCAAGTTGTGAAATACTCCTATGCTGAAAAACAAATGTCATGGTCACCAAAATAGACAACTTCACGCGTTCAAAAACTCACGGACCGACAGAGAGACTTGCTACATCATGGTAGTGGTTCACGTGCAGCATGGTAAATTGTCCCCCGCCTGGTCAATCCTAACGTCAAAATCTTCAATGGCCTTTCCGAACACCATAAATCAACCCCGGTATAATAGCAATTGAATACACTCGATGAACATGTACGTCAATGTGAAAGCATGTATTTGACATTTCAACGATTGGTCATCACACTGCGGGGACAGTGTGGGAAAATTTAAAAAAAAGGACTTCATCGAGTTATCAAATCACTGCTAAGGAGATACCTAACAAAATGTTAAGCATAGGCCTACAAAGTATTGGTTTTGACGC
Organism: Phorcus lineatus; assembly: GCA_921293015.1. Taxonomy (NCBI): domain Eukaryota; kingdom Metazoa; phylum Mollusca; class Gastropoda; order Trochida; family Trochidae; genus Phorcus; species Phorcus lineatus. Next base: position 55,616,485 of record OV121086.1, on the reverse strand, counting down.
AACCTTTTGGACAAATGAAAAATGAAAAAAAGCACACAACTAATATTGTTGTCATGTTGGCTAACTCTTTCTCAATAGATATGTTTATTCTCAATTTCTCACCTTGAACTTTAACTACACATTTATTCTAAATGTAAAGCAATAATTTATTGGAAAATGGCTTTTGCGTGTATCACGCATTTTCCTGAGTTTGCGCTAATAAAGGTACGGGGAATAACACAGCACGTTGTTTGTTTTATAAATAGTAACCTTTAATAGTAATGTACAATGTTAATCATTTTATTCATTTTTTCGTTGAGAAAAATAACCCCTGCTGAGTGAAAATGAGAAGCTATGAATGACATTTGAAACACACACAAAAAAAACATTTTAAAAGAGAAATCCAACATTAGAAAAACAAATAATTCATGCGGGATTTGATGTGATATTCTCCATATTGCTTAATCTAAACAACAATAGATTTTGAACATGCAAGTAATTGGTTGATTAAATTGATTTTTTTCATTCAGTGAAAATTGCGAACTTAACTTTAACTTTATTATGTGAAGTTTAAAACTCATCAATTAAATTTATTTCCGGTACTGAAAGGCCATAGGCCTGTACTACAATTCTTTAAAACCTGATAATTTGTACACGTGGAGGTAATATAAAGGCATGAAGATGACAAAATTAAATGTAGTTTATAATATTTTTCGTGATATAATCAGATTTAAATAAATGGCATAATAAACAAACAAAGACAGAGTTTTCAGAACTGTGTTATTTTTGTTAAACAACAGTTCTTCGAATTTAAAAAGAATTGGGATAAATAAGGACATATCTCTAACTCTAAATATGTATAATGCTCTAGGGAAATAAATAAAAAGTATGAATTGAAACGAAATTATATTTGTATCCTTTCTTTAGTTTTTATACCAATTGTGTTATTCTAATATACCTGAGGTTTTCAAATCAGTGCGTCTGTCGAGAAAATGGAGCTCTCGGATTTCGGATGATGAAGTTGGTGATTTACATGCCTTAAGGGGTTGACATTTATACTGTAAGTAGAACTAAAACAGCCCTTCATTCATTGATTACAATGTTACATTGTAAATTGGTACTTAATCATTTTATATCATGATTTATGAAAAAAAATACAGAAAAAAAAATACCTTCTATATTTTTCATTTTTAGTTAATTTTTAGTTCAGTTACTACGACTATATACTGGGGGTCTGTGGCCACTATGTAACATTTGAGAAACATGATCCAGTGCATTTACATGTAGAAAACTTAAATTCTATAAAGGTAAATAAAACCAATCAGATGTTAGGATCATTTATGTCAAACATCGTCACCTGTGTTTTTTCATCGATAAGTACTATTGTTAACATTACCACTCACTTACTTGTTTAGCCTTTCAGGGAGGTGGCAATATAAGAGAATATTTCTTATAAGGGAATTATCTTAAAGTGTAAATAATCAGTTCACGGACGTGTGACTACGGATTTTGCGCCTTTCCTTGAAGATGTCGCCTAATTTGGATTGCCTACACAGCTATTACCACAATTTATTTTTTTCGATTAAAAACAAAACGTTGCTTGGCACGCATTACATATTTAATGGTATTTACTCATTAAATTACATTTTAAAAGTGATTGTTCCCACCCATCCTTACTCACTAAGGACTTAATGTTCTCTCCGAATGGTGCTGTACACTTTGACATGGTTCTCACAAAATGGACTGCTTATTTGGTGTGAGGTCGAGGATATATTTCCTAGACATGCTGGACAAGACAGTTGTTTGTTGCCATGGTGACATGCATGTATATTGAAGACAAGATTTTTCCGGATAACAACTAGTACTCCTTTATTGTGAAATTCACGACGTTTCCGAGTAGATGATTAACTGTACTGCTTCAGGGGCAGAGGATTCTGTAGATGCATCCTCCTGGGTTAGGGCTTGCATTGTTTGTTCCTCTGCTGTTGGTTTGGAGTACCTGCTTGAGGGTCTCGCCCAAGGCAAAGTTGACGTCAATGCTGGCTTTATTCCTGATGCGGAGGGAGATGACTCTTCTCAGCTGGAAATCATCCTTCAGTCAGACCAGTCAGAAAACCGTAGCAAACGCCAACCGTACACAATAGAACGACAAGACTTTAGCCATCCAAATCAGCAAGTTGAATCTCCTCCAACAACCTCAACGAACACCAAATCCGGGGAATATCATCCACCTATACAATCCATTCATCCAACCATCCATCCACCTATCCGCCCCCACTCCCGTCGGAGGTTAATCCTCAGGGCCTCAGCTAACCGAATAACACCAACCAGCCATAGGCAACTTTAAACAAGTGTCCAACTCACCTTCTTCCCACCACCAGCTTCTACTAAAGTCAACACAATCAACCCTATCTCTTGTGCAAAACTTTCTCAATGAAGTTGAAAAAAAATATTCTAATGCAACTCTGATTCACTCAGCCTTCAACGTATCACCAATTACAATGTACCCACTACTTCCATTAGGCATACATGCCTTGTTTGCTTTACCACTCAATTACAATGTACCCACTACTTCCATTAGACATACATGCCTTGTTTGCTTTACCACTCAATTACAATGTACCCACTACTTCCATTAGGCATACATGCCTTGTTTGCTTTACCACTCAATTACAATGTGCCCACTACTTCCATTAGGCATACATGCCATGTTTGCTTTACCACTCAATTACAATGTGCCCACTACTTCCATTAGGCATACATGCCATGTTTGCTTTACCACTCAATTACAATGTACCCACTACTTCCATTAGGCATACATGCCTTGGTTTGCTTTACCACTCAATTACAATGTACCCACTACTTCCATTAGGCATACATGCCTTGTTTGCTTTACCACTCAATTACAATGTACCCACTACTTCCATTAGGCATACATGCCTTGGTTTGCTCTACCACTCAATTACAATGTACCCACTACTTCCATTAGGCATACATGCCATGTTTGCTTTACCACTCAATTACAATGTACCTACTACTTCCATTAGGCATACATGCCATGTTTGCTTTACCACTCAATTACAATGTACCCACTACTTCCATTAGGCATACATGCCATGTTTGCTTTACCACTCAATTACAATGTACCCACTACTTCCATTAGGCATACATGCCATGTTTGCTTTACCACTCAATTACAATGTACCTACTACTTCCATTAGGCATACATGCCATGTTTGCTTTACCACTCAATTACAATGTACCCACTACTTCCATTAGGCATACATGCCTTGTTTGCTTTACCACTCAATTACAAATTTCGGCCACGGTATTATCGTTTATTTTTAATTGTATTTTATATCTGATGTATTTTAAGGTGTCTTTTCGACCTTATGAGGTCTGGTGTGCTTTTAATGTTGTGACAAAAGATTTTATGATATGTATATGTAACATGTGACACGGAAATAAACTATTATATATTATTAAAATTTCTCTTTTTATCCATTTCGGAGTTTTAGAAACATCTTTCTGGGTCCCAGTGCGGAATCAGATGCGCTGCAAGTGTATGTAAAATCTCAAATATAAGTAAGTTAATCCCTACATCCCATTTAATGAAGGAGTAAATATATCCTCCGAAGCAATTCACAATAAAGACGTTGTTATCCATAAAATATTACCTCCCTCGTGTATATCATGTATTTCTAAATGCCCTTAAAAAGACTAGCAAGTTTATTGAAGAAATAGAATTGCTTATCTTGTTTCATGCCACAAGTCATGATCAGCAAATGAATACAAATAAAATGAGATGTTCCAATTGTACATTACTTATGTGACACATTTATCCATTCTTTTAGTCAAATTTGAACCTACACCTATATTTTTAGACAACGAGTACTTTTTTAAATGGTTTTATGGAAATAATACAATTTTAAAAAAATAAATGTCAGCATATTGACAATCTCATCATGTTTTGGTAGAGTAGAACGTTAGTAAATGGAATTGCCTCTGTAAAGAGGAATGAAACGCGTTTATCTTCCGGGAAGCTGAATTAACGCTTGAAAACGTCGCGACATTGATCACAAATTCATAGAAGAAATACAAGGACAAAGATGAATGATTACTTTACTGCTTATTTATATTTGAATTCATAGTTATGTCACAATACAACATCATAATGTCATCATCCTTTGAACAATTGAAGAAGACTGGGGCAGAGCTTTCATCTCGGGAGTGAGAACTGGTTGCACCGTCAAGAACATGGCCTTCACTTGTTTTAGGCAACTTGGCAGTCACTTGTAGAATTTCTGACACTTTTCGTTTCTGGGCGTCACTTGTTCTTTTATAGGCTTCCACAACTAAAATACGGTGTCCTGTCTGCTAATTCTACATGAAATATATCTACAGTGATTGTACTTGTCAGTTGATAGAGAGCCAATGTGTAAATATATTACAGACCTCGACTGAGGGTTTCACGGTGTATGAATTACCCAAGCACGGTACATGCATTCTCGCACGTGCTTAGGTAAATCGGGCCCGGTAATTCATACACCATGAAACCCTCAGTCTCGGTCAGTAACTAATATTTACATCATCTTTGAAGAGCTTACTATCTTCCTTACGGCCTGTCTTAGACCTGGTGAATGTTAAAGGGATGATTTTCTGCAAAATAGAATTTTGACCAATCGCATCCAAGGCGTTGTGTTGCCTCAAAAGTTGATTACAAACCATTTTTGAGATTTAGCAAATAAATAATTTAGCAAAAAAATAAATTCAGAAATACGTACTTGATTAAACTCTTGTTGTGCATTTGTTATGTTGACTGAAATAGCCAAACACTCAGTGGTTTATTGGCAACCTCTGACAGGTGTGATAAACATTACTTTTATACGCATATATCGAAATATTGAATTTATGGTGTTTCAGTTTTGATAACAGTTCTATCATAAATTTCATTTTGATAATAATACTGTAAGATTGAAAATATTATCAGGCCAAGTTCTCTTCCAATACACATTAACATTTTCCTGTAACTTAAGACAGCGATTAATTCTGAAGGATGATCGTATATAAAACACATGAGACTCGTTTCCTGGACTGAAATGCTTGTTTTTCTTTCTACAAAAATATGCTCTAAATTTGAACCACCATTACGCACTCAGGATAGCTGATAACAAAACAAATCCATCATTTGTATTATCTCACCCTGAGCGTCCTAACCTAATGAGTGCATGTTTGTATGGTGATATGATTACCGCCAGGCTAAACTCGTTCACTCCGACTATATATCGATCTCTTCATCTGGAATATGGATTGGCCGTATTTCCTAAACATCTGCTAATCTCCATAATCTAGAACACGAGAAAATAATGCTTAGTATTTAAGACCTTGTCATAATTCATTTAAGTGTTTAGTACTGCAATCTTTGAAATCAAAAGATTCTGAAAGTCTAGTATGTTGTTGGTAGGTTAAATATCTTATCAAAGACTGCCTCTCACAGAAATTGCATCCTTAACCTGTTACGAATGAATTTGGAATAGGAAAATGTCCCCAGTCAAACTAGCAAAATATAACAAGATAATTGTATATTAATTACAATTTAATCAATCAAATAATAAACAAAGTGTTTAAGGTTACAACATCAAGCTAACACAAGCTATAATACAATATCAAATGAGTCACACTAATAAGCTAACTAAATATATTCACCAGTCCTTATGAATCACACAGTTGATGAATGTAGAAAACAGTCAGTGGGTCTAGATAGGAGATAGATGAATCCGGTTTGTAAAGGTATCCAAAATCAATGGCACGGCAGATGATCGCAAAGTTGATTGTAAGAAGCAAGGTGAGTAAGAGTTCTAATGCCAGCCTATATATATAGGTTAGATACCTTCCAGAATCTTCTTTAAAGTTCCACGACAAACTCCAATCAGAAGTGTCCAACTCAAGCAATCAAGAAATAGATAGAACATTCTAGAATAGATGATTCTAGACACTGCCAGCTAAGACTATCTAAACAAGTGTAAGTGTGACTCACTAAACAATACAACAATGTTATACAATGTTAAACTCTTAAACAATCACACACTCATAACAAACCTGAAGGTCGAAGTTCACTGTCTGCAAAGATGCTCAGGTTTTGAATGTAAATGTACTGAATAAATGAAACTACGATACGATTTTTGTAAAAATATTCATGGCTGGTAGTCTTCGAAACACAACCATTCAAGATTTATCTTCAATTTAAAATTAATAATTTATACAAATCCAAATCAATAGATTCTAAACAATTCACAGATCATTGTATTTTCTAAAACTAAAATTTCTGAATTTTGTACAAAGAATACGCTTGGTTGTGGATTGAGAAATGAGAACATTTAAGAAACATTTATTGTAAGGGGATGATCTTACAAATGACAAAGCTACTAAGATAACTATTGCCATGGAAACTACAAGTCATGAACTACAGATATTTGGGACATTTCGTAGTCCACTTCATTAACTAAATTTTTGCAAGAGAAACGGAAAAGATATAAACAAAAATCATTATGAAAGCAAGGGCAACTGCTCTAGATGTGAATATAAAAACCAAACCAAAATTACAAAATGTATCAAATGTAATAAACTTTGACATTTACAAGCATTTTGTAACACTAATCTTCCACATGTCTCAGTTAGAAAGTCCACTAGATATGGTCTTACTGTTCACTTGATCAAGCTGATGTTAGTGTCAGTAATAGTGATGATTGCCGAGCGTAGGAGCAGCGGAAGTTCATAACAGTTTAATGCCAAGACAAGGTATATCCCGTTACTTTTGGAGAACAGTGAGAGAGTTATGGTAACCAATCATCAATTACATGGTTTTCAAAAAGTCAGTTAGAAAAGTCTGGAGCTGTTTTGAAAACAGGAGAAATTTTTATCTACGGGTCACTCACAGTTGACATTAGCTTAAATGGCCAAGAAAGATTTGAAATTGTGTCCTCTGTGCGATTCTCCAGCCATAGCAGACGAAATACATTACGTATTAACATGTAAAGCGTTTGAAACAATACATATATATATATATATATATATATATATATATATATATATATATATATATATATATAGGTAAAAAGGTGAAAGGTCGCACGTGACTATTCACTGTTGAAAAGACTTGTTATCAAGTCGAAATGCGACGCATCCAGTCATCATTAAAATGATATCTACAGCAAGTGTCGTCTGAAGTATTTTATTTTCAAATATATATATATATATATATATATTAATGAATATTACTTAAAATAGCCGAATATGTATAAATGCAAAATCCTTATATGTACGAAAAGATTGTCAGATATTAAAAACCTGTTGAAATATCTACGTATTGTTTACGAAAAGCTCAAATGAATTGTGTTGCTGTTATCACCATTCTTGTCTGCGTTTATGTTTATGTAATATATGCATATTTGTATTCTCTTGTAGCACCGTGGGTGGTTTTCGAGAAATAAACATTGATTGATTGATTGATTGTTCATCAGGTATAGGCAAGGTAACAGAACAATACTGACAACGCAAAAACATTTTTTAGTAATCGAACAAAGAATGAAGAAGAGTTAGAAAAGCTTGAGAACCTCTTAAGCACCACTGAACAGCATTAGTTTGAAGGAAGGCGCTATATAAATTTATCATTGTCATTATTATCTCCAAGGTAGGTCATAGTGATTGGGCAACACCAGTTTTACCTGTAGTCAAGTCTGGAGGTAAAATCAGACAGTTAATCAACAGTTGAAAGATGATCCGAACGGCTTGCCTTGATTGAGGAAATATTTGCTTCATTGATTAGAGGAGAACACTTCTCAAAGATTGATTTAGACGAGCATATCTTCATCAACTAAAACAACTGAGATTCTGTGGACAGTCTTAGCTCGTAACTTTGTATCCACTTCAGTTGGTGAGTGACAAGTGACAATATGATACCAGGGAATTCAAGAATTCGATTCAACATCTGGAAACACATCACATCAGCTCCATATCACTTTGCAACTTATACTCCATACTTTCGAGAAAGGTTTAAATGCAATGAAGCAGGAGAAATGATCAATTAAAAAGAACTTTCAATATCGTATCATTAATCAATATTAGTATTACATTAATTCAAGGATATCAGGTATTTAAAGATTTTACTATGGGTGTCCTATTAGTTTTTGGCTTAGCTATGTTCTCTTTGTCTAAAGCATAGTCTGATTTCAAGTCACAATCAATCATCAAACGTTTGGATTGAATAATTCAAATTTTGACAGGGATTTTTTAAAGGACATGCTTAACTTAGTCTTACAAAATCAATGGTCTAGTCTCTGTTTGCATTGTTTATAATATGTTGAGAACCTATACCTTTGAGATCATTCAGCATTGAGTTGGAACATTTGGCATACTCTTTTAGAAAATAGAAACTTTGCAGTAAGTGAAGGCCCCAAGATACCGTTGTCTTATAATGTTATATACTGTCTCGCTGACAAGCTGTTTTGGTAAGTATAAAGGGTATAGATGCATGTGGTTTTAATTCTCGCGAGGAGTGCATCAGCGTCCACAATGCAACCAAGTGAACTTTATAAAATTTAACTTGATATTTCCTTTCCAACAGAATGTTTTATATTTATAATTGATTTGGACGTTATTGATGGTACCACCACAAGAGGTAAAACATAATGGGAATCATTGTACTGAAATATAACTGAAACAACTTCCTGAATGTTTTATTAAACTCTTGTCTTTAAACCATCAGGCATTCTCTCCAAACAGAGGCAGCTCCGTCATAAATTCCTATACAACCTCTGTCTTAATACGAAAGTTTCTTGGTCTGGAAATGTTGAACGCTGATTGGATGCATAAGGGTTAGTTGTACAGTCAGCAACGCCGTTTCAAAAGTCATCATTCAAATCGCCTATGTTATTATCGTAAGTTTTCCAAAAGCTAAACTTTATTCGAATATGCATCTTGTTCTTTGAGTTGTATTTACAGAACACAAACATCTCGTTTTGCGACTGTCTAATTGCACAGACCTGCGTGACAAGAAATATGTTATTCATGGATTCGTTGTTTTCATCGGCTGAAATACTGCCAGGTAGTTTAAGTTGCAATATTGTGCCGGTAGGGGAAACTGCCGGAAGCCCGAGAAATCTTCGTATTAAAGAACCACCCCGGAAGTTGTTAAAGTCATATATGCCAAACCTAATCAATGGTGTCATTTGATCGCGAAGTATCGACTATTACCAAAACGACACCTTTTAAAAATTATTGTTTTTTACAGGGACAATATGAAGGTAGAACGTTGCAATTATGATCGAAAATCGTATAGTGGCGCGCGTCAAATATTCAAACGTAATTTTGGAGACTTATCTAAAACAGCCAGGAGGGCAGTTAGGAGTTGATAGCGTTTGTTAGGTTATATAACTAGTATCTATGTATATTGGACGTGATATCTACACCTCTGTGCCTTAATAAGGCTGTTTATAGATTTTCATGGAAATCCAGTATTTGTCATATATGTCTTTTGAACATGAAAAGTTACGATGTTTTGATTTTATATCACCACATATGACATTTAGGTTCGTATCAAAGGTAAATGATTTGTTATGAAAATCACCGATTGGCTCTTTAAGACAGTGGTTGTATAGTTGGGAGAGAGTGCCTGAAGGTCGAAAGACAAGAGTTTAATTAAAACATTGAAATAGCTGCATTTGAGGCCATCTATTTAAAGTGACACTCATCGTGTCATCGTATCATATATATGATAATGCGTATATCAAAATCAATGATATATTCATCCTTTGATATACCAGTAAAAAATCAGTTTTTAACATTCTTGTGTCCCTAACCTATTTTGTTAACAATACGATCTAGCTAATAGTTATGACCCATCGTGTCATATCACATACTACGTGATGGACGGGAAGGCCAACTGACTAAACAATAGCATTAGAATTTATCACCCGAAGTGGCCGGTCGTTATGGTTGGATATCTCATTTATCGCCTTCAGGGCTCTTGTCTGGCAACAATAAAATGATATTTGCATTGTTGGAGAGGCTAAAACATGACACAAGTGTTGTTAGCAGTGGGCATCTGTTTCCCGAGCGATAATCGATAGCCGCTTGATAGGCTGATGGTAATGATTAATCAGCCATACCGGATGTGTCACCAGTTGGATAATCCTAAATTACTCTGAGGTATCCAAATCACTGCATAAATATATCCCGCATATTTCGGATCATGAAATCGTTGGTTCGAATCCTTTAAGGAGCTGATATTCTTTTTGAATGTAAAAAATATGTTAAGCATAATCATGGAGTAAGGTTTCATTTAGAATCAATCCAAACCGTTAGTCACTTAGTGAGTTCTAAAATCCTTTAACTCCTTTTAAACAATTGATTATGAAAGCTACACAAAGCAGGAGTGAAGATTATAAATGTTTAAGACCTGGTAACTCCTTCTTTAAAGACGAGTTTTGCAATTAAGATCCAATGTGCATTTACGTGTTTAGTAGAGAACTAGCAATGTAGGTTTTTTGGAAAACAATTTCATGGGAAGATTATCCCTTTCGAATTTTCTCATGATGTTTAGTGATTATTATCTTTAGATAAGGTCATGCCTTTTCATGTCACCAGCTCAGTAACTATAACTATACAATAGACAAATAAATCATTACTGAAACTGGATTTAGAAATATGAGCAGCCATGTTGAATGATTGGTATCATTACGAACTGTGGGACTAGTTACTATATGTACATTTATATCTGTTACTACAGCAACGAAACCGAATGTTAGCGCGTATCTAGTTAAGGTATGATAATCATTTTGTGTTTGAATATAATTTTGAAAATATGATCAACTGTATATCTATTCTGAATCTTAACATCAATTAATTCATATTATACGTGGACACCTCTGGTACTTTCGATTAATGACTTTGTAGCATGTTTTCTGGGGGAAATAAATGTATCTCACAAAAAGTAAACAAACGTTATCATTTACAACCTTGTTTAATCAATACAAGAATTGCTTAAGTGAACGTTACAAGTAAAGCTATACGAATCCATTTCAGTGTTCATAATTGAATGAATTATTCTAACGTTAACATTTGCTGCATGTAGTTTTCGTTTGAAATGTGACCTTTTCCCATGCCTTTCTATGACCCAGTAATTAGGTGTTTAACTCTCTGAATTTTATTTGCATAAAGTAATATATCAAAGGCTGATATTAGATAATTAAAAACAAAATGCTTCAATGGCTTTAAAGTGTGGCACAACTAATCAATGTTCATTGTTGAAATCACATATTCAATAGATAAACAATACGATTCATGTGTATTTAATATTGAATGTTGGTCTAGATGTAAACCTGTCAGAAGATTGCATTACACAGTGCTCTTGGACTTGGTTCATTAATTACAGACCAGTCATTTGAGACACAGAGTTCCTGCTCTTGTTCTGCGTCAAAGTGAAAAGAGAATTGTTGGAATTTGTTACAGTGAAAATATAAGGGTATACTTTGTCATATCTGTTTGAAATTCGGTTTACACACGCCAATCACTTATGTCTTAATAACCTTTCACGCATTCACGTTCATGGTACGTATAACTTTAGATGCTGTCATTTATGTGACCAATGTCTTTTATCACGTAGCAAGGCAAAAAAACAAAAACATCATTGAAGACCACGATGTCGTTTTTTGATCAATCGCCTACGCATCACAGCGGAAGTAAAGCAACTAAACTCGGTTAACAAGTAAAACATCTAAATAGAAACTCCGATATAGTGAATGAATGTTAAGTTATAATATCAACACCAACATCAACACATTTAGTTTTAAAACTTCAGAATATAATTCGTGCGACTAATAAGGTTTAAGACGAAAATGCTATCGTTAATGTGAAATCACCTTAGAAAAGGGAATTACCTCAATGTATTCCGCATATGATAGAATTAAGCCCAATGTTTGAACATAAATTGCTTGATGGAACAGATGTCTACTAAGTATGAAATCGATTATACTTATAATACTTACTATATAAATAGTGTTATTCTGTTTCAGATGGGCTGAAAACGTCACATTCAGATATTAATGATAATAGACATTTCCTTTGTCACGCGGTTCGAGCGTGCGTCCTTTTTCCCGCCTCTCCTCTAATGTACTTTTATGAAATGTCAATAAATTATTGTATTTATTGAAAGTACATGTTATGTACTTTAAAACATGTACTTTACATCTATGTACCTATTTTCATCATTCATGTCTTTATTCGCCGACTGTGGCTATTTTTATGAGTTCATATGTCATTTTCATTACCAGTCGTTTTGCATGTAGCATTTCAATATCAATGCTCATGTTATATATATTTATATCTACTTGAAGAGGAGTTAGTGCCCTTTACAATGAGCCATTGTATGGTACTGTAACCCGAATTTTTGTGGACCTCGGGCTCTTTTAGCATAACAAAGAAACACAACCTAAGTTTCGCCTGAGAATAAGCTTAAGCAAATGTAGATGGCTTTCCCTCACGTCCGCACCTTCTCATCATTTTTTAAATAAGTTCTACTATACCTAATTGGTAACATAGTTTATTTACTCACTCAAGTAGTGATTAGGGATCGTTTAAACTGTGTACTTGTTGTTTATTCATCCCTATTTAGTCCCGTCCACTTGGTTCCCTGTATATTCACGCCAGTGTTGATTTGTCTGATTAATGCTATCTCATTAAAACGGCTATTAGCTTGTCCATTTGTTTCAAGGTCTGGATATTAGCGATGCTACTGTTATTGCCTAATCAAGGCTCGTTTATTGCTATTCACGGGTTGTTGATTTCCCTTATTAGCGGTTCACTCAGTGCCTCTCTCTTACTTTTGTTGGCTTAATTTTTATATTGTTTTATCTTTCTGCCGGATAAACGGGTCTCGTCTGAGTTTAGATTTCGTTACACCGTGACACCCTTCAAAATACAAAATTTGACTTGGATAATTGTAGCTACAGAACCTTGCAAAAAGTGAGACATCATAAGTGAAATTCCCATAGACTTACATGCTTATCAACCGTTGCAAGAATAATGTGGTTTTTTAACTGAAATGCATTGATTTTATTTTCTTTTTTTTTTGCTCTAAGGTAGGAAATCATCTCGGCCTTGCGTACATAATTACCTTTCATATTTCCGTTAATTATTTTTGGAATGACAGCTGATTAAGCGACACGTCTGCCACGTTTTTTGCAAATGTCCAATAAACCGCCGTATTGAATCTTACTGCTATGTCGTAATTTGCCCCGTTTAAAGAGCTACTATTTTCGTAATAAAATATGATTGATAAAAAGAAATGATGTATTTGGAGCTGAGATTTCTAATCTTATTGATTACTCTGATAAGTATTTCGGTAATAAGATGATTAGTGAAAATTATTTCTCATGCTGTTAATTAACATTTAATTCAATGAAAAGTGATGACTCGTTTTGGTCCAGGTACTGTTAGTTACTACTGCCATTTCTTTCCATTGGATAGTTCATTCATAACGAGCTCAAGTGCAGTAGTTGCAGTAATTAAAAAAATGTTAAATGAGTAAGTAAAATTCAAAAGTGATCACTGAAGCTATAACATTCCTCCATTGATAGAGGCTGGTTTGGATTGAATAGACTAGTTATTCAATAAGAGGCACTATGGTTCGTTAATTCACTGTAAGTAAGACCCTTTGTGCAATGAAACTAGCAATGCCATCGACTATATTCACTTGATATTACTGCAATTTCTTCGTAAAATGTCTGGACATAAATCTACATTTTGTCGATGTGATAGTTGCTTGCACTAAACATTCATTTTGTGGGACGGAATTCACCAAAACGGGCAACATGAATATGAATATTCACCCCCCCCCCCCCCCCCCCCCCCCCACCCCACTTGTCCGGTTTTCGATCACAAATTACAACATAAACCTGTGTATTGTCTCTAAACTGAACTGATTGTGATTTTCAGACACAACCAATGTTTCTCGATTCATTAAATCATTGATAAGGTTTGACAAATTTGACTGCAATAAAATACTCTATGTCCCTTTAAATGATGAATAATATATAGACAATATTTCAATCATTCCGAGATTTTTGTTTTAAATATAAAGACCAAAAATGATATATGGCCAATATGGAATATTGAATTTATATTATTCATCATTTAAAGGTACATAGAATATGTTATTGCAGTCAAATTTGTTTATATATATGTAAATACATTGTACAATGATGAATAGTGAGATTCAAATAAATCAAACGAAATGGAAAAACCCCATTATTTAAAGGGCGTGTTTTTGTTCATTTACCGACATAATGTTGTTATTTGCACTCACTATCACGCTAATCACAATTAAGAACATCATTACATACAAATTTTCAAAGACTGACCTATCAAATAAAGTCACGTCTTGGTTAATCAGCGCATTGTCTTATAGAGACCTATCAGTGCGATTATCAAAGAAGACTATAATGTGAATTCATCAGGGAAGGTCATTACTTCATACAATGATGTATACAGCTCAGGCAGAAATTTCATTATAACTAATGATGTTTGTATGTTCAGATTCTTGATTGGCTTTCCTTATGACTTTCACAACAGGGTGAATTTGAAAAGAAAACCCCGTGGATGAGGTACAATGAAAGTCTTATTTTGGAGTAAGTACTTGAAATCCATGTCATTATGACACATACGATGTGGAAAAAGAGGATGCTTATATTTCTGTCGTCAGCAAACGGAAAAGCGTGCATGGCACGACAAGATTAACGTTTTTGATGTTTTCCTTCCTTTTTAAGGATGTTTTGTGTTTAGTTTAACAATGCCTTTTCTTGATCACAACTGAAATCAATAGGTTTTAACAGGAAATTGCCACCAAGAACTAGTTATGCGTGGGTCTTTATAACTTCTTTACAGAAATTAATGTCGCTTTTTGTGGAAAAAGTATAATTTACAAACAACTTTTACATTAAAGCATCAATTTCTCATTCTTATTTGGATTCTTCAATAAAAAAAAGATAAAAAAATAACGGCTGTAAATATATTATGTCAGCAAGTTTATATGCCCCTTGACAGCTTAGTTGATCTTTATCGAAATATATTCTGTTACCTTACAAATTAACTCATCAGATACATTTTGAAACACACCTGATATAATGGTTGTTATGGTAATGGTAAAATACATTTGTTCTCCGTGGGCTCTACTACATAACGTACTCTTTGACAGTTTAAGTTATCAATAACATCGGCACTTGAGTTAACTGGGACAATAACTAATTTGAAGCGCGATTTCGCTAGCTACATTCTAAAATTAACTTATTGTTATCGTATTAACATGTTACTTAAAAATATTAATACAGTGTTATCATAAGCTCTCGCAGAATTTCAAAATTGATGATACTGAATTATAGATATATAGACGATGTTATATCGTGACCTTATGATGCACGTTGTGTTTTGAGTTTTCATATGTAACAAATTAAGCAATATATTTTCAAATAAATACTATTTTTAACATCTTCTCGTGACTGCCGCTTTTCTGCTAAATGTATTTTTGTTTGGTTGCGTGGTAACATAACATTTTCCAAGGCCATAAACTACATTGACGTAATGCTTAATTTTCTGATAAAGTTATATTTGAATTTGTTTATCAGTCTGACATTTAAAAAAAATACATATTGAAAATATTATGAACTTTTAATGTGTTATTGCCAAATCATGTCAGTTTTGATTTAGATTTTGTGTTTAACTTTGTAGTCAGATTCGGTAATGACAAATTTGCATGTATTTTTAAAAATTCATTTTGATTAACTATATCACATGGAATGACCAATTTTATTTGTCCGCATATGACCAGCTCTTAAAATTTGCTCCTCTAAATAATGGTACTGCTATACAATCATCATCGTCAACTTTAATACAAATGTAACTCCTACTGATATATTCACATTGTGTTTTTGTGACATTCAGAAAAAGGATATACGATATATCAAAGCATACATTATAGCAACATGTTCATAATGACGCAATCCATATGTTATCACGACTACATGCTTTCTTATACTTACCTAATATGAGAATGATTTGTGCGTAGTACAACGTGTTTATATTTGAAACATGTTTTAATGTGTTTAGCATTTAAACACATTTCACAACATGTTATGTGTGGAACATGTACGCAACATGTTTAAAATCACAACGCCACTTTTGGAGTAAAGTGCAACGTGTTTATATTGAAACATGTTTTGATTTACAACACATGATAATTTATGGGTTAAGCATTTAAACACATTTCGCAACATGTTTTGAGTAAAACACGTACGCAACATCTTTAAAATCAAAACGCCATTTTTGCAGTGTAGAATAGGAAGAACATTCCCGGTAATAAAATAATAATAATAATGATAATGGATTTTTATAGCGCCTAGGTATCCAACTTTGGAGCTGCTCACCGGCGCTGTGACAAGAGGAAATTTAGTGGTTGTAGGCTTCCTTGAAAAGGAAGGTTTTTAGTCTTTTGCGGAAAGAGTCTATGCTTGGGGATTTCTTTAGATCAGTTGGAAGAGAGTTCCACAACTTTGGTGCAAGGACAGAGAAGGCTCTGTCTGCTAGTTTGGTCCTAGTGTCTGGTACAGAGAGAAGAAATGAGTCAGAGGATCTCAGATGCCGGGAGGGTTTGTAGGTCGAGAGAAGATCTTGGAGGTAGAGTGGAAAATGTTCGTCTTTGAGAGAGTTAAAAGTCATCGTGAGGATCTTGAATTGGACTCGTTGTTTGATTGGGAGCCAATGTAGATCCTTTAGGACAGGAGTGATGTGATCCGTCCTCTTCTTCCTTGTGATGATTCGTGCGGCTGTGTTCTGGGCTCGCTGTACTCTGCTTGTGGCTGCTGATCCGCTGAGGAGGAAGTTGCAATAGTCGAGGCGGGACATTATGTAACTCTGTGCCAGGACTTTTGTGCTTTCAATGTCCAGGTAGTCCCGAATCCTCCCGATGTTCCTGAGGTGGACAAAGGCGTTCTTCACTACGGCGAGGGCATGACTTTCGGGTGACAGTGATTTGTCAAATACAGCCCCTAGGTTTTTTACTTTGTCAAATGGAGGTATGTGGGAAGAACCAATCAGTATTGGAGAGTCTCGAACTTTCCCAAGTTGCTGCCTTGTGCCAATGATGATGTACTCTGTTTTCTCGTCGTTGAGCTTGAGGAAGTTCTGTGACATCCACTGCCGGATGTCAGCTATGCAGTTCTGCATTATTTCCCTCTTGTTGGTGATGTTGGCAGGTTTTGTGCTGACATACAGCTGGTTGTCGTCAGCATATCCATGAAAGTCCAGCCCATGATGACGGATGATGTTTCCCAGCGGAGTGATGTACATCAGAAAAAGCACGGGACCCAGTACCGAACCCTGTGGTACGCCGCAAGTCAGGAGACGATGATCGGACTTTGAATCAGATACAGTAACAGTCATGTCTCGGTTACTAAGATAGGAGCTTAACCAACTCAATGGAATGCCACTTATTCCCAAAGTGTGCACGAGGCGTGTGAGAAGGATGTTGTGATCCACCGTATCAAAGGCCGCTGAGAGGTCCAAGAGCACAAGCAAAATGACTTCTTGTCTGTCCATGCATCTTAGGATATCATTATGTTTTGAGTTTTCATATGTAACAAATTAAGCAATATATTTTCAAATAAATACTATTTTTAACATCTTCTCGTGACTGCCGCTTTTCTGCTAAATGTATTTTTGTTTGGTTGCGTGGTAACATAACATTTTCCAAGGCCATAAACTACATTGACGTAATGCTTAATTTTCTGATAAAGTTATATTTGAATTTGTTTATCAGTCTGACATTTAAAAAAAATACATATTGAAAATATTATGAACTTTTAATGTGTTATTGCCAAATCATGTCAGTTTTGATTTAGATTTTGTGTTTAACTTTGTAGTCAGATTCGGTAATGACAAATTTGCATGTATTTTTAAAAATTCATTTTGATTAACTATATCACATGGAATGACCAATTTTATTTGTCCGCATATGACCAGCTCTTAAAATTTGCTCCTCTAAATAATGGTACTGCTATACAATCATCATCGTCAACTTTAATACAAATGTAACTACTACTGATATATTCACATTGTGTTTTTGTGACATTCAGAAAAAGGATATACGATATATCAAAGCATACATTATAGCAACATGTTCATAATGACGCAATCCATATGTTATCACGACTACATGCTTTCTTATACTTACCTAATATGAGAATGATTTGTGCGTAGTACAACGTGTTTATATTTGAAACATGTTTTAATGTGTTTAGCATTTAAACACATTTCACAACATGTTATGTGTGGAACATGTACGCAACATGTTTAAAATCACAACGCCACTTTTGGAGTAAAGTGCAACGTGTTTATATTGAAACATGTTTTGATTTACAACACATGATAATTTATGGGTTAAGCATTTAAACACATTTCGCAACATGTTTTGAGTAAAACACGTACGCAACATCTTTAAAATCAAAACGCCATTTTTGCAGTGTAGAATAGGAAGAACATTCCCGGTAATAAAATAATAATAATAATGATAATGGATTTTTATAGCGCCTAGGTATCCAACTTTGGAGCTGCTCACCGGCGCTGTGACAAGAGGAAATTTAGTGGTTGTAGGCTTCCTTGAAAAGGAAGGTTTTTAGTCTTTTGCGGAAAGAGTCTATGCTTGGGGATTTCTTTAGATCAGTTGGAAGAGAGTTCCACAACTTTGGTGCAAGGACAGAGAAGGCTCTGTCTGCTAGTTTGGTCCTAGTGTCTGGTACAGAGAGAAGAAATGAGTCAGAGGATCTCAGATGCCGGGAGGGTTTGTAGGTCGAGAGAAGATCTTGGAGGTAGAGTGGAAAATGTTCGTCTTTGAGAGAGTTAAAAGTCATCGTGAGGATCTTGAATTGGACTCGTTGTTTGATTGGGAGCCAATGTAGATCCTTTAGGACAGGAGTGATGTGATCCGTCCTCTTCTTCCTTGTGATGATTCGTGCGGCTGTGTTCTGGGCTCGCTGTACTCTGCTTGTGGCTGCTGATCCGCTGAGGAGGAAGTTGCAATAGTCGAGGCGGGACATTATGTAACTCTGTGCCAGGACTTTTGTGCTTTCAATGTCCAGGTAGTCCCGAATCCTCCCGATGTTCCTGAGGTGGACAAAGGCGTTCTTCACTACGGCGAGGGCATGACTTTCGGGTGACAGTGATTTGTCAAATACAGCCCCTAGGTTTTTTACTTTGTCAAATGGAGGTATGTGGGAAGAACCAATCAGTATTGGAGAGTCTCGAACTTTCCCAAGTTGCTGCCTTGTGCCAATGATGATGTACTCTGTTTTCTCGTCGTTGAGCTTGAGGAAGTTCTGTGACATCCACTGCC
Source organism: Phorcus lineatus (assembly GCA_921293015.1). Classification (NCBI taxonomy): domain Eukaryota; kingdom Metazoa; phylum Mollusca; class Gastropoda; order Trochida; family Trochidae; genus Phorcus; species Phorcus lineatus. The sequence goes on along the minus strand of OV121086.1, from coordinate 55,597,068 downwards.
GGATGTCAGCTATGCAGTTCTGCATTATTTCCCTCTTGTTGGTGATGTTGGCAGGTTTTGTGCTGACATACAGCTGGTTGTCGTCAGCATATCCATGAAAGTCCAGCCCATGATGACGGATGATGTTTCCCAGCGGAGTGATGTACATCAGAAAAAGCACGGGACCCAGTACCGAACCCTGTGGTACGCCGCAAGTCAGGAGACGATGATCGGACTTTGAATCAGATACAGTAACAGTCATGTCTCGGTTACTAAGATAGGAGCTTAACCAACTCAATGGAATGCCACTTATTCCCAAAGTGTGCACGAGGCGTGTGAGAAGGATGTTGTGATCCACCGTATCAAAGGCCGCTGAGAGGTCCAAGAGCACAAGCAAAATGACTTCTTGTCTGTCCATGCATCTTAGGATATCATTATGTTTTGAGTTTTCATATGTAACAAATTAAGCAATATATTTTCAAATAAATACTATTTTTAACATCTTCTCGTGACTGCCGCTTTTCTGCTAAATGTATTTTTGTTTGGTTGCGTGGTAACATAACATTTTCCAAGGCCATAAACTACATTGACGTAATGCTTAATTTTCTGATAAAGTTATATTTGAATTTGTTTATCAGTCTGACATTTAAAAAAAATACATATTGAAAATATTATGAACTTTTAATGTGTTATTGCCAAATCATGTCAGTTTTGATTTAGATTTTGTGTTTAACTTTGTAGTCAGATTCGGTAATGACAAATTTGCATGTATTTTTAAAAATTCATTTTGATTAACTATATCACATGGAATGACCAATTTTATTTGTCCGCATATGACCAGCTCTTAAAATTTGCTCCTCTAAATAATGGTACTGCTATACAATCATCATCGTCAACTTTAATACAAATGTAACTACTACTGATATATTCACATTGTGTTTTTGTGACATTCAGAAAAAGGATATACGATATATCAAAGCATACATTATAGCAACATGTTCATAATGACGCAATCCATATGTTATCACGACTACATGCTTTCTTATACTTACCTAATATGAGAATGATTTGTGCGTAGTACAACGTGTTTATATTTGAAACATGTTTTAATGTGTTTAGCATTTAAACACATTTCACAACATGTTATGTGTGGAACATGTACGCAACATGTTTAAAATCACAACGCCACTTTTGGAGTAAAGTGCAACGTGTTTATATTGAAACATGTTTTGATTTACAACACATGATAATTTATGGGTTAAGCATTTAAACACATTTCGCAACATGTTTTGAGTAAAACACGTACGCAACATCTTTAAAATCAAAACGCCATTTTTGCAGTGTAGAATAGGAAGAACATTCCCGGTAATAAAATAATAATAATAATGATAATGGATTTTTATAGCGCCTAGGTATCCAACTTTGGAGCTGCTCACCGGCGCTGTGACAAGAGGAAATTTAGTGGTTGTAGGCTTCCTTGAAAAGGAAGGTTTTTAGTCTTTTGCGGAAAGAGTCTATGCTTGGGGATTTCTTTAGATCAGTTGGAAGAGAGTTCCACAACTTTGGTGCAAGGACAGAGAAGGCTCTGTCTGCTAGTTTGGTCCTAGTGTCTGGTACAAAGAGAAGAAATGAGTCAGAGGATCTCAGATGCCGGGAGGGTTTGTAGGTCGAGAGAAGATCTTGGAGGTAGAGTGGAAAATGTTCGTCTTTGAGAGAGTTAAAAGTCATCGTGAGGATCTTGAATTGGACTCGTTGTTTGATTGGGAGCCAATGTAGATCCTTTAGGACAGGAGTGATGTGATCCGTCCTCTTCTTCCTTGTGATGATTCGTGCGGCTGTGTTCTGGGCTCGCTGTACTCTGCTTGTGGCTGCTGATCCGCTGAGGAGGAAGTTGCAATAGTCGAGGCGGGACATTATGTAACTCTGTGCCAGGACTTTTGTGCTTTCAATGTCCAGGTAGTCCCGAATCCTCCCGATGTTCCTGAGGTGGACATAGGCGTTCTTCACTACGGCGAGGGCATGACTTTCGGGTGACAGTGATTTGTCAAATACAGCCCCTAGGTTTTTTACTTTGTCAAATGGAGGTATGTGGGAAGAACCAATCAGTATTGGAGAGTCTCGAACTTTCCCAAGTTGCTGCCTTGTGCCAATGATGATGTACTCTGTTTTCTCGTCGTTGAGCTTGAGGAAGTTCTGTGACATCCACTGCCGGATGTCAGCTATGCAGTTCTGCATTATTTCCCTCTTGTTGGTGATGTTGGCAGGTTTTGTGCTGACATACAGCTGGTTGTCGTCAGCATATCCATGAAAGTCCAGCCCATGATGACGGATGATGTTTCCCAGCGGAGTGATGTACATCAGAAAAAGCACGGGACCCAGTACCGAACCCTGTGGTACGCCGCAAGTCAGGAGACGATGATCGGACTTTGAATCAGATACAGTAACAGTCATGTCTCGGTTACTAAGATAGGAGCTTAACCAACTCAATGGAATGCCACTTATTCCCAAAGTGTGCTCGAGGCGTGTGAGAAGGATGTTGTGATCCACCGTATCAAAGGCCGCTGAGAGGTCCAAGAGCACAAGCAAAATGACTTCTTGTCTGTCCATGCATCTTAGGATATCATTATGGACTTTTAGCAGTGCTGTCTCCGTGCTGTGTCTGGTCTTGTAGGCGGACTGGAAGACTTCGAATAATTGGTGGTCTGCAAGATGTTCTTTGAGTCGTGATAGGACGATCTTTTCCAGTACCTTGGAAAGAAATGGCAAGTTTGAGATTGGTCGAAAGTTCTTTAGGGCAGTCACGTCCAAAGAGGGTTTCTTGAGAATAGGAGTGATCAAAGCTTGTTTGAAACAAGGAGGGACATAGCCTAGTCTGAGGGAGGAGTTGAAAATGTCAGCAAAGATGGTTGATAGTGAATCTGAGCATGCCTTTACTATCCATGTTGGGGCTGGATCTAGAGGACATGACTTACAAGGAGCCGCTTTGATGAATCTTGTGATCTCCTCTGAGTTGGAAGGTCCAAATTCCACCATTGGTGCGTCAGTGTATGTAGTGTCAGAGGATAGGAATTCTTTTGAGTCTTGGTTGTCAAGTTCTGAAAGAATGTTAGTTCTAATGTTATCCACTTTTGAGACAAAGAAATTAGCATATTCATCTGCCTTTGCCTTGTCTTCCTTTTCCGATGAGGGTTGCACTGGGGCTGTAGAGGTAGTCTCAGTGAGTCGTTTAGTGATTGAGAAAAGAAGTTTTGAATTGCGTCCACTGTCCACAATTTTTGTGTGCACATGAGTCAGCTTTGCTTTTCTGACAAGAATGTTGACTCTGTTTCTTGCTGCATGAAATAGCTGTTTGTGTATTTCCAATTTACTGTGACGCCACCTCTTCTCTGCAGATCTTCTTTCATGTTTAGCCGACATGATTTCATCGTTGATCCACTCGCTATTCCTGCGGATAACAATATTCTGAGTCCGCAAAGGGGCATGACTGTCAAGAATCTCAGTCATAACTGTGTGGTATATATATAAAGATATATCACTGACATAATAGATAAAATATCATTTGTGTATAAGATTTGCAGCATTCATTTATTTCTGTATTTGAAATTGCGTTTACATCTTTGTCTATAGAATCATGTCATTCCTGTAGTGACAAAATAGGTATTTCTCATGATAAACGACAGAGAATATAAAGCTTGAATAGAGATTATGATCCAATCAGACGAAAACGTTTTTTGGAAGCTGAACATAAAAAGATACCTGAATGACGAAGTTATGGAAAGAAAAACGGTATCATGTGGACAACTACCACAATAGACAAAGCTTAATTAGAGCACACAGAACCTGGTCAGAGGAGAAGAAAAGAAGAAAGTAACATTTATAATCTGGTCAGCGACGATATAGAGAAGAATGAAAATACACAGCTCATGTATGAGAGACAGAAGAGTAGATGGAGAACAAATAAAATACAAACAGAAATGTGGATAGAAATGTTTAAGACATGATGTTCTTGAACGAACAAAACTTTTTTGAAAATATGTAATTGACAAAAGCGACGAAGTACCGCATCCACTTCTCGTAATAGAAGCGTTGGTTTATGATGTCTTAGTTCAGTGCATGCATGAAACATGCCAAACAGATTGTCTTTGCGAAAGAAGATGCCCGATAGACTCTGGCATCACAGTGATGATGTGAATGTTGCTATACCAAAACCAACACAAAACCCTCGCATTAGTCATTTTGAGTTGAATACAATTGTGGTGTTGCTCATTAGACATGATAAAAAGGAGGAATGTGATAAAGTAAAAATGAACATCATTATGAACGATTTGGAAACTTGAATAGCACAAAGTTATTATATCAGTTTACTCCATATTTAAGGTCCAAAACATCTTATCCTTCATTGTTTAAAGATCATTCCTATAACAACTCTGTCAGAATTAGGTAATTCACTTTTCTTCTTATTGTTTGTTTGATGAAGATGATGTTTACTATTACATTTCACTTGGGTTTCAGAAAGTGCAAGATTATGGCATTGTGTTCCAAAATGTTATTACTAAAACAAGTTTTGATAATTGCTGTAACTTAGTATTAAACTTCACTTAAGTTTCTCACCACGAGACACTGTCCTCATATCTTAAGTACCGATATCCTGACGCTCTGTCCCAAGTTTCATTGCAATATCCACATATGGTCATTCTCGTGCCAAACACTTCATATTTTACGCAAAGGGCTGTTTTAAAATGTTTCTTCTATAAAAGTCGTGTTTCTGGTTAAGATTTTCATTAGTTTTTATATGATGAAAGGGAACAAAGTCTATTGACATCCCGAGTACCAATTTCATGCACAATGTCATTCCTGTAACACCCGTACTAGAAGCTGTGTTTACTTATACTAGTCAGAATATGTTAAATATATCTGTTGTTGAATGTTCAGAGTTAGCTTTGAAATTAGAGGCATGAACATTAGGGTAATGGTGATAACAATGAAAAGAATAATGTTTTCAGTAAGAAATGTCCACACTGTAAAAGTCTCATCCTGCTAAATCAGTGTATATGAATCTACTCTCGCTTCTCCCTAATACCCTGATCTCTTTCGGGCCAAATCCCTCGTAGAATACTAGAAGAGCTTGTATTTAACAGAGGTTGCATAGGAACTAATGAGTTACCTACGTGGGGAGAGAATTGCTCGAAAATTAACCTCGATATTGGCAAAAAATCTATTAATCATAACCTAAATGAAGTGTATCACAGGCCCAAATGAATCTGATGTAGCCAAGACGATCACAAGATTCGAACCCGGTTCCTTAGGCCTACCTACCGCTGCGCGAATCCGCACAGATCCCAATGTAAGTTATGTCTCAGATCAAACCTTTCCTCTGGGCGATAAGTCCTAATCAGTGGTGTGTTTGGCCATCGAGTTTACAAATGCAGCTTGTATGACAACTACTATAAATCATTCCAGAGATCATTGATCAGTCAAATACGCGCATTCAACAATAGCTCCAAAGCTGAATGCACCGATTATATTTCCCTACACTTATATTTTTAGATTGACAAGTAAATTTAGAATGAATACAATAGATTTGTTTACTAAGAGGTTGAAGATATTTGATCAAATGTTTCAAACCAAAAACATTAGTTGATACCAAATGTACGTTCTTCTGAGGGTCAAATATCTCAGTACTCAAATCGATCCATCGTAGAAGTATATTCATTAAGTATCAAGCAAAAACCATTGAGGATACCTATTAATCATTTGCGGCAGGGAAATGGATTCGTATAGCTTAACTGAACACGATACGTTCGCTTTAGCCCTGCTTCTTTTGATTAAAAACCACTGTCTGTCCATCGGAAACATTTCATTTTCGAAGATCACTTTATTTTTCAACTGCCCCTTAAAATCAATCTCATTTCTAAGTCCGTTTACCCAAGTTATTGAATATATAAGCAGCCTATAGGTTTGATGCTTCATTACATAGAGCTTTATCTTCACACAGGGTTAGCTCCGTCATAAATTCCTAAACTTATCCTACGGGCTTCTTGCAGGTTCCCGCCGCGGCAAAATATCGCAAAACAAACTATCTGCCTATTTTCAGCCAATGAAAGCACTGCATGAAACATTTCGAATTGTAACTTTTGGAACGGCGTCCCTCATTGCACAGTAACTTTGATTGCACCCACTCAGGAATTCTACAACTTGCGAAACACTCGTATTAGGTCAGAGGTTAGTATAGGGATTTATGCCGGAGCTACATTTTCTCTTTCTGTGGGGAGAGAATGTACGAACAGTGGTTTTGGTTTTAGAAAAAGCAATATTGCATAATATCACTTTGCTTTGTGTTAAATCAATCGTTTAGAATTTAAGTTATTTTATATTCATGTGATGAATATTATCATCAAGATTGAACAATAAAAACATAGACAAGGGAAATTAATCGGGGAGTGAGTTGTAATTGGGGCTTTACAACGCTTTCAAAAATTTAAAGCAAAAATGAACACATCTCACAAACCCCATCCTCGATTACCTAGGTTACCTGGGGCTGAAGGTCCCGATGCTTTTCACTTTATCAGCCCTGAGACTCTTCAGCACGAAAAGCTGCACTGAATTTATCCGAACTATCTATGCAAATGGAACTGAGCATGCCATGGACTGCCATGGATCAGCGTTGCCAAGCAGGCATGTATGTATGTATGTGGTGTACTTCGAATTCCGTAACGAATGGCGTATGAGTAAAGTTTGCATTTCATCGTCGGAGCTTGATTTTCGAATGTTAGTCTTTCTTTCATTTTAAAAGCTCACCTGGCCTGAAAGGCCCGATGGGCTTATGGCATGGCATGGCATGACGTCCGGCGTCCGTCCGTAAACTTTTAACTAGTTCATCTTCTTCTCCATAACGATTGATTCAGGAGATATGAAAATTGTACAGATTTCTTGTCAAATGAGGTTTTTAATTCATAGATTTGGTGGTCCTGCATGTGGCCCCTCATAAAGGCCACAGAGACCAAGCCCTAAGAACCTATTTGTATCTTCTTCAGAAGCAAGAGGCCTAGAAAGCTAAAGCTAATGGGGATTCTAATTCATAGATTTGGGGATTCCTTATAAGGGCCTGGTAAGAAATTTGTTCTTTTCCTAAGCATAACATGGGCACAGAAGATGATGTTTTTGGTAAAAAAAATGTCAAACTTTATAAAGGGTGTTATTTCAACGATAAGTATTGGTTTATAAGTATAAGTTTCTGAAAATTCGCATCCTAATGCTTATCAGTTCAATATATTGAAAATAAACATGTTTCAATGGAGATGCATGATCGAAAACCGGACGATGGCGCGCGCCAATGACTCAAACGTAGCTTTTGAAACTTATTTACTTCATATACAATGACAAATATTTGATTGGTAGTGTTTAATAAGTTATTTAACTAATATTCATGTAAATGTGACGCGGAATTTCAACTAGAAATTATCATAATTTTGTAATCTAAGAGATAAAATTGCAAGATTTTGAGGCGATTTGAACCTAACCAAGGACATATGGCATTTTGGCCCTCATTTCAAACAACATGAAAAATCATTAAACATACTCTGTGTAACCTTAAATGAACCTTGGGTAAGGAATAATTAACCAACTCGTTGCTTTGAATAACATATGATAATGAATTATTATGTCAAACTCATCGCTTATGATTTGAGTTTTTCACAATAATTAATAATTTGGACAAATGATACATAATTCAATCATAGTTTATTTTATCACGTGCATCGGTCCCATCACATGAAATGAGCGATTCCGACATGTTTACAATGCCTTCAATGGAAAGTGATTTGTCATTTTCATATTAACCTTCCAGTTTTGATTCAGATCATTATAAACATTGAACCATGTATTGTAACGTGAGCATTGTTTATGTAAGAAACGATTCCGGGATCTCACGTGTTGGCGCACTCCGACTGCTTTGACAACTCTTCAGAAGGGCCAGTCATAATAGGTACGAACACGTTGTATAACAATTTGCAGGCATCGAATATAATCAGGGTCTTGCGATTGGAAATATATAGAACCAGCTGATTGCCTACCGAGCATTCATCGATGAATTGAGATATTTCATGAAAAAAAATATTTGTCGAACAGGCAGTTTAAAGGAAATAGTATATAGTGGTTAGCCCTTGAAAGGGGTGGGAGACAGGTTGTCAACATGCAGGATTTACGCAAGTGGTCATCGAGGTATTAGAATTGAAATTTAAGGACCGCCGACTTTAAGACTATTTTGGACTTTTTTTCTGTGGAACGAAAACCTTGGAAAGCTGAAATCTTATTTGAAAAATTAGTATGAAATATACACAAATTGGAACCTTTATAAGTCTGGTACGGGCGATACCCTAAAAAAAATTTTTGGGTCTCATCTTTAAGAATTGTCAGTGATTAAACCTGACTTTAATTCGACAGACTTCATATCTACCCAAAGCGGTAGCTGCAGCCACCTCTTCCTGCGCTGATCATCCACAGTCGCGCATTTAGCGGAAAGCAGGAAGCAGTAGTCAGCAGCAAATGGATAATTTGAAAATCGTTGGGTGGATTCTTTTGTGTTTGTTAGGCCTGTTGGTCCATCACAATGAGAGAAAAGTATCTGTAGAAGCTTTTATTTCAACTTTGATTTCAAGGTCACAACTAGACTTTCACCCTATGTCCCCAGGAAAGGTTTTTAAGATTGTCTCACATACAGCTTCTTATTTGGAAGACGGCAAGCTCAGTCGATTGTGGCGACCTCTACTTGTTCTCGAAGTCACTGCGAGGCTTTGAATTTTTTAACATTGATTTTAAGTTTGTCCGCGAGATATCTCGAGAATATTTTGCAGGATTCCCATCATAATTCTAATTTGGAAGACACCGGAATAAGTCGATTATGACGACCTTCACATTATTTTTTAAGGTCACAGCGAGGCTTTGAATAATTAGCAATGAAATCTGCATGTTAAGCTTATCAGCGTGTAGGGATAGAGAGACTGTACTGGAGAAGTGGCGCTCAGACTATCAATGCTTGCTCAACAGTGAGGGACATGTACATGTACAGTCTGAGGTGATTGACCATACAACAGAAAGGGCAAAGGATCCGGTTCCGGCGTTCAATGATGACATTACAGAACAGGAAGTAAGACAGGCACTTATGATGGCTAAGGGTGGTAAAGCACCGGGTATTGACTGTATTCCGGTCCAACTACTGAAGGGAGAGAAATTAGTCGATGTTTTACAAATTCTATTCAACGTTTGTTTCCATACAGCGTGTATACCAAATATATGGGGTAAGGGACTGATCAAACCAAAGTCAACTTCAGCAGATCCGAGAGATCCTCTCACTTACCTAAGAAATTACATTGACCTCAGCAGTGTACAAATTATACTGTAACGTACTTAACGCACGTCTGTACTCTTGGGCAGAAAAAAAATGATATTATATGTGACGAACAGAACGGTTTCCGAAGAGGAAGATCGACCATTGATCATATCGGCTCTATAACAAGTATCATCGAGACCAGGAAGTTAGCTCGAAAACCTACATTTGATGCATTTGTTGTCTTCAGAAAGGCGTACGACGGAATAGACAGACATCTGCTGTGGGAGAGACTGAGATAAGCTGAGTGGCGTTAACGGGAGGATGTTTGAAGCTATCCAAAGCACGTCCAGTGTGCAGTGCAAGTCAACCACTCACAGACATCATGGGTTGAGGTTAACAGGGGCCTAAAACAAGGCTGTATTTTATCCCCTCTACTTTTTAATCTATATATAAACGACCTGATCAGGACTGTGAATGCGCTTGGGATTGGTGTTACTGTAGAAGACGAGTGTCTGAGCATCCTGGCGTATGCCGATGATATTGTACTACTGGCCGAATCCGAAGATGACCTGAACGTTTTACTCAGATGCCTTGGAGAGTGGTGTGCTAAGTACAAGATGACTATTAACAAGGATAAGACGAAAGTTACGCATTTTAGAGGGCAATCTACACCCAAAACTGAATTTGTGTGTTCATGTGGAAACGATGTACTTGCAGTAACAGATTCTTACCACCATCTTGGAGTGCTTCTCACGGAACATCTTAACTACAGCATAATGGCAAAAACAGCGGCAAAATCGGCTAGCAGAGCACTTGGGTTGGTGATTGCAAAATATAAAGCAGCAGGCGGACTATCATTTAATGTATACACTAAACTGTACGACACTATGGTCTGGTCTGTTATGGGATACGGATCCGCTATATAGGGTACCACCAATCACTCATCAGTTAATGCGGTACACCACAGAGCTATAAGGTTCCATCTTGGGCTGGGGAAGTATGCACCGAATCTTGCAGTGAATGGTGATTCTGGATGGATTCCCCCTGAAGTACGACAGTGGACAAGTGCAGTTGGACACTGGTCAAGACTGAAAAACACAAGCTTATGGCGAATCAATAAGAAAGTGTTTCTATGGGCTGAGGCATCAAAGAAAAAGATCTGGAATTATAAGATAAAAAGACACCTCCAAAACTTGAACTTTGATATAAACTCTGACATTCCCGTTGAGAGGAAATTACTAGTAAAATTGGTCAGAAGAACTGCTTTACAGAGGTACATAGCATCATGGGAAGTAAAGGTACAGGCTGAGACAGGCAGCAATGGAGTCAGCAGAAACAAACTTAGGACCTACAGAATGTTCAAGAAAAACTACGCCAGCGAGCCTTATGTAAAAGTGCCGATCCCCAGTGCTCACATGAGTGCCTTGGCCAAATTCAGATGTGGTGTAGCGCCATTGAGAGTGGAAACTGGACGATACGATAATACCCCCATGAATGAGAGGCATTGTTTCCACTGTAAAGACTGTATAGAGGACGAGATCCATGTGCTTTTAACCTGCCCACTTTATACTGAAGAAAGGAAGGATCTTATCAATATATGTACTCTAAAATGGCCTGATATGTCATCTCCCCAGACTTTTATCAATGTTTTAGGAAACCCAGATCTAGTCTTTCACACCGCCAGAACCTGCCATAATTTACTTTTTAAAAGAAGAAATATTTTATATAAGTGAAGTTTTATCGTACTTTTCTTATCTTTATATCAATATTTGTATACTTTTTAGCTGTGTTGAATATCATTTTAGCGGATGCAAATTTACATACTTCATATACTTTATACTGTTATAATACTCATGTTCTTTTAAAAAATGTTTCTCGTAAATCGCTGTGCGATTGGTTGTGTTTATGTGTTACTTTGTATATATTTTATGAATTGTAACGTGTACACAAGTGAGACAGAAATAAATTATTGATTGATTGATTGATTGATTGAGCGTGATATACCAATCACTACTTTCACTTAATATGTTGTACTAAGAGTGACCTATTTGAATCAGGTGACCATGACAATAGTTTCCAGGAACAGCTCCTCCTGGTGACAATTGCCTGTCTCTGTTTTAATTGGAACACTTTCTGCACTAGAAATGGAGACGCCTTATCATGTTATTGGGTTAGTTAGTTGCGCAATCAGCGACGCCGTTTAAAAAGTCATGTGTGATGATAAAACAACACTAAACGGTTCCAGTTAGAAACTTTATGTAATCCATGACCTCTTGCGAACAACTATATCGAAATTGATATATGGTATATGGGGTTTTTTTATTTCGAAAAATGACCAAAAAGTTGAATTACACATTTTTACTTAGTAATAATGTAAAAAAAGTACTATTCTGGTCTAAGAACGTCTTCATGTATTGCGTATTGAAAACAATCGATAATACAGGTGGTGTCTATCGTAAAACTATAGAAACAGAAATTTGTCAAAGATAGGAAGGACTGGATATTTCTTAAATTCATTTCCTCATGTTAATAGAATCCATATAGGAAGACGCGTAGGTGAGATTTTTCTTTTTGTTTACAAATTCGATTTTAAAATGAACAGAAATAACACAAATGAGAAGTTGAAAATAAAAATCTACCCATTGACGAAGGTTTTTGTCCGATCAGATAAATGTATTCTGAAAACACGCGGGGAATGAATAACTCTAATAGTTATTTCGTGATTTGAGTTTATTCAGTGACACTGTTGTTTGCGAGTAGAATTCACATGTATGTAAAAATAATTGTACTTAAAAATGGAAACTTTGTACTTTATACATTATACTGGAATCAAGGATTTTTAACCTTTGACGTTCACTATAGAATGAGGCATGATTTACTGCAAGCCATATAAAACAGCATACATGCCAATGGCTTCGAGGAAATATTAATGTGTTGTGCATTGTTACAAAGAAATGAAGATGTGGGAATTAAGTAGTAAGTTTGATTGCCAATAATTAATGGGACAGAAGTGGTTTCGCATGTTTTATTTATGCTTAGTAACCATTGTTTTTTTTATCTGTGACATCATAGATATTTATTAACCATCCTCATTGATAGTTTTACGCGATCTTATTAAAAAGGAATGTGAGTTAAAGTAATCGTTTCATTCTAATGCAATTATGTCGAAAATAGTATGTTTTTGTTTAAACATCATTATTTATACTCACCGTCGATAGTTAACAATATGCCCGATTATCCTAATCTGTCTAATTCCGACAATCCTTACACAGAGTAAAGACAGAGTTATCGCTGCCCTAGCCTGCATCGAATACTCGCCACCAGGTGGCTAACCCTACGTCATCATTGCTTCTTCTGACGGGCAGAGAAACCGATCGTACAGAGGGGAGGCCGGGTGGGAGCTAACGATTGTTAACTATCGACGGTGAGTATAAATAATGATGTTTAAACAAAAACATACTATTATTTAATATACTCTCCTCGATAGTTAACAATATGCCCGAATCCCACAGACGGAGGTGGGTACGAGCGGCCAAGCGATAACAACTCTCTCTTTACACAAGAACACTGGGGACCTGGAAAATGACACTCCGCGTGAACCCCTAGGGGACGGAGTGGTCAGCCTTGACCCATCCTCGCTGTGCGAGGAGGTCCGCAACCAAGGTCGCCAACTAAAATACAAAAGACAACAAGCAACCAACTAAGATCAATCTCGGGTTTATTCGAATTGGTTCGAGAGTTAACGAGTAGGAGGGTGACTCCTGCGCTGAGGAGCCGAAGGAACTCGCTGCTGGGCGTACACCTGTGCGCCCAGTCGGTTGATCCCCTCCAAATCCTCGTTGGAGATGTCCCGGAGGTAGTGGTTGGCGAACACCAAGCCTGACTTCCAGAAGCAGCCAGCCATGATGTCCGCCACCGCCAAGTTGCTGTGGAGGGCCATCGTCGCTGAGATGGCCCTGATCTCGTGCGGATTTGCCCTCGCTGGAGGGTCAAGGTCCGCTGCTTTGTAGGCGTCTAGGACCGCTGAGCGGAGGTAAACGCCCAGTTGTCTTTTATCAATTTCCCGGACACTGGTCTGGGAATGTGGGATGAAGAGTCTCCTTCTCCCTTGACGCAGTGTCCGGGTTTTCTCGGCATAGATCCGTAGCGCGCGTACCGGACAGAGGAGACGATTCTCCTCGTCTGTCGGATCTACGCTCCCGGAAATGGACGGTAACGAGAAGGTTCTACCCCTCTCGTCCGCGGTTTGGTTTTTGCAGATAAACTCAGGCGCCAGTCCCAGAGTAGCCGACCCCCCATCCCTCACATCAAAACGCAAAAGGTCCGCCTGGAGAGCATGTAGCTCTGAAATCCTGGCTGCGGACCCCATTGCGACCAAAAAGGCGGTTTTGATGGTGAGACGGAGGACGGTTGTCTCCGTCAACGGTTCATAGTGGTCGGACTTAAGATGGTTGAGGACCACCGCTAAGTCCCACTCTGGGGGCCTGAGTTTCATCCGCCCGTCCACATTCCGGTAGGTTCTTACGAGCTCCTTGAGGACCGAGATGTCCAACTGGGGGTCTCGCTTCCTAAGCACGGACATTATCGCTGCCAGATTGGTGTTAATGGACGAGGCTTTAAGCTTCCTCGTCTCTCGCAGGTAGACCAGGTACTCTGCAACCTGCGGGACCGTAACTACCTGGACATCGTACCCCTCCTTGGCGCAGAAAGTCGCGAAAGCCCCCCACTGAGCGTCATAGAGATTCCTAGTGGAGGGCCTCTGGGAAGTCGCCACCGCCTCGGCAACGGATTTGGAAAAACCCGCCCCCGTCAGGCCTCTCTGGAGACAAACCAAGCGTGAAGCTGTAGAGCCTGGGGGTTCTCGTGAACCCGCCCGCTCGGTCTGCCCGACAGCAGGTCCCACCTCAGAGGGAGGGGGACCGGGTCTTGGCGGCACATCCTTCGGAGGGGAACGTACCAGGTCCTGGCTGGCCACCGCGGCGCTATCAACAACAGTTGAAGAACTCGAGTCTCCTGTATCTTCTCCACCACGAGGTTCAGGATGGCGGGAGGGGGATAGGCGTAGGCAACCATCCCCTCCCAGTCTAACGCGAGCGCATCGAGAGCCCACGCGGTAGGGTCCGGTACAGGAGACACGTACGTCGGCAACTGGTGGTTGAGCCGAGTCGCGAAGAGGTCTATGTGAGGCTTGCCGAACCTCAGACACAGACTCTCGAACACTCTCGGGTGCAGCATCCACTCCGTTGATGGAGGTTTGTCCGGGCGAGACAAGGCGTCCGCTAGGACGTTCTTGGCTCCCGGGATGTGCACCGCGCGGAGAGAGAGTCCGAGACTGTCTACTAGGCGAAACAGCTCCAACACCAGTTGCAGAAGCGAGTCTGCTTTGGTCGAGCCTTGCTTGTTGATGGCCCAGGCCGCCGCTGAGCTGTCCGTGTGAACACACAGGATCTGCCCCCGCAGGCGACCTGACCAATGGTCGATTGCTAGACGAATCGCGTCTAGCTCTAGGACGTTGATGTGGCGTCTCACTTGGGTTGATGACCACACCCCCGCCGTCTGCTCCGTATCGAGATGGGCTCCCCACCCTTGGGTGGAGGCGTCCACAAACAGGTGACATGTTGCTGGCGGTTCCCTGAGGGGGACCCCCACCAACACGTTGGACTCCTGCTGCCACCAGGAGAGGTGGTGTCTGAGTCCCGAGGGTAGAGAGAAAACGTGATGGCACGCCTTCTCTCTGACGTGAACGTTTACGAAGATCTGCAGGGGCCTGAGCTGCAACCTTCCCCTTCGGGTGAAGTGTTGGGTCGCACTCAAGAACCCTAGCAGCCTTTGCCACTTGCGTAGCGACAGAGGCCCCCGAAGCGCTAACTCCAGGAGATCTCGGTAACGTCCCATTCGTTCCCGGGTAACGAAGGCTTTGTAGATAGCGGTGTCCAGGCGGGCGCCCAAAAACACCAAGGACGTCGTCGGCAGCAGGTCTGACTTGTCTAGATTGACTAGCCACCCCAGCCGCCTGAACAACGCTATCACAAAGTCCCGTTGAGCTCCCAGAATAGACGGGGATCTGTTGTGACCAAACCCGTCGTCCAGGTACATCGCAAACTGTACGTCCACTGTGTGGAGATATTGGACGATGGGCTGGGTCACGCGAGTGAACAGCCACGGAGCCGACGAGATCCCGAACGGAAGGACGTTCCACTGAAAGTGGCGACCCGCTAGGACGAAACGGAGGTACCTGCGATCCCCATGATAAATGGGGATGTGCAGATACGCGTCCTGCAGGTCGAGGGATATCATCGAGTCCGAGGGCTCCAGTAATCGCATTACTGACGGCACTGTCAAGAGACGAAAATATGGCGGCGGATCTAGGAAGGAGTGGTTGAACTCCTTCATGTCGTGGATCAGCCGCCACTTCTTCGGGTCTCGCTTCGGACGGATGAAGACCGGAGAGTAGAAACCTGGTGCAAGGTCCTGGAGCGGTAGTTCCTCCACCGCCCGCTTGGAGATGAGCGTCTCCACCTGTTCCAGAGTCAGCGCGAGCCGATCGGGCTCCAGCGGTCGCTCTGTAGGAGAACAGGTCAGCGGGGGGCGGCGTAACACGGGAATGCGGAACCCCCGCTCCAGGATATTGCAAATGAACGGGTCCAGACCCAACTGTCTCCAGTTGGGCGCGAATCGCGCGAGACGGCCTCCAACTGGTGCGTCCAGAGGTGGGACCACCTGCGGCGGTAGGTCCGGAGGTACCCAGTCATTGTTTCTTGGGGGTACCTCCATAGGCACGACCTTTGTGGCGTTGGTTGCCTTTCTTGGGAGTGCGCTTGGGGGAGGGGCCGGCAGTGAAGTCGCGACTTCTGTCCTGCCGACTCCTCCCCCCGAGAAATGACACACCTCCCGTCTTCGTAGGGAAGGAGGGCCCACCTCCACCCTTCTTCTTAGGCGTTGTCGTCTGGGCAGATACTCTGCCCCCACCAGCGGCCAGTCTGTTTGTTAGCTCTTGTTGTTGGCTTTCCTGCCGCTGGCGAAGAGCCCCCGCGACTTGCCCGTCGAAGAGGGTAGAGGAAGTCCCAGGAGCGGACCTCAGTCGGTTCCGGAGCTCCGCCGGAAGGTTCGTCCGCGCCAGGAATCCATCGCGCCTGAGATTCGTCACCCCCGCTGAGATGCGAGAGGCAGACAGCATCATCTGCGCGAGATTCCCGGCCACGGATCCAAAGCCACGATATAGAGCCTTGGCCCCTTGCTCCATGCCCGCCTCGTTCGCGAAAGCTGCCATCGCTTGGCAGGCGTGCGCGACGTGGTTGGCCAGCCCCAAGATGCTCCTTGCTTCCTTGTCAAGGTGTGCCAAGTGAGCATCTGACACCTGGTGAGGTATGGCAGGGGCCGCCACTCGCCGGATGTCGTCGTCCAAGGCGGGGGGAGAAAAGGGCAAGGAACAGCCATGTACTGGGAGGCCAGATCGGACCTTGTCCGCTAACACCAGGGGGGGCAAGAGACGACCCGGCGCTGCCGCTGCAACGTTGGAGTCGAAGTCTCTGCCCGCCGCCTGCAGGAGCCTGTGCGCCGGAAGCGCCAGCTGGCGCTGCGTCGGCGTCTCCTCCTCCGCGCAGAAGGTTTCCAACCTGGCCACCCTAGTCGAAGAAGGTTCTTCCTCCAACTCCTGAACGCTTACCTGACACCAATCAGCGATGGCAGTCAGGCGGTCCTTTAGATCGGGAGCGTCGTCCGCCGTGGTCACAGCCGTGACAGGCGGTGGGGGAGTCACGTTCCCCCGCCCAGGCGTTCCTTCATCCTGGCCTCGATCAGGAGTTGGGGAAGAGTCATGATCCGAGGGGGTGGCGGCGGGAGAAACGACCACCACCCTCCTCCTCTTAGGAGAGGACGGCGCCTCAGGGGAGGGCGGGGATGAAGTAGTCCCCTCCTCGACCCTGGGCCGCTCACGTTCTCTGGACTCGAACATGGATACGACCAGATCCTTCACTGAGGACATGATATCGTCCGTCAGCTTCTTCTGGTCGAAGGCAACTGGGGAAGCGGGTCTCGACCTCTTCCTCTTCTTATGTTTCCTCTTCCTCCTGGCGGCCCGGCGGCCCGGGGAAGAGGCAGTGTCAGGGGAGGATCTCCTTCCAGGAGATCGCTCTACCCCGCTAGAGGGAGGAGAGGCGGCCGGCGCATCCTCAACCGGCGACACGATCTTATCGGACCCGCCGCCTGTATCCGACAGGTCAAATTCCGCGGCGCCCTCCGAAATGACCAGATCTGAGTTTTGCGCGCCATCCGCGCCCTTGGTGGCGGTAGCTGAGGAGGACGCAGAAGGCCGCCTAGTGGATCTGAGTCTCTGCTGAGACTCCGACTTCTTTACCGCGGCGCGGTACTCTCTGTGCTCCGCCGGGGAAAGGTGTTCACATTCCCTGCACCTGTCCGACTCGGCGCAGAGATTCCGACACAGGCGACAGAGAGAGTGAGGGTCGAAGCGCGCCGACTTCCTGGACCCACACCCTCCACAAAACCCTGAGAAGGGGTTGGACATAGCCCCACGCTCACCCTAGGGGGGGGGGGGGGCGCCTGACTGGACAGCTCCGCCGCTGCACGGGGACAGCCCACTACGCACGACCAGACGCAAGCGAGCGCCAGTCGATCAGCGCTAGCGGGAGGCGGGGCCGCCTGGAACGCAGGCGATAAACTCTAGCGGCAGGCGGTAGAGCGCCTGACGCGCAGGTGAGCCGCGCTAGTAGAAGGCGGTAGAGCGCCTGTAGCGCAGGCGGTCTGACGAGCAGGCGGCCCGCGCTAGCGGGAAGCGGTAGAGCGCCTGACGCGGCAGGCGGTAGGCGGCAGGCTGCAGAAACTCCAGGCGGTCAGACGCAAAGCCTGAAGCCAGCGCGGGCGCTAGGCGGTAGGCGCTACCAGGCGGCAAGCGCACAGCTAGCCAAGCGCAGAAGAGAGGCGGTAGACGGGAGGTCTACCGCTAAACCAGCCAACACGGGCTGAACGACCCAGCACGCAACGCACGTGCAGTCCGGGTAGCCGAAATCGACAACAGCTGACTTAAGTCAACTGCTGACAAAACCGGCAAGGAGACAAATAACCACAGGTTCTGGATACTCCACAAGAAGTAGCCGAACCCAAACACGACAAACAGTCGAGAAATCACACAGGTGAGAAAGGTTTAATCATAAACAAGTCGGAAATCGCTAAGCTATCAAGACACGTCTGCACTTGATGGCCGACAGAAAAGCAATGATGACGTAGGGTTAGCCACCTGGTGGCGAGTATTCGATGCAGGCTAGGGCAGCGATAACTCTGTCTTTACTCTGTGTAAGGATTGTCGGAATTAGACAGATTAGGATAATCGGGCATATTGTTAACTATCGAGGAGAGTATATTAAATAATAGAACGTGCGCGTCTTTTAACAACCGTCAACAGCCCTGCGACGTCACAAACAATAAATACAGGACATCGCGTTGAAACATTGCTTTGTATTAACTAGGATGTAATTATGTCTAGTAATGATCCACACAGGACTTCAAAAATTTGTCTTTTAAGTAAAGTCGCAAATAAGCGTCCGAATGGTAGGAATTTCGGAGCTGAAGTTTAAAAAAACCCAAACTACTATCACCAAAACATCTATTTGGTGTAAATCATATTGTGTTTAAGCGACCCCCAAAAATCAGGACATTTAAAATAATTGTCTTATCCTGTCAAGGCAAATATCTATGCATACCCGGCAAAGGGTATAAGACACTTGCATAAACAATCGTTCGTCGTAAGTTTGCAATACTGTTCAAAACGTGTCCTGCTTCCTAGCCCTCGATATTGAATTCAGACAACAGTAACCCTACCGTACTGTTCGCGCCCCTACGTCATTTCCCAATAGCCAGCCGACATGATAAGAACAGTAGCAATATTGACGATCATCCTGCTATATTAGCGTGTATGAATCCGGATTTGGCCCGAAAGAGATCAGGGTATTAGGAAGGAGCGAGAGCTGATTCATATACATTGATTTAGCAGGATGATTGACTATTGAATGCCTAGACACTGGCTGGTCTATTTTTAACTAGTAAGTAATCTACTTAATTACCCGAACATTTTCACCTTAAAGAATACTCAACTAATGTATCTTGCGTAATAGCTGTAACTTTTTCTCGTCAAAGAAAACTAAGCTCAAATCTCCCACGTAACATTTTCTCCCATAATATTAATCAACCCATATCGCTTGCGTAACAGCTGTATATTTCTCCTCAAAGAATATTCAACATATATCTTCCAAACCTAACAGCGGTTTTTTTCTCCTCAAAGAAAACTTAACTTATATCTCCCACGTAACAGCTGTATATTTCTCCTCAAAGAAAACTCAACTTATATCTCCTACGTAACAGCTGTATATTTCTCCTCAAAGAACAATCAACTTATATCTTCCCACCTTAGGCTGTAATAACTTCTCAACGAAATCTCAACTGATGACTTCAAACATAACTGATGTTACATTTTCTTCTCATAACTTCCCACGTAAACTTTGTTACATTCAGGCATGTTGCTTGGTTAAATTAATCTTGTGGTTTATATTTGCATCAAAAATACGTTCTAACTTCTAACGTTATCAGTTGAATAGTGTCGCGTAAGAAGCATGTGCGCAACGGAAGGTAAGTAAGTTTAGTCTTATCGACGTTATCAGTTCGTATGCTCGGTTTGAAATGACATCGTTATTTTAACAACCAAATTTGATGTCACCCACTCAAAACTTAACTCGGTTGCAAACTTAAAGTGGTATAAAAATAACTTGGCGGACAATATGTGTTAGAATGTTCTGTTCGTAGAGAATGTTAATTACCAACCCCGATGCAAAACATGCTTCACAGCACGATCGTGTAATACATTATTAAACACGTTCATTCTGTAATTCACGCCAGTTGTGGGCGTTTCATCAACGTAAATGTCCATAACATGTATAATAAACCCACCTACACCAGAACCCGGCGACGCACAGTGAGCCAGTTATGATATAACCGCCATGTACCAGTGTACCAGTGTACCAGTGTACCAGTTACCTAATAACATCCTGCCTTTGGCGAATGCAAGTAAATAAAAACACTTATTTTAAACCGTAATTTTCCCAGTGAAGTGAAACGAGTGTCAAAGGTGTCAATGAAGATGATAGTAAGAGTACAAATCCTGCTCGATCAGCGTATTTTAATCAGCGGACCTCTGCGGGTGCAAATACGCTGATGGAGCAGGATGAATGTTACAAAGGGTAGTCCTTAAAATGCATGACCCTGTCTTCCCTGCTACTCACTGCAAGGCTAAGAGAGTTTTGAAGGTGAAGCCTTTTTATCACCTCAGCTTTATTTCTATTTAGCAGATAAATGTAGACAACTTACTATTAATTCAACATCGCTTCATTCGTTTTTTGACAGGTTATGCATCTCTATATTTCAGTTTTATCAACGGTTAAGAATAAGAAATAAATAGACCATTGTGTTAGAGAGGTTTCTTTTCTATGCAAATGTAAGTTAAATTTCAAGAGAGTTACATAGCTGAGTTGGATAGCTGATTGTGCAAAGGTTGAATGGGATCAAACATTCACGAATGATAGCATTTGAAAAACAAAAATATCAATGGTTCATTTCATAACAGTAAACGTAATTTTTCGTAAGAAAAACATATGTTTTTTTAGAGATTACTGTAAAATCAGGCCGTAACTTTAAATTGAGTTTAAACATTAAAAATGTTATCTCTAGTTATTCTAGTTGTCAGATAAAAGTCTTGATCAAGGAACTGAATCCAAATTATTTTGTCATTCATTTAATGGATAACAAGTAAAATCATTGACACGATATAGAATAACAATCCGCATTTTTTATTTTGATCGAGGGAGTTTAACCGATCAGGTTTGTTATGCTTTGCCCTAAAAACGCCCTGCTATAAACATTATTAAACAAGCAACCTTGGGTTTACAGTACAGTACACTATGTACGATGTAGTCAAAAGTTTGCTCCTCTCACTAACAATTTTTAATCATGTGCAACTTACATTGCTTACCTATTTTACTAGCCATGATTGATATACATGCCAATATTCGCAAATGATGAACAAAAAACTCCCAAAAAAGGGAAATCAACAGTAAAAATAACCAAGATGTAAAGTGAGGAAACATGTAAATTTAATCAAATATTGCATTTTAAATATAAACAGTTACTCAACAATCAGAAACAGAGCTCTGAATTTTCAATAGTATTGTCTACCTTCATGTCATTCCTATTTAAAACTATTGTGCTGATCGGACTGTTATTCTTGGCGCTGGTTCTCTCTAAGAATTGCCAGAAATTTTCCCCTTCAGGTCCTTCGTCTACGTTGGAGTCCTCAGCAGAACATCTGCAGCAAAACACTATCTTGTACAGACTCTTAAGCTCTTCGCGAATAGATCTGTTCATCCACCCGTAGAGGAAAGGGTTGAGGGCGAAGGAAACATACCCAAGCCACGTTGTTAGTATTTCTGTCATTTCTCTTTGAACCACGTTACCAAAGAGGGCGCCATGAATATGAAGAATGAAATAAGGACCCCATAATGCTATATAGGCCGTCAATATCACAATAAGCGTTTTTATAGCCTTACACTGTTTACGATGTGGTTTTGGGGACACCTTTGGAATGATGCTGACCGATATGTTTGAGGAAACGCTTGTCCGGGTGTTATCAAGGGAAGAGCCACAAGGATTGGAACTGACCTCCGTCACAAGGGGCTCCACTTGGGTGGCGGCAAGGCGGGCTATCTTGAATATTCCATAGTACATGAGCAGCAGGATGACGCCTGGCAGGATGAAACACCAGAAACCAATCACAAGGACGTAGACTCGACTGTGGCTGCCGTCCTGCCAGGTGAATGAGCAATGCTTTTTGTGGGTCCGGTATTCGTAGGAGCTGAGCCCGAGGAGAGGTAGGGCTGCGAAGATAACACTGTCGACCCATGAGAAGACGATCACCCCGAGGGTCCTGCATAGGGTGAGATGGGCTGCATGGTGCATGGGGAGACGGATGGAGTAGTACCGCTCTATGCTGATAACACACAGGTTTGTGATGGACGCGAAGGTTAACAATGAGTTAATGAAGCCGTTTATGGTGCACATAGTCGAATCCATCATCCATTGACCCTTGATGAAAGTTGCAATTGATATGGGTAAAACGAATATTGCCGCAAGTAAGTCCACAACACAAAGGTTCAGCACAAAGAGACTCGTAAGTGTATGTCTCAACTGGCGAGTCTTCAGAATCACAATAATGTTACTAAGGTTCCCAACGAAGGCAATCAGGTTGACAAGACACATTGCTGTCACTGATATTATTTCAATGTTCCCTAAGTCTCTGTGGTCAGAAATATTCCCAGAAAACATCATAATGAGTTACTACTTAGCTCGAACAAGACGTCCCACTGACACATGGAGCCTGTCATCTCAGATGTCATGGTCCAATATCTCCATTGAAATACCGCAATTGATTACTTGAGCATAATCTGCTTCTTAGTCCACTACATCTTGATCAGAAGCTCGTCACCCCGTATACCAGAGAGAGATATAAGAGCTGTCTTTCCAAACGGTAACTTCACAGCAGACTGAAGAGCCTTATTGATCTCGACTCGCCGATGCGCATGTCGAGAACGACGGGCAGTGCTTTCGGTTGCCTGGTAACTTAAATATGCTTTTCACAAGCGTGAACAATTTTGAGAATAACCGAGTTTCCAATGAGAAGATTATCCCGATTAACCTTTACCCGTTGAGAACACTGGAGATACAAACTAGCTATCCAATCTATTAGTGAAATGTGGTTATATTGTGATGCGTGCTCAGTTATTAGGGTTAGCAAACAGGATTAGTGTTCGAGTTCGGACGGAGAGGTCTGTAGTTTGAGTCTCATCAACTATGTTTGTTGAAGCTTTCAATGTTTGTGGCAGTGTCTTTAACGGTTTATTTCAACTAATGATCACAGATTTCATTTCAAACTCATAATCGCACGTAGACAGGGTACAAAAACTTTTTATGAAATGATGTCTTTATCAAGTGATCAAGTTATATGTACACGACACATCACCAACAAACATCTGGCAGTTGACTTTGACGCTATAGCAGACGTCAAAATAAAAAGTCATTCACAAGAAAATAATGTGTTTATCGCGCTATTATATGGCATCTTTAAAAAAACTTTCGTAGTCTTTTCGCAGAGTCTAGAGATGAAATACGACGAATACTTAGGTAAGGCAGTCTGATGATGCTAAAGATTTCCCAGTTGTAAGGCAATTCATCGACGCCAAGTTTAATATCTGATGTAATTCTGTGTCTATCATGGAGGTGATTCGCAACAGAACAACTTGACTGTCTGACTTCGATGACTCCAATTTCTGTCACGATATCGTTATATCATATTATCTACCTGACATTATCACCATGAGAAGCTGTTACCTTTCATTGCTTATATGAAAACATTGTGATTATTTGCCATAATAACAATGTTGTGACGATTTAGAAAGAATGGCGTTTAATGCTTTGGATAAATGCCTTTGAACATGATTTTAGGTGCCTGTTTAGGTACTCTTACATTCCATAAATTCTATATGAATATTGAAAATGCATTACCAATTAATTATAAGTTCTTTCCATTTATGTTCAATTTGCAATTTCTTTTGTCATGACTAGGTGTTCAACTTAAAAACCAAGATAACACTATAGTGATATTTGCTGTTTTCATGGAAGGAGAACCGGTTTTCACGAAAATTATTAAAGTTAAAGTTCACCTAAAGGACCTACAAATAACGGTACTGATCATTGATCGATTAAACGTTTGATGAAAAATATCAGGCAGAAGCACGTGCTAGATAATACAAAGTAGTGTAGTTTCGCTCATGAAACACATCCTTACAAATGTTCAAGTCGAAACTATTGCCATTAAACATATTTTTAAAGCTCAGACCCCAGAAAGGCACATCTTCATTAAGATTTAGGAAATACATTTGACTTCCTAACCATGGCTCGGACGTAAGTTAGAGCTAGTCATAATTAAAGTACAAGCGTTGAAAGACTATTCAGTTTACTTAGCTAGTATATTAGACGAGAATACATTCTTTAAAGGCATCCCGTAGTTCCAAAGTGTTAGTCACTTTGTGTCATGTAAATGACGACGAATAAGTATGATCAGTGCTATCGAGTTGCCACGAATGTTAACGTCTTTCAGTGCATACAGAACATTTGTAAGACATTTCTAAAGATCTATCTATCACGGGCGTTTCACTTGCATGTTATTCCATGCATGTGGATGTTTTTATTTCAGCATGAAAACTTGAAATCCTTAGCATTCTTTCCCGAGAGAAGTTACTGCAGCTATTTCGTCTTACATTACCTCAGTGACAAGTGGAGCTAGAAATACAGAATCCTGAATGGATGCAGTCGAAGTTAGTGACACATGCAACGTTGTTTCAAACCGAGTCTGTTGGATATATTGCAGTTCATTCACATTTTACTATGCACATCTTTCTAACATCGGGAAATCAGCTGGCGCTGTTATGTGTTTGATTTGAATTAAAGATGTTCCGTGTTAAAATTTTCGCCTCTATTGGACTTTGGAAGAACCTCGAGGCATTTGCTAAGTAGCAAGGAGAGAAGGAACCCCAGGTAGCAGTAGTAATTAGACCGGATCTGTTGCTCCTCAGACAGGTCAGGGACAATCTAATTAAGATTTTATGATTCCTAAATAGATTGTGCTTGTTCAGGTATAATCGCCTCGCCGACACATTGCAGCTTTGTCAACCAACCTGATAACATGAAGCATGCAACAGCAAAGTCAACATATCATTTTGTTAACAAATTTCGATATAGCTTATAATTTGGAATGCGATAGACAGAATATATGATACAGCAAATCTTCTTTCAATTATCGTGATGGATTGTGCTACAACATCTTGTCAACCGTTTAGCCCCGGGTAACAACCACTACGGAATACAATGTAAAACACGCTGTAATCTCTGCACAATCCCGCCCCATCATCTGACAACCGATACGACCAGCTGACAGACCGACCTCTCGAGTGCCATTAGCTTAAATGCGTTTTGTTACATGAATGTAGGTTGACTGTCAAGTGTTAGAAGAAAGCATAAGCTCTTCAGTGTGCAGTTTATGGTTTACGAGGATTGACATTATCAGCGGGAGTGATTAAGGAAGAAGAAGAAGAGAAGAAGAAGAATATTTTATTGATGTGTCACATGCTGAACATATATATCACAATATAAAAAGCTGTTAAAAGTCAGCACCCAGCCATAAGGCTTACGAGACACAAACATACTATTACAATTAAAAATTCATAACAAATACAACAATACATTTGCATTGATCACATTTCGCACCACCTTTCACCACATTACCCATTCTTACCCCACCCCACATACACTCTCCATACATTACTGCACTCATAAGAAACCACGATATACAAACGCATCAGTCAAAAATCAGTCTCACACAGTATACATTCGCCCCTCTCTCCCACAGACACAACCTTTCATTCAAACACAATCACAGACAGTACCCACACGACTCCCGACCCCCACACGTGCGCACACAAACTCTCGGCCCAAAACTGATTCATACCAAATTTAAGACCAAAAACAATACACCCACTCTCAGTCTCACAGACAAAAACATATAATACAACACATGCTAGTAAAACAATTCATGTTAAAAGTATTATTTTAAATGTCTTACATTTAGGATATTTGTTGGAATGACTTGTTATTTTCACAGCCTTCTCGAGCGACGAAGTTGGAACATGCTGCTTACAGTAGCGGCTAAAGATTTAGAAAGCTGATAATTTTGCATTAAGTATATTAATTTATCGGTAGTGGTTAACAAGGGAAAATCACAATTCAAATCTGTAGCTTGCTTCCATAATCCTGAACGGATATCCTTATATAGATGACATTCTCCAAGAAAATGGATTTCATTTTCCACAACAATTGCATCACACAGTAAACACAGACGATCGTGTAACGGGGTAGGTGGGCGATTAAATCTTCCAATCTCTATTTCTAAGGGCAAACTTCCACATCTCAATTTAGCCAACAGGCTGCGATGTTGTCGATTTGTTACTTGAGTGAGATACGCTTCTGTATTTGGGCTAGATTTAAACATTCTGTATGTTCTCAACTTATTTCCATTTAACAGACCTCTATCATTCCACATATCGTGCCACCAATTTTCAGTGTCTAAACCAGCTAAACGATCTTTGATCAACTGAAAATCCTGAAAAGTTAGCAATTTAACGTCTTTTATGTTCAAATGGAGGGATTGTAACCACAGAAGGATGGTATTATACCAGGATTTACGGTACCCTTTTGACCAGGCTGTTACAGAACTCACGAGTCTCTCGGTGTCTAGAAGTGATAATCTTCTCCAAAACCGCACGACCTCTATACGTTGTAATGTTAATGGTGAAAGCCAGCCCATTTCACCTCTCACTGCTATGTTTGGTGTTTTACCTCCCACACCAAGGAAAAATCTGCACGCACGGTGTTGGACACTATTAATACACTTGAACTCCCTGAATCCCCATACAGCAGCGCCGTATGATAGAATTGGCTGAACTAAGGTACCGTAAAGCGTATTAAAAACTTCCAGTGACATACCTCCCACAGATTTAAATTTTCCAATAATTACTCCAAGGGCTCTACTTGCAGATTTCGCAAGTTCTTTAGCTGTAATATTAAGATCAAGATTTTCATGTAGCCAGAGTCCAAGATACTTATATGCATTAGAATATTCAATAGTATCCATCCCAATTTTAAAAACGTTATCACAACGGGGCACTTGGTTTGTGCGGTAATGTACGACTTTCGTTTTGCCGATGTTGACGAACAGTCTCCATTTAGAACACCAAGTAGATACTATATCAAGCATGCACTGGAGACTATACTCATCTGGCGCAATAAGAGCGATGTCGTCCGCATAAAGAAGTAGACTTAATATATTCTCGCCAATCTTCACTCCTACTTCTAAGCTATTAATTTCACTTGCCAGGTCATTAATGAAAATGGAGAAAAGTGTAGGGGAAAGCACGCATCCCTGTCGAACACCGGTGTATACGTCAAATGGATCTGTGAAGTATCCGTTCACGTTAATTTTGCTTGAAGTATTATCATACATAGACTTGACAGCTTCATAGAACTTTCCTGAAATACCTAGACTTTGAAGTTTATACCATAGACAGTCTCTGTTAACCTTATCAAAGGCCTTCATGACATCGATATAGCATATGAACGTTGATTTTTTAGCACTTTTCCGATTTTGAACCACAGAATATAAGGAGTATAGATGCTCTTGTGTGCTTCTTTTACGTCTAAATCCGTTCTGTTCTTCGCAGAGTATATTGTTATCTTCTAACCACGACGAAAGACGAAAATTAAGGATGTCGCTGTATATTTTACAAGGCGCTGACAGAAGTGAAATACCTCGATATCCCATAGGGTCACGTAAATCCGAATTAGGTTTTATGATAGGATAGATGATATTTTGTTTCCATACATCTGGGCAGGTATGGTGATTGAAACAAAAGGTAAAAAGTTTATGTAATAATTCAACAGCACGTCCATTTTTCAATGCCTCCGCAGGGATTAAATCTAGCCCACATGCCTTTCCACGTTTAGCCCTGTATACAGCATCTCGAACTTCACAAAACGTTATCTCAGAATTCAGAACATTACTTTCAGAGCACTCATCGTGATTAATACAGTTTGAAGCCAGATCTTCCTTTATTTTGGAAAAATGTAACTCATCAAAACTAGGGTTGTTGTCAACTTCGAAAAGTGAACTATATTTTCCTCTCCATGTTTCTAATACAGCAGATTTATCTGACGTCACGCCGCCATCACACGTCACAACTTCCCATGGAATCGCATTAGATCTATCACTGCTCACGCCTATCTTTCCTATTGTTTTCCAGAAATCCCTAGAATCCTGATTGTTATGTTTTTGAAGTAGCCGCTCTTGCTCACTGGCCTGATACTGGCGTTTATATTTACGTAGTGATTTATCGAATCTTTTCCTGGCACTTATAAATATAGACTTATAACTTCGTTTATGAATTGAAGACTTGCATTTCAACCAATTGCGTTCAGCTTCTTGAGAATTATTCCATAGTGTTTGAAGTTCGTGACACCAGTAAGGTTTTGCAAATGATTTACTCCTTTTATCACCTGATATAGGCTTATTCCTACCAGCACACTTTTCCAATTCTGAATGCATCAATTTTAGAAAATCCGTGTATGCAGCATTAATGTTACGTTCACAGCTAAGGTTCTGCTCGATCTTATCGATAGCACAGTTTAGTTCAGATATACACTCATCATTACACAAGAAGGAATCTGTTATTCTATCAGTTCTGTATCGACTGCTTTGTTTACCTGTACTGCACTGGTTATCTGGCTGTGAGCTTAAACTGGCTGGAGCTGTAATATCCCACATTAGTACAGAATGGTCAGGAATATTGTCTGGTACATAACCTGCATTAACAAGTGAAGACATAGTTAAAACTTTAAATGATTTAAAATAACATAACTGCTCATGCGCACCAATAACATAGTCGACAACTGACGATCCATTTTTGACATATGTATAATCTTGCTCACCGACTCGCCCATTCAACACACATAAGTTACACTGAATTAAAAAATCTAAAAGTAATCCACCATAGGCATTATCAACAGAGTCAATCACTTGCCTTTCTGGGAGAGAGTCCACGCCTTCAATAAAGTCCTGAGCATTACCTAGACGCGAGTTCAAGTCACCACACATACATAGAATCCCGTCGTTTTGGTACAAGTAAATATCTTCTAATAATTTTTCATAAAATTTTTCACCATCAACAGAGCGGGTTGAACATTTAGGTGGTAGGTAACATACACACAAAATAATTTTGAAGTCATTGTCACCTTTTGAAACTAACTGGTACCATATTATATCATCAGTATCATTGTCAATCACCGTCACGATGAAGCGCTCCAAAAATGTCTCTTTGAAGAATGCACCCACGCTTAGCGCGTTTATTTACATTAGATCGATTATTGCCGATCCATGTATATCCATTCACATGTAAATTAGATTTATCTCTAAGGAACGTTTCACAGATTCCAAACACATCTGCATCACTACACTTAACTAATTCTTCTCTAAACTTACTGTTATTGTTTACACCTGTTGACCACCCCCAGCGTTCCAAAATCCCAGCCGCAGAGACCCCTAGTCTCTCGCGGGGACCAGTCGTTTTCCATGGAAACGGAGAGATCCCTGTTTTCCTATTTCTTTAAGGAACATATGTGGAATTGAGATAGTGCTCACAGTCCATGATCCGCGGACGGAGAACTGCATAAAGTATTCCCTGTTATTAATGGATTCTAGGACAAAAGCCCACCCGGACAAAATCCCTCCCGGACAGAAACCCATAGGACAAAAGCCCACCCTGACAAAAGCCCACACTAAACCTCAATACACTAGGACAAAAGCCCACACTTGTTTATGATATTTTATTATTCAAAAAAATACAAGGACACAACAGGAGTATAACAGCACTAACAACTTATGAATACTGAATATGTAATATTCATGAAATTGACATATTGTTGTCATTACAGAAAAATACATTTTCATAGCATAGCATAGCATAAGCATACAAGACACTCAATTCTTTCCATTTTCCACATATTCATAAGATGAATGTTATGAACCAGACCAATTTAGCAAATTCTGATGTTGTGTACAAGTACCCTCCATAACTAATCTTAATACCTCCTTTGTTGTTCTTCAAAATCTCCATCTTAGTGATGATGATTTTTAAAAATCTGCTATCTTCATGTCTATTGTAAGTGACATTGAGGTGAAACACATACCTTAGAGTAATTACTTTTGACTCAAGCCAATTTATTGTCAACACACTGCATTGCCATACTATTGGTATTCATTCATTGACCAGTGACAATTAAAGTAATCACTTAAGATTTAAACTCTTTCAAGACACCACTGATCATGTCACAACGTCTTAGTATTTTACACATCAATATATAATTCTCATATGATTGTATGATTGGTGGGCTTTTGTCCACATACTAAAAAATAGGTGTGGGTTTTTATCCGGGTGGGGTTTTGTCCTATGGGCTTTTGTCCTTGTGGGCTTTTGTCCTATGGGCTTTTGTCCTTGTTAATGTTATCTTCGCTCTTGCGCAGTCCGTAGTTGCAAACTTAAACATGCGCCTTTGGGTTTTGGATACACATACTTCTATGTAGAGGCATTGAAATAGCTTTTAATGTTTTTAATGTTCTATTTTATAGTTTTCAAAACACTTTGAGTAAACACTATATCAGAGAAATACATTTATGAATTAACTGAAACTTCGCTATTTTCAAATAAGTATCATATTGCTACAGAAACATCAAATAA
This sequence comes from Phorcus lineatus, assembly GCA_921293015.1. Lineage (NCBI taxonomy): Eukaryota > Metazoa > Mollusca > Gastropoda > Trochida > Trochidae > Phorcus > Phorcus lineatus. The sequence continues at coordinate 55,566,303 of OV121086.1, read as the reverse complement.
GAGTTAAATGTAAATGTGCCTGAAGGGAAAATTAACTTTTATCTTCGCTTGAAAACTCTGCTACTAGTTGGCGACACTCCACAGTTTCAACGTCCCCCAGCGGTGGAAATTTAGGGCACTAAAAGAATCTATATCTTCATCTTTTCAAATATCTTTTTCAATCACAGACACAGCTTTCTTGTCAAATTGTGTGAATTGCACGGTTGGGAACAATTCAAAGAAAACAGAAGGATGATGGGCGGCTGTTTCTCTGGATCTCAACCCCAATTATCATGTTCGGGTGAGGTGGAGAGATAAGAGGATCTCTGACCTTGAACGACCTGATGCAAAACTTGGTTGACATTAAGAATGAGATTCCAAAACCCTTATTCACTTACCTGGAATCGTCCATGAGGCGTAGAGGTCAATCGTGTGTTCATCCTCACGGTGGTCAAACTCGCTACTGTTGATAATTTGGTGTTGTTGCATGATAAAAATATATGACACCTTATCAAATGGAATATTAAAACGGATTTAAAACATACTTTTTCACATATTTCAAGACAAAAATATACCCAATAACAAACAATAAATATGATTTTCTTCATATTTGATTTAGGGAACGAAATTATTTGATTATATGATATCTACATCTGACCGAGCGTTAACTCCTATAAAGATGTCATGGCAGAACGATTAACGATTTTTGGAAGTGTTGTTCATGGTTTAATATATACTTATATATATTTATAGATAATTACCAGTCATTCTTGAACGAAAAGGAAATACACCGCCCCTTTAATAATCTTTAATAATTCCTCTTAAAAATAAAGGCTTACTTGGAGTATTTCAGAACAACACAAACAAGTTAATTAATTTTTAAACGACACAAACAATTCAGTGATCAGTTCATTTAACATTGAATGCACCTGGGTCTCACAGTAAAACAAAAGATAAGATCAATCAATTTATCAGAAGTAGGATTAACTCTTGTAGGGATGGTATAGACTTGAGATGACACGGCAGCCTATCATTGCTTACCAGAATGTGATATATCTTGATTAGAATCACCACGCACGATTTTAATCAAACAACAAATCTTTTATCAACAAACTAGGGTACTATTCCTCAATTATAACCCGCTACGTATATCTTATATCTGGTACATAAAATATCCCTGAGATTAAATAATATTCATGAATTTTGAGCCAGAAAGGTCCATTAAACATAGAGCCTTTGCACAGTTATGTTTAAAGACTTAATAAAAGGTATGATTTTCTATCTATTTCTATCTATTTCATGCAGCAAGTACAAATTTAGATTTGGATAAAAAGGTATCTTGTAGACTTGGAAGACAGCAACATAAGACATGTATGATTAAAATTATATTTAGGTTTCAGTTTATTTTTCACATGTGTTTGTAGGCCGGTATTGCATCGCCTACAAGCAAAACTTGATATTCGTCTTAGATTTCATAATTTCAAAAACGTTGACAATAGGCCCAAGGTCGATGTTCTTGGTGCGTCGTCATATTTCAATCATCAGCTAATGGCAGCAGTATAGGTGTCTAACTTGCCTCGTCTGAATAGAAGTTAATCAGCATGATGGAAGTCGTGTTCTATAGTTAGAGATTAATTGGAAAGTAAGAAAGGGTCAGTTTAGTGTCGGAGTTAATTGAAGTGTGCTAATTATGAACTTCAGAGTCTTCATTTTCATAATCTGAAAGAAATAAATTTAAATGTCGGACGAGTGCGGATAGAACATGAGAAAAAGTCGGTGAGGCCATTTCAATTCTTGTCGGGATACATGATCCTAACTTAGGGTACGTGTCACGTGGTACTGATTGAATGAGTCTCTATCATAAATGTGAAATTTGGACGGTATCAAACGCTGTTTAAAAATCTATAAAACAAGCATTTATATCTTCCGCTGGAATCTAAGAATTTAAAGTTCAATGATTACGTTGGCCGTGTGTGTGTCCGTACTGTCCGTCAGTGTTTTCACAACCTTTTACCTCAAATAATAGTCGATAACGGAAAGGCACTTGATACTCGCTATGTCACAAGGACGTTCCGGTTTCATCCTTGTTATTGTTTTGATCTTGCGACACTAACCTTGGTGTAAGACAACATTTCCCTAAAACATTAAGCTTGGCCTTAAAAAAAATGTTTGTTTACAGATATGCACCTGGGCGACCTGTATCCATGATTGGTTTCGTGTTATTCTTGTTCTTTAATATTAGTGTTTCGCTCCCTTTTCCGATGAATTATCCCTATGGTATATATTGACTATTTCCCTATTACCTAACATTGAGTACTATTCGCTCCACTAATTTGCCATCATTAATCGCCTTTAGCTCGTCATTAATCTCGATTTTAGACTGTAATGATGTCATCGAAATTAGTTGTTAATGTATTCTGAGTTAAAGGGTTTAGCAGCAAATGCAAAATCTATAATTTCTTTGTACTCGTGATAGTATATACTGTATTTACAAAATGCGGGATTATGAAGTCGATAATAAACATAATTGTGAGTTGCATCTGAACGTTAAAATATGCTTCTTTAAACAGACAGATAAACAATTTTGACAGTTTTAACAATAATATGAAAAGTATTTTCATTCAAACGTCAAATATAATCTTTAAATAAGAAAATGAAAATAATTAATATTTTGAAGTAGAGTAAGGGTAATTCTATCTCCTCTGCTTTCTTTTTAGACTTTAGGATTGATAACCGACATACTGTCAAAATTCACCTTTTCTCTCTCAAAATGTTGCCTTCGTATTCATATTTAAAACTTTTTAGATATTAAGATTGGAGCAAGGTCGTGTTGAAGAGCACATTGACAAAATGGATTTGTGCCCGTCCTTTAGTCTGTTGATGTAAGATAAGCGATACTTTTATCTACGTTTTAGATACATTTGAACATAGATTTGTTTAATTTCCTGTGTGAAAACATCATTTTGACATAAGTAAATAACACGATCCCAGACATAATTTACTAACGAACATAAATAAGGGAACATACTGTCACATTTAAATCTGATTCGACATTTTTTCATAGCGCCTTCCCAAGACGCAAGTGACCACAAACGGTCATATATGAACCAGGAAGTTCAAAACATTTCAACGTCATAAGCGGAATATTGATCTGTTATAGATTAACGACGAAACACTATTCTATATTCAACATTCCATAGATTTTTTAATATTATACATTTCAGGTTTCCTGTGTGAAATCATCATCTTGACAAGCATATCAATGTAAAAATAAACAGGATCGCAAGCATTTAGATTTAACTTAGGAAAATGAAAAGGGACAAGTGAAATCTGACCCGGTATTTTTTTAAAGTGAGCATCTATAGTTTAACGTTTAAAACATTTTAGAATTTGTCTGGTGACTATAGTGGTAGATATTCCTCACAATACAGTTGGCGTTTTGCCGCGATCGGTCTCTTAGACACAGTTCTTGTGATGAGTACCAACCCACCTTGCAGTTTTAGTTAACCGTCCTTAAAATTAAAATTAAAATTTATCCCTAACTGTTTGAGATGAATCTTATTCTCATAAGAGTAGCTGAACCTAGCATTTGGAAAAAAATACGCCAGAATTTAACCGGAACATATCCAAAACGTATGTTACATGCTAAACTAGAGTTTCTAAACCTTATTAGGGCTGACTATTGCACCAAATGACTATTGCAATATTTTGCGATGGACAGCCCATGTCTTGATATAACAAAAAACATTTTCCCCTTCATCTCTATTGGTAACCTACAGTTATTATCGTAATACACACGGTCAAAGGGATGTTTGACATCCTGAATACAAATTGTCTCTAATGTCCGCTAATATAAAGCTTTTATTCACGTTTCACTTGAAGACTGAAATAGCCGTCAGGTGTCGTCATCAGGGTTGTTAGTTGTTATTTTTGTTCAGACAGCGTTTTTTGGATCGACTTGACACACGAGTTTTCTATTTTGGTTCTATGGTAACAACATTTAGAACTTGTTGGTAGGAATTATGAAAGGGATATCTTGAAAGTGATAAAGTGGTTGTTGAAATTTAATGGTTTGTTCAAGGAATGGTTGATACAAGATGTAATTTCTTCCAACCTTTATCGTATTTCGTTGTTTCATTTAAAGACAACCTTCTTCAACTTAGCTGTAAGTCGACCCGAAGGAGAAGCTTAGAGTTTAATTGCTTATGTAATGTTTTCAAGGCATCAAATGGAAATACCATTCAAACTATACAGTGAAAATATTCATGAAGCACATGCGGGAAATGATAGTGTTGTCAGCCTTCATAACGAAGTATGTAAATGCAAAATAACTAAATAAATCATGTGCATATGATTCACTGCGATGTTTCGCATAAAAACTTTCAGTCAAACCTAAACATCTTACCCCTACCCATGACACTTGCCTTAATAGGGCGGGTTATTTCAGTAGAGACTTTACAGATATAGTTTCCCAAGGATGGTTGTGAAGATCGAGTATGGAAACTGAAAGTCTTTGGTGACCAAGGATGTGCTTTAGCGAGATCATTACAGATAATGACCGCCATTAGTCAACCTTACCTGATTTTGTCATTTGCCAATCGTTGTGATTATGATAGTCAGTACTGCTGTTACTGCTTACTAGCACTGCAAGAAAAGGTGGGGTTTCCTCATGCATTATACGGCATTAAACCCTAAGAGTTTAATGCAATTTCCTCAGGAGGAAACCCTAGGCGTTTAATGACATTTCATCAGCATTAACCAGGGAATTTCCTCAGCGAAGGAAATGCCATGAAACTTAATTAAACTAGAGGAAACTGCAGGAAATGTTTGTGTTTGTGTCAAGTTGAAAATTATTATTTGCATTGATTATGTGTTGAAGAAATGTTTAGTAGAGATAACATGAAATAATAAGTTATGTCCTGTTAGAGAATTTTGGTGTATCTTTGTTGTACAAATGAAAAAAAAAGATACTTAAACACTCTGAATAAATATTTATATATAAAAATGTTTATTAAATTACATAGACAGTGATAAGACGCATTAATTGAATTTTATATTCTAACCATATGCTCTACTAAGTGAAATGGACATTAATAAAAATTAAAGGGTTTGTACTGGTGTATTAAAGGGATAAATGGTACCTTTCATTCATAGGCATAATCTATACGTTACAACGTAGAATGATTTTAGTTTTTAGTTCAATTCATTGATGTGATCGTTATTGGAGACATTGCGTAGCGCGGTGACAAAGCTTAGTAAATGCTCATGTCTGTGACTGAAGACTACATTCAAAATATGTTCTACAAATGAAATGCAAATAAACCGTATATACATAATTTATACTATCAAAGCAAGTATACTGATAGTTCAGCTGCAAAATAAACATATGAAACGTACCTTTTTCAGAGAATGTATCCATACAAACACAAATATCCAAATCCTGTTATAGGTAAGAACACATATTCAACTATTATGACTGATCATTGAAAGCACAAGTGGACCGGAGAAAGTTTAACCTACCACGACCAAATTTTTTCACATTATGACAAATCATGAACAAATTCTATGACTGTCTAATGCTTACTAAAGTTCATTGGTTATTATTTAGCCCCTGAGATCTCATTGGACAACTTGTTAATGTTGAGTTACTTTTTGTTTTTATAAAGCAGTCACGTGACGCGCCATCCTAATGACATAGAGATTTAGAGGGGGTCACCTCTCTGCACCTGCATGTGTTTATACAGCGTCCTTGACATCTATCTAACGAGTGGTCACCGTATGGCACGTAATTGGTCTGAGTGACTTGTCTGAATGGAAACAGACACTAACAAAACAAATACCGTCTCTGTGAAAACAATGCTTTATTTCTGTATAGAATATATGTAGTGAAAATAAAATTAATATTTACAGTTCATAGATGTATAATTGTTTTCAACGACATTTGTTTGCAGTTTAATTTTGTACAGACTATTACAGTTTACCTATGATCCATGATCATTTGTGTGTATCATTGCTATCATTGATATTCTTTTGAATCACCTATTAGTGAAAGAAAGGGGGTTTGGCGCTGATTTAATAGGGACTGCGTCTGTGCATGTCTTCATTTTTGTCGGCATGACTGGTGTTTTCTGGTTTGCAGGAACCTATACAAATAATTGGTAAAGCTTGTTTTAAACAAATAGACGCTTAAACCCCAACCCAACAACAACGAACAAAGTTTAGATGTAAACAGTTTATCGTTTACGCGAAATAAATACAACCAATAATCACCCTTAAAATAATCAAGTAATGAGGCAAAGAAACAAGGTGACAGTTATCTTGAAAATGTATACCTAAGTATATTTCACTTTTTGTGAATCTTATACAGATTCTTAAAGTGATTCGGTTCATTACCGGGAAAGCAACATTTCTGATGTTTAAACTAACAGACCAGGGGATTATACTGGCCAACTGCATCTTGCGAACAATAGAGGTAATTGGTGAGTTAAAATCGAAAAGTCAATCAGTGAGTAGTCAGTGCCTTCAGTCAGGGTGAGCGAAAATTCGTATATATTCATTTCTGCATTATAACCAAACGTTTTAATCCATTAAAACAACGTAAGTTACCTTTGGTGAAACTTCAAAGGGTTTTGACTGTAATGACAAATGTTGCTTTCATTGTAAGACGCAAGAGATTCAAAGATCAATCAATTACTACTTTTGCTAGTAAAAATTGATATCTATCTGGAATCTAGATAAGATATCACAGACATTGTATTTAAAGCAAATTAAAGCACTATTTCATAACAATCAGTAAGAAGGGATTAATGTAGAATTTTAAAGATAATTGTGCTCTGTGTGTATGGACTTGTCTGCCGACAAAAATTGTGCTCTATCAAAAGTGTAGGGGAAATTCGTCATTACAACTCTATACAGAAAATCAAAATTTCTTACTACGGACGCTTCTCAACTTGTGCTTGAAATGTGTCTTTCACGGCTAGCATTGAACTCACTACCTATAAGAAATTGATATGTATAGCGACAATGATTCCATAATAACAATTCATAGATAATATCTACCGCTTCTATAATCATCTGTCAAAGTTTGGTGCCTAATAAAAATATTAATTAGCAACACATTTTCCTATTCAAAATAACAATGCATAATAAATTAGATAATAAAGTTAGGGATGTGATTCAAATGTAATTGTTTATAACATGAATTATGATAATTTCAATTATTTACATATTGATAAAATACTTATCAAAAGTTAAAGTTATCCCTTACTTATTATTGTCCAAAATATAGATAGAAGATATATTTCATGTTATACGATATCATGGGAATAGGTTGCCAGAAATATGTCTATATTTTGAAAAAAGCATGTCACATGACATTATTTTAGATTAAATTTTGAAACTTGGCATAAACAAATAGAGGCCAAAAGAGCATTGAAGATTGATACATAATTACTCTTACCTGACCTATCTGAGGCGTAGAAGACAGCTTTCATCTTTGTATTATTTCTTGGAGCAAAACTAGTGAACAGTGGTATACGGGACACATCAAAACAGCATGTGGTCACGATGATATTCAAAGTGAGTGAAGGATTTTAATACGTTTAATTGTTTTCATAACTATTATCATGAGTGGCCTCGTTAACCTTAATCCTCAAATCTCCATCGTCAAACAACAGGAAATGTTAATACCGGGACAGTTTTACAAACGTCTTTCTCAGGTTGTTGCTATAAAGATTTTGATTATATGCTTCTCTGTAGATCACACATATTATTTTTTTCTTATTGGCATCTACATTTAAATGAAATATATACTACATACTTCTTCCTTTCCATATTCCCCACTCTTTTAGACAAAAGGAACACACTGTGGATAACATAGTGGAATTTTATACTTGATAATTTATTTATTGTTTTTCGCAGAATATGTTGTAATGTTCAATAAATAATTCAATTTGCAGTTACTATTTACAAAGAATAAACTTTTTACACCAGTTAATAAGTAAAAGTAACATCTTTCCAAAGCACAACTCATATCAATTAACTTTAAGCATCAGCCAGTCATTAGGCATCCCGTACAACTTTATGATAATGTTGATATCGCTCTTGCATTTGATTACAAAGACGTTGTTTACTGTTCAATTTATGAAACAATAAATAAAACCAAATCGAAAAATCTGTGTCATTTCTTAACTGCTTACACAATGAGGTAATTTTGCTGACGTTGTTATGTTAATCTTTATGTGAATGGGAAAGTCAATTTAGAAAAGGAGTTAAATAACCAAAGGGATGTAAATAATCAAAATTTCACCGAATATTTCCGATCTCTTGGTAAAGCAAAATCTTACTTACTTACTTAAGTTGAGAGTTTTACGAGCGCTTTCAAGCGATAGCTGATGTCACGCTCGGGCCGCAGCCTTTATAAAAGAGCCTAAAGTTTTGATAAAAAAGTGGGGGGTATTTTTTGAAGCCTGATCTAAAAGCTGGGGGGAAAAACTTTTTTAAATTATTAGAAATTTGGAATGTTTGGTATGCCTAGGTTAAGGGAGTTGAGAGGGGAGGGAGAGGGGGGGGGGGTGGGTGTGTGGAGATGTGGTATATTGTGTTGTGATTTTTACACGGGCCTCCCGTATCTAAAACTAAAGCAAAATGAATAGCGCTGATTATATAAATCGGCAGTGGAGATGGGCTCTGGCACTAAACAGGTTGAGATGCATACAGATTGGTCGCCGACACTAATTGGCATATCTCCTTTGATTAGGTGACCATAAAGCACAGAAAAAGTCAATTGTCGTAAACTAATTACCTTGGCGTCTCAATGTCTGAATGAAGGTAGGACTTGTTGTCTGTAAGAACTGTCGCTTTCCGATTGACTTTAATCATTATTATTACTAAAAGAAAAAATACTGCCTGATATTTTCAAACTCTCAACTCAAGCAAGCAAGCTAATATTGTTGCCTTAGAATGATCTTTGATATGATTTGATGCAAACTTATTTTTATTCAACAAACTGACTATAGATTGATATAGAAGTGTTATATTAATACCTTTCCAGTTATGTATTCAATACATATATCATTGAAATAAATATAATCAGATAGCAAGGGAAAAAATCCTATGTATTCAACGAAATGAATTATTTGCGTGCAATGAGTTTTAATTTGATGTAAGTCCGATACAAGAGACAATTGAACATTCTTAGTAAATGTAAACCTCTTCAAGATATTTGCTACCAGGAATGGTCCATGTCAATTAATATTTCATGGTATCTAGAACACTACTCTTGTCATAAATCTTTGTTAGAACCCGAGTTTTATATCATGAATTTAGAAGATAAATCTTTAAAACGGGCACTATGTAAATTTAGAATTAGTTTACATGATTTTAGAATCAATTCCCTACGACACAAAAATGGTGTATTGATAGATAATAAGATAAGTTTTTGCAGAAATTGTAACTCGGGCCATATTGAAGATGAATTTCATGTATTGTTTGTATGTTCAATGTATTCCCATTTAAGAAGCAGATATTTATCTTTTGTATCACTACCAGTTAGAGATAAACAACTTTTGTCCCATCTGCTAAATTCTAAAAATACTGATGTTATTAAATCTCTCGCAATCTATTTAAAACATGTATTCCTTGTAAGAAATGTCACCGCCACATGTACCACTTAATACTTCAACTGTACTTGTACTATAGGCCTTTAGGCCTGAAATACTGAATAAACAAATCTGAATCTGAATCTATAAACTTCATTTCTTATGTTTGAATTGTATGGACGAAACAATGTAATGTAATGACCCGATGCATTAATTTTTGAATGAACACATTCATTGAAATAAGCTACCTTTTTAATATTCACGATTATTCAATATTGATTCCTAGAGTGACTTGGTAACATCAGTTTCTTTAGGTGGTACAGTATACAGACTAATTAATACTTTCATTCTCACAACGTTCTTCATTTTTAATGAAATCATTGGCATACTATGGTGGGGAAAAGATGCTCTTTTGTATATGTAACTTCTGATTTTAATCTCGTTAATGTTTGTGTGTCAGGCACGTCTGCTTAGCGCCTGTCACTTCTATTGGTGACTCCCTCCCACACGCACCTGTATCCTGCCCAACAAGTTTATTGTCAAGTTGACATCAGAGAGACATCCTTGATTGTCGGCTAGACTAGTTAACGAACTGTTAATTACCATGGAGCATAAATGTGCACCTACTTTCTCACAGTTCAAACAGAGACCTGGAAAGCTTATCGGTAAGACCTCAACGAAAAGGTAAGCTGTAATATTAGATTATATATATAAGACCCTTTCAAATGTGATGAAACCTTTATGAATGTCTGACAGTCACCAATAACCATGGGATGCGACAGCGGAAGGAAAAAGGAATAATGACTTATTAAAAGAAATATAAAATATCTTTGAAAATGTTATGAAATCTGTTGTTGAATGATCCAAACATTTACTTAGTTTACTGTTAGCACATCGTAGAGTTTAAGTATTTTTAATGAAAGTTTTCTTACATTTGATATCATTTAATAACCCGAAGGTGACTCAGGAAAATAATAACTCCCTCATTTCACTATATATTTAAAAGAATTGATATACGTTAGTAAACAATTTGTTACTTTTACAAACCTATCATCTGTGAATATATTGTTCTAAACACTGTGTTCGGGAGAAGCGTCATCATCGTCGATTGAGGTTAACAAATAACAAATAAATATGTTTTTGGACATTTCAATTTAACCGTTTGGTTCAAGTATGATGTGCTTGTGGTTCTATGTCTAATAAATTGACCTCCGAAATGAATGTTGTTAATAAAATAACGAATTGCTAAACATACTAAGCTTGTTAAATAAATTGAAAACTCGTTTCATTGGCTATATCTATATTATAGTTCTCATTCGACTTCACAATGAAAATCGCATTCTTGATTAAACCAATAAGGGTCACATGTTATAATCCGATATTACAGGGAAAATAGACATGGGCATAGCGGGAATAATTTCTGTGTCTCACAGACCGCTGAATAACAATAAAAGCATCCCGTCACCCTTACCCCCCCCCCCCCCCCCCCCCCACTCCCTCCCCACTCCCTCCTGCTCCATTATCCACACTAATTGCGTCCAGTTAATTACCAATTTGAGATCAAAGAGTCATCATTGATTGCCGGCTAGTCCGATTAACAAAATGTATATTGTATGGGCTATTCTATTCGCTGAAAGCAGAAAAGGATATTAATAAACGAAATTATTGAAATAATTTTTTTTAAAACAGTGTAAATAAGGATAAAGTATACTTGTTTTTTAATGCAGGAGTAATATGGATGCAGTGACTGTTAACAACAAAAACATTGTAATATTCATCTTACTATAATGTTATCTGATACATTACTTAACTTTTGATACGCATTTTCTTGACCAGTCTGCACTGTGCATTTGAGCGTCCTTTTTATAAACAATTGGCCAGCGAAGACTGGTATGTTTTGAATCACAACAAATAGTCGAAGGCTTAAAATGAATTTTTGTAAGGAAAATTGGAAGACGCTTTCGGATGATACGCTATTATGTACTGAATCTAATATCTAACAGAAAATAAGTATTTGTACTTAGTTAACGGGAGTATAGACAGACAGACAGACAAATATTTGATTAAAGTCTCACCTCTTTGCATTAAAAACATTAATACAGGTAAACAAACATAGATTAAGAGCCACCCATTGAGGGTTATGAGAGACTAAAACAAACCAAAAATAATCATGGGCTACATACGATAAAGCGTAAAACATGTTACAAGGTACCATATATTAAACTCTATATAAAACAAAGGATATACTGTGTCTTAACACATTACTGACTAAAAATACGTTTATGATAGGTACATGTATCTCGAGATTGCAAAATATACTGTAAAAATTGGTCTTATTATTATATTTGTTTGGTTATTCTTAGTTGTTTTGTTTATCTTTACATTATTATTAATCATTCCGCGACCATTTGACTCAACCTCATAGTGTAGTGGTTTGCGTGCGTCAGACACCGAGAGTTATGCCATGCTATGCAAATTAAAACTTATAAATAAATAACTATGTTTTTAAGGCTTCAATCTTTTACTTAAAATCCCCTTTACGTCTTATCTTTTTATCACCTTGTATTTCAAATCATCGCATATATTCTGCTATTTATTATCTATTTATCTATAACTTGTATACAGTATATATGTGTTATTTTTTCGTACAGTGTGTCATAAGCCAAAATTTGGCTGGTTGTTAAAAGACTTACGTTATATTATATAATGTTTTATCAAAGTGCTTGATTGACTTGTCACACTTAGATAAACTATTTCTGTCTGTCTGTCTATGCCAGCCGAAGTTAACATGCTCGTGGCCCGGCGGGGGAAAACCTACTGTCTATCTCTCACTATGTCTCTATTTCCCTCTTTTCCTTATCCTTTCCGTTCTCCCTGATCAGTCCACTCTCTTTTGGATGGATGCTTGTCATCCGCGTCTTTTGATAATTGAAATATTGTTCAAAACACGTTATACCCCAACCCACTCACTCTTTTCATCCACCAAACGACTGTAGTGATGAATCTGATAGTATTATTCAGATACAGTTATACATATTGGCACTTGGTATATTTTTCTCGGCTTGTTTTGATTAACGTACTATATGTCATTCAAAGGTCATGTTTGACCTCCTCCTTTCGACTTCCTTTTCATATTTGTAAATTAATTGACCGTGACTTACCCCAACAACTGCCCCTTGCATAATGGCAGCATCAGTAGGCAACATTTTTTCTGACTAGATAATTTACAAAACAAAACATTCTGTGAATACTCAGTGTTATTTGAAAAAAGTTACAAGTCGTTTATTTTAATCAGAATATAAATTGTAAACAGTATCCATTAAATACACATTTGCCCATCGTTTAATGGGAACTACTTATATCAAATGTATAATAACTAATGATTACGCCAACACCAAATACCGACATAAACTAGAATGAATCTTAAGTATGAGTTTTTGTATACAGTTCAACACAGTTTAGAAAAAGTATTATGTAAACATGTCTTAGGTCATAATTACGTCCCATACAACGCCCATACCAAAAGGTAAACTGAAACTAGACGTCTTGAGAATAGTTTCTGAGCTATTATACCATCTATACAATCGGTGATATACCGAAATCCAATGGCGAATAGATAATACTTATTTGTACTTGATCTGTAAAATAGAGATTCAGGTTCAAACTTTAATGTTCATTATAAGAAATACGTCACAATATTTACGATGGCATGATACACGAGACAGTACAGGTTTAGGATTGCTGTCAATTTGATGTCTTTATACATAATTAAAGGAGCCAGACTGAATATATCAATATGCCTCCTTACAGGTATAGCAACAAGATAATATTGTGCCATGTCCTTCAGAATGCGTATCTGCATCAAAAGAAGACCCTTGCATATAAATAGCAGGGTAGTCGTGTCACTTTATCATAATACACACCCTGATATACATAACGACCACAAATACACATCATTGCTCCCACTGTAATTGCTGGTAATTAAGTAAGAGAATCACTTGGTGCAAAATACAGAACTGGTATTTAATTAAAGTGATATTCAACAAATGTCTTTATTCAATTTGCATGTAGTTTGTATATTGTCAGATATAATGTGTGTAAGAAAGGCTACTTTGAAAGATTATTCCCAAAGAAAAATGCAGGTAATGATAAGTCATATCTGATTAGTGTTAAGAAAGAATATTATATTACGTGTTATTAGTGCATATTAGTTTAAATTTATTATTATTATTTGTTTACCTTCTACATATTCCTTTTTGTAAACATGTTGTGACTGTAATAGTTGTATATTCAATGATCATACATAAACAAGTTGCAACGTTTCAATCATCATTTTGTTATGTTAAGCGGAATCAACACATGGTTTTGTATCCAATATTTATGCTTTTGTAAACTATTGGACTGACTGATGTAACAGTTTTTGCAAGCCATGTCAAATAGATGTCTAGATACTAATTTTGACAGTGATTTAACTACAGTTGACAAAACATTTGATAAGACGGTTTTTTGAAGATCTAATTGTATAATAAATCCAAAATAATATATAACTCGGCCAACTTGAAATATATTTTATATACACATTTTGATTTGTAATTAACATTTTAGGTTATCGAGCAAATTGTCAAGTCAATAATCATATTTCGTTTAATCTGCAACATCAATGCTTTATGATAGTGTGGAGTCAGATTCACTACGTTATCTAAAATTTTCCAAAGTTCCCCCTTTCCTGCCACGAGTTTGAATAAGTTAAGACTTCTGTTGTTCTACATTTAACCTTTGAATTTTGTTCTTTTGTCATACTTGCACTAGTAATTGTGATGAAAATGTTTGACAATGCCATTCAAACTCATGATATTAACGTCAAGTTACATATCTTTGAAGTTGTAAATCAATAATACCTTTTGCATATTGTTTTTGTAGAAGTAAAGAATGTTTTTAAGAATTTTCAATAATTTCCTCTAGTTTCATATAGTTTAATATAATTTCCAAGAGTATCCTTCGTTTGGAAACTAGGCGTATACTCTGCATGAAATTATAGGAAACTGCCAGTTTCCTCTCGTATACTGTAGCTGAAATTCGGCATTTCCTTCTCATGAAACCTCATTAAACTACTCTATTTTCTCCAGTGTAGTGAAAGATTTAAATCTGGATAATAGAGATCGTAGGCAGCTTTGAATTTTCTGCTGAAACAACAGATACTTCAGTCAGGACAGCCTCACATGGCGAATGTTCTTTTTCCTTTGTTGCTGCCTGATGTGGAACCCCTGGTTCTCAGTGGATTTATTTAGGCAATCGTTTCTTTATTGTTAGCCTCGAGATTTTCTCTCTTTCCTACATAGCTAGCTAAAGTCATATAATCCTATGGAAACCCCTGTTCTAATTCGTGCGCTTCTTCGGCTTATGTCAAATTCCCCTAACGGTAGAAAAATTGCATCACAAACTATATTCAAAATTTCAACCAATGAAAATACTTCATGATTCTACTCAATCAAGGCTTGCATGTTGTCACCTGCGCCTTTGTCATGATGCACTCTTGATATTACATGAACATGTTCTGTCAAGACGACTTGGTCCAATTAGAAAATAAACATGAATTAAGTTCTAGTTTTCCAGATGCATGAATGATGCTTTGATAAGTATTAAAACATATTCCCTGATTGCAGATCTAACTTCAACTGCATTCAATAAGGTTCTCAATTTCTTGCCTCTGTGGGGGATAGAATTGCACTAGATAAGGATTTATTACCTGATTACCACTGTGTGCTAAGAACATGTAACGAGCATAAAATTTTCGCATCTAGGACACTACTTGTACCGCCATCGGAGACGTAAATATATAATGTGTTTAATGTCACGTGGACAGGAAATATAAAACGTGATACAATTAATTAGCACAGTAATTGATCGCAAAGTCACGTTGACACGTACATGAACAGTAACATTTTTTATAAGTGATTATCATTCATACATGTGCATATCTTTAAGTAAATAAATGAGGTGAATGGAACATGAAAATATTTATTTGATTAAACTATTAATCGACCATATTTAATCATTTTTGAAGGCATTATCAATGTTTTGAATTGATTTCTGTTTTGTCTTAAGATCGCCGCTCTTGTCTTATTGCAATTCGCTAATATCTCCTAATGTACCATACAGGTTTAGCGTAATGTTCGCCTTTTGTACTGACTATATCTATAAATGTTTCTGTCATTCATTGGTACTATATTTACATTTATTACATCGAAGTGGCCATTACCATTTTACAACTGTCCTTTCTCTGCCTTTGTTTTGTTTTAGAACTAAATTACTCGACATGTCTATGATTTTGATATAAAAGCCGAACCTGAAAATTCTACTGCATCAATGCCAGATATCGCCACCCAAAACTTTATTTGGAAAGTGGGAAAACCTTTGCATTTTAACCGTTTCCATACTTATTTTGTCTACAGTCTTTGGATGACGTCATCTCCGTGTAAAATAGCCGAAATATTCCTGACAGAACGTTGGACCCCCTACCTCGCAAATGAACCCGCCTTGGCATACTGTCAATAAGCGTTTTCACAATAGTAACATTTTTTTTCTCCATGCGTTGACGACAGCATTGATAATTAATCTAGGGTAGTATGTTGCATATCACTGCGATAACTGACACGCTCTTAAAATACGCCAGAATACGTATGGTACGTTTGTAAAGGTTTCTTCCCAAAACTTTGCTATCCAGTATGATAATCTCAAAATATTCGAACATATAAGATAGGAACAATGGACACTAGTTACGTTGCTGCGTCAGAAAAATGGGATGTTCAATGATTTATTTCCACATGCATATATACTATAAGAATTAAAAACTTTCCTGCATCATGTATATGGTGTACATATTTCCTTTCTTGTAGTGTAGATACTTTATTTCCTTCTCTTGGACAGCTCATTTCCGTCTTCATTAGAACGTATTAACTGATTTTATCTGATCAATACGTACAAAAGATCCCCTGAAACACAGATAAAGATCGATTTCAGTCAGCTTGTACGATATGATATTTATCTCAGCTCTGCTCCGGCAACAGGATGCTATGAGCGTGTCCCCTGCTGAGGAACCATGTTTCAGACTTGTAAATCATTAACAAACCTATTATCCTCCGTAATCTTCCCAGAGTTCGGCCAAGTGCCATGCCAATGATTGTGTAATGAAGCACTGCTAATTGTCTGCGATCGTGATGAGCCTTTTCTATTTCAGAGACGAATTTTTCACTGATATTTCTAGTATACTACTAGCCTTAATGGGTTAATTTGGTTGGCTGGTTACTAACGCCTGAGTATAATATGTTATAACAGAAAAGTGTGTTGCTGAGGGGTATGGAGTATTAAGATTGCTTTGACAGATGAATATTTCGATTATGATACAACAAAAAAAGCCTTTAAAAAGGCTAAGTTGGAGGCACCCTTATTAGGCTAGGAAATACTGCGAAATTATAGGGTACAAATAGGATAGGATTCTCATTACAGCAAATAAGTAGATTAAGGCCATTAATAGAACAAAGACCTTCATTTTATCTTTTATTTAGAAAAAAGTTATACAATTATTTGTTCATAGCATCAAATAATAGAATAGTCAGGCAAACTTGCAATTATAAATAGATCTATACAGTTCTGTTTTAAACAACAGTCACCGATTTATCCCTTGGAAATAGATCTATTTTTAGAATATAGGTCACAATAGATAGCGTCAAGCACCGCACAAAGTGTTCGACTCTTTTGCAAATTCATAAATCCATATGTATCACTAATTGTTTCTCAACTCTCAAAGATTGCCAGTACAAGATATATTAAATTAAGTCTAAAGCATAGTTCACTACCTCTATGTTTGTCTGTCACGAAGCGATATCCCACAAATTGACTCGCCTTTATGACATTCTCTACTTATCGACTTGTAGCCGCTTGTTTCTCGCGTGTGCCGTTGTAAAGGAGGGTTTTTTACTAACATGGAATAGAATTTTCTAACCTTTCATGCGACATTTACGCGTCTAATTTAATACACGTGCGGTCATGAAGAATTGTACTGTCTTTTTCATTCTTAGACACCACTGTTCCCTTTAAATTTTGAGATTTGCAGAGACAATCGTTTTCCGTATTAAAGGTTGCCAATTATTTCGGAATACCCACATGGTCACGTGGTTCTAAATTTGATACAGATGTGTTCATTGGTTTACGATATTGCCGAAAGACAAAGAGGCTAAATATGATTGGTTGAAAGTTCCTTAGAAAATTCCAACTGTAATATAGAGAGAATTTCAGCTGTTAAGATGGTTGGAGGCCGGTGGGGCCTCCAACCAATAAAGAGTCATTAGCTCTGTAGCTCATCGCGTTTCATACAATACATCACATTAGGAGGAAAGGGTACGAATTTTAGGATCCAAAATTAATGATAATAGATCCCGTTATTCAAAGAGTCTGAACATGTCAAGATGTGATATAACGTTATTAGGCTTTTTGCATCTGGTAAACAAGACGGAAATTTAGCCCATAGTAGGGATAAATGGGCAACAAGGTCGAAGTAGTTAATTTATTCCATAACATAAAGTGGTGTGTCCACAAGATTGCACCTTTCCAAGCCTCTTGTTCCAGGAGAAAAAAGTAGCGGGATAGTGCCGTTGTTAGCGATTTAGGCTTCCGGTCAAGAGGTCCGTGGTAAGAATCCCATCAAGGGCTCGGCAACTTTGTCTGCAGTGGAGAACTGTTATACACAGAGTCAGGATTGGGTGCAATGCTACACTGAATTTCAGCGTAGCATCGACCATTGTTTGCTAGTTCCAGCCGATGCTCGCAGGTAACATATCGCAATGAATAGCCACATTATTGGGCTTCCTCCCTGCAATTATACTGGCAGACGTGTTAGACGTATTAGATATGTAGATATAGTGAAACTGTTTCCTCAAATATAATCAAGTTCAGACTTTTTGAGAGACTGGATTATGAATAACAGATTTCCCCTTTTGTTGAAAATAATCTCTGTACTTTCTGTGGAGCAGTACCTGAATGTATAGTTCATCTCTTCTGGAATTGTAGAGCAACTTATACTTTTTGGCAATATTTCTCAAAATGGCTGAAAGTGAACTGTGTTCACACAGGTATCATAAATCTACAAAGTGATTTGATTCTGTTTGGGTGTTCATCCACTTTTTATACAGATGGTACTTTTGATCTTATTTTACTTTTAGCAAAATATCATATTTATAAATGTAAGTTGAGGAAGATAAAACCAAAATTATCACATTTCAAGAAAGAATTAAAGTATTATTACTATATAGAAAAAAATCAGAATAAGTCTAAGTTTGATTAATTTGTGGGAGAATGGGCAATGTATTTTATGGAATAGTTGTGAGGGAATGAAATTTCTTATTTTTAACTTTCTTTCTTTTTTGTATTTTCATAAGTACTTTGTAGAAAACACCTGTTATCATTATTATCATTAATGCCATAGGGTATATGCCTAAAATGATGTACCAAGATGTAAAATATCAGAAATTAAAAAAAAGATTTCCCCTTTTGTAAAAAGCTAAGGTTGTTTCTAGAAGGTATCGTGCAAGTAACCATCGGCCACGAAGCGAAGGGGGTATTACAATTTTAAGCGTCCTCCCTTTTCTATATAAGTATAAAGCCTTCAAGTTGAGGAGGCATCTAAACTCATTTATCTTTAAATACTGTTGAATATCTGGGTTACGTAATGACACCATGCTCTGTGGTCCTGATTTTAATATGTTTGAGAACAATTATTATTCCTCTGTTTTGTTTACTTCCTCTAAGGCAACAAGTTACAGATTATTTGCAGTGATTTTACTCGCGCTTCATTTATTTGCTCTTTTGTTCCTTTTTGCATTTTATATGATGTGCCTCGCTTTCGCTGCAGTAATAAAACATTCATAGACAGACAGATAGTATAAGGACTCTATCTAGTAATAATAAAAGTAGTAATTTAGTCAGTGTTTCGTAAATTATCAATCTTTGCAAAGAATATGTAAACAATGTTGAGTTAAGCAAAATAGCTATTTTAGCTTATAATCTCTGAAAGACCAGGGGAGCATATGGCATTGGCCGTCATCCGTATACTTTGACATATTTGATTTCCTCCTCATTCTCGGTTAGCCGTAAGACAGGAGCACCGGGGCATTAAACCCCTGGGTGACCGAGGATGGTCCCATCGGGAATGTACTCGTGTACTACTTTATATACTTGTTATATAAATATGTGTATCCATACTTAGATTCATAACTATGTATATATTTTTTCACTTATGTATTACATCGGTCTACGATATGGTTTAAAATGCACCAGAATCTATTACTGACTGCAAACAGTCGAAATTCGTGTTTTGAGTGCAGCGTTCTCTTCGGCGATAAGTTGCAATAATAAAAATAATAATAATAGCTTTCTTATACCACGTATATATCCATGACAAAGCATGCTAAAAGCACCATGAGTATTATTACCCTGGAGGGATAGTACTTTCGGTGCTACCGTATAGGTCCGTACTTCCCCCTTGTTCAGGTACCCATTTGTACAGCTGGGTGAACTGAGTGCAAAGTGGATGAAATGTCTCGCCCAGGGACACAATTTTTTGGTGTCCCCACCGGGATTCGAAGCCGGGTCTTTGGCGTGAGAGGCAAGCAAGCTAACTACTACAGGCCCGTAGCACCAATTTCGAGAGTGGGGGGGGGGGGGGGATTAAGGTTTATACTTAATAGGTCATGACATATTATTTAATTAAGAAAAACACCCGCTTACAACGTCGGTGAGACCAAATAGAGGCATCTAATGTTCACGTCACGTTCTCAATCTGCAGAAAAGGGTCAGATGCCTCATGAAACTTATGATATTCTATTTTTTCATACAAACATTGAAATAAAGAGCAAAAAAATTATTTCCCCCCCCCCCCCCGCGCTTGCTACGGGCCTGTACTACACCACTACACCACTGTGCTCCACAATCATAAGTTTGGCATTGGACTATCGGGATTCGTCGCAGTATTCTTGGCGACAAGCACAGAAAAGTACGAAAATTATTGCAAGCTTTTGGTGCTGGCGTAAGAATAGGCCATACGTGGGAAGATGAACTGTGGGTTGCAAAATAATGTTTACAATCAAATTTTGGTCAGATTGTTTTTAAAATTTATAACCTGTTTGATATTAGTCTCTGCTTGATTTAACCCATTTAATAAATTTACATCTGCACGATATTACCTTCCTTCCATGGTGGTATATTCGTAGTGGAGTCGTAAAACGTAAATCCATCAATAAGATAACATTTATCATTTTAAAAACGCTGAGTTTAATCCAATGCTTAATAAACTATGAGTTTAATAGTACTCCATTGGTTAGTCAAATGGTATGATCGAGGTTCATCGGAGTTTTGGTGATAAGTTGTCATTTTTGTTCATGTCATGAATTTGTTTTTTTCTTGTCAAGTAATTATATCAAAAGACTATTTACCGCTAAGTTATCACTTCCTTGATAAGGAATTATGATGGATAGGATTTGACCTCATTTGATATATTCGATAGTAAGGGACCGGTCATTTATTACAGGGGGGAGGGAGGGTTGTGTTTTTTTCTCTTGGGATGGTTCATAAAAATGTGGCCCTTCCCAATTTGTCGTAATTTTCTTCATGGCCCTTCCCTTTTAAGCGTATTTTTTTTCATGACCCTCCCCCAAATCATATCTACGAAACTTCTTGAAGTCTTTTTTCTTGGATTCTTTAGAGATGCTTTCTCCTTTGAAAATAACACTTAAAAGAATGTTTAAAAGAAACAAATTTACCCTTCCATTGGTGGGTTTAACATGATGTCTGATAATGGTCTATAGTGTTTTGAATTCAGTTTCATTAGAACTGCTTTTACAGCCAGCATCTTAGAACATTAACTGCATATCAAAATAGTTTGAATACCATGGCTTATAAAACATAGGTATGTTTAACAAAGTGTAAATTTTATCTCGCAAAGTTGAATGAATGCATTCTAACTTTACTTTAGGCTTAGGCTAATTCTTTATTCATTTTAAAAATTCAAATCGCGATGATCTTTTATCTATAAATAAGAGAATAAGTGAGCACTGCTCACTCATATCTCCCCATGATCAAAAGTGTTCAAAATAGCTTATAATTAAGACATTGCACTAGTTTAGAATTCCATCAAAATACATATGTCTTGCCCAAATCATTCCACTGAAAACTCGAAACAATTAATTAAAAAATTTATAAAACCATGGAATGACCATGATTGACACGTTTTTTGGATGCTAGCATCTATAGGTTGGGAGGTAAGCTCCGGACCGTATGATTTCTTCAAAGCCAAAAAAAAAAGGTTTATAGTCGACAAATACTTTGAGAGTAAAGTACTTGTAAACTCTGTAAAAAGCCAAATCATAGGGATTAAATTATCAAATTAACATTTAAATTATTAGTGTGTGAGTTAGATTTAAATAAAACTAAATGTCTTCATTAAGACTGTAGCATAAGTAATGTATAGAATTTTTAAGGTACATAACATGAGTACAATGAAGGCACATCAAGGAATCATAGAAATTACATATGTTACATGTTTCATAATATTTAAACAATCAGTGTTTAAGATATGAGAGGAACAATAAACATGAGGTATGGAAAATGAGGTATGGCAAATGTTCCCAAATTTTGAATTATCAACACTAGAATTTATATTTATAAATATACATTTAGATATTTTTTAAAAGTATGGCTATATTAAGAAATTTGCTCAAATCCATTTGATAAAGTGTTAAGGTATAGTGAATTTGTATCATTGAGAAATATTAATAATTTCACTAGCTGTTTTCATTGTATGAGTCTTTTTAGTATCAAATAAGCATCTATGCTGTATGATAATATAGCAAACAGTAAAAACGCCTTTTATATATTACCTATTTGTATAAACTCTCAGTCCTACAGAGCTACATTTCTATTTGTTGTTCTATAAGTATAAAGAACATTGAATAAGGCAGAGAATTCATGGTGATTTTTCATATGAGCATCAGTTTTAATCTTGCTTAAATTCGGCATCTTTTTTTCATTTACAAAGGCTTTATGTTAAAGGATAATGTTTCAATTTCTTAAGAAAGATGATTATTTACCTGTCTATTTTAGAATGACCCTCCCAAACCTTTCTTATTTTTGTTCATGACCCTCCCCTGTTGGCTGTATATTTTTTTCTGACCTTCCCCTGAAGGCTACAATCATTTGTAACCAATGTTAAAAGAATGGATTGTAACCCTACAACTGCTTTGTGGAACAGCACCCTGGTACATGTATCAGGTTAAGTCGAGGGCTAAGTTGGATTGATTTACTATTGTGATCCACAGGTCAGGATATACGGCGCATAAGGCGTCCATTATTTATTATCAAACGTCTTCAAGGTGGCTAGCTGCTGTTGATCTAAATAGGTTCTAAATATTAAATGCATCTATTAAGTTATAAATAGTTATGAATTATTTAAATTAAAGTACTGTTGATTTTAATTAATTAAGATTGGCTACAGCGCCGGTTTGCATTTTGAAAAACATTTCTATGTGTATATTGTCATACATTATGCAAACCTTATTGCCCTTGTCAGTAACACAATAATTAAAGTCAATTTTGTTCACGACGTGCGAGGATGTGAAGCGTATGTAAAATATTCTTTCTCTTCAGTCTTTTTGAAAGTGTAACAAACATTATGTATATTCAAGTAAACCTTCTACAAATATGCATTAACATTGGATGTTGAGCATGAACGTGAACGTTCAAATGAAAGAAAACAGGATTCCAACTTCGGGATTGTTACATCATATATTGGAACATCGGAACAACAAACAGTGTTACAATTAAGTTGTTTACAATGACCCTTTTAGTCATTTTCGGCAAAAGGTAACAATATAAGATAATATTTACAATTTATTGATTATAAAACTTTTTTTTGACACTTGCATTTATCACGACTACGTTCGTCCGACCAACAATGGACTTAATTGAAAGGGTGTCTAAGATCGGTATTGTATGAATCTGTTAGCTCGGGTAAACATTACATGAGGAGATATTGGGAGGTTTATCATTTTCAAAGAGAGACACCTTTGAGGTATAATGCTACAAACTATCAAACATGACCGGGTAGTTGACACTTTCAGAACGCCGCTAATCCGGGTTAATCCTTATCCCCCGTCTTGTAGCACGTCTTACTTATTCCTTGTCTGCGTCCCCTCCATTGCTTTGCTATGAGTAATTTATAGAAAAATGATGCCTTTCACTTGTTTCAAGAAAAAGGATGAAAAAATACATTAATGCAATGCATGTTAATAAGATATGCACTTACACCTCGTTTAACTAAATTAAAAACATGGATAACAGCGACGTCTTGACAAATATTTTCCTTATCAATACAGTTGCTATAAAGTACGAAACCTGATGAAAACTTAAGAATCTGTGGTAATACGTTGCATATCGCGATTAAAAGAAGTTGTTTTTCATACTACTGCTTTTTCAATTTTATTCAAACTTCTGACATTCCTTTCTAAGAAGTTGAACTTTAATCAAATCGTAAAGCTGAGACAATTTTAAGGGGTTAATAACGAAAACTCATTTTTTAAGAATTATGCAAAGTAAGATTGTCAATGACACATTTTATGGAAGATTTATATAAAAAAAGAATATCAATGACATTACATCTAAGATCTATACAATAAAGATTATCAATAAAAAAAATTCATCTTAGATTTATACAATAACAGCATTTTCGAAAATTGATTATCAACTTTCCTATAAAACGTAAATATAGTGAAAGATTGAAACATTATCAGATTGTATCCTCAAGATATTATCGGAGAAAGGTATTTCTAAGTTGAGGAATCTTTTAAAATATTTTCTTCAATCTCAAATAATTCAACCTTTTCATTTTACAAAGATTCAAACCTATTGTAAATATATTCAGTAACTAACATTGTTTAACCCTAAACGAGCCTCACTGGGTTTTGTGAACGAAACCACTGGATTCATAGACGCAACTTTTGTCCAGTGTTTAACCCACAGATTGCTATTTATAACTTGAGCATGACCCAATTCTTGATGCATGGGCTATCTCCTCAAACGCATACAAGAAATGTTACACACAACTTATTTTCTATGAAGGGAAATTACCTTTGAAGTTTTGTTCACTGTAAGGTAAAGAAAGATAGCATGAAACCGTTGAAAGCTGCGTTGTTATCATAACGCATACGATTTATTTACAAGTGTGGTGTATAAAACACTTAGATATATCGAATTACTTGTTAATTGTTATTGTAATATATAAATATTATCACACACAGGACCAGGCGTGATAACTGGATATTCGTGTAGTTTGTGTTCCATTTAGAAACGATTTCACAGACACTAGAGATTATTGTAACGTGATGATATTATATTCTTATTTACACAAAGTGTCGTAAGAAACTCTTCCTTTGAATTCTGAAATGCTGGCAAGTAGGTTAATATTGATTTTAGTTTCAGCATTTGGACGACGATTTTAAATATGATATTTTTCAATATGATTATGTTTCATGTCATTATTAAGATACACACGCACGTGCACCTGTAAACTCTTTGTTCCTCGTTCCACTTTCAGTTGTAAGCACTTACCCTTGATAATTTTATATCATTATGATGTTTTCTCCACTAAATTGCTATACGTTATTGTCTGTTGGTCCGCTCGTCCATGAATTCAAATGTTTTGTACAGATGTTCTAATTGCGTTTGAATTTACGCAATGCTAAAATGGGTTGTTGATTGAACATATCTTTATGTGTTTTGGTTTAAGCTTTTAGCTTATCAACTACTTCATTTCAGAGGAATTAAAAAAGCTGTGCGGTCTACTTCCGTTTGTTTCGGGTATTTTGCAGTACGCAAGCTCTTACGGCACGCACAATCAGATGTAGTATTTATAACCTAAAAGACAGAATTCGGTCTTGTTAAGAGCTGATTTTAGACGCCTGTTGATTGGAAAAAATTGAGGGCGAAAATCGATGTTTCAAGTTCCTCCGCTTAATTTAGATATCTTTTTTGAAGAATCAAGGAATGTTTGCGTATTTTAACACAGTGGTGTCGGAAGATGCTAATACGTACGGAAAGAGAGATAATTACCGATTATATTCGTATGGTGTTTCTGTGCACTGTTTCTTCTATCTCTTTCTCGTCTCTTGGATTTTCTTAAAACTTTTAAAAAATGCTTACCCTAATTGGTATTTACGAGCATAAACAATATGAAAAAAAGATAATAGATGTTTTATTATCAACATTTGCTATAAAGTCAACTGACTTAATAATCATTTTGAATTTTTTTTTACACTTGGTTACACCATGGCCATGTTTCCTTAACAAATTGTGTAGCACTATGAGAGACTGGCTATTAATCGTCCGGACCAAATTATGAGATGGATATCCTTGTCGACATCAATTAGTACTCTGTCCTCGATTTATCTTGCTTGAATTGTAATATTGTTTTACAATTGTTCTCACCCTTGTTATTTTCATAATTTATCATCAGTTCCTTCTTATTGAATAAAAACACCTTGCATTGCTCATTTATATCAACCATGTATTTACCAAAACTCTTACATTTTAAGACGTTTTTCACTTGCCGATAAGCCTGTTCAGATCTTGAATTACTGAAATGTTGATTAAATCACGTCACACCCAATTATTCAGTCATTCCTGTCAGTATTGGGTTTTGGATCAATGTGACAGTCTGTCATTTTCAGACATGATCCACAATTTTATAAAATCGATCGCATATTCTGTTTGATTTAACATTTTGCTCCAATGAATGGTAGCAGAATACCAGTTTATGAAACGTTAGTAAATGATGTAAGTAATAATTTGTAATGGTCACAATGTTGTTCCGTAGAGAAACATGACACGGATCAGTGTACAGAGGTTGACGCTAAATTTAACCATCAAAAGTTTAAGAAAATCGATCAATATTTAACCTCGTTCGTGTGCACGTTTTGCTGATCTTGCTTTTCGTCTTTCTTGGTTTTCAGTTTCTTGACGTCATAAACTCATGTAAATCATAACTTCGTATTTGTTTTGTTTTTTTCTGATATGGAATTGACGAATGTGAGTGTAGAAAGGACTTATCCTTTTGAAAACATAAAAATTTATTGTCGACTTTAATTGTTCGTTTATATATCACATGAATAATGTCCTAAATCATCCATTTGACTTGAAGAAGAAATATCATTGTTACAAATTTAGACTATAATTGAAATATCACGTTTAAATGAAATTATAATCATTATGGGCTATAGTTTTCCAGACTTATCTTTATAGACTTTCCAGATTTTATATATAGAGAGTGAGATTTACAATCTCGGGAGGAGGCCAAATTAAAAAAATACAAATGTCTATTGAGAAATAAGGTTGCATAAAGAAGGCTTGTCCTCGGTTGAAATTGTTACCTTTTTCAAACAGCATCATAAAAAAAAATCATTGTCACACTAACTGAATGGTATTCTTATTTCAATACAGAACGTGTAATACATCTGACGTCAACTACGTCTAACATCTGACATTCCGTATTGAATCGAATCAGTCGGTAGGCAAAAGTAACCATTACGTTTCTAGACGTACGTACTTGGGAGCACACTATCTGCAATAGTACAAATGCTTATACTTTTTCGGTTCGATTCCCCTGCGGATTCATCCTGCTAAATCAGCGTATATGAATGCGCTCCGCTCCTTCATACTACCCTGACCTCTTTCAATCCAAAACCCTCGCATGGCTGGCGGCTTGATATTCGTGACTAGGCTCACCTGTTATTTTTTCAGTCAATGAAATCTCTTTAATAAAGGAGCTTGAAGCTACTATCTTGAACTCAACGGATTTTTACGTCCGTGTTTTACAGCTGTTGTTGAATGCGAGTCGTCTCATTTGTTGGTTAGAAAGCTAGCGATACAAGGTTTTTGGGTTAAAAGAGATCAGGGTATTAGGAAGGAGCGAGAGTGGTTTCAGAAGGATGGTTCGGGTTTTGAACTGACACACTGGGAGTAAGGCAACACCGCTAACATCGATCGGGCTAGCAGTTAATCAACTCGCCTATCTATTCTTGACAGAACTCAAAACTGAAAAATATAAACTAGATAAGCAAATATCTTTAATAGAATAAGCATTCATTATGAGGTTTCCTATTATTAAAAAAAAGGATATCACATCAGGAACTTAAATTGGAAATTGTATAATGACTTTCCATGAAATATAATCGACTTACCTCTATGAAATTTGTGGAAGGGAGGAACTGTTTATGGATAAAATAAATCAATTTTGTTTATTTTGTTTCATAAGCCGTAACCCTAAATGAAACCAAAAATAGCAATTGTATAAGCTGTTAAGCTTGTTGTATTTGCTATGGTTATAATCCGATCAGACAACATCGCAACCATGCATCTTTCAGACTTCTTAAAATATTTGTCGTTTACTCGGAGACTCAAAACCATAAAATATTGATACTAATATTGTCATTCTATGTTTATAAGAATAAACAAAATACGTTTGATTCATTTCTAAAATCCAAGTATATATGTTTACAAAACTTCTCTTATATCTGAGTACTGTGTTCCAATTTTACAATAAATAGTTACATAATAGTAATAGCATGGTTCGTTCTGACAGAACGACATATGACATTAATATTCTAATATCCTGAAATATCCAATCAATAATTCCTATTACATTCTAGACAGTATTCCCTAGACATTTTTTCTGCATGGTTCTTTCTCTTACATTTCTTCATTTGAAATAAGATTCGAATCACGATCTTTGAAACTGGCAGCGTTCGTGCTTATAACAGATAAAGCCTTAGTATTTTAACTGCTAATACATCATTGCTCAACTATTCAAGTAATCCTTTTTACATTCCCGTTTTGTGAAAATGTCTTGAGTTCAATAATATTCAATTATTGTAGGCGTACTTTCAGAAAGGATAATTTTAACTAACCTAAACCTTCCATGTTGTATATGCAGTGTGACAAGATGAAATATAAGTACATTATTGTATGTCAAACATAAAAACATGTACTTTTATTTATTTCCCCTTGTCAAAGACTGTTGTATCTTTGAATGGTGCGAATGATACTGAATGAGAAAATGGATCATCCTGCTGCATCAGCGTAATTGAATCCGCTGATCCAGCTCCATCCATAAACCCTGATCTCTTTCGAGCGAAATCCCTTGTACGGCTGGCGCGGCTTGATGTTCGTGTATGTGCTCACTTGTTATTGATTAAGCTAATGAAATGTCGTTATCCAAGGAGCTTGAAACTTCTTTTTAAAATTTTCCATCCGGGTTGTGCCGCTGTTGCTGGATGCGAGTCGTCTCATTGGCTAGTTAGATAGCTACCGATATGAGGCTTTGCCATCTCAGTATATCAGGTATGGAAGGATCAGCGGATTCAATTACGCTGATGTAGCAGGATAGACTTGGACATGGTCTTGTATATTTTTTTTATTATATCCGTCGACATCTCTATTTTGAACAGCGTCCTGTCGAGTACTACAAGAGAGGGATCACAGACTAGATGATCAGAGTTTATGATTCTTTGACGATGCTTAATGTCAAGAACCTTTACTGCAACAAGAAGAACACGTTCACGTAGTGTTCTTAAGGTCTCACTTCCACATACATTAAAGAAACTAGCATTTGACCTAAGTTTTAAAAAAATCCGATAATTACCAGAAAAGGTTGTTTTGGAACATTTCCCTTGCTATTTAGCATTTTAAGTCATTTTTGCAACAGGTCATTAAAGTTGTTTTGTGCAGTAAAGGATTTTTGTCTTGCTCATAAAATTTCATGTTTTAAAGGTCAAGAAAGTCCATTCTTTAAAATGTTATCCATATCATATGTAACTTCACGAATACAATACTTGATACTTTGGACATAGTAATCAAAAGTAGCATCAGATGCATTCCTGCAATGGTTTGACTGCAGAGAAAAATTGAAAGATTCAAACGTATTATGTCTTAATGTCTGAAGTACACTTCCCTGAAGAACAAATTTGCCATAAAATGTATAATCCTTTCTGAAAAATAAATTTTCTCTTAAGAATATGCTTTATAAGTAATGTGACAAGGCCCCAAATAGTTAAGTGATATGTCAAAAATGCCAACGTTTACTTTAATTTTGTTCCACTTTTTTCAAAGTATTTTATTATGTTTGGCTTATTGGATATTATGTTTAAGGAATGGTACCTTGTCCTGAATGATATTATTGATCTGTATCTCCCTTTAGGACAATTTTTAGAAAATGTCCAAAGGAACAGATGATATTGAATCTTTTTTTCTATGACTGTACTTAAGATACAAAGGTTTAATTATTGAAACTACTTTTAATTAATTTTAATTACTTTTAAGTAACGAGATACCGTAACAACATAATCGCAATTACTTTTGTATTATAGTATTTAATCTTTAATCAACGTTAGGAGATGATTTTTAGTGATATTATGTAGATGATTTTTGTCATATCCTACCTCTTACCAATAGGAAAAAAACAAAGCCATCATTGGCAGAGCCTTTGGCTATAAACGAGCACGTTTAAGCAGACTTGTTACATTGACTTAGAAATACAGGCCATAAAATATACAGGTCAAATAGAGGCCTACCAAGTGTAAAACTGGTGATCGCCAAATCATCTCTGGAAATATTTTGTGACCACGAGTAGGTTTTGTCTGTGCTGAAATGACAACCGGCTGGGGAGATATCTGAAAAGGAGACTAATAGTGACCAGAATTCTGAATACACAGGGATGATTTTTTGTCTATGTCTTCCCAAGTATTAAGCAACAATTGGGGGGAAAGTGTCAACTGATACAATTATGCAAGACCCTCACACAGCTAAACTGACAAATGCTCCTTTAAATAAGGCTAACGTCGGTGAAGTTTTCCAGACAAGAATCCTCTTGACCACATATGGGGCCATAACTTAAATTGTGAAATTTTGTTGTAAAGATTCCTTACCTGATGGGGATTCTAATTTATAGATTTGGTGATTTTTCCACAGAGACCACACCCTTAAACCTATTTCCATCTTCTTCTGCAGAAGCAAATTGTCTTGAAAGTTGAAACAGTGTGCACAGACTCCTTAGCTGATAGGGATTAACGTACTCAAGAAAGAAAATGGCGAAATATTTGTATCAATGTAAATGTTGACTCTTAGGTCAGGCAATGTAGGAAGCACCAAACTATCTTTAATTGTATTCATAAACAAAGAACAATAACCAATTTGTCCATTTTTACCGAATATTGGTACATATAAGGTGAATACTACTGTGATTTCGATAATGTGTCTAAATGACCATCGTTCGGACAGTTGAGCCCATGGTTCGGACACTTCTAAAATTTTCTTTTTCAGGATTCGTAATGTAACTAATGTTTTACCTTCACCGACAAAGTTTCGGGAAACTTGAACAAGCATACGAGAGATGTGAAGACATTTCTTTTGGCAGATTATGTTAACAATTGCAAAACTACAAAAGAGCTGGGCCGTTTAAACTTGATATTCAATAATGCTTTGTTGAAAACTTTTAATATAACGTTCAGCTCAGCTGATCATTACATAAAAAGTTTTGTTGGAGGTTTATTAGATTGAGTTTATAAAAGTTGACATGTGTCACACAAACCGTCACTAATTTTGTCATTGCAGAGCTTTGTTACGACTATTTGAGGTTTGTCAAAGCCGATTTCATTAAAATGTGTGTCTAATCATGACATGGCAGCACTTTGATCAGATAGATTTTAGGCTAAGGTTTTAGTTCAACTCAGGTAACAAATGGACAGAAACAGAATATCATATTTTTACAAAACACTGACAGCCTTGAGATGAAAATAAAAAATCCTACCTAAAGAGCTTAAATCATGAAAAGATTCAGATTTGATACTTTCTGAAGGAAATTTTCTCGACACACAAAAGATGTTACAACCAGGTGTACATGTATAAACAAAACTAGGACCGAATGTATTTCTGCTCTTGGCTTACTTTGTAAGGAAGAAATGTTTCAAGATGTCATAATATCTTAAGTACATTTCCCAGAAGAACGAATTGCTCAAGAAAAACATAAAGTGCATTATCCTTTCAGAAAAGGACGTTTTTAAAAAAACGAAAATTCAACTTTATGTCGATGCCTTATGCCAGTGTGACAAGACGAAACAAATTATTTTATGTGATACGTCAAACATGCCAACTTGTATTTTTACTTCTTTCCCCTTTTCAAAGACTCAAATGACTTTTACTGGTGTTAATGTTACGTTTTAGAAAGTGTACCTGATCTTAAATGATTTAACTATATTGTCAATGTTTCTCTCTGGAACAGTGTCACGTTGAGTTGTCCTAGGGATACTAAACTGTATCATATTTTGGACTAAGTTAATCACACGTTATGTTTATAAGATAACCTTTAGTGTGTAGAACCGTTACCGTAACACAAGTTACGCGTTCATCGGTGTTCTTATGGCCACACTTCCACTTGTTTAAGAAACACACTTGATCGTGTTGACATTAGTCTAAAATAGGAAAATATCAATGAAGGTTCTAAATCATTGCAAACAAACATAGAATTTCAGCATCTAAAAATGGTTTTGATGAAAGCTTTTTACGTATGTTAAGAGTTGCAATTAAGTGACGTTGGCATAGTTTTGCGCTTCTATGATAAATAGGTTAATACAGTTGAGTAGTTATGTTATCAATAATCATCTTGATGAGTAACAACATTAATCATGCCCCGTTAGGAAATAGATAGTAAGCTCGACACATTTTTTCTGATGCATTAAACGAGTTGGTTTTAAAACAGAAGATGTATAAAATAAGTGGTAGGTACATTAAATGAAATCATCTAAAAAGGTTCAAATTCAGTGAAGCACAAATCTCGGTTAAGGTTCTAGCCAGCGTGTTTATTGACATAACAGAATCACGTTCGACCCATCATATATAAGCTTGTTATATGAAATGCAAATTGAAAACTTAATGTAATTTGCAGACAATTTGGATTTCTATAGATATGTAACTCTTAGACCTAATACCTCTTTGATTTACAGATGTTTGTAACCATGATATTGATAGCAGGATATCGTTTTTGCTCTTTTATGAACTAATTTATCTCAATAGTAATGGGGTCTACTCTTTATTGAAGATATAAGCTTCGTTATCATAAATGACATTCCTATTTAATATTCCTTGAAGCATTACAAAACACGATACATATACGTTGGTAAATAAAAAGTTCATAAAATAAGCATGATGTAACAATCCACTAATTCAAAATTATCTATTAAGCTGGAAAGCAATCTTAAAAAAATATTGCAACAATCGGTATAG
This sequence comes from Phorcus lineatus, assembly GCA_921293015.1. Taxonomy (NCBI): domain Eukaryota; kingdom Metazoa; phylum Mollusca; class Gastropoda; order Trochida; family Trochidae; genus Phorcus; species Phorcus lineatus. Next base: position 55,533,349 of record OV121086.1, on the reverse strand, counting down.
TAGTTTTCGAGATGTCACATTCCAAAGTCTGGAAAATGAATGACGTGGAAAAGCGTGCAATCATCAAGTATATGTTCAGGAATGTCTGCACAGGAAATCCATAAAGAGATGGCCGAAACATAGGGTAATGACCCTCTTGAATTCAACATGGCCGGCAGAGTGTTGAAGATGATGACAAGTCTGGTCGGCCAAGAACCTCCACCAGTGATGTTTAAGTTGAAACTGTTAACGATATTGTGCTTACGACAGACCAGTGACCACGCCACACATACCTTAGACACTGGGCATTAGTTTTGGGTCGGTATACATGCTACTGAGAGATGTTCATTGGCCAATAATTTTAACTGGTAACCAGAAACAGATTGGCCTGGACATTTCAATGAAAGTTTTTGCTCGTTTCTTGGGAGACGGGGATACTTTCCTGTAACGATTACTGACACAGGTGGAGCCGTTGGTACATCATTTTGAGCCTGAAACCAAAACCAAAGCAAATAGTGGAAACATGCCAATTCCCAACCCTTACAGAGATAAACATAGTTCCATTTTCTGCGAATGGCCAGGGTATCATCCCCCCCGACATTCTTAAGCTCTAATTTCTTAATATTCTTAAACGAACTTAAACGTCAGGGTACTATCACTGAAACAGTAACTCATTTCAATTTGGATAACGTTGAATAAAAGGTGAATCAAACACTTTATTCTTTGAAATATTTTTTATTCATATAGAAATTTGTTGGAAGTACCAAATCTCATTTGACCAGTAAGATTGAGTTTACATCATAAAAGCGATCATCTTGAATCTAACTCAAAATTGCCATTGTTTAACCTCCTGAGGATGATTATAAATCTTCTGATAATAATGAAAGAAGTGTTTGCATAATGAATACAGCTCATTGTACACTGAACACACCAATCTCAAATAAAAGAATAAACTATCAACTAAGAATTCTTGTTGTTTAAAGTATAACTACTCCTTTGAGACCGGACATAAATAATAGATAAGGAATTGTCTTTAAAATAGTTTTAAAATTTGACTTTGACATTAAAGGTGTATGTCTTTGTTTTATTTACACTGAAGATCAAACGAAACTCGTCACCCTAAAATTTTGAATATTTCCAAAATGGATTTAAACCCATGCCTGTAACGTGTAGGAGCAGTGCACACATACGCAACACGCTCGTTTTCAAAGAACCAAGTTTGTACATTCGTCGGGGCACGTGCTGTGTCCAAAAAGCCAAAAATGCGTTTTTTTCATTTTCATGGAATCTGAATACACGGATCACAATATAAACCAATAAAAATTGTAGCTTGCCATCACATCAACCAAAACAAACCAAAACAATGCCTCGCTTGACTGCTGAAGAGAGAGAGAGAGAGGGCTGTTGGCATTGGCCTAACGGGGACAAATAAATGAACAATAGCCAGAAGACTTGGATGTTCACGCCAGTGCATAACTATGTTGTTCAAGAGGTACCATCAGACTGGCACAACACGGGATAGACCTCGAAGCGGCAGACCTCGTTTAACAACACCCAGAGAAGACCGCTTCCTTTGCCTTTGCATCTTCGGAATTGGTTCCTGTCAGTGACGGAATCAGCAGCAACGGCACTCGGTCGTCGGATTAGTCGACACACAGTAAGGAGACGAGAACGTCATGCTGGTATCAGAGCCTACCGACCTCTTCGTGGGATGGCACTGACCCTTGAACATCGTCTTGCAAGAGTTCGATGGGCACAATGTGTACGACGCTGGCAGCGACGCGAATGGCAAAGAGTGCTGTTTACCGACGGGAGTAAGTTTAACCTTTTCCATGCAGATGGGAGAGTACGAGTATATCGTCGTGTACATGAAAGATCTCCTAAGCTCGTAGTGTTCAAGAGGTCCATCAACAAGGCGGAGGTGGTATCATGGTTTGGGGCGGAATTTGTGGTGATCAAAAAACACGTCTGGTGATCATACGTGGCAACATGAATGCACAAGGCTATGTGGATGAAGTTTTGAGGCCAGTAGCTGTGCCATTCCTACAGCAGCGAATATGCGCCTCCCCATACAGCCAGGATCACTCAGGACTACATAAACAACGCCAACGTCAATGTATTGCCCTAGCCAGCACGTTCACCTGGTCTGTCTCCCATAGAGTACCTATGGGATGACCTTGGTAGAAGGTTAAGGAACCACCCAAAGCCACCAGCTACTATCCACGAACTTGAACACGCCTTAATGCATACGTGGGAGTAGATTCCTGCTGACGTCATCAGAAGATTGTCGTCTTCCATGAGAAGAAGGTGTGAAGCGTGTATTCGTGCCAGGGGAGGTCACACAAGGTACTAGTGACATGTTTAGTGACTGTCAGAAATTGGATTTGTTTCATGATTTACCACATATGAATGCATTAAACATATCTCATGATATGAAACTATTATGAGTTTTCATTTTTACTTTAGAGTCAATCACAAAAGGTGACAAGTTTCTTTCTGACGTTTATTCAGTGTACATATCATACTTCAACAGAATATGAAACATGTTTAAAGAGTTGTGTTCCTCATCTCACAGTAACTTCCAATTTAATTTGTGAAATCGTAGAACAGTGGAACAGTGAACAAATCTGAGTGCATTTGTCAATATATCGGATCATTCTCCTTTCCAGTCAAGTACGATATGTAAGTACATGTAAAAGCTACATGACTCCACATGTAATATCCTCTTTAGTCATGTTTTCTTATTTATTGAGGTTAATCTAGATAGAGAGCGTCATAGAACATTCCTGTTGCTTTGATTAATCATTCAAGTTCAAATTTACCAGGTTCATAATCAAAACATCTTTAAAAATACACATATATGCATCTAGACGTCAAATAATATATTTCATGGAAATCTAATGGAATTATCGAAAAGAACAAATGACTCAAAATAACGTAAGTACATACACGGATGGTCACTGTTGAGAAACACTCAATTCATAGGAATCTAGTTGTGTTTGTGATGCCAAAGGTTTCTAAACAATATATTTTAAGGTATGACTCTTGGGAATGGCTATATTGAGTCAAACGCATGGTTAATACTAAAGTACCGATCAATATGGAATTTTTAACAAGATAGATTAAGAAATGGCTCATTCCAATTTAGAACTTAGTTTTAGATAATTGTCAAAGATAAATAAAGGTATTTAGGGCAAGTATAAATTTAAACAATAGTGACCTTGCTTTAAACGATAAATAAGTAAGAAAATGTTATGGCTGACAATGATATTGCAATGTTGATCTTAACTCGAAGTCAACCTGTATAAAACTATATTCAGCCAGTATCTGAAACACAATTATCAACACTCGTTGATTAACGATTTTGCTTTAAACGATAAATAAGTAAGAAAATGTTATGGCTGACAATGATATTGCAATGTTGATCTCAACTCGAAGTCAACCTGTATAAAACTATATACAGCCAGTATCTGAAACACAATTATCAACACTCGTTGATTAACGATTTTTTATATGTTTCCAATCTCAAAAACAATGTGCACACAATATCATCTTATAAGTTGTAAATTACTTTGTGTTCTTTTTACAAAGAGAAAATAGAACTAAATTTGACATACATAAGGTTGATGATGACTCGAGATTGATGATGACACGACTTAATGTGTATAAAGTTGAGAAGTCATCATACGTAACAGGTAGCCATGATAGTTCAAACACAGCATGACACCACCTAAATCGTGATAAAAGTTATCGACAAGATGGTGATTGAACGCATGACTTTGACAAATTTTCATTCCTGCGTATTTGCTTTTGAGATCTCGGATAAAATATTTATTTAAAGAGAGTTAACAAATAACAATAACAATTATAAATTTAAATCAGTCAATAATGTCCAGTCATGAAAGATTCGTTGCAAAATTATAATTCACATTTGCAATAAAAAATCTTTAAAATCGGATAATATGTTTTTGATATTAGTGTAACTACTCTTTACGAAATGAAATCGATGATATTTTCAAAGTTGACTAATCAAGTTTATCAAAGACAAATATTCTGCTTTTAGTCTTGCTTAGTCATCTTCAGTATTATTTCTAAACTGCGAAACTGAAAAACCATTTATTAAAAAAAATATGTTTGTTTCAATTAAAGCATACATATAAACAAAACTTGATGATTTATCAGTCATCTACTTGAGATCAATTCAAACTAGCGCTAAACGACATAGATCGTGCATTATAGAATAGTATGAAATAATATATGTGTAAAATATATTTGTTTGATAGACTTGTATTATAATGATTTTGATTACAACTGAATAAAATGCATTACAATAACTTTGACTCATAAACAATGACAAGTAATATCGGATCAACTATTCTACAATGATTGTAAAAGTATAAATGGAGACAGTAGTTATACCATCAGATTTCCTGACGAAACTGAAGTGCTAGAAGACCTGGCTCATACAAAAGGAGGAAGCTCTCAATGCTTTATTGCAGGACTTTACAAGTTCTTCCTCCTTTTATAAGACTCAGGATCAGATTGGTTTTGGAAGCCTTAAATTGTCTTTCTTGTTAGAGTGAAATGTCAAACCATTTCTTTGGTGACAAGATAAACGAGTTTTGTGTTTATTTCCACCTAACTCAAACTATCTCACTCAAATAGAAAAATAGATTATCATGCGGAGGATATTGACCCTCTTTTCATTATGTCCCCCGCAAAAAGCTCAATCACTATTCAATATTTGTTTTACGAAACTTGGGTAGTGGTTAGGTCTAGTGGTGGAGTGGTGCCTTTTGCTATTTTGGTTATCTTGAATTTATTTATTTTCTGGTTTCCATGGAAACAATTTCAACTTTGCGCATATGGCGGGTAAGGTAAATTTCCAACCTATATCTAAAAATCTAATTAGTAATATTCTACTAAACCTGGTATGTGGTTAGATCTAGTTCTTGGATGGTGCCTTTTGCAACTTTGGTAATCCTTACTTTTTAATTTTACTTGGATTCCATGGAAACAATTTGAACTTAGTGCATATAGGGGGCTGTAGATGCTAATTATAATATTTGATGACTGTGTGAGTATCAAATGTCACATTCCCTACAATAAAGAAGTTGACAAATATGTAATACTCTTTCTTATGCACCATTGAACTTATATATTTCACGAGTAATTATTGTGTAAAGTTCATTGATGCTTATGTGGCAGGGTGAAGTAAAAGCATTCCTACTGGCTTTGGCCAGAGGGATATCTCTTTGGCTGAATCGGTAGAGTGTAGGACTCTCACCCGGAGGTCCCGGGTTCGAATCCCGCTGGAGGTGATCTCACGATCACTTCTGTTACATTTGGCGCCCAACGTGGGGCCGGGGCAACTCCCTAGTGCTCACTACACCCTGAGTACGTCGAACTGAGGTGCTTGAAAACTCTAAATTGCTCGACTCGAGGACGAGTCACTTTGTGGAGGGGGTGTATGTGGCAGGGTGAAGTAAAAGCATTCCTACTGGCTTTTGCCAGAGGGATATTTCTTTGGCTGAATCGGTAGAGTGTAGGACTCTCACCCGGAGGTCCCGGGTTCGAATCCCGCTGGAGGTGATCTCACGATCACTTCTGTTACACTAATATATTAACCTTTTTAGTATATGTTTGGTATGGATTGTTCCTGGTATAAGTGGCAATAAGATGATTAGGTTGGATTAAAAGTTTGGAAGGGGAACATCACTGTGCATCACATGCACATATTTCTAGTTTTACAATGGTAGGGTTCAAGAAGAATTTTCAGAAATGATAACATTAAAGATTTTATCTGCTTTTGATAGCCAGACTTGTTTTATTCACCAGCGACTTTGCAGATCATAATTATTCATTAGTTTTACACCGTTTATTGTTACATTATTTACTGATAATTTCTAATCAAATCCTTTTTGTCGGTTTACAAGAATGTCTACAACGATGAGTCAGCTAGCAGTCTTCGTTACAACAGACTCATTTTCAAATATTAAAAGTTTCCTCACATTTTTACCTTTAACATATTCATACTGGCACGTATTTAATATCACGTGAAAATAACCTTTTAATTTAATTGGCAGACATCTTTGATCAACTAGTTGCAATTATTCAAGTAATCATTTTACATCCCACATTTTACAAAAATGGGCTTTAAATCGTTTATTGATGGTGTCTCAAAGACCCAGTAATATAAGAAAATATTTTGCTGTTCTATTGTCCTATTTTTGATGGTAAAATTTCCATAGTTCCAAGCAAGCTTCCCTGTTACAAACCAGAAAGTATGCCCTGTATCTTATTTATGCTTTTTTTTAACATAATTATTTTTCATGACATAATTCGAACAAGGTTCAATCCGAGCAGAGTTTATCAATGATCACTCATCATTTATAGCTAAAACTCATCTTCTACAATAGCAGTTGGAACATGAGTGTTAAACTATTAGGGAGACTGGTGTATGTTAACCATTAAACTATATCACGCTTGTTGTCTCTCACTAATGCATATTGAATCCATCCCTTGAATTTAGTGTCCCCTTCTATATTGTGACATTGGACATTTGATTATTTTCTTCTTCGTCTCTGAGATCAAATTAATGTTTGTTAGTCTATAGACTATGACATCATTTTAAACGTAATGGATGGATGGAAGTGTTAATATCTAATAAAAAGGTCTGCGGTTATCTGTGAATTAATCAAGAATTCCTATTCAATTCATTCACTAAAATATCCTCTCTGTAGACTTCAACCAGCGAGGGAAGCGTCTTGGCACTGCTTGATCATCATTGTTATGGAACAATTGCAAAACTCCGTATTTCATTTCTTTAATAAATTATTCTGCATTGTATCATGAAGGGTTTTTTTAAACTATCCGTGATTGCAGCATACGGTTTTTAGAGCGTGTCACTTTGTCAGTTGTAAACGTTTTAGAACTTGATCTTTGTCATTTGCATTGGTATATCGGCAATATATATTATTCCAAGACCACTATCCATTTTATGATAAATGGATGTGTTAACGTTTGGAAAAGGATTGCATTTTTTTAATAGGGCAAAAAACAACATTGCTAAAGAGTATCAAAAGCAGAAACCTTACTCTTTTAATTTTTGTAGTATAAATAAAACTAGGACTTGGATTCTGTCACTTCTTAATATCTCTTACAGTTTTCTGTCTCGGAATCAGAGTAGCTGGTTATACCATGGCAAGCTTTGTAATTGATGTGGTTAAGGTAGTTTGTTAAAAAGTGTGTTTCGTCAATAAACGATCATGCCATTGTAGAGCATGGTTACACATATTTGAAGTTCGTTACATATATATATATATATATATATATATATATATATATATATATATATATATACATACATACCGTGTTTGTGTTCTCAATATCTATTTCAAAAGTTGATTCATTGGTCTCCCCTTGCAATCGACTATTTTATTGCCAAACATTAGTTCTGATCAAATTTTTTACCAAATTTATAAACAGGTAACTTTGTGCTCTTTTTAAACATGTTGACATTAGTAACCATTTGTATGTTGGTGGAGTTTCTTTAGCGTGTAAGTTTAGTTACCTGATTTTTAGTTGTTTTATATAAAGGGAAACTTATTGCTGACCAGATAAATTGAAACCTTTTTGCAACTCATGAGACAGAAAAAGAATCAAGATACCATTATATTTTCATTTGAAGTTAATATGCAAATGATACTTTATTATTTGATGTTTATATGATGTTGAGGTTTGCTGCAAGAAGTGTTTGAACTTACTGTGATCTACGATTAAACAATGTTAAACAAATAATTGTATCACAACGTAATTTGCACCCAGATCATTTAAACATTCAATGGCCGTAACTCTGTCAAACACTATATCTCAAAAGTTTGCCTTCAAACTCGATCATCACGTATACCAATTACCAAAATATATTTTTTTAAAAGCAGTTTTAACAAAACACCTTACATATGTAATAGAGTACCATGTGACAGGAACTAACGAAAGTCTCATTTCCTAACAAAACATTTTCATACTTCATAATTCTGAAAATCAATCCGTGTTATATTGATTATATGTGTTGAAAACATGTTCCATTTCAATGTTCCCGTTACAAATCTGAAATATATATATCTGAGGTAAATACAGCTTGACTTGTGCTGAAGAGAAAACGTGCCAAAATTAAGTACTATTTTCTGAAAGAGCATGAAGTTTGTTGTTGGTCATCAACATGATCACAGGTATAACTATACAGCTATATGATATATACAGTGACATGATATATCACCTCACTGGTGATTATAGGAGCAAATGTTATGCTTTGATATCAATGATGATAGATGAAAATAAACTCTTCAAAAAAAGAAACTTGACATTCATGCGAAATTGATTTTTTCGAAACGGGTCAATTTTTCATGATACATATCTGTAATTTAAAGAAAGGCTTGCTCAAAAGTGTAAATTTACCAAAAACAATGGCCCAAAAAGTTTACGTGTTCAGGGACGAAAACGAGCGATTCGTCCAAATGCATTTTCTGCCAAAGCACGTGCAGCATTGGATCATGAAGGTTTACATGCAGACACGTCTGCTTTAGGGGTATAAAAAGCCATATCAGCCGCTGTTCATTCAGACTACACAGTGACCTGAAGAATGTCAAAACTGAACAGAGCGCAACGCAACAACACTATTGGCAGACTGCAAGCAGGAGCGACGCAGCGAGATGTTGTAACACACTTTGGCGTGTCCAGACAGACCATCTCTTCATTGTGGACCCGTTTCAACACCCGAAACAGCGTTGATGATAGGCCAAGGTCTGGCAGACCAAGGTTGACTACTCGGGCCCAAGATCGCTACATCCGACTGCTCCACCTTCGGGAACGCACCACGACAGCAACGTCAACAACAACGCAGATACCAGGCCTGCGTCGAATTTCCGACCAAACGGTACACAACAGGCTGAGAGAGGCTGGACTTTTTCCACGATGACCGGAACGTTATGCTGCCAACTGTTTTCAGGAGGTTGTGAGGTTGGAGGTGGGAGTGTCATGGTGTGGGCCGGGATTCGTCACGGTGTTAGGACACCCCTTGTGCATGTTGTGGGTAACCTCACAGGAGTACGGTTTAGGGACTTGATCCTACAGCCTTACGTTATTCCTCACGTCAACGTCCATGGTGGTCTCTTTCAGCAGGACAATGCTCGACCACATGTTGCACGTGTTCGTCAGGACTTTTTACAGCGTAACAATGTCCAGACATTGCCATGGCCAGCCAGGTCACCAGATTTGTCACCAATTGAGCATCTCTGGGACGAACTGGATCGACGCGTGCGCAGTAGGAATCCACCACCCCAAACACTTCCAGGACTTCTTGCAGCACTTCAGCACGAATGGCAGAACATTCCACAGGCTGTGATTGACAACTTGATTGCATCCATGGGTCGTCGGTGCCAAGCAATAATCAATGCCAATGGTGGCCATACCCGATACTGACATTTGTGCACTCCTGTGATGTTGAAACACTTGTGCACCTGTGCATTTCAAGATCATGCTTATTCTGAATAAAAACAGAGATCTTCAAACAGAGTTTTAGTTTTCATTTCAATGTTGAACTTGCATCTGTGGTCTTTATATTGAACTTTGAAAGTCAGTGTCAAGATTCTTTTTTTTGAAGAGTTTATGACCACGATTGAATCGTGAATAACTACTTAGTTTAATATTTCATTTCATTTATCCTTTTTAAAACTTATGTAAGATGATAAGATATATTTATATTTCTGAGAAAGTGTAGAATTCATTATTTTTCTATCTCTGCTATATACGCAGTGTTTGTTGTAGCAACCTGGCCTCTGGTACATGGCAACCGCATTATCCGAATGCACGTGCAAAGCATGTCGCCCCGTGCTCGCGTCGGTAACCTTGTAGAGTGTGAGTCCACTGATTAAAGGTGTGAAGTTCGTTTTCTGCTGTTGGGTCCTCTTTCACCAAGGTAGTGAATGAAAACACTACATCGGAAAGTTATATTTTTATCGCAGTGAAAACAAAACTCATATTTTCAACGCAGTCAGAAAAGTAAGTCGAGAATCTATAACCTCCCTTAAAAACCCAATTATCCCCCTTTGCGGTATAGAATGTCAGCTATACGTTATATAGTTGATAATTAGGAATATCATAAACACCTTGTGGCAGTGCTTTCGTTTCTTAGCGCCATTCATGAAAATACCACCTTTTCACTCTACTCGATGAGGTAGAAATGATATTCGACAAAAATATTTGACAGATGGATAGACGTCTTTGTCCAGTGAAGGGTATTCATAGCAAACCCGATTATGCGCCAAACATATTTCGCTTTCACATTTAAATAACACACTTGCTGAGGTAGTGATTGTACATATCTTTTGATGAAACATAGATGTAAACTTTAAAGTTGCTTCTGAAAGTGAAATCCCAGCAGTGTAACGGTCACATCAATGTCATTGTCTCGAAGCCAAATTTCGAGATAAGATCAAATGATTGATATAGCGTACATTCACAGTGTTGGATGCTGAAGTGTCGTTTCTCTGCTTAATAGAATTTCTTTTTAAATTTGAAAGAGACTTTAAGATAATAAGTCGTATTTTTTTGAACATGATTGAAACTAATTATACAACGAAGAAGTCTATTTCAAAGCTGTCAGTCTTCTGTAGAAATATAATCTTGTTTCGGTCCTTTGAACTATGATATAACCTTAGAATTGAAAATATCAAAGTTTGGCCGTGTCATGATTAATCAATCATTTGACTCTAACGAACATCAAGTTGTCGTAACAGAGCTCTACAATGTCAGGATCAGTGATGGTTTATTTCACCCATTTCACCTTAAACAAACGCTAATTAATGAGATCAGTAATAAAGCTTCCCATGTTCAGTTGAGCGGATTCCATACTGCTAACCAGAAGGGTTACAAACTACATTGTTCAGAGATAAATAACCCTAGTTTTCATAACACTTACGAATATAAAGGATAATTTTTTCTATTTATGTTTCTCTATTTGTCCAAGTTTTGGTTTTCCAGCGTTTTAGAACCTTTTCCAATTAAGTTGATACCCCATGTAAAATCCGTTCAATATGTTTGTCATTATTTGCCACAGTCTTCCTTCACGAACATATTATTGATCTCAGAGAAGAAGGAAATGATTCTATTTCTTTACAAGATGAAAGCAAATTGGAAAGCTCTGAGTTACAGATGATCACAGATAATTCAAAGATGTTTTTATCTTTACAAGAATGTATCCTTTTCCAAAACCATAAATGTAGAAATGTTTGAATAATTCTGCACCTTAGGATGGTAACTCATTCACAATCAGTTATGAAGGCTATGTATAATCTTATTGTTATAATTATTATTAATAATATTATTCAGGATAAATGCTCAACTAAAGTTTGTTTAATTCAATGAAATGCTCTTATTCAAATAGTTAAAGATGGTCTCAAAGATTTTATGGTCCAAACTGACGCCTTGAATGATCACTATACTCTTGTTACTGACCTCGTTAGGGTGAGTGACTGAGTGAGTTGGGGTTTAACGTACTTTGAACACTATTTCAGTTATTAAACACGTGGATGACTAGCATCCAAAAGAGAATGGATAGATTAGGGATAAAGGGATCGAAAGGATGAGGGTAAAGACGGAAAGAAAGGCATAGTGAGAGATAGACAACAGGTTTTAGAAGGACTCAAATTTAGTCTGGCTTCTACCCGTCGACCTTGTCCAGCGTGGGTGCCCCTACCAGGAGCATGTTAGCTCCAGCTGGCATAGCTTTCAGGGTCTCTGAAGCACGCAAACCACCACACCACGTTAAGGTATTGAGTCGAGTGGTGGGATCTCGTTAGGAGTTGCAGCTTAGAATTTCTCTCTGATGTATAAAGACAAGAGGGTGTATTACACCAGTTACTGAACATTTGTTTCATCTTCTAGAATTTCCTATGTTAATAATTGCAACTTATTTCCCACAAAAAAAAACACGCACTCTTAATCATATCACACAAGTTTCCAGACAATACAAATTTGTCTTCACAATTTAAACGAGAATTAAGGAAATTTACATACTTTATAAACTGCTCTCTCTCTAGAAGTTTACTACAGCATCAACATTTCTACATGCCGATGGTCTTATTCCCCTGAACTGTATTTATGTAGTAGGCCCAAGTTACCATTTTCAAAAGTCATTAATTGTCGACTCCAATAAAAAAGCTTAAGCTTAAGGTGGATGCTTTACAATTGATCTGAGAGATGTCAATACCTGCATTGTTTCCTAAAACTGATTGCAAACAAATTAAGAAAGTTGTTTCATTCAACAAAGATGTTCATCAAGGTCTTGCAAACCAAACATTGAATATTTCTTTCATCACAGGAAATAACAATTTCCTGTCTCATTAGGAATACGTCGTATTAAAAATTTTGCATACCAATCGTAACAATTCAGTTTTCTGCAAATGAGATTTTTCTTGGTCTGACAAACTTTAAATTGTCTCCCATAGATCTTGTTTATACAATGTTCCATCCTGCTGAATCAGCATATATGAATCTGCTCTCGCTCCCTCTTAATACCCTGATCTTTTTCGGGCCAAATCCCTCGTATGGCTGGATCGGCTTGATATTCGTTGCTTAGTTCACCTGTTATTATTTCAGCCAGTGAAATGTCGTTATTCATGGAGCGTGAAGCTAACAGCTTGAGCTCAACGGATTTTTCCATCCGGGTTGTGTCGCTGTTGCTGAATGCTAGTCGTCTCAATGGCTAGTTAGATAGCTAGCGATACGAGGGTTTTGGCTTGAATGAGATCTGGGTATATGGAAGGAGCGAGAGCTGTTATATTCAGGAAAATGATTAAACTAACATTAATGCATATACTATTGCACTAGATACAACTCTTAACCGTTATTGATAGATACGTCTTTAAAATTTAAAGGTTAATATATCTAAGAATTCCGTATGATGATCCTTAGATGTGCCTTTTGCTGTTTGAAAGTTCACATGAACTTTGTTGATTTTGTATGTTAAACTATAACTGAAATATTGATCTTATACGAGTTACTTTGTAAAGATACCTTTGTCCACACTTCCTTCACTGTACATAATACATATGAACATGTTAACCATGATCTCAACCTAAACTTCCTGTTTCCATATATTCACCTTTAACAGTTACTAGACTTTTCTGCAACAATCACTGAATGTGTATGGGTAAGATAGGTAAATTACGTTTTATAAGGCTTCCATAATTAATTTAGATGAGAATAGGACAGGCCTATTGTTATTTTCCTGTGACACGTTTCCTTGAAAATACGGGTTTCGTATTGAGGGAGTTAAATAGTTTAATCATGTCAATCAGTTTGGGCTGAAGTTACAATTCAAAACCTACTTGACCAGTTAAATGAAATTTTATACCCCCTCTCCATTCATCAATAAGCAAATGAAAAGCAGTAAAACTGATGTGCTTTGCTAATTTGAATGTTCCTAGACCAAGCAGGACTTGGATAAGGACGCTGTGCAGCCCACTTCAGTATTTAACTAACAAGCCGTAAATGTTTAGTGCAGGCAATCAACGTCAGATTGTGTTAACTAAAAGCGTAACTGTGATTTAAAATACATACTTACTACTTTTGATTTGTTTCTGAAAATACTTCATGCATTAAGACTGGTTGTTTGTTTTCAAGTTCAAAACATTTATTTTGAAGCTTAAAATCGCCACCTATACAATTTGTTTACGACCTTTGTAAAAATATTTCACACTAATAACAATATATAAAAAATACATTATCATAATATACCGTAAGATTTTTACACTAAAAGAAAACCAAAAAAATTCTTTTTCAATAAAAAGATTGGATTTATGAATTGGTTGAATTATCTTTTAGCAGGCTCAAATCACTATACTAATTGCTACTTATAACCTGGGTGCATATTCTCGAAACTATCTTAGCTAAGATATATATGTTAAGACAAGCCCTATTCTCGAATCCATCCTAAACCTGTCCTAACTTGGCAGAACGATCCTAGCTAGGTTCGGGAGATAGGGAGATAGAAAATCATTTTATACTCTGGGATACCCTAACTATTGCCCGTAGTTCACTGCAATAAAAACGCAATGTAATTGAAGGCACTTGCAAGAATGGTGAAAACAAGATTTAAAAGATGTACAGAAGTGAAAATATTGGAATGAAAATTATTATAAAAATTAGTGACATAACAAAACACTTCCAACATTTAATATAACTAACATGTTGTATATTTCAGAATCAGAATCAGAATCAGAATCATGATTCTGTTGTATATTTATCATATTGAAAGAATTCGAAAAACACAAATGCACTTGACAAGATTATTCGTTGACAAATCACAACATGAATCACACTGCTGGATCACTAAAACGTCCTTACATCGGATGTTCCCCACTCGTGATGCAACAAGTGACGCAACATCACGTGGAACGGAGTTTGTTAGTCGCCTAATCACATGAATAGGGATCTGGCGCCCTTCTTTATTCAAAGCACAACTCAAGTCCTGTATTGTCAATGGAGGCTGTTGATGTTTTCGAATTCGGCGCACTAGGTAGTCACACAGATGCTCAATCGGAAACATGTCCGGTGATCTCCCTGGCCAGGGCAAAACATGCTCATTGTTCGTGTTGAGAAATTTCCTTATAACAACAGCAGTGTGGGGCGTGGCGTTGTGGTGATTGAACATCGTTCTTTAATTTTGGCGGAGGAGGGAACGAACATGGGTTGCAAAACCTCATCACTATACCTAAATATGCTGTCATACTGGCAACCAGATCCGTCTCCCTGTCCCCGCAAATCCCTCCCCACACCATAACAATTCCGCCCCCATAAGGCTCAACATCTGCGACGCAACAACATGACATTCTCTCACCCTGCCGCCTGTAGACACGTATCCGGCTGTAGGGCTTGTTGAGCTGGAACCTGCTCTCGTTGGTTAAGAGCACTCGGCTACGATGTAGTTGCTGCCATTGACGAACGATTCTCGACAAAGCCAGTCTTCAACGTCAAATTTGATGCGTCAAGGCCATCCCTCTGTACGGTCGATAGGCTCAGATATAATCTTGATGCAGTCGTCAGGTCACTGTTAATCTGCCGATTGGTTTAAGTCTGTGTGCAGCAGATGACGTCACGGTGAGGAATCTGTTCCTTAGGTGAAGCTCCCGTATACATGTATGTCTCTCTTCATTGGGGGTGGCCAACTTAGGTCCGCCGCTCCTTGGCCTGTCTACTATCCTGCTAGTCTGTCTGTAACTCGTCACCAGTCTACCTATGGTTTGCTTAGAACAGTTCATGACTCTAGTGACATGATCTAGTGTAGCGCCTAGTTGAAGAGTGTCGATTGCTCACTCTCTCTGCTCTGATGTTTGTCTCGGCGTATTCTTCTTGTCAAACCGATGCCGAAGAACATTTTGATGGCTGCTTAATACCCCATGATCATACGGGTATTTTGCTGTACATACGGGAAATTTCACGGATTTAAGTCATTTTCTCGCAAAGCACGCGCGTCCCATGAACTGTTTTGGTCATGAAACAGAGTCTCCAGGTGACCTGTTCCTGACACTGAGTTATATATACACCGTCAATAAATATAAAATGACCAAAATTAATATTTGTGGGACGTACCTTTTGCACGTGAGTTTACATATATATTTAAGATGCAATATATTTAGAATTATAATTGGGTGTGCGTTTTTATTTGAAAATTAAAAAAAATACTTTCAGAAATCAAAATAGTATCATCTAATATTTGACAATTTTAAAATATCTATTTTTTCAAATAAATCCATTTCAGAAGGATAATTTCTGTCACAATCATGTATAAGAAATAAAATGATAAAATATTTTACTTATGACTTATACTCCCTCTAAGCCACATTTAGCAAAGTGAAAACTCAAATTTGAGATTAAGAATGAAGTTACTTCCCTTTACAAATTGGCCTTAACATTTACATTTAAAGGTGAAGTAACAAAGGAGGGCAATTTCGTGAATAAAAAGGGTTTCACGGAGCAACCAAGGAGAGGTACATGTAAGAATCAAAATCATCTTCATTAAAGATCAAGAGAATATGTTTAGCACAACAACTGAAACAATTAATTCCAATAACATCGTTCTTATGAACTGAAAATCTCAAGGAAACTCAACTGTGTTGTATTGCAGATACTATCCTAGTATTTGTCCTAAGATGGGATAGTGCAGCGATAGGATAGTTTCGAGAATAGAAATAGAAACGTATTTACCAAAAAAGCAAACTTTATACTATCTATACAAAGTTGTCCCGGGGGAAAATATCCTATATGTATTATTAGTTGTGAGAATATTTTTTTGGAATTTAGCCCGAACGAGTTTAGGGTTTTAGGAAGGAGCGAGAGCGTATTCATTTAGTGTGATTTCGAAGGATGAAAATTATTTTCAAGATTCTTTATTCTCTAAAACGTCACACGGTGGTACATGAGCAATTCTACAAAGAGAAATAAAGACAGAGATTGCGCTGAGTTGATGACGTAGATGTCTAAGATAAAATCTTTCTAACAGCATTTTCCTATTAACTTGAGAGTACTTGAAAATAACATTACCAGTAGGTTTTGTTTGGAGCTGGAGACAAGTGTCTATCGATGAAAATATAGAACACTTGATCATGCACGATGTGTAAACCAAACAAACACTGACATTCTTGCTTACTTAGGTGTCTATAGAGTCGTAAACATAGAAAAACTTTAATTAAGATATTCCAATTTTTCTTAGGTGCATCTACTTCACGATTTGACGACTTCACGACTTTCATGGTTGATATTTTTCCTTCAGAATGTTGAGGTCAATTTTAATGGTTGCCATAAAAACATTAATTGGGAACCACCTTTATACTTCCAAAACATATCACTCAATTGCTACGTGACAGAATAAGCAACGAATATAATGAATTAAGTACAAATATTTATGGATGACAACTTCTTTATTCTGCGATTTGCGACGTTTCTATACAGATTCTTGTATCGTTGTCAAGCGTGAATGGCATACGGAGGTACAACATAATGGCATATACAGGTACAACATAATGAGATTGTCGACAATAAAAAAAAGGTACATGCTTGAGAAATAGTAACAATAGTGGATATATAGAAGCCAGTGATAAAGTGAAATTTTAATATTCTAATGAGCTCATCGATGTATGTTAATGATAAGTGTAATGACTTTGACGGCCAAATGGCTCAAAATAAATCATCCATAGTGTTAATTTAAGTTAATGTTATAGTTATTCAAGCATGAATCTTTTCTTTTATATGTATCAATGAATTTCGAAGGATAAATCACCATAACTTTGAACTCGATTTCTTCTGCCGCCGCGTAATCAAGTGGACGAGTCCATTTTACATAAGGGCGGGAGTTTCTATCCTGTAACTCTTTTGCAAATGGCAGCTTGTGTAGATACAACAACTATTTGACTAGAAGATAGCATGCTAATTTTCCAATCCTTACGAAACAGACTTAATTTAAGGAACACTGAAGATGGATAATTAAAGTATACAACATGTGACTCAAACTGCTTGAATGAATGAATGAATGGCACTGCTTGATGATAAATAAATCAAAAGAGCCACATTAATGTACCATTTGTTGTAATGTCACTATTCAATGTTAATACATTTTATCATTCATATTTTGATGAATCTATCAAGGTGTTCAAAATATCAACGTTTGTGGAGTCATCAACATTTTTCTAATAATTTCCGACCTTGACGTTAGTAATTTGTATCCTTATCCGTATGAGATATCGAAACTATCCGTTGACTTTATCCTGCCGAGGACAATAACCATCGTAAGACAATATCATGCACGTGCTGTCGACATCTGAGCCACAAGTAGCTTGCATAACCCAGCAACTAAAAAGTGTGCTAGTCATAAATTCTATTTGTGCACAAGTAATGATGAATTCAAGTCTATTAATTCTGATCAATATTATCAAGGATATTACTTCATAGCTAGTGTTTCAACATTAATCAAAAGAACGGAAAGTTGTGCTCAGATATCATTTAACATGGACGAAAGTGGTTCAAACAGCATTGAATGATTTAAGCTCATTGTTTTTTATAAGTTCGAAAATGTTTCAAAGAATCGTAAACGACGCAGTAGGATTATATTCTGGTAACCTATGTAAACTTCGTTAGACCTATTTTTAGAGGTACTTACATTCAAGGGCTAATGTAAAAGTGAAAATAAAACAATTTTGAACCAAGCTCTATAGTATGGAAGCAAGAAAAAACTAAGCTCGACTGTCTTCAACATTTGTTTAATTCCACATTACGAGGATGCAACAAACGAAATTCTGAAAATATAAAGGAATATGCTAAGTTACTATGATAAAATTTGGTCATTCTCTCAATCATATCATTATTTTAATGATCGTATTGAACGACCCGCTTTGTACAGGTTTCAATCTATTATAAAGCCCTTTTCTTCTTCGTGCTAAATCCCTCGTTCGGCCTGCTTCATCAGCGGAATTGGATCGAGCTCCTTCCATGTACCCTGATATCCCTTAGGTCAAAAGCCTCGTATCGCATTCTGCTTCATCAGAGTAATTGAAACCGCTAATCGAGCTCCTTCCATATACCCTGATCTCTTTAGAGCCAAACCCCTCGCACGGCTGGCGCGGCTTGACGAGAGATCAGCGTATGTGGAAGGAGCTGGATCAGCGGATTCAATTACGCTGATGAAGCAGAATGAAATTGGACGCCTATTCAATTATTTCAGGCAGTTTGTTTAGATGGTAATGTAAGTCTTAATCATTTTAGGTTGATTTATTACATGAAATAAAAATAACAAGTAGATGAAAATACAATTATTTATGTTCATTGTGAATGATGTTATCATGGTTAGAATACTTATATAATAATTTGATCGTTGTTTATGATTTGAAAAGTTTAACTTCTGTTGCCTTCAAAGCTTTTTATATTTCAAATTAAACTTCATGGATTAAAGGGAAACGTTATATGTTTTTGAAGGTACAAAAGTCACTAACAAACACAGAGAAGTTCGATATGATCTACGGTCGAATGCCAAATAACAAGTTTTGAACGTCTTAGTTTTGAGAGTCACCACTGTTGATAACCCTACACCGGAAACAGCGACACGTAGCAGGGAAGGTCATTTTAGCGGGTTTTCTCTGTTTGGCTGTTATGTCAACTTATTTCAATGTGAATATTATGTGGAATTTAAGATTATATAAATCTATAAGGTCACTATTAGTAGTTTTAATTAACAGTTGCTTAATCTCGTCCTTGGAATACGAAACAAAACTAACACACATGTCACAAATAATGGGTGCTTAAAAATTTACAGGTTGCATACTTCAGAGAACAAAAGTAAATTCCGATCTGAGCTCCTCGTTAACATGACATCACCGCTGTACATCCTGCTATATCTGGTGTTAGGACACACACAATGCTTATTAGTACAGACGCACATAGTAAAATAAAACAGTTTAAGTAAAGTAATGGATAAGTAATGATTCATAAAGTTTATAGTCGCGTGGATGTTTAGGAGTTGCCATTTTGATTTGCTTCATCTGAAAATCTATCATTTCAGTTGATGTTCAAGATCTCGAAAACAAATCAACCCTAGCAACGCAAAATTTAGAAATGTTTCATAAATACTTGAAAGCGGAATTACTGTGCTTCTTTCCGGACATTGGTGTAAGGTTTGAATAAACAAGAAGAATGAGAAATTGTTGATTGTTGTCATAACCTTGAATCGAACCCGAAATAGCAGTATATTTGTGTAAGTTGCTAAATATGGCCATGTTGAGCTGGTGATAAGGTCAGGCAACTCTTTCATCATGAATGTTTCAGACATAAACATAACGAAGCACCCTCTTGCATTAATCTTTGTCAACTGTAAACATCAAGTATACATGTATGAATAAAAACATTAGAATTTGCTGTTTATACATATACAATACTAAAAGAAATGTTATTTGAATAATTCCATATGTAAATCTTTTGTAATACTAGCCCCATATGAAATCAAGATTTGACACAAGAATGGCTTTTACCTTTGTATATTCACGATCAAAAATATAATTCTTCATAAGTGAATAGTGGGCAGCAATAAGCAGGAAGCAAATATTATATATTATGGTTTCGTTTAAATTTATCCCACGCAGACTCAAGACCTCCTTATTTACCCATGATTGTAACTGGATGTATGTTGGGGATTTTTAAATTTCAAAAAATTAGTTTTCATAGTCTTATGCTTCTTAGAGTAGATTTGTTTAAATTATGCAGTTTCGTTAAAAATTTAACATTTGTAGTTTGTATGAAATTGTACATACACGCATACCATTTTATTAATGTTAATGTAAGTTTAAAGTGATGTAGTCTCTTTCAACAATTTCAGTATCGCGAAAACTATTTCGAAGAAAAAAAAATACAAAGGGTTAATGCTATAAGATCAAGTTGGTTAGCTTCAGTACATAACTTTACAAACTGTTTTAACAACAATAAACTAACAATTAGTAATTGACCATTTTAAAAACTATATGGCTGAATGAAATGTTTACTTTTTTATTCAAGTTGCCAAGGTTTTAAAGGTCACTTGCACGATACTAATGAGTGATCAATTTCTAGCATTGGATTAATCCTCCTGCTGAATCAGTGTTCGTGAATCCGCTCGCGCTCCTTCCTAATATCCTGATCTCTTTCAAATCAAAAGCCTCCTACGGCTGAATGGGCTTGATATTCGTGGCTTAGTTCTCCTGTTATTATTTCAGCCAAAGAAATGTAATGCAAGGAGCACGCAGCTACTATCTTCAACTCAACGAAATTTTTCATATGTATATTGCAAAGCTGCAACGTTTCATTAAAGATGCGACAATGACACTATTTTGGATAAAATATCAACATGAATAAGGAATATTTTTCACAACTCAAAAGACATGATATATTTTAAGTGTTGCCCCCTCTTGTGTCAGAAATTACGAAATGTTCGTTGAAGGTTTCATTACTTACTCATCCTGCTTAATGGGCGTCCAATGGCATTTTTGTGGTACTGAAAAAGGAAGTCAATATTGCTTGTGGTTAATTTTGTAATTCTATTCTTTCAGAGTTAATAGATGCTATCTTTGGCACCTGCCTTTTGACGAAAACACTTCTTAATGTAGAACAAACCTCTCAGAATGACAAATTTAGATAAATAGAAATTTGAAAAAAATTGACTTATAATAAAAAAAAATGGTCGGTATTGACAGTAATGATCCCTTAAAAGCAAAGCGATGTGTTTATTCACAAATTAACAGTGAAGAAACGATAGAATATGTTTTGATTAGATCAAGTTATTTTGGTAACAACGTCGAGGTTTTTGTCATCTGAAACCATCGTTTATTATGTTGTTTCCCGACAAGATTAATAGTAGTTTTATGCGGAAGTTCAGTACCATCACACTCTAAGTGATAACCTTTTCAACATGTTCCAAGTCCTTATTTTCCTATAAAGAAATTGATGACCAAATAAACTGTTTTGATGTCCTTATGTTTAATTCACACAGCATCAAAAGTTAGTTATTCATGTAGGGTTGCAATTAAGATTCTAACAAGGAATACTTAAGTTTATGTCCTTAAATATCTGATATGATATACCCGTTTTACAGCATAAGCGGGGGGGTATGTAGCATTGATTCTGTCCGTCCGTCCCAGACAATAGTCCGGAGCTTAACTCCTAAACAATACATGCTTTCTTCTCCAAACTTCATACACATATCAATCAGGATTCATTGATGTGGGTTTTGATAGTAAGAACTATAAATCAATAATATATTTTGCAGTTTCCATGGATACATGATTAAAACAGCGTCATCCAAGGAGCTTGAAGCTACTCTTTTGAATTTTCCATCCGCTGTTGCTGGATGCGTGTCGTCTCATTGGCTGGTAAGATGGCTAGCAATATATCAGGGTATATGGAAGGAGCTGGATCAGCGGATTCATTACGCTGATGTAGCAGGATGTCTTCATTGATGAGAAACTTCTTACGGATTCAGTATAAGATCCTTGTGCTGATGTTCAGGAGCTTGCACCAAGATGCACCAACGTATTTGACCGAGCTTGTACAAGTATATCAGCCATCACGCCAACTGCGGTCATCTCAGCAACACATCTGTGAGATAGTTCCTGGTCGCACAAAAACTTTCGGAGATAGGACTTTTCGATGTGTTGGCCCATCTCTGTGGAACAAGCTTCCTGGCTTCCTAAGATCTGCAGAGGATATCCTGACTTTCAAGTCTAAACTAAAGACCCACCTCTTTGAGATAGCCTAGTAGTAGTTACTTCATCCATAAACGAGAAGTGGATCCAGTTACACCACACCTGATCGCTGTTTGATTGACAGCTGAATTTGCGTCTCGGACTACCGTCCTCGACGAATTCAGCTGTCAATCAAACAGCGATCAGGTGTGGTGTAACTAGATCCATCTCGAGTGATTGGATGAAGTAACTGCTTTGTACCACGCCCACATTGCACGTTGTCAAAATCTGAACGATATCTGCGCGGGATATTTGAATTTGTAATCATTCAGTTTCACACCGCCACAATGTCGAGTCACGAGTGGGATGACATGATTGACGACGCCACACAAATAATGAAAAATGGATTATCGTTGATAGTTCAATTTGTTTGAATGTGTATGGTGCTCGTTGCCATTAAAACTTGAATTACTTGTCATTTTTTTAGAAAATTTACATCCTTTCAACTAATTCCTTAAGGGCGTGAACAAAAGGCGTGGCTTGCTAAACTGCAGCGAGCCAATGAGATATCTACCTTCAATGGTTACTTCAGGCCGTGGTGTAACTATTAGATACACCACGGCCGACATCAAAGGGACCGACGCGTGGGCATGGTACAACTGTCAATAGCGCGTTTGAGCAGTCCTCTCCAGAACTGGATATTAGCGCTCTAGAAATGACTATATTGATTGATTGATTGATTCTTTCCCAAAGAAAGAAATAATGTTACAGTACATCCTATTCTATTCTAATTTAATAAATTAGAAATACACACGAGTTATTTGAAAGATTATTTCTTATCAATTGATATGTCAATCTGAGTCACTAATTGCAATGCAAACATCGATAAGTTCGTGTATCAAAGACGAGATGTGCTGTAGACGTCACGTCCTTGAGGTTACCTTTTTTGAAGGGCAAATTGAAGTATTCATTATGGCAAAGGATTTCTGACGGGATTATCACCAGATGTACTGGGGAATGCTGTGAAGCTTAAGCAATGGCTATTTTGAGATTGATTCAAGGATAAAGTTTCTCGAGCAGTAAACATGTCAAAATCAATAAGGATTATTTTTCTCTCTGAAGCCGCCGTTCCCCATTTGAAACAAAATACTTTATCAATATATGAATAACTATACATTTTAAGTGAATTGGTCAGTATCAAGGACGTGATGTTTTAACGTATTTCAATACGTTCACATATTCTTGAAACATTAAGCATTGTGACAGTCAAATTAATAAAAAAAATATATTAAATTTTCATCAAGTCAAAATCGATTCATGATCAGTTTGAAATCTTGAAAAGTTTCCGATGGGCGCAATGCCATGACATAATCCCATATCAAACCTTACACCAAATATGAACAATATTAATACCTCTATCACTTTATGAGAAATTAGACTATACAAAGTATCAAAAATGATCATGGATATCAATTCAAAGGAACTTATTTGATTACCTACTTGACTTACCATGTTAAATTATTTCTGAATCTCTCTGACGTGTTTCACTTTATTTAGATTATTCCATAGTAGTATTAGTAATAACTCAATTATTATAATAATAATCATGAATAGCCTATTAAAGTAACACAGTTACCCAGGAAGACAATTTTTTAGCACAATTTTCAAATTCAAGTTGAAGATTTACATATAAATGTTATAGTGATCATACGCTCTGAATGTCTGCCTTATTAACGTAAAGACTTTTCTTACTCTACTCTTTCTCACAAGGTAATGCAACTTACACAATTGCTATTTTGAGTTTGTTTCAAGGTTAAATCTTCTGAAGCAGTAAACCGGTCCAAAGCAATAAGGATTTTCCTTTTTTTGTGGAGAATATTACCTCATCAAAGTAATCGCCCCTTTGAAAAGTAAGAACATCATTATACTGAAATGTAAGACAAAAGTAACTTCACGTTTCAAGCCGACTAATTAAGTTAGTATAACCATTATGATGAGATAACATATTCTGTATGAATTCAAAAACCTTTTTTTTTAAAAAGATGTTGATAATGAAAGCGAAATATAAATAATCCAAATTCTGAACAAGCAAAAGAATTAAACCATATTGAGGAAGTTTAGATTTCCAGACATACCTTCCCCCTGTTAAACATTAAAGATAATATATAGTACCCAGTGTGACATAAAGACTATTTATTTATGCTGAAATCATTGGAGTTGGAGTAGATCGGTTGCTTTACTTACTAGTTAAGGACGTTTCATATAAGGATTGCTGGACTGAATATCGAACCTAAATGTGATATACGATGATACAACATGTGGTTTTAAAGGTACGTAAATAGGAAACATTACTATTGTAGGTGTTAATATATTTATATAATTACAGTTCAGCAACAATATAATTTTTATTGTGATCATTATTGCGTCTGATATATGTTAGTTACCAGTAAGATTGCATTTAATTTTCAGTTTGATTTCTGTTATCGTTTTCTAGTAACCAAGTAGGAATTACATAATAATCTTTTCTTAAAGACCACTTCTTGGAGGTTGGTTTGTTAATATATCGAATACGAAAATCTTTTAATTGCAGGGAATATTTCTTTGAATTGTTGATGGATTATTATAAAGGTTCAGAAAAAAATCATATTTTCAAGTAAATGTGAAAATATGTATCATTCACGTCACATAAATGCACATTTGATACGCGTTTACGCCCTAGCTCGTGAGTGACATTTTGAACAAATGTGGACAGTATTGCAATATGATTCCTTCCCCACACTGCAACTGTTAAAGTTCGTATGGTTGTAGTGAGTAAATAGGATTAAACTTCTGTAAACAATGGTTCAGCCGTATAACACGTGGATATTGCCATCCATAAGAGGGTCAATAAAGGGAAGGGAAGGGAAAGAGAAAGACAGAAAGATAAAATGAGAGAAAGAAAGCAGAATTTGTAACGACCGACCCAAACTTCGCCTAGACTCTGGCCTGCACCTGTTCAGCTTGCTTTTCCTCCTTTAAACATTAATGAACCCAGTGATGGTGCTCTTAGAATCACAGAGACACACTAACCCTCCACGAGAAGGTACTGAATAACTTGGAGGTTGTTTGATTGTAAAATATCAACCATGTCATTATTTTCCATTTCCTTATATTACATTACAGCTACTAGAAGAAGTTTGTTTTTTTTGTTTTTACAGCGATCGTAGCATTGAATGATCTGTTATAGTTCCCGTGGTGAAACCAACAAGGATCAATTGTCACCCATCAACGGTTGATAATCTTTGATTTACCATTCTCCGCTACTTCTATCAATTTGCAAATGATTTCAATGGATTACTCGAAAACAAATCCTATGTTGAATGACAATGTTACCCGCAAATTGACTAAAAGGCAGCACTAGTCGACTAGTTTTGATTCAACTTTAATCATAAATTCATAAATTATATTCATTTGATTAAACTTGATATTTAATGTTAATGTCGTGAATGGTACAGGTTTCTCAAGGGGTCATTGAACTGGAAAATATTTTGAGAAAGATGATGGACCACAAGCTCGGGATACATTGATATAAGGGATATTCCATATAAAATATATGCCTTGCGATGTCGCCTTTAAACCCGCCTTTCACCAATTGAGGTAACGTAGCTAAATTTATGAAGGTGACATAGATTCCAGTGTTGAATTTGAGGTAGGTCATTTATGTTTACGTTACGAGTGATACTTACCAGTGTTACTTTATGAGTATGATTATAACGGCGCTTACAATACCGTGTTATACGTGCTCCCGAGCCAATGGATGGTCCCAGTAGATTCAATTTCTTCGATAATGTTTGCTGCGAAGAATCTGAGAAAGTTAACCTTGGCTTTGCCTCACAGCTTACACCTCATCAGTAAGTCCAATTGATTAGCAAGTGGTTACCAGAAAACGTGCGAGTGCATAATGAGTTATTTTAAGCAATTTTGTCGATGTTCAGTGATAGATATCTGAGCATAGATTTCCGTTCCTTTAATTAATGTCGAAGTATATGCTATAGCTATGCGGTAATATATGTACTAATATTGATAAGAAATAGTATACTTGACATAATCATTAGCTTATACAAGCTACTCGTGGCCTATAACATGTGCAATTGCACGTACATCTTGCACACTTCTCATTTTCCAACTCCTTAAAGCTATTGATACCCTGAGGCCCCAAACAAAATTTTGTACATATATGTTAAATGTTTACTGAGAAAAACGTCTGCTG
Source organism: Phorcus lineatus (assembly GCA_921293015.1). Taxonomy (NCBI): domain Eukaryota; kingdom Metazoa; phylum Mollusca; class Gastropoda; order Trochida; family Trochidae; genus Phorcus; species Phorcus lineatus. The sequence continues at coordinate 55,506,865 of OV121086.1, read as the reverse complement.
TTAACCCTCCCCCATTACTTTATTCTCATCGTCTTACCCATAACATGGGCCGGTGCGTTTAGTGGTTTCTCTCTAAGACACAAGATAAGTGTGTACTATACGCATGTAACCCCATGAAGACAAATTCATTTACCATGGAGGCTTTGAAAGATAAATCTACTACTCTTCGGTAAGTTTTTTCGTTTCTGTAAGAAGTTTAACTGTCAAACAAGACGAATAAATAATAAGACTCTTATTGATCTAGAAATATGTTTTGATACATTATTGATAGAAACACTTACAGGAATTTACAACCCTATTATGTTACAGTTGTATAAGATCTTTTTCTCTATAGATATGTTGTATTGAGTATGACACGTATTAATATTTGTTTTATTATTCCAGGCGCACGATTCATCGAAGAATGTTTATTTATGTTAACTTACCAGAAAATATATCTATTCAGCATTGTTACTAGTGCACCAGATTACATTTCACGAGGAATCCAATATAAAATTAATGTATGTTTCTTGTAGCTAATAAAAGTTTGCCAGACGCTTCAGTCTTAGAATCATGATGTAAATGGCATCATATTAATATTGTTGCTGAACTACATTGAACTTTTTATCAACGCCTACATTAGTAACATATCGTGTCGAGTTGCATTTTAAAGCAATAAGTTATAAACTCTTCAAAAAAAGAAACTTGACATTCATGCAAAATTGATTTTTCGAAACGTGTCAATTTTTTTCATGATACATACCTGTAATTTAAAGAAAGGCTTGCTCAAAAGTGTAAATTTACCAAAAACAATGGCCCAAAACGTTTACGTTGTGTTCAGGGATGAAAACGAGCGATTCGTCCAAATACATTTTTGCCAAAGCACGTGCAGGATGTGATCATGAAGGGTGACATGCAGACACGTCTGCTTTAGGGGTTTAAAAAGCCATATCAGCCGCTGTTTATTCAGACTACACAACATCGGTACAGCGACCTGAAGAATGCCAAGACTGAACAGAGCGCAACGCAACAACGCTAGTGGCAGACTGCAAGCAGGAGCGACGCATCGAAATGTTGCAACACACTTTGGCGTGTCCAAACAGACCATCTCTTCATTGTGGACCCGTTTCAACACCCGAAACAGCGTTGATGATATGCCAAGGTCATGCAGACCAAGGGTGACTACTCGGGCCCAAGATCGGTTCATCCGACTGCTCCACCTTCGGGAACGCACCAGGACAGCAACGTCAACAACAACGCAGATACCAGGCCTGCGTCGAATTTCCGACCAAACGGTACGCAACAGGCTGAGAGAGGCTGGACTTTTTCCACGACGACCGGTTCGACGTCCCGTTTAAACGCAACATCATCTGGCGGAACGTCTCCAGTGGTGTCAACAGAGGATGAGATGGGCACGTGCAAGGTGGAGAACCGTTCTCTTCACTGATGAGTCCCGTTTTCTGCTTCGACGAAGTAATGGACGTGCACGTGTATACCGACGTCGTGGAGAACGTTATGCTGCCAACTGTGTTAAGGAGGTTGTCCCATTTGGAGGTGGGAGTGTCATGGTGTGGGCCGGGATTCGTCACCCCTTGTGCATTTGGTGTAACCTCACAGGAGTACGGTATAGGGACTTGATCCTACAGCCTTACGTTATTCCTCACGTCAACGTCCATGGTGGTCTCTTTCAGCAGGACAATGCTCGACCACATGTTGCACGTGTTTGTCAAGACTTTTTACAGCGTAACAATGTCCAGATATTGCCATGGCCAGCCAGGTCACCAGATTTGTCACTAATTGAGTATCTCTGGGACGAACTGGATTGACGCGTGCGCAGTAGGAATCCACAACCCCAAACACTTCCAGGACTTCTTTCAGCACTTCAGCACGAATGGCAGAACATTCCACAGGCTGTGATTGACAACTTGATTGCATCCATGGGTCGTCGGTGCCAAGCAATAATCAATGCCAATGGTGGCCATTACCGATACTGACATTTGTGCACCCCTGTGATGTTGAAACACTTGTGCACCTGTGCATTTCAAGATCATGCTTATTCTAAATTAAATTTACTGAACAGAGATCTTCAAACAGCGTTTTAGTTTTCATTTCAATGTTTAACTTGCATCTGTGGTCTTTATATCGAACTTTGAAAGTCAGTGTCAAGTTTCTTTTTTTGAAGAGTTTATATCACATTTTGGCTAAATGTTCCGTGCAGCAATCCAAACATGATATACAATACGTCAATTAATCCAATAGTAACTCAACATCTGCACACTGAACTTTGGAAAATTTTGGAAATTTTGCACTAGGAAATTGTCACCTTGCACATTCCACTTTCATTGAGTTACTTGTATTGGGTATTTGTGACAGTGTACAGTGAAATACGCTAGTGGCTGAAATACTCCTCAAACGGCGCTAAACAATAACGCACTCATTCTAACCGTACATGTTATCCTTTTTTTCTTTGTAAATTTAACTAATAAAACGAGAAAATCTTCTCGACAACTGCGAGTGTTAGATGATTAAACACTGTAAGTAAATGCAGGTAATTAACTTCATCTATGAATTTATGTTCATCATTTAAACCTTAATCGTCCTACTTTTTATACTGGGTGTCAATTTGTGTTTTTCATTTGTAAAAGAGGTACTTGTATTACTGCACGTCAATTCTTCATCAAAATGGTACTTTTTTGGATTGCTTTGAAAAACACACTGGCATTGATTAGCATCTTGACTATGAAGTTATCAACAGTTTTTTAGATAAAAATTAAACAGATCACCTGAACCTATCATAGAGGTTATACTGACCAAATCCCTCCATTTAAAACCTGTAGTTTTATTCGCCTAACATTTCTGTGTCATGAACGTGTTCATTCAAAACTGAGAACGACGGCTTTAAGTAGGTATATTTTCTCCTTATTGATTTTGACATGTTTCCCGCTTGGGGAGCTCTGGCCTTGAACAAACCTCAGAATAGCAATTGTTAAAGCATCTCGGCTTTATCCTGCACATCCCGTCATAATCGCTTAGAAATCATTTACAAGCATAAATCCTTCAAGAAACCTGAAAGGCTCACATTTTTGCACTCGAAGTGTCAATTTTATTACGTTTGAGGATGTGTGCACTCACGTTAGCGTTCTCTTGTTCATTGAGATACTTCATATTGTTACCATGAACCTACGCCTAATAAAGGAAAATTTAAGGCGGCAGAAATCACGAAGGGTTGACAATATCTTAACGGTTGTGCCTAATTCCGAAATAATGATTGTTGAAGGTGTAGTTTAATGAATGTTGATATACATGTATGGTGCTAACGACTTACAATTGAAAACAAATAAAGTCTCGAGCAACAACAAGATCGAGCACCATATGGTCTTGATATATAGCAGAAATGTTATCTTTCAAGCTGAGCAACTTTGTGATATTACTTGCATCTTTGTAAAAAAACGAGTTGTGAATGAACAAAGGATAGTAAGGGTTTTTAGTACCATAACTGATAGTAATAAATTATTTAGATCTTTCTCACACGTATTTTCATATTTAATCATTAAAATTGTAGTAAAGATTTAAAAGAGAAGATAAACAGCAGTATTTGATATCACATATAATTTATCAGTGCCGCACAATATGCCGAGTAAACAAATATTTTCAAATTTAAATTCATCCAAAAGTTAAAGTCCACCTTTTACTGATAGTTCAAAACAAAATAAATACGAGAACATTCTTACATATGTATTATGATAAGAGATACTTTTGAAATAAGGATGAGTTCAGAAATTAGATTAAGATACATAGAAGATTTACATACATTGTTAGTATGTAGTTATTCTTAAATATTTCTCACTTGAATGATATTAGTGACGAAACTAAAATTCATATATATTTAATTCTTCCCCCTTTTATTCAATTTCATAAAAGTTTAATAACTGATTACAATATTTTAAAAATATTCTCTTAACAGATATTCGAACGCTATTATGTAACGATATCTATGTTAGAGTTTAAGCTTCAGTTTAGATGTTTTTCCCTTTTTCATATCAGTTCAAAACAAAAGTAAAATTGGCAGCCTTAAGGTCTGTATCCCCTTGTTTATGACCGAGCTTACTGAATTAATTGATAATTTTTAACTCCTATATTCTTTAGTCTGTCTTATGAGGTATTAAACAATGCTGAAAGGTTTATTGTTCATGAGTTACGACTTTTCAATCACCCCATAGAAAAATCTGCGTTTTTTTAAACCCTTGACGCTCCCTTGTGACCGGAAATGACTGTTCACGAGCGATTATATTTATTTATTTAAAGACCTTATCCAAAATTCATAGCTTTCCAGTAAAGTCACAAATAGTGTGGTAGTGTTGTTTCAGTAAAACAAGTATTAACAATTGTAGAAATTCAATCATTTGTATAGTTCAGATGAGAATAGATACCATATTTTGCAGTACATGTCTGTAATATTTGCGTATGTAACCGAAGTATAAGCTAATTACGATTGGAAGATAAACTATTTCTATTTTAGTCGAACCGCATAATTAGTCACAGGAAACAGCATTAATATGTTATTTGTTTCAAAACTGAGCTTACATAGCAGTGTATTTGTAGATGCTTAAAATAGAAAACAGACCAGAACCAGTTGGAAACTGAGAACATTTTTATATGGAAATATAACCTTCACCTTGGCGCGAGGTCTAAGTTCATTTAGTTTTCCCATCAGTGTCGTATTGGCAGAAAGACAGCAATGCAAAGAGTTCAACTCAATGGCTTTCATTTGAATGTTTTGACGCATGCCTATCCTAATGAAGTTCTAATGTCCCATAAGTAGTCCTACAAGTTATCTTTCGATATATATTCTCTTTATGGTATGAATTTTAGTCACTATCGATAATTCTAAAACATGTTGCTTGAATCAGACTTGAATTGGATTTTCTATGAAGGACACGCCCGTGTTAGCCTTACAACATCATTGTTTACAGACATTCATGCTTGTATATATATTTATGTTTATTATACGTGTTGGATCTTTCATTAATGAAAGTGAACCTTTGGCATCATGTTAAAGAAAGTGAAAACAATACTTTAAATGAATTCGAAGCCCCTTATATTTCAGTCGTTTAAAAAAAATAGGTAGGTTCTCAAACACAAAAAACTGTTCAGGTATATAAAGAAGCTTTAAAAGGTAAATGTAGTTTTGAATCGTATTTTCAACCTCATACACCATGCATACTAGATTATTATATTCCATAAACAATGTTATACCTTTAATGCTGATTTGATGGGGATAATAATAGTGAAAATTAACTGAAACAGGATGCTGAGGGTTGAAAGAGTCTATCAGTACCTTTTTGTACTTGAGACAAGCTAGTTAGGTGACACCCTCAGCAAGTATGGCACTTGTACATTGGCAATGAATAAAATATTAGAAGGCACATTTAATAACATGTGAAATCATTTACTTGACAGTGGATAACATTTTTCCTACTGCATCATGGATGATTCGGTTTTATAAATCTGATGAAAATCGTTATTTTTGAAATAGTATAGTAGAAATACAATATTTATTATAAAGATCATATTCAAGAGAGTGGAGGACAATGGCGCAGCAAAATGATTGCAAGAATCAATTGTAAATTGCCCTTGTATAGCTTACTGAATATGGCTGTAGCGACCCAAGAAATCTCTATAATAGGATAGGTAACATAACTAAATCGAAAAATTGTGGGATCAATCGAACATATAACGAGGTTATATAATGTTGATGTTAAAAATAATCACGTATCAATAACAATATAAAAAAACATTCAATGAATTTAGATAACCAAAGATATATTATTTCATGAAAAGTTTTTAAAAAGAGACAAATTCTACAGATTGTTTCCTGTAACTATAGCTATATTATAACAAAGCAATTGAAAAGTTTGACTTGTTTGGATGTAATGTTTTCATGCCAAAAATCTCTCTTTCAGGTAAGGTGTGCAATATTATATAACGCAGTCGTCTAATGGATGTAATTAAAAGGTGAGACGTTAGGACACTTTATGTAGTTGACCAAGATTAATCTCAAACTACTTAAAAATGTTTATCTCGCCTCCCCTAGAGTTTTGTGTACTTAATTTTGATGTTTTCGGCTGCTCTTTTCTGGACCAAGTGAAAACCATTATGACCTTCATCAATGAAACTTCCATATATAGCGGTATCTTTTTGGGTTTTCAACCTCTTTATATATTCATTTTTGGCTGTGCTCTAGAAATTACAAACCATAAGGTCTACTTGATACTAGTATGTTGAACAATCGTCATTTGTTGTAGTTATTGTTTTCAACATTATATTTATATTTTGCGGTTTCCATAGAAACCCAAAGTAGTATGTTGTTACCAGACCAAAGCTCAAAAGCCAAAAGGTGTGTTCCTGAACAAGACCTCAAGCCTTCCTCATTGAAACTTGGTGTAAAACAGTAATCGAGTAAAGTGGAGTCGTTTCCAGGTTAGAACCTGAAAGCGTAACTCTGAACACATTGAGGATCTTAAAGAATTATCTTTTCTGGGATACGCTGAACACATTGAGACTAAGGATCTTGAAGAAGTATCTTTTCTAGGATACGCTGAACACATTGAGAATAAGGATCTTGAAGAAGTATCTTTTCTGGGATACGCTGAACACATTGAGACTAAGGATCTTGAAGAAGTATCTTTTCTGGGATACGCTGAACACATTGAGACTAAGGATCTTGATGAAGTATCTTTTCTGGGATACGCTGAACACATTGAGACTAAGGATCTTGAAGAAGTATCTTTTCTGGGATAAATTCAGTTCCAATGATCTGCTTAAAATAGTTTTCAAATAAGATATGATATATTAAGGATTATTCAAAAATACTGCTTCATAGCTATTGTTCAATGTATTTCCCACTTCTTTAAGCCAACTGATGTTAATTCATGTTTGGCCCTTTATATCTATATCTAACAATACAAGAATAGAAATTCCTGATGGTCGTCATTTTGTACAGATATTCAAACATAGTCCCATTTATACCCATAGAAGTTATGAAATTTGCGTCTATATGTGATAAATTAAAAACTAAAAAATAATCCATCATAAATTGCTTTAAACTTAATGCTCCCTTTTATCTCAGATAACATGACCAAATAATGATACAATTTAATCATGAACATACATTGAAAAACAAATTACAGTGTCAATTAAGTACATATATCTGCTGTTATAATCACAAACATATTGCTTATAATGAGATTATTAAAGAAACATTATTTTATATAATAGATTTCTGCACAGCACATATTTCTCCTTGAATCTGTGTTTTGCAGTAGACAAGACATTATGCAAAAGGATGCTTTATTTAATGTGTCTGAGAAATGCATGATGGCAGAATTCTCTAATCAGATTATCACAAGATCAACAATACCACACCAAGCATCTTACACAAATATATTGCTATTTTGGGCTTGGTACAAGGTAAATAGATTCCTTGAACATAACATTTGCCAATTGAATAAACAAAATATGTGTTTAGTCTAACATAATTGTCAGGAGACAGGACAGTCATTGTGCTTTTTGTAACATTGGTGATATATTCTGTAGATATGCTTTGGGGATCTTGAACATCAACTGGTTTGAAACAAGATGAAAAAGAAACAAGTTAAAGTGGCTGCTTGTTAAGTAAAATCCCGTAGGAACTAGAACAGAGTAATACTTATCTAACGTAAATACTGTCACAAGAGTCGTTACTAGTCCAATTTATCTTACTTTTACAGCTTGAACATAACGATTTGTGACTTTGGAAATAAGCAAAATTAAAGGTCTTACACTGGAAATATCAACCTTTACAGCAGTGATTTGATTCCTGGGTAAAAAAGGTAATTTCAATCACGATATGGAAAAAGTTACAACGATTTCAGAATGAGGTTTTTATTTTCTTTCACTAACAAATCCAGGCATAATTTTAAAGTCATACTTCACGTTATATACATCATAATTAAAATGATTGTAATCGTGTTTGTGGGCGTTAATACATGATGTTATTGTGCGAGAACATACTCAGTGAACTAGATGTGATTGATTTCTTTTAGACATTTCAGCAGTGAATGTATATAACGTCATAATGAATTACCTTAGTTGTAATGATTTGGTGAGGTGGTATATATAGTCAGAGAGTCTGACAATCTTATGTTATTCTACAACGCAAATTAAGTGCGATATTAGTCATATTTAGGAAGCTATGCATAACATTATTAGAACCTAGGACATATATTTCATATCAAGATTGGTACTATACCCTTCAAGACTGCTCAAGGTACACATGTGTTATTCTTACAGGGCATTTTAAAGGTTAACACAGCAATAAATATATGTTCTATTTTACATTCTTAAGATATTTCCATCGATTTAATACTTAGTTAGTAACAGGTAAAATTTAATGAGTCTTAAAAATCTACACTGAAAATAATATGAGAATTAATGTGTCATGAAAATCAGCAAAATATGTGGGCTGGAAACTATAGATTTTGTATCCCGATTGTATGTCATGTACGTGGACTTGTATGTTTTACACAGGGTCTTGTGCGAATTTATTGATGTCAACCTGTCTTCCTTTAAAACTGTCCAACTGAAGATTTCTTCTAGAGGACATCTTAGTGGATAATATTTTGAAACGGATGATGATACAGTGCTGTGAAGTGTCTGTTCATCCAGATCTTCCATCTTAATTCAGTTACCTCAGTTAGTTATATCACCTAGTCTTTAAAAAACTAATGGTTTCAAGAACACGATCGTTTAAAAGAAATGAGCTCAAGTCTTTCATTGTTGTTTGATGTCTGTCCTTGAATCATGTAAAGAAATAATTCCGATGAAGTTATGTTCTGCACTATAACCTCTTCTAATTTTATCTTCTAAATTTTATTGTGAACTATAAACTTTATAATTAATATTCAATTTTACTCGCTTTTGATTATTTATATATATAACTTTTATTATTTATGTAATTATTTGATATGAACATTTCAACGTTCCATGAATTTAGGGAAAATGCTTTACAAGATGTTCTACACAAACTATGGACAATCCTTATTGCTGATGTCAGTCATTTTTACTGCTTGAGAAGCTCCTACCTTGAATCAAACTCAGAATAGCAATTGTTTAAGGAATGGTTAGAATATATCTTATTTACTCACAAATAGAGCAAAAGAATTTATTTGAAAAACGAAAATTATTCAATAGGGAAGTATATCACATGAATTTATCTATTTTAGATCAGTTAATATCTTTACAATATTAAATTCTATTTAAGATTTTACTCTTAAAGTTAGACTTTTTTTCAATTATAAATAATCATCCTTTACCCATTTTACACTCTTTAATAACTTATCCCTTTGTTGTCAAGAGTGGGAAGATATCTTTGATAAACAGAAAAGTGGTTTTTGAATAGTTAAAACGTTTTGCTTTTAAGCCATAAAAGCTTCACCAATACTTGACATTGGTATTCATGATGGTATCGAGGATGATATTTCATTTACATCGAGGCACATGGTCAAAAGTTTCCTTTCCCAAGAAAGTAACGACAAGGATCGTTAAAAACAATTGTGTTGGCAATAAAAAAAAGTCTCGAAAAATGGATTTCCAGTAGTGAAGTATAGTGTAGTGTTAAAATCTGATATGCTGTTCTTTATCAATGGAGTGGATTACCCATCACTTTTAAAAACCCCTTTTTAGAATATCGATCAATTTTGATGCTTGGAAAGCGTTTCCGCAATTAAACAACTAACAGCGTCGGTGAACAGTGTGCTAAACATGACAATTTAAACATTTTCTCGTCATTGGGTTTAAAAACAACTCAATACAATTGCAAGTGTTCATTAAAATTAAGTTTACATGCAAGTTTCGAAACCCAGTTAACAAACATATTGACAATTCTGTTAATGAGACAACCGCTGATTAAAGAAGTATTTGTGTCTCGTCAACCACGTTTTCTGAAGTAAAAATTATTCTCAACACCATTCTCGAATGAAGAAGGAAGAAAGTCATTTATCCAGACACACAAAACTTCTTATGTTGAAATTAACGAAAACGTAATGCATTTCTTCTTCAATTATTAAAAGAAACTTGAACAGTTACTGGGGAATCAACAGAATATTTATTGGTTATTCATGTTGACAAGTAGAATTTAAATATTTTATCTTTCAGGGTATAAACGCGGTTTATAATCAAAGTTTTTTTTAATTTGAATACGCTAACGTTTCACTTTATAAAGGAGGCAACCTTTCTTGTCTCCGATATCCTTTTATTGTCAGTTGGGTTGATATATGAAAAGTGAAAATGAACTACAATGTAGGTATTAAGCAGGAAAGAGTGATTATCTTAATTTTGAATTCACAACATGAAAAATGTAACTTACAAAGCTGGTTATGTTGTACTTAAGTAATATCTAGCGGGGTCCTTGTTTACGACTCTATAGACGCCTAAGTAAGCAAGAATGTCAGTGTTTGTTTGGTTTACACATCGTGCATGATCAAGTGTTCTATATTTGCATCGATAGACTCTTGTCTCCAGCTCCAAACAAAACCAACTGCTAATGTAATTTTCAAGTACTCTCAAGTTGATAGGAAAATGTTGTTAGAAAGATTTAATCTTAAACATCAACTCAGTGGAAAAATATTTTTTCCGCTAAGCATATTACTAGATGTACGTGTTGTAGTTGTTAAGCATAACAGACTCGTGAGATATTTTTGATGAACAATCGCTTATACGCGCAGTGGATTTTGTTTATACCTCATTTATATTGAAAGGAGACAACTTTTTTTAGACGTTTTAAGATTAGTGGTATTGGCATTTAAACCCGAAGGTAATACTTAAAGTATAGGGTTTACAAAAATATAGGGTATTTATTTTATGCATTGAAAAGTGTCATAATTAATATTCTAAATTGAATTTTTTCATCAAATATATGTTACAGCAGATAATTTAAAACAGTTCTAGCTTAAAATAATAATGACCATTCTTAATTTCAAATACTTCGTTCCAAGCCATTCAAATAATCCCACATAAGACACATGTAGAAATTGGTGTAAAGTCGACCCCGTATACAGAATCGATTTTCTTACTTTAAAGTGTTCTTGTTTGGTATGTAGGTTTCCGGTTCTTAGTAGCTATGGCCTTTGCGAACAGATCCCACTATTCATAAATCGACCAATCAATCTGGAGTATCAAAAGCGTTTGTCGTAAAATACAGTACTTAACGGTACATAATCAGTGTTCATTTCTATATTACTTTATTTAATAAATAAATTTATCGTAAGTTGTTTTTTGTATATCTTTACATTAACTGAAGAATTGTACTTTGTGAGGGATATTTCAAAATGTCAAAATATGGTTTCTATACTTGGTGATTTATGTCATTAAGAAAGATAAAAAGTTGATGAGAGTTGAGGAAAAATGTTATCAGTTCTTCTCTCCGTTAATAAGGTCAATAAAAATTAAGTTTTAATGATAACAGTAGTGAAGTTTTAATGTCGGATACAATTTCTGTGATAAGATTTTTAACACAAAAAGGACTCATAAAGTTCAAAGATATGAACGTTAATGTTGTTTTAAAGTTCATGATACCTGATATAATTTTGTATCATATCTCTTAAATATAAATTTATTATGACATGGCATACAATACTTTTAAGATGCGTTTCGAATTATGATTTAAATGTTATTTAATACATTGTATATTTGACTTACGTTCTTTACGAAGGTTATGAATCTTAAAGTGCAACTCCCAGGTGATTTTGCTCCAAAATTGTCCGTCTATATACACTGTGCTTCGCATGTGTACATCTAATAGACATGAAAAACACATTCATTAGTCAAAAGGCATCAATATCATAAAAACCTTAGTTATTCGGATGAAGGATGTTTTTAGCAAATCGTAAAAGAAGTTGAAAACTGTACCGTTTACGTCACTGTAACACGTCACACGTATCGGCCATCCTACTTTACGGAAAACACCGGGAAAAAACGCGATTTTGTCCGATGGAATGTGTGACGTCCCTGTGAAAAACAGATGGCCTCTGTCGTATCTTTACACTGTCAGACAATGAAATAGCGCGGATTACAGGAGCCATTCCAGTCGACCAATTCGTGAAAAAACTGGCAAGATATCTCCTTATGATCTTCTGACGCAATGGCAAAAAGGAAAAAAAAAATAACAATGACGATAAAGTTGAATAAATGTCCATTACATAATCCGGAAGGGAGTCTCTTGAAATTGAACTCAAACGACCCCAAAAAAATTACTGTACTAATTTCGGTCGAAAAAAACATTGGCAAACGTACGTGTTTTTACTGATACCCTTACCCATGTATGGTCAGATGATGATTAAAACAAACATAACTGTTGTGTTACTTTTTTTTGTCGTTTGATTTAGCGAAATACCGCTCGGTTACATAAGTCAACTTGCACGTACAATGCAGCATTAATTATTATACAGAGTGTGAAATAATTTAATGAATCGTGGACAGGTTCAATATGAAATTACCAGCTGCATTCTTATTACTTATTATAAAATTGAATATTATAATATCATGTTACGAATGCATAGTAAAAACATAACTGGTGGTTGTTGAATCTGGCAAAATCTTTCAATTATATACTGATTTCGCTAAATGATATATGTGCATGACGTGCCGATTTTCGAAATGGACTTTTTATTGTAAGCTTTCCATGTAAAATCCATGAACAGTCTTTATTCTTGTGACCAAATTAAAAAAAATTTCAAATATTATAAACCTTCATTCATTCTTTCGTCCGTTTTCATACTACCTTTGGAATTCTAAAAATAAATTAGCCTGTGTGCAAATAATCTGATCAACCGCCCTTCACCTATTCACTAGGAATTAAGATAACATTTTTTAAACATAAGTCTATCAAAATATATGTTATTACAAACCGTGTATTGACAAAAGAAATACAGTGAAATAATTTTCTAAAAATGGATATCAATACAGAACACTATGAAACTTATTATTGGTTCAATTATTATTTTACTTTTTAGGTGTTGCAATAAAAAATAGATAAATTATTATTTGAAGTTTACAAATCATAAATAAGAATTCTCAAGCACATTGTTTTGTTTGATATTTTTTTTACTTGCATATTGACAGCACACAAAATTGCCTTGTTTGCTCTAAGTGCTATTTTCCCCCTAACATATTATTTGCATTGCCTGTTACAATAAAATAAACTGCTGTGAATGCTGAATAAATTCATGCAGTGATTTACATAACCAAGATATCAAACTAATGGCATTGCATGTTCAATTTAAAAAAATTTAAAAAATTTCAGTCATGTATGGACATCTTCTGTGTATTGTTATTAAAAAGTAGGGGGAAAACATGCATTGAGATGATTGACTTTCAATAATTTTGAAAGTCAAGTTCGGCACACAGAATTATTGGGCTTGACATAATTTCCAAGCTTTGCACAAAATTATATTTAATTTCCCGATGAAGGAGAATAAGTTAAACAATATTTGATATCTGATCTGATTGAATAAATTAAATTAAATAAATCATCTCTGGTTAGATAATAATAAAATGTATTATATTCACTTTAGTCTGCTTTGTATTAAAGTATTAAAGCTTAATTACAAAAATTCTTGAAATAATTAAGGTATTTAATTTTATAATTTAGAGTTGAAAAACTAATATGTAAATGGGGTCATTTGGTAATTTTACATCCTTTTCAAAATTCTAATATCAACAACAAATTATCTGTGTGCAGTTACTTTTAACCTCTATGATTTTGTGATTTACTCAAATTCCCTCGTATAACGAATTAATCTTCACCGATTGTTCAAATGTTTCTTCACACACTTGTACTGATGTAGATGGAGGCCGCCTTTCGAAAGTCACGGCAGCGAAATAATTTTAACAAAACTCGGCCACTGACGAGAGCTGTGTTAGAGAGACTTACGATGACAGAACAGGCTGAATAATGAAGTGATATCGATACATTCGACAGTAAACTGAAGAATTTAGGGAAATTATAACAAGGACTCACTCACCAGTGTTTTTAATATTGGGTGCATTAGCCATTATCCGTGTAGACACAGTGAAAAGCAGTGGTTTGAGACCGCGAATTTATCTTGTGAATTGTTTCCATATAAAAGTCATCATAAGGTTTATTCCCTTTTTTTAAATTTCCATACAGCACTTTAATTTGGAAAACAACCACCCTAAAACGTCCTGAGTTTTCAATAGCTACAAGAACACGATCACCTTATTGTGAAACGTGGTGTTGTTTACGATTGTTATGGAGGCTACGTCACGTGTGTTTGCCACAGTTGATGTCATATCCGGTTGATTTTACGGAGCAATTTACTATCCTTTTTTAAATCGTAATTATTTACATAATCAATTAATCTTAACTTGTTAAAACCTGACGTAAATTCGTTTCAAGAAGGATATATTATGAAAATATGCACATAAGTGTACAGTATGGCTTGGTTAAATAAGGTATATTTACCCGGGAGCCCCACTTTAATAGATATAGATCTATAAAAGAAAGATGAGAACATTATCATAAGCAATGGTCTCAACATGAATTTTCTTAGACCATTCTGAGGTCAATGCAACTTTCTAAGCAATTGGTATGACGAGAGAAAAAGTAACTTTTACGTATATTTCGTACATATATAACCTGCCAGTTGGCAAACTGTTAACCATAGAAGGGGCTATGATATTTACAGCCTTATTTCCCAAAAAGTCACTATTATTTGTGTTGCAAATTGTTTAGGTTAAAAAATTGTGATTCATAATAATAGTAACCGAACCCGTCAAAAATAGAAATCTCGAGAAGTTGAAAACCCTTGACGATTGCTGGTTCCTCCAGACATAAAGTTTAATAGAAATGGGTCTTTCAATTTCCTAATTGTACTCCGGAAATGATATTGGAACGGATATATGTGTTTCGTAATCATCACATAACATTGTGTTTTCATGATCTTTAATAAATCATAATGTAATGACGATGGCCATGATACATGTGGTTTTATATATGCGCATGCGCATCCACAGGGAGCGCTCATTAGGCCTCACTGAGGGGAGTAATAATTGTTTGTTAACAGTCTAACATCTCCCTTTCTTTGAGATCACTTGTTACTATGGTTAAACTCTCATGAACAAACACACTTAATTGAAAACTGTAAAACATTAACAAATGGAAAGAAAGCCATAATCAACTACTTCTGTCTTGCATAGAAGCCTGAAATTTTCCCATAACCAATTTAACTGGAATTCAATATGAAATTATATAATTAACCTTAAATGCTGAACTGGTAACTAAAAGCTCACTTAGAGTTCATGGAATATTCTTCCTGACAATGAAGAAAACTTGAACAATGAATTTAAAGTGACTGGATTTAATGCTAGGCTATTTTTGTAATCTAATCTTTCATTCGCTTTAAACACTAAACATAGTCATTGAATCTCTGTGGCTTTTTCTCAATTCTACCACTGGACGTCTTTGATACGGCTGTAGGTTGCGGCTGTTCGCAATGGACACTTCGCTCGACACTCACAGACGTGTCAATGTTGGAGTTCTGTTCACATGTTATTGGAAGATTGACATTACACTCAGGAGTAATGTCGACACTGCCTGGTGGCACCAACTGTAGATGTCTGCGATTACGCCTGAGATTACCTTTTGGGGTTTTCACCAAATAGGATCTCGGTGTTGAGGCACATCCCTGAACAACACCTGGCATAATCCAGCCTTTCTCCCCATCAATCTGCAGACGAACTCCGTCTCCAGGAGGGATTTGGCACTGTGGTGTCGATCAAAGAATTTCCTTGAAGATTCCTTGTGAAAGTTGTCACTGGATCTCAGTGAGTCGAAATCAGGCCATTTAGGCTGCAACACCTTCTCAAGAGTTGGGAGAGTACCATGGGGTTGTCTTCCCATTATCAATTGAGGTGGACTTTTCCCAGTAGACACATGAGCTACAAATTGCGGCCCATTATTTGTAACAAGCTCCTCTGGGATACCCCACCGTGAGAAGATGCATTTAAGCTTGCCAATGACGCCCTTTGATGTAGTGTCCTTCAGATGCACTACTTCCAGATAACGAGAAAAGTAGTCAACCACAACATGATATTGGTGTCCCTTTTGTACACATAAATCGGCTGCAACTTTCCGCCAGGGTCGATCAGGCAGCGAAGTTGGCTGTAGAGGTTCTTTTCTTTGTTTTGATTGGTTGGTTTGACAAAATGCACAGGAAGATACCTTTTCTTGAAAGTGTTGATTGAGATCAGGCCATCATACAGTCATTCCCGCACGTTCACGACATTTTGTCAGTCCCTGGTGTCCCTCATGAATTCTTGTGAGAATGTCACTTCTCATTACCTCAGGCACTACAATCCTGTCTCTGTACAAAAGTATATATCTGGAAATAGAGAGTTCGCTTCTCACAGAGTAGTATGCTCGTGCTGATAAATGTACGTCTCTGTACACTGTAGGCCATCCATTCCTTGTCAGTGACATGATGAGTTGAAGAGTCTTGTCCTGACTGGTAACAACCCGAATCTCTTCCGAGTTTCTGGTCTGAAATAGGTTTGGTTTCAAAGACTGATTCAGCAAAGGCTTCAACTTCCTCAACCAGGTTTTGTACTTCAGCTGTACTGGGCTCATCTTTGACTTTCAATGGCGCCCTGGAGAGCATATCCGCCACCACCATGTTCTTCCCCGCTACGTATTCGGCAACTGGGTTGAATCGCATCAAACGCATGAGGAGACGAGTACATCTCATAGGTGCCCTGTCTAAATCTCATTTATTGATCAGGGGTACTAGCAGCTTATGGTCTGTCAGTAGTCTGAATGACTCCAATCCATACAAGTATCTTGCAAACTTCTCGCAAGCCCATACACTCGCTAGGCATTCTTTCTCTATATGAGAGTACCGGGTCTCTGCAGGGGTTAAGGTTCGTGAACAGAAAGCAACTGGTAAAGAGCTTGTCACCATGCTGTTGTAGGAAAGTCGCTCCGAGACCATAGCTGCTGGCATCAGCACTCACAATTGTGGGTTTCTCCAGGTCATAGAACTGTAAGACAGGCGGACTAGTTAGCATTTCTTTGACTCTCGAGAATGCTGTCATCCACACTGAATCCACTTTCAGCAAGTCGCTCATCGGACGAAGAACAGAGGACAGGTCTGGCAAATACCGTCCCAGATAGTTTATCATACCCATGGCTCTTCGAAGCTCTGGTATATTTGTTGGTGCTGGTAGGTCCTTAATAGCCTGAGTTTTAGCGTTTTTGAGTTTCACCCCATGTTCACTGATTACATGTCCAAAGTAAGTGATGGATGATTTGCGGATTTCACATTTGTCCCTGTTTAACTTCATGCCTGAGTGTTTAATGCGTTCAAAAACACTGTTCAGTCTGTCATCATGCTCCTTGACAGTTCGGCCCCAGATCAAAACATCGTCCATGATGGCTTCTGACCCATCGATTCCTTTGAGAACTTCACACATTTTCCTCTGAAAAATCTCAGGAGCATATGTTATTCTGAAGGGAACTCGTTTAAAGCAAAAACGACCAATTGGTGTGATGAAAGTTATTAGGAGACTGCTATCAGGATCCAATGGAATCTGGTGGAATCCGCTTGATGCGTCTATTTTTTTAGAAGAAACGAGCTCCATTTAGTTTTGGAATGACATCCTTAAAGGTTGGGAGAATATATCTTTCACGTTTAACAGCAACGTTTAACTTTTTCAAGTCTACACATATCCTGATTTTGTTGTTGCGTTTCACAACTGGAACCAATCGGTGCACACCATTCTGTGGGCTGTGTCACTTCCTCAATGATTCCATCTTGAACCATGCGCTTCAACTCGGCTTCTACTTTTGGCAACAGTGGGAATAGCACTCTTCTTGCTGTAGACAAACTATACGGAACAGCATCTTCCTTCAACACAATTTTGACAGGTTCACATTGTGACAGTCCTATGTCACCGAAAACATCTGCATGTGTTTCTGTGACATGTGAGATACAGTTATGTGTGACTAGTCCCATAGTAGATGCAACCCTCTGCTTAGAAGATTGCTTGCATGGCCGCTGATAACACTCATTCTGAAACTGTATGACACATTGTTGATATATGTATCTGCTGCAAATTCTCCAATGCATGACAACTTTCACCCAGGACTATCAAGTTGTCTAACAGCATTACACAGTTTTGGTTTGTGTGGAAGTTTATCATTAAGGCCTCATAGATCACTGATATGTCCGCACCTGTGTCTATTTTAAACAAGACAGGCTTTCCTCCAATTACTAGGCTGATTTTCAAGCTTCTGTCTCCTCACATGTGACAGATCCAAGGAAATAAGAGTCGTCCGCTTCACAGTCTGTTGGGTCAATCACTTCGTTCACATCATTAGTGCGACTAACATGTTGAAAATGTCCCATTGTCCCACCTGTATGTTTTGGGCGTCCACATTTACCACAGTTTTGTGTTGATGAGTTGTTATGTCCTTGCTGCTGGGCATGTGACACACTACTCCTTGATCCATCTTGTCTGCGTCCCCTATTGTTATGATGATTATATCCTGACTTATAGTTGTTGTGACGTTTTGGCTTGGCCGCTCTAACTTCATCTAGATTAGTTGCACCACGGTCAGCACCTTGACTTTTAATCATTTCAGAATTCCGTGACATCTGGATAGCAGTTTCAAGATCCAGTTTAGCTTCCATTTGCAATCTTTGTGCCAAGTCCTTGTCTAGAATCCCAGTGACATTTTGATCACGTATGTATTCGCCCTTCTTGTCACCAAAGATACAATATTCAGCAAGTTCATATAAGTGGCGACCACCACTGGACTCAATACCTTATCGTGGTGTGGTGGTTTGCGTGCTTCAGAGACCCTGAGAGCTATGCCAGCTGGAGCTTGCATGCTCCTGGTAGGGACACCCAAGCTGGACAGGTCGACAGGTAGAAGCCAGACTAAATTTGAGTCCTTCTAAAAGCTGTTGTCTGTCTCTCACTATGCCTTTCTTTCCGTCTTTTCTCTCATCCTTTCGATCCCTTGTCTGTCCACTCTCTTTTGGATGCTTGTCATCCACGTGTTTAATAACTGAAATATTGTTCAAAGCACGTTAAACCCCAACTCACTCATATAAGTGGCGAATAAATGCTTCAACAGATTCACCTGGCTGTTGTGATCTCTTATTGAAACATGCCCTCTCGTGAATCACGTTCCTCTTCGGGATGAAGTGATTGTCGAACTGCTTGAGTACAAACTCAGTCTTTCCTTTTACCCTCGTCAGGAAATTGAAACGACTTCATTATATGTTATGCTTCTCTCCCCATCGCATAGAAGAGTGAACTTACTTGCAATTCACCATCTTCATCTTTATATTTAGACAACGTGAAAAAACCCCGGAAACGCTGTTTCCACTCGGGCCACTCTTGCGGTCGCTCGAAGTTAAAATTCTCCGGCGCCTTGAATCCAGACATGACGTGCGAATTTATCACAGTTTATGGCACACATTCACTCACAATGTTTGTTTCGAACATCGGCGTGGCTTGCTACGACGATCCATTCTGACACCATGTTTCGTAATCATCACATAACATTGTGTTTTCATGATCTTTAATAAATCATATTGTAATGGCGATGGCCATGATACATGTGGTTTTATATATGCGCATGCGCATCCACATCCTCACTGAGGGGAGTTATAATTGTTTGTTAACAGTCTAACAATATGAACGTATAGACTGTCCCTTTAAAAAATCCATCCAACTATGTCTTACCAAATTAAAAACTCAATTAGGGACCTGAGAAATGTGACTAAAACGTTCATCACCTAGCATTTAAATGTTGAAACAAGACTTTCTCATAAAGCAATGTTAAAATGGAAAATGACCTTTACAAATTATTTCTGTGACGATTAAAGTTTAAATCTTGAATCTAAATTATAAACAATAAAAACAATGGTTTTATCCCCAGAAAGTACATCGTAAAAATCTGTAGCAATATGCACGGACAAAAATACTTCATCTTTTAGATTAAATGCCTTTCAATTTTAAATGGAAACGTAAAATCCTGAATTTAAAGACAGATGTTAGGTGTGTATCAAGTGAAACCCAACCCTTCCTGCGTATATAATTGCTGACAATTTATTGTATGGAACACCATTACAGCTCAGCTGAGTACCGCAGTAATGTTGTCGTTATCTAGGAAAACCCTTGAACACTTACCTGTCTTGTTTTAAAAATGACAACATATTTCATCATTGAAATGTCTCAAAGGCATAGCAACATAAACGTGAAGTAATCTTATGAGTAGCAACTGAAACGTGTAGGTGTTGTTAATATTAGTTCTTATAAGTTTATACCGATAGTAAAGGCGTGTAGAGATTGTGAATTGTTGTATAGCAATGATTGGGTCATATTTCATCGACCAGACGTTAAGGCTTGCAGAACGAGTAAGACAAGAAACCATATGTTAACGTATACTTTGTAAAGGAAAATGACTCAAAAGGGTGTTATGTAGTGACTTGCGAATCTCTGCATAGCTCAGGCGTCAGTCTGTTTTAGCATCATCATCGACAACCTAGATACACGTATACGTTCCGGGAAGGCTCGACTGAAACCCTTTCTTTTGTCTAAGGTAATCGAGCGTATTTATTGGAAAGTTCAGCTATCATTGAAAAGGATGTTAACATCATTCATTCCGCAGCACCTTCCGCAGCAATGTCACAGGGTCCCCTTTCAGACGAGCTTAGTTTTAAAGACCTATCTGCATGACTACTTTAAAGAGGCGTAATTAGGGAAGGGGGTTCACATGAGTTTATTAACTTGGCAACCAAAGCAAGGAATGGATCGAGAGCATGAACACATACGGTCAACCAAGGCCTAATAATCCGATACTGTTCAATGGGACTTTTCATTTAGAAAATCAGTATTGAAATTGCCCTTCCCTGATAAATGTTATTGATGGACACATTTTGTCACTGAGCGAGTCTTTAAAAGCCCTATCCCTAACCTTACATTAATTAATTGTCTTTTACTGGGATTGTCTGATTGTGTTTATCCTTTCTGAATATCCCAAACGGTGTAGGCGACGTTGTAATTCTGCTCTGATGGTCGAGGAATTTCCTTCAGTTTGACATATTAAACTTCATGAGTTATTTATCTATACCAATTTAGAACCCACAAGTGATAACACAGTGAACTATTGAGCTAATATGCGTTATCACGGTCTTAAAACAAACATGATTTAAAAGCACGAGTGAATTCAAGGTTTCATATTTCGTCAGGTAAATCATTCTCTAACGTAAGGAAACACCTTAATTTGTTAGCAACGGAAAACTGG
Organism: Phorcus lineatus; assembly: GCA_921293015.1. Lineage (NCBI taxonomy): Eukaryota > Metazoa > Mollusca > Gastropoda > Trochida > Trochidae > Phorcus > Phorcus lineatus. The sequence continues at coordinate 55,485,513 of OV121086.1, read as the reverse complement.
ATATAGATGGTGTGTGGCTCATATGAAGAAAAGAAAAAGTTGTATATTATGTAATTCGGTAATGATCGCCTTCATTTTATCTAAGATCAAATCGATTGTTTCGCCACTACGACCAATGAATGTATTGTTGTGGAAGGGGTTCTCCTAATTAGCAGTCATTCTGATTTGCTACAGTTTGAGCCATGTTAGGACGTGTTAATAACATTTTAAATGAATTTACATTAATTGTGTTATTTTTTACGTAAACGATAATCGCTTTTGATTTGTCCCCTAAAGATTCAAAAGTAAGTCCTTGTGGCAGTGAGTGAACTTGATAGTTGTATCAAACTAAAGCATTTTAAGCACGAAATCTACTTCAACATAAGTAACGACTGCCGACAGCAAATATGTACTTAATCGTCTATAGACTTTCATTGTAAGCAGTTCTTTAAGAAATTACCTTAAATGTTACATACCGGGTGAATTATTCAAATCGGTAATTTAACTGCCGGAAAATGAAAAAAAAATCACAAAACTACATGCACCATTTCTCGAAGGCATAAAGGTTAACCGGATGTACCATGAATTGATGAGGTATATTGAGAAAGAGTGAGTGAGTTGTGTCCGTAGGAGTCGGTGATGATGATAGTTTAGTTTCGGCACAGTAGATAAGGTAAAGTTTTTTAGAAACGTTTCCTTTACAAACTTTGAGAAGGCTTACAGAAGTGTTGTATTTTCATTGATAAGCCCTGAATCATCTTCTTAAATAGTGAAAAATGCATGCGTGTCCTTAATACTAGTTTGAGAAAATTATTAGGGCCAACACTATTTCTTCAGTATTTACTGTTTTTCGAACTTTTTCCCCCCATGCGTTCCATTACCTTATCGTTGTGTGTAGGTTTAAATGACTACGTGACTTTTAGAGGAACAGCTTAGCATTTATTGTTCCAAGACTGTACAGCTGCATATCAAAGGTTTGTTCACTTACTACTGTATCTTAGTGCAAATATCGTGTAATTTGTGTTTGGTTTGAACGTCAATAAAATAACTTCAGTAGAACTGACAAAGTATCTCTCATTGGCAATGTGTGAAATAGCCATTCTTTTACGTATTGTGAGATTGTCTCTCATCCAAAAATTCGAATTTTGGCATGATTAGTTAGATAGAAGGGGTCACATTTTCGAAATTCTAAATTCCTTAAATTTCGATTAAAATATTTAATTTCGATTATCTAAGAAAACACAGCAAATTCGTTTTTAAATAATGAAAATAAACAAACATGACTTGTGTTTAAAGCTGTTGTTCACTTGTAAAGGACTAATGGAGAAAAATAAAAATGACTTTTGGAAATTTTGACCACCTGAAGTGACCTGTCTTTCCGTCTATTTCCCTCATCCCTTCTTTCCGTCTATTTCCCTCATCCTTTTTTCTGTCTACTTCCCTCATCCCTTCTTTCCGTCTATTTCCCTCATTCCTTCTTTTCATCTACTTCACTTATGCTTTTTCCGTCTATTTCGATTTTGTGTGACGTCAATGAATAGAAATATTTCATGCCACTAAATTCAGTTTTTAAAAAACACCAGTGAAGGTTACAGAAAATGTTTGTATCTCGAAGGTAAGAAGTCAAGCGTAAGCTGTTTGTAATTTCTTCAATATTCCTAGTTCAAGATCTTATGACCTTATCATACTCCTACCTCATAAGTGTATATAGATATAATCATCTACTAAATATCTACCATTTTACTCACAGCTTATTAAAGAATTGGTTTATTGCGCAATGATGATACGTGAAGCTACGCGATCTTGTTCGCCTTCTGAGAAAGGGATTGTCACAAAATAGACCTTGAGGAACTCTGACTTCAAGCTATTTTGAATTGAACATTTTATCGTTCTGAAATATCATAGGTAGATTATGACAAAAGTCCTTACAACAAGGTATCAGCACGCCGTCAAACGTGAGGAGGCGGAATCCTAAATTAAGTGACGGTAAATTGATATTTGTAAGCTTCCATTACATTTACATCCAAAGGAAATCATTATGTAATGTATTGCATTTCACACAGAGAAATACAGAGTTTCAATTTGTTCTGGTAACTACAAGATTTTATTGCATACATATATATCGGCCAATTACTTCAAGATCATATTTCGATGTGCCAAGTTTTTAATCCAGAGGTTTTTAAGAATATTAATAAGGATATTTAGATAATGAAAGCAAAACAGCCATGTTGATATTAATTTGCGGTTGTGATCAAATTGCTTGAACTTTCAGGAATGAATGCCTATTGTAGACGCCTGTTGATAGGTCTTTGATGAAAATTCGGGGAAAATTTTGAAAGATTCTTGAAAGAAAGTGTAGACATTGTATACCTTGCTAAGTTACGATTGGCAATTTTACATCTGAAATAATGTCAATAAGAACTCGTCAGTGAATATATCAAGGCGCGATGAGTGTTACAGTTTTCAAATAATGTTTTTGCTGAGAGTCAGTAACATTAAATTATGTTCTACCAGTATTATCGTGTGTAGAAAAGATAAAACCCGTTAGCACTAGACATTTTTACCTCAAGTTAAGTTGTCAAGGTATCAAAATATCGATCTAACGACCTGGGTACGGGTGTCCTAAGTGGAGTGTAGGCCACGGTGCAAAATACTTAGGTTAATCCAGCATGTTGTTATTGATCCTGTACATGAAAGCTGTTTTAGTAGCACGCGGATCAAAGTAGACTGCAAATCTCCTACAATGACAGAGTGGCCAGGGTTGTTGTTTTTGTATATTTTTTGCATTTCAGACTTTGACTACCTGAGTATGCCATTCCTGTCCACTCAAATTACTGATGTGAAAAAGGTTTGCTAAAATGATGTGAAATTAATAGCTCATTTGTACAAAATGAGCACGTAAGATTTGTATGGGTCTTGCTGCTAATCTTCCACATATCAGTTTAATTATATTTATGGAATAAATCATCTATTTACTATCATTTTTTATATCCGCCGTGAGGATTACCTATTAACTTTAATTTCTGACAACGGAACTTGAGGCAATGTTAGGTTTAGCTTGATATATTGTCAAAATGAGGATGTTAAGTAAAACATATACCCTCACAGATCCACATGCAGTTTCACAAGAAGAACAAGTCATCAAAGCCTCGCTCTCTTTCATGAGTTCTAACACGTCTTCATCGATTGCTTATAAATTAGAAATACGGTAATAGGGCAATTTTTTTCAAACTCAAGTTACTGCAGTTATTTGAACATGAGTCGGCTTGTTGTTACAGATATTTTATGTCGTGTTTGAGTTATTTATAGTGACATAATTAAATGGAGGACACTTGTACTGAGAGTATCGTTGTAAGTCTTTTTTCCATTTTCTTGTAAGGATTTGGACTGCTTCATTTGCTCATTGCTCCGTCATTAATTCCTATACAACCTCTCTTCTCGAACTCATAACTACCATGCAATATTTCAGTTAATGGCAACACCAAATGCATGAATAACATATTTGTTGTCATAAAGGCCTTTGCATTGATGCAGTCGCTAAATGAGGCGTATATGTACTCAAAGTGCAAGGTTCATACTCGAATAAAGTTTGGCTTTCCAAAAGCTAACGGAAATAATTTAGGCGAATTGAAGGCTAACGTTTGTGATTGCACAACTAACTTTGAACGCATCCGATCAGGCTTATGCATTTCTAGACCGAGGATAGCGGTTGTAGGGAAGTGTTGACAGCAATATATAGAGAATACTACACGAGGTCTCATTACGTACGAATTATACGAAACGAGTGTCCTTCCGGCGGTATCTGACCGAGCGAAAGCGAGGTCAGATACCAAAGGAAGGTCACGAGTTTCGTATAATCCGTACGTAATGAGACCGAGTGTGGTATTTTATTTATTACCCACGTTCTAAATGCAAATAAAATGGAAAAAAATGTTATTTTGTAGTTTTCATGTTTTCAAACAGAAACCGGTTTCGTAAAGCGGTTGCGGAGGAATTTCGGATGACCCATGGCCACTGCACTTCTTTTGACCTTCGTGAGTATGCGCAACAGAATAAATCCATATAGATTTTTCAATTAAAAGAATACAAAACCAAAGTGACAACTTAAGAATTTTAATAACAACTTACTCAAGCTTCAAAAGAAGCAAATTTCAATTTTTTCATAAGTGATTAGCGTACAACTATTGCTTTTGTCATTTCGCCCCGCACAACATTTACCGTCAACCGTCACTTGAACGACACTTGACGTGTGACCTAGTTTAGCATTCGAGTCGGCTCGATCACAGGACGGGTTACGGGAATGTCCCCACATGTTTAACAATTGAAGTAACTCTTCCTCGAATAGTACCATCGATTGTACCATCGCTGTCATTGACACAAATGTGAGTCGCCATGTTTTAAAAAGACATTGTAGACAGAAAAACAAAGCAGACAAACTCTTAAAAATCTATTTATTTTCCAAAAAAATGTAAATTACTTTTAGTGTCTTCCAAAAACGTACTCTTATGCTTTGTGGTGTATTTATTTGTTCTTGTAATTAGTTTAAGTACTATCGTTCATGCGAGATGTAACAACCTGTGAAAATGACGTAGTAAACGTTTCTAAAATGAATGACTTCACGTGATTGTTATGAATGAAAAAGGAGTTCCGTCAGAACATGACTTAAGTGAAAGGTCAACGGTTATCCAATCAAATCGTTAGAATACGGGTCAAATGGTTACGACACAGGTCAATGCGATACGACACTCGTGTGACGTACGGGATTAGTATGCAACTGCCTATACGCTGATCACGTGGGTAATAAATGACGGAGTTACCTCTGTGGGAAGAGAATGGGATTGCTTAGGCGTTGTCACCTTAATATATCCGTCAACGAATTTTTTTTAGATTTCATTACTTCTAATCAGAGCAGGTTTTAATATGTTTTCATTCCATTCATGTTTCATCACGTAAAATATTCCTTAAGATTTAGGTATGAAATTGTTGTAGTATTCGTTTCATCAAATCATACGGATCAATCTTTTTTTTTTTTTTTTTGAAATGTGTTGAAATTAATCAAAGTATGGTGACGGAAAATGGACATTTTAATGCAACCACTTGTGCCTCTTTTTGATAAGTTTTGTTCGTTTAACATCAAAAGCATTTCAAAGGGAAACCAACCTTTATTGTCGTCATGACATGAAACGTTATTTCACATGTCATACACGGAAGCGTTTATATTGCCCTTCCTTCCGACTATCCTTAGATTTAGATGTTATGAAAACTTTGATACATGTTAGTGATATTTAAGTGTTTAATATCTCGATAGTTATTTTTATTACATGGATTCATGTTACAGCTAAAGGAATACGACACACTGTTTACATAGACTACTTTCAACTGGCCATTTGGTACAAGGGAAGGTTGATGTAAGCTTTTCATGCAACCGGTATAATATCGACTGTCCGTCCGTCCATTACCATTTCGTTTCCAGAGCAAAACTAAAAAAAGATACTTTGTAATAGAGGTATATTTGTAACAGCAAATATGGTTAAGTGATGAAATAAAAATTGCTGGGGAAATTATCAATTACAAACATTATTTCCATAAAGGTAGTACATGTACTTACATACTTTGACACTTCTGACAAATTTTTATACTTTTGAACAACTACAAGAATTATACTGGTGCAAGAACTTTCTAGAACTCCTGGGAATAGTACAACCCATAAAATGTTACTGCACAAAGGTGGAAATTAAAACTTAAAGGCAACACACAAATTCTACCTTACTTATTACAAAATACGTTGGAGACAAAAAACAGGATACTCAAACATATATGACATATCTATCAAGAAGACATGGTCATCATTATCGCTCGCTAAAAAGGTTCTCACTTTACCTAACAACATTTTCCAAAATGTCCTAAATCAGATTAATAAAAGGAAACAAGGGCAATACCTCCAGAAAAATATTTACATGCTTCTCCTTTACCAACTCCATCAAGATATTGATACCCTGAAGCCAGGTATCAAATTTGTTAATCCGGTCTCAAATAGTTTCTCAGAAAGCTGTCTCTTTAGATTATACCCTTGAACTAAGTGCAAAAAAACAGGTAAAATAACTCCAGAAAAAAATGAATGCACGCTTTTCATTTTCGTTTGCCATCAAGGTATTAATACGCTGAAGTCACGTACTAAATTTTGTAATCTTACCTAAATAGTCTGAGAGATAAGAGGTTCCCTTTAAAGATACCCTCGGACTAAGTTAAAAAAATAAACGGAACAAGGTCTATAGCTCCGGAAACAATAACTGCACGCTTCTCATGATCGATCTGCATCAAGGTATTGATACACTGAAGCCACATACAACACTTGGTTACACTATCTTGAACCGTTACTGAGAAAAGCTCTCCACCTAACTAAGACAGACGTAGGCCAAACCTTAATTCCCCCCTCAAATCGTGGTGGGGTATAATAAAGCCTCGCAACCTAACTATACCATTGGAAATATACCATTGGAAATCAATTAAATGAATACATTGAGAAAGAAAAATTTAATATATAAGAATATGTGTTTTCTTTAGAGGGTATTTGAAAGTGTGTGTTGTACCTTAGTCTAGATCAGGTGGTAAACGAAACAGACCATAGAAGTAAAGTATACATTGCATTACTTACTTGCTTTTCTGGTCCTAGGTACGCAACACCTTAGATTTAGGCTGGTCTTACATTCAAATTCTTAAATATTATTCATCATATGATAGCTTTTCAGACCACCAATGTACCAAAACGTATATCGAAACAAAATACTAGAAACTCTTCATTGACCAAAGAATTTAAACATGACACTGTAAGGTCAAAATACAGGATTATTATGTGGCACAAGCGGTAATTGAGTCCATTCTCACAGAATTAACAGAATCTTCTCACAACTGTAAAACACGCATGGAAATCACAATAACACCGAATGCAAAAACATGCAACAAATGTCTGTGAAAACTTGACAAAATATATTTGAGCTAGGATTAAAAACACCTTTCTGATCTACATGATAATGTGTAGCTAGTGTTTGAGTCAATGTGAAGGCACACGCGAGTTAACTGTGTAGTATTTCGATTCAAGCCCAACATAGCATGAGATTTAGTTATTTAACACACAACTAATGACCAAAGAGTGTGAATCATCGGTTCAACTGGTACGTTCTCATGAAGAACAAGATAGACAGTATTTCTATGTGAAAAGAAAAAGAATACCTTAAATAGGATTTGTATCTCTGGGGTTTTAATTACATTGGAAAACGTATTTGAAATCTAATTGATAATTGCCTAAGCTTGACATGGGTTTCCTAAAGACATTTCATGAAAATGTTTTGTTAAGGCGAGACATGCGAGTTGGTTAGCTCTTGTTTCGGTCAATGTTGACGGTGCTTCCTATCTCTAAAGGTGTGTGTTTGAATATCGCAAGGGAGAGAATAAATGATGTTAGTACAAGATTTAAAAAATTTAGACATAGTAAACGTATTCTAATTTGAAAGCTTATGCTGGTAAAATTTAAAAAATGACTTTTCAAATCATGATCAGTTAAAATGGATAACTACTGTTGATATGTGCAGGAGATAATGATTTACAGTAATAAAAAATAAATCCTTGTAGTCTTGTTGCATAAAGGTCAACGACATATATTTGAAATTCTGTCTTTATAATGAGGTTCACTGAGGACCGGGAATGCATACGTAAAATAGCGTAATAAACTACTTACCGCTGATTTAATCAGAAATTATATAAACATAGTTTTAATAACATGTTATTCAGTTTAAAGTATTGTGTTTATTCAAAAACATGTTTTTTAATTAGTAAAAAAGCAGGTATAAACCCTTCAATGCCATACATGGTTTACAACAGTTTGTTTACATCACAGTTACATCACAGTGGTAGAAGTATCTGTCATATAAGCTCTGCTCAAATCGCGCTTTTTTCATGAACTGTTGTTGATTACCCCATAGCTTTAAGCTAACGCTTTCGTGAAATGAGACAATAAAGACACACTAGGGTCCTTGATAATTAGGAAGCAAATATTTCTTCAAAACTACATGTTTCATCACACAGGAAGAATGCAATAATCGATAACGATGTCTGAAAGTATTCTAATGGATTGTTTTGTTACATGGGTTGGGACTCACGCCTGAGACTTATATAGATTCATTAATTTGAATTTCAAATGACGCATAATGTTCACTATTATGATCCTCAAGTTGAACGTTGACACAGCCAAAGAGGAGAAATATTTATGTTCAAACGGCAAGTTGACAAAAGAAAAACTTATCTATTAAAAGTTAAAATACCTTAAGCTTATAGTCAGTTAATGCCTTTTTGCGATAAAAAAGGTAGGAGGAAATATATTTGTTTAGTTACGATTCTGATCGCAAACAGGACATTCACACGTGTCAATTAGTCAAACGTAATTTTGGAAATTTATCTTAATCAGGTAGAAGTTATATTTGAATTCATTGTTTTTCAAGGGTTGTACAAGTAGTATTCGTGTGTATCTTATTAAGACTTCGCAACGTCCATGACGCTATTGTCAGGTATTCAATCAAACTAATAATTGTCATGTATTTGGCTTTTTTTAAATATTTGAGATGTTTTGAATGGATAATAGACAAATATAATACCACAGAGCGTCTCTTTAATCCGTTTGTTAAGGAGTTTTGGGTCACGTTGTAGTTGTTCTTGTTTCTGGACATCAGTGCGTGTCGTAGTGTCGCTTTGATATTTTAAAAAATATTTTCTGTTTCTTTAAACAAAAAGTCACACAAAAACTGTCGTAAACCTTTGAGGAGTTTACGTTTTACTATTTCATGTTATCATGGAACTCGGAACAACATGTTTTCTACCACCAGAGTCAAAACAATTGTTATAGCTAAAACAATAAACGTCTTAGTAACTTTCTCTGACATTAAGAGGTGCAAATGTCATTTGATTTCAAGACATGCAGTAGTTTGTTTTACCTGGCAGAGTCTAGACTTCAACTGGATTATTAAAAAGTTAACTGCACAAAAGGAACACGCTATTAATTTACAATCAAGAAATATAAAATAAGTTTGCATTCGGTAACTCAAGATGTTTGCCGTTGCTTATTATCTATAAAAGTAGTGTTTCTTCAGTGTATTTTAACAAACAGTTACAGTAATATGACCTTTGATAACATTTTATTGGCTTTAACTTAACCCCAACACTGTATTTAATATAAGTTGATTGTTCGGTTTTCAGAAGTATGAAAATAATTCATTTTCATGATAAATACATGTAAGTTCTTATCTTTCTTTTCTTATTTTTTTGGATAACAGTTCTTTTGTGAAAACAGTTCAGTACATTTCTTTTCAATTGCTTATAGTCCAAGTAAGGTTCAATATTATTAAAACATCCAAGAAGGTTTATCTTCATCGATAAAACTTAAAGTATGGTTAAACTTTACATTTCATGAATAGGCTTTGGGTGGCTTCATGAGCTGATCATATCATTAATGTAAAAATTAATGTACACGTCGCGTTCATTAATAACCATCACATTTTGCAAAATACCGTATGAAAAGGAACAGACGTCTTGTAATTTACTTATACATTCTAAGAAATTTCACGGAGTAAAGTTCAACTAGTTATGCAAATGTAGTTGTTAAACAAAATAACAAGTATTGCTCTTGTTAAAGTTGAACGAACAAAGTGTCATCAGGTTGTTTTAATTTGAGTACTTTGATATTATGAAACGGTGTTTATTTCCGTAAAGGGGCCACCGGCCCATTATACATGTACATGCATCATAATATTAAATATAGTAGGAGCGCCATAAAATAATATACATTGCTAATTTTATGATAGGAAACTGGATCGTTTCTTGAATGCTAGAAATACATATTTATCCAGATTGTTAACAATAGTGTTATTTCGTGAGGACATCAACTGCAGAAATTTACTAACAGTAGGGAATGAGGTGTATTCTTTAGGGAGCAGGCTCCGACGAAGGTTATCATAAATAAAAGTCACATTCCATACAAAAATGATACGCAGAATCAATTACTTGAACGATACAAAATGGACATAGTCTTTGACTGAGAGGTAAGATAAATAATTCTGTAACCCGCCAGAAAGTTTTAAAATCTTCACTGTGCGATATGTATACACTTTACAAAAACGTTATTTTTTAGGGCCGTGACACTGATACAGTCACTAACTTTGACTGGCAGACACTCAATCTGATCCACCTTGAAGAACTCACGTTCGTGTTTGCGATGACAATCGGGAGTGTGTGTCGGGTCAAATTAAATCTATCGTTAAGGAAAGTACATGGTTAGTAAAGTACATGTCAGACAATGGCTGACGTTTCTGCTGTGTAAGTTACATGTCAAGAAACGTAGGACTACCAATAGCCTTGATAATAGAGCCTTAATTGTAGCATAATCTTGCAAACTAGAGGAATTATATACTGTAGGAAAACCTGATAACAAAGCTTGTTAAAAATATAACAGGTGTAACAACCTTGGAGCAAGGGCAGATGATTCTAATTTCTTTTATTGTGGTTTGTTCTTCTGGTTGAACACATGTCATTTTTAATCTGATTTTCAGGAGAATTCTACAATGGGACCATTGAACATGTTACGGCAAAGCGTAAAAAGAAAGATATGGCATATTTGAAGAAGGATAAAACTTCATGAAAATATTGTTTTTGGATTTTAGCATGAACAGGGAAGGGAAATGAGAACCAAACCAAGCTTGTATCACTGATAGTAAATTCTCGTTCAAGAAATTGATACATAACTCAATCACATTTAATTTGAAATAGGATAGGATGTTATAGGTAAGGATGTTATTTTTACTGACTTTAAGTCTTGTAATGAATAGTAATCTCTTATAGGGGCAGAAACACGTCTGATGAAATTATTATTTCTTCAAAATTTTCCATCTTTTTTTCTCAATTGGTCGATTCGCAGTCGTAGAAGAAATTCTCAAGTATCAAGCAAACACCGCTTCCGTCTATTTGATGTGAACACCCTTTATCAATTGAGGTAGGTTAATGGATTCGCAAAACTTAACCGTAGATGGTACGTTCGTTTTAAGACTGCTTCTTTTTATTAGAAAACATTTTTACGCACTTGGTAACATTTATTTTCGTTTTCGTGAGATCACTTATTTTGCTTGAAAAACGTGCCACTGTTCCTTTAAGTCGGACTTGAAAAATGATCACTAGCAATGTATTGACACAGCTTTGTATCGAGTTTAGATCTAGGACGGTGCAGATAAATCTTCTGTATCAGTACTGAAGGAGCACAACAAGTGGATTTTGAAACTAGGAGGTGCAGTGAACTTGCACACAAATAGAAACTAGGTCATAGACTTTGCGCTTCCTTTGTTCGTTAACTTTGGTCCATTAACGGTTTGCAAATCACAATTTGAGTTCATACAAGGACGTTATGTATGTCTCTTTATGCAATTGTAAAGGCTCATATGAAAAATTCAAAATACATATGTATCAATGTTTCTATACTTTTATTTCTATCAAAATTTTTCTGTATTAGAATTGTGTTGAAAATTGATGTCATGTATTGGGATCTATGGAAAATATAATTGTTTGCAACGGCGTCCATTATTTTCACAACTTAAAGCAATCACATGTCATTAAAAATAAAGTACACGTATAGTATAGTACACGTATTTACGTTAAACACAAGTTATGGGTTATTGCCATTTTTGTTTGAACTTTAAACGTGCCAAACATGGCAGTGACTAAATCTCAGATTCAAAAGAGACTTGTACAATTTTAACACAAGTGACATTCACGTTTACTCTACATAGATCACGTTTACTCTACATTCTATGAACGCAACAGTGTAACTTGCAAAACAACATAAACACGACATCAACCTAGCCCAAAGAACCCCACTTCATTGTAGTACAATAGAAGCATGACAATACCAAATACAGTATGCTGAATCAAACCACGGTGGACGCCTTAAACAATAACCTCCATGAAAACTGAGAAAAATATTAATTATTGATATAATTCTTTGCAAGTACCGAGTAGAAAAGATCATTGAGACAACTGTCTTTTCTAACTCAATTTGTATATGAAAGAACTAAAAATGTTTATTTTATTAATCTGCTTCGGCTTTCCTACGTGAATATTTACTTGCCTTTGATCAATACAAATATTTACTTGCCTTTGATCAATACGAATGGCTACAACAACAAACAGTTTCAACAGATTAAAAGGAACCAGGTCAAATGTTTATCTTGAATAGGGTTAAAAGATTGAATTTGCTGCACACACGAGGAACTGTTATCTTTATGATTCATATTTTATTCATATTTTATGGTTCATTTTGTGCATCTACCTTTCAATAATATTTGCTCACACCTTTTTGTTAAACTCCGTATAAAGACTGATATTTTTACAATATTGTTCTGTTTATACTCTGCTTTCACACCTCTGATACAATATTATTTCTAAAGAAAGCGTTATTTATCTTGATTTTGAAAGACCAAGCTCAATTCACATTGGCACCATGTAATGATTTATCACTGTTATCGTTGAAATAAATATGGTAGCATGTTATCAGATCTGATATTACATAATACAGACAAGGTGTGACCTATATTGGTTGTTATTGTCCATGAGTTAAATTTATACGATTCAATTTAACGTTTAATCTGTTTTATGTTCAATCAGAATAAAAAAGGAGTTTATGCTTATTGTATGGAGATACCATTAGTGCGTTTGAGTATAGTGTCCAATCATTCATTTCGTGTGTAGATGTCTTCATTAATAACCTTCTTTCATTGTAAGACTAAGTTCAATATTAATAATGTCCGTGTATAGCTGAATTCATTTCGTATTTGTCAATTATAAGTTAATTTCATTTATTGAAACAATCATTCTACTTCATCGGCTCATATTAAACCCGTTAAAAATTATTTAAAAAAATTCTTAATCATAACCTAAATTCCTTTGTCACTCCTTATTTGGTAAAAACTTATTTGTACTGAGGCATTGCTGTCAGTCCTTAACATCTGATTGGCGATTGTTTCGATGACAGCATGAAACCTCTAAATTTCAAAGAATTCTATTTTTAAAACGTCATTGACAAAATCTACCTGCATGCTGACAAGACTAAGGCAATTGTTTGATGATGTTGTCAACTCGTGATCAGGATTACTCTCTATATAAAACAGTTCTGAGGTTTTTCCCGTCTGAAATAGGAAATTGGAAAACCAATTGTAATGTTAACGCCAGTTCAGGTGTAGCAACCTCCTATTGCTTTGTCCATGTGTATGACGTCACGGGTTGTTGTGTACCCGCCATTACTCACGCTATGTCACCGCGATAACCACTCAGACGAATAAACTTTATTCAAATTCATCACCTTGGTCGTCCCTGACAAAAGAGAACAAGTTTTTTCGCCTGTATTTGAGGCGAGTAGTCAGGCACCCAGGTAAACTATTTCAAAATATTTAAGTGTGAAAATGTATTTAGTCATAACCTAGTAATCGCCCGTGCCGTTGTTACTTGTCCAAGATATAAAACCTTCGTGCTTTTATTCTTTCGCCTACACTGCCTTCGTAATGCGCGCATCGCATGGGTGAATGGACTCTAGCCGCATCGATCGTCACGAGAACAGCACAAATACTCAGATAATGTTAATGATTGCTTAAAGATCGTTGAGTGTTTATAATCAGAAAAAATCAGAAAAATCAGAGACATATTAGGGGCTAGAACTAATGAAAAGGAAGGATCAAATTAACAGGGGTATTCATCTTACAATACCCACACTCAACCCTTTCTTATGTGTTGGTTTGTTTAGTTTCATGGACATTGATATGACATTGGCTGTTTCCCCCTTACAAATTTGGTACAAAATGAAACATAAAGACTTCAAGGTTTGATATATGAAAACCAAACCAGCTCATATATTGGATATATATTATATTTTATCAACAATGATTCCATGTCGAATAATTTTTTTTAAATCTAGTCAGAAATGAACATTTAATTAACTGAAAGTTAGCGATAAGTGAAGAATGGGATACTGGATAGGTTATAGAAAATGTGGTTCGCTATTAGACAGAGATAAATGATTGATTGAGACATAGATTTTGACATTAATGAACACCTACAGAAATCTTATATTGATTTATAGAAGATATTAGATCTTCGACGTACATTTTCGTCTTTTATGCTCTCATTAAGATCTGATTTTACAATTTTGATAGACTGAGATTGGAACGTGTTATTGCAACAACTCTCTGGAATGTGACTTTTGATTGACACTGACGGTTAATAATTCAATGATTCGTAATTTGATGTCATTTTCTTTCGATTCCGTTGTCTGAAATGCAAAATCGATAATCATTCTAAAGGTTCAGTGACATTCATAAACTGATGAGGTTATCGGCACATGGGCAGTTTGCATTGTAAAGAAGTATATATTTATTTCATTTAGACGTGACTATTGGTTCAATGATAGAAACAATTAACAAATAAGTTTATAAAAAACATATGAATACGTTGCATTAAATTACCATGTACGATATGGATAAAAATATCGTTGAAATAACTAACATGTATGTCAAATGAGTTGCTTTCACCTCATCAAACATGATAGCTTTTGATCTCCTCATTTTAAAGTTCTTCAGGTATAGACAAAATTCATTATCAAGTCCTTTTGACTTAATCAAAAGCCAATAAACTTATTTTTTTCAAAATCAATTTAAGATTTATTCCTTTTGTTTATTGCCCTGGTACTTATTTGCCATCGGATGTACCAAGAATACGTTTGAAAATAAATCTGATTTATATTTTGTTTCTCATTTGATTTGTTTTTATAACAATTTATTTTCATTTCTTTTGACAAAATGTCTGATATTAGAATTGGCTCGATTAGACTATAAGAAATTTCTGCATGTTTCAGCTTGTAGAACGCACATGCTTGAGATGATTGGTGACTCCAGTGGAATTTGAAAACGACATTGCTCTTGTATAGGTACGACATGTGATAATTACGTTTTAATGTTTCAAATTAAAATGCATCATTCATGACCTGCAGTCTAAGTGATACTTTGAATCTGCATAGATAAGGGTTTTGCTATATTCAGACAGTCATTATATTTGATAGCATGGAATGAAGAATTCCTGAATCATTTGAAGAATTTATTAAAATTTTCGTTTAATATTTTAACGGGCGATAGAACTTTTAAAAGAAAACTAAAGTGATTAAAACAAGAAAATGAATGTTTCAAATTCAAGACAATGTTGCAAGAAGCAGTTTTAAAAACGATTTCCCTACCTCAATGATTAAAAGATCTTCACACACAAAAATTGGTTTTTGCTTCACACTTGATTATATTATTTCCTCTTCGACTACGGATAACCGAGTTGAGTATTGAGATTTGTTTACCTTTAGAGGTTAATACATTTGGCATAAACTAGTGTTTTTGGGGAAACTATATCTTTAAAAAAGTGCTAGTGTCACTTTAAAAGAAGCAAGGGACTTATTTTGATTACAGGAGGAAATCAACATCTTGATAAGTAAGTCTTAATTGACTATTAACTGGCAGTGCCAAATATTCTTTCAAATTTTATCTACACTTTACTAACATAAGGGCAATCAATCCTACAGTACAGCAGCATTTGTTTCGCAATTGCGTTTACTACAAAATGGAGAAGAAGGGGCTCAGGTGCCCCCACCAGAAGCATGTAAACTCCGGCTGGCATAGCCCTTGGGTTCCCTTAAGCACGCAAACCACCACACCACGATAAGGTATTTAGTCAAGTAGTGGTGATATGTTGTAATAAAACATGCATAATAGTTAAACATAGTTATTTTCCAAAAGCTATTACGTGAAGCACAACGAAGAGGAAACCAATGAAGTGTAACCATCAAAACTACTCTAGTATTCCATACTTAATTCGTCTTCGCTATTTAACTGTCTATTGTGCATTGTCAAGCTCTGATACATATGAACTCCACGTTATGTACGTTGTATTTGAATAAACTGGCGTAACCCGAGATAAACCTGTTTATCAGACAAGGTAATTGCACGCCGAAACAGGACTTGGAAACCGAAACATGACACAACCCTTGATCAGAAACTAGGTCACAGATAGTACACGCGTTCTTAAGGTATAATACATGTGATCAAAGCTGATTCTTGCCCTGTTTTAGGCTTACAGAACGCCACTATAACAGAAGAAGACATTCAGGTTGCGTTTATTATCTTTAAAGGTTTTTAAGATGTGACTAAACTGTCCCTCAAGTACTTTTCAGAAGTTTTCCTTTTTAAGTACATACCTTAGATTTTCTATCGCCTTTCTTGATGATATTTTTCATCATGAATAAAACAATTAATTCAACAGGCATGCTAGTTCCCAATTTCAAAATTGCATAAATGATAGATAGTTTTCGCATTATTGCCTGCTGAGAAAAAACATAACGGACATATATACATTTATATATATGATAATAAAGTGATTTTTTAAACTTTGCAGTAACTCATCATTATGACTATATTTCACTGATCTCTTTTAGCCCTTGTAAACACTGATTTTGAAATGAAAGTAATTATTTCTTCATAGAAATTGATTTCTGTAAAGCCAACACAAGTGTCATTCAGCTAACCGAATATCGTATCACTTCTAAACTTCATGTCCAACACTCTACTACCTGTACAGTCGTTCTCTTCTAGTGTCAACGGGTGTACTATTATATTCCGAGTTATGTGTCTTCAGTAAAATAACTAAGGAATTCGCTATCGACATTCACTTTTACTAATCAAACTTCGCTGTCAGGGTTAAATATTTTCGACTATTTTTCCAGAAGGTACTGATAAAAAACTTACAAACGATGATCTGTTTACATTAAACTTGAAAACTGGGTATTTGCGAGTTGATTTCATATCCTCTTGGTTTCACTTATACCAACACTTTGAAATGAATTTCATCCGTATCATCCAATAATTTTAATTCAAATCACGACAGTCGATGGGATATCAGGTGTTGACATATTTTCGTCCAGGTGTATATTATGGACTTGACCTAAAATTTAGGAATTGAATGGAAATCGGTGATACGAACAGTTAGTGAATTACATAAAACAGTGCGTTACATGTGCAACAGTAGTCAAAATACAAGTCATATAAGTCATATCTTCAACAAGTAACATCCTATGCCTTTGCCTTCTTCAAAAATAGAAACCTACTGTCAATGTAACTACATGTACTGTCCACGTTTTCACTTTCAACGGGTTCATCGATTTTCTGTCAAACCGTTGATGATTGCGTTGTAGTCGCATTTGTACACGTTACACGGTGTGCAAGAAGTTTATTTCTTTATGTATTAACTGAATCATTAGGGAAAGATATATTTTATAACCTGCCAAAAGACGATCCTCCATAAATATGAATATCAATTCTGCCTCAACTCAAATGCAAGCCAAAGAAATATCTGTGTATTATAAATACACCACGAAACATTTCATGTTAAAACCAATATTATATATGCAAGAATGAATGCAACCAACACTTTAATGGAAACATTGATAGCGAAAATACATTGGCTATGTTTCTAAGATTCAATTATATTCATTCTAGATTATCAGACGAAGGTTGTAACGAAATGTCCCTTAATTTGGCAATTTTATGCCAATGTATCATTCTTTAAAGTCAAATAACAGTTAGAAAGATGGTAAAGAAGGACTAATACATTCTGATATATCTTCAAATGCTGAATTATTCAACATACGCTACATTTGTAAGCTAGATCAACTTTCCTAGTCTCCCTTAAGGATTCAAATCTGCCGATGCCTATTTTTCCAAGATGCTTCATTTAAGTATATGTTTATTTCTTCGCCTCTAATCGAGCCATTTTTTAAATACTGATCACTGGGCTGAAATAAGATGCATATTTTGGATATGAAATCATTTTTTCTTTTTCTATACTTGAGCATAATTCTTTCAGACTTCTTCTAAAACTCATTAAACTGATGTAGCTGAAAACCCCTTTTTCACGTATATTTGGGCTAATCTCTTCTGTTTGTAAATCAGTACTTAAACATCAATATCTACTCATCAGTATCTACACATCAATATCTACTCATCAGTATCTAAACATCAGTATCTACACATCAATATATACACATCAATATCTACTCATCAGTATCTACTCATCAGTATTTACACATCAATATCTACACAGCAATATCTACTCATCAGTATCTACACATCAGTATCTACACATCAGTATCTACACATCAATATGTACTCATCAGTATCTACTCATCAGTATATACTCATCATTATCTACACATCAATATCTACACATCAATATCCACACATCAATATCTACACATCAGTATCTACACATCAGTATTTAAATATCTGTATCTACATATCAGTATTTAAATATCTGTATCTACATATCAGTATTTAAATATCTGTATCTACATATCAGTATTTAAATATCTGTATCTACATATCAATATTTAAATATCTGTATCTACATATCAGTATTTAAATAGCTGTATCTACATATCAGTATTTAAATATCTGTATCTACATATCTGTATCTACACATCAGAATCTAATCATTAGTATCTACTCATCGGGAACCTACTCATATCTACAATATCTACCCATAATTATCAACACATCAGTATCTACACATCAGTATCTACACATCAGTATCTACTCATCAATATCTACTCATCAATATCTACACATCAGTATCTACTCATCAGTATCTACACATCAATATCTACACAGCAATATCTACTCATCAGTATCTACACATCAGTATCTACACATCAATATCTACTCATCAATATCTATTCATCAGTATCTACTCATCAGTATCTACACATCAATATGTACTCATCAGTATCTACACATCAATATCTACACATCAATATCCACACATCAATATCCACTCATCAGTATCTACTCATCAGTATCTTCACATCAGTATCTACATATCAGTATCTACACATTAGTATCTACACATCAGTATTTAAATATCTGCATCTACATATCAGTATTTAAATATCTGTATCTACATATCTGTATCTACACATCAGAATCTAATCATTAGTATCTACTCATCGGGAACCTACTCATATCTACAATATCTACCCATAATTATCAACACATCAGTATCTACACATCAGTATCTACACATCAGTATCTACTCATCAATATCTACTCATCAATATCTACACATCAGTATCTACTCATCAGTATCTACACATCAATATCTACACAGCAATATCTACTCATCAGTATCTACACATCAGTATCTACACATCAATATCTACTCATCAATATCTATTCATCAGTATCTACTCATCAGTATCTACACATCAATATGTACTCATCAGTATCTACACATCAATATCTACACATCAATATCCACACATCAATATCCACTCATCAGTATCTACTCATCAGTATCTTCACATCAGTATCTACATATCAGTATCTACACATTAGTATCTACACATCAGTATTTAAATATCTGCATCTACATATCAGTATTTAAATATCTGTATCTACATATCTGTATCTACACATCAGAATCTAAACATTAGTATCTACTCATCGGGAACCTACTCATATCTACAGTATCTACCCATAATTATCAACACATCAGTATCTACACATCAGTATCTACTCATCAGTATCTACACATCAATATCTACACAGCAATATCTACTCATCAATATCTACTCATCAGTATCTACTCATCAATATCTACTCATCAGTATCTTCACATCAGTATCTACATATCAGTATCTACTCATCAGTATGTACACATCAGTATTTAATTATCTGTATCTACATATCAGTATTTAAATATCTGTATCTACATATCAGTATTTAAATATCTGTATCTACACATCAGAATCTAATCATTAGTATCTACTCATCGGGAACCTACTCATATCTACAGTATCTACCCATAATTATCAACACATCAGTATCTACACATCAGTAAAACACAGCATCATTATAGTGCTTGATTTCAAACTGTTTTAAGAGCATCTTAGAAAATTGTGACAACTTTAGTTTTCTCACGAGTTAATATGGTTAAGCTTTGTTAGATTTGATTGTCGAGATCAAAAATTTCCTTGAATATCAAGATTTAATCTTTTGATTTGCACTCCAAGAATGTTTGGTGCGTGGCATAACTCCACACGACTTCTCGAAAGAGGAAATCGTCGTTGAGGACAGTTGTAGCTCGAGGCGCGTCAAGAGATAATTTACATTCTGGTAATTCCATATCTTACCGGTACATTCGTAATAAAACATAGTTCAAAGAAGGCGAATTCAAATAGACGATGCAAAAACTTCTGAAGCATTGGAAACAAGTTTGCTTATCAGCAGCATGAGCTGGATATTCACTGTAACGATCTATGAAGCTAGCACTCACTTAAAAGGACAATCCTATAAGAGTATTTTTTATGGAAACGAAATTCATGGGGTACATTAGTAAAAATTTATAACACATCACAGTTTGAACATGAGGGTAACATTTCGGTTGATTTAGATTTGACAGCTTCATACATAGGAGCGCACACTCGTTAAAAAATACAAGAGAAGTGAAGCCATTCACAGTCTTGCTACGGCATTACAAGGCATCGTTGATTAGTCTTATCATGCGTAAATCGTAAATCATTTATAAATATGTCGATATTCAATCCATTTATTCATTCAAATAATTTATGGTTCTAATATTTTAAAATAAGATAAAGTACAGAGCAGTAGGTCATATCACTCCCCGATTGCCAACAGGACAGACTCTATAAGTGACCAACTACTACTCTAACACACAGTTATTATTAATATTCAAACATTTGTGTCCGATAAATGCAATATTACATTTAGTGTTCTATGCGAAAACATAATTTTCAGTTAATATTAAAGGAAACGCAAATTATTTATTGAAGCTCATCGTATTCATAGACCAATGAATCAGATGTTCTAAATTGATGTATAACGTATCACAAAACAAATACAAATAATATTAATCTATGATTTAAAAAATATATAACTCTTTTTAAAGTTTGCTTTAAACACAAACAGGCCATTCGAGGGGATATTATTAAATAAGGCCCCCATTGCACTGACATCTTAATAGGACTTTACGAGTGTTTCGTGGTTTCACGTTCCTTGCTTAAT
The DNA here is from genome assembly GCA_921293015.1 of Phorcus lineatus. NCBI lineage: Eukaryota > Metazoa > Mollusca > Gastropoda > Trochida > Trochidae > Phorcus > Phorcus lineatus. The sequence continues at coordinate 55,464,340 of OV121086.1, read as the reverse complement.
GCTTTGAGTGGTCGTAGCGTTTCAAACAGTCTCGGTTTCCAGCCTACCTAGGGGGCCATTAACACAGATAAAGCTACGAGGTGAGCTAAGGCAAGGTTCTACAAAATTCTAAACAAAGATCAAAAGTGAAGATTATAGGGATGTTATTCGTAAGGTATTATCATATAAACACAGATTCATGTTCCCTTAATCAGTAACACGTGTAACTAAAACGTTTGACATTTCGTTTAGAGTTAGGGCAAGTCATTGGTTCTTAAGGGCAAGTCATTGGTTCTTAAGAATAAATGTTTTGATCAACACAACACATTTGAGCAACACAAAATATAAAGTTTCCTTTGGTATTGTTGTGTTGTATATGGAAGTAAAGGATGAGTGTTTGGTGACGTTAACAACACTACGAAATCAATGTCCATCCTCCCTAACACGTAACAATTACCCTCAAGGCACTTAAACTGAATTTAATGGTCTTAATTAGTGATTAAATTCTGTCACCACCACCGACTCAGTACCTTATCGTGGTGTTGCTGGACGTTTGGGCCAAGCCGAAATTTTAGTCGATCCAAAACCTGCTGTCATTCTCTCATTATGCCTTTCTTTCCCCGTATCCTTTAGATCCTTTTTCCCTGATTTGTCCACTCCCTTTTCGATATTTTCAACCAAGTGCTAAATATCTGAAATATTTTGTAAGCACGTTCCGCCCAGATAAGCCACTCACTCACTTACATCATGAATCATTTTAAAATTTCAATTGACAACTATTGTTTGAAATAAACCGCAAAATGAAGGTAAATATTCTTAGCGTAAGACAAATACTCCGCGCTATTCATGATAGTTTCGGAATCTCCACTTCACTTAGTGTTTCACTCCTGATGTACTACTCATGTATCACAACTCCCAACGAATGTTACTATTAATCTTCGATCATTGGTATATTTCTTGTTCCGCAAATCATTTCCCATCTAGTTCATATTTATACTTCCTCAGAGGGAGCTCCGTCGTACATTATAACACTAACCTCTGTCCTAATACGAGCGGTTCTCAGTCAACATATTTAGAAGCCTGATTAGATGTAATCAAAGTTTGTTGTGCAGTTAGCAACGCCCTCATTCGAAAAGCCTCCGTGTTTATCATATGCTTCAGGAAAGCCAAGCGTTATTTGAATGTGCATTTTTCATTTTGAGTAATCTTGAGTAACACATTCGGATTATTTAGTGACAACAAAAATGTTATAGCCATGCATGCATTATTTTCATTGGTTGAAATCTTTTAGATACTTTGTATTACATTGATAAGTCGCTAGATGAACTTGTCGAGAGCCTGAGAAGAGCTCGCAGTAAAACAGAGGTTAGTAAAGAATTTAGAGGGGTGAGAATGCTACTGCATCTACAGCTCAGTTTTTACGTCCTGAGGACGTAGCAGCGGTGGTTTATGACGGAAGTCTTCTTATTTGTATGCTTATCTCCTCTCACAAAATAATGTAGTGTTTGTCTATATCAAACCGAGTCGTAGACGAACCCGGGATCTGAAAGAGATTTACAGAGCAGATACCTTTGAGATTATCGAGAATCTTTATCAGCATGATCAAAGTAATACCTAAATGAATATTGTGCATCTTCTTGCATTGTCTCTCCCCATGCCGTTAATGGTTGAAAAATTGACCAAGCGGCGCTAAACGACAACTGACTCACTCATAGTCTCTTTCAACCAACAGCCTGTCCTTCCAATTTCCGCCGCTGACAACTTCCAAAATTGTAAAAGTTTTCGCTACAATCGGTCTAAGTCTAATTCTCAAAGAGATCATGACATATGAATGGTTTTGCAAAAAATGCTTTATTCAACAATACAAGCTAAGTCAAGTTTTGAGATCTGAAATAGCTTTTCTGAAATCATTTTTTTAGTTATACCCTTTGGGAATTCTTTGTACTTGTTCACATTAAAGGTCAAAGTTGAAAGTAACAAGTTAATATGGATTCACTTCCAGATGTGTGTGTGCGTGTGTTAGTGAGTGAGCGAGTTTGGGTTTAACGTGCTTTGAACAAAATTTCAGTTATTAAACACGTGGATGACAAGCATCCAAAAGAGAGTGGATCAGGGAGAAAGGGTTCGAAAGGACGAGGGAAAGACGGAAAGAAAGGCATAGAGAGAGAAAGAAAGCAGGTTTTAGAAGAACTCAAATTTGGTCAGGCTTCTACCTATCGACCTGTTCAGCGTGGGTGCCCCTACCAGGAGCATGTAAGCTCAAGCTGGCATAGCTCTAAGAGTCTCTGAAGCACGCAAACCACCACACCACGATAAGGTATTGAGTCCATTGGTGGTCAAAATGTGTGAAAACACCCCTTTGACGTCATGATATCCAAATGCTACTCGTTGTAAGTGCGATTTCTTGGCTTTAATGCTAAATTGATGTTGTGGTATATTTAGAAAAAATTTCCATTTAATTGAAACTGCGAAGAAAGCGGAACAGGGGGCACTCAGTTTCGGGCCTGCTCAGCAAACGCTCATGGTTTCAAGAAAGGTTATTAACGTGAAAAACGTTTTTTGCGAGTTACAACATCATAGATTGTAATTCGGCAGCATATCTTAGTAAGTATCTACATCCCTAGTTATCCCCCGCCCCAACGTAGTTGGCGGGGGATATTGAAATGATCTCCGTCCGTCCGTCCCGATAATGTTTCCGGAGCACAACTCCAAAACGGTGAGACCTATCTCGACGAAACTTGGTATGTGCAACGGGCATCATGCGGAGATGTGCCTTTTGGGGTTTTCAACTTCTTTGCATTTTTATTTTTACCCGTTTCCATGGAAACGTAACATAGGATTTCTTTTCCAGACCACAACTCCAAAACGGTGAGACCTAGCTCGACGAAACTTGGTATGTGCAACGGGCATCATGCGGAGATGTGCCTTTTGGGGTTTTCAACTTCTTTGCATTTTTTTCCGTTCGTCCGTCCGTTCGTCCGTCCGTCCCGATAATGTTTCCGGAGCACAACTCCAAAACGGTGAGCCCTAGCTCGACGAAACTTGGTATGTGCAACGGGCATCATGCGGAGATGTGCCTTTTTGGGTTTTCAACTTCTTTGCATTTTTATTTTTACCCGTTTCCATGGAAACGTAACATAGGATTTCTTAAAGGTTGTTTGTAGAAAAATAACATGATCACTGTTCAATATTCCACAACTAGTATCCTTAACTACCCTTTCCCTTTGGCGGGGGATATAGCTGACTCTGCTTGTTTTATTTTGGAAAGCTTGTTCATCCATATGTTCTTCTTTCACCGGAGATGTATGTCAAAAACAAGTGTTCTTGAAGATTTGGAACTTTTGGTTTCCATTCGTACATTTAGTTTGTAGTCTCTAAAGATCTTCAATATCAATAATCAATCTTTATGTACTTACCAACCAGTATGTACTCTCAATAACAGACACATAATGTTCTAATGTTGATGGAAGATCGATACTTGATATGAACACGCACTTCAAAATAGACTCTTAATCTTTGGAACCAAATATTACTCATTCCGTTGATTCCCGATTTTAAAGGTCTACCTAAGAGCATCATTAAATGTCAGAAAAGAGTGAGACATGTTTTTCTGATTGTTGTTACAAGTTGGTTACATTGAGGGTTTAAAAGACAATTTGATGATCCAAATGCAATGACAATCGACTATCATATTGTTTGTTATGCTACTTGTATAATATTACTCATTAAAAAATCGATTTTTCCTATGATTATGTAAAAGTGCAACTTAATGCTTTAAAGTGTAATTGAGGGGTTCTACCTGAAATTTTAATACTTGTGTACTCATATGTCTTTGTAACAGGCGCCTCTGAAGAATGTCTGGTAAGATACTATTCCGTGTTGTTAAAACAGACTTTATAAGGGACGTCAACGACGAGTATTTTTGTAATAAGTAGTTTTGATGAACAAAATTTTCACAACAATAATCATCTCAAAGCCTCGCTGTAGCAATTGGTTATATCACTCAGTGCCCACTTGAAACCATTTCAGAATGAGATAATACATAAAGACTTTTGTTCTTTTTGTTAAGGGTCACCAACTTCAAGCACTCGAGAATACCTGTCGCAGTTTATTGTTTTCCTGATATTGACCTTCCTTCTCCCTCAAAGTTCCCTTGTGCTGAAAGGCGATGGCTATAAAAAAAATTACTGCCTTCAGCTTTCATCTCGTAGCTGTTTGTAACTGTTTGGCAATTCAACTCGACGTTTTAGGGCAAATACATTTCTCTAAGGTATTAATGTTGTTTAAATAGAGACACAATGTAACAAGTTCATCAATAAGGTTTTGTTAGTTGAACAGCTGCTACCGCCAAGAAAACATCACGCAATAAAGCTGATAATGAACTTTGAAGCGATAGTTTGAATAATTCGAAATAGTACTTTGGATGACTTTTTTTGGAGGGAGACAACATAAATGACGGGTCAAGAACTAAAACGTAAATTCCTACTGACATCAAGATCAAGATATCGAAAGAACTGGCAAACAAGAATATTGAATAGAATGAAATATGATGAACAAAAAGTATCTTGGTTTGGTGAAAAAAATAGTCTTTGAATTGTTTAACCATATCGTAAAACTGATTTTTTTTTTAAATATTACAATGGAACATCTTTTTCCTTTTAGATTTTAAGGGGTAAACAATGTCTTTCTAATAGCTCTTCATAATGATTTTATTAACGATAAATCATAGAATCATTATTGCATCTATATTGTATATAAACATAATGGTTATTTCTTAGTAGTAACTAGTAAAACAACGGTGTGAATCTGGTCAGAGTTCCTAAAATTCAAATGTTATCAAAAGTCAAACAATTCTAACATTAAAGATACGTTTTTTCCACACAAAAAAGCACTAATATAGCAAGGTAAAGGAAATAAGAAGAGTCGAACTGACCTTTTCTGTTTTCAGATCATCCCAAGAACTTGTCGAGAAAACTCTAAGGAACATAACCACAATCGAAAATGTTGATAGACTACACCAGCGTATTGCTATGTCCGATCTTAATCTTGACACAGGCTCTTTTATGAAGTCACAGCAGTTTCAGTCAGGTGCTATTATTCGTGGAAATGTTATTTTTCAGATCGGCAGCCCATCAGATGAGAAAGTCCATACTAAAACTGACTAAGATAACAATATTTGAACTTTATTATGATAAATATATCATCATATGGCAAATTTCATATAATTTAATATGTCAACTATAGGATATGATATGAAATTTGCCATATCTATTAATTAATTCTCAAATATCATGCATTGCTCCTATCCATTACTAACTATGTTATATCATTGATTGCTTTTACGTCAAGTTTATACTCAAGCTCGGGTAACATTGTTATGAAGTGAATTTTTGAATGACTTATAATGATATAGATAAAAAAAAAACACCTTTCATATTCTAAAAAATATATAAACCCTTCTTAGTGCGTGAGGCCCCTGACGCTTTGATTTTTAAAATTCGTTTTGCAAAGAAAGTTGTTTTACAGACCTTCCTCTTTTCTCTTATTTCTCAAGAACTAAAACATTTAGTGTTAGTAGGTATTTTGTCGACAGGCGGGTATGAGGTGAACAAAATATAATCAAACAAAATAACTAAAGTATTTAGTAAATGGTCGCTATGGGAATAAATGGATAAGTATTTATTAATACGTATCTATACGTTCCACTCTTGCAGATAATCTTGTTAATTGATTCTTGAACGCAAGTTGATGTTATATATTCGAGTATAAATGTGAGGAAAATGAAGTAAACAAAAAACATTGATTATTCTTCAGAGTAAGTTCTAAAGTTACTTACGAAGGCTGATAGATAGAGTACTGTATCGTCTCACTGTCTGCATATTTTGGCAGCTTCATCTGTTTATATCCTTCTTTAAGACCCAAGGACAGTTCCAAAGAGGATTAGGAAAGTAGGATAATGACTGATACGTTTTTTAATGCCATGCAATATTGAATTATTCAACATGCACCGACGTATTCGTTGTTTAGATAAACTGATCTATTTTCCCTTGTGGACTTCTCTACAAACGAATAGAATAAAATTAACTATTTTTTCCCAAAAACTTCACAAAGATTTTTTTTATTTTTTGAGTCACAGAGAGTCAGAAATTATGCTTTTAAATACTTATCCTTTACATCTTTATGATAAGAAAGAAATTGGTGCTTTGAAAATACAAAAACAAAGAAAATCGTCTAATAAAAAGTTTTAAATTTTCTTTAAAGGTTTTGCTTACCACAGGGTATTACGTGACAAACCTTGTATCATTTGTATCTTCATAATTTCTTCATTCATAAGAACCAAGATTGTTTTGCTGATATCAGGCTTCTTTTATTCACCCATTCCCATTATCGATCTAAAATTATATTTATTTATTCAGTTTTCCCTGATCCATCACTTCTTCCATATAGACAATATCACTGAAAAACGTTCCCGACGACACAATTTCTGAATAAAGGCAAACGTGTTCTATTTACATAAGGCAAGGGTACGAGTCAGGAAGTCAAATCTTGTTGACTCAAAGCAAGATAGAACTAGACTCCAACTTATACATTAGTTATTATAGTAGAATATTGAAAGTATTGATATTTCCTGTATTTCACAGTCTACATTTATTTCAATCAGCAGTTTACCTATATACTCAGTAGCTATTTCCAATCATTTTCGTTAAGCCGACAAGATTTTTTGTTCGGAATGTAATGGTGTATCGTCAGAGAGAACATTTTCAATCAATCAGTCGATAGGATTACTCTGGATGTTCTAGATGGTTTTTTTTTATCTTTGAGCCCTTGTCACTCAATAAAGCAGCTTTGGGAACAAAGATGAAACTGTTGGACGTTTTTTTAGATATCTGCCTCACTCTTTCAATGATTGTGTCTGCATATGCTCAAAGGCGTATAAACCAAGAAGTTTTCGTATTTGCAACTGTTTTCCGGTATTGGTCAAGTTGAATCATATGGAGTTAGTACTGTAAACATTTATATCAGTTGGCCGTTTTTAATTATCAGAATTGTGATCAAACATGGTTTCGTTGTTTAGCACTTACAATATAAACTAGAATCATCAAGCCCATCCACAACGTACATTACATAAAACTATTAAATAGACAAGTTCTCATCCTGCTACATCAGCGTAAGTGAAAGCGTTGATCTAGTTTTTCCATATACCCTGATCTCTTTCGAGCCAAATCCCTCTTAGGGCTGGCGCGGCTTGATATTCGTGGCTGTGCTCATTTGTTATTGTGTCAGCCAATGAAATGTCGTTATCCAATGAGCCTGAAGCCACTCTTTTGAATTTGCAATCCGGGTTGTGCCGCTGTTGCTGAATGCGAGTCGTCTCATTGGCTGGTTGGATAGCTAGCGATACAAGGCTTTTGGCCTAAAGGATATCAGGGTATATGAAAGGAGCTCGAGCAGCGGAATCCATTACGCTGATGAAGCAGGATGACTATTTCTGTATGATCGAATTATGGTTGAAAAAAAGAGTGCAAGTTTCACTCTCTATCCTTAATTTTGAAAATCAATTCTTGAGCCATCCAATGAAGATTCTTTACCAGTTCAATTATAGTTTTGATTAAATTTTTCAAACCAAATGAGTATGTGCTATTGGTGTTAAGATATGTTGTTATTGATGCTAAAATTCCATCGTTGGCTTTTGGAGACTGTGATTAGTCCACGAAGAACACTTATGAACTGGAAGGTCTTAAACTGAGTGTAAAATTATTACTTCTAGTTTTGAAAATAGAAATTTAAGATGTCATGTGAGATTTCTAGAAGAATTGAACTATCAGTAGATTTCGATATTGTTGTTCAACTTTTTAAGACTATTGTTTAACCTTCCCCAATGTTACCCTATCATCATGAATCTTTTGAAGCTTTCACAAAATGTGTTCATAATGTAAGTTAGTTGCATATTTATCCATCATGACAATAATCATTAGAAGGTTAATGTTCTCTCATTTGAAATGAAATGTACATGCATTTTAAACATTTGTTACATTGGTCTATTATCCAATTCTTTGTGCTGTCTTGTGCGTTAATATCCTCATTTTTTCTTTCTTCTGACCTAATGACGATAACTGTTGACAATCATAACCTTAGAAACATGCGTAATCTTTCTTCGCTCTACTCCTCTTAACAGGAAATCAATATTTACATCACGTTCACAACTTTCAAAAAAACTCTTACTGCACATACACGATTTTACATATCAAACAGAAGTATAGAGCACTGCAATATTTCTCATTTGGATATAATTTGCGGTTAAGAAATTCAAATAGCAGATTGAATAATGATCTGTATGAAATCGGTCGAGCAGACAATCTTTGATATAATTGAAAATATATTTGTGATATTTTATCATTATTTCTGGGAATGTACATTGTATTCCAATATTGGACATATAGTATTTAACTAGATTAGAACAATATGCAATAGCAGAGAGATGGTAAATTTGGAATGATCATTTAATCATAGGGCAGTTCTTTCTTATAATGGCATTATTAAGATTTTTAAAGACTTTCATAATTAATATTTATAATGTCATTTCTGAACTAGATTATAACTAACTCACATCTCAACATTACTTTCTTTGTCTGTACTTTTGCATATACATACAATGTTCATGTAGGTTTCGTGTCTCGTCTATAATCATAATTTCTATCCATATATATGTACATTAATAGAGAATCTCTTTTGATATAAAAAAAATATCACCATGAGTCGATAAAAGGTTTAAGCTTATCCAAAATCATTGTTCAATATTTTACCATAAAATATACAATCCTGAAATGAACTATCCTTAGGTTCCCAATGCAATGATATCAAAGCAATGTGACTTTGCCCTGTTTATGACGTCATAACCTTCGGATATCATTACTTGTTAATGTAAGACATTTGTGATATCAGGTAACTGACGATGGAAGGCCATTGTTTGAAATCTACTTCACGTCACGATTCATTTCTTACGTTATCACCCTAGAGATATGCGTGACACAACGAATCACTATTGATCAACCTTGAAAGCTTTCACACCTTTGCTTAACAAAAAGAATAAGTAAGTGTCGGAAAGTAATTATATATTATACGTATCATCTTCGATTCACCCGCAAGCTACTATGCATTAGATGTTAACAATACAAGATTTTGATCCTTGTCTTAAGGATGGTTCTTCCCTCTTATTTCTGTAAGAAATTCTGGAGAAAAAAGTGTTTATTATATCTCTCAATTTCAATTGCGTCGAACGACATGAAATTGAGTATAGACTTCGATTCTCAAACAATCTTTTATGCATTATATGTTACCAATACAAGATGTTGATACATATTTTTAGATTGGTTCTCCCCTCTTTCGATATATACTTCAATAAGAAAGAAAATAGTCACTTACAAGAAAAGTTAATAGATATGACCTGCCTATGGCGAATTTATGATTATATCTTTGCAATATACTGTATTCATCTATAAAGCGCCGTGGGTGATTAGAAAATTAATGTTGCTTGTAAAGGGATGTAACTTTAAATAGAGTAGGTAAAATCTCTTGACATTGGAATTTGTCAAAAATCAAATTCTATCATCTAAATGCATCGATAAAGGAATTAGCATTTAAAGATTTTACTTACTATTTTGCTCCTCAATATGAATAATCACTTTCTCTTTGTTCCCGTCAACCATTATCTACTCGCAATACCGGACACTCAAACCATCTCTTAATGACCTCTATTCTTTCTACAAATTATTCAGTTATTTTACATGTATTCAATTAGAAAACGCTACGTACAAATAATAGTGCCTAAACGAAGGTATTGGTTTTCATCCTGTTCTGAAAGATCTTCCTAGGGATCTTTAAAAATCCTCATTTTCTTGGTTTATACTTAATAACTGCTCTCAGGTTTATGTTTCCCTTATACTACTTAAATCTTATTTTCATAATTCATCAATAAGGGGTTTTTTTCCCTCAAGACCTTAAGATCAAAGAGTTTAGTTCCTTTCCGTCTTTTACAGCAAGTGAAAGATGGTGGCAATCATCAACAACTACTCCCCCCCCCCCCCCCCCCCCCCCCCCCCATAGTAGTTATGTTGTATGAATAGTGACACTATGTAACGAGTTTTTCAACAACATTTGTTATTGGGACAGCTGATACCTTCAAGTAAAGTTATATATATATATTTCGATATGAAATTCGAAAGACTTATAGTTCAATTGATAATTTTTTGGACGGACACAAAATTAATGATAGGTCAATAATGTACAAAGTGTTAAGTTAATATGTTTGTTTATGCTCTGGATTGTTAAACCTGAGGAATGAATAAATTAACTAAAACCGAAAGCAAAGCTTTCTTCTGAGGTTTTTACAATCCCAAGCATAAACAAACATATTATTTAGCTTAGATACCTTGAATCATGAAATTAAAAATATGGAATGAACTGAAAATATTATTTCTAAAATAAGACCAGACTAGTCACGCAGCTGATTTCGACATCCGAGTAACATACGCGTTAGTATGAGGTTTCATAAATGACAATGGACAAGTCACGTGGCTGATATTGACATCTTAGGAAAGGCAGTGCAACTAAGTCAATGATTATGATCACATCGTTTGGAACTCGTTGAAATTAATTGTTAAATGTTTCTTATACACATCAAAAGGTATGATGGGGTGAATAAATAATGGAATGCTGTAGCACAGCAAAAACCCGACTGAAACCTTAGGCTCTTTTAATAGATTCCTAATCATAGCCCAGCCATCTGACTGGCACATTTGATTAGTTAATAGAGTGCTTGCAAAGAATTGGGCATATTTATCGAATGTTAAATTAGTTTTTAAATCTATAAAACAGCGTTATTATAGGAAAATAAGATACCTGATAAACAATAGACCATGGTTTCTAAATAGACAGCTATATGAAGATGATCTAACCCATAACATGTGATACAAGTCATATGCTACAATGTAACAATCCGACTTGTCCTGCTGAACCACTTTTATCTAGTTATTCCCTGGGATCAGACTTAATTATTAACTACTTTCTTTTTCTGCCTAGTAACAATTGAGATAATTCTCTACAACGTTGTATATGAAAGCACAAAGTTAGTCGTTTCTTGTGAACATTTGTTGTTGTTGCTTTGGAAATAAATATATGTTTTTATTGGAGTTAAGGTAAAATTCTTTTTACCTAACCTCCCCTGAGATAACCTAAAATGACTTATCATCTGCAATGAATAATTTTAGTCATGCCTAGCTTTCACACCAATACTTAAGTTATTATTCTTAAAAGGCTCGCGGGTAATTTTTCACCTAATATTTACCTCTATTATACAGAAAAGGGTAACTTGCAAGAAATGTGAATAATGTGTGAACTGCTTCTAGCAAAACTATGAACCAATCTTTACAATATGCTGTATTCAATCTATTAAACGCACTGGAACACGTTTGTCCACATCTCATTAGACAATCCTATTATAGTCATAGATTAGGGATCCTGTAATCAGCAAAAATTTAATGTGAACACCTTTAATCATTTCAGTTAGGGAAACTGATTTGTGTAGCAAAAATTAGTACATTAATATAGCAATTAATACATTTTAAAAGTTGTCTTGCAATTTGCAGAATTAGCATTTCTTTCATGTTAGCTCCAAGAAAATTGAAAAAGGGACGCTTATAAAAATGATCCAATGAAGTAAATTGCCTTGACATTTTGGACTTAAAAAATCATCTTAAAGTATCAAAGATTTATTGGCATTGATAGATTTTGCTGGCCATCATATGGAATAAAATAACAGTCGATATGCAATAGTCCAAATGTTCAATTCACTACTATAACATTTTCAGTGAAACGGCCTTGGTTCATCACACCGGTTAAGTTGACGGAAGGAAGCACTAATGGTATGGAAGGTTAAAACCGTAGGAAGAAGGCGCTAACTGTCTCTAAGAACTTATTGAGAGTATATCCAGTTGCTATCACACCTTTCCGGTACTTCACAATCTGGTATCTGCGTTGTTTCTTTGTGTACACCACTGTCAACCCGTGTCTTTATAACAAGGGCCTTTGAATTCACATCTCTTTTCTCTCAAGTCTGTAGACTTTCAGAAAGTGATAGGTGACGGCTATGGAAGAAAACTGCTTTCAACTTTCATTTCATAGCTGTTTTTAACTGTTTGGCAATTCAACAGGACTTCTAGAGCAAGTACATTTCCCTAGGGCATTAATGCAGTGAAACAATGTAACAAGTTCTGCAACAAGGTTTTGTCAGTTGAACAGCTGCTACCTCCATGAACACAGTTAAGCTGATACACTAACATTTGATATCAGATCAATAATTTGATTGACTTGAAAATAAAACACTCCTTTTTAAGACGGAGACAAGATAAATGTAAAATGAGGGTTCAACAAGGAATAACGTATGACTTTTTGATAAACTAAGATCCAGACATCAAAGAACTGGCAAACAAGAAAATAATACAATAGAATGATACATGTTCATCAAAAACCAGCTGGTCTTCATCACAGAAATAGTCTTTGAATCATTCATATCATCGCAAAAAAGGGATAAGTTCAAGTTTAACAATGGGAACATATTTACACTTTAGAATGTTAAGGGTTAACAAGAGGTTTTCTATGGTTCTGCTTTGTTGTATCTATCATAAGTTATAAAATCATTTATACATAAAACAAATCCCATTTCATAAAATGTTAAAACAGTAATGAAAATAAATACTTTTCTCAAAAGCAAGACTAACACAAAAGAATCTGATTAGCGAAAAAATATCAATTTGTTCAATTGATTTCAATGGTCTTAAACATATTGACTGTTTATTCAATAGAATGTAAAACTTCTAAATCAGTCACGATATTTCTCAGAAACAGTTTGTTTTGTCTGATTATGGTTAATTGAATACTTGACAAGGACGGGTGATATCATTTTGGAGGCTTTAAGTAGCCACAAGAAAGCAACTCCCCCCGTTGGTTGAGATCTGTGCTAGTTGATTGACAAGCTTAATATCTTCCTTGACTTCTTTCCTAAATCAATTACCAGACTCGACTGCACTTTCTTTTAACTAACTTGATTGTTTGTTGATTGTAAATCAAAAATAAGGAATAGGAAAAAACAATTTCTATTACAACTCACCATTATTTGTTGATCAAATGGAAATGTCTTTTAATAAAAGTAACTTACGAAGGCTGATAGATAAAGTACTGTATCGTCTCACTGTCAGGTTATTTTGGCGGTTCCATCTGTTTCCATCCATTCTTCTTTAAGACCCAAAGACAGTTCCAAAGAGGATTAGGAAAGTAGGATAATGACTGATACGTTTTTTACATGCCATAAAATGCTGAATTACGTGCGACGTATTTGTTGCTTAGATTGACTGACTTTTTATAGACGTACAGAAGAAGAAACATCAAGTCTGGCTGGTGCGTTTTCACTCCAAAACTTCACAAAGATGTTGTTTTTTTCCTGAGACACAAGTGGCACTGACTGTGTACTCATGTCATTCTTTTCCACTTATCTTGATAAATAAGATGGATTTTTATATCGCAGTAAAAAAGGGAATTAATCATTATTAAAAAGGTTGAGCATTTCTAACAAGAATTATTTTGTGCTTCTAAGATGTATTCCTTGATAAACCTCTTATCCTTCATTTCCTTAATCTTAAAACTGTTATTCTGTTTTTCGTCTGTACAGACACTGGCATACCTCATTTTACAAATGAAATGCCCATTCACATTTTCTGTATACAGACGAAAATTATTTCCATAATATTTTCCGATTATTTTATGTATACAACAACACTCACTGTGACACAATGTCAAATAAGGTTAAATAATAAATCATTTTCTATGAATATCGGACAAGGAGTCGGATGCAAAGGCGGATATGTCAAATCAAGATACTAAGAGGTCTTTAACTTATCTTCAAATAAATTGTAAGGTACTTAGGTAGAAAACTGAAACAGAAAGGTCTGTATGTTATGGGATTTTCGAATGAGCATATTTCCTTTATACTTAGTAACTACTTCTCATCATATTCATTAAGGCGTCAGGATGAAATGTTGACAATATCATACATTACCGTTAAGAGTGAACATTTTCAATCAATCGTTGTGTTGGTTTACAGAAGATGTTGATGTTTTCTACCTCTTGTCACAAAGATGAAACTTCGACATTTTGAGTGTCTGTGTGTGTGTGGAGGTTCAGAGTATAAAGCAAGAATGCTTCGCTATTGTTTTCGACTAAACTTAAGAACAAAAGAAAGTACATACCCCAGGAGTTTGGTTATTAAAGGAAACAGTACAAACTTTCGAGCAAGAATAAGTTGGAGTGTTTTGTTCAACACATCACTTCTCGTTATCTGTTTGTGTCCACTGGGGGTACATTTTAAAATGGACCGATCAGGCGACATTACGGTTTACGACTTTCATAAATAGTGGAGTTAGTATCGGGGGTGAACCCCATTACAGTCAACAAGCATAGACACGTCTCCTCATGGGAAAGGTAACGGTCGGATGATATCATTCGAGAAACGTTGCCACTCTTCGTGTAGTGCCTGTTCCAGTTGTTGTATGGCAACTTTTTGCTGTTTGTGACGTCATCCTGGCGGTATGTGGTCTTGCGTCATCCTGTTGAAAAATCACCCTTGCTGCTCCATCTGTATGAATGGGACCGCCACATGCTGTAAAACTTGATCCATGAATATCTGGGCTGTAAGGATCTGAATAATTGTCACCAAATCTGTCTTCTTGTTCCCGCAGTCTGTGATTATGATTATGATTAATCTCGATAATTAGGTTTCATCACAATTGTTTAATGTTTACTTGTTGTGGTTATATGTACCAAAATTCATATGTCCTACAACCAACCTGATGGAGTAATCATGTACTCAGGAACGTGAATTTTAAAATAAAGTTGTTAAGCAGAAAATTTTGTCTTCCTTGTGTACATATCACTTATAAAAGCCCTATAAGGATTTCATTTTTGTTGTCTATGGTGGACCTGACATAAAAAATGTTGATAAAGTTTGCTGTCTGCAACTGAAAGACTATCGCTGTGAAGATGAGTCAAACAATGTAACATGGACACTAGCATGATACCATCAAAAGCCTAGAGTATCATACAATGCATTTCAATTAGCAGGAGGCTCTTTGGAATACATCTCTGTTCCAATGTCTGTTGTTCTTGTTGTTAATGAGAGTCATAGTTCGACTCTTGTGGATGGGAGGCTAGAGCCAGTGCGCTCTTCCTAGAGAGTTGGTCGACATCAAGGCCCCGCAACGTGACAGCTTTGAATATAATAATGATGGTTGTTGTGGTGTGTGGTGTATGGTGATGCTATTGATGATGATGCTCTCTTTAAAGCTATGATTTTGATAAATTGTTGATGTCCAAAAAGCAGCTGAATCAAACAGTCATATTGATATTGAAAATGGATAATTTGCAAGAATGTACTCCTATACTACATGCCTGTGATGTGTGTAATGACGGAATTAGTTCTTATGTGTTATCTTTCTTCTTTGTACCCTTTATATCTATCCCTTTAAATCCCCAATGATTTAGAAGTAAAACAACACATTCAAAATACAAAATTGTAAGTTTTTTCCACAGCCGAGTTGGTGTATTTCAATGATAGTAGATTAATGGTAGGTCCCTTGGTTTGCTTTTGGACACTTAATTTGTGTGTTATAAGTACACATAAGTACACAAAAGGGTTACAAGTACTCATAATTATACTCTCAGTGCAAATAATGTAAAATAAAATGATATACATTAACTGTAGAGAAGAGAAAATAGAATTGTTACCGATCGAAGTCATGAATGATGAGTTTTTGTAACGGAAACCTAAAATTTCGTACAAATGGCTAATGGTAGCTATCTGAAATATCTGTCAATGGATTCAGTGACCTTCTAAACATACATTTAGATACCAAGATTATGGTTCTATGATAATTAGAATGAAAGATATGGGGACATCCACCTTTTGGTGTGACGCTTCAGCGAATAAGTGGCTGAGGGGGGCACCCATGGAAATATGTAAAAATGACACATTGCATCCCAGTTTATACACTGTTACCACTCAAATTTGCATAATAGACATGTCAAGGTTTCAAAAAAAGTTGGTTTCGCTCTGCCATGGGGGGGGGGGGGGGGGGGGCATGGGGACCCCTCCTGGCCGGTTGACTAGTTTCTTTTGTAATATGAGTTTATTAGGGTTTTAAGGAGGAGCAAATATTCATATACGCTGATTTAGCAGGATGGTTTTGGAAGATCTTCCATAAACTTCATTTTAGCATTTTTCTTGGGTTTTTTAGTTAATACCTCTTTTAGGTTTATAGTTTCTTTATTCTGCCAAATTTGATATTTCTATTATAAATCAGGTTTTTTCTCCTCCAAAGCCCTTAGATCGAAAAGTTTAGTTCACATAACTTTCTGTTTTTTACAGCAAGTGAAAAATGGTGGCACTCATCACTCAGTTGTTAACGTTAACGGTTTGCCAATTCAACACAAGCTACAACTTTTCCCCAGGGAATTGATATGATAAAGAGTGACACAATGTAAGAAGTTCTTCAACAACTTTTATCATTGGGACAGCTAATACCTTCAACAACAAAACAGTGAAATATAGTCAACAATTGGCTTCGATATGAATTTTGAAAAATTCAATTGGTGATGTTTGTGGACAGATACAAGGTTAAGGATAGGTCAACGATGAACAATGTCTTTTTTTTAGGATTGTCAAACCTTTTATCTTCATCCTGGCACATGTAAATTAGTTATAGAATTCACAAATGTCGCTGATCTTAATAACTTAGGGAAAGTAATATAAATCAGTCAGATGGTTTCCAAATGACAGTGAGCGTTTCCAGATCCTTACAATTATTGATTTAATTTTTTTTTATAATTGTGTATGCTTTCTGAAAGCTAATCTTTATTCGAATATGCACTTTGCACTATGAGTCTTCTGTACACAGCACATTCACCTTCATTAGCAACTGATAACTGAATAGGCCTGTGTGACGAAAATATGATATCAATGCATCCGTTGTTCTTGGCTTGAAATAATGAAAGGCAGTTTATGTTGCAGTGTTTTGCCACTAGGGGAACCTGCCAAGATCTCGCAAGAGAGGTTGAACAGGAATTGACGGAGCTACTTCTGTGGGGAGAGAATGCCTCATACCGGGTTATCATGGGAAAACAAGATACCTCATAAGCAATAGATAAAACTCATGAGAAATAAGAATATATGCTGGCCTATAAAACGAATACTAAACAAATAAGCAAATGAGGTTATCATAATTTAAATGTTTCCCACCTACACGTATTATGTATAAGATGTTAACAAAACGGGTAGTCAACAAATCATTTAAGGGTAGTTTTCCCCTTTGCTATTTACAACAAAAAAGAAAATCACGTATGAACTGCTTCTGGGCGAATTCATGATCAAACCTTACTATAAACTGTATTCAATCTATCAACTGTATTCAATCCACCAACTGTATTCAATCCATCAACTGTATCAATCCATCAACTGTATTCAATCCATCAACTGTATTCAATCCATCAACTTATTCAATCCATCAACTGTATCAGGTTGTTCCCTAGTGTAAGAGAAATATTATTTCATCAGAGGATATACAATCTCATTAGTCATTTCCTCAGTATGCAGGCACTTACTGACCTTATAGTCATTCAATTTGCGTAACTTAACAGAACTTGGTACATTGGTAAAGCAATTATCATAAATACAATTCAGTATAACTGCCTGGGTTCATCACACTGGTTAAATAATTGCACGAATGTCTTGGAGAGTTAAGAAATGTAGGATGAGGGCTGTTATCTTATCCAAAATTAATTCATTTGCTATCACACCATTCGGGGACTACGCATCCTGGGTTTGTGCTATTAAGTAGTGAACAGCACTTGTGTACCCATGTGTCTATGTAACAAGGATCTCTGGAAAATGTCTGGTATGATACTATTCCGCGTTGCTAACAAGACATTTAAAGTTATCAACGTTAGGAAATAACATGCTAACAAGACATTTAAAGTTATCAACGTTAGGAAATAACATGCTAACAAGACATTTAAAGTTATCAACGTTAGGAACTAACATGCTAACAAGACATTTAAAGTTATCAACGTTAGGAAATGACATGCTAACAAGACATTTAAAGTTATCAACGTTAGGAAATGACATGCTAACAAGACATTTAAAGTTATCAACGTTAGGAAATAACATGCTAACAAGACATTTAAAGTTATCAACGTTAGGAAATAACATGCTAACAAGACATTTAAAGTTATCAACGTTAGGAAATAACATGCATATGCTAACAAGACATTTAAAGTTATCAACGTTAGGAAATAACATGAATGTTGAAACGTACGAGACACCATTCATCAAAAACATTTGCTTGCACTGTGTGTTCCTTGTTTGCTGTTCAAGGCTGGCTTATAATCATTGGTTTTAGTTAATACTTATTGCGCAGGTTACTGTTTTCTAAACATTAACATCTTTTGTCTCTTAAGACTTTATATTTCTTGCAGAAAATGAAAGGTGACGACTCTCGTAAAGAAATGTTTTCAGCTTTCATCTCGTAGCTGTTTTTAACGGTTTGGCAATTTAACTCGACGTGCGAGGGCAAACAGTTCCCTAGGATATTGATGTTGTATAAGCAGTGTAATGAGTTCTGCAACAAGGTCTTGTCAGTTCAACAGCTGCTATCTCCAACAAAACATCACACATGATGGCTAATAATGCATTTTGATATCTGTTTAACAGCTTGAATATTTCAAAAATAGTAAAATGGGTGATTTTTCTTTAAAGAGACAACATGCATGTACACCAGGTAAAAAACGACAAAGTTAAAACTGTTTCAACTGAAATCAGGACATCGAAAGAAATGGCTAACGAGAAACTTTTATAGAATGAAATTTGATGAAAAAAAAGGAACTGGTCATCTTGACTTCGTCAATTATTATTCTTTATATTGTCTATTTCAAATAGAAAAATAATGATAAATTCAAATATAACTATAGCAACATATTTTAACTTTTAGGTGTTTCTAATTGTTCTGCATTATTTATTTTTTAGTGTCTATTTCAAATAGAAAAATAATGATAAATTCAAATATAACTATAGCAACATATTTTAACTTTTAGGTGTTTCTAATTGTTCTGCATTATGGTTTTTTTTACCATAAATCATAGAATATTTAATACTTTAAACAAATTCAATTATATAAAATGTCAATGAGCAATATAAGCATTTACTCTCATCAGAAGTAGGACTCACGAATCATTTAGACTTTCAAAGAAACTAACTTACAATTTAATTTGTTGAATCGATTAAAGTTTTCACAATCAAGTTGACTGCTCTTATTTCATAGTGCAAAACATGGATGAACAGAGACTTCTAAATTAGTAATGATATTTCTCAAAAACGAAATATACATGTTTTGTCTGATTACGGTTAATTAAGTTGTGCTTGACAGGAAAATATGATATCAGTAAGGTGGGTGTAAGTGGCCACAAGAAAGTAACTTCGCACGCAGATGAATATCTGCACTAGTTGATGGACAATCTTACTTCTTCCTCGGCTTCCTGCATTACCAGACTCGATTGCAATTGCATCCTGCTAAATCAGCGTTTATGATTCCGCTATTGCTGCTTCCTAATACCCTGATCTCTTTCAAGCCAAAAGCCTCGCAACGCTAGCTATCTAACCAGCTTATGAGACGACTCGCATCAAGCATCCGCACAACCCGGAAAATCTGTTGAGTTCAAAATAGTAGCTAAACGACATTCCATTGGTTGAAATAATAACAGGTGAATATCAAGATGATCCAGGCGTACGAAGCATTTGGCCCGAACGAGATCAGGGTATTAGGAAGTACCGAGCGTGGATTCATATACGCTGATGTAGCAGGATGTTGCAATTGTTAACCAAATTGACTTTTTCAAAAATATGAAAGAGGAAAAATAATTCTTATAATTTCTGTACAGATTATTCTTCATCTGTTGATCAAGAGAAAATTAATTTTTAAGTAAAACAATGAATAATTGTCAAAGTTTGGCAATCGTTAATGATCCTTCCGAGTGAATTACATAAAGGTTACACAAATAAACTGCTTAGAGAGTTGGCCTGTTTGTCTCTAACTCTGCGTACCAGGTTAAACACTGAATTATTGAATTATTGAATTGAACTTTCAGAAACGTTTAGTTTTGAGAAAAATTCAGGAATAACCCATTGAGGGCGCATGGCGCCTTTCGCTTTGATTTACATTCCAATGTGGCACGACCGTCCGTCCCTCGCGAAAAAGGTATCTGTCTTATGAAATCAACTCCTCCTACAGTTCTTTATACATGCCATATCGAAATTTATCGCCCTTGAATCAGAGCAAATGAGCGTATTGATAACCAGTAACTTCCGTTTAAATGTTCTCAGTCAAGGTCAAGGTCACAAAGGAATGTCCTCATGATGATACTGCCTGCACTTCTTAATCACTTGAAATCCCTTCTTAGAAGATGAAGTATCTGGCGGGAGAGCACTCTTTCTATCTCTTATTTCTTTAGAAAGAAAAAAAATGAAAGAGTCAGGTTAAGACATACATACATCCTGCTCGCTCAGTGTATTTGAGATGACAGGGGTCCCTCCAATGCCGTGTATTGTTTAGTATACAATTCAACCAGCCAATGAAATGACACGCATCCAGCATTTGCGGCGCAATAATGCTAAAATATATAGCAATCACTTGATTCAATACCTTATCGTGGTGTGGTGGTTTGCGTGCTTCAGAGACCCCAAGAGCTATGCCAGCTATTACATACTCCTGGTAAGGGCGCCCAAGTTGGACAGGTCGACGGGTAGAGGTCAGACCAAATTAGAGTCGTTCTAAAACCTGTTCTCTATCTCTCACTATGCCTTTTTCCCCCTTTTTTCCTTCGTCCTTTCTGTCACTTTCTCCCTGATCTGTCCACTCTCTTTTGGATGCTTGTCATCCACGTGTTAAATAACTGAATATTGTTCAATCTTTTCAATCTTTATTCTGGTACTTAAGAGGCCATAGGCCTATAGTACATGAAATACATTGCATACATTCAAGTAACAACATGCGTTCTATGTACAAATGCATAATATATATACATGGACAGATTTTTTAGTTCTCGAGTGCTCGTGCTGTTTAATAATTCCTTAAATTTACATTTATTAGGATTGACATGATATTTGTTTTTTATATATTCGTTTCGAATATTAAAGTAACTTGGACAAACAAGTAGGAAATGGTACTCATCTTCAATAGCATTCAAATTACAGAGTTTGCAAACTCTATTTTCCCTACTTATATTTACATATCTGCCTTTCTCAATGAATAGGTCATGCGATGCACATCTAAAACGTGCTAAATTTATCCTATACTTTTTCACATTTAGACAAGTTAGATATAATTCGGTATTCATACTGTTCTTATACACAGAGTAAAGGTTGCATTTGCTTGAAGCATTAATCTTTTCTTGCCAGTTTTGAAAATAGATATCTTTAAGTCTTTGGGTAAATATGTTCATGAAGTCTAAGTTCACACCATCATTTTGGGCTGAGCCATATATTTCCAAAACCAATTGAAAATAGTAGTTGTTTTACATCAGTTACCCAATTCTTATGTCCATTTTCATCATATAAAATCATCATTTTATAGCATTTCTTAGGTAGTCGATATGATGGCATATGTAACAGTTTTATCCAATACCGAATTACTTTACAATAGGAGTAGATGTATAAAGGATATCTGCCACATTCTCCATAAACCATAATGTTTGGTGTGTTTTGTTTGACACCCAAGAACTTTTTACATGCATACAGATGTACCATTTCTAGATTTGCAAATGTATTTAGTCCCCAAATTTCTGCCCCATATAGAAGAATAGGGTATATCTTTACGTCAAATATTTTAAAAAAGGAGTTCATGCTGAGGTCACCTACAACAGTTAATTGTCTAAGGATCCCTAATAATACTTTCTTTGCCTGAACTGCTGCATAATTCGCATGCACAGACCATGATAACTGGTTACTAAAATATACTCCGAGATATTTATAACAATTTGTTGTTTCAAGTTCACACTCTTTATAATACCATTTTTCTTTTTTTGAGAGTTTTCCACCATTTTTGAATACTAATACCTTTGTTTTATCCAGATTTAGTTTCAGCTTAGACTTATCACAAAATATTTCTAGTTCATAAATTTGTTTTTGAAGACCTATAATAGTGCTTGATATAAGAACGATATCATCTGCAAAAAGTAGAAGAAATAGTTGAAATACATCGGGGTGTAATTGTACACCATGCTGGCAATTATTCTCAATCTGTGTAGCCAATTCATTTATGAAAAAGGAAAATAAAAATGGACTGAATATTGTTGAAAACACATTAACCCCAACGCACTCACTCGAAATATTAGTGTCAGTCTCATTGCATAACGATGGTTTCCTTGAAGAACCAGCAATACCAGGCATTTGTCGTTCAAAAGATCAGGGTATTGGAAGGAGCTCTGCTTATTCAAATACGCTGTTGGAGCAGGATGTACCTGTAACTTATAAAATGATCGTGTGAGTGAATAAAATATTTTCCACTAAAAAAGAAGTTATGTATTTTATCATTTTTTGGTAAAAAATATGTCAGAGAAAGATGGGCTTTTGTTGGAAAAAAATAATGAGTAATATTAACCTTAATCATTAATAACTCCATTCTTGTAGATCATAATCTTCTAAAATCATTTTAAATTCAAATTGATGTTATATATTGAAGAATAAATGTTACCAATATGATAAAGAAATCAACGGGAAAAAATTGATCGCTTCTTCTAAGAGACTATTCATTTAGTTCTAAAGTAACTTACAAAGGCTGATAGTTACAATACTGTCTCGTCTCACTGTGTTTATTTTGGCAACTTCATCTGTTTATATCCTTCTTTAATATCCACGGACAGTTTAAAAGAGGATTAGGAAAGTAGCTAGGATAGTGACTTATTTGCTTTTTATATGCCATATAATGCTGAATAACTCAAAATACGATGTATTACTTAGATTGACTGCTATAGTCTCACTTGTGGACGTACAGCTGAATAGAATCAATTAAATTGCTGACGTGTTAAGATTACATCAAGACTCGCTGATGTCTGTTTTCTCTAAACCAGCGATCAGGAGAATATGCTTACGTTATACTTATCCTTTATATCTTCAAAATATGTTGGAGTTTTTACTGTACCAAATAAGGGGAATATTTCTTCTTAAAGAGGTTTTTCATTCAAGAACATTTTATGCCTTTAAATGCGTTCCTTGAAAAATCTCTTATCTTTCATTTCTTCATAAATGTCGAATACACTGTTATTCGTGTGCCCGGACACTGTTCATATTTACCGATGAGATGTTGATATAAAAAGGTATCAGACGTTTTCCATTCACCTATTATAGAGTGTGTACCTTTTTCTATTACTCCATGTAGACAATTTAACTGAATAACACTTACACGTCGCTATAACACAATTTCTGAATAAAGCCAACGTCTTTAATGAATACCTGACAACGAATCTAATCCAAAATTGGATATGTCACCTCACGATACAAAGTGATGTTCAATTTGTCTTCAGCTTACAGATTAGTTACTAAAGTAGAATACTGAAAAGCGTTCGTGTGTGCTCTACTTTATAGTGTATACAGCTGCGTACCAAAAGTTTGTTCACATGCCTGCGTATCCAAGTTGACATATCATGTAATTTGTCATGTCTTTGAGGCATCGTAGCATTGCGAAAAAGAAACGGATAATGTTGAATTTTCAATACAGAAGTGAAGATCCATTGCACCTAAGCACAATCGTATGCCATACCCAAAAGTTTACCGTAATGGTTTTTAGCAGGTCACTCGAAAACAGTCTTTTTTTTCTCTAAAAAAGCCTTTATAAGTGACCAACAGCTTTAAACACAAATAATGTTTATTCTTTTGCATTAAGTCAATATGATTTTGATGATTTTTTTTCTCAGAGATTCAAAATAAAATATTTCAATTGAAATTTAAGGAAATCGGAATTTCAAAAGTGTGATCCCTTCTGTCTATTTAATCATGCCAAAATTCTAATTTTTTAACGAGAGAGTAGACAATCCAACAATTAAGTTAAATAATGGCTATGTTACACATTGACAAAGAGAGATCCTTTGTCAGTTCTGCTGAAGTTATTTTATTGACATTGAAAGAAAACCTAAATTACATGCTATTTTGATATGCAACTGTATGTTATTGAGTGTTTCAATCAGCAGTTATCCAATATACTCAGCTACTTTGTCCAGTCATGTTAAGCTGCAATGATGAATTGTTGAGAATATTATACCTACCATCAAGATTAAATATTTTCAGTCAATCATCCTGTTGATTTAACCTAGATGTTCTTTCCTCGATGCAGAATAAAGCAGCTCTTGATACAAATTATTTTCTTTTAAAAGAGGCAGCTCCGTCATAAATTTCTATAGAACCTCTGTCTTAATACGAAGGTTTCACGGTCTTCCGGCACTCTCCCCTAGCGGGTCATTATTGCAACTTAAACTACCTGGCTATGTTTCAGCCAATGAAAACAACGAATGCATGAATAACATATTTGATGTCACACAGGCCTGTGCAATGAAACAGTCGGGTAATGAGGCATTTGTGTACTGTAAAGACGACTCAAAGTGCAAGGTGCATATTAGAATAAAGTTTAGCTTTTGGGAAGCTTACGGAAATAACTTAGGCGATTTGAATGATAACTTTAGAAACGGCGTCGCTGATTGCACAACTAACTTTGGTTAAAAATGGTTTAAAACACAAAGACTACACAGAGCATAAGAAATGGTCGTGAACCCAAGAAACATTTGTAAAGCCTTATTTAGACGTGTAGATGTTCTAGGATGACATATTGTTGTCAGCAGAGAAATTTCGAAGCTGTTCGCTTTGTTTGTATTAACAGAAGTAGGTTTTATATTTATCCATCCAACAAATAAACATTACTACTTTCATGTTATTTAATATGTTATGAGATACACATATGTGTATAATATTTCTTACATTTTCCCAATAAGACTATACGAAATAACGTTAATATCGTCATATGTTCTTTCCTCCCACTTCAAGCCTGTTGAAAGACCAATTATAACCCTTATTAGATACGTGCATTGTTTTTCTATGCCCTATTCCGGCACAACTCTTTAAAGTAAGTCATTTTCCTTTCATGTTCTCAACTTTGGAATCACCTACCACCACATACCAGATTCCATCAAAAGTTTTAAATCGTATATATTATTATCCTAACGAAAGTGTGAAGCACTGAAGTATTTCTCATTTGGTGAAAGAAAACTGTACATATTACCAGTATAAGGGGTATTCAATTAGCAGTTTAACGTTGATGTATATATAATTGGTCATGCAGACTCTCCGGGATGTAATTCAGATATACTTGTTAAAATTCTTATCAGTATTTCATGGAATGTACAATAATTTCAAATATCAGACATTAATGTTTTATTGTATACGTACGCAGTTCATTCCTTTAATGACGATATTAAGATTACTAAAGATTGTCATAATATCATATCATTTTTTTTTGAAAGGTGAAAGAATTAGATTCGAAGTTACTTCAACATAAAAGACTTTGAGTAATGTTCCCTCTGTGTGTCTGTGTAAGTGTGTGCGCGCGCGCATAATCTATATATCTATATCTTTATATGTATTCATAACAGTATATTACAATATTATTATTAACTTCGTCAGATTACGTGTACATAATCCTCTCCTTTTGACAATTATTCAATTTCTAAAAAAAAGATTTGTTTAATATGCTCTCTAAGTCTTATTATCGTCTTGATAGGTTAATGAACCTAGGAACCATGTTCAGTGTGAATATACTTATTAAACAATGAGTAGCCAGAGATTGAACATTTCTTAAAAGCTCTGAGCTAGTTCTTCTGGAAGCCTGTGGCAGTAATGCTATGCTTAAACATTCCTGCAGTCAAGTCGAACAAGTGTTGGACCGAACATTGATAGTTTCTACTTCAGTCATGTACCCTTGATTTGTCCTGTTATGTTAACTTTTCTTTAGCTATCCAAGATCATAGCGGTCTTTCAGTTAGACTCCATAACTCTTGATTTGAAGGCAATCAGTTGTCTCAATACTGGGGAGTGAGTCATAAAAGAAGCTTTGATTGGGACACTCAACTCCTGGCCCTAAAAAATATTTGAAGAAGACGTAAAGTAGATCTTGAGTTAATCAAAGCCGAATCTTTGCAATGAGCACAGACTAATTGGTACAAATTAGAGATTATCGAGGACGTTTAAAAATATGATCAAAGCAATTCTTTTCACAACGGAAACCTTCGGCAATCAAAGTCTCCGATACAGTCTATCGCTATCTTGCGGTCAGGATAAATTGTCCTCACTGAATGCTTTGTCTAGCTTCAAATATGAGAGTCCTTTTAGGAAAACAGTTCTTGTTCTCGCTTTAGAAAAGTATTTCTATTGAATTAGAAGTTGAACACGAATTGGTTTTCCTTTTTACCTAATCAGCCTAGAGATAAACAACGGATCACTGATGATCTTCCTGTAATCAGTAGTGTTAGTAACGCCTATCTTTCACAAGGATACTTAACAAACAACAACTGAGGTTACCTTAGGTACATTTAAGTGTCGTGGAGTAGCTATCTTATGAATTTCAAGTGTGTCAAAAGACATGACATGTTAAGTATAAACTGTGATTCCCCTTCAAGCGATCGTGTATGTACTAGATGTTAAAAAATCATTATTTCAATCAGATTTTAGGTTACTTTACCTCTTTTCATATTTACCGCAATAAGAAAGAAACGTGTAACTTACAGGAAAAGTTAATTATGTGTGAACTGCTTTTGGCGATTTTATGATAAAATCTTTACAATATTTTAAATTCGATTTTTTAAAGGCTTCGGCCGACTTTACGAAAATTTTAAAAAGTGACCACTAATGATTTACCATCCAATGAAATGAGCAAAATGCCTTGGAATTCTAGGAAAAAAAGATCAAATTCCCTTGCCATCATTTGAAATACAAGAACAGTCATATACAAGGTAGTGTCCACTTGTAATGTAGTTGTTTTACTTATGAATAGAATAGGATGAATTAAAGATTGAAATAAAACTTTAAGTGAAAGTGCCTGGGTTCATCACACAGGCTAAGATCTGAAAGGTTATGTTGGAGAGTAAAAAAATAGTTTTAGTTAAGGCTGTTCTGGAGAGGGCGATTATTAGGTCTAAATTCCCAAAATTAATTGGATTCTGGCCTTGTTACCGCTACATAGAAGATTATATGAAAAAAGACTTGTTTGGATTGATATGTCAGTTGCTTAGATTTATTTTACAACATAAGTGTTTATTCTCAAATTCATAAGGTATTTATATTGAAGCAAACCGCGATATGACGCCCGTAGGTTGGGCTTAAGATTCTGAATAAAAAAATATAACCGACATCCCGGTTACAAAAGCACTGAACATTGTGGGCGTCCATTGCAGGAACTTCAGGGCAAATATTCACGGAAAATGGATTTTTATCTAAGTGTTGCGTGTTGCGATGTCACAATGAATAAAAAAAACAATATTTCTCGGCGTGTCTGTTCTTTCAAGGGAAACTGAGTTCAATTGGCAGTGCCCGCTGCTTGTGTCGTCTTGTTTTTGTACCATAAACACTCTTGGGAAACGTATTGTCTCTGCTTTCACCCAGGCTACTTTAATAGGAGGAGGCAATTTGATGGTGACCATATCTCCCTACCAGGAGACCTACACAGCTTTGATGGTGTGTAATCATGAACATTTTCATTTCCTTTTCACATATGTTCTAAATTTGTTTTTAAAATACTGTTATATTTATATCAAGGCAGATATCGTGCATTTATTACAATGATAAAAAAGAATATCTTTGAGAAAAAGTTTATTTGAAACAAGGCCTTGTGTTGCAAATTGAATGTTATCCAACTATTAGTGTCAACCGTTTTTTTAAAAGTAAATGAATAAAGTTTAGAAATGATAAAGACATCAGTGCGATAGTGTCATGATAGGGTCGTTGTTTCACCGGAGTGGATACATTTCCCTGTTCGTGTATTTGAATATCACTAAAAAATAAATGATTGTTTTACTTCGAATCGATTTCAGCTCAATATTTTAAGTTCATTCACTCACTCTCTTTCGCCTTTGAATTAATAAAAACTTTTAAAATTGTATCAGAATATTTTCGATGTGCTACAAAAAGCTAAGTTATTTTCAGTTCGATGAGATTTCCATTAAAAAGTACCTATTCTTTTATTACGCCAACATTTATTCTAGATGTAGCAGATCAATGCATTAATCTATAAAGGTCAAGATCGAACAAAGCATCGGTATTCACTAATGCTTATAATAACGCAGTCGAAAGTTATTGAAATCTAAACCTATTATTCTAACAGACATTACTTGACAGTTATTAGTTAGTTACGAAATACAGATTAATATATGAGCATCTGGTTTACACAATCCGTAATTTGATGTTTCATCTTCTTAAAACTAGTATATAGGTAACCTCAAATGTATCGGTAATTAAACATGAATGTTTGTGAGCACGAAATGACTCTTTGATGGAGCCTTTGATTTTTGGAAGTTGTTTATTAACCTATCGGCTCAAAATTTTATAGTTGTATTAGTATATAATTCACTTTCTAATAAGTTAGTATGGAATTGTTCAAATTCAAATGAATTTTAAAAAAAAATATGATACTTATTAATCAGGTTGTTAAATTGCAATGTTTGAATCAGTCATAATAGGCATATATTCTGTATTTGATAATGGTGTATACTATTTTATATTGGTTATCATAATAACATTAATCAATTGTGTAAAGATTCATACGTATTTTAGTCATTTGCATAATCATTAACATATATATGTACAACGCCAATACAGGCTTCCAATCACTAGCTCACGCTCCTATAATTATACTTTGAGCATCCTTTCTCATATCGTTAACTTATTTCAAATTATGTGTACATATTCTCTCAAACCACTTCTCATGCATCACTGCCTAGAAAATGTCCTTGTCGTCTTTGTCAAAATGTTGCCTTCCCAAATTAACCTTCCTTCATTATTCTTCGTCACGAACAGAATGACAAAAACATATTCCATTTGTTTCATCCATAATAATATCTGCAGTTACACTACTGGTTCTGAATTACTTTCCGCTTTCTTTCAAATCTTGTTTAAACCGTGTACGTGTGTGCAAAACAAACTGACTATGGTCATGATTTTTATTCTCTTCCTAAATCACGATGCATATGTACTTGAAGAAATAAAACATTCTATAATTTCCATTTCTTTCAAACTTCTCTTTAAGAGTTCAATTTTAATGTGTCTAGACTAGAGCAGTATCAAAGGATGGACGATATTTGTTTTTCCCTCAAGAGTTCGTTACCCTTAGAAAAGGCAGAGTCAGGTAAAACGCGTTAGCAAATTCAGAATAAATCAGATGATTTCTAAATAACCAAAATTGTTGTATACGATGAATTTCTGTGCAATGTCATCGCTTATAGTTCTAATTAAGACGAAAGTCGCAGCTTTCAAGGAGAAGTTCATATAATGAATACATTTCTTACATGATGAATATGAAATGAAAAGGAATCTTCTGAAAAAAGAGGTTTGATATCCAATTTCAACAACTAGAATATTTTCAAGGCACATTGAAATAATCACTCTATTCAATGAAAATATAAATAGTATCCAAATTTTCAAACTGACACGCTCAATCAAAATTCAAAAAGGATTATGACCAGACAAAACGGAAGACGTAGTTGGACAATACGGCCCTGTCATTTTCCGTGAAAACTTCTCCTAATAAATACACCTTGTTTACACAACAATATTCTCATCATGGGCAAAACTGACACCTCACAGTTTATCCCCACAAAAATTAATTGTAATGATGTTATAAATTAAACACATATAAGTCAACAAACATATTAACAAATTAAGAGGAAACAAAAGAGAAATGGGAAGGCCAAAGTAAAACGAAAGCAATCACTGATGGATGGTATTTACGTACTTTGAACAATTGCTAATCCAAAGTTGTTTTACTTCATTTGTCAGATTGAATTTGGACTACATGGTAAGACAGATCGAAGCGGATTCAGCAATTTGGAAGATGGAAAGAAAGTTTCAAAAGTCATTCGTTCAAAATCCAAAAGACCCGTTTGAAAGTTAAAAGTGCGAATTGATAAATAATATAAATGCATTGTTCATACAATTCATTTAAACATTTTGTTAATAAACAATTGTCTACAGTTTAAGAATAATTGTTTTCCTCTCCATGTTGCTATTGATTCAACGATTTACGCTATAAATCTAGCAGATGATGTCTGCAAGGATAGGACATATATTGTCATACTTATTTTAGATGATAGTCAGTAAACATGTTTGTCATCACATTTGATTTTATTATCGTGATTAAAAAAATGATCGTAGATCGTAAACGTTACTTACGAGTAGGTGTGTGCAGTTCTTCATTAATGGAGATTTCATACAAAATTTTGAATGGCTTGAGATGCTTTTATCTTTAGATTGTTCATGAGTACTTTAGAAATATTATTTAAAATGCTTTATAAATTGGCATTCATTAACGAATACTTCTTGAGTTATTGTTTAGAGATTTGATCCATATTGGAAAGAATTTGATACTGTGATGATAGTTTCATTAATTTGTCTTGGAAATACGGGCCGACAGACAAGTTGACTACTAAACCTTTTCGTATTTTGAAAAACAGTTGAGGGGTAGGGTCTCTTGTTTGTGGCACTTTAAGAATTAGTCCTTTTTTCGATATTGAATTTATGACAACAGTAGGAATCTTATTTGACAAGTTTAACCAATTTGTAACGGTAGGCACTTTTTCAACATTGAAATATTGTTTTGGAAGCAGATTTTCTAAGCAGCCTTAGTGCTAAGATAGTAGTAAGTGCGATACATAGAGAACCTCACCCAAGTATCTTCTGATATCAATTATATCAACACGAGTTGATAAAAGTTACAAATATCCGAGGCTTTATCAAATATATCAACACGTGTTGATAAAAGCTACAAATATCCGAGGCTTGCCGAGGATATTTTTACTTGTATCAACGAGGGTAGATATATTTGATATCGGAAGACACGAGGGTGAGATTCTATTTATCATCCAAAATCATTTTTCATTTCGATTCCGTAAAAAATGTATATTTCTGAACACTGCACTATTCTAAGACTCATTGCAATGATGTCATAGCATTGAGACGTCGTCATGTTTATGACGTCATAGCATTGTGATGTCATTACTTGATGATGAAAAACAATTGTAGTGTCATGAACTTGACTGTAAAGGACATTGTTCAAAATCTACTGTCAAAACGATATCTCCTAGTAGATATCACTTGATCTTCCACAAGCAATATCTCCTGTGGAACACCAGTTTTGGATAATAAATTAACATATGCATGGTTACGATTACCTTAGCACTATGAGAGCTTCGAGAATCTAGCCCCTGGTTACTGATTCTAGGCGGACCCTTAGGGGTAATGGTTGACGTAATCTGGATTTCTTTTCAGCCATTCATTTAGCCATCTGTAGAAGACCATTTTAGATGCAACACAGTGAACTTGTACTGTCAATATGAGAAACGTATGTCTGTAATCAAAGAAAAATTCTCCAGCAGGAGAGAGTTGAAGGACGGGGAATGGGATTGCCCGTAAAATGGGTTACCCCTGTTCGGTAGCACCATTCCGCTTTTCTGAGTGGAAATATCATTCAATTTGGATTTGTTTAAAAAGTATACCGATGACGTGAATTGCACTAATAGATGATGACGAATACGTTTTGAAATATTATTTAAAAGCAAGTGTAATAAAGCATTATAAATTGTCATTTTATTTACGGATGGTTCTTGAATAATTGTTGAGAGCTTTAATTCGTGTTGGAGAATGAATTCGATATTATGATGACAATATGATTTATTCATTACGACTTTCGGGTCGACAGACAAGTTGATTACTAAATCAGTTCATATTTTTAAAGACAGTGGGTG
This sequence comes from Phorcus lineatus, assembly GCA_921293015.1. NCBI lineage: Eukaryota > Metazoa > Mollusca > Gastropoda > Trochida > Trochidae > Phorcus > Phorcus lineatus. The sequence goes on along the minus strand of OV121086.1, from coordinate 55,432,213 downwards.
ATCAGATTTCCATAGCCGTGTCTACAATATTCACTATTTAACCTTACAAATGGTCTCTGCTTAAAGTTCTCGAAACTTCAAAATTACAGCCTTGGTTCATTTTTTAAACACCCTCGTTCAAAAAGCGTTTTGCGTTAAAGTATAATAAGAAGCATATATACCAATGTAATCAAGATGAATTATATTTGCTTAGAAATAAGGTTAATTGATAAAACGATATAAACCTTCACATTCATGCTGCCTGCAGTAACATCGATACAGATGAAGAGAGAATTCCCTTTCAGGACCGTTATTTGTCTCTATATAGTTTATTTAGATTAACGTGATTAGGCAAATGTGACATCGTTAGAAGGTCTGGTGGTGACAAGGATAGAATTCACCACTTAGGTCTAGATCAGTTTTAGGCTAATGACAGTCTGATTAGAATCAACCGTATTCCGAGGACTAGTTTTCAAGAATTGACTCTAGAGGGATTTAAACTCATTGCATCAGGGGCTTTCCTCTCCACAACGGTCTGAAAAAAGCCTCATTGCTCGGTTTTAATCAGACTGAGGTTAATGACAAACTAAAACGTCTTTGAGGGGCATTTAAGAAGACTGAAATCAGACAAGAAACAAAAATGAAAACTTCTTTATTCTGAGAACGAGAAAGCTACTTGTGTCGTTGTCAAGCGTTTTCAGAATAGAGAAGTTGTCATCCAAATATTTGTTTCTTAAACTAAAACTAATGATAGAATTAATAAGCTTGACATTTGTGAAGTCCTCTTTTTAAAACAGTGCTTTTAACAATCAGCTCACATAGTACATTCATGAATATTTAAACTTAATATGAGGCCGGATCTACGTTCAACCAACAACACAAGTACTTAGGGATTTGCAAAAATAGTTGTTTTCGATATCTATAATATTTGCGTTGCTCTTGTCATCCAATAATTCTATTTTTGTTTTTCGTTTATTTTGTAGTGGCACTTCAGCTTAATGATGTATTTATTTTATACTGAGTAGACTGAATATTAGAGAAAATTAGTTCAACCCATGACGGATATTATAAGTCTAACCTTTCAGTTATTCGAGGAGAAAACTGCTATCTGACCCTCCTAGAATTAACCCACTAACCAACCTCTCCATATACGCCCACATTTGGACAACGGATCCAGGTCAGTGGTTTGTAATTGAATCAGATTTACCAGTCGTTAAAAAAATTACCAAACCGCGGTAGGTAGACCTTGATGAGTACGTTGGAGGTTAATACTCCTAAGTCTTTGAACTTTGAAAATAGGAATGCTAGTACATCTTATCGGCTATTTTGTTGTCTTTCTCAAGCAATGCAGTCGGCGTTCACCTAGTTCACCTAGAATGGGATTAAATTAACTCTTATCCTTCGCCGCCTTTCGCTTTTCACTCTTATCCTTCGCTGCTTGTTCTGTCAACATTTTTACTCTTAAAATCCGTTTGGCTTGGAACATTTGAGATAATCCCTGAATATTAAGATATGAGTGTTTATATGCTACCGACGAAGACAATCATTTGAAAAAGTTGACCGTTTGGAAAGGTTACCAAAATTATTAAGGATTATATAGGATGATTCTAACACTTGGGCCAGGTATTTTATTATATCATAGATTGTTAAATTCAAAGACAGAGAAATTGTCACACAGTGTGAGATGTTATTGTAGATAACAATAAACTGACGTCCAAAAGAAACTTTACACCCGTTTACAACGCTCTAGAACAAAAACGACAAACGATATAGATGCATGAAATAAAGTGTATTGAAAAGATCAACATGTCTATATGACAACCCCCTGGAGATGAGCATAAAGTGTCTGTAATGACGTCACGGTTGATAATATGGAGGTGGGGTCACCAAACAGTACTTTCAACATCCTTTGGAAACGATAGTAGACAAAACCCCTAAGTTCAGTATTGTAGTGTATTAATAACGCGTGTGGCCACCTCAATACACGCATAATACACGAAACGTCAGTCGTCTGATTTTCGTCTTTTCTGATGCAAGTCGATTCAACATGTACACCGCTATCCACTGTATGGCCTGTGAGCTATACAGCTGCATGACAAACGTTTGTTCACATATCTAAATATGCTAGTGTAAATATCATGTAATTTGAGATACCTTTGAGGTATCGTAGCTTTGCGAAAAAGAAACGTATAATATTGAATTTTCAATACAATTATGCAGATCCATTCTTCTTTAAGGCAAATGTTTATCGTACCCCACAATTACCCGTAACAGTTTTGGCAGGTCATTGAAGTGACCAGGGGTCAAAATTTTGAAAACACTCATTTTTATTCTTATCCAAAAAATCTTTTATAAGTTATCAACTTCTTTAAAATATAGTCACATTTCGTCCTGAGCACAAAGTCAAGGTGATTATGTTGGTCTTAAACTCAGAGAGTCGATATTGAACATTTTATTTGACATTTAACGAAATCCAAATTTCGAAAATGTGACCCCTTCTGTCTATATCAATATGCCAAAATTCGAATTTTTGTACGAGCGACCAGACGATCCAAATATGAGTTCAAGAATGGCTATTTCACACAATGGCTATTTCACACATTGGCAGTGGGTGATTTATTGTCAGTTTAACTGAAGCTATTCTATTGACGCTGAAACGAAACCCAAATTACATGATATTTGCACTACAATTCAGTGGGTAAGTGAACAAACTTTCGGTATGCAGCTGTAGGCCCTTAGTCTTAAGGCAACGGTCTTTCGGCTGACCACGTGACCAAGGGCATTCCTAGCGATGACGTCACTGTTACGAACCGATTTCGTAAATGCAATGTACGCAAGTGCCGGTCATGATGGGGGGAGGGGGGGGGGGGGTCTCTTGTCCCGTACTTGGTCTGTCCGATGTCTGCCCTGTCTGTCAGTAACGTTGCATTAAGTTATTCACTGCAACGCGAGAACACCCAACCGTTCTTGCAACATGGGTATGGGTGGCACCCATTCTTCTGGTCTTATGCGTGGCATATCTTTAGTGGGTTTCTTTACATTGTGGACACCAGACATGCTTTTGGTATCTCTTTTATATCCTACTACACGTGCAATATAGGCCACATATCCTGCACGTGTTTTTCCATGTTTTGCACTTTTACCAGAAACCATGACGGGTACAAAGATCATCTTATACACAAAACAATGTTGGGTTCGGGCGATGTATTACCGACTACTGAAGTTTTTATTGATTGTTGAGATTTCGATATTTTTATGTTTTAAAAGTGTAAAGTTTCTTATGGACGTAAGTTTATATGTTAGTTAACTACAAACTTATCATCCACTTACGTACTAAGTTGTCATGAAAGTGAAGTGAAAGAAAAGAACATTCTTCTGCGAAATATGATACAAATGCCATTAAAGTATTCATATATCTCATTGTCCCCCTTTCATAAAAAGACTTTCATTTTTTCGAGACAATTTAAAACTTTATATCGATCAATACATGATACAACAATACGTATTATCCAATAGGGGTGGATCTCTCACCACCCAAGTTCTAAACGTTTTTGATATAAGCCCACCTGAGAAAACCGCGTGAAAGGATAGTCACTGTCCGATCAAATGGATATGACGACTGAGAAGGAAAGTTGATATCACGAAGTAGTAATATATCGTATTTTTGAAATCTAACGGTCATGCTACTGTCTAAATTTGGCTGTTGAATAAGCTTAAAAACAGAGAAAATCAATGAGCTGGAGTTTTAGCTGACTACTGGTACGTCACACACTGGGCGTGGCTTCGAGTCATGCTCCGATGATTTTTTCAAAGCTTGCGCCAGTCTGATTCATCCTGCTAAATCAGCGTATATGAATCCTCCCTCACTCATTCCTAATACCCTGATCTCAATTGGGGTAAATCTCTCGAATTGCTGGCGTCTTGATATTCGTTGCCATGCTATGTTATATTTACAGCTAATGAAATGCCGTTGATTAAGGAGCTTGAAGCTACTAGCTTTAACTCAAAGGATTTTTCCATTCGGATTGTGACGCTGTTGCTGAATGCAAGTCGTCTCATTGGTTGGTTAGATAGCTACGAGGGTATTAGCGTAAAGGAGATCAGGGTATAAGGGAGGAGCGAGGGCGGATTCATTTACGCTGATTTAGCAGGATGGTCTTATTAGGCGGTTATTCAAAACAGGGTTATAAACGGTCTTCTAGTAGTCTAACTAAAGCGTATATTTTTCTGATTTTTTGCTCTATTGATTCTTATTAGTGAAAAGAATACAAATAATAATTTGTAATAATCAAAATTATGCGTTACGCCTCCTCTTTAAGACATTTAAACATCAAATAGATTGTTTTTAATTGATTATAAAATAATTTGACACAGTGATGCTTATTCAGAATATTCAGTCTTTAAAAAGGTTAGATTTCTTTAAAGAATATTAAATTAAATGTATCCCAAGATTGAAAGGTTTTTGCCTTTTAAAAATAGAAAAATAAAACAATTTATAGATCACATAGGAAATATTTTTACCTTCATCCGATCTTTCTTTTTTGCGACATTTTTCTGAACATTTTTATCTCGATGCACTTTTAGATTAGAACGTTCTGTAAATAACACAATCTAATCGTTTGAGAAAGGTTTCTATTTGAGGTTTAAATTGTTAGAAAGTACACACGGCTCGCTGAACAGCTTCTTGACTTTTTAACCAAACACATATGTGTGTGTCACAGCTTTCCCTTCCAATTAAGCTATTGCTGTGGTAACGTGTCAATGTCATGGCAACATTCTCAAAGGATGGTATAATAAATGAATATATATGTATATGTAATGACTCATATATCTAATCATTTGAAAAATACCTATCATTAATAATTCCATGACGTAATTCTGTGTCAGTGTCTGAAAGACTTTGATTAAGAAAAAGTCTTTGCACTTTAACTTATAAAAAGCTGCCGTTTACAACAAATGGTATCAGACAATGGCAACATTTTCCCGTGGTTTCTAGTTCTAAAAAGTTTATTTATGAAGATAAAACATGCATAACTTTTTCTAGACACGTGTTTTTGCATAGTTTTTTTCATCATAAGTAACATTTAGTTACATAATATTTCTTTTACAATTCAAGTACGCTCAAGTACAAACTGTGTTCTCTTTGGGGCTACTCAATACATATCATCTTCCTACGCAAAGCTTAACTATTGCCAGTCTCACAGTTCGAGACTGGCAATAGTTAAGCTTTGCGTAGGAAGATGAATATATATATACAAAAAATGTTTTAAGTACATTGTCGGGAGCCGAGACTTAACCCAAAACTCCCAGAAAAGGGCACATATTGTGGTCGTTGGTTTTCCTGTCAGAAACACTGATTATGTGTGGAGTTTCACTTTAAAAACGGTGACATTAATCTCAAACTAAGTCCCGTATCCTCTGATAAACAATGAATTCAGAGTACTGCGCTAACTGTTATTTTAAACTTGACATTTGATGACACTTAGTCTTATATAGTCAAAGCGTGGTAACTATCTCCCCTTTGGAAATGGTCATGCACCTGGCGCGGTTCTGACATCTCCTAGAAGATTTGTGAGTTGGATGGAACATTTTAGAATCAGTTGAAACACTTAAATCTGTGATTGATAGGCGACCAGAATTTAGACTGTTATCCGCTGTTCGTCATTCGTCATTCGAATGACGAATAGCAAATTTTTTTGCTTTTCGTCTTTCATATTTGATGATATCTGAATGACGAATAGCAAATTATTTTGCTGTTCGTCTTTCATATTTTGCTTATATCTGAATGGCGAAAAGCAAATTAATTTGCCATTCGACTTTCATTTTTGAATGTGATATAAATGACCAACAGAAAAAATGATACACAATGAATGGTCCCACGGTACGTAGCTCTTACATATACGAGGTTGAATATAAAAAAGTTCGCAGAATAAGCATGATGTAACAATCCACTACTTCCAAATCATCTATAGACCTGGAAATCAATCTTTTCTGAAGCTAGTGACAAAATACTGCAACCATCCGAAGAGTAGTTTTCGAGATGTCATATCCCAAAGTGCATAGGGGTGAGGAAACTGGAAAATGAATGATGTTTAAAAAGCGTCCAGTCATCAAGTACTTGTTCAGGAAAGGAATGTCTACACAGGTGGTCCATGAAGACATGGACAATGCATTATGTGATGACTCCCTTGTACACTCAACAGTTACCAAGTGGTTTGCAAAGGACGATTGTTGAAAATGATACCAGATCTGGTCGGCTAAAACATCACCAGTGATGTTCAAGTTGTTCAAGCTGTTCGCAACATGGCGCTTGCAGACACACGTGTGAGCATTCAACACTGAGCAGCTGGGCTTTAGTTTTGGTTCGGCATACACATTAATGACAGGTGTTCTTTACATGAGCACGCCGATGATGTTAACTGGTGACCAGAAACAGAAACACCTGGACTATAAGAAACTTTTGGATAATTTCCTGAAACGATTAGCGATCAGTACATTATGCTATTGAATTGAGGCAATGAAGGCGGCCATCAAGGCAATGCGCCGAGGGACAATACTCCCGTCCACACAGCACATGTTACTGTCACTGCCGCGACCGAATGTGGCTTTGAAATTGTTCCACATCCACCCTACTTCCCAAGTTTTACACCCTCGGACTTCTTCCTCGTCCCCAATCTGAAGAGTCATAAATGATAGTGACTTTGTTGGAAAATTAAATGCAAAAAGTGATACTTTGATCTTGTTTTCTATGTCATTCAATGAACTTTTTTATTGACCAGTATGTCATATTAATATTGAATGTAACGGTTTGCAACACTACCTGAACAAAGATTACAAAATTTAATATGCAAAGAGCTTTTAGTGATGTTATGTTTTCAAAACCCTCAACACTGAATTATGACCCTTTTATTTGACAAGTGCTTCGGAAATAAGCTTTATTAATGTCATCATTATAAACTAACGGGCAAAAGTAACGATACCAGGCATAACTGTCTAATAAATGAAAAAAACTAAATGATGCATTATTTATTTTATTTCTGTTCTGAAAACAGAAGAATAGTCTATCAGACAACCAACATTTGACGTGTTTGCGGTAAAAGTAAAGCCTCCTAAAGTGCAAGCATGAAATTGTCCTGAATTCTATCAGCAACTCAGAATGGAAAAGTCACATCAACAAGTTTGTCAGTATGTTATAGGGCCGCGACGGGCCTCGATGCATGCCCCAACTCTACGTCGTGCTGAGAATATCAGACGTAAGACGACACGGTCTGGTATTCTCTGCCATTCCTCCCTATGTACTTTGACAAGCTCTTGGCGATTTCCTGGAACGACAGCTCTTGACCTGACTTGACGCCCGAAATGGTCCCATAAGTGTTCGATAGGTGACAAGTCAGGTGATCTCGCAGGCCATGGCAACACGTTTACGTTGTTCCTCTGTAGAAGTCTCGGACAATACGTGCAGTATGGGGACGGGCGTTATCCTGCTGGAAGAGCGTTCTGTTGTGTTGCTGCAGGAATGGTAGGAGAACTGGGCGTAAAATCTGATTGATGTACCTCTCTGCGTTGAGATTCCCATCAACCACAACAAGATCAGTCTTCCCTTGTCCGGAAATTCCGCCCCACACCATTACGCTGCCACCGCTAAATGCTTCCACAGTTTCAATACAGCAACGTCGCCAACATTCACCACGACACCGATACACCCGTCTTCTACCATCGTTCATGTACAATTGGAACCTGCTTTCATCCGATAAGATTACCCTAAGCAATTTCTGGGCCTGCCATTGCCGAACGTTACGTGCCCGAAGGAGACGTTAACGTTGATGTTGACGTGTCAGGTGCACGCCTCGGTTTGGTCTGTAGGCATGGATGTCATGCTGTCTTAGACGTCTGGCCACTGTTCTTCGACTGACAGCATGTCCAAGCCCAGTCGCTGCTGATTCTGTCACTGTCAGGAACCGGTTCCTCAGATGAAGATTTCTTAAATGGCGGTCCTCGTTGGCGGTCGTCACGCGTGGTCTTCCACTCCTCGGCAAGTCCAGTGTCCTCCCCGTCTGCTTGTAGCGTCTCATCAGTCTGGTGATGGTAATACGGCTGCAGCCAAGGGTTGTAGCTACGTGTGCATGCGTTGCACCCATCTGCACCATTCCGACGGCTCTCTCTCTCTCTTTCTTCTGGCGATAATCTTCCCATGTTTCTCCGTGCAGTTGAAATAGTGGTATGTCGTTGATTCATCCGACACATCTTTTGTATCTAAATGATGCACGTGCAACACGTTATTTTGATCCAACAAATTCACGCTTTAATACAGTTTTCCGGGAACGGGTCGCCAAAACACAAACGTCTTCGTGATTCATGATACCACTGAAAGAAGAACATCATTTCCATGTCCAGTTTTTAAGATTTCACCGCTTTCTTAACAAAATATTCAATCTTGGAATTTGGTATCGTTTCTTTTGCCCGTTAGTTTATTTGGCAAATTTAAAAAAATTAATACCAGATTGAACTCTTTCTTGACAGTAACATATTGTGAATCCAGATTCTTTAAGTCTTATATCACCAGAGACTAATATTATCTCTATAGGTTGAAGAATGAATTAGAAAGAAATTATTTTCTCCTAGCGGTATCAATCGTTCTAATGAGTTACCTGCCCGCCAGGTGGCGTGTTAATGGGGTATATAAGTGTGTAGATGTTTGAATCTGGCATTGTCGATTAGTGTACTCCCGGCCTTTTTCACCATGAATTCTGACGAGAAATTTCACTGTTAAAGATGTATATACTGATGGTGTTTTTCTGTATGTTTCAGGTGCACACAATTTCGGTGTTGTGATATGGCATGTGTCACTTCGCAATTGTACGTGGCTGTCGAGCCGTTATAATACGGTATTGTGGAATGATGTCCTAATGTCGGCTGTCGAGCCTTTGTGTACGGTATTGTGGATGATTTCCTAACGTCGGCTGTCGAGCCGTTATAATACGGTTTTGCGGAATTATCTCTTAATGTCGGCTGTCGAGCCGTTATAATACGGTTTTGTGGAATGATGTCCTAATGTCGGCTGTCGAGCCGTTATAATACGGTTTTGTGGAATGATGTCCTAATGTCGGCTGTCGAGCCTTTATAATACTGTAGCAAAGAAATAATACTGGTATGTCGGTTGTTGTGCTGTATTGATATATCCATATTGGAGTACAGTCCATATATTCAAGGGAATGCTTTGATTTATGTAGATTTATAGTTTGTAAATTTGTATGATATTTTGTTTCTGATGAATGCAGTAATGAGTGAGATATGACATGTAAAGAATATTTTTCTGTGTGAAATATGCAACAGAAATATGTAATATGAAAACCAGATAAAAGTTGTTCATGATCGCTGTTATGCTACTGTACATATGTTTAATGTAATGCATTAACGCTACTGTAAACCCTCCAGTGATGCTGATGCTGCTGCATTCGTTGAGGGAACAGGGTTCCAGGGCTTTTTTCTCTACGGGAGTTGTTATCTTTGGTGTACGTGTCGGGCTCCAGCATGCCTTCGTATTTTTGCATGATAACTTTTTTGTGTATTGATGATTTTACATATGTAGTTCATTCATGTGGTGAATAAATTGGCCTTGGAACGCACGTCGTTTCCTATTGTTAAAGTATGTGTTTGTTGCCTTTGTAAACGTGAATTGGTGCTAGTAGGAGAATAGCCGATACCTACAAGATTGGCCCATAATCTGAAACATCAAACTTCTTCAGATAACATGTGGGTGCCAGGAGATGCGTATTTTGACATGGAGAATATTTTATTGATATATAGTTCTAGGTTTCATCTAATGGTTTAAGGGCACAAATGCACGCTTTCGCAATCAAATTGGCTATTTATGACACATGAGAATTTTAAACCCACTTTAGCTTTCTATTGATGCAATTAAATTCACATTATACTTAACAATTAACACGCAATAAATATCGAAATAGTTAAGGTGTTGGAAGTTGCAAAGGGGTGTCAATAATCTTATACGACGAGTGTGCACAATTTAGAATTATTTGTTGTTGAAAACTGCTGAACAAGGGATATGTACACTATTCTCATACTTGATGACAAAGGGTAAAATATTCGTTACTTAATGCATCGGTAACTTCACCAATTTCTTACATACAGTATAAGCACAAACGCTTTTGCTTTTCAGATACTACGGTATGACCGATAGCGTAGTTTAACCGTATTTGAGGCAACGTTGCATTAAAAACCTCCTGTATTTTAGAATAAAATTTATATCCTGAATACGTTGATATTTTTCAAATAACTTCAAAGTTCCTAAGAAGGCGTCCTAAGTGATATCGAGAAATATGCACTAGCTGTGAATTATTTTCATTTAGGAAATATTTGTGCGCAGTAGTGCCTTATCACAGATATAACAAAATGTACCTGAAAATGTTATTTTATTTTACAGAAATACTTCAATTCAGATTACAAGTTGTTCCGGCGTCTTTAAATCAGGAAAGTGAAGAGCATAATTGTTATTCAGATTTAATGATTAATGAAATTCAAAAACGTGTCTAAGATCTGTTTCTAGAGAACCACAACTGTTTCCTTTAAAGTCCTTTAATCTGGGAAATGATCCAAGGAAAGCAGTATTTGTGGAACGGGAAGAACGTTGATTAAGTAGAAAGTGTCAGGCCACCGCATTGTACCGGATTACCGGAGTGGAGTTGTTAAAGAAGTGGATTGATGTCGTAGATATTCATTTAAGAAAGAGTGCTACCCTTAATTCACTCAGGTATCCGGATCTCCAATAATTCTAACCTTTGAACTCTTTTGTTCAAGTCCGTTTCAGGATTCGATACCACACCCTAAGAATAGGGAATAAGGTTCACTAATCGTGGGCTGTTGCAGCAGTTTATCCGTTCTAAATGCTATAATGTAAAAATTATTATACAACTGAATCGTAACCAATTGATTTAGCTTTTAAATCTAGATTTATTTTCATTTCGTCTCTTTTCCTCATTTTTGTTACAAGGTTTAAGATTTTGATTATTCTTTGAATTACGCATTACTTCTTCAAGGACTTAAAAGTAAGTAAAACTTGAAGCAACTTAGTGTGTTTGCATCTTCGTTCATAAAGATATGCGACTTCTGGGTGCAGTTGACACTTAGCTTCTTGACATGTAAAGACTACAGAGTCATAACCAAGAAACTCTACACCAATCAACTCTCGTTAACGCGCATAAGAAGTTTATGCTGGAGACCATTTTTCTATGAGCTCCCCTGACATTACTAATGCATTTGAGTCAAATAGAGACTTTTCAAGGCTGTCACGTAACAAGACAATAAAACACGGCTTCTTTAAAGTGAGGACTATCATCATGGATAAACAACTTCTTATTGAGTATTGAGAAAAGCTGCCTTTCGAACGATAAGTTTCGTGTCGTTAAAGTACATACATTCAATGTAAGATATATTTAGACCACCGTTATAGTTGTATGTTATAAAGTCAAGGATTTTTATTAAGCATCTCATCCAGATCACAAGGACTTCAATGAGTTATTCTCTGAAAGTTTTAGCGTTTTCTAGATGCTTAACAACATCTCATGTGTTTTATTTTTATTGAATCGTATTTCTGTATGCGTCCAAGTAATTTGTCTCGGTTTTACGTTAGCATGGTTACACATGCGTCAAACACTTAACTTGATGTCAAGCCACGGTCAGATGAAGACAGCAAATTTCTTCAACAATGATATATAGTTAAATAATGACGTCATAGGACAATCAAACAGTGTTGCCATGGTTAAAAGAGAGTTTATTTCAAGTGCACTCAGGGCATCAAAATTATAAGAAAAATACCATATTTCTTATTCAATACCATTTAGATCTGGTAATGTAATAATGACATTTTACATTTTGAGTAATGAACTTGCGCACTCGGGTCCAACATCATATAAGCTGATTATACTTGTATCTCTTTTTGTTTGACTAATCATTATACCATTGAACGATAATAGTTCAAATTGTCGTATCTGTCGGGTAGTACCTGAGAGAAGTTAAAACTAACCAAAATGCTCGTCTTTCATCACATGATAGGATTATGTAGATACAAAATGTTTAAAAAAATACATGTAAAGCTGATAGTAGAGTAGCGCAGTTAGAAAATGGTTTTGATTGCAAAGATCATTGCTAATGATTTAATTTGAAGGTAATATTATATTTAACTTATAAGCATAGAATTATATTACAAATTCTATCCATAATCAATTCGAACTTTATCAACTTACTATTTAATATTAAAAGATAAATGACTCTTTCTGTGCAACGTACGACATGAAAAGGTATAACCTGCTGCCACGGCAACCGTCAAAACAATAGAAATGGCACAAACTAAAATATGTTTATTTGACTGTTGAACACACGGGGTGATTTAACATTCGTTTCATACTGTAAAGCATATATAATTTTTTTGCATTTTGACATGATAATGAGATAGATAAATTGTACGCTTCTATCAGGACTTGTACCGATTCCTGTTTGCCTCCTCTGATTCATCGGATAGTTAGGAATAACCTACATGAAAACTGTTTTCATGAGAAATGTCAAATTCATTCTCCGATACCTCTTTGTTCTAGTGTTTATGAGGGTTACAAATTCCAAATTTTGACAGACAATTCAACCACGATCAACAAACCCACAACGTCTATTGAAGACAGCCTTTCTTAGCGTCTCTTAGAATAAGTTAGTACTTTTGTTGGTAGGTGCAGCTATCGAAGAGCATTTTTTAAACAATGTTATGTCAGATGAATTACTAAGAAACATAATATCTTTTTAATTCATTTCAATCAATGTGTTCCTGAGACAAATACAATGGATCAGATGCGGTGTCATACGTATCTCTGAAATAATAAACTTCTTCGTCGTCTTTTATAACTATTTACTTTGTTACTTTATATTGTTTACTTTACGACAGATTCAAACGTAAATCGTATTTTTTTACATAACCTGGTGTTTTGTTAACAATCTTCAATCTTTTTATTCAAAATGAGATCAAGGCATTTGCTCATGTTGCTTTTTTTTCTACAAACATTAAGATGTTCTATTTTAGATACATAGTGAGAAGAGAACGGTCCTTTGAAGCCCAAAAGATTTGCGTGTCCCAGCGGAAGGGACTGTGAACGAATCAGAGAGCTCTCTATATGACTAAGGGTGCGTGTATTTTCAAAATGAACATAGCCAAGGCTGTGATCTAACTCTGTGTAGTGTACTTTAGGGTCATTTCCAGGTCACAGGAACATCAGCTTCACGCCTAATACCTGAGATATTGAAATGGCAAAATAGCTATATCTATATAGTCTATATCGATTAATTATAAAACCTTTTTTTGAGATTTTTTGCAACATCAGGAAACCCAAAGAGTTAGGGTTAAGGTTGTGACATCTTTTATTCTGAATTTAGATCAAGATAAAATTCAAAGTCAAATGACAACTTCTATCTACCAATTTTGAAAATTTGAAATGTTTAATTTGACATGATACCGCTGTTGTTACTTTTATAAAGATTTTGGGTGAGAATATTTAGCAGCGAACAAACGAATATTTAGGGCATAGCCACGGAATGACTTGAGTAAACAAAATTGGCCTTGGATTGCTGAAAGAATTATTTCAAATCGATAAAAAAGCAACGTTTCCTCTGAAAATGACATTTTTTTCATATACAGAGTTTGTAGATACTCTCACAGACTGTATACCTTGCACCATTTTGAAATATTGTTGACCAATTCATATATTCAACAAGAAGGTTAAGGATCATCCCGAAATTCAATATTTAAATATAAAACTCGTCATTATAAAACTAAAGAATATCTCAATACTCTCGGAGTGGTCCTCAATTTATCATGATGAGTATAGATAAACTAGCCCTCTGTAGTGAAAGATATAGATGTATCCACAGGTTTAAGTCGTCTCCTGATTTTTATCAATTTTCACTGGGTTTTTTTTACTGAAACCATTACCATAAAAACAAACAACCGGATATTATTGATATATACTGCAGTTTATATCCGGTGCATCCTAAAACATCTTATAAAGAATCCGATTCCCAGTTCAAGCACACTGAGAGACTAAACAGCGATTTGAATAAACATGTACATTTATACGCCGATGTAGGGCCAATGTTCACGAAATCAAAAAACACAAAGTCCACGAACCAGTTCATATCTGCGGAAAGCTTTATACTTTCACAATCAGCTTGTAACATAGTTCCCCTAATCTGCACGCTGTCATGTGTCCTTATGTGATACATATCCTCGTAAAGGGCGTTACTATTAGCGTATAAAATATGTCGAGGTACTCTTATAATCGGGTATAAATGTTGACAAGAATTTGATTCTCGCGAGTCAAATTGTTTCAGTTGATATTTTCAAACATGTATAGAATAAATGTAAAAAAATTTTATATAAAATACAGCAAACTCCCCCCCCCCCCCCCCCCTCAAGGTTCAAAACACGTAGGAGGAGACAAACAAATATTAAAAATATATTTTCAGTTACAATATAATAAGATAATAAGAATATAATTAGCTAGAGTAGCGCTTGGTTTTGAAAACAATCCAGCGTTCAATCCATCTTTTGTGGCAATTATTTTGCAAAAAATTAAAGCACCATCGATTTACAATGAATTGAAGTACATGAAAAAGTCGTACATGCCATTTCCATTAGGTACACAAGCGGAAATGTATTTTTTTTAAGTTAATGTACATAAACTTACAAACAATCACCCAAAAAAAAAAGGAATAAGTAGTCTTAAGCATGAAAAGTTCAGGTTAAATATTCCTTTGAATTTTGTTTCTGAATACATGTACGACCATGCCTCACGCATAAGGACACTTTTGACACACCAAGCAAGCTAATCATGTATATGGATGTGTGACAAAGTGCAATTACGATGTTAAGGAGGAATAATGAGGTACAAACAAATGATTCTTCAAACAACACCCTGTTGGAGACGAAGGTTTTGTCTTTAACTTATCATGGGTAGATACAAAGTCTTAAGGTGATAACCCTTTATCAATATGCACTGCATATCATAAAACAATATCGTTGAAGTCAAAAGTATATACACTTATTTGTTATTGATATGAAAATTAATTAAAACGTAAAACCATCACTAAAACCTTTTGTGTTGTTAACAATATATATATCCTCTAATCCAAGATCAGGGCCGCTGTTATAGATGTCATAGACTTATTATTGTCGTCATTTACCATTGTTTCGTTATGTCACCAAAAACCTGCGCGTTTGATATTTTTCCGGAAAAAGCTAGAATCGTTTACATGATGTAGAATCTGACCATAGCAAGTGCACACAGTTAAGGTCGGCTTGCTGTAGCCATATAGTCTGTATATGGAAAGGTGTGTGTCAATCCCGAGGAAAGTGTTCGCAAGCATCTTTCCTTCAATTTTTAACTTGCTTAGAGTTCCTTTTCCATGCAAAAAGGTTTTACTTTGAACCGTCCGGAGTGCCTCAGAAAGAATAACTGCTATGTTAATAATAGTTACCACTGGTTATAGTTTATAATCAGTGTTTTGAATAACACATGATATTTTTCTTGTTTTCAGTCAGATAGGAGGAATGTTTATTTCAAAAGAAAGAAATCTACGTTTGCTAAACATGCTGTTCCCGGTGAAATATAACAAGATGGAACAATTATTACTGGGCTTTATTGATCATTGCAACGACTACTAGTGCGGATAATGGTGCGCTGCCTGTAAGTAATAGCACAGTGATTGAGTACAGCGGCAATGGCCTGGGTTCGAATCCTGCTGGAGGCACCAAAGGTTTGTGACCTGGGCCTTGCACTGTTTTGTGTCCCTTGGAAAGACACTTTACTCATGCACTCAATCTACACATCTGTACAAATGGGTACCTGAACGTGGGAATGTCTGGACGGAAACGGCAGCGTGAAGTACCCAATTGTGGCATTAGAAGTACTAATTTTTCAGGGGAATATTACATTAGTGCGCTTAGAGCACGTTTATGCATGCAAAATGCGCTAAATAAATTAACTTTTATTTGCAGGATTTATGTTGAAATGATAGTGTCTTTGTAAATTAAGTTGTCCCTTAACACAAGAAATTATGGATTGATTATAGATGAATATTTTTGTAAAAGGTTTGAAAACATTTCAAGCAGCTTATACTCGAACTACAGGGCAAGGAAAAGACTTAAGAATCTACTTTATTTCTTTTACATTTAAAATTAAGGAATCGTCACAAATAGCATTAACTATATATATCCTGCCATCATTTTCTGTATATTCTATCTTAAATTTTTGGCCCCTTTCCCAGTTTCATGAGACTTATCTCGTATGAAATATGACACGATTCTTCATTGAAAAATATATATTCAAAACGAGAGAATAAAACTAATCAGCACAAGCCGATATATTGAATAAGAACATGATATTCACAGAAATTCGGTCACTCTTCAAAAGAGCATTTGCTGAATTTCAATTTCTTGACTTTTCTTTATATCATTGTGCAGGTAAAGGTCTTATAAAACCTTTTCACTTTAGCAAATGTCATGAGCGTCAAATACGACTTACGATTATGATAAGAGATTTTATCATCAATAAAGCTAAGATAGATTGATGAAATGAATGTTGGTAGCTTTGCGAGTGCCTAATAACTTACCTTCTTACTCTAACATCGTTAAAAATTACGTCATCATACGTGTTTTTGCATGTTTTTTGTCACGACATTTTGAAGAATAAATTATTGATAACTCTTGACTGTTAAAAGTAAGCTTTTGTCCCATTTTTTCTTTATCGTTCTGAAATATGGGGATTTGATATTATCTCCTTGAAAAATCACATATAAAATTTCTGAAAGTTGGCAACAAATGTTACGAAACCCAACACCAAATTTCGCAATGCTTGGTGAATACGAAGACAACCTCATTATATAAGAATTATAGATGATTGGCAAAGGATAACTTCCATCAAATAAACATTTTCGATTTCTAGATTGGTGAATAAAGTCATTTTAAAAGATCATGTTAACATTTCGAGCAATTTAACGATGAATTCAATTTATAAAAAAAATCAAACGACTGTGGACTATCTAAACAAGGCTCAAAACTACGTCTGACGTCACTTCTAAAATGAAAAAAGTCTCATCCAATCAAAACTTGCAAAACATCAATGTTCAGTTAGTAAAACTCGAAAGGTATGTACTTCCAAATCTTTAAGATAACCCTATGCTTTGAAGATCTATCTATATATGCATCGTTCTGCATTCCTTCCAATTATAAAGTTTCCGATAATTTATCGTTACGTTCCTATAGAAACTGTACTCTGGTAAGACTGAAAATATGAACGTGTATTCAACTTATGTAATTCACCAGCTAAAGGATAAATAGACGATATTATATGAGTGTCCATGACATACCATGTTTACGACATGAGTGCTTAATATTGGTATTTCCCGAGCGAGAGCGAGGGATATACTGATATTGAGGTACGAGTGTCGTAAAAATGTATGCCATGGACACGAATGTGATATTCTGTTTATTACCGAAGTCGAGAAATCAAAATCGAAATCAAAATCAACATCCAAGCAAAGGCATAGGCGCATTTGGAACAAAACGTCAAAGGCAAACTGTGACGTCAAAGCATTGTTTTTGACGTGACGTCACAATGAAAAAGTGATATTTTGCCCTAGGAAATCGTATCAAAAATATGAACCCCGATATGACTGCTATCATAGGTAATACAAGGTTATCTTTCGACGTGAAGCTCTTCTCCAACAACGTCTTCAGTATACCCCACACCATTTAATGAACTTTTCTTAACTGTTTGCAATGCAACCAACATTAACCAGAAAAATTAGTAAATACCAAAAACAATTACCAATCGTTATGAATAATAAGTAAGAAGTTTAATTGGTAATTGCATTATCCCCATTCATTACCCAAATGTTTTACATTTTTAAGTAACTCTTTCAATTTAATATATTCAGCGACTTATTTTTCCATGCATGCGATCCTGATTGATTTATTCTGTTTATAAATGTCTATATACCAACTGTTGAGTCGCTGAAAACCTTGAACTTTAAAATTTCATTAACAGGAGAATTATCAGCCATGCTGCTTGCATTCTAGGCTTCATTTTTTCAAATGAATTAATGCAAATAGTAAACGAGACAGTGATAAATTTATATTGATACAATATTATTGTAAACTATCAATTTAACTTTGGTTTTAAGGAAAATGTAATTATGATAAAAACGATTATTTTTACATTCTAATTGGCATAGATAGAATTGACAGAAAGTTTGAAAACATCGAATGTCCTTTGTCGTAACGATACAGCAAGGCTTCACGTAGTACCTTGGATATCTTTGTATATGCAAATGGTAACAAAACATAAATTTGCTAATCTGAATAATTAAGCAACGATTAAATTTCTATAAGCCCTGTTAAAATGTACTTACAATGACAAAACTATCTATTTCCCAGTACGGTGACCTTCCAACAGGAAATAGTTCATTTCATCTCATACCAGGAAACAGATAGTACCGAAATAAACTCAAGTGTAAACTTGACCTAATGTGACCTATTTCCAGAAATGCATACTGAACATCTATATTGTTCATAAGTCCTTAAGTTAAAATGAGAAACGGTTATTTATATATACTATGGTACCGAAGTGGTGTGGTTAAGTGTCTTGTTGTCATATCATATCACTTGCACTGTACCTACTGTGTGAAATACCAGCTGATGACCTCAGAGGCCCTTTGTATTTGCCACATACTTCTGATGGCAGACAGTTCTGGTTGGTTGTTGATAAACGAGTATGTGACAGGGTGGCAGACAATACTCGTTGGTTGTTGATCAGTTTAGTGGATGTTCTTCCTGTCTAATAAGTTAAACAGTTAAGTCGATACTTAAACAGAAAACACGAATAACTGGTGGCTTTCCTATCGTTGTCCGGTCCGCCATAATTTTTAGGTGGGAAATGACATGACAAAGGCGCTGACCTAACCTTTTTTACAACATAATGAAAATAAACTTTTTGTATTGATAAAGTTTACATTTACAAATCATTATAATGAGACTCATCAACAATGCCATGTAATGACGTTTCAAGGCTTTTCACGCTAAAAACGCCTATGAATGGCTTCACTTCTCATTTTTTTATGGAGGTTTTTAACCGAGTGTGTGCTCTTATTCATCAAGTTGTCAAAATTTTATCAACCAAAATGCCCTCCTCAGTATCATGTTTCAACTGTGTTGTGTTATAATCATGCACTTATGATATATGAATAAACACGAATGTCCTCTAGAATTTCGTTTCCACAAAAAATACCTCGATAGGAGTGTCCTTTTACAGCAAGGATATAAATTGAGGTAAGCTCAAGATCCGCGATACCAATCTCATTAGTAGATCGAAGCTTGTCTTCGTTAAAACCCTCGCGTAGACCATCTGTATGTCTACTTGCGTGATTATATAAATTAGGTTAAGATGGGTCTTCTCATTTACTTAGTACATTCTATGAATAACATTTAAAGTGATGAACTGTAAAAATGTCATCATTATTTGAAGACCACACATTTGGAATTAATTGCATTTTATAATTTGTATACCTCCCTATGTCAAAGAGATTTGTTCATTTACCTAATTTACTACCTCTCTTACCATACCATAAAGCCTACTATATTTGCAAAACTGGAGTTCGATAGTTATTTTTCAAGTAGAAATGAAATGAAAGACAAGATATGTTGGAAGAGTTTGTTTTGCCTTTATAAAATAATTTTGTAAATTCATGTTTGTTGTATTTTTAACAGTATTTCAAATTTGCCTTCAATTTGATAAAGATCCAAATGTACCATTAGTCAAGCTACAACGTTAACATTTGGACATAAAGGGGATTGTGTTTTCTTGCTGACAAGTTCTTATGGGTATTGATTGTGCATGATTCAAATGTAGTTACATTTAATATAAAAATACAGTCTGATTAAAATCGACCTTGTAACGAGGAATAAAACTTTTCTATCATTAACTCTAGCGGGATTCGAACGTACTTTATCAGGGGCTGTCCTCTCCACAACGCTGTGGAGAGGAAAGCACTTGGAAGAAGTTCGAATTCCGCTATAGTCAATATTTTAAAACCTTTTTTCCTCGGAACACGGTCGATTTTAATCAGACTATATACATATAGTAACACTTCGGATCAAATCATGGCAATAATTAGTTCAAATATTAAGACGCGTACAAGTATACGTATATTCGCTTACTCTTTTATCTAATCGTATTTGGATCTTTATCAAATTGAAGGCAAATTTGAAATACTGTTAAAAATACAACAAACAGGAATTTACAAAATTATTTTATAAAGGCAAAACAAACTCTTCCAACATATCTTGTCTTTCATTTCATTTCTACTTGAAAAAAAACTATCGAACTCCAGTTTTGCAAATATAGTAGGCTTTATGGTATCTAAAATACTGTCATTTTATCGTGTATCTATTAAACTTGTGCTTTGATGGAGATGTCTGTCAAGATTTGTTTGCGTGAAGGGAATATATATGTATACAGGTTTGATCATGGCCAGATTAATCGAATACCGCAGATACTGTAAAGGAAAATTATGAATCCATTGTCCATACTTGGAGAACGGGGCAGGTTCGTCCTGTTTTCACTGAAAACCTCGTCCGGGGCTCATTTGTTTTCCGATTGTTACACAAATTGGCATGTAAGTTGCTGTTGTAGAGGGCTGTTATATACATTTAGGAAGACTGATTTTCATTAATGGTTTAGAAAGAATTAGTATATTTGGCAAGTGACGCTTGGTGGCCGAACTTACCCCGCTCTGGGGCAGGTTCGGCCTAGGATGACATGAATACTGTAAAGCTTGAACAGGTTTACTAAACATTTAAATTCAAACATCAGAACATTATAAAACAACAGAACTTAGTTATGCATGTTTCCAAAATATACAAGAAATACTGAGTAAGTTTATGGTTTCGTTGTGTGCCTTTTGTTTTCTTCCTGTTCATGTAAGAATGGCTGGTCTTTGACACTTTCGTCCACCTCGAGTTTTCGCTGTGACGCTTTAGAGTTAGGACTGGCAAGCTCTCATGCAAAAGAAGATGAACCATTGATGATTGGAGTTTGCACATTTGCACATTTGCACCAAGTGACTAACAGGCTTCAGGAGAGCCGAATGAATATCTACTGTAGTTAGCTCCACTGTAGTGAGCTCAAAATCCAGATAGATTCAATGCTGTTTCTTTGATTTACTTGGAGTATCAACAACCTGGGTGATATTTTGTCCAACAAATCTGATGGCAGTGGCTTCAATGATTAATGCCTTACATAGGACATTCAACAAACATATCACCTATGCCACTTATGTACTTACTGTTTGTGGAATAATATTATGTACCATGGCCATTCTTTCGGAATCCATTCCAACCCAAAAGTAATTTCATCTTATTTTCATGTAATTATTATTTGAACTGACAATATGGAACTATATATAATTCAAAAGAATAATAAGAAAATTATGAAAAGCTACAGGGGGCAAGTTTGGCCGTGGCCAGACTTGCCCCAAGCTAAAAGACCGAATGTGCCCCAGACCTATAAATAGAATAATGTCACATGATCTACCGGAACTTATGTCTATTTACCGACGATAACCATATTGAAGTGTAAAGCGAGTTCATAAATTACAGTTACATTTAAATAATTTAGTTGAAAAATATGTTAAGCCTTATAGATGTTCGATATGAATGGATACCACATATTTACTCAACACACACGGAATTGTTTTTTACCGCGCGATCTCTACGATTTGAACCGAACCGCCCTCAAAATGTTGTGGGACCTGCGTTATTTATCACGTGACAGCCTCGAATCATTAAAAAGATGAAATGTTTAAACTGAAATGTGTAATTTCAATTGGACACACGTGCCCCGAGGCCGAACCTGCCCCGTTCTCCCCTATAGAACACAGGATATCACAACCGTACGTTATATCCCACACCATATCCCAAACAAAGCAGGATATAACACCTTATATGGGTAAACCAGGATAGGGAAGTCGTAAATGTGCTCGGTTGTGGTTCAAGAGGTCCGGGTTCGAATCCACCTGACACAAGATTTCTGTAAAAGCTGGGGAAATGGTTGGGTACCAATGCTACCATGTGGTAAGTACAAGACCATATTTTCTGCCGAATCCAAATGATGCTCGCACAGGACACAGCAATCTAATGAATTGTCTCCTCGCATTAATAACAGCCGTCGAGAGGGAAAATATCGCCGAAAATTCAAACCATTTAACCATATCATTAACTTATGCATATTGCGTTCCATATAAATGCCTTGGTTGCTTATGACGGTCAAATCATTGCGTGTCACATTATGTGTTAATTCAATAAGGATACGGTTAAATAAAGTTCCGATGATTCTTTAAAGGCCAATGTTAAATTCAATGTGAATTTAAAATTTGATATAGGATATTATGTTATCTAACTGTCATGTATCTACATTGTAAGGTCTTGCGTCGTGGTTCTAGGTTTTGCATAACTTCTGTGGGGAAACATTTGTGTAATAGAATGAATGTGAAATTTATATAATTTAGTCATAAAACCACAATCAAATGACCCCAGGCGACACAACTTCCAAACTGGGAGTAAATTTACAATATTGACCTTGGAATGAGACATTTTGCTGCTAATAGTCTAAAATGAAACATGAAAACTTCAGACAATCTAAGCCACAATATGAATAAAACACGGTAACAATGTCTCACCAACAATACAATAGGAAAATGGTAAATCATCATAGTGACGTTCAAGACTGCAAATGTGATGTTTACAGATGTCTGTGTAAAATACAATGATATATGTTGACAAACGTTGACCAAATATTTTCATACACGAACGAGAAAATTAAAAGCCAGTTTTCTTTTGTTCTTACGTTTACATATGAAGAAATAATTGATTTCTGCAGCAACAATAGCTCTTGAATAAATAAACCTTCTTTGTAACATAACCTATAAGAAACAATAAAACGATATTGTGTCAGCAAGAACAAATAATTCTGTTTTGAGCTGCAGCATAACAGCTTTAGAAGGTTTCATACTCATGCGGTCAGAATGTTTCATCGATGCTGTGTAGTTCCTTGACTACATTTAAAACAAAGAGTCCGATAAGGAAACGTGTGCTCTTTCTTCTTCCGTTTAAGGCTTTGTAACGTGCGACCCTTCATCGATTTAATGGTCAGAGAACATGAGCGTATCTCTTCTTACATACATTACTTACATTAAAATCGATTGAGCCGTTTCGGTGATCAGTAGTTCAATAAAATCAAATAAAGACTAGCTAACCAATACAAATATTACGGTGTTCCGTATTATCTGCTAGCACGATAGCTTGCACTGGTCTTTCAGTGAAAAACAATTCATTTGAAAGGGAAACCTGTGTATTTATCTATAGCGTGCTCAAGGAGATGCAAAGGGATGCATCTCTTATCATTTCTTGGAAACTTAGAATTACAAACATACACAAATTTAAATTACTACTGCCTTATCTCTTGCCGTCACTCAAATAGGTGGGTTAGTGTGTATTGCATTAGATGAGAATCATCTATATGAGAGCCATTTATCGTGACAACCAAACATAAGGACCTTTAATTCATCGTTATCTGCCATATCTTTAATTGACTTACAATCAATTTTTGTTCACTTTATGATGACATGCGTTTTCAGTTTATTTCATTACTAGTACATCATATGGTGGTAGCCTACAAAATTAAAAATTATCATTTTTCGATTTAATCTTTGTATTTGTAAATCATAAGCACTGAAGGCAACAAGTTACGATTTTTCCGGACACCAAATGAAAATATCGATCAGTAGATAAGTAAAATGTTCAATATATTAGAATACCATAGGTATGACTGTGTCACCATTGGTCTAATGTCATAGTTGACTACATAGAGAACTCGGTATTCTGTAAATATGTTACTGCGGTGTCGTTATACCTGTAACACAATCTGTTACTAGTGAAACCACAACCGTCAAATAGGTCTGCGATTGGTAATACAAAATCGTCACATGTTTACAAAGAGACTAGGACTGCATAAGAAAGGAAATATATCCTTATCAAAAAGTGACGGATAATATATTGAATGTTATAGTATACAAGCGTACCAGCTTTTCACAACAGGAGAACTTTTACAGTGTAAATGAGAAAGGGTCTTCATTCCTGTCAATAGATGACCGATTTGAACGGCTTTACAAACTGCGTAGTAGATGTAGTTCACGACATCACGACAAAGGCGCATCTCTTCACAGCGGTAATTAAGACTGTGTTAATTAGAAAGAAAATGTCTCCTGATCAGTTGATTGCTGATGTTCAATTAGCGGCATGCAATCTAACGCACCATCTTTTTACGAAGGTAAAGTCATCAAGGACAGACAGACAGACATTTTTTATTAGTATGAGGCCAAAAGTACATTGACATAGAAATAGCATATATTCTGGAAAGCCTTTAAATTAGTTATACTGAAAGTAACTTACAGGTAATACTTTTGTACAATAAATATATAAACGTAATAAGATATCATTACAATTTCAAAATTCAATAGACTTGTGAATTTATCTTGATTAGGGTTAGTGTAATAATAACATGGTATATATCTAATTCGTAAATCACTATGGAATGGAAAGTTCGAATTCCGCTATAGTCAATATTTTAAAACCTTTTTTCCTCGGAACACGGTCGATTTTAATCAGACTATATACATATAGTAACACTTCGGATCAAATCATGGCAATAATTAGTTCAAATATTAAGACGCGTACAAGTATACGTATATTCGCTTACTCTTTTATCTAATCGTATTTGGATCTTTATCAAATTGAAGGCAAATTTGAAATACTGTTAAAAATACAACAAACAGGAATTTACAAAATTATTTTATAAAGGCAAAACAAACTCTTCCAACATATCTTGTCTTTCATTTCATTTCTACTTGAAAAAAAACTATCGAACTCCAGTTTTGCAAATATAGTAGGCTTTATGGTATCTAAAATACTGTCATTTTATCGTGTATCTATTAAACTTGTGCTTTGATGGAGATGTCTGTCAAGATTTGTTTGCGTGAAGGGAATATATATGTATACAGGTTTGATCATGGCCAGATTAATCGAATACCGCAGATACTGTAAAGGAAAATTATGAATCCATTGTCCATACTTGGAGAACGGGGCAGGTTCGTCCTGTTTTCACTGAAAACCTCGTCCGGGGCTCATTTGTTTTCCGATTGTTACACAAATTGGCATGTAAGTTGCTGTTGTAGAGGGCTGTTATATACATTTAGGAAGACTGATTTTCATTAATGGTTTAGAAAGAATTAGTATATTTGGCAAGTGACGCTTGGTGGCCGAACTTACCCCGCTCTGGGGCAGGTTCGGCCTAGGATGACATGAATACTGTAAAGCTTGAACAGGTTTACTAAACATTTAAATTCAAACATCAGAACATTATAAAACAACAGAACTTAGTTATGCATGTTTCCAAAATATACAAGAAATACTGAGTAAGTTTATGGTTTCGTTGTGTGCCTTTTGTTTTCTTCCTGTTCATGTAAGAATGGCTGGTCTTTGACACTTTCGTCCACCTCGAGTTTTCG
Source organism: Phorcus lineatus (assembly GCA_921293015.1). Classification (NCBI taxonomy): domain Eukaryota; kingdom Metazoa; phylum Mollusca; class Gastropoda; order Trochida; family Trochidae; genus Phorcus; species Phorcus lineatus. Next base: position 55,406,557 of record OV121086.1, on the reverse strand, counting down.
CTGTGACGCTTTAGAGTTAGGACTGGCAAGCTCTCATGCAAAAGAAGATGAACCATTGATGATTGGAGTTTGCACATTTGCACATTTGCACCAAGTGACTAACAGGCTTCAGGAGAGCCGAATGAATATCTACTGTAGTTAGCTCCACTGTAGTGAGCTCAAAATCCAGATAGATTCAATGCTGTTTCTTTGATTTACTTGGAGTATCAACAACCTGGGTGATATTTTGTCCAACAAATCTGATGGCAGTGGCTTCAATGATTAATGCCTTACATAGGACATTCAACAAACATATCACCTATGCCACTTATGTACTTACTGTTTGTGGAATAATATTATGTACCATGGCCATTCTTTCGGAATCCATTCCAACCCAAAAGTAATTTCATCTTATTTTCATGTAATTATTATTTGAACTGACAATATGGAACTATATATAATTCAAAAGAATAATAAGAAAATTATGAAAAGCTACAGGGGGCAAGTTTGGCCGTGGCCAGACTTGCCCCAAGCTAAAAGACCGAATGTGCCCCAGACCTATAAATAGAATAATGTCACATGATCTACCGGAACTTATGTCTATTTACCGACGATAACCATATTGAAGTGTAAAGCGAGTTCATAAATTACAGTTACATTTAAATAATTTAGTTGAAAAATATGTTAAGCCTTATAGATGTTCGATATGAATGGATACCACATATTTACTCAACACACACGGAATTGTTTTTTACCGCGCGATCTCTACGATTTGAACCGAACCGCCCTCAAAATGTTGTGGGACCTGCGTTATTTATCACGTGACAGCCTCGAATCATTAAAAAGATGAAATGTTTAAACTGAAATGTGTAATTTCAATTGGACACACGTGCCCCGAGGCCGAACCTGCCCCGTTCTCCCCTATAGAACACAGGATATCACAACCGTACGTTATATCCCACACCATATCCCAAACAAAGCAGGATATAACACCTTATATGGGTAAACCAGGATAGGGAAGTCGTAAATGTGCTCGGTTGTGGTTCAAGAGGTCCGGGTTCGAATCCACCTGACACAAGATTTCTGTAAAAGCTGGGGAAATGGTTGGGTACCAATGCTACCATGTGGTAAGTACAAGACCATATTTTCTGCCGAATCCAAATGATGCTCGCACAGGACACAGCAATCTAATGAATTGTCTCCTCGCATTAATAACAGCCGTCGAGAGGGAAAATATCGCCGAAAATTCAAACCATTTAACCATATCATTAACTTATGCATATTGCGTTCCATATAAATGCCTTGGTTGCTTATGACGGTCAAATCATTGCGTGTCACATTATGTGTTAATTCAATAAGGATACGGTTAAATAAAGTTCCGATGATTCTTTAAAGGCCAATGTTAAATTCAATGTGAATTTAAAATTTGATATAGGATATTATGTTATCTAACTGTCATGTATCTACATTGTAAGGTCTTGCGTCGTGGTTCTAGGTTTTGCATAACTTCTGTGGGGAAACATTTGTGTAATAGAATGAATGTGAAATTTATATAATTTAGTCATAAAACCACAATCAAATGACCCCAGGCGACACAACTTCCAAACTGGGAGTAAATTTACAATATTGACCTTGGAATGAGACATTTTGCTGCTAATAGTCTAAAATGAAACATGAAAACTTCAGACAATCTAAGCCACAATATGAATAAAACACGGTAACAATGTCTCACCAACAATACAATAGGGAAATGGTAAATCATCATAGTGACGTTCAAGACTGCAAATGTGATGTTTACAGATGTCTGTGTAAAATACAATGATATATGTTGACAAACGTTGACCAAATATTTTCATACACGAACGAGAAAATTAAAAGCCAGTTTTCTTTTGTTGTTACGTTTACATATGAAGAAATAATTGATTTCTGCAGCAACAATAGCTCTTGAATAAATAAACCTTCTTTGTAACATAACCTATAAGAAACAATAAAACGATATTGTGTCAGCAAGAACAAATAATTCTGTTTTGAGCTGCAGCATAACAGCTTTAGAAGGTTTCATACTCATGCGGTCAGAATGTTTCATCGATGCTGTGTAGTTCCTTGACTACATTTAAAACAAAGAGTCCGATAAGGAAACGTGTGCTCTTTCTTCTTCCGTTTAAGGCTTTGTAACGTGCGACCCTTCATCGATTTAATGGTCAGAGAACATGAGCGTATCTCTTCTTACATACATTACTTACATTAAAATCGATTGAGCCGTTTCGGTGATCAGTAGTTCAATAAAATCAAATAAAGACTAGCTAACCAATACAAATATTACGGTGTTCCGTATTATCTGCTAGCACGATAGCTTGCACTGGTCTTTCAGTGAAAAACAATTCATTTGAAAGGGAAACCTGTGTATTTATCTATAGCGTGCTCAAGGAGATGCAAAGGGATGCATCTCTTATCATTTCTTGGAAACTTAGAATTACAAACATACACAAATTTAAATTACTACTGCCTTATCTCTTGCCGTCACTCAAATAGGTGGGTTAGTGTGTATTGCATTAGATGAGAATCATCTATATGAGAGCCATTTATCGTGACAACCAAACATAAGGACCTTTAATTCATCGTTATCTGCCATATCTTTAATTGACTTACAATCAATTTTTGTTCACTTTATGATGACATGCGTTTTCAGTTTATTTCATTACTAGTACATCATATGGTGGTAGCCTACAAAATTAAAAATTATCATTTTTCGATTTAATCTTTGTATTTGTAAATCATAAGCACTGAAGGCAACAAGTTACGATTTTTCCGGACACCAAATGAAAATATCGATCAGTAGATAAGTAAAATGTTCAATATATTAGAATACCATAGGTATGACTGTGTCACCATTGGTCTAATGTCATAGTTGACTACATAGAGAACTCGGTATTCTGTAAATATGTTACTGCGGTGTCGTTATACCTGTAACACAATCTGTTACTAGTGAAACCACAACCGTCAAATAGGTCTGCGATTGGTAATACAAAATCGTCACATGTTTACAAAGAGACTAGGACTGCATAAGAAAGGAAATATATCCTTATCAAAAAGTGACGGATAATATATTGAATGTTATAGTATACAAGCGTACCAGCTTTTCACAACAGGAGAACTTTTACAGTGTAAATGAGAAAGGGTCTTCATTCCTGTCAATAGATGACCGATTTGAACGGCTTTACAAACTGCGTAGTAGATGTAGTTCACGACATCACGACAAAGGCGCATCTCTTCACAGCGGTAATTAAGACTGTGTTAATTAGAAAGAAAATGTCTCCTGATCAGTTGATTGCTGATGTTCAATTAGCGGCATGCAATCTAACGCACCATCTTTTTACGAAGGTAAAGTCATCAAGGACAGACAGACAGACATTTTTTTATTAGTATGAGGCCAAAAGTACATTGACATAGAAATAGCATATATTCTGGAAAGCCTTTAAATTAGTTATACTGAAAGTAACTTACAGGTAATACTTTTGTACAATAAATATATAAACGTAATAAGATATCATTACAATTTTAAATTCAATAGACTTGTAAATTTATCTTGATTAGGGTTAGTGTAATAATAACATGGTATATATCTAATTCGTAAATCACTATGGAATGGACATTCTAGTAATACATGGCATTCATTTTATAATTTGCTAATTACAATGAGGACACAAAGCAATGCCAAAATGTGCACTTTTTGATCTTCTATATAGTTGTCCATAAACCAGCAACATCACAACGGAATTTAGTCAGTGCCCTACGTAGATGAGCGAGGGCAGCATGTTTCTTGCATGATATCATAGCTTTATATGAATACAAAATATAGTACATGTCATGGTGATATATGATATATGTATATACAGAAACAAACAGTTCATTACAAATACAACAAATGCAAGTAATGCAGAAAATTTAGTCATAATCAATCAATAAGTCATTTTGCAATCGTGCCTGATAAATTTATAAATTCGTGACATTGTACACGTATCAGCTTCAAATGACAATATTGGAAACAAGCTACCAAGTTTCTCGAGGCGAGATACATAAGGCCAGGTGAAAAGGCACGAAAGCCAACTTGACTTTTGTGATTGTGTTATCAACTGTGTAAACACACATGTGTTATCAACAGTGTAAACACACATGTGTTATCAAAGATGGGAAGGTATGTCGCACATAAACAATAGATGACCCCGATTAGTCATGGACAACGGCAGGAGGAAACCCCACCTAATAGTATGCTTTAGCTGTATTATTGAATGTACTGCTATCAAATGGTCTATATCTAGCACACGACCTACAACAAAAGACCGTTAGCTCGTGACGGGTATGACTTGCGGTATTACTATCGAACATGCGTGACCTAACACCGTATCGGCCAACTATCTAAATAAATGCTTCCGAATTTGTAATAGCCTATTTTACTATTGGTTCACGGTCAGTTTCAACTTCCAGATTCAGGACCGAGTCTAATAAAAGGGATTTATCCGCGTGCAAACACTTGTATAATAAATAGAATATACCAAACGGCCTTTCATTTAATACTATTTTTATTAAACGAGTTAATGATTCAGGATAAAACGAGCGAAAGCGAGTTTGATACCAAATCATTAACATGTTTAATAAAAAATATTATTAAATTGAAAATAGTTTAGTATTCTGTTTATTACTTGACCTCAGTAATCAATCATGATTGCCGAAAGTGTAATGAACGAAACATTTCCGCCACTTGGCCGCCATTGTGACGGCGGTGCCAACATTGCGACGACGTCACAATTATTCAATATTATGACGTCATACGTGCAGCGGTATCATAATAGTTTAATATCGCCGTATAAATATGACACTGCAGTATATTACACGGTCGAGTTATAAAAGGGATTTATCTGCGTGCAAACACTTGTATAAGATAGGCTAGCTTCGAAATACGATGGTTATTTTTGCTATAACAATCTGTTATGTAAAGGTCTATCACTACACAGTGTATTACCTTTTCTTAATCTTGCCATTGCTTGATATATAAATTAATGCACGTTTATTTGGGAATCAATGAGCTAAACGGAGGTTGTTAAACCTAAAAGTGCCATGAGGGAAATAATTAAAAAGTCTCAAAAATTCATCTCAGAAATAAATTGTAGAAAGGGAACCGAACATAGGACCAATATATGAATAAATTATTTATTTATTTTATGGTTTTTTTATGTTGAGGAGATGTGATTTTATTGTCCGACGTGTATTTGCTTTAGAGACAAGAAATGATAAATAATTCAACTTGACATTTACACCTGATGGGTAGTCGGATTCTAAATATGGATCTTCACGATTTATTCAACATTTGTCTTTCTTTACGAGATGGGTGTTGATCAGCTTATCAGTTGAAAAATATTGATTCTTATTGATATCTCCATGGAGTGAAGGGGATCAAACACATGAAATATTATCTCATTAGCCTTAAAATATCAAGCTTCACTGATTGTCTGAGTGTCAGTGTAACAAATGACACATGTATCATATTTTTTCGCCTCTGTTTCTCCCTTCCTCTAAATATTAACGTTTCTTCATGCCTTTAATAAATTCTGTTTTCAAACTCGAATACCAGATTTGAATAAAACAGTTTGGATCCTACACTACGAACATACTTGTGTCTCCTATTGAATATCCATTCTCTGTAATGAGAAGTTGATATACATGTATCTTACAAATCACAAATTGCCGCCTTAGGATTGGCTCCAGCGACCTAAATGAAGACAAATATTAATACAAAAGATATATTTCCGACACACCCGCTTGTTCATGTGGTCACAATATTGAAGATGCATTCAATTACTTTTTCTGTCCAATTCAGCTACTTCTGATAATTGAATGCTATTTTTTCAAATTGGGACATCACTTAAAGACAGTCCTGTTAGGAAAACAACAGGATACAAATTTAAACCAGCAAATCAGTTCATTTCTTCATAAGTTTTTCAAATAGATTTAACAATTCTTATACCATATTAAGTCCAACTTCATCATGCTTTTACGGCCAGAGGGTATTAATCCAGTAGTTATCATTACGTTTACATCTTCTCATCATTGTTTTTATGTTTGATATACATGTACATTGTGGAAACCATACTCGCGGAATGTTTTGAAAATGTACTTTGGGAGAGGTATTGATATAAGCCACATGGCTTGTTTACTAATCCCTATTCAACTTAATAAAATATGTTTAAAACATATACTTGTATCATCTCAAGACTATATCATACAATTCGGAAACATTCTATTATGACAGACATTAAAAAGAAGTCAGACAAAACGGATACCCGTATTCATATTGCTTTGGTGCACTCCATTGACAAAAATGTCAAGCGTTATAAGTGGGTTTCACGACTTCTTACGCTACTAGTCACTAGCAAATACCGAGAAATGGAGTCCATTATGTTGAAGCGTTTGGTGTAATCTACCCTTAAAGAGGTGACCTGCTTTTATCGTTAACCGTCTCGCCTTTTCAGAACCAATCATACAAATACCATCTGCAAGTATGCAAACTTTAAAAAGGTGTTGAAAGATTTATGGATACAAACAAGTGCTAAGGGTTCAGGGCTTTGGAATGATTTATAGTACCCGGGTTCGAATTGATATAAACACATTGTTAAGGATAGACAGTTGACGACCGTCTGTATGAATGCCTTTTGCGTCTCTTTAAACACTTTCGCCATCCGGTTTCGAATGGGCATTCAAGATTTGTGTGTGAAAACTTAAATGTTTCGATTTGCTTCGTCATCTCCACGACACAAGAATAAGAGGTTTCTCGTTCTTGTATTTCAGATTTCTCGCTCTTGTGTTTCTTTCACAGCATGATATTGGAGTAACCATAATTTTGGGAGTATATACGGATTAAAAAACTATCAGCTCATTCTCAGATCTACTCAGGGGCGTAGGAACAGGGGGGGCTTTTCGACTTTTTTTCGAAATGACTATTTTCCCCTTTCTACTACATATTTCCCAATAACTGGTCAAGTATTGTTATAAAACAGTTACTATGCACTACTTTGAGGGTAGTTCTAAAACTACTCTGAGGGTAGAACTAAAACAACCAATCAAACAAGGGATTAAACTGACTTCAGTATTATGTCCTAATTGATGATAAGATGGGATAAGCAGCCAGCAAGTTTCCTTTCTTTTTTTTTCTTTTTTCTTTTTTTTTTTTGTTACAAAATTTCAATTCAAGCACCCCCCCCCCCCCCCTCCTTTCAAATTCGCACCTACGCCCCTGCTACTTCATTCCAAACTTCCTCTTTCACAATACACCCTAGTCTTGTTGTCACTGTCACGATGACCTGATAACAAATTCTGTCTTGTCGGTCCATGGTAGAGGAGTATTTATACATGTAGGCGGTCGTACCCTCACGTGACCTACACCAATAACTTGTCCGCAAATGTTATTACAGATTGAAATGACTTTCTTTAATGCATGATTTAGTGTTTAAAAGACTTTATAAGAGTGATTAAAAAATATTTGCTGTCACGATGACCTGATAACAAATACGTACAGTCTTATCAGTCCATGGTAGAGGAGTATATATAGGCAGTCGCAACCTCACATAGCGACTCATAACTTGTCAAAAGAAAATTACAGATTGTATTCACTTTCTTGATTAATGCATGATTAAGTGATGTTCAGTTTTAAAAATGATTTATCTAGTTTGGGTACAAAGACATATCACTTTGCCAACAAGTAAAATCATTAACTAGTAAAAGGTTAAATATTTATTACTTTTAACATGTAGGTATGTTTTGGAAGTAAAAGAATATATTTGAAAAATAACACTGAGAGAGGTCACAAACCAGTTTAGATTAGTTTACATTATGAAAACACTAGGAGAAGTCAGGTGATTTTTTTTCTCGAAAATGATTGAGTAAAAAATCTATAGATTGAGTTATGGGTAATGTGATATCTGTTCTTTCTGACAAGCATGTTTGCAAGCGTACATTTTTACAGCACTCAAGATATCGGAAGATCTATGTTCGCAATGGAAAAGACAAATTGAAAATTTATTAGATATGTATCTACATGATTTCTTCAGAATAATGTTTTAATTGGGCAGTAGCTCAAATCAAAATATCCCCAATAAATATATGCATATTCCAAATGCTTTATCTTCCGAGGGTAAACACCGCAGTAGCAGAAGAAAGGACAAGGATCAAGCCGAAAACTCATGGAGGCCATTTTAGTGTGAACACCTTAAATCAATTGGGTAATCAAATTGACTCGCCTAGCTTAACCGAACATGTTACGTTTGATTGAGAACGGGTTCTTTTGAATGAAAGAGATTGCCTTGCGATTGGTAACATTTACTTTCGTTTTCGTTCACTTTTAACCAAAAGAACGTGCTACTGTCCCTTTAGAGCATGTCTATGAGCGACGGGATGTTCACATTCAACAATTTCATTAAGGTATATTTTATGTCATGCGGCATGCGTCCTTTGATAATCGTTTATCTACAAAGTTGTAAAGGTTTTATCTGTTTCATTTATTATCTAGCAAATAGAACGCCAATCTCCAATTCATATCAATCAATAAAGACCTTTGATCTGGTTGATATGTTACAAATCAAACACAAATTGTAACAGGTTTTTACTTCTACTTCTTCTGTTACGTTATTTTTAAAGGTCATTGCACCCCGCTACATCGCCGTTTGGTGATTTGGTGATGGATATATCTGAATAAAGCAAAAACAAGAGTTTTAGTGCTTTAGTTGTTTTTATGTCAATCATTGCACGGAACATTACAAAAAGTGCGCATGCGTTGGATTACATCTTGTCTCTGACAATCATCAGTAGCTTAGCTTAACGTACATCAACTTCTAAAGTTACCAGTAACATCCTTAATTGCATTCAACTTCATGAAGCGTACAGCACTCTATATCTTTCTTAAAATAACATTAACTTGAACAATGACCATTAACGTATAGCCTGAACAATGAACATTATAGCTTTAAATGAAACTTGCACTTCATGAGGAAAATATTTATCCATTACGAACTTGAGCATAAAGCTTCTACAATATTTCCATTAGTGTCATTCTTGAACATAATTCAAAGTTCAACATACTTAAGACTTGACAAAGCTATGCTATAATAAGTATTTAGCATTATTCTTTGCATGAAACAATAACAATATGTCCTTATTATAGACAACAATTGAAATCTACAACTCCTTGAATAAAATGTTTCAAAGTTTACATTTTATCAAAATATACTTCAAAATGGAGATATTAATGTGAAAACACTTCTACCTTTCTATTTCATAAAAGAATGAAGATAGTGACTTCAAAAACTGATAGAAATTGACAAAACAGCTTTAAAATAACTGAAATCCTGCCTAGAGAAAGATATTTTACGGGTGCTTCAATTTCCAAGTACGGTCAGAGTAACCTTACTGAGTGCATAAAAAAATCAATACTTTATGCTAAAATATCTATTCCGTACTGACAAATATTTACAAATGAAATTAATTATCATCACAATGAAATAGTAATAATGATTTATAGTTTAAATACCTTTTTAGACAAAACATAATCAACGCTACGGAATACTTTAACCATGGGCGCATCCATTTTGTAAAGGGACATAACTCTTCCTACCACGTGCAAAATTACCAGAACATACTCAAAATTACTGATTAAATTTACTTGTCTCATAAATGTTACAGAAATGTTACATGAATATCCTGGAACCTAATTACTACTAACTTTCATCATGGAAAAGTCGTATTTTGGAAAAATAAGGCAAAACATGGAAACGACAACGTGACCTTCTCAATGTCAAAATCACGCAACCTTGTTACCTTACAAAATTCAACTTACTACTTTTAAAATAGACTTTAACACACAAAAATGTAGCAACATATATACAAAGATGTTATGGGGCATGGGAATGTGTTTTTGTGCTTTTCTACATACCTGAATAAAGCAAAAACAAGAGTTTTAGTGCTTTAGTTGTTTTTATGTCAATCATTGCACGGAACATTACAAAAAGTGCGCATGCGTACTATTTACCACTTCCGTCATTATGAAAGGAGAGACAACTCTTGAAAAGTTCATACCGCTAAGGAATGCGCTTACTTTTAAAGCACCTTTTACAAAATGATAGACGAAATATTTTTCTATGAAATTCATTCTTTTGGCTTTCAACCTTGTTGTTGTTCTCGAGTTGGTTTCCTTCTCCGGATATCTACCCTCGACAAAACTAAAAGTTTCAATAGTATTTTAGGAAAACAGACGTTTCAGGCCTTGTTTTTATTGTTTAAATCTGAACATAACAGATAAACATTCATTAAGGAATGTTTGGTTTAAAATTTCGATTATGAAGGAACTTTTACTTTTAACATATTTCCTTTTTATCTCAATATTTCAAACTTTTATTCCTCATTTCTTGTGTAGGCATTATAAAAAATATTCATTGCATTTAATTGCTTTAAGCTTTTACCTATAAAAGTAGTTTACTTAAAACAAATATTGTTACTGGTTTTAAATCAAAGTTTTTAAAAAGTCATTAACTTATGTTCAAAAATAAATTCATTAGTTTCATTATTGATTAATCTCTGGCTGTTTATTGGCACTGTACTGTAATTTACCTGATTTACTTTTATTTCAAAACTTAACATCCAAAACATTCATATTAGAACTTTGGTCATCGTCGACTTTCAGTATTTATGTTGTACTCATTTACTTAGTTCATATTTAGTAATTAGTGAAGAAACAACTCCCACTTGTTACTAAAAGGTAAGACAACAAATGAAGGAAAATGACGTGGAGGTTTATTTTCATTTTAAGTTTTGACATCTACAAAGTTAGAAAACAAAGGTTAAGCCCATTATCTCAAACTTTGGACGTCTATTCATCCAAAATGTTGAACGCTAGAATTGCTATAGGCCGAAAGCTATATTTACAAGGGGACAATTGCAATGCTCGACGTATTCTCGACGTTTGTTCTACCAATCTACAGATAAAAGAACACATAATACTGAATAATCATTGCTTACAAAGAGCTTTGACTGACAGGAATATCTTTATTGACATTTAAGATAATGGTACGGGGTCTGGGATAGGGAAAGTGCTCTACAGACAAACAAAAGTCTTTACAGAGAATTATCTTACAAATGTTTCTCAGTGGACCAAACGCACAAATGAAATACAAACAGAATGATTTATATATTTACATTTGTTTTACAAACCTACAGATTTGTTTTTGTTTTACCTATTAATTACCAACTTATCTTATAATGTGGATTTCTATACCTACTATTCTCTACAAAATGTACTAGCTTTGCACAAGATATTTTAAAATACATTTTGATATGATTCTTAAATGAGTTAAATGAAATTCTCTTAAACAAAAACTTCTTATACATGATAGCACTATTCAGAAGAAGTTAAATATGCTTACATTGCGCTACTTAAATGTGTTAAAGGAGCAGGAGCACGTTTTTTTTTTAAATATTTCATTTATTCTTTATTTCCCAATAAATATTTGTTAATACTACAAGCATTAACTTCAGAACACCCAATGCTTCAACCCGATATCCGTCCTCGTAAGAAATATAGAGAAGAAGGATGAAGATTTTTTTTATTCACTTGTCACGTGCTATACATATAATATTGTCACATAAAAAGCCGGTAAAACATAGCTGTTTTGTTACTTGTTTGTTATCAGGGTACTTGTAACAAGAGATAAAACAGACGTAAGGTTCAAGCCTGTATTACTTAAGGTCTGTACATGTTGAGTGACGTCATACACATAATTCAAAGTGACGTAAGCAGATGATGCGGAGATGTACAAGTGCTAAATATAGATTAACTATCGTAACATCTTTCCTTTTTTAGGAAATTGAAGAGAAGATGAACTTTATGAATAAACAGTTGTCATAAGCACTTTAAGAAATTATATATCACTTTAGAGTCCATCAGAGTCTTCAGCATGAGAGTGCTTATGGTGAATTAAAATTATTATGTGAAATTGAATTAAATTTTTTCTATCTGGAAGATAGTTTCACTTCATTGGAAATTAACGGGAACTTGAGATAACACTTTTACAGTCTTTAACACTTTGAATTAAACACTTTGAATTAATCATTTCACATAGTCCCTCAGGTATCTGGGAGGTCTAGACACCCTTCCACTTCTCCTGGTTGTCTGCTGAGAACTCGTAACAGTCAGGGGTGACAGTTCACAGGAGAGGTCGGTGTGACCTACATGTAGGTCGGCATGACCTGGATCATCAGTGGCAGTGGCTGGTATCTCAGGGCTGCTTCTGAGATGTCTTCTGTTTCGTCTAAGAAATTTTCCATCTTCTGTTTCTACCTGATATGATCTTTTATTCACCTGATCTCTCACTCTCGCTGTCTTCCATTCTTAATCGTGATGTCTCAGAGGTTGTACCCAAACTTGATTTCCTTCATGAAGTGGTGAGAGTGTGTGAGCAGACTTGTTATAGTTTTCTGCTTGATGTTCTTTCTTCTTTTTCTTCTTTTCCATGACTTTTGATGGTACATGTGGAGAGAGTAGAGTTTTTGAAGTTGGTCGGAGAGTTTTAGTCCGTCGATTGAATAGACGCTGAGTTGGTGATGAGTTGGTTGCTTCCGTAGGAGTGTTTCTGTAGTTGAGAAGAGCAAGGTATGGATCAGATTGAGCTTTTTCTGCCTTCTTGATGATATTCTTGGCGATCTTGACTGCTGATTCCGCCTTTCCGTTGGATTGGGGATAACCCGGTGAACTGATTACATGATCAAAAGCATAGTTGGCTGCAAAATTCTCAAAGTCTATTCGGGATTCCATGGCGGGCCATGCGACCTTTGAGTCGTCGAATTACCTCGTGGTGAGTTTTGTTGGTGATCTGGTCTATTTCGAAGAAGTCGCTGAAATAGTCCACAGTGACTAGGTAATCCTTTCGGCCGTGTGTGAAGATGTCTGTTCCAATTTTCGACCATGGTCGATCTGGTATGTCGTGAAAGATGAGAGGTTCTCTTGAATGCTTTCTCTCAAAGGCACTGCACACATCACACTTAGAGATGAAGTCGCTAATTTCTGAGTTCATGTTCGGCCAGTAGACACATTCCCGTGCCAGTCGTCTGCAAGACTCGATGCCGCTGTGAGAACTGTAAAGACGCTTTAGAATATCGGGTCTTAGCTACTTTGGCACGACACATCGGGAACCATGAAAGATGATACCATCCTGTACAGTGAGTTCATCCTTCATGTGATAGTAGGGAGTAGCTAGATTGGGTACATCCTGTCTTCTTTCTGGCCATCCGGCTTGGATCAAAGACTTGACAGTCTGTAGCGTTTCATCTAATTCTGTTTCCACTTGAATGGACTGGAGTCTCTTATCTGAGATGGGTAGATATTCTGCCATGTGTATAGACTGGATTTCTGTCTCCACTGGAGACATGGATATAGATAGTACTTCTGTTCTTCTGTCATCCGGTTTGTCGCACTCAGGTAGGTAGGTAGGTGCGTGACAAAGTATCCGCAAGATACATTTCAATTCCTTTCTTGTAGACTATTTCATAGTCATAGTTCTGAAGTGATAACAGCATTCTCTATAGACGCTTTGGTGCTGTTAGGAGAGGTTTTTTCTTGATTGAGACTAGAGGTTTATGATCATTTTCAACAATCACTTTTCGGCCATACAGATACTGGTGAAACTTGTGAAAACCATACACAATGCTCAAGAGTTCCTTTTCAATCTGTGCATAGTTTTTCTCAGTGGGAGTAAGGGCTCTGCTTCCATATGCTACGGGCTGGCCTCCTTGTAGTAGAGTTGCACCTAGACCTGTGATGCGGAAATGTACAAGAGCTATATGGCTCACGATACAGGAAATACACAAGATGCATAACAAATTTATTAAAGATATCACACATTACATTTCACATCAACTGTAACAGTAGTAAATTCACTTTGCTTACCTAAAAACGTGCAACATATCCTTTACCGTACAATTTCGTTCACAAAACATATCGCACAGAGCAATTGTTTTTATTTTAAATATGCAAGTGACATGATTTTTAGATATGTTCCAATATGCGTATCCAAAATTGTTCTGATAAATAAGTTTGCGTAAGAAATTTTTACTTATGACAATGTAATTATTAAAATGTGTTTACAAATTGTGTTGTTTTCACACCGTGCGCACGTACGTTGATATACTTACTACAAAATACATATATACTCGTGTATATACAATTAATGTCGCTCACCAATTTTGGCACATGTTCTAACATGTGGTTTGTCTAAAGATGGCGTCAGATTTGAATTAAAATATGAACTGTTGCACTCACGATATCTCCTAAGTTGCTCAGCTGCTGGTCGGAACGACAAGTTTTGCCAATTAAACAGCTCCAGCTATTCATCAGTGCCCTGTAAATTCTAATTAGACACGAACTAAAAGCAAGACATACGTGAATAAACCTGTCTGTCTGGCTGTGTTTGTCTTGAAGTGCGCTTGAACGGGTTCTCATTAAGAAAAACTGCCCCATCAAATTGATAACCGAGAAAATATTACAAATCCTAATCACATGGTGTGGTATGGTACTGCTCCAATCATATGTGACAGTGGCGGATCCAAGGGGGGTTCAGGGGGTCCGCCATCTCCCCCCCCCCCCCCCCCCCCCCCTTTTGAAAATCAATGATAGATTCAAGACAATAAAAAATTAATGGTAAATCATTTATAACCTAACAAATAGCCCAATGCCTTTTCTTTCGCAGAGTTTGCTTCATTTAAACTTTATGACGCCTTTCACAAAAGGTCACTTAAAGAATAAATATCAATTAATTATTGTTAAAGATCTATTCGAAAAGATATCTTATCAACATAAAATGAACCAATAAATTTCTTATAACGGGGTAATCACTGGCAAGGACATACACCATCCGCTTTTCAAAATTATTCCTTTCAGTTTTAAATGAATGCGCAAAGTCAATTTCGAAACAGATTTTCGCAAAAATGCTATTCATAGTTATTTATAGTGTTATTTCTTTTCAAATGTTAACGTCGAAGTTTCATCTTTTATGTAACAAAAACTTTTTGTATCCGGGAAATTATGGAATTGATGAAAAGGTACTATTTCTGTGCTCGTAAACAACTTTTTTGTGTATATTCAATCTTCGGTATATGTGATAAACAAAAGTTTTGAAACAGTTCTAATTCCTTATGTAACTGAATTCATTATATGCAATGAAATTTCCTATAGCTGTACACAAGTTGAAATATTGCACACAGTTATTTTTCATACGATTTAATCACTGCTGCGAAATGAAAGATAAAACATACATGGATAAGATTAAAAAAATTTCGAAATCTATTGAATAAAGGCACTTCCTCTGGACATGGTTATTGTCTCATTACCTATCGGTTCTTGTTTATGTAGACTGGAAAATATGGACGTAAACGCTCTTTTTCTGTAAATAATCCATAAACATACTGAGAAACTTACCATAATAATTATCAAAATGTTGGCTAAATTGTACTGCGACAATAAGAGAGAGATGATATATCTTCTGGTCAACGTTTGAATAACAAAGAAAGGGCATATTTATAATTTCGTATAACGTCACAATAAACTGTCCATGCAGAATGATTGATTAAGAAATAACGCAGAGCAGTTTTAGAAGAAGACACAATGTATCAAGGTGAAGAGTCAGCTATATTCCAAATATGATGTAAAGGAGTTGTTCATTTTACTACATGCACCATATCGCTCAGAAACCGCTTCAGATTCTAAATGTCATATATCAAACAAACAATTGCACTTAAGAAAGGATTTCACTTCTAGTAGATTCTCGGTCTTATGATGCAGTATGGTTGTTATATCAATCAATCAATCAATAAATTTTATTCCCGAAAAACCACCATCGGTGGTACATGAGAAAATAACATAGAACATACATGGTAAATATATATAGATAGTCAAGATGGACAGTAGCAAGGATTAACATTCTTTCGTTACCTGAAGTATAACATTGATATATTTAGCCAGATTTTTTATGTCACTGGTTTGAGATGAAGTGAATAGTCTTTTTATTTTGAAAGAGTTGATGTGCTGTATGTAAGCAGGTAGATATAGTTTTCTGTATGATGTTAGCATTTCACATACAAACAGGTAGTGGAGTTCATCTCCGACAACATATGAGTTACATATATTACACATACGGTTTTCTCTTGGAACATTTGCCCAACGACCAACTTCCACAGGCAGGTAATGATTACTTGTTCTAAATCTTAAAACGGGGATGTAGAAACGGGAGAGGTCAGAATCTATTCGTGTCAATTAGCCACGTGTCTGTTATCCCGTGAAAAAAGTACATGCTTTATTTTCAAATAAAATAAAAGAAAACATTTGTACTTTTGCATATATCTTGTTTGTTTCTGTTCTAAACAGATTATTCAATAACAATGTACTCAATTAACGATTGAAAGACATATACAATTTGGCCACCTCCTCCGTTCAATCAATAATCTATATATCATCAAAAAACAAAATGAAATCGGTGTAAATCAGTTACCACTTCCAGTTCGATAGTAAGCTAGTGGATTAATTTGATAGCATAAGCTATTCAATCAAAGCTTCTCTGTTAAACATAAAACATTTTTTTCCTTTTCTTTTTTTCATTTACTAAGGATAAGGACTTTCCAGAGATGAGGTTGTTCTTCACAACACGTTCTTGAAAGGACATTGCTTATCACGCAACATTATGAAACTGTATCGTATGTCACAAAATGTACACGATGGTATTGTTGTCAGAAAAATTAGTGTATATACAAAATTACATCTATGTTCACATAATGTGCTGAAAATGACCTCATTGTTAATAAAATGCGCTACAAACGACTACGGTATTTACAAAAGGCCATGAAAATAACCTCGTTCTTCAACAACTGCTTAAAGTGACTTTGTTCTTCATACGTTGTACTGAAATGTCACTGTTCTTGAAAACTTTATGCTCACGCTCATGGTTTGAAAAGATGCAAGCGGAGCCTACGATACGCGTTTACGAAGATGCGCGGGGGTATCGATTATGTCGCTGTAGGGCGCTTTAACAGGTGAAGAAGAATAGAACAATATCTGCATTGTAAAATGACAAAACAATTTCTGATGGATAACAAATTCTGTAAGGTAAGATAAAAAAATTAGTTTCTGGATGGCAACTTCTATGTTGTAAAATGACAAAAGGTTTCAAGTACGAGGAAAAGCAACTTTTTAAGATAAACATATATTATTGTCCACTGTTTACAACACGAGTGTTGTTGAAAAGGTTTATATTACATCTGAAACCAAAATTGGCACAATTATATTTTCATACATGGCATTTTGATAAAATATGAAAGATTTTTAAGTCGACGTTTTACTACCCAAAAGTTTTACACTATGGAATTCGTTTATCAAAATCTTAAGAGTGATAGTGCCATTGAGAAGATGTTTATGGCTTAGTTATCGCCTGTCTCGGACATCCAAAAATGATATGAAAGAAATATCCTCCATTGAATGGAACTTGCATGAGTTATTGGTTTTCTTTTAAGTTTGATGACGTTAAATTTATCAATAAGCTACTATGAGCCATCAATACTGATTGAAAATATGTGGAGTGAATTACTAGAGCGTTGAAATTCAATTTCATCATTTAGAATAATGATCTTACATCACCCAGGGAATTCGAATATTCGTTAATGTATGGGTTACCAGATATACATATGTTTAATATCTATTTAAAAATAAATGATTTTATGTATATGTTTCATGACTAGCATAAATGTTTTAAAACACAAAGACTATTGTTCTTTAAAATATGATTGGAAAATTGTTACCACGGCAACGAGTTTGTACACTCTATGTATATATAAACTAAGCCGTCATATTCGTCATACGTGAGTACCGTACGCTTGTAGCCATATGACACGGTTATGAATGAATCAGTTATGAATAGACTGAATTTTGCGATGAAATATACATTGAGCATAAATAACACTTCTTGTAGATACGTGTTCGAATACAGTCATGCATATAAATTGTAAATGAAATATAAAAAAACCAACTGACAATGGAGAATGTGTCTGTGGATAAAGTATGAAACCATGTCGATAAAAATCGCAGCCGCTCAAAACTAAATAAACCTGTTGCCAAAGACAACATTTGTGTAAGGAAGAGACAAAAAGTAATATTTTTTATATTATCATATGAAGGACTATAGAATATGAAAAATGTAAACGCCTGTGATAATAACTGTAATACACCAGCGAATGGTGAATAACTTATACATGTCTGTTATCAGATTGGTTTATTATATACCTGAGGCTCAGGGGAACTAACTCGTCTCTTGCCATTGATCAAGTCTTGATCGTCACACAGAGCGTAGCTTGCTCGTGAATGGGTGACAGTCTTTGAATGGGGACTTTGGAAATAGCTGTGACAAGGTTTTCACTACATTTGAATATGATTCAAAAATAACGTTGTCGTCGTTGCAGATGGCTTTCAAGTCGTTTCACTCGCCTGTGGTAAAATAGCGAGCGCCGGTGAATCGGTGACATCTGAGGCTGTGTCGCACAAGATGGCATCGTGGAACGCTTGGCTGCAAATAATCTTTGGCGTTTTATTTTTCATGGAAGTGGTAAACTGCAGTCGTGACAGTTCTTCTTTTTGCACGACTAACTGCTCAAATCAGGTAGGTAGATTTCGGATGTTGTCACTCGCGTGACTTGTTTGTAAGGAAGTAGCCCTACTGCAGTTTCAACTAGTCTCTTTTCTAGGTGAACTTATCAGTATTGGGGCCCATTTTGGGTTGCTTTATGTACAGCAACAAGTGAGCCCGCTTTTTGTACAAATAATCAAGTAGTGTAAATTGTGATTAAAATTTTATGCGAAAAGTAAATTTATTGATATTTTGTACATTTTTAAATATGTTTTCTCATGATATTTTGAATATTATGCATATTATTCATAATGATACATAAGTATTTCTTATTTTTGTTTAAAACCTCTAGAAACGTTTGAAGAAGCTTTATTTATATAAACAATATTTTCAAGTCAATTAATTTTAATTGGTTGACCTTTAATGATATCTCCTGATGAAAGACAATAATATACTTTTTACTTTTTACCTTTTTTGATAGAGACATTTGAATTTATGAGTTTAGAGTTAAATTTTATTCATGCCAATACTTCACATCATTACCCTTTATTCTAACATGTATATGCGCTTTGAGCATGCACCTTGTGTATGGATATAGCGCTTTATAAATACTCATTATTATTATTATTATTATTATTAAATCTTAAATTTTAATACCTTTAATGCACACGAATATTTTTTTAACACAACGAATGCACAGATACTGCATATCTCTCGATATTATTTAAGATCCTCACTCAAGTAATCTACCTCGTAAGTTATTTAACAACTATTTACGTATTCAGGTAGTAAAGTTGATTTTTAAAGACCGGAAGTATTTAATGTTACGTTACAATAAATCTGCATGAACTACGATATTGGAAATATTAAGATTTTGTTTATAACTAAAAATGCGGAAACGGCAGCCCCTTTGGTCAATCTAATAGCAATGCTAATGCTGTGTTATTAAATCGGTTTATTTACAACATTGCTTTTATAAACCATAATTCATTATTTGTTCTCAGTTCAGAATTTAGGTAAATTCAACAGCTGTACATAATAATAGTTTAGCCGCTTTCAACTGTCTATAATTTATCCGTTTTGTGCACAGCTAACCTTAGATTTGTCCAAGCCGACAGCGGCTGTCTAAATTTTTTCATTATTGATTGCAGGTCAATTATAAAATTTTTTAAGTATTTCATTGCATCAATAGAAAGCTTAAGTGAATGCATAAGTCCTCTTAAACCTTAAACTAGCCAATTTAAACCGTAAAAGCGTGCACTAGTGCCTTTAAAAAACGTTTCCAAAAAAATATCAGACGACATTGGTGAAACAGTAGAGGCCCACTGGTTGAGCCCCTTATTCCCCAAGTCCCCCTAATATTTTCTGTTTAGCTTTGCAAAAGGTATACTCAGGCCAGTAGATTATTTTATAGACGATGTTTAGTTCATTAAATTGGGAAAATAATTACCCAGCAGTGCCCTCTCCATTAACACCTCTTTACCTTATATTTATGTAGTTTTTGTTGTATTCAAAATAACAATGGAAAGGAAATTCAAGGGGATATTCCAGTTTAAACATATATATTTTATTGGTAGATGATTTTAACACAACACAATTGAAACATGCTACTAAGGGTCACATTCTGCAGCTGGTTGATGTAGATTCCACACTTAATTCCACACGGAATGTTATCAGATTTTACATTGTTCAAACATACTTTAGTCAAACAAGAGTTTTTTGTAATTGATGAATCAGAGTTTCCTTCCTCTTTTTCTTTAGTTCTGTTCTGTCCAACTTGTATAACAAATGTGATTAATGTTTAAAGAGCCACACCGTTAGTTGTTGGAGTCATATTTGCCAAACTTAATCAATGGTGTCATTTGATCGCAAAGTATCGAATATTACCAAAAATACACATTTTAAAGCTTATTGGTTTTATACAGTGCCAATATGAAGGTAGAATGTCGCAATTGTGATCGAAAACAGGACAGTGGCGCTCGTCAAATAGTCAAACGTAATTTGAGAGACTTATTTAAAACAACCAGGAGGGCAGTAAGGAGTGGCTCATTAATGTTAATATAGGAGGGAGACGTTTTAAGTTGTATCACTTGTCACTTGTACTTGTCTTCTTCTCATGACAATGAATTTTGTTTTAAATCAAACAAATCAAATGATTGCTCCTATTATATAGAAATGCTTTAATGAGGAATGTTTTTTAAATGGTCACGTGAATTACAGGATTCCACATCTCAGATTGGACAATGATATAGTATATCATCATGACAAAATTCAATAGGGTCCAAGTCCATCAAACTTATTCAAAGGGCAAACAATGGTTAGAATGAAATATTTTTTATTTGACCCAGTTGACAAAACATTAATCTTTTCACTGCTGAGGTCATCTGTGACCATCAATTCAAGGAAGGAAACTGGAGTTGGTCAAGAGTTGCTGATGAATATAAATGGGATACACGATAACTGCTAAAACTTGACGATGGATTCTTCAATTTATAAAGTTTAAAATGTTAGATATTTATAGATAGGATTTCTTGCTCATAATATTATGTCAGTTGAAGACTTATTTACAAAGTATGGTAACTCTCAGTAAAAGGAAAAACAAGTATCTACTTTCACAAGGCAGAGTTAACATGCCAAAGGTTATTCCCCTTTATGAAGTTAAGTCCTTGTCTCTTCCATGACAATAAGATTTGGTTGTTTCTCTGCTTCTGTGAAGTTTCTCTTTGTGGTTTATGTTTGGCAGTTTGTCAAGCTGTTGCCAACAAGTTACGGCTCAAACTGAGTTATTTTACCTGAGTTACTTTGTTTAGAACCATGAGTGTGAGATTTTCTTACAGAGTTGTTTGTCTGCTTTTTTTGTCGTAACTTCCTCTTTGGCTCCATGTAGTAAGATCTCATTTATCAATGAAATTGTTTAATTTTCAGGAAGCTAAGTTTTCTGGCTCCAAGTAGAAATTTTTGTCTTCAGGTCTTCTTTTGCTCCAAGTAAGACACTAAATGGGGCGGCGCTTATCCAGGGGGGTTATGAAGAAAACTGGTAAACTGTAATTTACATGGATCCACTAAAGGATGTGGGCTCGGCCAATGTGGTTAAGACATTAGAAATTAAAATTAAGGGGTGGCGGTGGGGGGGGGGGGGGGGGGGGGGGGTTGAAAGCCAAACATATACAAAACAGGAGGCACAAGCTTCAAAGCCAAAGTTTAGTAAACGTTTGCTCCCCTTCCATCAGACCTCATTTTTTCTGGTGCAGGTAGGACTTTCAAGAAGGTTGTTCCATTACTGCCTGTAATTATAAAACATTAAATAAGAATTCTTTATTTCAAAATGACATCCTGATGTCAACTGATTTAACCGCAGTCATTTACTAATGTGAACATCAGCCAGAATTGTTCCATCTACTTAAATATTTTAAATTTACACCTTTGTATCTGGCATTTTGAGATTGAGGTACAATCATCTTTATGCATTTCCTGCCCACCAAACATAGACTCTTTCGTCTTTTCTCAATGACACAATTTTCAATAGGAAATGTCATCTTCACTTTTTCAACCTAACTGGTTTATTTTAAAAATTCAATCAAGAAACCTATTTTAAGTGACAATACTAACAGTAATTCTTTGTTGAACATCATATACAAGGCTAAGTATATGTCAAAATCTCATTCATGAAAGTATATAGTGTTTTTGTCTTGGGGCACCCCTTCACAGATTTACTTCAGTTCATCCTTTACATAGCCTGCATGTTAGAGTGTAAACTGCAGTTAAACAAGGTTAATAGTTATCGTTGATTTTATGTATTCTTCAGTAGGGTTTAAAGAGTTATTGTTTTAGTGGCAATCATTAATTGACAAAAGTGTTATCCCTCTTTTTCTTTTGTCTCTAACGGAAGTTGTTGGCGAGTTGCATGTTGTGCGCCATTATTCAAATGTGTACATTTCACCAGAGTTAGAACATTAAATCTTCTATATCCCTTGATTGGATGCTTCTGTCGTTCATAAAAGCAAGATGTCAACACTGCATCTGTATGATTCTTTTACCTATGCTCTGGTCTATACTTGTCGTTTCAAAGATTGAGCTGTAGTCCCAGCAGGCACACGACGTGGCAGCCACGTCCCATCAAGGTCGCACGGCAACGTTGCCGTTACGTCGCCATTAGGTCGTATTTGCACCATTTCATGGTTTGCCAGCGACGTGGTAAGGCGACGTGTCTACAACGTGTCACAGTTACGTCCATACGACGTGGGAAATATACGTGGCAGATACGTTGTATGAGGGTTGCCAGGCAACGTTGCCGTTCCGTTGCCTTTCGGTCGCATTTGCACCATTTCATGGTTTGCCGGCGACGTGGCAAGGCGACTGTCTTTAAGTTGTATGAAGGTGGCGTTGCAACGTTGCCTTTCCGTCGCCTTTAGGTGGCATGTGCACCAGGGTTTGCTGCCGACGTGGTAAATGACCACCTCGGAAACAATACCTACCGAGCTGAAATGTGTTGCGAGTACTAGTATGCGAAATCGTCAGCATATGATCATGTCACTTGAGCGTTCGGACCTTGTGTTGAAACGAAAAACGTAATCATAACCTCCTTCTATCACCCATTGGGAATTTCACATTAAACATTGTGATATAAAGCAAGTACCATATTTGCTTCAATAGATGAAGGCCTCTGACAGATACCGGCGAGTGTAAGGTGATAGTGAAAATAACTTTTCCATGAAAACGCATTATATTTTGTATTTTCTAACACTTAGAGGAGTATTTTCTTGACTAAGTGAGACCGGTTTCTATTATAGCAAATATGGAATGTATTCCTGCTAAGTAACTAGTCTTGGTAGTAATAAATCAAAAGACAAAACACAGAATAATAGAGTTTGCGTTATTTATTCAGTCACAAATTACAAGACATGCATGCGTCTCTGTCTATCTTCACTGTACCTTTTGTATCTTCACAGCACTGTTCATCAGTAAAGCGGTCTGTAATTGAAATTTAGCGCCAATAAAAAGGGATGTCTGGCCTATAAAATGAATAAAAAGATTTATGTGTAATCTTTAATTAGTGTACTTATATTTTTATTTAAACGTATTGAAAAAGGTTGACTTTCATTAGGACTTTTAATTCAATTATAGTTCTGAAAGTATATGAATTTATAATACCTGAAAATATGAGTTTATGAGTTCCCTGTTCGGATTCACACACGTGCTATCTACCCTGTCTATTTCGTCTCCTCAGACTGTCCTTCTCATGCAGCACACTGTAAGGTAAAATCAGGTATTTTATCCAACATTGAAAGCTATCAAGAAAAATAATTGTTATCTCAAAACGACATGTCATCGGATTTATGTACAATGTTCAAATGCTGAAAAAATTCTTTAACCCCTGATTTCACGTGAAAATTGAAAACAAGTATATGTCACGATAACTAAACATGTACAGTGATGTCGGGTAAAGCCACGCATCTAAGATTTACATATTCATTCTTCCGATACAAAATTCCCACCAAACATATCGTCATCAAACAGTTCGCCTTCCCACATAACAATTGTCAGTGGAAACCAAACTATTGTTCGACTATCGGTTTGTCCTTAGTCTCCTTACCTAAACTTCAGTAAACAGTTTTAAAATCGATCAAAATCATAATAATGTAAGTGTTAGGTGTATTCAAACCCTGCGTGCGTATCTTTAGCCTACACATGCCGACCTATGCACTTAGGGGGTAATTGATTGAAAACTTTCAGTGTCACTGACAAACACATTTCACCATGCATATTTTGCATTAATATTATCAATGAAGCTCTAAACAGAATTTTGAAAAAGTAAACACATTAAAAAAGTATAGTGATTTAGTTTCTTTCAAATGAGTTAATTTTAAATTAGTTTAATTTCGACCAGTATATATTTTGTCCTATCAAACCAGTTAAAAACAAGTTAAAAAAATGCCTCCAATCCATCAAACAAAATACAAACTAAACCCAAGAAGTCCTGCACCAAGTGAACTCGCAAACAGCTGATCAGACACCTCACGAACTCCACGCAACACTTGTGACCAAAGATGCGTCATCAAGCACGCTGAGTTATAACGAAACACGCTAAGGAGTTTGACCATGGTTTTGAAGCCGGGCGGGTGACAGCAAAACTAGTTAGTTTGCTTACGTCTTTACAATGTGGCTTTTTATGATATGAAATAATTCAAGGAAAGGTTTTACGGAATCACCATAATTGAATGCTACTAAATCTACGGCAGTTTTGACTTCTAAATTTGCATTACACAGTTTGCTGTGTACAGCGAACTGGGGGTTGAACTTCTGTCCTTGAGTGTTGTGACATTGTCACTGACAACATCATCAACGCGTGATGATTGTGATAACTCAAATTATTTTCATTAATCCAAGCGAAAAGCATTTATGAATGTAAGAAAAGAGTACTTACCTTAAGTAAGAGAGGCGAAGCCAATGCCGGTAACTGCATTGTAAACATGATTTCACTCCTTTCTGCGACGTCAAACATGGCTGTGACAGTACTTGTGTTGTGACGTTATAGTGACGTCATCATTATTTGTGTTGGCGCGAAAACTGAGGAAGCTACATACATAGTCTAGTCAGAACCCACTAAAACTTCTGGTATTAATTTCTTTTAATTTCCAATGTACGATGGAAATATCATTGTATGGATGACATGAAAGCTGGTTAAGAAAGATAAAAACATTCTCTTATCTCATAATTTTACAAGATCATTTCTCCCATTCACATTTTAGCTCCTGTCACATTTCACTGTAGTTCGATCGTCTTTGAGTAAATATTCTATTGCTTAAAATGGACTAGGCCTAATTTTTCAATATTTAATGAATAATCAAAATTTCGAAACTCATGTTGAAAAGACATATTAGCGTAGTAAAGCCACGTTGCAGAGACGTGTCCGTGCGACGAGAAAACCGAACTGTAACGCAACGTGCCGGCCACGTCCATACAACGTCACACTGCGACTGGAAGGTGGCAACCTCATTGTGACGTGGCAGCGACGTGACAAAAACGTCGCACTGCGACTGCGACGTGGCGACCAATCTACCACTTGGCAGCGACGTGGCTGCCACGTCGTGTGCCTGCTGGGGTGTCTTGACTAGAGTCTTGACAAGCTTCCTTGGTGAGCTCCAGCACATCAGGATCAGTCCAAGTCACAAGTACATAACATCAGTGGTACCGACTGACTCGGACTCACAGATGAAACTTGTTCATTGTGGAGTCATTTGGGTGACAGAATTCTGGAGATCTTCTGTTGGAGTAGTCCTAGAACCTTAGAATGAATGGATGCAATTGATAAAAATCATATCAAAGCAACTTCAAGAACTGCATAGTTTTTGATAAGTTTATTCATGGACTTTTTTTCACCCATCCCAATTTTGAACAATTATTTTCAATATCTTGAAATAGAGTTCTCTGTTATGAAGGTTTGTGTTTTCCCATTTGAATACTTCATCATAATGACACTTTTAAACAGAGTTTCTGCCATTTTGAAAGAGACATTTCTTCAGTGAGTTTGGTTTAAATACCACCCTTACAAAACTTGAGCTTTTCTTGAAAAAGGTTATCCAGCATTTCAACCTGAAAAATTGTATTAAATTGTTTTACAATGTGGACTGTTTCAGTTAAAAGACAGTTTAAGCTAATGTCTAACCATCATTCAACACTTTTATCAGTTTGCGCATTCTATCCAGCAATAGGTTCAGTTGCATGTTTTTAAAATGAACCAAACAAAGTTTATTGATTGAATTTATTGGTTTTCTTAAGAAAAAATGCATTTTGAAAAATACATTTTTATAAATGAAAACTAAAATCTTCAAAGTGAATGATACCACTGCCTGAGGCAAAAAGCAAAAATCATACAGAAATATCTAGATGGTAAGTGTACTACTTGGATTCAAGTGCAATTTCACCAATAATGTATAAATTCAGACTCATGCTATTGCTATGGAAACATTTTTCACATCTTTATTTATACTTGAATTTATTATTTGAAACAGCACTCATATATTGAAGCAATGAGAACTTTTGCGATATGTGATAATGCATAAAATGAGGTGTGGTTGTCTGAAATGATATGAGACTCAGATTGCATGTTTAATCAAATTGTCTTTCACTTCAAGCACAATACAGTTTGTTTGTGGGACAATCAAGAAAGATTATTCCATTAGAAAGAACAGTGTGTTAAAAATGACAAAATCATTGTACTTTTTTAAAAAGAAATGTCAGAATATTGTCAATTACAATGTATTTGATGGTTTTGAAATGACATGGACTCGTAATGCCTAGGGAAAGAGCTCAAGAGTGTTGTTGATGATGTTATAGCCATACATTGACCTTCACTATGCTTCGGATGACCTTGGTTTCCACCTTCTGGTCATCGCTCACAGCAGGACTGATCACCATCATCGACTATTGTCAGAAAACTTCAGACATGTAAATCGCCATCAGCAACATACAGTTACCTTGATTTCTCAAATGACCAAATGACATGTTGCAATGTACACAGATTCAAATTCAATCAGTCAGAGTGGTTTTGGTGCTGGATGAGTTGATCCCAACCATACCAGTGGCAACCTTGACTTGACCTGTTCTTCTAGTTTCTTAAACACCCTGCTAAGATTCTTCTACAAATATTCACAAGTCGTCCAATCTGGTGCAAGGACATGCCACTTTTTTTCATTTCAATGAAAAACCATTTTTTTGTACAGCAAATATGCATGTACATGAGAGCATGCTACTTAAATAGCCAAACACCTTCCTACTTCTAATAAGAGAATGTGAACATTGGAACAAGTCCATCTCAATCATGTCAAATCAGGTTTTACCATCAGTATAACATCTCAGAGTTTCGAACAACTATTTATGTGTTAAGAAAGTAAGCTTTGTAGGGAATAACATCTGTCAAAAAACCCCATATTAAGTGAAAATTGAATAAGAACATTGCATGTTGCCTTGGAAACAATTTTGACAAGTTTATTTTTTGTCCTCAGCATGAGCTCTGTACAGTTAATGCTCACTGGTCAGTCGATGCTTCTAGGTTTGGATATATGTGTATATAGTTATATAGGTTATAGTTATATGGCGATGTATATAGGATATATATAATTATATAGTTATATAGGTTATAGTTATATAGCTATGTATATAGGATATATATGTATATAGGCAAACCCAGGAGTATGGACTCTGACCAGTGTACATTAATTGTACATATATAAGTGTTCATTCTGCTTCAAGTGTAAAGGTTGCAACCCTGTTCCTGTCAGAGTTTGTACATCTGTTTATTTACATATACATTTATATGTCATTTGCTCCAGCCTTTCCTGCTTGACATGTATGTTCTCGGCATGCATGTCATTCATAAATTCAACCCAGATGGCTTACTAATATTTCACGTATACAATATGATGTCTAATATTCCTGTATAAACAATATAACTGTCAGAGTTTGTACATCTGTTCATATCAATCAACAGACAATGGTTATCAATAAATGCCAGTTGTTGTTTATTGTATGCATAATTGTCTTCTTTGTATAAGAGGATTGTGCATTTGGCCAAGGAATCGCCATTGTTTGAGTATTAACACTGAACATTACATAACTTCCCTACTAAAGAGAGGCTATTGCACTCTCAATGGTGAGCTAAACTCTTAAAGAGCCACTCTGTGAGTTGTATGAGACACATGAGCCAAACCTTATAATGGTGTCATTGGTTAATACGTACTGACTGATACTGAAAATATTTATGGCTAATTTGTTTTGTAAAGCAATAATGGAAAATTAAAAAGTTGTTACAAAATTCTATGACGTGTGCCCCATAGTCAGACATCATTTTTTTACTTATTCAAAGTAGTCGGAAAGGAACCTACAAGTTGAAAGTATTTCATAACTTATATACCTAGTCTACATATAAGCTCAAGGAGTGATTTCAAATTTCTCCGAATATGAATTTTCATTGATAACAAGTAATTATCATTTGGAGATGAAAATATGGAATTTATTGAATCTATGTCATCAAATGTTGCCTATTGGTTCATTTCAAAGCTAAACAATGTGTCTTGCAAAACATGCAGTGGGTCTTTAAGTGATGGAATGATCTAATTAGTTATAATCTAATTGTGTTAAAGTCTTTATCTTTCAGCTGGTTTGAAGAGCTTTGAATATATTATCTGAGAGTTTTCATGCCAACATCATTCTAGTTCCTTGTGCCTCAAGTGTAAAGGTTTAAACCAAAAAGCTTATGCAAAATCAAGATGACAAGCTGTTTTGACAAGCTCTACACAAGTGGCCATGAAATATATCTTTTCTCAAAGTCTTCAAAGGGACGCTCATGACAAGCTGATCTGTCAAACGAAATAATTATTTCATCAATTTAATGCATGGATGATATATTTTCATCCAAATGTGAAGTTTGTTTGAGACTTACACATTTGAGTAGTTATCTGATATATTATCTCTACTCTTAGTCTTAATGTGAATTAGCCAATCACAGTAGTACTGTTCCAATCCATTCAAGAGCAAATGGAAATATTCCTCATAATCCTTTCATTATCCTTTGTAACCAACCATCTGATAACCCTCTATATTCCTTTTGTAAAGATATTATCGTTTCTGAAAGTCTATACTCTTGTTGTACTAAGTCAACTCCTTTTTGAGAAAGGTGATACCTTTTTCTTTACCCAAGAGTGTAAGAGTCTCAATACAAGATTCAGTGTGGTTACTGTTAGTGAGAAGTAGAATAATCTGAGGCGTCTCTAACATGTCAAATAATCAGACGCTGAGCCCTGGAAACAAACTTTGTACGTCAATAACCGTGATGCTGAAGCCAGACAAGGTCCAGAATGACGTCTGTTATGCACGTGCCACCATCTTGAATTATGCTGCTTTATGGTCCTTGATGACACCTCAGCATTTGTCATTCTTAGATTCTCGATTATGAGTTAGGGATTGTATACAGGAATCGAATATTCTTTCATCGGTTTATCAGTTTTGTTGGAATTTATTATCATTGATTATTGCACATAGCACCAACAGAGTGGAACAGTGTGCCACTTGATCTTAGGCAATCACCATCTTTCGAGTCCTTCAAAGCCAGACTTAAAACCTGTTTGACATACAAGATTGACTTTCTAATCACTTTTCCTATCTGTTTGATATGCAAGACTTAACTTTCCTATCGCTATCCCTGAGCGCTTAGAGCCTGCATTGAGCGTGGATAATTAGCTATAGAAGTCAACTATTATTATTATTATTATTATTATACCATCCAATCAATGTTGATATGACACTGCAACAATTTAGGACAAAGGGTCACCCTAAAAATGTTTGTAACAAAAGCCCAATTACCGTTGTAAGAACTAACTTTATTAAAATAAAAAATGTATGTTGTCAATTGTGAAGATGACTAAAACAATAAAAACTGTTGGAAAATACCATATACCTTGTAAACTCTTAATTAGATCTAAGGACCCCCCCCCCCCCCCCCCCCCCCCCCTCCCCCTCAGTGTGATATCAATAAGATTTTTAAATGTCAATGATTGGTGTTCATTTTTGCATTTTTCATTTCATTCTTAAAGCAGTCCACAACTTATTTGGGGTTATTAATAATAATGAAATGTTATAAAAGTTATCACTTGTCAGTTCTTAGTTGTTTTGTTGACATTGAAACAATGTCAAAAACCAACCAAATTTCAATGTCAGGAAACTAACATTCCGACGTCTGAAATTGGTTTATCAACGTCCTGACCTGAAATAAACCAAATTTCAACTTCGAAACGATGTCAGATGCCTGCCTGTGAGCTCTTATTATCAAATAGGTCACCACTAACTATCAACTATATGGGTAATAAATAAGATTATCATCAAATAGGTCACCACTAACTATCAACTATATGGGTAATAAATAAAATTATATTCAAATAGGTCACCACTTACGATCAACTATATAGGTAATAAATAAAATTATCATCAAATAGGTCACCACTAACGATCAACTATATGGGTAGTAAGTAAGATTATAATAAAATAGTTCACCACTTATGTTTAACGATATGGGTAATAAGTAAGATTATCATCAAATAGGTCACCACTTACGATTAACTATATGGGTAATAAATAAAATTATCATCAAATAGGTCACCACTTATGGGTAATCTATATGGGTAATAAGTAATATTATCATCAAATAGTTCACCACTTGCGATTAGCTATATGGGTAATAAATAAGATTATCATCAAATAGTTCACCACTTACGATTAACTATATGGGTAATAAACAAGATTATCACAAATAGTTCACCACTTACGATTAGCTATATGGGTAATAAATAAGATTATCATTAAATAGTTCACCACTTACGATTAACTATATGGGTAATAAATAAGATTATCATCAAATAGGTCACCACTTATGGGTAATCTATATGGGTAATAAGTAATATTATCATCAAATAGTTCACCACTTGCGATTAGCTACATGGGTAATAAATAAGATTATCATCAAATAGTTCACCACTTACGATTAACTATATGGGTAATAAATAAGATTATCATGTCTGTGTTGATGACAAGTGGAGGTCAGCAAACTTGGTCAGAGCCTAATTGTTAGCTGATCATGATATGCATGAGACCTGTCATGTACTTTCACTTGACAGCCGTACATGAAATGATTTTTGTCTATGTATAATGTATAATTGATACAACAAACATGTATTTTGACTTTTGTACATGTCAACATACCTGACTGATATGAATGTAAGATTGATTGAGACTTAAAAATTACTGGTTTAAAGCATTTTGCATAAATCATGTGACGAGTGAAATGAAATCACATATGAGTTCTACAACTTAATTATCGGTCTTGTTGAAGAGTTGAACAAATTTATTTGTGGAAAGTAAATGTCCCAGGAAGTGTTCAACAACAATAAAATATACATATAGTTTTTGTTCTGTTGGATGATGCAAGATTTTGAATGCAATCAAACATGTATTTCTGTGAATTCCACCTGATTTAGTAGCTGTTAAAACCCTCTTAAATCTTATAGAGTAGCAGATCCAGGGGTTGGGGTTATTGTCAGGGGGTCTGAACATCACATTTATTAATTCTTTTAAAACATTCCTGGTTCTGCACAGTGTTCCTTCTTACAGCTTCGAAACATTATTGAAATGCCTTTCCTTAGCAACTGGCAAAAGAGGATTGATCCCCTTGTTCCCATAATGATTTTGAAAAATGTGCAGTTGAGAAATCATCAGCTCATGTGTATAAATGACCCTGACTCAATTGTGCTTTGTACTTTTACGGTTGGAAGACAGGCAGTAGGATTTCCTTTAAGTGGCACTAAGTTTGTTATTGAAGTCACAAATGCCTTAGTTTTTCAATGGTATAATTTTAACAAGAAACTGTTACTAAAATTATCACTTTCGGTATAGATCCTTATCCTTATATGCTTGATAACGGTATAAGGATCTATACCGAAACGTCGCCACTGTGTAAAAAAAAGGAGTTGTATATCCATATATCATTGTCGTCCTTATACTACCAACTTCTAGAATGCAACTGAAACAATTTATCACTTCTATGTTTATCAGAGATCAGGTCGGCGCTAACCTACGCTATAGAAATGAGGTTTAGTCAGAATGGCAATACTATGGTTCAAATGAATGATTCATGACGGTACAAAAAGTTAAATAAAGTGAAGGGGGGGGATGGGGGGGGGGGGGGGGGGGGGTACCTTCAAAACACAGTGATGACACTCGTAGAAAGTTCCACATTTTAATGTAATTTTTCGGGGGTCGTTGGACCCCCTTCATCAGACATTGATGATGACGTCTGATGAAGGGGGTCCAACTACCCCCGAAACATTACATTAAAATGTGGAACTTTCTACGAGTGTCATCACTGTGTTTTGACCATCAACGTCTGATGAAGGGGGTCCAACGACCCCTGAAAATTTACATTAAAATGTGGAACTTTCTACGAGTGTCATCACTGTGTTTTGACGGTATTCTCCCCCTTTACTCTATGTTTATCAGTTCATAATAGTAATAATATCATCATAAAGTCATTTTTTACCCAAAACTGAACAGTTTGCCACAAATATTTAGTCAAGCCTACTCTTGATGACTTATCCACGTTTGTAAAGTTAAAAAGGTTAGTTGTAAATATGAATTAATAAGATAAATATAGATGCGATAAAACATTTAGTGTCCCTTTAATGTTTGTAGTGCCCAGCTCTTTCCGCTAATAGTTCGGATACAATTTTTCCTGATGCCTTCATTTGCATAATAGCTTCATGTCACAACAGGATTACCCATAATGCCTGCTGGTATGGTTCACTGAACTTAGGCTGTTCTAGACTGATTAATCTAAATATTAGTTTAGGAACAGCTGACCCATTTCAGTTAATGAACCATTAAGTCTTTGTATTCATAGGCAATCCGGTTATCCAGTAGAAATTGATTTATGCAACATTGTAAAGCATTGAAAAGGCTGTTTCAATTTAAATGAATGATTTAATAAAGAGTTTTCATGAAAGTAAGTAAGAATGAAACTGTCAACCTACCAGAAAATGTTTACGGCAGATAGTGATACAATGAAATATGTTTAGGTATAGTTAATTCGTTATTATAATTAGACTTGGTATTGATTCTAGTCTAATTAATTTCATTTGAGCCAACTGTCACTACTGATTAGCATAATAACGGAGCTCTAATCCATGTGTGTGTTTCAACTATGGGTTTGGATAATAGACGAACCAGAATAAGATGCTGTTTTGAATATTCTAAAAAAATTTCTATTTCAACATAGGCTTGCTGTGCTAGGTCAGAAGTAATGATAATCACCATACAAAGAAACATAATAAGTGTCATATGAATCATGTTCACATCAATTATTTCTCATTACTATTTTCTTTGCAAATGTTCTTGAATCTTATAATCATTGATGCTTTGTTACAATTAATTTTTTGTTTGTAGTTGCAAAAGAAAAAGTAAGGAGTGTTAGGTTTTAAAATCTTAATTATGTGAGCTGCTACTCTTATGACTACTTCATGTGATTTGAATGCAAATAATTTGATGATTCAGAAATTATCATTCTTTAAATTATTCCATATGACTAGTCTAAAATTAGTTGAGATAATTTTCAATCAGGTTATATAACAGTTCATACTCATTTCATTTACATTATAAAGTCATATAAATGATATATAGAGAATCTCACAATTGTGTCTTTTGATATAAATTTTTTCAAAACCATGATGTCCGATTAAAGAGTTTTCAACTTAGATAATTTCACCAAGTCAATTAATGTATCACTGAGTGACCGAAATTAAAACGATACTTGTTAATCTGTGAAGTTTGGAAACCCCTGTCTGCTTAAGCTAGAATGCAATCATGAAGTGCAACAAATATAAGCATTCAGATACCTTAAGTTAAATTATTTGCTCTTGGTGCCAATGGTTACACTATTTACCGACCAATTACGAATTAAACATGTACTCATTCGGATTACTTAAGCTGAAATTACAGATCTTGGTGACAATGGTCACATTAAGTGTCTATTGGTATTCACGCTGTTTCCCGATCTACAATGATTTCAAACACGTTTCAATCTTCAATAAAAATGAATAAGCAAATAAATCTTTTGACCTACTTTGGAGGGAGTGATAGTACCCTCAGGCCTAAGTTATGATACAAAACAAAAGTTTTATTCATTGATTAGATTTAATGTCCTTTGTAAAGCCTTTGGACATGATGACTGTATCATCAGAAAATAAAAATAAAATATCAGCGGAAACACTGTAACCTCTTCTGATATACAAATATATCACAGATCATACAGTAGTTAACTTCCACAGAGAAAGGGTTAACTTTAACTATAAATTTCTTTAGATGCAGCCATTTATTAAATCATACAACATCTGGCGTATCATATAACTTAAACAAATACTTTAATTTGGATGATAATAAATATGTTTTGCGATCAAGAGAAATACCAACAGCCAGATGGAAAAATTGAGGTTCAACTTTAACTGTGTTCTGTAATGATAATTTCCAGAATTATGCCCAGTTTGCAGTTGTCAGGATCATAAACCATCGCTTATTTATGTGTTTAGCAACCTTTTGAAGAAGAATTCTCATCAATGTTTTTTGGACTAATATCTTGTTCTCTTCATACCAAGAACGATGAGACAATCTAAATGAATGCTAGAAAATTGAATTTGGGATCAAATCACAGCCATTAATGAATTCTTGATATCTTTGATTATATATCCTTGACTTTGTTGCTTAATGATTTTGTACTAAAGGTTTTCACATAGGTTGCCTGATGAATTGGTTTTCGCTCAACCATCTTGTTTTGGGGCAAATGAAAAAAGTCACTGCACTTCTTACTTCTTTTACAACATATCAAAAAATGAACAATATGTATTGATAGAATATCCACACATATACAAATGATTTGATTTACTGAGTCTGCAATTATCTAGTTGTCAAATCAAAATCAACTGTCGCACTCTGTAACATGTTTAAACTGGGTAATGTTATCAATCATGTGTCAAAAATATTAACTCTTTATTGTCCTTTGTAGCTCATCAGGTCTGAAAGACCCGATGGGCTTATGGCATGGCATGTCGTCCGGCGTCCGTCCATCCGTCCGTCCGTAAATTTTTCACTTTTTTGACTTCTTCTCCAGAACCAATGACTCTAGAGAGCTGAAATTTTATGTGCATACTCCTTGGCAAATGGGGATTCTAAATTGTAGATTTCGTGACCCCATGACCCCAAATGGGGTCACAAGGGTCAAAAACTTAAAAATCTATTTTAATCTTCTTCTCCAGTTCCAAAAGGTCCAGAGAGCTGAAAAGTTGTGTGTAGACTTCTTGGCCAATGGGGATTCTAAATTGTAGATTTTGTGACCCCATGACCCCAAATGAGGTCAGAGGGGTCAAAACATGAAAAACCTATTTTCATCTTCTTCTCCAGTTCCAAACGGTCCAGAGAGCTGAATAGTTGTGTGTAGACTCCTTGGGCACTGGAGATTCTAAATTGTAGGTTTGGTGACCCCATGACCCCAAATGGGGTCACAGGGGTCAAAACCTGAAAAACCTATAATATCTTCTTCTCCAGTTCCAAAAGGTCTAGAGCTGAAAAGGTGTGTGTAGACTCCTTGGCCAACTGGGATTCTAAATTGTAGGTTTGGTGACCCCATGACCCCAAATGGGGTCACAGGGGTCAAAAACTAAAAAACCTAATTTCATCTTTTTCCCTAGTTCCAAAAGGTCTAGAGAGCTGAAAAATTGTGTGAAGACTCCTTGGACACTGGGGATTCTAAATTGTAGGTTTGGTGACCACTTGACCCCAAATGGGGTCACAGGGGTCAAAACCTTAAAATCCTACTTTCATCTTCTTTATGGTTAGACAAAATTGGCCCGACACAAGGACGGACTAAATAATTTTACAGCCCGTCCTCAACCAAAGTTACCCGTCTCGGACGTTGGGACAGGCTATCTTTCCTACACTGCCCATGACCCCATGGTCTAAACCCAAACACCTATTTCTATCAAAAGTCTGATGAGCTACAGAGCCCATGGCTCTATTTTTACAATGTAATTTGGAAATTCACTTTTGTACCGCATATACCAGACAGCCACAAGGCAGCACCAGTTCAAGCGATCTTCTCACCTTTTATTGCTGAGCGCCAAGCAAGAAAGCAACAACTGCCATCTGAAATGTCTTTAAGTGTGACACGGCCGGGAGTCAAACCCCAGACTCCCGGATGAAGAACGGACACTCTACCAACTCAGCTACTTCTTCTGCTCAATATATGTAAAAATGTTCCCTTGAATTGTATCCCAAACAAATACCCCAGCACTGTCCTATTAAACAACAGTGATTTCTTTCTAAGAGCTCCAAGGGGATGATTACTCCTTAAAGTAACCTGATTGCAATGTTAAACAATTGGAGATAAGGTTAACCTTAGTAAATGATGCGTGTTGCACATTTGTCAAGAAGTAAAAAAAAAATGGGATGAAGAAATAAAATTTATATTTTATTTCATAATTTTTATGGATTTACAACTTGCAAAGAGATGCAATGTTTTGGTGTAGATACTAATGCCACTCAAAGAAGTTACAAAGTAGTGGTAGGATGTGTAATTTTATTTAGGATCTCATTGGCTATCAGATTAGTTTTTCACTTGACATAAGTTGAAAGTTGAAAGTTTTAAGAAAGAAAAGAAACTTATTCATTTCATTTTTTCAGAATCTAATTTCCAAATGTGCAGATATACTTTTTAAACTTATTAATTCTAAACAATCTCATTAATATCAGACCGAAACTTGTTCCTTATACTTCACTGTGTTTCTTGATCTGAGAGAAGTATCAAACAGCCTTGACCGCCAGAATGAGAATTGAGGCTGGAAAGACATCGGCAACTCTTGAACTGACATACAATAAGGATTTAATATCTTGATTCATTTGGCTTTTTCTTCATTCAAAAACAGTTTTCAGAAATTTGGGAAGTAAGAGTAAAGAAATTTACCAAAACAAAACTACGATACATTAATGAATAGGCCTACAAAGTAAAGTCGAAAGTCATTTTGTCAAATTATCTTTAGGAATTCATTTCAATTTTTTAATTTCAAATTCTGAATTTCTCTGAATTGGGACAAATAAAAAAATCAACTGTAGCATAAACAGAAACATTTGCAGTTAAAACATGATAAATGAAAAACCAATACATATTACGATTTTTTGCATTAACGCTTTAGAAAGTGGCAAGTATTTTTTGACAAAGCTGATCATACAACTCAATAGGTTGTGATCTCTGTTGCAGCAACAATGATGTTAATTTTTTATGCTATCTATTCAAAACTTACCAAAAAAGGACTGTCCCTCAATTCCAACTATTCCAAAATCTTTGATCAGACAAAAGCGAAATGTATGCAGTCCTCTGATTGGTTAAACTAATTAAAGGTGAACGGTCAAGGTCATCAAGGTGATCAGATAAAAAACGCAGGAAGGTACAAGGGACAAGTTTTTATCTGATTCAAGGAATTTGATTCTAAAGAATCAACCTTCAAAAAATCAAAAATAGTTTGACATTTTCCAATTATTTTAAAATACAAATGAGAATATAAATTCAAAGGATCCATTAGATATTCCTCCATGTCGTTATATCTTATGATGAAACTTCCTTATAAATTTTTAATTTGCTGAAAACCTATTACTGAGAACTTAATGACAAGAATTCTGATAAAGACTTCCTGTGAATTCAAAATGCCTTTGTTAAGAGACTTCTCTTAAAGTCGTTTCAAATGTATCTATAGAGTGAAACCTTATGTAGGGCATAAGGCCAAAAAGGCATTTCTTATTGAACTCGGTACATGAAGAACTCTTGTAACCGTTATTACCCAAGAACATGATCCTAAAAATGACAACTCTTCAATGATTACCGATTCCAAGACTAGTAGACAACATAAACACTATTATTGCCTTAAGCAGATTATACATGGCGCATGTTTCACCTTATTTCCCACCTTATTTCCCTATGTTTACCCCATCTATGTCACCTCCCGTGATCCAAATAAAAGTATTGATTGGCGCCGATGGCAAATCGGTAACTCAGTTTAAGACAGGTTGATAAGCAGTGACACTGTATTGAGATAACTTTTGTATTCCCTCTGCCAATGATTTTCATGGATATTTGTTATGTTGAACAAGAATAATTGTTGGTATCCCATTTTCAAGACACATAGATACTTAACACTGACACTACTCAACATTGTAACTTTTGCAGTATGAATAACATCAATAATATTCCAATGAGGCTTGACAGTTTTTTGGTTAATTTTGTGTTTTTTATTTTGTGTTGAAGTTTTTAAATATTAGTAAGGTTAAGGTTTTCAAGCAACTTTTGCTTTAACTCTTTCTCCATCTCTCTCTCATTTGGTTTTTAGCTCTGCCGCCTGTGTTGAAAGAAAGTTGTTGATATCCTGAATCTCCCAATGATATAAAAATAACTGAACTTAGACCAAGATAGAGAACTTTTACTTTATGTCTTTTATCCATACTTTCAGACTTGCATAACATTGAATGAGCATAGGGCTGTTAATCCTGGACTCCAACTTGAAATGTATAACTAATATAGTTAATATATTTTCATATATCTAATGATATATCTCTGTTGGTTGATATGATGACTGGGTAAATTTGTAACCATATTATGTACAAGTTATTTGCTGTCATATTCCCATTAAAAATTGGATACTGATAGATTGTCAGGGCTGTAATACCTTCTAAATTTCTTTCAATGCCTTTGCTGCTAGATTTTTTGTTTCAGATTTGAAGAGCTAATGGAGAATACCAAAATGATTTCCTATGGTTTCAATATTTCTCTCAAATTGTAACTTTGACAAACACATTTAACTAGTGAAAGTTGATATATTTGGCTATAAATATCCTAAGGGAGGGAGTTTTGTATTTCATTTAATACACACAAATTAGCAGGTTATTCCACATAGCTCGCTTTGCCTTGTTGATGAAGAAAATCAATTCAACACTGACAGCTGGTTAAGAACATTAACCTAGAATATTCTGTGTAAAATTTATATATTCCTTTGTAAACATTTTGACACTGACAGCGCTTAACATTATAACTTACACAGTTATATTATGCATTTTCAAAGCACATATGACCATTTTCAATAGTATTTACACAGATTGACTTTTGACATACAGATTTAAACACTGACATCATCTGTTTTAAGCTTATTACATCAAAGCTAAAGTTTGGAAGACCCCCCTAAAAAGCATGGTCTGAAACTCCTTCTTGACCCGTACATGATATCTTGACTAACTATGCTACTGCCTCACTCTCTCAGCTCATGTCAAATTCCCACATAACCTCTATTTTAAGTGGATAATTTCAGATACCCTGATGATGAAAATCTTAAATTTTTTTCCAATAAATTAATGTAATGCATCTCCCAATGGCTATTGTAGAGGTGAAAAAGTTCAAGGAACAGTGGAACATTTTGAAAGAATGTTGGCCTTCCTCGATGAGGTTGAGGCAGAATTCAGTATTTCCAGCCAAGAAAGTGTGTTATTGTAACAGAGGGGACAAGGGGAAAATGACTTGAGTGACCTTTTATTGCGTGTGTCTTCAGAAGTGTTGTGTGTTGTCATTTTCTTTGGCTATTCATTTTCATTCATTTTTAATTTAACATCAGAATAGTGTTAAAATCTTCCAACACATATAATGGCTAAGCTTTGACAGTTTTACCCACTTTTCTGTTTAACTGCGTGTTCCATGATTTTTTTCATGGGATCAGAATAGTGAGTTAATATCCTGATTCTTTATACACATGGTGTGATAATTAAATCCATCATGCAAGAGGATCTTGGAAAAGGAAGTGTTGTGGTTCAATGTCCCAGTTTAGACTAGAAGTTGACAGCATGTCCCGCAGAAATGGATGCAGATGTTAGATGTGATTCTCATGTTGCTACGCATATGCAGTGTCTGGTTGTCTCATTTTAATTACACATGCAGATTACTTCACTTCTGAAGAACCTTTTAAGAGGTCATTTTGATGTTAACGTTTTTTAGCAAACACAATGTTATCACAGAAATTGGATATTGGTCAGATGTTTGGTTTATAAATGGTAAGTATCTGTAATTAAAACTTATTTTAAAAAATTGGAGTCAGGGTGGTGTTTTCCCCGGCGAGGGTTGAGGTGAATACAGAGAGGTGTCATTCAGATCCACTAAAGGATGCTGGATGGTAAACAATGGGTGCTAATAGGTTAATGTAGAGATGGGGGATGTCATC
This sequence comes from Phorcus lineatus, assembly GCA_921293015.1. Lineage (NCBI taxonomy): Eukaryota > Metazoa > Mollusca > Gastropoda > Trochida > Trochidae > Phorcus > Phorcus lineatus. Next base: position 55,366,035 of record OV121086.1, on the reverse strand, counting down.
CAACCAACGACACAACTCTGGTATATTTGACGAGGCAGATTGTTTTGTTATGTGTCGGGAGACTTTTGTCTTTTCATGATTAGGAGTTTAATGCGGCTTTCAATAGTATTTCACTTATACCACTGCTGCTAGTATTAGAGAAAGCTGGCAACACCATTATGGCTATAGATTTTGATGAAACATGCAAGCTTTGGCTGAATCTAGCAAACCATGGGTTGAACTGAGCTGAAATTCAGTGTAGCATTGCACCCTAACCTTACTGCATTTAGATCATTTCTCCTTGGCAGAACTGATCATGATAATGATAATTTCTGATATCAAATCCAATCTTTTCTGCTATGTAAGCATTGGCCCAGACAAAATTAATCATTTCGTGCAATATATCAAAAGAAACTAGGATGAAAAAGCATGAGCAATTTCGAAAATGCAAAGTTGCATGAAATGTTTTGGCTATTAATTTGTATTCTGAATAAGAATTGTTTCTGAGATGTTTTTGTTAATTAAATGCTAAATTTACAACACACTATTGTTTTATTTAGAAACATATTACCATGTTAATGTGAACTTGAATAAAAATGAATATCTAAATGTCAAATCTTTCAAGATGATCTCCTGAATGGCTTCAAGGCGGTGGTGTCAAGGACTCTCAACTTCCTCATTGCCTGTTTGATTAGCACTATAGAAGTCGGAACCATTATAAGAAATTTTTTTTATGGATGATCAACTTCTTCATATTTTCATAGTAATGACGTTTCATTAAAAATTCTTCTATACTTCTATGCTTATGTGAATAAAGTTAAATTTCTTCAAGAAGAAAGCTGGTCCTCATAAACATGTGTTATCATTAGAACCACATCTTCTAACTATCAGTGCTCTCCTCTTATTACAGGTGGATGTCGAGTGTGTTGTGACGCCTTTACCATTCTTATGCAGAGTCACAGGTGAGTAATCTCCTCTGCTTAAACTAGAATACTAATTGCACATGCCGGTGAGAAAGCAGGTTTCTCGTCTTGCTAAAAATAACTTCATCTCAATTAACCTTAAACTTTTAGCACAATAGTACACATTTTCCCCCCTATGAGAAAGCAGGTTTGTCTCATTGCTAAAAATAGATTTGTTTTAACTTTCAGCGCAGTTTTTTTTCATCCTTTTTTTCCACAGTGAGAATTCAGGTTCCTCTAAATGTTGACAATTGATTCTTCTCAGCTTTATATCTTAATGTGTTGTGAAATTGGTTCCCTAGTTCTTATCAATATATTTTTTAAATGTTCATCTATTTATTGCTGTTGAAACTGTAAGTGACAGACCACTCCTAGCAACCATTTGTCACACTTAATGAAGATATTTATATAATTAATTACACATAATGGACAAAAATTATGCTATACATAGAATTAGAAAGTAGGAAAATAGAAGGCAGGGATAGGTCTATGCTCATGTTTTTCTATTGTAGACTATTGGACAACTGTTTACCAATACATATGTTGATATGAAAAATGACAATTATTAATTCTTTTTATGTGAGGTAATTCAATATTAAACATGTATTGATACTATAATCTAGAAAAATCATTAAATCATTATTTCTTATAAAATCTTTATTCAAATATATCATTTCTATCTTTATAGAAAAGCTTGATATAAATACCCCGAGGCATGTGCCTGTGATTATCACTGTAAGATGTTATTTGAGTGTGTCATACTCCATAGACCGATTTAATCGAAGACATAAATAGTAAAAAGATGTTTTGTCAATGGCCAGAGTTCAAGTACTTATACTATGTACCCAAATTCATCCCCTTGAAGTTCGCTTGCTCTGCCCATGCTGAAATCAATAACTATTTGCCTTAATTAGTCACCAGGTTAAATTTAGCAAATCTAACGAATAATGGCCTGCCATTAGTAATCTCTTGGTCAGTTGGGTGTTTAAAATGTATAAACCCTAAGATATCTAAGGATGTAAGGTGCTCAAAACATTCTGTATATTTTCACAATAAACTGTCTTAGTGGCATCCTAGAGGTTATGAAGTACACTAAAGGAATCCCACTAAAAGAATCCTAGATGTTGTCAGTTTAAGGTAGGCTAATCCTGAAAGCCATTTAGAATAAAATGCATAAAAGATGAAAGACAGTAACTCCTTTATTATTGTGAACTAAAGGAAGACAAGGAATTTTATGGATTATCAACTTCTTTATTGCACTGATAGCGACGTTTTGGATAGGTTCTTTAAATGGTTTGAAATCGGAAAACTTTTATGTATTCCACTTCTAAATGGCTTTCAAGATTTGTCTTTTTACAAATTAATACTTACTTAATTCATTGAGAAACACTCCAATAAAGCAAGTGGAATTGAACACAGATAGGTAAACATAACACAAATGGAGGCAAATTATGTACTTGATTAAATTTTCATGAATGTTTTCACTAAAAGGATTTTGAAATTGTTTAGTCTCTGTGTGTGAGTATAGTAGTGGCCCATGAAGATGCAGTCTGGTGTACCTATAATTTGACCTATGACCACGATAAGTGGTTTAATTTAACTGTCTTGCTCTAATGAAATGGGGGGCGGGATAGCGCAGTGGTTAGCCCGTTCGGCTTCGGATCAGGAGGTCAGTGGTTCGAATCCTGCCAGGGGCTCGGCAACTTTGTCTGCAGTAGAGAACTGTTCTACACGCAGTCAGGTTTGGATGCAATGCTACACTGAAATTCAGTGCAGTTCCAGCCGATGCTCGCAGGTTTCACCGCAATGCATAGCCACAATGGTGTTGTGGGCTTTCTCCCTGCAATAATACTAGCAGATGCGATATAAGTGAAATAATCTTGAAAGCGGCGTTAAACACCAACTCATCTCACCTCTAATGAAATGCCGCTAATGGCTGAAATATTGCCCAAGCAGTGTTAAACAATAACTCACTCACTGTAATAAGGGCCTTGTGAGCTGTTGAGGGTTTTTTTTCAGAATGTAGTAAAATTTCTAAAAAGCCGTTAACGATTTGAATTTAAATTATCAGACTTAAAACCTGCTGATCTACAGCGTAAGTGGTTCTTTTGGTGTGTGTGTGTGTGGGTGTGTGTGTGTGTGTGTGCACTTTACTGAATGAGAAAAAGTTCTGTGGTTACAATTGAAATGATCGATGCAGCAGTGTTTAAGATTGATATCACAATGAATCAGTGGAACGCAGTTGGTCTTCATTACTAATAAGCTAAACTATTAGGCGGGGGAATTGCCTGAAATAACCTTTCATTGAAGTATTTAATGTATAAATGATCTTTTATATTGTCCCAAGCAATAATGTTATTTTGGGGCATATTAAACAAACACCATCAGGCCATCACATCTTGTGTGACTAAACATTTGTAACTACTTACCACTTCAATTAAGATCTTTTAGGGGAGATTGGTCCATTTGACTTATATTTCTTTGCTCCTAAAAAAATAGAATGAAAGTGATTTTTTTCCCCACAGAAAATTAGAAATGGCAATGTGGTGGACAGGGTCTGCCTTGTTTTGACGTGGGGGGCTTTATTATTTTGTCACATTTTTTTGTTTGAATCTAAGGAACTTTGACACAAAAAATCATTTTGCTCTGCAGATGTGCCTTTAGTAAGTTTCATTCTTTGTACTCTTAAAATTATGCAAACTTTCCATTATATACATTATTATCTCCGACTGTTTTTTTCATATCCCAAACTATATGTGCTAGCTTCATAGTACGTGATACACCTGTCAAAAATGATCCTTAAATGTGTCTGTGATGTGTTTGAATAACCTGTTATGAATTCAATTTTATTGTGGTTTCCGTGGAAACATGTCTAAAACTATCACATGATCAGGAAGTCATATATCTCACCAAAGGTAAAAAGTTGTAGCTTTATGAAATGTGACAGTAAAATTTATGTGTATTGTTTTCATTGCTGTTTTGAGAGAATTTGACCTTCTGCAGTATCTTTATCTGAAGCCTCTGTGACAACTAATGGTGTTGATAGTATAAGTGTGTGCTGTGCTCGAAATTATTCTTCCTACATCACAAGAATGCTGACTGTACAGGACACATACAAACCCACAAAAAGAGATTGCTGCACAATTAATGTCATTAGTTGACTTTTTTGACAGTTCCAATATGCAACATTTATGAACAATTTACCAAACTTAAGTTTCATAGCTATAAAAGCTTTAATGATGAAGCTTGGATGAGAATTATGTGAGTGCTAAACATTAAGACATATAAATGAGAGTTACGTTCTTAAGTTTAAAGCCCCATTATAGATACAATATGATTAAAATGTCAGTCTTCAAAAAAGTTTATAAGATTTAAATGTTAATCTTAATTAATAATGAATAGTTGAGCATTATTTCCCCCTTTAATACAAAGTTTATAACTAATAAAAACAGTTCAAGTTAGAAATCAGTTCTAAAAGGCTTCACTAAAGTTTTTTTATCATTCAACGATAGATTTTAGATTAGAGAAAATAGATATTCTTATCCAGTGAGTTCAACACAAAATCTTGTAGTCAAGTGAAAAAGTTAAAATCAATGCTTTTCTGCAGGTTAACCCTTTTATCCCTGAAAAAAAAGAGTATGTTTTTAAGCCTGATCCTTCTGTTTTTTAAAATAATGTGTTTAAAACAGGTTGTAACCATGTGGATAAACACATCATGAAATTCATTTCTTAAAGTGATACAGAGTATGTTTCATGAATTTGGTATGGGCTGAAATAAAGGCAAAATAACATATTACTTGATGAAGTTGCATCTATCTCTGAAATGCAAAAAAACTGACATGTTCTTGTTTCTGATTGTAAATTAAAAAACAACCCTATAAATGTTAAGCGGCAATTCAGCATCCCATTTACATGTATATAAATTAAATGACTGACTGAGCAATACCAATCTATATATCTTGTTTTGTCTGCCATAATGAAGTTTAAAAAATTAAGTTTGAGTCAGTGCCTCTCGTCATTACCTGGTATTCGTTCATTAATCTAGAAAATGAAGTCAAATTTACTACTGGATACATTTAGGATACTAATAGAAAATGAAGTCAAAGAAACTACTTGATACATTGGGGATATTAATAGTAAATGATGTCAAATTTACTACTGGAGACATTAAGGATATTACTAGAAAGTTAGTCAAATTTACTACTGGATACATTTAGGATATCATAAGCAAATGAGGTCAAATTTACTACTGGATACATTTAAAATATTAATGGTAAATGAAGTCAAATTTACTTCTGGAGACATTGAGGATATTACTAGCAAATTTAGTAAAATTTACTACTGGATACATTTAGGATATCATTAGCAAATGAGGTCAAATTTACTACTGGAGAAATTTAAAATATTAATGGTAAATGAAGTCAAATTTACTTCTGGAGACATTGAGGATATTACTAGTAAATTTAGTAAAATTTACTACTGGATACATTGAGGATATCATTAGCAAATGAGGTCAAATTTACTACTGGAGAAATTTAAAATATTAATGGTAAATGAAGTCAAATTTACTTCTGGAGACATTGAGGATATTACTAGCAAATTTAGTAAAATTTACTACTGGATACATTTAGGATATCATTAGCAAATGAGGTCAAATTTACTACTGGAGAAATTTAAAATATTAATGGTAAATGAAGTCAAATTTACTTCTGGAGACATTGAGGATATTACTAGCAAATTTAGTAAAATTTACTACTGGATACATTTAGGATATCATTAGCAAATGAGGTCAAATTTACTACTGGAGAAATTTAAAATATTAATGGTAAATGAAGTCAAATTTACTTCTGGAGACATTGAGGATATTACTAGCAAATTTAGTAAAATTTACTACTGGATACATTTAGGATATCATTAGCAAATGAGGTCAAATTTACTACTGGGGAAATTTAAAATATTAATGGTAAATGAAGTCAAATTTACTTCTGGAGACATTGAGGATATTACTAGCAAATTTAGTAAAATTTACTACTGGATACATTTAGGATATCATTAGCAAATGAGGTCAAATTTACTACTGGAGAAATTTAAAATATTAATGGTAAATGAAGTCAAATTTACTTCTGGAGACATTGAGGATATTACTAGCAAATTTAGTCAAATTTACTACTGGATACATTGAGGATATTAATAGCAACTGAGGTCAAATTTACTACTGGAGAAATTTAAAATATTAATGGTAAATGAAGTCAAATTTACTACTGGATACATTGAGGATATTAATAGCAACTGAGGTCTATTTTTACCACTGGATACACTAAGGATATTAAACAACTTTCCATGAAGTAATATTTTTGATAAACAAGTGAATGATTTCATTATCGTTCACGAGGTTAATAAAAGTATCATTAAATGGAAGATGTTTAGTATTCTGTTTATTACTTGTCCACATGTAACAAGCATTATAGTCGGCATAATGCCGAAACTAACATTTACGCAACTTGGATGCCATTGTGACGTTGAGGCTATTATTGTAACGTCACACCTACACCCTGTACTTGCACTGATGTTACATTGGTTTATCATTGCCGTATAAATATATTATTTAGTTTATATGGTATTTTACATGAGCGAGTTATCATTGTATAGCAGGCAAAAAGACAGATATGAACTGGTCATGATTTTACACACCATACTTGCATGATGTAACATTGGTTTATCATTGCCGTATAAATATATTAATTTATATATGGTATTTTACAGTAGCGAGTAATCATTATTTATAGCAGGCAAAAAGACATATATGAACTGGTTGTGTTCTGTGGGTCATTGAACTTGTAAATATGTGAAGTGAAGTCTTATTTTGTTTTCTGAACATGGTTTAGAATATAGAAGTTGTCATGTTTGTGTTATTTCAGAAGAATATGCCATTTGAAAACAAATGTATCAAAGTCCAAAATTTTTGTGTAGGGAAACTCTTTCTTGTTTGTGATTTCTGAATTTGATCACTTTGTTATTTTAGATTGATTGATCAAGGAAAAAGATAAAGTTACTGATAGAAAACCAACTTTACCAAAATGAATAATGATATCCATTGTTAGATTACTGAAATTATGATTACATCAAACGGTTTTGAACCTGACAACAGCATGTAACCTCTATGATTCAAAACAATGTCATATTGTCACATTCTTAAAATCATCTCTAAATTACATCAAACAGTTTTGTACCTGACAACAGCATGTAATATTTATGATTCAAAACAATATCATAATGTCACACATCCTAAAATCATCTCTAAATTACATGTCATGTCAGGCAAGTAAGATTAACAGACACTTTGGTTGACTGAAATTTAAAGGTCAAGGCTGCTGCAGTGTGCAGTTTCCACTGCCGCCTCGTGTTTGGTTTTCCTTCTAAGTTGTTTTCAGAGCTCATACATAACTTCCTACTTTTACCCCTTGAGAATTGTTTTCACATGTACACATTCAAGGTCAAAGGTCAAGGTTGGGAGTAATGATATAAATAAAATCCTGGTAAAAGTTTGTGCTCTGAGGCTCTTAATTACTGTATATGAATTATGGAGATTTACAAAAGTTTGAAAGAGCTTTCTCTATATAATTTGAGGGGGCGGGGTAGCGCAGTGGTTAGCGCGTTCGGCTTCGGATCAGGAGGTCCGTGGTTCGAATCCCGCCAGGGGCTCGGCAACTTTGTCTGCAGTAGAGAACTGTTCTACACGCAGTCAGGTTTGGGTGCAATGCTACACTGAAATTCAGCGCAGTACCACCCATGGTTTGCTAGTTCCAGCCGATGCTCGCAGGTTTCACCGCAATGCATGGCCACAATGGTGTTGCGGGCTTTCTCCCTGCACTAATACTAGCAGCCGCGATATAAGTGAAATAATCTTGAAAGCGGCGTTAAACACCAACTCACCTCACCTCTATATAATTTGACAAATGTCAAGGTCACACTTAAGTCACAATTTCAAGGGAACAAGATAAAGCTTATGGTCATGTTCATCCTTGAGTCAATTTTTGAAATCAGAAATAGCTTTTTGAGAACTCAGAATAATCATTTATTGATTATATACCCTCAGAATTCTTTTGACATGTTGATATTCAATGTTTAAGGTCACAAATTTTGTAATCACTTAAAAGTTATGATAAAATTTGTGTGAAGGAACCCCATTGATAGTCATGACATCCTAATGCAATTAGTTGTAAGCATTATTTTTTACTTTAATGTTCAAGTGCCTTTTTGGTATACATTGGAAAAAATACCTAATTTATTGTGAGTGTGGAGAAGGTGGAACGGGAAGCCGCATCCCTCCCGCAAACGCTAGTCTTGTTGAGGATTCTCTATTTGAGTAGCACTTAGTTACCATGAAACCTGTCAATTTGATTGGTTCTCGAGGCTGTCCATACACACAAAACAACAGGGTGTGTATTTTGTCTTTTGTAAAACATTCCATTATTTATACAGACTTCTTGATTTACAAACAGACAACACATGAAACGTCATTGCTACCAATTTACAGTATTCACCAGGTTTGGGCATAATTTAATTCTGTGTGCTCTGTATTTTTGCATTTCAAAAGCCTTTCCCATTTCAGTTTGTCAAACATCATGCAAGTGTCTCTGGAAAATATTGTTTGTGAATTTTTTCTTTATTTCAAAGATTTCAATATGTTTATTTAAATCGTTAGATGGTTGTGTAAGCAGGTGAATTTCCAATGAACGTACACAGATACACCTGGTAATAATCTAGTCTAGGAAAGTGAAAGTATTACTAAATGCATGAGCAAACATTCAACTGAATATTTATTTTAACTTAATTTGTTGATCATATCTGAATGCATCAACTGCCTGTAAGTGAACTGTATGCATTAGGGTATGTCTATGTGAAAATATTACCATAACAATACTATTTGAATATCATTACTCACTGAAACATGATGGCGTATATGGACATAACATATGTTAAGGATAAATGGTCTCACAGATCAGAATATGTTATAAAAGTATTGAAATTAGTATATAATTTGAAGTGTTGGATTTATACAAATAAAAAGTTTTCAAATGAAAGGAATAAAAGTAAAATAAGCCATTATGCTGTTTAATGTAATTTGCAATAGTTTCAAGATTAAAATATTAAATTCCATTAGAGTGAAAGTATTAATTTTCATATCTGTTTCATTTAACGATACTGTTTAATTCTTGATATTACAATTTTTTTTATAAAATAATGGATCTGAATGTAAATTATGAGTAGTTTAAATTTATCAGTTTCTACGAATGTACCTATCATCTATACAAGACAAAAATAATAAGCAATGTTTGAACATTCTGAAATTATTGATAATGACATATTTTTACATTGAGCACCTAATGAGATATTAATCATAAAATAATTTTGTAAACTTTATGTTATCAACAAATAATGAAAATTCAGACTAAGCAATGAGTAAACGATTACCAGATAGAGCAGAATCGTTATCATATATGGACTATAGATGCTCTTTTATACTGCAGTGGAAACACATAAGACAAGTTTTCATATTCATAAAATTTATGTCAAAAAACCAACCACAAACCCAAACCTCTAGTGAAGTCTTTGAAGGGCATCGAGAAGTGCTATACATAAGAACTGCAAGATTTTATAGATAACAACTTTATTTATTGTGAAAATCCCAGCGTTTTGGTGTATATGCTCACTCCTTTATTTCACTTGTTGAAAGAATAAACAAATACTCTGAAGTTGTTATCCAGAAAATCTTGTTTGCAATCTTTTGGTGGTCATACAGATAAAATTCTTGTGTTATCATAAAGCAAAATGTTTTAGCGGTCTTTATTCATTAATCATTATTAATCAATTCTATGGCAGAGACCATATTATTCAGTACCTGTACAGGTAAAATAGGGCCAATATGATTCTGTACATGCTCAGAAACACAAATGGAGAAAGAGCCAAGTTTTTGCTTCAAATCATCCATCAGTTATATCTGTTTACCAATCTGGTTAATAACTTAGATTTTGATGAAAATGAACTCTTTACAATGGTGCATGTAAGTAAAATAGGTTAATTAATAAAATTGTTATTAATTAAGTATTCGGTAATGGCAGTCTTACGGGTCCTCGGTCTGTTGTATTGTCCATCGACTTCACCTTGTGGGAATACAACAGACCCTGGACCTGTAACTGGACCAATACAACGGACTTTAGACCTGTAACTGGGCCAATACAACGGATTTATTCCTTAGCCACAGATACCCAAATCCCAGTAGATATGATACTCTCTGCAATGGTCAATTAATTCTTCCAATTTGAAGGACGCCAATCCTTAATTATGGCAAGTTAATTTAGCTATGACCTCTGGACCCAATGATTGTAATGATTATGATTAATTCAATAAAACTGAAATTTATTTATCATAACTTTTGCAGAATTTCACAACATCGATTACCCGACAAAACCAGAAATGTTTGAGTACCAGCTTGAAGAAGTAAACAGAACGTACCTCGTCAAACTGTCATGGCTGCTTCCGCAAGGATGTAAGTACAAAGTTATTTTCCTTATAAAGCTTGGCGTTCTGCTATAATCAACAATAATAATGATGATGATGATGATGATGATGATGATTGAGAAAATATATATCATGATAATGTCATGAGTGCTACCGGTGTCTAGCTATTAAATATGCAAAATGGCCGTAACCATATTCATAACAATCTGAGGGGGCTCGATCTGATCACAATAAATGTAAACTCTGTCACTCTGTGTAGAGAATGTGTATAATGTTAACTTCGTCACTCTGTGTAGAGAATGTGTGTAATGTAAACTTTGTCACTCTGTGTAGAGAATGTGTGTAATTTAAACTTTGTCACTCATGTAGAGAATGTGTGTATTGTAACCTTTGTCTCTCTGTGTAGAGAATGTGTGTAATGTAAACTTTGTCACTCTGTGTAGAGAATGTGTGTAATGTAAACTTTGTCACTTTGCGTAGAGAATGTGTGTATCAGGGATATGTTTGCAGTAACTTAAAGCAGTTCCACCTTTCATGAGTGATTTTGAGGTAAAAAAATCAAGACACGTGTTCAATGCACAATGTTAAAAGGACAAAAGTAGATTTTTAAAAATAAAGAATTCTACGAAAACAAAAAATTAATTTTTTCAAATTGTAAGATAATGTATTTTAATCCGATGTAGCAGTTTTCAAACATACATACTATGATCAGTAAAGCCAGTGAATCCATTTCTCTACCTCAAATGATTAAAATGGTGCTCACACAATAATGGCCACCAGTGGTTTTTGCTGATTCTTTATCCTTTCCTCAATGACTTGGAAATGAGATGTTCTGACCCTCTGAAGATAAAACATTTGGCCTAAAGGAATGTTTACTGGGAAGAAATAAATATCTAAAAAAGTGTGTTAGTGCCCCTTAATGCTTAACAGTTTTTTAGTTGAAGGGATGCTCTCAAAGTACTTATTTTGTATTGGTGTACACTTGTATAATTTAAAAGCCTGGTGAGAAATATTACAGCCCTACATCCTAGGTATTGTACGTGGTTATTCATAAGTTATTTTGTGAGCGGTTGTAATCCTCTCAAGCGCTTGGAATCTTCATTTTCCACAGAACTGGCTATGGGCAGTTAGTTTGATCAAATGTTTGATTATAATTAAACACTATTCTATTCATTTCCACCACAATTAGGTTCCAGCACAATGCATGGTCTCAACGGCACTGAAGGCTTTCTTTAACGAACAACACATTCTAGTCCCTTGTTCCAGAAATAATTGGCTGCCTACGTTCTCGCCAATTGATGGTTTAAATTCAATTGGAACCATCTTCTTAATTGCCCAGTAAGTCTGTCTGGCTTGATGTAGTTTATAAGTGTTCTAATTGTATACACAGTGAAAAAGGAAAAGTGACTTATTCAAACCACAAGCTAACTGCCAATGAAAAGTAAAGTGTATGCGCTGCAAATTGCTGCGAGGTAAGGGAAATGAAGCTGTTTTATTGAATCTTTAACAATGCTGGTCAGCCAGCCTTAACCCAACTGGCAAACCAGTAAGCTAAATTTTCAGGATCAAGTCATTTTGTACCAATATCAATGTGACAGATGTGAAACACTCAACTTATTCATTATTCAATTTTGTGTTCATTAATATGCTGGGTAACTTGATTATTGTCTTCCATACAGCGTTTTTATACACTGAGGGTATGTAGTAATACCAACGTGTCTGTCCGTCCATCTGGTCCGTCTGAGAAAATTATTTACCGACAAATGGGCAAATAAACTTTCTTCAGATTCTTTTTCAAATGTGTCAAATGTCTTCTATCTTAGTATCAGGGTACAGGGCCAAATGTCCTCTATCTTAGTATCAAGGTATAGTGCCAAATGTCCTCTATCTTAGTATCAGGGTACAGTGCCAAATGTCCTCTATCTTAGTATCAGGGTACAGTGCCAAATGTCCTCTATCTTATCATCAAGGTACAGTGCCAAATGTCCTCTATCTTATTATCAAGGTACAGTGCCAAATGTCCTCTATCTTAGTATCAGGGTACAGTGCCAAATGTCCTCTATCTTAGTATCAGGGTACAGTGCCAAATGTCCTCTATCTTATTATCAGGGTACAGTGCCAAATGTCTTCTATCTTATTATTAAGGTACAGTGCCAAATGTCTTCTATCTTATTATTAAGGTACAGTGCCAAATGTCTGCTATCTTATTATCAGGGTACAGTGCCAAATGTCCTCTATCTTAGTATCAGGGTACAGTGCCAAATGTCCTCTATCTTATTACCAGGGTACAGTGCCAAATGTCCTCTATCTTAGTATCAGGGTACAGTGCCAAATGTCACGTGATCTCATGAATATTGATTATTTACAAATTGCTTTGTTTACAGTCATTTCCTTAGAACAAAGTTAGTTCGACCGATTGCAGAAAAACATTTCATCTGATTCTATTCATTTTTTGAATGCTCTAATGCTGTAAGGAGGGATACAGTGTTAAATTTCAAGCAATTATTTTAATATGAATATTTAAATATTATTAAATATATTTAAATAGTTTTTATGTTTGTACCATCAGTCATTTTCTTAGGTCATAATTAGTTTTACCAATTGCAGAAAAACAGTTTATCCAATTCTTTTCAAAATTTCAAGTCTTTCATCCTATTAGTAGAGTTGCAGAGGTAAGAAATAAGAATTGTTTTCTTGTTATGGGTAAATTTCTGTCTTTAAGACTTTAGTGTTAGATGAAATACAAGGGAAATTTCCAGTCATTCAATTGGTCTGGGATCCACGGTCAGAGGTATTAGTGAGCCGTGCTCACTTCTTAGCGTTTTACTTTCTTCTGGAGAGAGCAAAGAGCAATAATTGAGGATCTAGCTGTTGATGCAGTATTGCTCAGCAAAGTCTCTAAAAGAAATGCCAACCCTGATAAAAATGCAAAATCCCTTTAAAGATCTTTTCATCACAAAGATTTTCTTATTATAAGTCCTCTCTCACCTGTTTATTTATGTTATTTATGTCACGGTTCGTTGACACTGGTATAATTATTGTTGATGTCACTATTTTAGGAATGACAGCTGCAGCATTCATTCAATTATAGAATTAAAGCTTCAGTTGAGTTTTATGTTTTGTGAATAGTTAGATAATGGTTTTCTTGTAATGGAAATGTTCAAAACGTGTTGCAATTATGTTTTTAAAACTAAAGCATTTTCACAGTTTGTTGTTTTTCATATTAATGCCAAAACATAAACAGCGTTTTATTGGTCTGCAAACTATTTTTTTCACTCACAACTTTTTTTTAATGAAATTTCTATCAACTTTATCAAAGAAACTATCTCTGGGGCAGCAACAGTTGTAATTATTTTCGTATATTTTTTTCAAACTTATTTATGTCTTTTCATATTAGTATTTTCACAAATAATTAAAGGAAATAATGTGTCTACTTTTGATGTTAAAATACTTCTGCAAAGCGTATATCATCATAAATCTTTTCTCATTTAGTGCTTAAATAAACCACTTCCTCTCTTTATTTTCATCTTGCCAGGCCGAAAATCCTCAGAGAAGCTCAAATTGTCAAAATCTCATATTTGTTGCCATCTTTGAGACTAGAAATTGTAAGTTTCAATTGTGTCTCCAAACACATGGCAAGGTGTTAAGCGTATGATAGGATTTCATTGTTTTGTGAATTTATTTTAATTAAGCCAAATTTCATGCATTCATGAATATGATTTGATGGTTTCAAACCAGACCAATTATTCAGCTCAAACAAGAGAATTACAAACATTTAATAATGTGCGTTATTATCTGTATATCGGTATATTGCTTTACAGAACCAACATGATACGTGTAAATAAATATCCAATAAATTGTAGGTTTAAAAATTAAAAATATCCGTGTAGAATGTAGAAAAACATAACAGAAAAAAACCATGATTTTACTGAGAGATGTCAACAAAGTGTGAACTTTCAAAGTTAAAATAGCACAGACATGTGAAAAGTCCAAAATCAGTCACTAACTTTGTGGCTGTGACCAATAATATCCTTTAAAACAAATGCCAAGCTGATTTAAATACCTTATACAACCCCAGAATCCTAAAATCTGTTGATTTGTTGACTAAATAGGACAAACACTGCATTGAGTGAAGTCAAATTAAATTTTTATTCAGAAGGCTTTGTAAAAACTGTGGAATAGTTTGAAAGCTATTGATGTACAAGAATTGTTTATAAGGACAGTTGACAGGTTGCTTTGATTTAAGCTTGATTTATGCTATTTGAAGTACATATACAAAGGAAAGCACATTGAACTGAATAGCAGGTGTGTCCTAATTACTTTTGCTTACAATGTTTACAGTATATATCTCTATGGCAAAGCAGAAATTGCATTCAAATATATTTATATATGATCTACATTGTATTCCTTAAATTCAATAAAATGAAAAGCAAAACACAAAAGATTTATTGCTGTTGATGGAAAATAGAATAATGAATGCCTTTAATTTTGAATTTGAGAGCAGATGGCTTTATACATACTTGTGTTGTGAATAATAATGATAATTTATTACCTCGATTTGATTTAATTTTGAATCATTACAGAGCTTGTGAACATACAAGGCAAAGAACATAGGTTACAAGTGATACATTAAACAACATGTTCTGTTAAGAGTATGATGATAAGGTTTCTATCAGGTTACATAAATTACTTTAAATTAAACATCTGATAAAAAAGGTCTTTGAACAGTTTATTATTTAATAATTGCCAAAATAGAATTCCTTAAAAAATATTTCATAGATATACCTGGCAAAGGTGAGTTGAGCAGAACATGATTTTTATCTTTTTTTAGGTATCTTTTCTGAGCCTGGTTTGATACCTAAAAATTTCCAGCAATTATTTATATAGAAGAAACGAGTTCATTTTTATCATGAAGGTGAGGTGAGGTGATATTGGGTTTTACGCAGCTTTCAAGAGTGTTTCATTTATATTGCGGCTGCTAGTATTATTGCAGGGAGAAAGCCTGCAACACCATTGTGGCTATGCATTGCGGTGAAACCTGCGAGCATCGGCTGGAACTAGCGAACCATTGGTGGTACCGCACTGAAACTCAGTGTAGCATTGCACCCAAACCTGATTGCGTGTAGAACAGTTCTCCACTGCAGACAAAGTTGCTGAGCCCCTGGTGGGATTCGAACCACGGACCTCTTGATCCAAAGCCAAACACACTAACCACTGCGCTATCCTGCCCCTTATCCTGAACACATCCTTAATCAACTAAAAAGAATAATTAGATATATATACATATATCTAAGTATATCTACATATTTCTAAGTGTATGAACATAATCTAAAAAATTTAAAGTATTTTAATCTTCATTTTAACAAGAAAATGTATTTTGTTAGAATTATATTTGTAATTGCAATGAAATACATGATGTTTGAAGATGTGTTTGTAAGATATCTTTTTATAGGAGAAGTAGGTTGATTAATGAGTTTCAAATTAATATCATTTGCTGATTTAATTTTATGATTGAAAAACACAAAGGAATTTATGAGATTTTTTATCAACCACTTGAAAATATTTATGGGTTTCTTGTACTTTACTAAACAGATAAATTAGTCCATTTAGATTAGTTTTGAATTTCTTTGTTCCAAGTTTTTCAATAATTATCAGTGAGCAATATCAGTAATGAGAAAGAAGTTTGCAATTTCTGTATAATTATATATCTTAAGTATATGTATTAACATAAATCTTTTTGTCAAATGATTTGTGATAGGAAAAAAGCTTTTTAGATTTTTTAAAGATTTTGTCTAGATTTGTATGAAAAGGTCACAAGATCCGTATCTTGAAGGAAGAAAAATAATGTGCTTACATTATTTTTTATGTCTTTGACATCCATAAAGTCCAAGCATCTATATAATTCAAGCTAAATTTGATGTGAGGTGAAGTGATATAGGGTTTAACGCCATTTCAAGAGTATTTCACTTATATCGCAGCTGCTATTATTATTGAAGGGAGAAAGCCCGCAACACCTTTGTGGCTATGCATTGCGGTGAAACCTGCGAGCATTGGCTGGCACTAGCAAACCATGGGTGGTATGCATATTTTGAAATTAGAAATATCTTTTTTAAGAACTTATATTAATCATTTATTGATTTTACCCCCTGGGAAGTCTTTACACATGTTCGCATTCAAGTTCAAAGTCACAAGTTCCAAAATCACTGAAAATCGATCAAAATTGTGTGAATTAAGTCACCAATGAAGTTATACAAGAAGATTGAAAAACTGAATATGTACATGTGTGCTATTAAAATAACATCACCAAATATGAGAAGATTAAATCTAAATTTTTCATTAACAAAAGTACCGGTACTATATATCTTACCATCTTCTGTTCAGTACCTTGCACAAAGGGTCGATCCAGTTCAAAAGCACAGCTTACTAAGAAAACAATCCTAAATTATTTCAAAGCGGAGGTTAACAAGACAAGAAGGAATTGAGTTATTTCCCTTTGAGGTACTCTTCATTACTGAAAAATTCCAGAATATTTACAACCAATATCTTACACTTAGTATTAAGCTTGAAATAATTGTGAAATAATCATCAATATTTGTATTGACTGCAATCACTCCTCAAATTCATTTCACATAAAATATTATTCCTTCAAGCTCTTGCACCAAGGGGCGACATGTAAAAAATAATCAGAATACAGGAGAATTCTGTCTTACACTTTTTATGTTTTCGAACTTTAAGGTCAATAGATGCAACAATTTCT
The DNA here is from genome assembly GCA_921293015.1 of Phorcus lineatus. Taxonomy (NCBI): domain Eukaryota; kingdom Metazoa; phylum Mollusca; class Gastropoda; order Trochida; family Trochidae; genus Phorcus; species Phorcus lineatus. Next base: position 55,348,815 of record OV121086.1, on the reverse strand, counting down.
AGACAACTTAGACTTGGTCAGCAATATTGATGGAAGTTCTTTTAAGCGCCAGTAAAACATTCTGACTCAATATGAAAGATGATAGTATTGTCACAGTTATTGAAGGAATTTCTGTAATAATTGTCAATACAAGTGCACACCCTGTCTATATCGATCACGCTGGAAGTTCACTAGGTATGTTTTCTACGCCTTTCAAGTAGTTGGATCAATGTAACATTCTGAAATATATGACTAAAAAATCTTGATATAAAAAAGTAATTGTCATACATATTGCCTTGATTTTTCAATTCTTGGTAACTCTAGTCAAAATATAATGATAAATGATAAGAATTTTATAATTGAAAAGATTTCAAAAGTGTCCTTGTAGCAATCAGATTATTTCTTAAAAATTCTAGGTTTATATACGAGTTTATATATATATGTTGCTTTGGATTACATCAATTTGGACTGGCTTCAAAACATCTTGGTTTCTTGGAACAAGAACACTTGGAAGGAGACATCATAATGGTTTGACGTCCTCTCATAAACTTGGTTATCATAATCTTCAGATTCCTCTAATTTGTTAGAAAAAAGATTCATTGAAATGGATTTGAATAATTGATTGAAAATCATTTTGTTGATGCTGGATATTCAAATGATGAGAATAGTATCATATCTTGTACATCTTTAGAGTTTGCCTTTGTAAAAACATAATTAATTCATTTATTATTGACATGGAATAAAAAAAAAGTAAATGAAAATGCTTTAATGTTGATGTGTCTTCAATATTATATATGTGAAGTACTTGACAATAACCATATGGTTTATGTATTGTGGCTCTCTAAGCTTTTTATGAAAATTAATTATTCAAAGTACCAGATATGTTAATTTCAAAGTTTGAAACCCAAAGTTTATCTAACGATACATCCCGTTGACCTCAAACACATCGTCTACCTCCCTTTATTTTCCTATCAAGTTTGTGTAAAACAAGTAAGATAAAGGAATGTTAAGACTAACATTCTTATCTACTCCAGAGCTTAGAAAGGATTCATTTGTTTGAGATGCAGTTACAATCAATTTTGTTTTGTATATGTTTCCTTAATTCTGACAATTACATACTGGTTTCATATTGCATGATTTAGATTAATTGACTTTATTTTATGTTTTCAGTGAAGAAACATGCGTGCAGACCTATAAGAATTAAATCTTAAAGTCATAGGCTCATTTTTGCAAGGCAAATTTTAATGCACGCCAGACAAATAGTTCATCACTCAAAGAAATCTTTCCCCCCAACATTTGCAAGAATTTTCAGAACTCTGCGTTGATTCTAGACCCTCAATAATCAAGTTCAAAACACACCACCATATGTCTTTGGCAAGCGTCAATCCTTACCACATCATTTTTCAAAAACCATGACGTTAACCATATGACATTTCCCAGCTGAATATGCAATAAAATACCTAATGCTTACCTTTTTCAAATACAGAAAGATAAAACAATGTGATAAACTCAATGAAGAATACGTCTGTCATAAGTATCGGCGATGCAATTACTAGATTTCCAGGGTATCGCACTTGCGATGGGCTGTACTTCATTTCAATATCCTTCTGCCTGAAACGGCAGATGCCAATAAGCAGCGTCACCCTAAACTGTAAAATGGGCATTAAAATGAAAATCTTTGCCGACGTGAGAGGGAAACATTGATGTTAGTGATCCCATTTTTATTCGTAAAGAATAAAACATTCATTTAAGTTGCCCCGCAAAAGCAATTCTTTATGCAATGACTTTAACCCTCAAGTTGCTGAATATTATTTTGACCAGTTTTGCCCCCGTGGCTGAATTTTCAAGCACTCGCCTCGCTACCGTTAATGCGTAATTAGCACCAGTGGCTGAATTTTCCAGTGCCGCGAGTCGCGACCGTTTTGCCAATATATGGTTTGTTTACGTGGCGAAATACGGATGTAAATATAGTTGTCTACAAAACTAGTCGGCGAATACCGTATTAAAAATGGATGATACTTACCTGGCACTTTGAATGAAATTTATATCACCCCTAGAACGGTTTCTATAACCGAAGTAAACTTGTTTTTAATTCGAGCGCCGTTACTCTAAAATTGTGAGAGCGCATGCGCGAAATCAAAACGAAACTAAAGGCGAATAGTTCCTCTTGACATCGATATAAAAATTATTACAAAAATATGTCTAGAACGAATTTTACGATTATTAAAAAATTGTCTATATTTCAAACTCTATAAAATCATTTAATCACTGAGTGCACATAGACAAATTATATACGGAAATGAAGCTAATTTATTGCTCTATATTTTACGATAAATTTCATTACGATACGCCATCCTAAACGAAAGATATAAATAACGAAAGCAGGGTAGTGATAAACCCCGATAACGTTCTGACCCCCACAGTAATATTACTAAGCTAGTAGCCCCGGGCAAACGCACGCGCTCAGCGCGTGCACGCGGGGTATCCCCGCTGAAAAATACACTCACACTTAACAGAAATTGTCTTTATTTCCAATTCTATAATTCAAGTTATTCGCTTTGTATACATGCAAATTATATATGGAATTGAAGGCAATTTGTTCTTCTTTACGGATAAATAAATCATAATAATCTTTTGCTGTGTATTTAGAAGTTATTACCAACGAAACGTGGGTAAAGCTAGTGAATAAAGTCTTTGATAATCGCCTTACCGCGACATTTGTCGCATAATTTCCACACGTTTTATTTTGATGCAAATATGGGCAAATTACACATGAAAATGAAGGTATTTATTTCCTCTTTACGTTGATATGAAAATGATAAATATGTACCGCTTGGTTTGGAATATATATAGTTTGCAAAGATTGTCCCCTCAGGTATTTGAGAACAGATTTTGATAATTGCGACATCACTTACCGCTCCTTTATTGTTTCATTGTAATTTGCAAATTTTATATAGAATTGAAGACGATCCTTTTCTCTTTATTGTGATATAAAAATGTTGATAATGCACTCTGCCGTTAAATAGATAGGAAGTGTAAAAAGCAGTTGAAAAAATCGCTTCTCAGTTACCAAGATATGAATAGAGAAATTGCCTGTTTGCGCGATGCTCGTCGGGTCTTTACTGATTTTCGTTTACATACAAATTTTATGTGGAAATATAGATCATCCTTTTCTCTATATTTTGATATATGAAATTTCAAAATGTCCCGAGAAGTTTATGTGATATAAAGTGCGAGAAAATGGTAAATACACAGAGAATAAAGAAAAGTCGCAATTTTGCGGCACTTGCTGTATCTTTATTTTATATACTGCATATAACTTTTTTACATCAAATCGAAGACAATTATTTCTTCTTTATCACGAGGTAATCAATTTCAAAATACGCCTAGCTGTTAAGAAGATATGAACGAAATAAAGGCACATGTCAAAATCGCCGTTCAGTTTACATGATTTGAATAGAGAAATTAGCTTTTTGTGCGGCGCTTGCTGTGTCTTTATTTATTTTTGCGCATGTACAAATTTTACATGGAATGAAAGACAATCTTTCTCTCTATCTTATAATATAAAAATTGTCAAAATAAGTTGAGCACATCAGGTGAAAATTGGTGTGACAAAATGGTGTAAAACTAAAAATATGTAAAAATCACCTCATTTACGGCACATGCTGTATATTCAGTTCAGGTAGCGCATATTCGTAATTTATATCAAATTAAAGACAATTTTCTCCTCTTTCAAATGATCCCACCTGTATTGAAATCCGCCCAAGGGTTTAGATCATACGGCGTGCGAAAGCAAGGTGTGCTTTTGTTGTGAGTGCGCACGCCTGAGCAAACAATAACGTGCGCAGCTCGATAAGCTCGTGCGCGAGGGGAGCAATAAGCCCCAGGGCTATAGCAAGCCCGGCGGGTAGTGGGGAAAAATTGAGCGTTTGTAATGCATATTTTCGGTACGATAAATATGACCAATATCTATAAAACTTTCGGAAAATATGCCCCCATTTTTTAGAACAACAACGGGGAAAAAATCGGCAGCTTAGCGAAAGCCGGAACGAAAATACACGCGTCCAACCGACACAACTGCCGTGCAATTTCTTTCCGGGATCCGCTACATGGTACAATTGCGTTAATTAGTAAATGCATCAGATTATAAGTCCGGCTTCCGGGGTTCGCTAAGGCTAACTGCGGCGTAGTTTAATTTCATCCCGGACCATTCCGTAAACCGCGGCTTGAGGGTTAATCTTACTGAAAGAGTGTATTTGGTTTCAGGCCAAGAGGTCCAGGGTTCGAATCCCACAAGGGGCTCGGCAGATTTGTCTGCAGTAGAGAACTGTTCTATATGCAACAAGGTTTGGATGCAATGTTACACTGAATTTCAGCATAGTACCATCCATGACTCGCAAGTTCCACTCAATGCTTGCAGGTTTCACAGCAATGCATAGACACAATAATGTTTCAGGTTTTTCTCCCTACCATAAAACTAGCAGCTGTGATTAAGTGAATTAGCCTTGAAAGCAGCGTTAAACCACAAATCGCCTCACCTATGATGAAAGATGTCACACGCCTACTCATGATTCTCTCCATTTATGTCTTCTTGTTTTCAGTATCATATGATATGGCAGGGATACATTTAAACTTGTTTATGAATAGACTTCCATAAATATGGATTGGCACAAGAAGCCATAGGGGTTTATAAGTGCTCCTCCGTGGCAAAGTATGTGATCAATAACGGAAATCAAATTAAAGATGAAAGAGATCAAGAATTCCTGTTAAGGCAAACAGCAGATGGTAGTAGCAGAAAATATCTACAAGACTACATGCAATGGGCTTGTTTAGAATTGAAGAATCTTTGAGAATCTGTAATAAATTTATCAACATGTTCATGAATGTGATGATTTTGACTTTCCTAGAATAAATAGTTTTTATAGATTTTCTTCAGACAACCTAAAGTATGTCATAAATATTAGGCTCAAGTACAATTATTAACAAAAGTAATTTATTAGTTATCAAGAAAGGCTAAAAAATGTTTTGGTAACATCACTGACATATGTCCTCAACTCATGTTAACAAGTAAATATTTATATAACCAGACATGTTTAAGATTGCATAATCTGGATTTTTATTTTCAGGGATTACCTTGTTCAAACTGTTCAAATAAATTTGAAATTGAAAAGGATTTTTTTTTGTTATGGCATCCACCAAATGGCTCCATTTTTTGAGAATGACCCTTAAATTACCATCAGAAATACAAAATGAAGCAATACCATTTGTATGAAACGATTCATCTGATCTAATAAAATCAACTCATGAGAATGATTATCAGCGAAGTGATGAAAAGAATCTATAAATTGATTTAACCTTGTAGTCCTTTCTAACAAGAAAGACAGTTGAAAGAATAGACCAAAACTTAAACATACAGGGAGAACTAGAACGGATGGGGGGTAGTGGTTAGAGCATATGGCTTAGGATCTAAAGGTCCAAGCTTCGAATCCTGCAAGGAGCTCAGAAACTTTGCAATAGAGAACTGTTCTACATACAGAAAGGTTTGGGTGCAATGCTACACTGAATTTCAGCTCAGTAACACCCATGGTTCGCTTGTTCAAGCTGATGGTCAGAAGTTTCACCGCAATACATTGCTTCAATAGTGTTGCGGGCTTTCTCCCCTTGTATTAGCAGCTGTGATGTGAGTGAGATACTCTTGAAAGCAGCATTAAATCCCAAATCGCCTCAGCTCAAATTACTGGTATATCTTGCCTAGCCCTTCAAAAACTACTTTTATTATTTTGTTGGTATCACCCAGAGGGATTTGATCATGGGAAGATATCTGTCAGTAGATGTTGGTGTCCTGTAAGGTTAATCTCCGTTCACGTGTGATTAATCTCTGAATTGTTCAATATCGCCTAGAGACTTGCTGATAGACAGGCTATGAATGATGTATCCAGAAAAGTTTTGTGAACAGTCTGACATATGAATGGACTACTACTTAGAGATTTGTTGATTGACAGCTTAAGCAAACTTGTAATGAATTAATTCAATCATGTTATTGTGTGTGTTTTTGGTAATTTACACTTCAATAAATTGGTTTGGATTGGGTGCTTGTTAGGTGAGGTGATTATGGGTTTAACTCTGCTTACATGAGTATTTCACTGATATCGCGGCTGCAAGTATTATTGCTGGTAGAAAGCCCACAACACCTTTGTGACTATGCAGGGCAGTGAAACCTCTGACCATCAGTTACAACTAGCAAACCATGTGTGGTACTGAGCTAAATTCAGTTTAACATTGCACCCAAACTTACTGCGTGTAGAACAGTTTTCTACTGTAGACAAAGTTGCAGAGCCCCTGGCGGGATTCGAACCTTCTTCAATCCAAAGCCTAACGTGCAAACCACTGGACCATCACGCCCCCTTTTGTGCTTGTAAGGTCCGGAATGAATACAAAAAGTGTTCTTTCAATCCTCTTCTGAGTGTTTGTGGAAGGAGAACTCATTTTTAGAAGCATACTCAAAATACTTGATGACAATTTTGCTAAGTTTATTTGCATTGTTTTCTTTCAGTTTGTAGCTGTTGATATACATTTGATGATATAACAGACATAGATTGTATTTGTTTATTCTTTTTATCATTAATTTATTTCTGCTTGCAACCTAAGTCACATAACATGAAAAACATATAGTGAATTTCAAGCACCGTAAATAGCTTTAATACCTTAATTTACTTTATCACAACAGGTTCTTAATATATACCCCAACCTTCCAATTAAGATTGAAACTCAGGGAGCACCATCTCCCATTCAAACTAAAACATTACTGAAAATTATAAGCCATGTGCTTTTCTAGGTGTCTGTCTCTAAATAGGGAAACATTAAGTCTTTGAAGGGCATTTAGAAGTGGCTACATAAAAAAATGCAGTTCATCAGGATAGATTGTTGAGGGTATGATCGTTCTGTATTGACATGTAACAATAAAACTGATTTATGCTGTTATTATATGAGTGGCCTGACGTAGATGCACCTGTAAAGCACCTTAATTGGATATTTTAAATCAATCACCTGGATTGTTTACTAGGTTAAATATTGTATTGCATGTCACAGATGAACTTAATCACCTGAATCTATAAAAACAGATGTCCACATGTTGTTTTTAGTGTCGTTGATAAAAAACCCCAGATAAATCCTACAAAAACACGACATGGTTAATGTTGCTTGGTTCAGCATAATGCTTGACACACAAAAGCGGGTTACACCAATGAGGATCAATAAACCTCTCTGGTCTTTCAAACTGATGTATCTCCTGCAGTGACACCCCTTGGTACAACAAACATCTGTCCCAGTTAATATAATTCGATTATCTCCACATATCATCAAAACACCTTTTTAAAACTATTGAGTGCAATTGATAGCTCGACAGACAGATAGTTGGAGTAAATAAGGTTCATTGTTCGAAAATTCAAATGTTGTGTTATTTGTCAACAACTTTAAATGTCATTAGTGAATGTTTTTTATTTCCAGTATTATAATTCTATTCAGATATTCAAATACAGAATGTTATCTAAGGGAAATTCATTCTTTTTAAGTTTGAGTCCCTTGGAATTGTACTTGATTATTGGATGTTGAATAGATAAATTTGAGGATTCTTGATTCATGTATAACAAGTTTGTTAAGCAATCAGAAATAATAAGAAGTTACTTGGTTACAAATTTGGTGCCTACGTAGCAATCGTTGAGTAACTGTTTCTTTTCAAATCATTTGTAAGAATGGTTAACCTATTCAGTCATTGTGCAGTCTCATATTATTTATTACCTATGAGGACCATCATATCGTGGCTCATATATTTGATAAGATGTCCTAGGGAAAAATAACACTTTTCATTGTGACGTCACCTCAGAAACAATGCTATGACGTCACAGTTCGCCTATGCATGGATGTTGATTTGGTTAGTTTCTTTGATTTCTTGACTTTATATTAAACAGAATATCATAATCGTGCCCATAACATACTTTGTTTACGACATTCCTGCTTCAATATCAGTATATCCCTGCTCTCACTCAGGAAATACTAATATAAAGCACTCGTGTCGTAAATGTAGTATGTCATGTACACTCATATAATATCCTATATGTTAGTAAATCCTAGGAGTGAAATGAAAGGAGTAAAAAATGGAAATGGATGTATGCTTTACATGTAATTTTTACATTATTTTGACAGCTCTAAAAGTTTGACCACATTACATTTCTGAATTGATTTTATTGTACTTAATCAAGCGAACGCTTCATTATGTTTTCTATAATTGGTCAGATGTCCTTTGAGTTATGATTCTTGAAAGTAATTCTAGTTGCGTTTATTGCTTGATGGTTTAGGTACTGCATCTTGCATGATTCTACTTCATCAAAACAAGTAGATCTATCTGTTTCAATTGTGATTGTCATATACACTGTTACAAATGTTTTTTGAATACTTTGAATAATGTCAACAGTAAAGTAAAAAAAATTTTTCAGAACTGCAGTTGGAAAAACATGCAAATTTTACTACTGTCAAAATTGATAGACATGAAAAACATTCACAAGGTGTTTGAAGAGGCATATTATTTGGTATTCATGTTTCCAAATTATGCCAATATTTTCATTCTGGTTTCTTTTATGTCAGTGATAACTTATACAACCTGATACTGTATTATTTGCTATTATGGCCCTGTCAAATATATCAATACAAGAAAATGAAGTCTGTCATAACTTTTTATTTCTTGAAAAAGACTTCACCTTAAAAAAATTTTCGCAGCAGTATTTTGTTAGGGTTCTTGGTATTAACTGTATTGTTGGTATATAGCAATATAGAAACAACTTGATACATACCGGTACACTCTTCTGAAAATATCCCAAATTTAACAATTTTGTTTGTAAAAATGAAGAAAAACGTAACCTAAAAAGGTTTTTGTACTGAAAGTTGTAAACAAAGTGTGAACTGAAGACAGACATATAAAAAGTCCAACCAGTAATTGGATTATCTCTCTTTACAAAATGACAGCCAGTTGAGCATTGATCACTTTTCAAATTGCCATTCTTTTTAGTCAAGAGAGCATGGAAAAACTGAAATATGTAAAATACCGATGTATTGCAAACTATCTTTGAGTGGCATTTAGAAGTTTGACAACAATACAAGAATCTGTGTCGAAACGTCGCACTTTTCAGATTAAAGAAGTTGTAATCCATAAAAATTGTGTACTTATTGCAAACTAGTATTGCAATACGCTTTTCTGTTTCATAAATGCACTGTTTTGTAACACAATCCATCAGCCTTTTACTCATTACTGTGGTTTTGCTTTCTGACCTTCTCCTTATTTGATTTTCCTGTTATTGAAGTCTTTCCTAATGAAGATCTGGCTGAAAAAATACCATAAAAAGAAAAGGTTAATATGTTTTTCTTTATTGGAGAACTCATTGTTTTGGTAGTAAGTTAACAATACTATGATAATAATTAAGATAACTTGAACAAACACAATAGAGAATTCGAACATCTTTGTTCAAACAAGATATCTCTTTATTTCTGGAAATTACTGAGAGGCATGTGAAAGCTTTGAGTTCAATAGGTACAGGAAAGATTTGAGAGAAAGATTGTCAGTGTTGTTTCCCTGCTTACGGCTCAACATTCTTTGGGGAAAAAACAGTAAAACAATATAATTGGCATTCAAAGTAAAAAGACGCAAAATGCAATGCAAATTTTCCAATAATGAATAATTGTGCTGTACACCATTACAAGTTTTCATATCAATTGTTTTGCTTTCTTTCCAGAGCAAACAACAATTTTGAGTTGCTCAGAAAAGCTTCTGAATATAATTGATTAGGACTTGATAGCACAGCTCTTATTCAGTAATATCCTTGTGAGTTCACATCAATAAACTAACAATAGGTACATAAATACTCTCGTCAGTTTGTGACGCAATATACCTTTGTTGGTAAGAAAGTCGGTGAACATGGTATATAGCTTAGCTCAATCCATCTGTTTACCATTGATCTGTGGTAAAAAGATATTGATGATCTGAGTCCATCCAGATATACAAGAAAAATGGTTTATGATCGTGTTAGGAAACATCAACAGGGCATGTATTGTTACAGCTAACATCTGGTTTCCATTAATTACAAATGGCGCGTGTATTTCACATGAGTTTTGTTATACTCTGTGGAGGCTCTACACAGTGCACTCATAACGAATGATGTATTATGCATTAGGGGTACATACCTACTTCACTTATGAGGTTATGTACAATACATTACGGGTTGTGTATTTCACATAAGGGTTTGTGTTCTTCACATCCTGGGTTGTGTAATTCACATTGTTGGATTTGTAGTACACAAGAGGGGTTGTTTTCTACACAAGTATGTACTTCACAATAGGGGTTGTGTAATACATGTAAGGATTTTCTCTTCATTATTTTGTAGTTCACAAGAGGGTTTATTTCTACACAAGTATGTACTTCTCAATAGGGGTTGTGTAATACATTAAGGATTTTCTCTTCATTATTTTGTAGTTCACAAGAGGGGTTGTTTTCTACACAAGTATGTACTTCACAATAGGGGTTGTGTAATACATGTAAGGATTTTCTCTTCATTATTTTGTAGTTCACAAGAGGGTTTATTTCTACACAAGTATGTACTTCTCAATAGGGGTTGTGTAATACATTAAGGATTTTCTCTTCATTATTTTGTAGTTCACAAGAGGGGTTTTTTTCTACACATGTATCTACTTCACAATAGGGGTTGTGTAATACATGTAAGGATTTTCTCTTCATTATTTTGTAGTTCACAAGAGGGTTTATTTCTACACAAGTATGTAGTACACAATAGGAGTTGTGTAGTGCACATAAGGGGTTGTTTTCTACACATGTATGTACTTCACAATAGGGGTTGTGTAATACATCTAAGGATTTTCTCTTCATTATTTTGTAGTACACAAGAGGGGTTGTTTTTTACTCAAGTATGTAGTACACAATAGGAGTTGTGTAGTGCACATAAGGGGTTGTTTTCTACACAAGTATGTACTTCACAATAGGGGTTGTGTAATACATCTAAGGATTTTCTCTTCATTATTTTGTAGTACACAAGAGGGGTTGTTTTTTTACACAAGTATGTAATACACAATAGGAGTTGTGTAGTGCACATAAGGGGTTGTTTTCTACACAAGTATGTACTGTACAAGAGGGGTTGTTTTCTACACAAGTATGTACTGTACAAGAGGGGTTGTGTAATACATCTAAGGATTTTCTCTTCATTATTTTGTAGTACACAAGAGGGGTTGTTTTTTTACACAAGTATGTAATACACAATAGGAGTTGTGTAGTGCACATAAGGGGTTGTTTTTTAAACAAGTATGTACTACACAAGAAGGGTTGTTTTCTACACAAGTATGTACTGTACAAGAGGGGTTGTTTTCTACACAAGTATGTACTACACAAGAAGGGTTGTTTTCTACACAAGTATGTACTCCACAAGAGGGGTTATTTTCTACACAAGTATGTACTGTACAAGAGGGGTTATTTTCTACACAAGTATGTACTGTACAAGAGGGGTTGTTTTCTACACAAGTATGTACTACACAAGAGGGGTTGTTTTAAAAACAGTTATGTAGTGAACAATAAGGGTTTTGCACTACAGGAATAGGTTGCCAACTTTGTCTTCGAATTCAAGATTTAAAGTATTGCAACTTAACCAAGCCCATTATCTGTGCATTCATTGTATATAATACACATTTGTGTGCCTTTTCAGTTATGAAGATTTCAGAACTAAGAAGTATAATCACAGCAGCAAATTTTATAATGCATGTTGCATTGATATATTGATTACTATACTGATGAACCATTCTTCTTGTTTGTAGACTCCTACAAGGCTGTGAAGGGTTTCATGATGTCTGTCAACCTGGTGATGAAAACTCCCCAGTGTCTGCACTTCAACCTCTCCTCGGTCAACTGGTCCAGTGTCCAGAACGTCAAGGTCAGCAACTTTCTCAATTTCTTTTTGGGTTTATTCACTTGGTCAGATCTGATAAACATACGAGATTTCACTTCAAGCAAGTACAGCACCCTTTCCTCCTCAGACATGTCAATCGTTGCTAACCATAAGCCGATGCAGCAGCAGTGTTCCTGGCTCTCATCTGTCTTGTACCCAACACCAGTCTTATGATGAGACACGCTCTTCATTGCTTCAATCATATTCACATTTATAAAAAAGAGGAATTGAAAATATATGTTTCTATATTAGCTGTTCTTAAAAAAATGATATCCTAAATAGCTGACATTGAGAATTTTCAAAAGAAAACACAGGACTTGATCTACATAAAAAACTACTTATGGAAGGGGGGTAACATCAAAACAAAGAGAAGAAAACGTATAATAAGGTATGTTTCCGCTGTCTGATAAAGGGGGCCTAACAACCGCAAAACCACACATAAACTCTTTGGACATTAATACAGGTTTTTTTTATGGTTTTACAGTACCCCCTTCCATATTTACTATGACTTACCCTTGCGGTCATGAATCAATTACTTTATTCATAGATTTGATAACCATTAATCTCAATGCTTATAGCGTAGGCTTTAAAATGTTTTAATAAATGTTTCTTCATGTTCCCTTCAATGAGAACTTGTATGTCTCACATCTGATTTTTTCAAATTTAAGCATATATTTCTATCGCCTAGCTCCAGCATACACCCTGATATCCTTTGGCCTAAAACACTCGTATCGCTTAATATAGCAAGCCAATGAAATGACTCGCATTCAGCAATAGCGGCACAAACCCGGATGAGAATTCAAACAAATGTCAATGTAGACTATAAATAGCCATGAGTAACCAGCCGTAAGCAATACGAGCGTTTTAGGCCAAAGGATATCAGGGTATATGATGGAGCTAGGCGGAGACAAATACGCTGATGTAGCAGGATGATGGAGCTAAGCGGAGACAAATACGCTGATGTAGCAGGATGATGGAGCAGTTTTAAAACAAACATATCATGATAGATTAAGCTATAGTAATCAATTTCTCCTCCTCAAATGATTAAAAGGTCTTTACATCAAATGGCTGCCCATGATAATTGCTTGTCTATTTTCTTGATTATTTCCTCTACTCATACGAAAGATTGGGATGTGCCCCATTTCATATTCCCTACAACCGACAAGATGAATGAGTAAGCAAATACTCCATAACATCATGAATTTCACAGTAAAGAAGTTGTTTTAATTATCATCCAAAACTCTGTTCCACTTGAGATATTCCTTGTGGGAGATCTAAGAGATATTGTCTTAGCAATAGATTTTGAACAATGCCCTTTTGACGTTAAGTATATGAAATCACAGTTGTTATACATCATCAAGTAATGACATCACAATGCTATGAGGATATAATCAAGACAACGTTACAATGCGTGACATCACCGCACTTGGAGTCTTAGGGTAGTACGTGTTCAGAAATGTTCATTGGGCACCTAGATGTAATGAAAAATGACTTTGTATGATAAATAGAATTTCATCCTCGTGTTTTCTGATATCAAATATATCAACACTCGTTGATAGAAGTAAAACTAAGTTTGTAACTTTCATCAACTCGTGTTGATATATTTGATTTTTGACACTTGGGTGAGATTCTATGTATCCAGAAAATCTTGCTCTCTTTATGTATATCACTTCTATATACTCATCAAGAATTTCCCTAGTCTGCAAGTTGTAAATTGACCAATCACAAAATGATTGTTCAAATAAATTCACAAGGTCAAGCAGAAAGCTGAACCAATTTTCACGAAGCCTTCTATCACTTTGGTGCTATTTACCAAAAGTGGTAACAGTGACTTATAATCACCTTATTCTAAATAAACTCCATGAATTCGGGCCCTTGGCCAATTTTCACAAATCCTCTTACACCAAGATCCCTGATCCATATTGGTACCAGTGAGTCACTATCACCCAGTATAAGGAAGCTAAGTGCATGTGGATCCTGTTCTACAAGCAGTGTTGTTATGGTTGCATGTAGACTGAGGGTAATAACCGAGACCGCAGCTTGGGGATTAACATCAATCACAAGTAGTAGATCAAGGTCAGATTAACACACATCATTTTGTGCAGTTGAATTAACAAAACTGTTGTCTGTATTTGTCATAAGCAATTGTTCTGTTTTCATACCAAGTAAACTTGTAGATTCCATTTTCACTAGGTTTGGAGGATATGTTAAAGTAGCTTTTTGTATATTCTGCAGTCATGCACATATGTGAAATATTAGCCATTGTATTATTTTATCAAGAAGTATTGACTAAAAATCTCCATTATGATGATGAACATATGATCAGTTTGTTATGGTTGCATTAGGAAAGTTATTTTTGAGCTGCAGCTCACAAATATGAAAAATGTCTGTGGGGCCTGATGGGTGAGCTGGTAAGAAGTTGGTACAGTCAGTGCTGTTTGTGTCTCCAGTCTCTGAAGTTGAGAGTTGATATCCTGCAAGTAACTCGACCCAAAAGAGTAACACAAATTGTAAAATTGCAGATAATGTGATCAAAATATAACACAATTTAATAACATCTGTGCACTAATTATATCAATTTCCAAAAAGTCACCAGGCTGTAACCTTTCATACAGCTTTATTTGATAATAAGAAAATCAGTTAACAATATCTAGGTTTATAACAAGTTGTGAAGTACTACTCGATGGCAAGGATTTTCCTTTGCAACACACTGCTGCAGAGTTCAAGATTTTAACAATTATACTTGCTGTTTCAATTACGTTCTTGTAAATCGCTGATCTCAAACTGTTAACAAATTTAAGTGGCTTGAGTTACATAAGCCAAAAAGTCAGTTTGAATTTAATAAAATTTTGACTAAAAACTCAAGAAATTTGGTATGACCATGGCCAAATGTTGTCTGATGTGCTAAGGTAGCTGAGTGAGAGGTTCTCGCTTAATTTCTTGCAGGATGTGAAGTTCAGCCACTGTCTGGAGTTTGAAGCTCTTCCAGACAAAAAACGTGTCGTGTTCCTGAGCCTGTACAGCCTGCCACGCCCCGACAAGAATGCAGATAGAGCCAAGCTAAAGATAGACCTCCCAGGTTAGTAGCTTTGGTGTTTTCCTTCAATGGGATAGATGTGACCCACATCTGTTTATTAATACACAAACTCCACTCAAATCTTTATCCACTAACAGAGACAAAAGCTTTGGTACCTTATCTATCTTTCATTCTTGAACTAAAAATATTACAAAAAATAATCAAGAATGTGTTAAGTGTGCTCCCAAATAGTAAATATCTATTTTTCATGTATCTCAAATGCATTCAGCCTTCAGAGCTGTGCTAATTGTTACATCTGCTAGAGAGGTACTGAATGTCTCATCAGTTTAAAGCGAGACTGTGTCCACAATAGAAATGAGACTCATCGTAATTGACCTCGGCTAATTAACCTTCCCACTGACAAGCATGCTACTGAAACTGATAAGCCGAACCGATATAAAAAAAATTGCTATTATGGACACAGTCTAGCTTTATCTACTGTTTCTTCGGTCCTGACTTGACTTGAACAAGACTTGGTGCTTGTGTGGGTGAGATGTTGGTTTGGTCAGTGCTGATGGTGTTGCCTGACTGTGTGTGGGTTCCAGGGACTTGACCTAAAAAAAACAATATTTTGTAAATCAAATTAAACATTATTAAGTATGTGATAAAAAAAGAAAATGACATTTTATGAGCGTTAAGTATCTTGGTCGAATGAATAATTTATCAGAAAATCAAATTGATCTCTTTGAAGTGCATCAAGATCTAGAAGATATTATATGGATTTTTTTACATTTGCGTAAGAATTATGTTTCATATTGTAAGCTCCTAGGTCTATTGACCACACTCCTGATTACATCACATTTCAAACCTTTGCGAATATAGAGCTTGTTGTGGTGAAGAGTAGCTTAGACAAATAGTTCTTCTTTACAGTGAGTCAGTGCAAAATGAACTTCAAATAATTTATTGCTTTCAGTTTTCATAATTGTCTTTATAAGCAAGCAGTTTGTACCGAACCCCAATCCAATTCTGCATATCATTAAGGCACTGACTCTCTGTAATGACTGCCTGTTTAATCATTCACATCTCAATAAGTTGTAATGAGTGAAAATATATTGTTCAACCCTTAATTACTGTAATTGTCTCAAAATTCCCATTAAATTGTTTTATGTGCAATCAATCAAAAGGGCTATCCTAGATGACAACCATCCCATTTTTTTAGCTAGCTCATAAAAATGCGGCTAACATGTGACCTTTTTGTTTACCTGTAGGGGTGAATGTTTAGTGCGGAGACTTAGAGTTAGAATTCTGTTTGCTAAAAGCTTAGATTAGTGTTTGAAAGCAATCGCTTTAGTGGGTGTTTTTGTTGATGGTATATATGTCTTGCACTTGTGTGACGTATTTGTTAGAATCTTGGATTAAACCTTGACCTGATGAGTCCATCATGGTCACATCATTCTATCAGTGACCATTTTGCAGGAGTCGTTAGAAAGGGTGGTAAACATTTAGGAACCTGCAAAGGTTGGTATCTGGTATCTGTTGAGAGGAAACCCCTGATAGAGCAAGGTTGAATAATTACTTCTGACTTTTATTCCTCGGAACCCTGTCGATTTTGATCAGACTGGGCAGGTAAGGGGATATACTGTAAGTAAGAGCAAACTATCTGTCATGGACTATGCATTTTAGTTTGACATGAATACACACCATTGCTGTTGTTCACCTCAAGCACTCAATAGAACAATGCAAATCCATTTGGGTGCAGTGGTTAGTGGGTTCGGCTTTGGATCAAGAGGTCCATGTTTCAAATCCTGCCAGGCACTCGGCAACTTTGTATGCATTAGAGAACTGTTCTACAAACAGTAAGGTTTGGGTGCAATGCCATACTGAATTTCAGGGGAGTACTACCTAGGTTTACTACTTCTAGTCGATACTCGCAGGTTTCACCGCAATGCATAGCCACAATGGTGTTGCAGGCTTTCTCCTTCCAATAATACTTGTAGCCAGGATAAAAGGGAAATAGTCTCGAAAGCAGCGTTAAACCCCAAGTCACCCCACCTCACCATTCTGGTTGACCAGTTTACAAATATCACATCATGTAGATTTTGTATTTGCCTTCTTGGCTAACCTCAATGTTCCGTTAATACACCTCAAAACAAAACTGTTCTCATGGACTAAAAAATCTCTGATCTTTTTCAAGGGCATTTTTCGCTTTATGGATACCTTTATGGAAGAGGCACCACAATATAAAAGCCATCATTATCAATATTATTTAGATCACGAAACCTGTAATAGTATTGCATTGAATTCAACATTGACAATACTTTATCGTCAGTAGATCATCTCTCACATTGTCAAAAGAAATTATCAACTTTTTTAAAAACAGACCTCTTGAAAAAACTTTTTTTTCAAATCAAACTTTGACAAACATAAGTAATATTGACAACAACTTAACCAAAGAACAATGAACATGTTCCCTTTTGTTTGTAAGAGATTGACCTCACGTACATCAAGTGTTTGTCAGTGTCCTGTTTGTATTGTAAGTGTGAGGTGATGAATACCGCAGCTGAGGAAACAGTTCTGGTCTCTTCCTCCTGCGCCAGGGTAGATCACTGTCCACACGTCTCTATATTGCCTAGTGGAGAGACAAGGGGAAAGCATGCGTGTAATGTGGATAATTTTTTACCCCTCAAAGTTTTGAGATTTCTTATGAAGAAGAGGAATGTTTGTACATAGTGTGAAATGTGGATTTTGCTATTAGTAATATTTTTGGGGAAATCAGATTTCTTGAAGTTTTGAGGAGAAATTGTGATATATGTCCAACTTATGTGGAACATTGGCTTTTGGTGGTTTTCTTACATTTTCAAGTTCCTGGATTATTTGTTCAACTCTATGTTCTGCTTTGACTGTAATTGACAAAAGAGGAAACTTTTTTACTTCAGATGTTTACTTTACATCACTTGTGTGCACATGAATTGTGGATCCTTTACTTCATTCAGGAGAAACAGATTTTCGAATAAACTTTGTTTAAATAGGAGGAAAATATTTTTCTTACCCGTAGAATATACTTGTATAAATACTCCATCTTTATATCTAAGTATCTAAGGAAGATGATTGTCCGTTCGTACCTTGTGTTATACCAATGCATTCATCTGGTGCATTGCAACAGAAAAAGATGGGAGGGAGCACGTTACCCTGTCCCTCCTCCACACTATGGTAAGTATGAGAACGCTTATATATTCATTTATCAAAGAAGTGAAAGGTTTGTAATCTGTCGGATACTAATAACCTAGAACCAAAAAAACCCACATTCAATCAATTCTGCCTAAACAGTGGCACTATTTTTTAACCAGCCAACAAATTATGAACTCAACTTTGATCAATCAAGTAAGTCCTTGTAGTTGTGGTTTCTCCTTAACATAATGTGTCTGATATTTGTACCCCAAAATTTTATTCTCACAGAAAAACACCTTAATTTTTATTTCCATGTATACTTACAAACAAAGGGATGCTGTAAATTACAGCAAAAACAACATCTTATATGTTTTGGCTACAAGAACATGACTACATAATTTACATCCTCTTCTATAGTACCATGTGATATGCTGATTATAGTCTATTATTGTCACTCTTTACCAAGGTGCCCCAGGTGCTATATGTTAATCATTGGTTTGCAGAATTTCTGTCTCTTTAGAAAATATGACAAATATTCCATCCAAAGTGACCATAGACCTAAAATAACTCATCATTTTTTGTGTTTTGATATAGAACCCAATTGATATTTCTTGTCAGGCCTTGAAATAACATAAATCAGAAAGTGACCTGAAAGTACCAACAAGTATGTTCAATATCTTAATGAGAATTATATCAACTATCCCGCAGGATAAAAATGAACCACCCCTACATCTTTTAGCAGGAGAAAATGCTGAATAACAAAAACTGACAATGTGACAGTAAAAGTAATCGTCTGATTAGATAGAATCATTATCTAGCCGTTTAGTTAAGAACTTTAAATTCAGATAACTTTTTGGATATTCCCATTTATAAAATTTTGGTATTTTGTAACCAAAAACATTTACATTGTATTAAAAAAGGATAGTATATATTGTTAGTTGTAATGCCTGTAATGCCTTTTGTGCCTGCCTTGTAGTCAAAAGTCGCTAGTAACAATTACAGCACTATAAAAGTTCAAAATCGCAAATTCCGTAAAACACAATAAAAGAACCATACTAACAATACAACAACATAACTAATTAACTGGACTATGTTGTGTGAAATGAATGCTCGTAAGCAAAGAGAAGCGTTTATTTTATGTGTAAAATTCTATAGTCTAAATGACATTCAAATTCATATGATGATAGCCTTTTAGCTTATAATTGTCAATTAATGTTGAAAAAAGGTATACCATTTCAACAACATGTTACTCCCTTATTTTGCAGGGTAAATGATGTTTGGATGTGAGAGAGTCAACGTGGTAGTTAAATGTTGCTTTTCATATTGGAAACCTAAAGTTCATCACATATTTTCGGTAGAAAGGTAATAGTTAATTTTGGTAAAATTCAGTACTGAAACTCAATCATAATTTCTTAAATTGTTGATATAAATATTATTGCTTTGAAGGAATTATTCACAAAATCTTCATTTGTCATGTCAAGTGTGATAAATTCTGTAAACTTATCTTAACATTCCTTGAGCATTACACTTATGTTTTGAATAAAGGGGATGCTTAAACTTAGCCTAATTCATTGTTAGTTAAAATGTTTTGGTATGCGGATATTGCCTCTCTAAATGTAGTCATGGAAAATTTAAGGCATAGCACTGCACAGAAACAGCACATAGTTGAAAGATGTGAGTTAAGCAAACAAAACCTTTTTCACTGCGCAGTTTTACCTTTAAAAGCCTTCAAAATATGTTACCATGGTACAGAATCATCATGAACAAAACATGAAACAAACTTCAAACTAAAGAAGATAGTCAAAAAGTATTCTTGGATTAAATTTAGTCAAATGAATCCATGAGGTGCAGAAAATAGTTGAGAAGTAACCCTAGGACAATCTCAATAGGACAAAAAGATTAACTTATAGTTCCTGTCAAAGTTAAATAAAAAAGGTAGATTGAGTCAGAAAGGAATCAAAACCTTTCTTAAACCCCACCTAAATAAAATTATCAATTTGAGCAAATTATACATACATAAAGTCCTCAAACAAAATAAGAGCACAAAAAACTCTTATATGTGATATATTACAACCAAACCAGTCTACTAAGGCTCTATGTCCATCTGCCTGAATACAACAAGTTAGGTAGAATGTACAACATTGTTGATTGGAAGGGACAACTCAATAATGCCTAAAAACAACAGCGATGTAATAGAGTTATACATATGATGAGAGATTCTTATCTTAAGATAAGTAAGATTTTAAAGGCAGACTGACAGACAGATTTTTTATTTACGTCTCACCATATATACACATAAAACTAGTACATATTTAACTATACATTAATGGTAAAAGTATATATGCCACTCCTATATGGAGTTATGAGAGACGAGATATACAGCATAAAATTGACATCATAAAATAATATAATTACAACGATAAGAATAAATATACATGAGGCAGGCTAAAGTGGATGGACATACAAAAAGAGTGTTGTTAGGAAGAATGAATATTGTGGGAGTGTCCCTTTAACAGTAATCCAGAAGAGAGAGTATCAGGAGGGAGCTATACAGTTACAGTCATACGCAGCAATGCGTTACCATCACCCTACTTTCAGCAGGTGAGATACGGTGGTTTTCACACCCTGCTACTGCTTAGGAACAGATACCTAGCTTCAGTTGGTACATTCCATAGTTTTCACCTACTTAGAGGAAACAGAGATTTTTGATCTGAGTTAGAGACTTAGGTAAGAGTTTTTGTATATATTATATATATACATTGGTTGATGAAGATCATTAGGTGTTGGTGCTTGGTTCTGTGCAGTATAAAAATATATAACATGATAAATGACAGTATTTGGATATAATTGATTATAATAATGACTTTACATTTTGTTATTCAGTGATATACACACAAACGGATGAAAATCATTTCATGTTGTTTGGGTTTTTTAAAATTGTAAAATAGATATTACAATTGTATAAATTTGATTATGATGATAGACAATTTCTTTAGTGCTATAGATCATGGTATGTCCATTCATAGATATGAAATTAATAATCTATCATGTTATTTCAATTATGTTAAATGTTAATGTATGGTCAGAGGTCCACATTAAGTGATTGTGTATCATATGAAGTGTATGTTGAAAGACATGTTATTGGGTCTGGTTTCAAGGACAGCTAAGAAAGAGTTCTCATGTTTCATTATGGTATTTGAATTAAGATATGTGTGTAAAGCGTTACATCATAATATTAATTTGATGAGAGGACACAGGTGTGTGAGAGTTTATGTAGACCTGTACAATGATACCCTGACACAGAAATGCACTGGTGTGTAACACATTTTTATCAAACTTAACTCTCGCCTTGAAATTATAGACTTTAATACCTGACATGTGTATACCTTGTTGCCACAACATCATAACCTTCACCAGAAACTGTTGAACGCCTTTTCTGAAGCTTAACCCTTCTACTTCATATGTGTTTTTGAGCTTAATATCAGGCCTGTTGGGGTGACAGGGTTTAAAATTCTCTTTGTTGAGTTGATTTTTGGTTGAGGTTTAATGTCAGCTGACCTGGTGATGATGTCCCTGGTGTCAACTTGTTGATCGGTTAGCAATAGGTATGTGATAATGATGATAATAATTATGAGGATACTTATATTCAACTGCCCTTAATACCACAAGGGAATGCTCGAAGCATATTATTGTGCTTGACATGTGAATTAAATGTCTTTATGCAGATAAGAGGATGTCATAATATCAAGCTGATAGATATCATCTTTATACAGATTAAGGTTGAAAAAGGTTATTCAGAGGATTGGTGTGCATGAAGAAGGAACAAACCTGATTGTTATATTTTCGGAACAGTCAGTTTTTATATGTTCAAGATAGTTAACAAGGGTTGTAGTTCAGTTGATAAGGAGTCCTTTCATCACTGGGGAGTCTGGGGTTAAGTTCCGGGCCAAGTCATTGCAAAAGACTTTAAAAGATAGGAGATTTTGCTTCTTTGTTTGAAGCTTTGCATTATAAGGATAGAACATTGCTTGAACTTGCTTTGCACTGTGGCTGCCAGGTGCAAGGGGCTGGATTGCTGGATATTTCAGCAATATATTTAAGTCTACACCATAAAGTCACCACTGCTGGAACAGTGTTTGTTTAAACTGTATTTCAGGCCGCGCTTAGACGATTGGTTTAGAAGAGGGATTGTGGGGATAGTGCCTGATGAGGAAGGCCTAAGCCTTTGAATCATGTAACTCTATTCTGTTTTTTATGTCAATAACTCTATGCATTGATGATGGTTTTGTTTCCCCAATAATTGTTGAATTCCCAAGTAGTTTATTTCTCCTTTTTCTTCGTGTTTTAGCCAAACCCTTGAGTATGGATGACGACTGGTATCCTAATGTGTCAACTTCAATCGATGGGAGCAACATGACAGCTCATTTCCTGCCGTGGTACCCACGATCGTCATTTGTCAAAGGATGTCTTGTTGAGATTAAGGACCCACCCGATGAATCTTGCATGAAAGAAACAAAATTTTTTCGTGAAAATTCCAATCAGGTATGAAAAGTGATAAATCATCACCAACCTTTACATACTGTATCAGTGAATGCTCGACTTCTCGAATTGCTAGATTTGCCAGAACTAATGATGACCATGTCATATCAATTATGTTTTTAATGTTCTTTCATTCTTAATCCTCATTTCAGATTTTTTTGGCCTACTGTAGTTTTTTGATAGAAACAGTAAACTTCAGAAATACTTGAAATGGGACATGAGTTTAAGAGGCATTGGGTTTATTGTGTTTCTTATACCTTATAATTCATCAACATCCATAAATAATTTCATACCATAGAAATTTCTTTCATCTGCATCATGACATAGATATGATCAGAAATTATTTTCATTTCATGACATATTGTAGAATGTGATGTCAAAAGTCAGACATTTTTAGTGCACTATTCATGACATACAACATAAAAGCTCAGGTTCAGGCTCAGATAAGAAAAAGATAGATATCTACAACTTTGCTCAAAGGAAAAGTATTTAGTTGACATATCAATAAATCAATCAATAAATGCATGTTGCTAACTCATTCTTTGTTGCCCTCCTTGACCTTGTTCAAGTGAACATAACAAAGATTTACCTTACTACATGTTAACATACAAGAAAACATAACATAGATTTACCTTACTACATGTTAACATACAAGAAAACATAACAAAGATTTACCTTACTACATTTTAACATACAAGAAAACACAACAAAGATTTACCTTACTACATTTTAACATACAAGAAAACATAACAAAGATTTACCTTACTACATGTTAACATGTATACAAGAAAACATAACAAGGGATATGAGAACCAGTAAGAAAATACTATAAAATGATTCCTATAAGAGAAGGTTTGTTCTTCTGTGTTCTACCTGGCCTCCCTCCCTGTCTCTCATCCATTATCGATAATGAGCTGAGACATTGATAGGATGACACGTGGCTATTTCTAGTTAAGTCAGTTCATTAGCCTAAAATGGAGTCTAGTGCAAAGTCTTGTAGAGAGTCATGAGAGACCTGGCTCTACAGGAGACAATTATTATCTGGTATGGCAAGGAATAAATGTAATGGAATACATTTAGCTCAGCGTTATTATCAACAGACCTTAAAGACAAGCCTTGGTTTTCTAAATCCATCACATATCTAAAGTTCAAAGCCATTTTGAGAGGAATTTTAATTTATTGCTCTTTAACCCTTAGCATTCTGATGTCTTGCACATTTTAATGTGTATAAAATCTTTGATTTCTGAATGTTAGTGTTACAAGCATTACTCTGACTTATATTGTTTCACTAATTTTCTTTACCTGAATAGGTTTATAATACTTACAGAAGCTTCAACTTTCTTAACCATATCTAGTTATCAAGTTAAAAAAATCTGGTTATAAAAAGGTCACAGTTGCTAACAATTTTCATTGTAGTGTTTAAAGATCTGGTTCTAAATATGAATCGAATCCAGGTAATATTCATAATTAATATTCATAACCAAATCTGATAATTATTTAAACCATATCTGGTTGTGATTTCTTACCAATACTTGGTAGCAATTATTTTATATAAGTATTATTGCCTGACAGCCTCTCTAGTCATCCTTAGTCTGCAGTATTTCAGATTATTTTCACTCACAGGGAGACATATGTCTCATGAAGCTCAGAAATGGTGACATTTTTGAAACCATGCATAAGATATTGATAAAAAGAGAAATATTCCAATGTTATTAATCATTTATTCTGATATTCGTGTCATTATGATTAAGACATTCACATTGTAAATAAAATGACACACATTTTGTCAAGGTCACTGGAAACCAAATGATCCAGATAATTAACTTGATATATGTAAATAGGGTTCAGGTCCCCTGAAATACACTATACATCTATCATTTTAATTAAATGTATATTATTCATTCAATATTGTATTATGAAACTCTAATTTCCTAATGTTGTTTTCTCTTCATTTTCCAATAACTATTAGCTCTTGTTTTATTCATTATCAATATTGAACCAAGATCGAAGTGTCTATTTAAAAATATATCTACCCTTCAACCTATTCAGTGATTTTCAGTAATGGAATTGAACTGATAAAATATGTTAGAATGAATAAAAGTCATGTTTCAAATTATTGTTTCTCATTTAGAGAAACATTGAACATTACTTTGAATTTCATCTTCAAAGCAAAGCGGACAATGTAGATATTTTGGTAGACACTTACTGAACAAAATAGTGAACACTTCCTTTTAAAAAAAAAAACCCTTGACAATTAGCAGGTAGGGTATTTGACTCTATTAGAAAAAGCAGATATATATAAGTTGGTTTTCACTGACAGACATCAGTGTAGGTGGCTTTTCCTCTGCTCCCAACCCCCCTCCCCCCCTCTTCCTCCAGATGATGCATGGAGCTTGCATACAGGAACCTGAAGTTACCAAAGGGTATGAAAATCCAAATAGTAACAGCATGTAAATGACACTGTTGGCAATTTACAATATTTATTTTCATACAAAGATTTTAAATTTCAATAAAACATTTAAACAACGACAGGAAGGCACATAGAGTTGAAAAATTATGGGAAACTTTCAGAAACCATGTAAGTAAATCATGTGCGCACAGTTAACTCTGGTTTCTAGCATGAGATCAGATGGGTTTATAGCATGGGCCATTGTCCACCGTCCACCACTGTCTTTAGACTTTTCTTATGTTCTTACTTCTCAAGAATTGTTGTGACACCAAAGCTGAAATTTTATTGGGATGTTCTTTGTTCATTGGAAGATTTGGTCCTGATAAACCCCCTTCCTATCCAATCAAATATGGGCATGCCAGGCATTTCCCCATATATCTCAAAAATTATTCTTCTCTTAAATGGTATAGGAGGCTTTAGGAAATTGGTTTTAAAAAAATAGATGTCTTGCCCTTTAAAATTACTTTTTGAATAAACTAATAAATGATAAGGAAAATTACAACAAAATTGCAAATTAAAAATTGTGCTACAATGCTTTTAATGTTAAGGAATCAAAGCAGAATACCAGAACTTGCAGGTAAACGCCATCCTCTATAACCCAGGAAAACATTCCGATAGTTATTCCACTTTCCTATGGATTCTGGTCAAGTTTACCTTGGATCCAGAGTACAGTGGAGAAATACAGAACATTTACACTGGATTATCTAGGATGGGTAAATGTTTAAACATTCAGAATTGTTAGCTCATTGTCTCTGATAACAACCTGTACAGCCCTGCTATGAGCAGGTAAAGTGTTTAGTTTTGCCAACAGAATCTCCTACAGAGTCTTGTTTCACATTTAGTATACATTCTCAAGAACCACTGGTTCATATCCTTATATTATTAATAATTTGTATTATTGCCAGTGAAACCGATGAATTTCTTTTCATCTATTCCCCCTCTTAAATCTGACATTTTCTGTGAATATTTATTGAGTTCTGAGTGCCAATAGGAGTAAAGTATCATATAACAAATGCTGATATATCTGCAACATGAGAGTTCTTCACTCTTAGTATCTCAATGTAACTCTTCAGAAAATTTTACAGTTTTGGAACCAACAGTGTTAGAATATTCAAATTTTATTGTTTAACATTACATTTTAAGTATAGTGTTTGGTAAGGAATAATAGTCTATGGATGGCAATTTCTTTATTCTGGAATGGTGACATTTTGTAAACGATCTTTAATCTCTTTTGAAGAGAAGAGACTTTGTTAAGATTTGGAAAACATAGACAAAATGTCAAAGCTATTAAAATATCAAAGTTATGACATATTTATGAATTTTAACTAATGAAAGAAAGAAAGCCACACTAAGCATTTTCAACTGCTTGATTATTCCAATCCTTG
Source organism: Phorcus lineatus (assembly GCA_921293015.1). Classification (NCBI taxonomy): domain Eukaryota; kingdom Metazoa; phylum Mollusca; class Gastropoda; order Trochida; family Trochidae; genus Phorcus; species Phorcus lineatus. Next base: position 55,322,286 of record OV121086.1, on the reverse strand, counting down.
TTCAATACTTCACTGTTGATTTTCAATTGAATAAATAGAGGTTATTAACCAAGTGTGTTTTCCTTTCATTAGTGTGTATGTATGTATGTATATATATATATATATATATATATATATATATAGTGTGTGTGTATATATGTATATATATATATGTTGAAAAGACTTGTTATCAAGTCGAAATGCGACGCATCCAGTCATCATTAAAATGATATCTACAGCAAGTGTCATCTGAAGTATTTTATTTTCAAATATCTTTTTACTTCACGTGAGACCTTCTTTACCTTTTACCTATATATATATATATATATATATATATATATATATATATATATATATATATATATATATATATATATATATATATATATATATATATATTCTTTCTAGATGCAACCCTGTAATCTTGAAAGCAAAATTAAACCTATAACTTGAAACAGGTCATCATTTTTGGAAATGAGGCCATGACTAAAATACTCCTGCTAAAGTTTTTGCTTTCATTTATAGGATCATCTCCAGTCTACCTTCATTGATGTTCCCTGCAATAAATCCTATCACTTGTATGTAAGTACTGTTGTTTATCTCAACTGTATGAAGAACTGAATTTTATGATAACGAATGTAACACATTTGAAAAGTAATCAGTTCTTTTCGTTATTTTGAAGCAATCTAATGCTTACTAATTATTGTAGGCTTTAAAAGCAGTATTCTTATTTTGTGAATACTCAAGGTTCCGTTTGTTATCTTTTGATCCTTTTACAATTTAAGTTTTTCTCTCCTGCAAATATGGATCATTACAAAGACAAAAACATGGTTATATATATATATATATATATATAGAAATAAACATTGATAACAAACAATCATATGCTCTTGATTGAAGATGCGCGCCTACCGGAAACAAAATGGCGATGCCAAGCCAATTAATCACTGGGTGATGATCGCTGATCCTGTCACGATGCCCTGCGGTATGTAGTCAGTGCACTGACCACTTACTGGAGTTTTAAGTTTAATGTCAAGTGCAGGTGCACCTTAGTCAAATTCAAAATTTACCTTCAGATCATAACGATTAAGATTACATGTTAGCTCATCGGGCCTATCTGCTGTCCATCGCAGTTGACTTTTTACATTTGATACTTCTTCTCAAGAACTCATGCACCACCAAAGATGAAATTTTGTATGAAGGTACTTTGCACTTTATTGGCTTTAATGTTTGTGCATTTGGTCCTTTTCGACCCCTCTCAAAATGGTCATTTAAGAATAATAATGCTTTACTGTCAATTTGCACGTTGACTTGGAATGCAGCGATTGATTACTACTTAAATGATAAATGTTAACAAATTGTCCACAAGCTTACTTAAATATGAGACCTAGCAGCTTTTGTTCCAATCTGGCAACTGATTGTTTTTTTACATTTGCTGATTTTTAAGTACTGATGCATAACTCATGTGATTTTCTTGGCTTGTGAGTTTTATGATCCTGATTGACTGCAGGCCCAGTTCCAACCACCCAGGTCACTCCGGTCCCGGATGACGGCAGACCAGACTTCGTACCTCTAGTCCTCATCTCCCTCCTTGTCCTCTGTCTCATCACGGTGTCCTCAGCACTCTTCTGGTACAGGAGAACAGGTCTGTTGTCAGTGTTTGTTCTTCTGCATACTGTACATCATCTTTCCCCGGCACCCTCTGATGCTGAAATATCACCTCTGTGCCATTAATCTCTTCTTCTGTGTCTCTTTTCAGGGGTCTTTCCTTCGGTATCTCCCCTCTCTCTTTCTTCTGTTTCTCAACCCTCTCTTCTTTGTTGTCTCTCTCCTCTGTCACTTCTACTGTCTCTTCCCTCCTGTCTCTCCCTCTCTCTGTCCCCGTGTCTTCTTTGTTGTCTCTCTCTCCTCTTTTCAACTGTGTCTCTTCCACGTACGTCCGGATTCTTGTTAACGCGATAACTCATGAAGCTTAGCACCTAGAGTAGTCATATATGGTGAAAGCTTTCAATGGAGGAAGACTCAGACGCCAGTTGACTTTGGTGACCTTGACGTCATTTTCAAGGTCACCATGACACCACGTACGTCCGGATTCTTGTTAACTCGATAACTCATGAAGCTTAGCACCTAGAGTAGTCATATATGGTGACAGCTTTCAATGGAGGAAGACTCAGACGCCAGTCGACTTTGGTGACCTTGAAGTCATTTTCAAGGTAACCACGACACCACGTACGTCCGGATTCTTGTTAACTCGATAACTCATGAAGCTTAATTAACACCTAGAGTAGTCATATATGGTGAAAGCTTTCAATGGAGGAAGACTCAGACGCCAGTCGACTTTGGTGACCTTGACGTCATTTTCAAGGTCACCACGACACCACGTACGTCCGGATTCTTGTTAACCCGATAACTCATGAAGGTTAATTAGCACCTAGAGTAGTCATATATGGTGAAAGCTTTCAATGGAGGAAGACTCAGACGCCAGTCGACTTTGGTGACCTTGACATCATTTTCAAGGTCACAACGACAAACCCGTGAAGCTTAGCACTTAAAGTGTACATATTTGGTGACAGATTTCAATGGAGGAAGACTCAGACGCCAGTTGACTTTGGTGACCTTGACGTCATTTTCAAGGTCACCACGACACTACGTCCGTCCAGATTCTTGTTAATGCGATAACTCATGAAGCTTAGCACCTAGAGTGGTCATATTTGGTGACAGCTTTCGATGAAGGAAGACTCAGAAGCCAGTCGACATTGGTGACCATGACGTCATTTTCAAGGTCACTATCTATGACACTTTGACCAATTTCTAATACATTGTTAACGTGCACCTAGTGTTCATATTTGTTGACAGCCTTCAATGGCGGAAGACTCAGACGCCAGTGGACATTGGTGACCCTGACCACATTTTCATGGTCACCATGACACTTTGACCACTGTAATACATTGTTAACGCGATAATATCAATTATGCCAAATATCTCATAACAGCGGGGGACATTGCCATGTTAGTGGCAAACACTTGTATTTTCTTGTATTCCCTTAATGCTCTCCTATGTGTCAATCTTATGCTGTCTCTCAGCTGCTTTTTTGTCTCTCTCCTGTTTCTCTTTATCATTCTTCCATTTTGTCTCCTCTGTCACTCTTTTCATTCTTTGTCTCTTTTTTGTCTCATCTTTTCATTCCATGTTTTTTTCTTTTTCTTTTCCCTGGGATGAATGTCGAATGAAATAACTATTTTGTTTGTTCTGTTTTTCTAGCTGTCATCCCTATCATGCAGAAATACCTCCTCTGTTGGAAGACTCCACGGTCAGCCAATCCTCCAGCTTTCAACAACCGTAAGAAGTTATATGAGTTATAAGTAGGATAGGGTTGCTATTTTACAGCTTAAACTTAGTACCTGAGCACCAAGCTTAGCACTTTTGAAATAAGTGTGTGCATTAACCTTAGATATTCAAGTCTTAAGATTGAAGATACTGGCAGTATTAAGTACAATCCATTGTGTTGACAATAGTCGATCAGAAATCCACTGAAACATAAGTTGCCAGCAATCAGCTGACAGGCAAACAACTATTTCACTGTGCAGTGAAAATATGTTCTTAATTTATTAATGTGATAACTATATGTGATTCAGGTTCTTCGGAAACCTAAATTCCTTGATATTAATAACTTTATTGTTTTTCAGTGGACGAGAAAATCTTCCCAGTCTTTTACCCAGAAAGTTTAGCATATGAGCAGGTTGTCAACTCTCATATTCGACTCCTTCGAGATAGCTGTGGCATGAACATCTACTGTTACGAGAACCAGCACATGCGTGGTCGCGAAGACATGAAGGCATGGGTGAACGAGAACCTGAAGAACAGCACTGTGCTCCTCTACTATTCCAAGACAGTTCACGAGATGTTCATGGGAGTGAAGCACCCCTCGGGGACCTCTAGCTTGGAGCAGGTCTGTAGCCACGCTCTGGAACGTTTGACAGAACTCGACTCTGCTGGTCAGGCTGTTGTGACTGTCTATGTAACATTCGATGGACTCAGCACTGTTCCGGCTTACCAGGTGGACAATCTGATCAGTCTTGTTAAGGAAGAGCATGGTAGGCTTCATGTTGATACTTTTGAGACCATTGTGTACAGGTTGACAGACAGCCAAAGTCTCTGTGTTCCCAGCGAAGCTGAATGTGAAGATTTACTCCGATACTTGTATAAACTTTACGATCTTGACTTTGATGAGGGCCTGCCAGAGCTTGACAATCACGAATCAGATCCAATGATGCAGGATAATGGCAGTGTGGTGAGTTGTCATGGAAGCGAGATACCTTACAATTTTGAGTTTCATCATGGAGAAGACATGTTCCCCAACGCTCGACAACTTCATTGTCACAATCCAGCCATTCTTCCTTCACATACAGAACCACATGAGCATTCGTTATCCAGTGGTTACAACTCTCATTCAACCGGCCCTCCATACAGCGGAGAATTTGGCTCTGGTCATTACCAGGGACACCAAGGTAACCCTGTGCCGTTACCATGCCGATTGATGCAAGCACCAATGCCACATCAAAGCTACGGTCTTGAGCCATATGTACAGTACACAAATAACAATGACAGAGAAAGCACATACACACTCCATGTGGAGCACCTCGGCCAACCCCCAAGACCTCTGGACTTCATTGCTCCAGAGATGCCAGTGTCTAATGTCAGTCTCACAAAGATACAGGAGGGAATTCTACAGGTTAATCAGAGCGGATTTTGATATCGTATACAACATTACAGCACAATCAATCCTTGATTGAAACTTTTTCAGAAAATATGTGTAATATGCCTTTTTAAAATTTTTGTTAATGACAAACTGATTCAAGTCTGTAATTCAGACAATTTTTGCCAGAGAAAATAAGGGGTTTTATTTTGGGCACCCATAGATCTATATTAAAGCATTGAGCTAAAAAATACACTATTGGAGTGCAATGAAGTGTTGTAAATTAAGTAGAAGTTGGTTCTGATTTCTATGAAAATCTTTGTTCAAGGTGCTTGTTGAGGAATGAAGGGCATTTTATAATGTTTTGTTTCCTGCAGAGAAACTATGTGGTGTGCTGAAGATAAATGTTAAAGTTTTGTGAACATTTTTCTATAGTTGTTGCTAGCAACGTACCTATATTGTGCCTATGTGGACTGTCAATGTTATTTTGGCATGACATTTCCATGTTATGTATATAAGTGCTAATGGGCTGAGACCACGTTGCTGTCTGAGTCAGTTAAGAGGACAGTCCTATCGGGGTGTTTTTTGTGGAAACAAAGTTTGATTGAACATTCCAGTATTTACAAGTATGATATTAGAACATGATTATAACGAAACCCATTTGAAACATGTTGCAAGATGTTTTTGCTAATTTACATTGGACATCTAGATAAACGAGAGCACACACTCAGTAATATATTAAAGAATTAGGAGAAAAGCCATTCATCGGCACTACAAGAGTGAAAAGCCTTCTTATGGCATTAAAAGGCATTGTTTATTAGTCATATCACTAATCTTTTGTAAATGTGTCCATATTCTATAAGAACATATAATTTATTTTAATAATGTTGTAAAATTAGTAAGAGTACAGCAACTTCTTTCATGTCATTTCCCCCAAAACTCTTTAAGAGTTACACGTGAGTGCCTATTTAAGTGCTCTTTGCTGTTCCACTTTTGTGGCCTGGATATTGAAGTGTTCCTTCACAACAGAAATTCATGGCTTTAACATTCAAGTGCTAATTGATAAGAACCACATTCAAGTGCTCCTTTGTAAAGTCACATTTGTGGCTTAATTATTTAGGTGCTGAGTTAGTTTGTTTTTAAAGTACTTCTAAACAAATGCCACATGAGTGACTTTATTATTGAAGTGTTAGAGTATGACATTTAAGTGCTCCTTCTGGAAAAACACTGTTTTGACTTTATTATGTAGGTGCTCCTTAAGAAAAAACACAGTTTTGACTTTATCATTGTAGTGCTTCTTCTGGAAAAACACTGTTTTGACTTTATCAAGTAGATGCTCCTTAAGTAAAAACAATGTTTTGACTATCATTTAAGTGCTCCTTCTGGAAAAACACTGTTTTGACTTTATCATTGTAGTGCTCCTTCTGGAAAAACACTGTTTTGACTTTATCATGTAGTGCTTCTTCTGGAAAAACACTGTTTTGACTTTATCATGTAGGTGCTCCTTAAGAAAAAACACAGTTTTGACTTTATCATTGTAGTGCTTCTTCTGGAAAAACACTGTTTTTACTTTATCATGTAGATGCTCCTTAAGTAAAAACAATGTTTTGACTATCATTTAAGTGCTCCTTAAGTAAAAACAATGTTTTGACTATCATTTAAGTGCTCCTTCTGGAAAAACACTGTTTAGTGCTGGATTATGACTACCATGCTTTACATCTGTTCTTTAGTTTAGTGTTCAATGTTGTAAACCCAATTGTGGCTTAGTCATGTAAGTTTTGAAGTAAGCGTGCAACGTAAAGTGCATTGTAGTTGAGATGTTGAGAAGTTGCAACTAGTTAACAAATAATTTAATGGTATGATATCAAATTACTCTCAAGTCAAATCATTTGTTGTTGATAACCAAGTTAAACGCTGCTCTTTTGTTTCGATTGCTTCTTACTTTAAAACACTTAGTAAACTGATGTTTGTTAACTTTGTAAATGGGAGCTTTTTTTTATAAAAAAAGTAAGAATCACTCATAAAAGTTAGTGCTGAAGCCTTTGTACTCTAGTGTGCTTTATCTTGTGATATATTTCTCTTACTTAGTGTTGTGTTCTGATCACAATAAGGACAACTCACTTGTACTGTTACTGTGTTTCACAGAACTGTGTTGATCGAACTGTTCTTCGATGCATGATCAACAAAATAACAGGGCCTAGATGTTCTAAGACATCATTAATGTCAAGGTGCTCATATGCCAATGCTAATGTGTTGAACTTACTAAGACTATATATATAAACACTAAGATATTCAGCTCTAGGTGCTTTATTGTTAAAAAAAAGTTTTTTGTTGAAGAGCATTTTGGTATGCTAAGTCCCTATGATACCAGTAACAGCTGGTGAAGAGCCCACTTATGTGATAAAAGGGAGGCGTAGGTGCTCAGGACACGCAGGCACAGTCATCCTGCTTCATCAGCGTAATTGAATCCGCTGATCTAGCTCCTTCCATATACCCTGATATCCTTTAGGCCAAAAGCCTCGTATCGCTAGCTATCTAACCAGCCAATGAGACGACTTGCATCCAGCAACAGCGGCACAACCCGGATGGAAAATTCAAAAGAGTAGCATCAAGCTCCTTGGATAACGACATTTTATTGACTGAAACAATAACAGGTGATTACAGCCACGAACATCAAGCCGCGCCAGCCGTACGAGGGATTTGGCTCGAAAGAGATCAGGGTATACGAAAGGAGCTGGATCTGTGGATTCAATTACGCTGATGTAGCAGGTTGAGACACAGCTGTTCACAGCACTGGCAAATCTTGGGCTCCAGTGCAAATCTTGAGCTTTAGTTCATAAACTCGCGGGTACCCTATGTACTGTTATACGGTAACCGAAGTGGGGCAAGCGATGCCAGCGCGAATACCTTTACTACCGATCAATCAGAACCATGTGAGGCAAAATCATAATTCAGAGTTTAAGAATCTTAGATCCATAACGTGTTAGTAAATAATGCTATGATTGAGTTATTTTTTAAATCACCTAATGTGATCACATTACCGAGATATCTTGTTCTGTTTTTGATTTTGGTATCTGCGCAGTTACAGTGTTGAATATCAAGTGTTTTATTTTGCATTATCCCTTGTTTTAAAGTCTGATGTGATTGTGTGAGTGTTTGCTGGATATCATTTGATTTACGTTTTTCTTTGAAAGAGATATTGGTTATGTGCTCAGTAGTACTGCAGTAGATTCGACACAAGCTCTGTGAAAGAAAATGTTACAGTTTCCAGTGCAGTTGATACCAGATGTAATGGGCTCATGTCACTGGTAAGTGTGTGAGTTTGCAGGTTAGTTGACGGAGAGGATGTTATTTAGACATAACCTTTCTCCTTTAACCGTGGACATGTTTGTATGTGCAATAAATCTTGCTTTGTCAATCAGTGCCATTTAAGTCAAGCTCATTTGATCTTAGTTTTTTTTCTTTAAAGGGGCAGTAGCACATTTTTTAGATTAAATTTTTTTCTGAATAAATATTAGTTACGCCAAACATAAAATCTCCAGGGCGTCAAACATCTCTGTATTCAACTTATTCATCTGTAGTCGTAGAAGAAATAATAAATTATTAAGCAAAATACTTTCGTTGCGATTTTTATGTGAACACCTTTTAATCATTTCGGGGAGGGAAATTGATTTGCATCTTAAACAATCATATATATATATATATATAGTGCTCTCATTTTAAACAGCTTCATTTGATAAAAAAAATTTCGTATCCATGCCATTAAATTAATTTATCTAAAAACATGCTGCTGCCCCATTAACAATTCAAATCGTTAATGTTTATTGTTCTTTTCATTCATTCCTTACAAGAATCAGATAAATATATAAAAATTAATTCATTTGACATTGATACGAAGTAAGGGTTATAGAATGACAATAATTACATATTAACAGTTGTTTTTTCTCACATTATTTACATCTTATTTATGTTATTTCTTTAAAAACAATTTAATTAATTTGAGCTAACAAAAGGTTTGTTTTATTAATCAAGTTTTTAAAAGTTTATGATAATAAGTAGTGGTATTTACTATGATGTCATAGAATAAATAAGGCTATCCGTCCAAAAGGTTTTAAAAATGTATTTTTAAATATTTAACTGAACTAATCCATTTTAACAAATCCATTTAATATATTATCTTCTATTAATCATTTATTTTATATTATTTCAAAACATCAGTTTCAGTTCTTGATGTTTTATGATAAATTTAGTAGGATTGTTACAGACTGTCATATCTGTCATATATATATATATATTTAAAAAAGGAGAGTAGGTTTCTCACGTGAAGTAAAGTTATATATAAGAAAGAGTAAACATCGGATGGTTCTGACTGGATCAATCTTCTTTAATACAATACGATGAATTCATTTCGACCAGTGTATCGGTCTTTTCAAGACCATATATATATATAGAAAAACACATTTGTTGAAGAAAACCAAGATGATTTATTCACAAGTACTTTCGACCATAAGGTCTCATCAGGTGATATATATATATATCATCTTGATTTTCTTCAACAAATTCAGGTAGATTTATTCTATTTTCTAGGAACTGTGTTCAAATTAGCAATTCTTTCATGGTATTAAAGTTAAAAATAGAAATTATGTCTCACTTTGATTTGATCGAATGGCTGAGTTTGAAGATAAGGGGAAAAAAACAATTCATTTAGTCAATTGGAAACTGTTTTCAAAACATCTAATTTTGTATTTTGACCTTCTTAGACCATAACAATAAGACGATTGTAACAAGACATTAGAATTGTTATTGTTTGATATGTTTCATGTTGTTATGCATGCCTGACCTCAGCACAAATACATACTACAAAAATCTGGAAACATTGTGTTTCAATGAATCATTGCGCCTCTATCGCCATCAAGATCCTTGGGGAAATACTGATTAGGCAGATCGATAACTTTTAGCTCAAAACAGGGTATCAAACTTATATTTTGATCTTAGTGATTTTAGCAAAATGAAATAATCTACTGAATTAGATTTTAAGTTTCTGATATCTGATGTGGTTATTTATGTGATGTTTTTGTGAAATCTCTTGCTATGGCCAGTATCTTGTGTGTGTATCAAGCATGATATTAATTGATAATTTATGACATTGTTTTGTGTTGACATAATGCATCCAAGGTCACTTAACAAAGGTCAATTTTGTTCCATGTCATATTTTTCATCTTATATCAATTTCACTATATCTGAATCAAAAGTTCGATAAATTGTAAAATCATCAATAGGTACATTGAAATCCATGAGGTAGAAATTATAATTTCATTAATACCATCGATATGACAATCCTACGGAACCACCATGTAATAAGATAATTGCATTATCCAAATAAGAGAGATAACAGTCCAGATGCAGTTACAACTCGTTTCATTTCTTTATTTAGACAGGTTTTACAACATTTTTAACTCATTAACCCTTTAAACCAACTGGTTGGTATGAAGGCATTGCCAGGGAAAGACATCCACTATCACTAAACTTCTCACAGAACTGCTGTTCCCCAAAAGCAAAAGTTTTGTGGTGAGGTAAATTGTTGCACCCTGGAAATCAAAGTTGCATAATAAGCAGGTTTTTTTATGCAGACCCTGAAAGTTTAAAGCCACTCCTTCTTGACCACTGCTTATTGACCGCTCCTTCTTGACCACTCCTTCTTGACCACTCCTTCTTGACCACTCATCCAGACCCCTCTTCCCCCATACCTCCTCCCCCCATTATCCTCCTTCCCCTCCCCCTCCTCCAACATTCTCAAACCACAGATGCTTTCTTCTCTTATGATGATGTGGATCGACGAAGCAAGTCGATTTTTTTTTAAATAGACAAATATTTATGACCGTGATCATCAAAGTTTTGAAGATTCCATATACTTCACCTCGTACATTCCATAATAACTAATCAGCAATTGATTAATTGGTCTCACTGCATAATGTCTTTGTAATTAATTTTTTCGTTTCTACAATTTAATATATATGTAAATATATATTTTGAATATATATCTTTAGTTTTGTTTTCACTGCAGTTTGACTATAAGTGACCAAAAAGAAGCTAAGAATTCCAAAATTCAATGGGCTCCACAGCAAAATAAATAAACACTGCCCTGATTTTCAACATTAAGAAGTTCTGTCGTTTATGATTATTTTTAAAGTTGAAAACTTGAGTGGTCCTTATTATTTTGTTGGCTATTTGTTCAGCTATTAAAAACTGCAAATTTATTAATCGAAAGGATTTTACTTTTTGAAGGATTTGAGTTTGAAATGTATAGTTTAGAATGGACAAGGTTTTGTTAAAATCTTTCTCATATATAATCATAGACATTTCATAGTTTGTAAGATGAAGATTTGTATTCTCTTGAGTACATCGAAGTGCACAGTCCAATTGACTATTTACAAGATCTACTTTTCACTGTGATACATGCACAAAATTGCTCAAATTTAATAGTAATGAGATGTACATATGAGAAGTGTTAAAAATGCACTTTGAATTATTTTTCTTTCAAATTTTTAAACAAACTCTTGCTTCACTTTATCACATTTGATTGACTTGCTTTTAACTGTCACAGCTTATGAGATAAGTAATTAATGTCTGTAGACTTAGCAATATGGTTATAAGATGTTTGTTGGTAACTTTTTTTTGTTGAAATGTACATACATGTGGTGTACATACAAAGGGTGCATATTGAAATATAAGAACCCTGACTTTCCATTCTCTATTATCAGATATAACAAATTATTTAGTTTTTAGCTCATCAGGTCTGAAAGACCCGATGGGCTTATGGCATGGCATGGCGTCCGTCCATCCGTCCGTCCATCCGTAAACTTTTCACTTTTTCGACTTCTTCTCCAGAACCAATGACTCTAGAGAGCTGAAATTTTATGTGCATATTCCTTGGCAAATAGGGATTCTAAATTGTAGATTTCGTGACCCCATGGCCCCAAATGGGGTCACAAGGGTCAAAACCTAAAAAATCTATTTTAATCTTCTTCTCCAGTTCCAAAAGGTCCAGAGAGCTGAAAAGTTGTGTGTAGACGTCTTGGCCAATGGGGATTATAAATTGTAGATTTTGTGACCCCATGACCCCAAATGAGGTCAGAGGGGTCAAAACATGAAAAACCTATTTTAATCTTCTTCTCCAGTTCCAAAAGGTCCAGAGAGCTGAATAGTTGTGTGTAGACTCCTTGGGCACTGGAGATTCTAAATTGTAGGTTTGGTGACCCCATGACCCCAAATGGGGTCACAGGGGTCAAAACCTGAAAAACCTATTTTCATCTTCTTCTCCAGTTCCAAAAGGTCTAGAGAGCTGAAAAGGTGTGTGTAGACTCCTTGGCCAACAGGGATTCTAAATTGTAGGTTTGGTGACCCCATGACCCCAAATGGGGTCACAGGGGTCAAAACCTAAAAAACCTAATTTCATCTTTTTCCCTAGTTCCAAAAGGTCTAGAGAGCTGAAAAATTGTGTGAAGACTCCTTGGACTTTGGGGATTCTAAGTTGTAGGTTTGGTGACTACTTGACCCCAAATGGGGTCACAGGGGTCAAAACCTTAAAATCCTACTTTCATCTTCTTCTCCAGTTCTAAAAGGTCTTGATAGCTTAATAGTTGTGTGTAGACTCCTTGGACAATGGGGATTCTGAATTGTAGGTTCGGTGACCCCTTGACCCCAAATGGGCAATGGGCCTTTTTTATTTGATTGTGAATAACTTTTAAGAAACACATTGTTGTTTTCTTTCCTCAACATAACAATTTGCAATGTCCCAATGTGCCCTAGTTCAAGCCCAAGTTACCCCTGGTTTGGAAAGCATTTTTTTAATTTTGGCTTGTATAATGCCAGGATGTTATAATGGAGCACCATTTATTACTTTCTGTAATGTTTTTTATTCGGGTAAGTAAAGTGCATTGAATGTTTTAATCATAACGATGTAAGGATGAAACAAGACTACACAACCAACTAAGTGCCATTATAGAGAAACTGTCGTTTTCTAATTAACTTGATAGGTAGTTACAAAATATTCAAGTATATATTTATTTTTGTGATTGATCTTTTAGCAGTACGTTAATAAATAAATGTATTATTTATGATTTCAAAATTTTACAAATCCCTAACTTTATTGTCCTATATAGTTTCATAAATAGATAGATAACTTTCAAAATTAGAAATTATTATTTTCAAATATACCGAATAATTGGTAGGAACTATTGGTATTCACACCTTTTCAGCTACATGAGGATCCTGTGGTAGCTCCTATGGTGACCTTGTGACCACTTATAGAATAATTTATAGATAGCCTGATGAGCTACAGAGCCAATGGCTCTATTTTTTTACAGAAGTTCTTGCCATTATTTTGAAGTTTTTGAGATAGAGACTGATACTCAGGATTCATTTTCCAATGAAAATTCTGCCACTAATGGGTGAAATAGTGCCAATGCGGCGCTAAACAACTCATTCGATTGAGTATGTAGTGACATTGTTAACAAACTTTAAAAAGGGTGAAACAGATTATTTGGAGGAGACATTGTGCCTGTTATGCTCTTCTGAAAATTGCAGACAGCTTTTCATGACTTAATGTTTTCTTTTCTTTTTTGTTTTTACCTCCAGCCTTAAGTCAGTTTTCCTCCAAATGATACGTGCGACAAGGATTTTCTTCGTTCTGACCTTAGTAGAATTTCCACTAACCAAAAATTCTTAAGTGAAACCTGCAGTAAAAGGGGCATTAGCATGTTTTATTAGGTAAACAAAATGATCTGGCAAAAACTAAAATAAAATTATTGAAATATCTTTACGTAAAAATGGCCGATAGTGATTTTTGCTTGATTACTGTCTCTACAGCTACAACTTATCAGGTTATTAATGAGATGTTTTGACTGCCTGAAGAAAACACTTTCGGCATAAACTATTGTTTATTGGGTAAAATTTGAAGAATTAGATCTTTACAAAACTTGCTACTGCCCCTTACTCATGTTATGAACATACTTCATTTGAAACATAAGAATGATAATTATTTGAAGATCGTTGATAGCATTATTACAAAAATGTGTGTATATATTATATGTTTATGATATTGTTGACTGTATACTAATACCTCTAGATATGTGTCATGATGCTTTTAATTTTGTTATGATACTAAAAAAGCGCAGGAAGATTTTATATGTCAATGTTGATCATGAGTGATTTCAGTAAATGATGTACTGCCAAATTTTTACCCAAACTCTGTTCAGTTTGAATAATTATAGACTAATTTCAACCATTATTTGGACTGGTATTGGGAGCTGGTTACTTGCTCAAATTTCAAATTGGGTGTATTGTTCCATCGATTGCTGCTATTTCTCATTAATTGGTTAAATACTCTCTGAAGGTATGAAATATGATCATTGTGTTTAAATTAGATAATTATTCAAAAGATTTGTATCCAAAATAAGTATGCATTCCCCTAGGTGAGAAACCTAGTAGCATTGTTTGCTTGTTGACGTATGTTTTCTTTCTCTGTAAATAGAATTTACTATCTGTGTTTCTTCTGCTTCATCTAGCACTGAGGTTCACTGATCTGGGCATTAACTTTGGCAAGAATTTCCTCAGGTAGATTTAGATTGCCATTTTGAAATCGGTTACATAATTTGCATATTACTTGCAGTTAATGTATGTGTCAATCGCTTGGATAGAATTTATTTTCATTCACTATCACAAATATTGATATTTCACTCATCTTCTGATGAGCCCAACAGTAATTCATTCTGTGATTCTTATCTCCAGGAGAGTTCCCACTCACCATGCCAGTTTTATGTTTAGTCTAGATGTCCAGGCTACCTTAGCGGACCCACATCAATAGTGTTTGTTTCATACTATTTTTAGCCCCTGGATTTCCATTAGATTGTTCTTGATTTGTACTTGATAATCATTAGCTCTAGGTGAAATGCAGTTCTATAGGGATATGTCTTTTATTCTGATCTCTCCTCTCCTACTCTATAAAACTGTTACATTTGCAAAAGTATGAAACTTTTAAAAATATTTCAAATTTAAGACATTTTGTAAGTTTATATACCGGGGTAACAAGATAAAAGCATTATTTGTAAAATAATGATTGAAATTTTAAAGGCATATCTTAGTTTTTATTGACCTTCCTTTATTAAACATTTGAGTGTTAAAAAGATAATTCCTTTTGAGTAGGTGAGTGCAGTTGATTTCAGAATAGGTTCTATTGTTAACAAAATTGAGTGATTTAATCATTATTAATTTGTGTCAACCCTTCACCTTAGGATTTGAAATATTCTAGAATAGCAAATCTGTATTTCGATATTTAGATATAGGAATTTAAATTTCAAAAATCACTGATGAGGAGTTCATTATGTACAAAGCCTTTGTGACCTGACTCCCTCAACCAACTTGCCTGACCTCGGCCTGTAGCCTCCGTGAGGTCAGACTACCTCAGAAGTCAGGTCCTAGAGTCCTTGTACTTCACATACTGACCGCATCATGAATAATTAAGTATATAGTGTTCGTTTTGTTGGAGTTGCTTCCTGTATCTTTGACACTCAGTTCTCACTACAAAGACGCATGGAGAGGAGAATCACAGAGGAATTGTGGGGGGGGGGGGGACTTTACTTGACATATCATATACCTTGTTTCAAAGGTTTTCTCTTTGATATATTTCAAAGTACCACAAATATATTATTTTATTTTGAATAAGGCATTAGCATTTCTATTTCCATTCCATTGTTGGATATATTGTTCATTTTCCATCAGGTTGGTTTTGTTTGTATGTTGTTAATTTTGATATTGTTATCTTTTGTTCTCTATTGTTTTACATTGTTTATTATCAGGTTCACAGTTATGTTTGAGAAATGGTGATAAATTGGTTATCAGTTATGGAGTGGAGCTGATCATCCGTGGATGTATATTATTTGTTATATGTACATGTAGTTTTGAGAGTTTCTGTATCAGCTTATTGTCGCTGATGATATATATTGTGTTGCTGACACTATGTGCCTTGTGAATAAAAAAACATCGAAGATACTTTGAGTTTTGTTGTATTTTATATGTTCACATGTCTAATATAAAGAGTTGCATTTCCCATGAGGATATATGTGGTTATATTTGACACAAATTTTAGTATGCAGGTCTTCTAAATGAAAGAACTTAAAATTGTCCTTGTGTGATTAAGTTCAAGTTCAAGTTCTTTATTTATTGGCCAAAGTCCAAAACAAACGGAACGTTACAATATGCAGCAGATGTGGGTGGTGGGTTCATTAGGAATATATTAATAAGAAACACATTGCAGAAGCCTAAGTTTACAAAATGACAGTTGAATTAAGAAGTTACAGTTTGTTAATAAACACTCATGATGTGGTAAACACATTTTTTTACGTGTCTGTGTATCTATTGTTGGATTTTAGTTTATGTAGAATTTAGAGACATAAGTGACAACTGACAAATAGAAAATGTTAGCACTTTCAAGAAAATTTTAAATAGCTTGATATATTCTTATCCAGATAGCAGTACACTGGTCATCTAAAGTAATATATATATCTATGTATTTTTATGAAAATTCCTCTGGAAAAACAGAAACTTATTTATTAATTGAGAAATGAAATCATTATTCAGACAGTTTTAGATTTATGAACCCTTGCACTCCTTTGTTACATAAACTCATCCAGCCATGACATTCATTGTTATGAAACAGTTGCATATGCAGGTCAAAATATAGATCCTCAATTATTGTTACGAAATCAGGGGTAATCGTTTATTATCAAAAATAAATTATTTTAATTGGCTGAATCACTATTGTTATACCAATCATCCATTTGTCAAAGAGATATATATAAGAATGAGTGTGCTCATTTTTTTAGAAAACATTTTTCTTAGATGTTTCCAATAATAGAAAAATGTGTTCCTCCTTGTTTTCAAATTCTGCCGTCCTTCAAGCTTTCGGAATAAAATTCACAAAACATTTAGCCTAAAAAATAAGTAGCTTTTCACTGCAGCTAAATCGAGTTATCTAATCTGGTGACCAAAAGAGCAAAATCACCTTGTATGATGGCTGCATCAGCTTTACTCTGTTGAAGTATATGGCATACTTACAGGGAAAGCCGCAAAACAACATTTTGAATCAATATTTCATTTCCACTTGAACTTTAAATAGCATATTTAATTTCCAGTTTGATTTTGAACAGGATATTAAAAAGAGGCATAGTTTTCTTCAGGATCATGAAAGTATGAATTATATACGAGAATCCATTCTAAAATGAGAATCTTTTCAGTTTACACAATACCTTACTGTCTCGGTAATTAACAAACAAGATCATTAAGACTGTCTAGCAGTCCCCTAAATGTTTTATTCTTTTCCAATATACCCGTGACGTGGCTTTAAAATATAGTGAATATTATATCATATTCTGAGACTATGTGTAGGCTTAATAACTGACTCCCTCATATTCCATAAACAAAATTCTTCTACCTCTGTAAACAACATTAAAGTGACAGAGAGTATGTTTCGTAAACTTTTTATGTGGGGTAAATAAGAGCAAAATTATCATATGACCTAAGCTAAGTTTGTATCACCTGCTAAGGATGTATCGTTATCTCTGAAATGCCCAAATTATGAAATTGTATCTAGATGATTTCAGTCCATAAAAACAGATTAAGAGGCTTTGCGTAGGCTTATTAACTTCTCACATTACACGAAGAAAACTCTGGCCTCAATAAACAACAGTAAAGTACATTTAGACTGCACAAGTCCTAGGAATAAATTTTCCATCTGTTGGAGAAAAATCTATATAATGATGGATAAAAGAAGTTGGTGGTATTTGACACTTTGTGATTTATGATCTATGTCAAAGTGACAATGAATATATATAAAATAATTCATAAATTTCTAAATTTTAATACAGACGTCAGAATGAAGACATATTATTAATTTTATTACTTCTTAGCAGTGTCACCTGAGCCGCAAGGCAGATGATACACTGGTACAAAGATGGTACATCAGACCGTTATATCAAGGGGTTGAAGCATACAACATATTTTTCTTGAATGTGTGATTTGGACACATTTTTGACAAATTTTGACTGTCAACAACAGATAAGCTTTTCACCATTTGAAAGGCTTTGACCCTGAACGTAAACAAAATGGAATATTCCATCTGGACAGAAATGTCTTTAATAGTGTTACTGACTACTTCACTCTAAAATATGATTGAAAGCCTGCAATACTATTGTGGCTATGCAGTGTGGTGAAGATGTGAGCATCTACTAGAACTAGGTAACCATGGATGATACTCCGCTGAAATTCAATCCAGCATTGCAGCTTAATATGTTGGAAAAACAAGTCTGTAAGTCTGTCATCGAATTTAAAGTAGAACACTGTATGTATCATCATACAATGTCATTTATATCTGTGTGTCATCGAATTTAAAGTAGAACACTGTATGCATCATCATACAATGTCATTTATATCTGTGTGTCATCGAATTTAAAGTAGAACACTGTATGCATCATCATACAATGTCATTTATATCTGTGTGTCATCGAATTTAAAGTAGAACACTGTATGCATCATCATACAATGTCATTTATATCTGTCTGTCATCAAATTTAAAGTAGAACACTATATGCACCATCATACAATGTCATTTATATCTGAAAATATGGAAAATATGAACCGTGGTATGTTTGTCATTGCGGTACACAGTTATGTTGTATCTTATGATGAAGTCTCATACTGCATGGACTGAAGCATTATAGATATTTATCAAATGGGATAATGCTTGGAGCAAGCGTTAAGAAGATAAAGCGTATGTGAAATGTTAAGTGTTAACCTGCTCTTTTCATGAGAGAAATAGAACATGCAAGTGGCTCTACTTTAATTCAATTTAGATGAGTTTGAGAAAAAACATATGCATTTGCAATTACTGAAGCATGCAAATAACCTGTTAACAAATTTTATGAATGTGAACATTACAATTTATTTTCTTAAAAAAAGATTTAACTGCACTTGTGTTTATTGGAGCATGAGAATAGGTTGTTGAACAATAGGATTTTTGATAGACATTCATAATAATATACATTAATTTTTCAATTCACACAGAGCAAGAGTGTTCTTGACTTTTATCCCACCTTCAGGGTTACTTCACAGCTGCACATTTGTGTTTAAATCTATAATTGTGTAGTTTTTAAAGGAAAAATATACTTACAGTGAATAGTGCTCACGGAAATAGAAATAAAATGAGTTTGTTTTCCTATCACACAATCAAGAAATGTAGTACTAAGATGTTGGAATAACAAAATGAGTTTCTTACAAGTATTTTGGCGATTAGGATAATAATAATAACTAGGTGCTTTTGTTGTGCTAGTATCCAGTATAGTTACTGCTCAGAAGAGCATTTTGAAGTCTGCACAAAACTGGGAACAGCTAAGAATATGATTCCATGAAGAGTTGGATCTTCAACTTTGAATGTACTCAGTTCTGAGATAGATTTTGTCTCCTTTGGAAGGCTTTTCCAGAGAACGGGGGCTGCTCTAGAGAAGCTGTGGTCACCAAAACGTGTTCTGCTGGGTTTTGGAACACTGAGAAGCTCTTGTCCTCCTGATAAATTGAATTTGTAATTGTAATGATTATTTCATATTTGTGTGCCTCTGTCGATGTATTACAGCAACTGTTACTGTTAAACCTTCATAGAGGCACAAAAAATGTAAAACAATCCTGAAATGCTTTCAATGCTTTCATCGAAACATTGTTATTGACTTATTCTTTCTGGGTGTAAAAATGACATAATTTTCTCTGTTACCTAATTTTCAAAACAAAAGTATGGGGAAATTATGACTACTGGGTAGCTGATATTTAGTATTTAAATTTCTATTGTGCTCCAATATACAAACTAATCACCACAAATAATTTTATTTCCATTGCTTTGAGTACCAAATTGGGTAAAATTTTATTTTGAAATGCATGTCTTCAACCTCAGAGATAATAAACTTGCAATACCTGATGATCTACAAATTAAGCCAATAGCTCTAGTTTTTAGTTATCAACTTGAGCTCACCATTCCTCACTAAACACTTGTCTAAACTATCAGTGAGCCTTTAAAGATCTTCAAAAACATTAGATAAAATTACTAAGAAGTCCCTTCTGAAAATAAAGACAAGAGATTTTGTTCATAATATCACAGACCATTTATTCAAAACAAGAGCATAAAAATCTTTATATAAATTATGTACACTATTTTCCAAAGCATTAATTTTCAAATACAATTAATAATATCATTATTTGGAGAAGAAATACAGTAAATCACATGAAGAGGGAACAGGTCACCGTTAAACATAAGTCTGTATTTTAAATTATAAAATTTTAAACTTGCAAGTGTACTTCTTACAAATTATCAAAATTTAGAATTTGAATAAATCAATCAGAATTCTTATAACTTTATGATTCATAGTGTACATAACAATAATGAAAATGACGAAGTTTCACCAGAAAAAAAATCTATTCCTCTTTAAATTTGTATGATGAGCATTCACCATAATAAAAATCAATGTGCCTAAAACTCAAAAATAATTCATTCATGGTCAACCTAATTTGGAAAACATGAAATTTAAATAATGACAAAATAATATCTGAAGATTGTGTCGACATTCTTTAACAGCTTGTAACGAAATGTATTATTCAGTGTTAAATCATAGAAGATATCTTGAATTTTATTGTCCTCATCTGATGCTAATTTTCAAGTCAGTGTCACAGATAATCATTACTTATCATCAGTATAAGACCAACCTGATTTTTCATATTTAGATATTCTGTAGTTCACGGGATTGACCATATGATGCTTTAGACATGAACATTCGGCTGCTCCTCAAGTTTTTTGTTGATAGAAAGTCATGATGGCAAAGCTGACCAAGTACAGCCATGCACTGTACGTATCTCAGCAAGCAAGTATTTTCATGTAAGATCTTCACATGCATGTACACATCCATCATGTTCTTAACATACTAAACAGCTGGTACTGTAGAGTGGTCGAAACATTTAAACAAGTAGCAACTTTCACATACATGTACAAATAAAGTTCGGATCACAGTGCTAAGATAGAGCCCGTTTGCACTGCTTAGAGTTCACTGACTGGTCAAGCCTTCTGCTGGACCGGCACTGCAGTTCCTGCGACAGATGGTCCGCGGTTGTTCTGCATTTCTCTCTTGCCCGTCCTCTGTCTTATCAACTCCGCCATTCCAGGAAGACGGGAGAAATAATTACGAGCAAGTGTGTGCTTTTGTTTGACTTTCTGGATAAATACTTGTCCATAGCCCTGGAATTGTAAACTTTGGTTTAGATTTATGAAAAATAAATGTTAATGTCATGCATTCAAATAACTTCATAGATTTGTCCAATTTGTGATCCAAGGGAAGTAACTCTTAGTATTCATATGTTTTCTTGAATAACCAATGTCAGAAGGAGACTTACAAAATATGTTATGCTAGTGTTCCATACCTCCTCAAGACTGTGAAGCCTCTCATGGGCGGACGCCTCGTCCTTGGTGAGGAGGACACAGTTCCAGGGGGACCACTCATCATGCTTCTCCCAGCGCACCAGCACCAGGTCGTACAGGTCCTCCCACGCACTCAGGATGCTCTGGTTGTTCCAGATGTTCTCAACCAGGTACCGCAGGTCGCTGTCCTGGAAAAGCACAGGAATTGTTTTGTTAGCATTGAATGAGTCAATTATGACAGTGTCAGACATCCAGCAAAGGTACTGTTGCTGGTGATCGTACTTAAGATATAAATATAAAACGATTATAACTATATCATACTTAAAATGTGAACCTTGGCTAAATAACAGAATTGCATTGTGCTCAAATCAACATGTACATAAAACAGTTATCAAAAGCAAATATAATCTAACAGTCTTCATTGATAATCCAACCTTGTCACTCTTTGACTTTAGCCAAAAAGTAAGCAGAATAAGTTAGATGATCTGTTATTGTAGGTTTCCGAAAGATCCAATGATTTGTTGACACATTCAGCACCATTGGTTTTAAATTTGATATTGTAAAATATATAAACCTTAAAAGAAACCCATAAATATAAACCTGCTGTGAAACACTAACCATATTTGTTTAGCATGAAAAGATAGATTTTGATAATTTGATAATCATATGTATACCTGTAGCAAGAAGGCAATTTGAGAATCATCTCCATAAGCGTCTTCAGTTTTACGCAGAGATTTGAGCATGTAGCGGAAGTGGCTGAAGTCTTGTCTCACACGTGCGTCATTGTCAATCTTGCTGCACTTGCGACACTTGCCCACATAGCGAGAGTTAGACGACAAGGAGAACTCTGTGGAAGGGAGGTAACTGTTGCAGCTTGAGCAGAAGTAGATGTTCTTCCGGAGGATGGACGGATCTTGTGGAACCTGTAAACAGGATAATAACACTTAGAAAATCAGTGGAGCACTGCGAAGATATCAAAATATGAAAAACATTAAAAAGTTGAAATTTCTTTTAGATTTAACTATAAGCCAAGACCAAACCACAACAATTAACAGTAATGCAATTGATGATTTAAGTTGATTCACCAAGTACTTAAAACAAAGGCCTGAAACTGATAAATTATGATTTTGGTGTTCAAAAGTATTAATTGGAATCAGTGCCAATAAATTTCTGGCCCATCATTGTGCAGATAGCAAGCTTGAGCTAGAAAAGCTGAATATCAAAGCTGGTACATCAAAATGTTAATGATTGCACAAATTTTTAAGACCTGCAGAAAAGGTTTTCAAATCCATGTAAGATTCAAATCCTAGAGCTTTTGATCTGTGGCTCCTTTCATTAAGCAACTTTTGCTAAGGTTAATCCTAAATTCATTTATTTAACATTACATTAATGCTACCACAGTAACATGTTTAAGTGAAAGCGGGTACAGCTTGGTGAAAGTTTTCAATTGTAACATAACTTAAGTGTACACTTGATTTGATTTTAATCTTCTACTTGGTCGGTTTGAAATTATTTCCTCTGCTAACTAGAATGAATACAAGATATGTAAGTTTCAAACAAAATTTGCAAACGCTGAAAAGCAATGAATCAGAGAAATTTTACCACTGTAACTCTTTATCCGATTATGAGTAATATGCGGCTCTCTCACCTTGAGCAACTTGGCCGCTTCTGGGTTGAATGTCGGAGTCTTGATATACTGGAGGAAAAGCGTGGCAATCCTCTTCCTCAGTCCGTCCAGGTTGTTCTCCTTCACACCCCTCATCAAGAGGTCTGCCTCGCGGTCGATCAGCTCAATGATCTCCTGGGTCAGCTTGCAGTCATGTTCCTGCATGGAGCAGAAGCTTGTGAATACTCGGGTACATGTCCACATTGCTGGAAACTTGTCATGTTTTGATTGATCACACCAATCAGCTTTGTTCCTGCGTATATTTTCCTTGATGACCCCAATCATTATTGTATAGAGAGTCAAAGGCTTTAAGTTGTGCTCATTTAGATTTAAAATAAAAACAATGACTAAAAATGTGAACTGACCTTATTATTGGTAATTACAAATTAATTTACTTGAATTACAGTAAAAACTCTGAAACAACTGAACCCAGTAATATTACACTGAATTTGGTTTAACATTGAGTCACAGATCAGATTAGAGCCTTATGAATCAGTTTGATTAATGGTTAATCTATCATTGATTTAAAGATACTTATAAGGCAGTAACCATTTCTTTATGATGAACATACTTGCATAAATAAAAGATTGTCAGCCCCTTTGATTTTAGCCCAAACATTGCTGGATGAGACTACACCATCTAATTCTAGACCCTTCTCAGTATGTTACAGTGCTGAAAGCTCTGACCACCTTCCCACTTGTCCACGAGAGCTAGATCAGACATCACTAACCTTGACAGTGTGCTTGAGTGTGAGTAGAACGTCCAGTCTCTCATCTTGTGTGAGATACTTCATGTTAATGCTGTTGTAGATATCACGCAACTCACGGGCGCGGATTGTGTAAGGAGTGTCCATTTCTGTCGTCTTTCCATCCTGAGCTTTCCATTTCTTAGGTGCAGAAGCCTTGAAATACATAAATATTATTATTATTCCAAAAATATTGTCAACAAAAGAGTTCATTTTGAAACAATTACTTTTCAATATGCATATATACATACCTTCTCAAGAAAGCTTTGTATGCGCTGTTCCTTGCCTCCAGTGCCTGCTTCAATCTTGTGCCGGTCTATAGCAGCCAGCAGCTGGGTCTCCTGCTCTAACAACATACACAGAGCCGCCTTCCTCTCAGCGCCATACAGGGTCGTGTTGATACGCTCCAGCTCCTCGTTGCGCCATTCTGTGGAATTATGGGACATATTGAGATTGAAATAAATATATGTCTTTCAATGTGAAAAAAAATTCAGGCCCAATGAGTGTTGCTTCCTATCCTGAGGAAAGAACAAATATTTTGGATACTTTTTGGTGTTTTATGCAGAAAGTTGCAATACAATCCAATTCAGACAAATAGGAACATCACAGGTTTTTATCACAAAAATTACAAACTTATTGCTTGATAATAATTATAAGCATTAAATTGTCTGAAAAAGCAAACTTATATACATTACAAAATAGTATAATGCTACATGAATCGTTAGTCTTTTTCACTCACTTTCAAGGGCATGATACAAGAGATCAAAGTCCTCCTTATTCTTAGGATTCATTCTTCTTTCAAACTCCTTCTTTATTCTGTCTTCCTTCTCCTTCTTCTTCCTGATCTCCTGCTCCTGCTCCCACTCTAGCCTTGTCCGCTTGTCCTCCCTCAGCTTATTCACGTACCGCTTGGCCAGCCAGCGCCGGTAGTACTTCTGGATTATTACTGTCTGCAAAACAAATAATAAACTTATGATAATGCCAAATAGCTTGATTAACAGATATTCAGAATCTATCAATTCCAAAATATCAAAATTTCTATGTCAAATTTCAGTCTTTAGGGACTGAAACATCACTCAATTACATTTATATGTTGAAATTCCCATCAACTAATAAAACTATGATTTTGTTCTTATTTTGATTTCTCATTTATGTAGCTGAATACATACCACTTCACTTTGTTCATTACCTGATACTGAAAGAATTGAAAGTCCATTTATAGCACCAATTGTTAATTGCTCTACATACCAACATTTTTAAAGATAAGAATCGGCTTATAAAAAGAAAAATGACATTCTAATAACATCAACAGAACATCAAGGATGCATTGATGCATTAATCTGTGATCGGTAATAAATATCCAAACAATCGTACCTTCCTCAACAGCATTGACAGATGGTTGTCTGCTGTTGTGTATTTCCCAGGAATGAGGAGTCTGTCCTCAATATTGGACATATACACTCCAATCTTTGTCATCTGAGTTGATGTGTCATTCATTGTTTGTTGTCGTTGGTGGCGCTGTTGAACTGTTTGGGTGTCACGGCAGTTTCGTTCCACATTTGAAACTGGTCTTGGTTTAGACATGGTCTGAGCTGATGCATTGTGGTATTCTACACCGGTAGTCTTGTGACGAAACCCTCCCAGAAATGGTTTCTTCCTCGTTGCACGTTCAATTTCTACAACTATATCTCTTGGTGCACCGTCATCTGAAAATGAAACAAGCTACCATTTTATTAACATGGAATAATTGAATCAACCAATAACTCTGACCCATATGGATTCAAATATCAAGATATTTTGTGTTAAATGTTAAAACAATTTAGAATGAAACAGTAACACACCTCCCTGTACTCTGACGGTGATGACATCAGGCATGTGGTATTCCTGTCGGGGTCTGTAGGGCTTGATGGGGGTGTTGACGGGGTCCGCAGACTGCATCTCTAACTGCACTGTTCCGTTAGGACCCACACCCAGGTCTGCTAGAGTAGCCCTGTTGTTGATATCCTTTCCTGTGGATGATGCAGTATTTGTCAGAGAACTAGATCTACCTACCATCCATTTGGACTAACCACTAACAATTCTGAAAGAACTAGTTTCAAACAGATTCCAGCTATTCATCTATTCATATCGAGGACCCCCTTGTACTTAACTACCATTTATCACACTATATTAGCCGAGCATAATTTCAACTAGCCATGGGTGAAAGTACTTGTGTTATTTTTTTAAACTCTGATTGTCATGTAATATTTTATTTTCTAAATAATTAAAATCAACCAGAAGTGATAATTCATAAAATTTGGTATATGGTAACATTCAAACAATTTTATTCTATTAAATATTAATTTTAATTTAAATTCTATCAAGTTATTCTAATATCATGTGCATATCAGTGCCATATTTATTTCAATATGTTTCCCCTTATAAATCAAAAAGCTATTTTGAAATGATTCACTGCATGTATAATATTCAGAAATTATCCGAACCAGTCTGTGTCAAGAATGGTTATTATTTACAGGCAAAATGTGGAACACAATAAAGATAAGCTACATACCATCGTGCATGATCATGAGGAGGTTGACAGGCATCTTGAGTTCAGTGGAGAAGTGATCCTTGATCTGCTGAAGAGTCTGACCCAGAGTGCATGCTATTGTCACCACCTGACCGCTCGGCATGAGCACAAACTTCACTGAAATGTTGGAATGAAAACAACTGAGACATACAAGGAAACAAAACTTCACTCACTATATCTGTTGCCAATGATCAAGGGAAATAATGAAGAGCCATTCAAATTTATCTTAAAAATAAATAATGGTTACTGACTATTGCTACATTGATTTATACATATTGCTGACTATTGCTTTGGTTGAAGAGACATCATAAACAATCATATCTACTGAAAAGAAACTTTGGTCTGATGTTGTTGATATGGCAACATTTAGATTTGGCATATCTAATATATAAATATCAGATAAAACATTTTTTTGAAATGTAAAACTACATATTGAAATTTAGCACCTTTTTAAAACATTTTATCAGGTGAAAATCATCAGAACAATGATAATACCTGTGGCTGTTGCATCAAGGTTGATTGTCCTTGCAGGAGTTTGTTCTATGGGAGTTTGAACTTTCTCTTCCACATTCTCAGCAGGCTTTGTGCCTGTTCCAACTTCAGCTACAGATGGGGGTCTAGCAACTTCGGGCTTGTCTTCCAATTCTTGTTTATGCTCTGTCTTTTCTACTTCTCCAGAATTATCTTCTGTTTGTTCTTGAGGTTGAGGCTCAGATACTTCCTGCTCCTGAGTTTGATCATCTGCCTCCTTTTCTTCAGTCTTAACTTCGGCTTTTACTTCTTCTTCAGATGTCTTCTGTTCCAAAGTTCCTCCAACTTCATCTTGCTTTGGTTCTTCACCAACTTTCTCTTGTTGATCAGATTCTTTTTCCTCTTGGGTAGCCTCAGCATCCTTGGTTGCCTCAGCTTCTTTAGTTGCCTCAGTCTCCTGGGATGCCTCGGCCTCTTGAGTTGCCTCAGCCTCTTCGGATGCCTCAGCCTCTTGAGTAGCTTCTGCCTCCTGGGTTGCCTCAGCCTCTTGAGTAGCCTCAGCCTCTTGAGTTGGCTCAGCCTCTTGAGTAGCCTCAGCCTCCTGGGTTGCCTCAGCCTCTTCAGTAGCCTTAGCCTCTTGGGTTGCCTCAGCCTGAGTTTGCTCTATATCCTGAGTAGCCTCAGTCTCCTGCTGTTGAGTCTCAGGTACAGCTGTTTCTGTCTCCTGAGGTGCAGTCTTCTCAGACTGTTCCTGCTCCATTGGGGTTTCTTCTTTATCAGCCATTTTGTCCTAAAAAGTTTAATCGACAAATTTATTCAACATTGCAAACAAACCATTGGCTTCTGGCATATTTAAAAATGTTTTTGTGGAAGGAAGTAAAGCAAAATAGAAAATTATCATTAAAACATGATTACAATTACACAACAGTTGAGGATTTCATATGGCTTTTTATAATTTGAAAAGATGAGTACAATTAAATAAACAAGCAACAGTTAATACAATGGTTAGTGGATGTATATTATTTGTTAAACTTTTGATCTAGTGATAAAATTATTGCTCTCTGTACATTGCTAAATTATTTAGATTTTGACACTTTCACTTAAGAAACGGATCTTTCTGTACTCTGTTATGATGGAATATCTAATGATCACACGTTTCAATACAAATATGTGCATAATTATGATCATTTAGAAGAATTCCAACGTAAATTGTTTAACTAGTTCTAAATCTGTAGCCTAAATTGTTTTGTTGTTTATGTCATGATAAATAATGTAATTACAATGCACCTGTCCTGAAAATATTAATTTGAATTGAAAGTATCATAATCAAATATGATTTTCCATATAAACGATAACGGAAAAATCCGATGAATTACCATTAAGGAGGAAACTAGGTCCGATATTCGACTCAAGGAGACATGTCAGAATTCAGGCGAGCAGCCATCTTCCCAGCTTGTTGTGGTGACTGCTTAGTTACCACGCACTTGCCTATGCTGTTATGAGAGAAGCACTCCTATTAGTCCAAATGGGTATAGCGACCAATCACAGCACCTCTATCAAAACGGATTCGGAGTAGTGTTAGAACGTTATGGTTGCCTCTCAAGAAGCTTCCATAACAACGCTACGAGAGAAAGGCGCATATGTAAAATAGGGACAAAATGTAGAGTTTATGCAAGTTCCTTACGTAAAAAACTGTCCTTCCATGTTATTGGAGTAGCCGTACCTTCATTTGAGCGCTAAAAATTACCAAAACAAGGTAATGTCACTATTTCATTAACCGATCATCGATGTGTTTTCGTTGATCTTTTTATCAAACTGTTCTTATGACTTTGATTCATATTTCATAGAGCCTATTGACATCTTTATCTTTCAGATTAATTATATAAAAAAATCAGAAATGATACATTTCTCAACATTTGTAACATGTCAATCTCTTTCTTATATCAAATAATTGATTAATCTGATGCTTGATATTTTAGAAAATCGGAATCATGATAATGATCAGTGATAGAGGCTTTTTCTTTTCATAACCCATAACCTTCTAAGATGTATGTGTTGTTTGAAGGATTGCATGACCCAATCCAATAATGTTACCTCTGACTAAGACCTGACTTTGAATAATTAATTATTTCTACGATGCTATGAGACATTCTTCAATAGGCCTAATACAGTGTTGTCGGGTAAAGCTTAGACCTAAATTTCTGTCGCCTAATGCTCTATTATTGCCAGAGAGCCGCAATCTATCTGTCTGATGACATAATGTTTGCTAGTAATATTGTCAGTTTTAACTAATCTGTCATTTTTGTGTGTCCCTCATTCATGAACATGTTTCATTTCTAAAAGCTAGCACCCAATTATCTACAGCTGTGTCGGGTGAAGATACGCGGAGGTTAAAGATACGCACTTACACAAAACTTTTCCTAGTAAATCAGGATGAGTGTTATAGCTTGTAATACATTCATGTCTTTGCATCTTTAGTAAATTTGGAAGATATCATGAAGTTCTTAAAAAGGTTAAAAGGACTTAAATGGTTATAAGTGTCACAAAAAACTGAGCAATTTGTAAAAACTGACAAAGTTCCTTGCAAACATGTCATCTTCATATTGATCAAAACATTGGGTTATCCTCACCCTAACTTCAGAAACCAGTTTTTAAAAATCTACTAAAATCAAGATAATGGAAATGTTTGGTGTATTCAAACACTTTCTGTGTGTCTTTAGCCTACACATGCCGACCTATGAAATAGGGGAGAAGTCGTTTGAAAACTTTCAGTGTCACTGACAAAAACACTTCACCATGTATCTTATACTTTACATTAATATTTTCAATGAAACTGTAAACTTTAACAATGACATTGTTTTTATCCAATATATTTTTTTTTCTCGGATGAATGATCATGTATCACTTAGGTGTGTAGTTTTACCCGACAGCACTGTATGCATTTTGCAAGGTTAAGTTTTATGAGAAAGTGTATTTTACCCATCTTGTATCTTTACCAAACACGGCTGTACATGTTTGTTTCAAATTTCTTCAATTTCATCAAACTTCAGAAGCTATTAAATCTAATGCAGTGGCTACTTATCACATTTAAGAAAAACATTAGATTTGATATTTGATTCAAATTCTTTTATGTAAGATTAATAAGTGGGAATCTTATGTCGCAATCTTATCATATTGTTCATTGACACTGCAATATAAGATCATTAAATATTTTAAACAACATAATACATATGATTCACTTTGGTATCCAATATTTTAAGAAAATTACAATAATATATTAAATTAAACAAGCTTTGACACAATTGCCTATAAATTTTGTTCTTTTCTTTAAGATGGCTGCTCCAAACAATAATTACAATGACATGACTAACAGTCGTGAATCATCCAACCTGACCAGCAAGCAGTTGGGTCCTGTTCGACAGAGAACTAAAATAGGAGGTATCGGACCGGATGGCTATCCGCGTCTACCACCGATCAAACGACCAGCAGTGTCAAAAGAAGATCCATATGCCAACAGCAAACTAATGAATTTTAGATTAGCCAATCACAAGCAAGCTCTCCTTATGCAGATTTTGTGAGTAAAACATCCTCTCGAAGGGTTCTTAATTTCACACTTTTGGTTCTCAAATGCTGGAGTTGTGTATATATAATGATATATCCATGTCTCATAAGAAGCATTTTTTGATGAATATCAAATCTGTTATTCAGACACAATAAGTTTAAATGTTGGTTTTGAATTTTGCTAAGACAGCGTTGAAATATTTCTAAGTACTGTGCAATCCAGACGTATTGTTAGACTTGCTTTATATGGATTGAGATCAAAGAGGTAGCTGATAGACTATGAACCCAATAAACAGGATTACTAAAAGAGAAATCTCATAGAAAGCTTTTAATTCAAATTTTTTAAAAAGAATAATATAAGTAACTTAAACAAGGACCTCATGTAATTACAATTATTCATTTCATAAGTGATATTATTTTGAATTCTTCAGACAAGACACAGCCATGAAGGCAATTGACGAGACAAAAGATGTAGTGGAACTAACCCCAGATAAGCCTCCCAGTCCAGATTATCCAGTAGAGGTATGAGTTTTCTAATAGTACATTTTCATCAATCATTGAGTTATTTATTGTTCTTGCAGTGTTTCTAGAGGGGTTATAGGGCCATTGTCACCTTTAGTTGGGTACTAATGTTTCAGACCTTTTGTAGTTATATCAAATGAGTGAGGTGAGGTGTGGAAGAGCACAATAGCAAATCCAGCTAATGCTGACAGGGTGGGGGAATCATATAGTCTCCATGGAATTTCAATTTTGTTTTCTACTGAAATAATAGTAGCAACTGTGAATGAAGTGAAAGCAGCATTGAACCAAAACTTGCCACACCAATTGCAACCATTGAAATTTGAAAGTCTCAAAGTTGAAAACTCACCAAAATGACAAATGACACAACCATTTTAATCACATGGGAGTAAGGTGCAACACAGACTTATGATTTATAGAAGATGAAATGGTTCAAGATCGTATTACTATCTCCAGTTGACTCTTATACCTTTGATGTATAAATCATCTCTCAGTAAAATACATCAAAGTTCACTAAAACATCATTGTTGATTATGTGCTACCTCTTTCAACTTGATCAGAATAAAAGAGCCAAAAGCAGGGATGAGCAGATAGCGGTATGTAATAAGGGTGCTCACGGTTGTGCTACACATGTGTTAATGTTTGTTATGTTGTCAGACACTCTTTAGCACCTACATGTATTGTCAATGGTTAGTCTTGAATTGATGTAAGCATATCACACCCTAAGAAATAAGTATTAGCTCATTTTCGTATTATTGTATTTGAAATTGATCATGTTTCAAGTAAGAGAAAAATAACTTCATTGAATTTTTCATTTTCTTAAAGATTTTAATTATTTCAAGCAACATCACACAGATTATTATGTAGAATACATATATATCTACTGATACTAATCTCACTACTTTAATTAACAAGCAGACAGAGTCCTTTTGTTCACTTCAGTTTATTTTTAACATCAGCAATTGAGCATTTCACCAATATCACTCATTTCACTCATTCACCAAATTCACATTGTACAAATTTCACTTTTTTCATTCATTCACCAGAGTCACATTTTGCATACTTCACTTAACTCACTTTGCATTAAAACTGAATATGATGTTGTAAATATCAAAAGATTAATGCATATTTTTAATTTTTCTCCGCTATTACACCTCATTTCTTACCTGTCATCCCTCTATTCACCTGTCCTCTCTATACATCTGTCCCCCATTTATCTACCCCCCCTGATCCTATTCCCTCCCGTTCCACACTGTGTCTGTCCCCCTCACAGATGATGAGCCCAGATCGACGTCAAAGGGTAAGTAATGTTTTAGGGGATATGTCCATCAGTTTGTGTCAATATTACAAGAACAATAACTCACTATTGCTTTGAACTGCAAAATCAATCAATTCCCTTTTGATGGTAAGTCAAATTGGGTAGATATTTCACATTTTTACTGTCTAAAATATACTGACCGTAATAATAGAGTTAAACTTAAAACTAACATTTTGAAATTAAAATCAATTCCTTTACAACAGAAGGTAAGTACAGTTTTAAAACTATCTATGTGAGAAAAAGCAGGCCTTATCTTGCACTGAAAGTGTTTGCATTTGCTTCTCTTTTCACCCTGCACTTGAAACTTAGGAGTAATCATGCTTCTTGGTAATAGTTTGCCTTGTATGTTATTTGTATGATTGTCATATCAATGGCGGTCTTGTATGTTAAGAACATAATTAATTCATTTTAGTCAATTAGAAATTTATGAATTGTTTAAGATTGTATATATAGAAGGAATATTTATGAGGGATATTTTTTTCAAAGAAATACTCTAAATTCATATCTATTACATCTATTACAAAGTTACATGAATGAATATTGAAAGAATCAGAGAGGCTTTGAAATTGTGGATAAAATATTAGAAATATTATATATATATATTCTGTTTGTCTAATAGCTGTAATTTCTATAATAGAATATAAACTTTGTCAGCTTATATAGTTATTTGTTTGAAACAAATTATGTTAATAGTATTTGAAGATATTTTGTCTTATTGCAATACATCGATGTATCATGTAACCTCAAGATATAAGTATCTTTATATATTGTCTAAATGTGTTGATACTATTGATGAATTGTGACACCACTATTAATGAATGCTAGATTAGTATCATAGCAACAAATTATAAAACATGATTCACGTGACTTGAGCTTTGCTTTGGTACCTAGTCCTAGATAAAAGCAAAAATGAATACATGAACATTTTACATATTCATTATTATTATGATGTTCATTAAATGATCAAATTCTTTGGAAATTTTTTTTTTTGATGAACTGTATCTTTTGGATCTTCAAGATATTTAAGGTTCTCATTCTTTCTACATGTCATGTCTTTATCATAATCAATTCTTTTTAATATCAAAACAATGACATGTCAATTTTGTGTGAACAACATTGTCGTGTTGTTGTTAATCTAAGTGAATGTCAGTTTAATTTCAAGGTCAGTTTCATAACTTTCATGACAAATGAAAGTATTAGGACAACGTCATGTTGAAACTTTTGTTAGATTTGTTTCTCATTGCATGTGTTACCATGTTGCATTAACATATTGTCAACTTTCAGTCAATATCACATTAGTTTCAAATAAAAATGTTGTCAATGTCTACAGCTGAACTACCACTTCCTGCGATCATGTGTGGAAAGTGGTCCCATTACGCCCATGCAGTCAGAATGGTCGTCCCAGATTCTGAGGATGGTGCCAGAACATCTTCAGCAGTCCAACAATCTAAGGGAATGTATAAAGGAACTCTTTGATGAAATCAGAGAAGATTACTATGGAAGCATGAAGAAATCCATGGGTATGGATAATAATGACCTTTTCTTGTATTCTTCCTCATAATGATCATTCACTAGTCCTTGTTAACAATGATATTTAAATAGATTCTGTCAGAAGAAGTATTGTGGCATTTTTAACTTCATACCATTGAAAAAAGATGACACCTGCCTCGACCTGGTCACTATACAGAGATTGTCATGACAAGCATATAAGTACACATGTACATGTATCATATACTTTGCACATTATGTTCAACTATTGTTTCAAATGTCTTTTTTCAATTCGTTTGTGATAATTGATCCTTTGTTACTCTTCAGTTCAACATGTATTGGTTAAGCCAGAAGTGAAAGGGCTAGAACTGGAGTCAGCGGGTCCCCCACCTTCAGAACCACAGTGAGTTGGCTTTGTCTTATTGTATAAAAATTTTCTTTATGTCCTACTACAGAATTGTAACGTGTATCCAGCTTGAAAATCTCCAGGTATGTATCAGCAAAAGGATGCAACTAGACAAAAGTTTTGACCTGTTTGAATTTTGCTGAAATGGACAAATATACCAAGTCATTGACCATAATGTTTGTTTTATTCTTAGTATAGCACTGTGCAAAAAAATCCGGAAACTTTAAACTTCACATATTTTAATTTTCACGTTTTCCATTTAAATAAATACAGACTCATTTGAAAGCTTGGACATTCGTAAACGTTGTAAGTTTACATTAATAGTCTGTTAAAGCTCCTTGTCGCTCAATGCACTGGGTCATTCGTCGCCTCATACTCCCGATTAAACTGTCTTATGGTTTCCTGAGAGAGGTCCGTCCATGTTCGACAGATTGCATCTCTCCATCATCCAAGATTTCCTGGCTGTAACTTTTCCACAGCATCCTTCATTAAGAGCCACACATTCTCAGTCGGATTCAAGTCAGGGGAAGCGGCCGGAAAATCTATCACAGTGACGTCATTGTCACGAAACCATGCACGGGTGAAGGCCGAGGGTTGAGGACGAGCGTTGTCTTGCTGGAGAATGAAAGGGACACCACTTTCACCGATAGCTGACTCCAACAGTCCCTCCCGGAGAATCTGACAGTACTTCTCTGAGTTGATGGTTCCCTCAACAAAGATCAGAGGGGTAACGCCCATTTGTGAAATGCCACCCCATACTGTTAGTTTCGGGGAAAACTTCGGTACCATTTTGAAGGACTTCCCACCAATAGACCATCTTTTATTAGTTATTCGATAAAACTGAAAGACAGACTCATCTGTAAAAATCACATTGGTGAAGTTTGCATCAAGTTTGTTGTGACACCACTGAAGTCTTTTCTCCTTGTGCACGTCGGTCATAAGAGGAATCTTCTTAGGCACAGATTTCCATATTCCAATGTCTCGCAGCGTTCTGTTTACTGTCCACTGAGATACAGAAGGACCCCCTCTTCTTTCAACTTCAAAAGCAAGTTGTTTTGCTGACCACATCGGATGCGACAAGGCGAGACACGACGCCGGTTGTTGACATCGAAAATCGGCGGACGGCCTGATCCAGCTTTACGTGTCACGCCGATGCCTGCTTCAAATTTCTTCAAATTATCATAAATTGTAGACAAGGGAATACCTGTCTGGGCATGACACTCCCGGGCAGACTGAACACCTGCATTATACAAATAATAAAGACGATTTCTGCGGTCAATTTCAGCCATGACGTTTGAACACGGAAGTGTCGTCTGCTTAGGCGTCATCACGTGACTTTTGCATAAGAGTTATTTGACCCTTTATAGTATTTAGATAAGTTCTAGCTCAAATAAACTAAGAACGAAAATTTCCGGATTTTTTTGCACAATACTATAATATCCTAATGTTCACAATGTACACCTTGTACTTGTCTATATAAGCTCATGTCACAACAAATATAGACCCTAAAGCTATTTGCAGTTGTGCAGACAAACTGTTTTTGTTAATGATTAGTCCATATGAAATGTTTTTGCTTCTCTTCACAATGTGATTCTCTCCAACAGAGGTCTAGACTTCTCTCGACCATGGCACGACAGCTATGTTGAGAATCGTGAGACTATCCGCACCAACTTGCATCTGTTGCACCCCTCCATGCAGGACGTCCTCAACAAGTGTCAGACAACACTCGGCAATATGATCCTTGTCGACGTTTCCACTTACAGGTCAGTCTGAGTTTTGCTTCGAACTTGGTAAGTGATATGTTTTCACCATCGACCGTATAGTTTGTTCTTTACCCCTTACCTGATAGTCCAGGATCTGGCTGGCTGTCTGTGGCCAGTAGATTATTCACTTTGTGAGTTTTTATGAGTTATTCTTGTAAAATGGTCCAAAAAAATGGTTTGGAAATAATTTATTCAGTAGATAAATGTTTTCATGGGTCTAGTAATTCAAAACCAGAATAAGCATAGGCAGATTATGAAGATGGCTGTACAAATGCCTATAAGATTTTTAGCAACTAAATGAACATAATTAGATAGACGAGGATGTCAGCTCATGCCAATGTTTATTACCAGGGCGAGTGGACAGATGGAGTTTGAGAGCCTGAAGAACAACGTCATCCTGGACCTGGAGAAGGCAGAGGAGCGGCTCATGCACAGGTACCTCACTGTACTGTTTTCTACTGTCTTGGTAGCAGTTGTTACAAATCTATTTCTTTACCTCTTTATGCAGGAATATTCTTTTGAATTCTCTTATTTCTTTGCCAAAACTAAGCCACTTGTACTACTTTTCTGAAAATTTGGTTTTAGCCGTCGAGCAAGATTTTTGCAATAACCCCTCTTGTTTATCTGGTAACATTCCTTGTTGGCCTATGTTTGTCAAGTGGTGAATCCTGGATTATTCCCTTGGTTAACAAGTTGTGGCTGGTACTAATGAACTCTGGAAGAATGTTGTATCAAGCAATACAGATAGCTTGTGAAGATAGAACTGATGTATCATGATTCTGTTTACAGCTGGCACCCTGGTGTGATCAATGTGTTCACAGACAAGAACAACTTCACTGACATCAAACCAGATAAACTGGACTCCTTCTACGCCAATGTGTCCACTCTCGTCTCCAACCAGGTACTACTATCATTACAAAGTGGCTTTCGAAAATCCCAACTGGGCTTGATGGATTTTATGAGGTTTCAATTGATGGAAGATTTTATCTAAAATTGAAATGATTGATTCATTTACCAACTTCTTGAATTAAGTATAAATGTGCAGTGTGAAAACCTCCCCCTACCTTTGATTGTTTCAACATCACAGCAAGAGTTCTTTGATATATCTAAAAAAAAATATAATTTTACAAATTATGTTATAAATAGTTTTCCATAATGCTAAGAGTAAAATCTCTGTTGATGTTTAAGAACTCAATTAACCAAGGTACACAAAATTTGCTTTTGAAGCTAAAAGACCTTCTGGTGCGGACAATTGATGCCTTTGTGGAATTGTTTGAGCCCGAGAACTACCTTCAGCTGCCCATCCTGAAGATGGAGCTCACATTCGACGACCGCAAGATGCAGTTCTACCCACCTGTTGGCGACCTGGAGGAAACCATCATGTTTGTCATGAAGCAGATCACAAAGACAATGCAGCATGTCCCCACCGTTCAGTCCTGGCTGGCTGGTGGAAATACTGTCACGTACACTGACGTTAGCGTCGCAGATCATATTCTCAAAGCAGCTGAGATCAAATTGAAAGAGGCTGTGAAGAGATACTTTGAAGCTCCAGCCGAACATTTGCAGTCCTTTGGTAAGAATTTGAGTTTGATGCTTTTCACCTTTTTTTAATTTCATATTTTATCCAGGTTACTAAACATTTGTATATCTTACAGTGTACCTTTGTATGAATCCATATAAGTTGTAATTTTTTACTAATATCATATTTTTCTTTTTTTAATTTTTTAAACATCCCAAAACATCTTTTTACCATATATTCAAACTTGTCTTTCCCCAAAATAACAGTTTTACAGGAAAATTCAGAATGTATCTGTATCTTTTTAAATCTTTATTTCATCTTATCTTTTACCCAAAATAACAGTTTCTTTGTTCCTTTGAATTATAAGTAAGAGGAGATTTTACTGAGAGTAAGTATATTGCATCCCTTCTAACAACATGGGAACTTTATGCTACACTTGAAGTCAATATAATTGAAATCAGATTAAGAAGCCAATCTTCAGATGATATATGTACACAACTCTGAAGAAACTCTTCGCAGTTTTAAGTTTGTTTGCATCCTAATTTATTTGTTTCAATAAGGAAGTCATTTGCAATACAATCAAGTGGTTTTTTTCTACAATTTAAATGTATCAAGTTAAAAATAATCTTATATTCCTGTGTATGCATACAATACATTTTCAATATTGTTTAAAGGGCTCAACCATTGTTTAATTTGTATTATAAGTTGTTGGATAATTTGTTAGGACCAAATAAGAGTAACGAAGATTCCAAAAAGGGTATATAGGAAGTGTTCAATCCTACTGCATATGACCTGCAAATCCCTACATGTTCCAAAATAACCTTTCTAAGCTCATAGCTAATCTAAGACTTATGTTATTGGAATACTGTCAGATTATTAGAATGTCTTGGTGCAGATTTATTCAGTCGTTAAAATGGTAAAATAATCTGTAATTAACTTCTTAACATTTATTCAAGGATAAAAGGCAGTGTTTTTAGAATGACCACAAGAGACTTGATATTGAGAAATCATCTGATTTTAATTACATTGCACTTTGAGTATAATCTGCATATTTCTGTAATATTCAAACTATCA
This sequence comes from Phorcus lineatus, assembly GCA_921293015.1. NCBI lineage: Eukaryota > Metazoa > Mollusca > Gastropoda > Trochida > Trochidae > Phorcus > Phorcus lineatus. The sequence goes on along the minus strand of OV121086.1, from coordinate 55,284,005 downwards.
TAGTAAATTTGCATGAGTATATACACATAAAAATAATTTTTAAAAAGTAAGAATGTTCCACATTGGATTTCAATTTATATCAAACATGCATGTGATCATTATTCTCTCACTTTCACATCTTTTCAATACTCTCTTCTTGATTATGAAAAATGTATGTCAAACATGAATGTCTTCAGAAAAGTAAGATTCTCTTTTGATAACTACTAAAATCTTTCATCTCTCCTAAAGGTTCAGTCTACTTATGCATGACATTGAATAGATCTTCTTTCACCTTATCAAGTTGTGATAAAGAGTCCAGACTAATGTTGATTATGCATAACATTCAGCGAGACCAAGCTGCATCACTATCTCATCATGCAAGGAAGATTAGTTTTAACTTCTTTTAACAGAAAGGTACAAAGACCTGACCCATTAAGGCATTTTGCATAGGTGCAATCAACAATTTTCCTTGATGAATTATGTTAAATGAAGGCAAACACTGCTTGATACACTGAAGATAATGCACAACAAAGAATGCTATCATGCTTCACCTATTGACTCAACACCCTTGGAAGTATATGATTTTTTCTCTGATTTGCATGTAAAGCCTTATGATGAGGAGCTTATCTTCTTAATAATATGCATGCATGCAGCCAAGATCTTGAATTGAATAGAATATTAATGATAGGCAAGAATTAATGTTTGAACTAAATGATATGACACATAGCCGCAGAGTCATACTATCAAATGTAGCCTTCCTCCTTTCACCTCTCTCTCAAATGAATTACAGTCAATCTGTTTGTACTCACTTTTTGAACATCCTTCATAGTTTACATTCTTGTTTTCAAAAATATTGTTATTGTTATTATTTTTATCGATGGATTATATAACATAAAGAACATAAAAAATGATGAAGTTTAAGAAAAAAAATTTCATTTTGAATACAAATCAAGTATTGTTGTTTTTAATGACAAGAACTTGTTTACGAAGAAATGACGTTGCTTTCATGTGATAAGTTGCATAATTTCTATGTCACAACAAGCATGTATTAACAATTGATGAACGTGTGTTACAGTTGACCGGTATGACTACATTGTGAATGGAACGGCTCTGGAAGAGATTCACGCTTACATGGCAGAGGAGCACACTTTTGCTGAATACACTGTGGTGAGTAAACCTGGTGTTAAGGAAACATTGTGGTCAATATGGTATGATAGTTCAACTGATGATTTGCGGCTACAAAAAAATTCCAGGATGTTGAAGGTCTCAAGACACAGTTCTGAAGCAGGCGTTCTTGTCTCATGTTGGATTAACCAATGATTAGCATATTGCTCAATATCTCTTCCAGCAAATTGAGAAGTATCGTAACCTGGCCAGTGAGATAATGGGACTGCCGAGTATTGAGCACTTTGCCATGATCCGCCTCGACTGTGAGGATCTGAAGCGGGGGTTGGCGGAGGCTGCTCGCGGATTGGCTGATGAACTGCTGAGTCGTGTTTCTGCAGATCATCGCTCGGAGAATGAGAGGTAACCATTGTGATAAAGTTGAATATTTTTTTATTCTAAAGTTGAATATTTTTTTATTCAGGAGTAACTATTCAGTTAAACCATATCAGAGATTGCAGTTTAATGAATTCATATTCTTGGAGTCATGGATTACCTCATGTGATTGTTGTAATTTGCCCACACAAGGTTGTAATATGAATTTTATGAAATAAGGTTTTTATCAAAAATGTTATGTGCATGGTTGTACATATGACACATTGTACAGTTGCAACTTGTTAAGTAAAATTCCAAGGATCCATTAAACATTCAAAGCTTATCCAACATTCATACTTATCCGACGTCATTTGTGTTAAAAAATTAATGACAAGACTGAAAAAGAGTCATTACTAATCCAATTTGTTCTCATCTGGTCTTTACCTAAGTTTACCTATGACTACAAGGCATGATAAGAATTTTTGTATTGTGTGTCACAGTATCTGCAAGGAGTTCCATATGATGAAGGAGAAAGCATTGCATGTCCCGGAGACCAGCGAGGATCTCATGGAGATGGTCACATTCGTGGAGAATGCTCGTACTATGGGCATGATCAAACTCAACGAGAGAATAAAGGTGTGTTCAACTGATGTTACCATAGAGTGAATATCATTGTAGTGTGTAACGAATAGCATTTGATGAACACATTATTGCTTGTCCTTTGCAATAATCCAACACAGCTTATCTATTTTCAAGAAATTGTACAGTCCTTTAAAAGACAATTTCTTCTTTGGCACATATGTAATTTTGCCTTTATGATTTAACCAGGAACTAACATGAACTATGAATCTGAAAGGAATTGAGGCTTACATTTATTATGACGTAGTAGTTGATAATAAGTTACCAGTCTAAAAAAGTATGTATTATTGGATATCATTCATTGCAGACGGTAATGCTTCTGGTAGTTTAGTCACTGGTCTCAGAGATGTAATATGAATGAATGTTTATTTGCAGGAGTCGAAGGACCGCCTAGCATACCTGATAGACGTGTTCATGTTCACACCCGAGGATATTGAACTCAACTGTGAGGTCCTCACCTGGCCGACACGCATCAACCCAGTCTTTGATCAGAATGATGAGGTACCTGCTAGTTTAACTTTAAAGATTTCATCTCTAGCATTTTATTTAATGATATGGCTTAGACTGGGACTTGTTATTGCCATGACTCATCTCTCCTTCCATATAAATGTTGATTTGGTTTGATTAGTTTGCCCAGATTTATCAAAATTGTCAACTTTTCTCGCCGAGCAGATTTAAATTCCTTTAATTAACTTACAGCTTAATCAATAGATGGTTTATATCAGTGATATCGATGGTATCATTTGTGTATTTGAGATTTACTTTTCATCTAAATTTGACAAAAAAAACATGTTGGTACATTTTCTGAGTATATTTTATTCAATTCAAGTAATATCTGCTTTTTAGCTCCTGAAATGAAGCCAGACAGTGTCCTTCCCTTTTGATAAACTGCAATCTTATTAGCCTATATTTCAAATGGTCTGTACTTTCTTGTCTTCAGCTGGTGGAGAGCTCCAAGCAGAAGTCAGAGAAGCAATTGTTGGAGAAGAGGGAGAAGGTGATGATTGAGTTGGAGAAGTTGAGGCAGAGAGTAGATGAGTTCAACGACTATGGTGAACTCGACATGATGCAGCAGTACGTGCAAGATGTGCGCACCGTGCAACGACGCCTTGCAGATGTCACAGAACAGATCAGCTGGGTCAACAAGGTACCATCTTTAGTAACTGGTATTAGATGTTAAACTTGTTATTTTATGTGTTGAATATGAATTCCTTTTCAGAGTCATATATATTTCACAAAGTATTTGATTATTTGATTACTGGTTATGGATCATCAAAATGAATTCTTGGTAATCCCTAACTTTAAGATGTATAAGTTAAATGACAGGATAAATACTATGTAATCAACATAATTTGATATATAAAACTTTGTTTGATATGTGCTGTATTGACAGTATGTGATATCAAACTTTATCAACACCAAAAGATCTATTTTAATGCATAATCTCTGCAAATGATAAAATAATGGAACGGGATACTGCCCTATTTCAGGAAGAGGCACTGTTCAAGTACCCAGTGTCGACGTACCCTGATGTGGACGAGATATCCAGTTCTCTCGACCCCTTCCAGCGACTCTTCAATGTCGTACTCAAGTGGCAGAGAGCAGAGAAAAGGTGAGGTCTTACAGATCATAACAAACATTCAAGTGGATGAGGAGCACACTTTTGAATAATATTAAAGTTTATTATAATATATATTTACCAGAGGCATCTTATCTTCAACTTAGATTGTGATCACCACATTATTCCTAATTATTCCATTCCAAATGAAGATGTATGGATGGTGCGTTCCTGGAGCTTAACTCGGAGGCGGTGGAGGGCGAGGTGGACGAGTACTGGCGGGAGACGTACAAGATCCAGAAGGTGTTCAACAACAAGGTGAAGAAGATGCAGATGGAGCGAGATGAGCTGGAGCGGGAGAAGAAGAAGAGGAGACGGCAGGCGGAGGAGAGCGGGGAGGAGGTGAAGGATGACGACGATGAGTTCCACATGCCACAGGCTATCACCGTCTGCAACACTGTCATGGACAACATGAAGGAGTTCAAAGTATGCTATAGTTATTTTTCAAACTTTTAGTCTTTTTTTTCTGTTTTTAATCAAATGAAATATAATGTGTATCAATTTTAACTGCATTTGTTACTGTCTGTACAATATGGATAATTTTAAATGAAGAGTATTCTGCCTTGTATTTTAATAATTGTCTTTGTTTGACTGACTGGCCTTTAATTCTATATGGTGATGAATCTTAACTTGATTCTTTGTCTTGGTTGCTTTAATAGCGCTTGAATGACAATTTCAGTTCTAAAGAATACTGTCATTGGCTTAACTAAATGACACTATTGTGTAATTTGTTTGGGTCATTTGCCCACACTTTGGTTTTTCTCCACAAAAGAGATGAATATACATATATATATTCTTTCACAGGAATTCATCCCCGTGATCGGCATCATGTGTAATCCTGGTATCCGGACCAGACACTGGAAGCAGATGTCAGACATTGCTGGGTTTGACCTTACACCGGACTCTGGCACGACTCTGCGGAAGGTGCTCAAGTTGAACCTTGACCCCTACATGGAGCAGTTTGAGGGAATCTCAGGGGCTGCATCAAAGGTTTGTTTCAAATTCTCAATCATATAAAAATTATATCAAAATGATATTTCTTGTGTATTTATAACTTTCATTTTCATACATGAATATTTTTGATAAGTCGAACTTAATTGTAACATAGTGAAAATGATTATAATAAGATTATTATGATTATAAAGTTGATACTAAATAAGTAAGAAGACATTACACCTTATTATAATCTTTTTATATCTGGCTAATCCCTAATAAAAGTTGATCATGCATGAAGTCTCATCTATACACGATACTATAACTTGTTTTTATCATATTCTAAGATTTCAAAGACAATGATGCTCTCAGCAGAAATTCTGCGATGCTGAAATGAAGTGGGGAAATGCTTTGTATTCGTACAGGAATTCTCGCTGGAGAAGGCAATGAACAAGATGATGGACGAATGGACAGGAATCAGTTTCAACCTCATCCAGTACCGCGACACTGGAATCTGCATCTTGGCATCCGTAGATGATATCCAAACAACGCTGGATGATCAGATTGTTAAAACACAAACTATGAGAGGATCCCCATTCATCAAGCCATTCGAGAAGGAGATCAAGGTAGATGGAGTTACCTTCCCTGACAGTGAAATGAGTGATAAGAGTGTGAATAATGAAAGTAATGAGGCCAACACTAGTGAAGCTGCGAGTTCTTAAACTGTATTTTCACATTGATGTGTTCACATTACCATGGCTATACACCTGTGTAGCAGTTTCATTGTGTGGAATCACATAGCACTATAGTTGACGATAAAACAGATTTTGATAACAAAAAGAAAATTGAGAGAAAGCTTGATTAATATTCAGTGTGAACGTTGCTAGTATTGTCAAGAACAAAATTTTAATAGCAAGATGTTAGCCAATTCTAAAATGAAGGCCAAATTCTATCTTAATTCCAAATTGAATGAGTTTTAATTCTAAGATGCTTTTGTACAATTTAGAAATTAACAAAGATTTTAGAATAGCAGTTACAAAGTTTTTACCTTTTATCTATCTAAACATTTCGCAAAGTTCATATTTTCTCACTCTATTTATCCCTTCTCAACTGACATTAACTGATTGTGGCGGAAACTGCATATACCAATAGTTATTGCCATCTTTTCTGTGGATTTCATTGAGGTCATTTCATGAAGGATTTTATGAATGCTTCATATAGCATTTAAATACAACCTCCATCTTTATTCCAGAATCCAAAAAATAACATTGCATGCCATTCATTACTCATTTACATTGATACTATAATATGTTTGAAAGAAAATAGTGTACTTCAAAGTTGTAAATCAATTTTAAAGTATATGTATACAGTTGCTTGTGAAATAACAATGTTATACTATATTTTCAATCAAAACCAAGAGTTCTTAGACAGCCAAATTTGTGATTATTAGAATTGTTTGCTTTGGTACATGTGTCTGTTTAACTGGCTGTTATTTTAGTAAGACTCTGGTAAGTGTTTGAATATAAAGTATATCGTTATTATTTGTTGAGTGATTGTATATGACTAACATGCCCTTTCACACTGTTAGCTAGGAATATTCTAGTTGTTTCTAACAACTCTTGAGGTTTGTCTTATATTTTCCAAACTTATCCAACCCACTTGCATGAGTATGTTAGAACAAACAAATGTAAAATGTTAAACTAATCATACTTGCATTTTTCATAGGGAATTGAGAATGAATGAGAATAGAGCAGATAATTAGAGATTCATGCAGCACGATAGAAGTTCAGTTATTTGAGTACAATGATGTGGTTGTTGTATGTAAAAAAATAGTCATTTCCATAGTTCAAAAGTTTCATGTTTTGTCCTTTTAACAAAAAAAACATTTTAGCCTTAGAAAAAGTTAGAATGTCACCAGAAATTCACCAATCCCCACTAGTCTATTTTTTTCACATCTATACCTTTATTCAAATCAGCAATGGTCTCATGCTTTGATGTGCATTTTTGCATCTTGAACTTTCATCCTTGCAGGTTGTCTTTTTCATATGCAATAATTAGACAAAGTATTCAACTTTTCGCATGTTGAGGCATGATTTGAACTATCTCTCCTATACTTTGATAGATTAAGATCACAAAACTATGTATACCATGTTTTGAAGATGTTCATATTGCTGTGAATCAGTATTTAGTACTATTTACCAATAAAATCTTTTCACCAATCTATTTAATTTACATTTTCAATCAATGTTAAGAACTACTTTGCCTGCGGTGATCAAACATATCTAATTCTTATCAGAATTAGGTTTGGAGTGGCTGTTATAAATTTCACATGAACAGATACTACAACAGTTAAACTATATAAGGATGTCACAACAGAATGGTAATAGATAAAAATGTTATAAATGTTGAAGCAGATCACACAATGTGACTGTGACAGCTCACAATATTAGAAGTAATATATCAGTTAGATTTACAGGATGTTTTATGATGAAAGCATGTAAGAAAAATAAGAACCTAAGATAGTTATTAATGATGTGTTTTATACAACAATTCTCTGATATATACAGTTTTTGTTTGACTGTGCATATGCTTTCTGCAACAGGTTTCATACGAGGACTTTTTACTACTCTTTGCAATATAAAATATAAATATCATGTCCCTTTATTAGAACAAACATTTTTCTTTTAAAATCAACCATGGCCAGAATCAATACCCGTAGTAAACAAAAAGGATGGTCATTTAACAATTAGCCAAACTACTTAAACCTTGAATGTGTTTTCCCCACACTGCCCATCTTTCCACTTTTCAATCCTCCCCCCCTTCCCCTTTCTTCCTTTTACATTCCTCCGTAGCCTTCCCCCCCTAATTCCTCTCACTTCTCTCCTTCACTTAGCCCTCACCCCATCCTCCCCCTCCCCCCCCAAAGTACAACTCTGTCACCCCTCTGTATCATATCCTCACTGCTTCCCTCCCTTTGATTCCAATCTCTAACCTCATTGCATGTTTCTCTCCCCATGATACCCGTCTCTAATCTCTCTCTGTGTTTATGAAGGAGTGGGAGGAGAAGCTGATCAGGACACAGGAGACGATCGACGAGTGGCTCAAGGTGCAGGCCCAGTGGCTCTACCTGGAGCCAATCTTCTCCTCAGAGGACATCATGCAGCAGATGCCAGAGGAGGGGCGCCTCTTCCAGATGGTCGACCGCAACTGGAAGGACGTCATGCGTCACACTATCAGAGACCCTAAGGTAACCTTTAGGAAATACTGATAATGATGATAATGATAATGTATGCTCTTTATGTATAGTCCTGCATTTCAACTCCGAGTGCTCAATTCTCCATGACACTTGTCTAATTCCAGCTGACATACTATATGAATAAACTATAACTCAACCATTACAAGGTACCCATTTGAGACACTTGATAATGGACATGTTTTACTGATTTGAAGCATTTAAGTTAATATCAATTATGTTATTAATCAATCTCTATTATGAGATTGAGATGTTTAAGACTGTCACTTGCTGTGAGCAAACCTTCTTCACAATATACTGCCCAGGCAAGTATCATTCCGCTTTAGAACTTCGTATCTGGTAGGAATACATTTTGTGGGTTTTTATTTTTTAAATAACATGAATGAATCTTAATCAGATTTGGTTCCTGGTTGAGGGAGATAAATGATGTTCATTGTAAATGGTACCTCTCTAAGAGCTTCCATTTGTTATTAACATTTGTAACTATTGAAAGTTGTAACAGAAAAACTTTCAATCTTTTTTTAAAATTCATAGGGCTACAAACATTTAAGTGAAAAATGTCCAGACACAATCTTTCAAAAATGTGACCCAAGGGTCCTTGCGCAAGAAATTATTGGTTTGATTTCAGTATTGATATGTACCAACACTGAAAGAATGAAGGTCAACACATAAAAATTAAAAGATGTGACCTGAGGTCAGTTCATCAAGGAATTCGTAGTATGTACATTGATTGTCCCCTATTCTCCCTGCAGGTGATGGCAGCAGTTGGTCTGCAGGGTCTGCTGGAGAAGCTGGTTGACAGCAATGGTCTGCTTGACAAGATCAACAAGGGTCTCAATGCTTACCTCGAGAAGAAACGTCTCTTCTTCCCAAGGTAGAGTCTCGCACTTTTTACTTGAATAGACTTTCAGTTGTCAACCCTTTCTTACTTAATGTAGTTTGTTACACACATGATGATCTACTCTCTCATAACCACTACTGATACTGAAGGCTTTACAAAACCATCCCCAGTCCTGCTGACTTTGTTTGAACACATGCTTTCCAAGTCCTTTTGCTTTTCTATAGTTCGACATCCAACAAGAAGTTTGATATTTTTTTCTAAACTGAATTGATTTGATGGCAATATTAAATTATTACACACATTATTCTGTAACTGGATTGCCCTGATCACTGTTCCTGTGTGTCAAGTGTTGATATTTGTCTACTTCAGGTTCTTCTTCCTGTCTAATGACGAGATGTTGGAGATTCTGTCAGAGACCAAGGACCCAATGAGAGTTCAGCCCCATCTCAAGAAGTGTTTTGAGGGTATTGCAAAGCTGGAGTTTGATGCCAAGCTGGACATTCATGCCATGTTCTCCAGTGAAGGAGAAAAAGTGAAATACTCTCAGACAATCTCCACATCAGAGGCACGTGGTGCAGTGGAGAAGTGGCTGCTACAAGTACAGGATGTCATGTTGATGTCTATCCATGATGTCATTGCTGCTTCCATCGAGGTTAGTTCTAACTATTCCCATAACATATGTTAAAATACTTTCTCTTTTAAAATTTATCTGGTTTTTCCCTGAATGTTGAATGAAAATTTTCTGTTATCTGCTTGACTTCAGGATTTCAATGGACTCATGTTGTTACCTCTATTGATGATAATTAACAAACTATAGATGTATATCACATTAATATGAGGTATCCCCCATGTTGTGTAGGCGTACCTGATCAGCCCGAGGTGTGAGTGGGTGAAGGAATGGCCGGGCCAGGTTGTCCTGTGCGCCTCCCAGGTGTACTGGACCCAGGAGGTCCACGAGGCTATCAGAGGCGGACCCCAGGGGCTCCGGGACTACCACGAGAGGCTGCAGTCTCAACTGAAGGACGTTGTGGCACTGGTACGAGGCAAACTGACCAAGCAGCAGAGAATCACCTTGGGAGCTCTGGTGGTTATTGATGTGCACGCCAGAGATGTGGTGCTGGACATGGCCAACAAAGGTGAGATCTCCTCCATTAATGTGTTTGTGTACTTCGGCACAGGTTTATGTGAGAATAGAGTCTAAGTGTCATTAAGACGCTCTAGTTTTACTTAATTTTGTAACAAGCAACAGGAAATTTGTACATGTGGTATTACTATTAGGACAAGAAGTCTTGAAAAAAGATCCAAAAGGAGTCACAGTTGTTTATTTCAAGATCTAGTGTTTGAAAAATAATTTTTGCAAATATTGTATGTATTTTGAAGTTTGCAAAGCAGAAGAAATAATTTCAGAACTTTTAATATCATTTGAACCATCTTCTATTCATGAACCCTTTCCCTGTGGGTTGAGAATTTTTCAAGGGTAGTCATCAAACATTAGATTCTTTTTCAGAAGGGATCCTCCTTGGGGTACTTACTGCATAAAAATCTGTATTTTTTGCTATATGACAGGTTGTGACTATTTTTTAAAATAAAAAATATACAAAAAACCACTAAAACGTGTTTTTGTACATTTCACCACCCTAACAGGGCCCCCTACCCTGGCGATAACCGTTCCGCCAGGGCCGGTAACTCTATTAGCAAACCACTTATCAATCTGTCATCACACAGTGAAGACGTGCTTTCGAGCTGAAGATTTTGCTAAGTTTTGAACTGAGTTCCACTTTAAGAAAACTGACATGGACAAAGAGACTGTATGTGTGGTAACTTTTATTCTATCTAGAATAGAATAGGTTCGCATTTTCGCATTCTCGCGTTGTGACTTAGGGATTTTTCAAACCTGTCGTGGCCACGTGCTCGCGGTATGGGTTGGAAAATGGACAAACATGACGAATTCTCGAAAGATTTTTTCCCGACTAGAGGGAAATGCTCAATCTTTGGTATGGAATTCGTATGTTGTTTGGCACTTGATGTTATTTTTTGTTAAATACATCTTATTACGTTGGGACGATCGTTTGTGCCTGGTTTTTTAACTTGGCCAAAACTTTCGTTTTCTGACGGGCAAGCCAGTGTTTTTTCATGCTCTTTTTATTGCAGGAATGTTGTTGGGCTTGCTTGATTAAGATGCCTTAGCATTTTATTACTATAAAATCTCGCGGCTTCTTATATTAGTGTAGGCGCATCACATATGTATACACATAGGTACATATTAGTCTACTTACGGTTAAAACACCTTGTATGATTCTTGCAGTCATTCAAGCGGTGCTTTAACTGCGGGGGGAATATTCCCCAGGCGGACGCACACGAACTTTGCCTGACTTGCCTGGTGGAGGACGGCCATGATGACTCGGAGTGTAGCACCTGTTCGGGGTTCTCCTCTAGGACCAGACGTCGCCGTTCCCTAGATGCCGCCTTCTTGAGAAGGGTCTTGGAGTCAGGCGGCAATATTCGTGCTTGCACCCCTCCCTCTAAACAAAAGGTTAAAGGTAAGGCTAGGGACAAGACACCGGTGTCTCCCCGGGTTCCGTCGGACTCCTCTGGAGTGTCTGACTCGGACTCGGGGGCCCGGTTGTCTTCAGCTAGGGTCCACACATTGACACCTTCCCTTGACAATATTAACTCCATAATTAAGGGGCAAATGAAGGGTCTGATGGGGGAGTTGATGTCGGAGCTCCGCAAGGAGCTTCGTGAATCGACGACCCGGTCAGGCCCCGATGCCCCGTCGACTGGCACACTAGGTACCATTGTCGACGCCGGCACTGACAATGACCCGGGCCTTGTCCAGGGTTTACGTCAGGCGGCCGGTGCTCCTAGGCCGGGTCCCTACCAGGCCGCTAAGAGCAATACTACACGGATCCCCCCGACCGCTTCCGGCTTGCCCGGTACGTCGGCTGGGACCGGTACCCCAGAGAGATTAGGTCCCGGCGCTTCGGTGTCGGGGCCCGCACCTGGGCTCCGTGGTCCGCTTCCTTCTCTGGAACGAAGTAGGGAAGGCGGGGAGGTGTTCCGCATTCCTCTTCTTCCTTCGTCTGCCGTTCCGATCGCTCCCGCTGACACCTTGTCCTCCACGGAGGGCTCCGAGGTGTCGGGGGAGAGGTCGGAGGGGGAGATGGAGGTCGAGGGGGATGGGAATGACGACCCGTCTGACCTACCGTTTTCCACGGCGCTGAGGGAGGTCCGCGAGAAATTCGCAGAGGCCTTTCCTCAGGTCGTCGTTCCTGAGAAGGAGGCAGACGAATCGGGGTTTCGGCTACCGGGGGGAGCTTTCGCTCAGCGGAAGGCCCCCCAGGTGCGTCTCCGCATTCTGGATTCGGTGGCGGCTGATTTCATTTCCCCTCTCCTTTCGGGTACCCGTTCGCGCTTCGACTTGCCGGGGCTTCATAAGAGGTATCCGTTGGGGGAGGCGGGTTTGTTTGATGTGCCGTCGCCAGACCCTGATGTGTTGGCCTCCGTCAACCCGGACTCCTTGGGGGCCCGGGGCAGGCGCGTGCCTCCCTTCAAGGCTAACGAGTCGCTGCTTAGGCAGCTGTTCCGCTCTTTTGAGGAGAGCTACAGGAACGGCTGTCAGCAGTTGCGCGTGGCTGTCCATGGGGCTTACCTGGGGTCTCTCCAGGCTAAGTCTCTTGGGGAAGTGAAGGAGCGTAGCGTTCCAGCTATGCTCCATAGGCAATTGGCGGAGGTAGGTAGTCATCTGTCTGGCGACGCTATTAGGAGCGCGGCCAGCCAGGTGATGTGTGCAGTGATGGGGCTGCGCAGACTGTGGTTGCACCATTCGGAGCTGCCGCAGTCAACACAGAATGTACTGCTCGCACTCCCTTACGAACTCGGTTCCACCTTGTTCCCGGGGGCTGCGACGGTCATTAAGGACACCGCTGACCAGCTGGCACGGGTCAAGGGCGTCAAAGGCGGCCTTGGCAACGCTGGGAAGCGAAAGTCCTCCCCTCTGGCTGACCTCCACACTGGACCGCCTGCCAAGACCTTTGCCAAGTGGCAGCTGCCGCTTGGCGGAGGTGGTGGGGGTCAGTACCAGGGGAAGGGGAAAGGCAAGAAGGGCAAGGCCAAGGGCAAGCTGCAGGCCAAGGGCCAGCAGCAGCCTTTTCGGGGGAGCAGGGGCCCCAACCAGGGCACCTAATCCCCCATGTTCCTATCTTGCTGACGTCTCGACAGGGGGCCGGAGTGCCGCCAGAGTCGAGCGTCTCTTGCCTTCTCCCGCAGGTACCAGTAGGAGGCAGGCTGTCCCGGTTCCTCTCGGAATGGGAAGAGGCCACGTCCAACCCCTGGGTCCTGTCCACGCTCAGGGACGGACATTTGCCTCGCTGGAAGATTGGGCCACCTTCTTTTACCGGAGTGAGGCGCACCCCGGTGCCATCCTCCCCGGAGAAGGCGGAAGTTCTTCGCGCCGAAGTCGTAGCTCTGCTCGACAAAGCGGCCGTAGAGATTGTTCCGGAGGGCCAGGAAGAAAGCGGGTTTTACTCGACATATTTCCTGGTAACCAAGAAGGACGGAGGCTTCCGGCCCATACTGAACTTGAAAGGTCTCAACAAGATGTTGGAGATACCGTCGTTCAAGATGGAAACTCTGAGATCTGTGATATCATCGGTAGAAGTGGGGGATTGGCTCTCGTCTATCGACCTCAAAGATGCCTATCTCCACGTACCCATGCACCCCCAGTTCAGGCAATACCTCAGGTTTGCTTTCGACGGGGTTTGTTACCAGTTTCGTGTGCTCCCCTTCGGCATCGCTACGGCGCCAAGGGTGTTCACCAAACTGATGCTGATTCCGGCACAGGTGGCCAGGTCGCAGGGCAGGGTCTGTCACCCGTACCTGGACGACTGGTTGATCAGGGCCTTGAGTTGCCAGGAGAATCAGGAAGCCACACAAGCCATTCGCAGGATTCTGGAAAGGCTGGGGTGGATAATCAACCTCAGGAAATCGGACCTCACAGCAGTGCAGGACCTGGTTTTCTTGGGGGCCAGGTTCAACACGGGAGCAGGGGTGGTTTCCCTGGCTCCAAACCGTGTGGCCAAAGTCTGCCAGACCACGACGTTTTTTCTCCAAACCCCGACGCACCCGGCACGTATGTGGCTAAGGCTGCTGGGGCACATGGCAGCTACAGTCGATGTGGTCTGGAGGGCTCGGTTGAGGATGCGACCGATACAGCAGGCTCTAGCGGGGCTGTGGTCGCATGCCGAGAGTCTAGAGAAGCCGGTGACTATTCCAGAGTGGCTTCCCACTCATCTGGAATGGTGGCAGTCCGAGGACAACTTGGCCAGGGGTCTTCCCTTGGAAAAGCCTCGTGTGACAGCCACGGTGCAAACAGACGCTTCTCTCTCAGGCTGGGGGGGAGTCCTGGGAGATCACTCAGCCTCGGGCCTGTGGTCTCTGGACGAATCCCAATGGCACATAAATGTGTTGGAACTGAGGGCGGTCAGGAATGTCTTCAGCCGGTTCCTGCCGTACCTTCGGGGTCAGGTGGTCCGCCTAGAGATGGACAACCAGACCGCCATGTCATACATCCTGAAGCAGGGAGGAACAGTGTCACCTACTCTCCTAGAGGAGGCGTGGCAGTTCCTACTCTGGTGCGACCGGTGCAGCATTCAGGTGATACCGGTGTATCTCCCGGGCGTGGACAATATCCGAGCCGATGCATTGTCACGTCGCATGCTGGCTCCACACGAGTGGATGCTCCACCGGGGGATATTCGACACTATCTCCCAGTTGTACGGGTCGTTCCAGGTGGATCTGTTTGCGTCGTCAGTGAACAAACAGACGCCTGTGTATTGCTCCAGGATCCCAGATCTAGCAGCTCTGGCTCACGATGCCTTCGCGATAGACTGGGGGGGAAGGGTGCTGTGGGCTTTCCCACCGATACCTTTGATACCCAGGGTTCTGTCGCAGGTAGCCAGCCAACAGCCTGTCCTATTGGTGCTCATGGCACCTCTGTGGACAGCGCAGAGTTGGTTTCCGTTACTGCTCAGATTTCTCGTTCGACCTCCTGTACTATTGTCGGGGAGGCCGGACCTTCTTATGCAGGAGGGAGCGCCACACCCGAATCCCAGAATTCAGTGGGTGGTTTGGCCTCTGTCAGGAGTCGCCTCCAGGAGAGCGGTATTCCTGCACGAGTTGCAGACACAATACTGGCTTCGCGGAGGGATTCCACGAACACTCAGTACGAGGATAGATGGGCCTGTTATGCGCGCTGGTGTGGAAATAGGGGGTTACTCGATCCCTTTTCTGCGGGTCTAGTACCAGTCCTTGAGTTCCTTCAGTCCCGATTGGATGACGGCTTGGCCGCATCTACGGTGAGGGGTTACTCTACGGCCATTTCGGCTTTCCACGTGCCTGTGGATGGCGCCCTGCTGGGTAGTCATCCATTGGTTCAGCGTTTCTTAGCAGGTGTGGACAGGATCCGTCCGCCTTTGCGGAGGATCAGCCCTTCATGGGAACTTAAGTTCGTTCTAGACTGGTTGTCAGGCCCGACGTTTCGGGACCTGAAGACCTTGTCGATGCAACTTTTGACATGGAAGACGGCTTTTTTGGTGGCGGTCACGTCTGGCAGGCGGGTAGGCGATATCCATGCGATGTCGGCCGATCCCGAGCTGACTGTCTTTCATACGGACAGAGTCAGCATCAGACTGCCGGACTCATACCGACCAAAAGTCGATCATTCTTTTCATGTCTCAGCTCCGATCGAGCTGCCTGCATTGACGCAGGCGGCGACGTCAGGGGCGAGGTCGACGCAACCCCACATCCTTGATGTGCGTCGCACCCTCAAAATGTACGTCAAGCGTACTAAAGAGATCCGTAAGGATAAGCAATTGTTTTGCTGTTACGGCGGCAATAAGGCCGGCCTTCCAGCATCTAAGCAGACCATATCTCGATGGATAGTATCCGCAATATATTTGAGCTATGTTCATAAGGGGCTGCAGCCCCCAGAAGGTTTGAAAGCTCATTCGGTTAGGGCGGTAGCAACCTCTAAGGCTTATGCTGCGGCTCTGCCCATTGAAGAGATCTGCTCCGCCGCTATTTGGAGCCGGCCGAGCACGTTCATCAGACACTACCAACTAGACAAGCACTCTAGCGAGCGCGCTCGGTTTGGTCAGTCGGTTCTCTCCAGTGGACAGAGTCAGATACCCTCTAGCTGATTGAGCTTTTTGATCGAGGTGTCACTGATTTTATGTTAAAGTTAGCGGGAGCACACACTAACCCACTAACTCACTGTTTTATCGGACCCTAGCTGAAGTCAACCGGGGGGGTGACTTCTCTGTGTGGGATAACGATTACTTTTTGCCTAAGACCTTCCTATCTTCCTTTGCAAAAAAGGGGGGGGGGAGGGTAGTTTGGCTTACAACAAGGCGTTTTAGCCCTGACGTAAGTGCCCCAGGGGTGAGCGAGACGCCGGTCCTGTTGGTACGGCGAACAAGTCTCTGGTGAGTACATGATTTTAGAGCTTCTTTAGCTCTTAGTTAAGACAGAATTCCACTCCCAAGGACTCTTCTTTGGGAGTCTGTTTTATGCAGTAAGTACCCCAAGGAGGATCCCTTCTGAAAAAGAATCGAACAAACCTGTAGAGGTTTCAGATTCTTTGAAGAGGATCCTCCTTGGGGTACGGCCACCCACCTCCCCTTATTCTGTCTGGCTATGCTGGATTGATAAGTGGTTTGCTAATAGAGTTACCGGCCCTGGCGGAACGGTTATCGCCAGGGTAGGGGGCCCTGTTAGGGTGGTGAAATGTACAAAAACACGTTTTAGTGGTTTTTTGTATATTTTTTATTTTAAAAAATAGTCACAACCTGTCATATAGCAAAAAATACAGATTTTTATGCAGTAAGTACCCCAAGGAGGATCCTCTTCAAAGAATCTGAAACCTCTACAGGTTTGTTCGAGTTTTACCAGTTCTTCATTCTTCCCCTTTTAAACAACCTTTCCTTGTAAGAAATGGGTAACCATCTACAGTAACTCATCATTTAAACTTTGACATGACCATCATAAATGTGCCCATTAACCCTTTGCTTGCCTTTTTCAAAATAATCAACCATCCACCGTACATTAGTCAGTTGCCAGTCTTTCCATCTATAGAGTGGTAATCAGAAGGGTAAACTGTGAAGTGATTAAGCAACTATAGCATTAAAATTGTAATCCCAGGTGTGGCGGCAGAGAATGACTTCAACTGGCTGGCCCAGCTGCGGTACTACTGGGAGGAGAACATGATGAGAGTGAGGATAACCAACGCCACCGTCAGGTACTGTAACGAGTATCTCGGCAACTCTGGACGTCTTGTCATTACCCCGCTCACAGACAGGTGTTACAGAACCCTGGTTGGAGCATTCCATCTCAATCTCAACGGGGCACCGGAGGGACCTGCCGGAACTGGGAAAACTGAAACCACCAAGGATTTGGCTAAAGCGCTGGCGGTTCAGTGTGTTGTCTTCAACTGCTCTGATGGTCTGGATTATATTGCCATGGGAAAGGTGAGTCAAACTCATGGCTGATTGTGAAAAATACTTCTATGAAAGATTTATTATTATTCATTTGAGTGAAAAAACACTGGCTTAAAGATATGAATAAACATGAAACAGATGTGATATGTTTTAATGTTTAATTTTTGTAAAAAAATGTCCTTGAGTTGTAAAGATGTGTTTTTGTTAGTAATTTCATATTTGGCAGCAACATTCTATTCTTTCTATTATAGAGAAAAGACTATGTTTTAGAAGTTTAAGAGGTAACAAAACACATACTCCAAGGAAAATCAAGGTGTTATAACCTGTTTATCTTTATACAATGTCCTTCTTTTACAAGACATTGAACAATTCACTAAACTGAGATTCATATTTGTTTCAGTTCTTTAAAGGTCTTGCATCTGCAGGAGCTTGGGCTTGTTTTGATGAATTCAACAGAATTGATCTAGAGGTGTTGTCTGTGGTGGCTCAACAGGTCAGTCAGGACATCTTTTCATTTCTAACACTTACCCGGTAACAGTTTTAACCCTAAGTTTTAGGATTTACATGTTACAGTCAGTTTACAATCTATAAACAGAAATAATTTTGATTTGTCCCTGGCCTTATGTGGAGAGGGAATTTGAAAACTTAAGGAAACTTATTTCAAAAGTGATACCCATGAAATTGGCATCCAATTCTCTATCCAACAGATTGTTTCCATTCTAATCTAAGTGTCAAACCTTGCTTTTTCTAGATCCTGTGTATCATCCGAGCTGTACAAGGCAAAGTGGACACATTCATATTTGAAGGCACAGAGTTGGCACTCAACCCCAACTGCTATGTGTGTATCACTATGAACCCTGGCTACGCTGGTAGATCAGAACTCCCAGACAATCTCAAAGTCCTCTTCCGAACCGTGGCCATGATGGTGCCGGACTATGCCATGATTGCAGAGATCTCTCTCTACTCCTTCGGGTTCCTTGATGCCAGGAACCTGGCTGTGAAGATTGTCACAACCTACAGGCTGTGTTCTGAGCAGCTGTCCTCCCAGTTTCACTACGATTATGGTATGAGGGCAGTGAAGGCTGTTCTTTCCGCCGCTGGAAACCTTAAACTGAAGTATCCAGATGAAGATGAAGACATTCTGGTGAGTAGCTTTTGGATTTGGATCAAACAGATCGAGTAGGATAGGAAGTCAACCGTCAATCTTTGTAAAACAAGTTCTCAAAAAATTGGCAAAAAATATGTCAATCAAATAAAAAACAAAGGCATCAAATGTCTATTTAACTGAACCATTTGTGTCCTTATTTGCCAAGAAATAAATGTTCTAAATCTCGATCCCTCTGAATTGGCAATTCAGTTTAACAATGACGATGATTTACTATCCCTAATGACCAGCAAAGAAAGGTTTGACTTTCAGTTTATAGATGCTAAACCTTTTTCCTCTTCCTTTTTCCTCAGCTGCTACGATCCATCATTGATGTCAACTTGCCCAAGTTCTTGTCCCACGACATACCGCTGTTCAACGGAATCATCTCTGACTTGTTCCCGGGACTGAAACTGCCGGAGGCTGACTACAAGGTGTTCCTGGCGACCATGATGGACCAGTGTGAGAAGAAGAACCTCCAGTTTGTGGACTTCTTCAGAGAGAAGATTATCCAGACCTACGAGATGATGATCGTCCGTCACGGGTTTGTACAAGCAACAGTTAAGATCTTATTGTTATTGAACTTTAGAAGGCATTACCAATGGAATACATAAGAGAAGTAAAACTTCAACTTCTTTTCGGTGAAAAACATGTTTTGGTGTAAATGTTTGGTTCTTCATCATATGTCTCATACTCAAAGCAAACGCAATTGAATTGTCTAAAGCGTATATACATTCTGCAGTATTTTATCAATAATGATGGTCTTGGTATTTATATGTTTACTTTTTCATCCTTTCATAACTCATATACAAAGGGAATGAAATTAAGTGTGGTATAGCATATATACTTACTGAAGTCATTGGTTGGGGAAAAAAAAATTCAAACCTTTACTTCATATGTTTCTCAAACTCTCTATCATAGATTCATGTTGGTGGGAGAGCCATTTGGCGCCAAGTCGAAGGTGCTGGAGGTCCTGGGGGAGGGGATGACCGCTCTCCATGACGAGGGGTATGATGAGTTCGAGAAGGTCATTACAAGAATCATCAACCCTAAAGCCATCACCATGGGCCAGCTCTTTGGTCAGTTTGATCCAGTCTCTCATGAGGTAATTTCAAAATTTAACTTTTATTTTTTATTGGCACTGTATTGTTCAAAATGGCTCATGAATTTGAGAGGGTTATGAACTCTAAACCATTGTTTGTTTAATTGTCTCTAATGAGGTATTTGTATGTTAAGTTTTCATTTATTCATCTGTCCATTTATCCATCCATTTATCCACTCAATATAAACCTTTTCCAGCATTGCCCTGATAAAAGGGGTCCAATCCTTAAAACATGTTATCAAATTCAACTCTCCTGATTATTGACCAAATTGCAATGTTTCAGTGGACAGACGGAGTGGTTGCCAACACATTCCGAGAGTTTGCCTCTACTGACACTCCGGACAGGAAGTGGGTTATATTCGATGGGCCCATTGATGCTCTGTGGATTGAAAACATGAACACTGTACTGGACGACAACAAGAAGCTCTGTCTGATGAGTGGAGAGATTATACAGATGTCCTCAGTCATGAGTCTTATCTTCGAGACCATGGATCTCTCACAGGCTTCGGTGTGTTGCCACTACATTACTCACCAACAACATCTCTTGTTGTAAAGCTGAATTAGTTGCCATCGTTGCAATATCTACATAATGTATGTTCTTTATCAGTAGGTTCATGTGTCAAGCATGTCTTGACAGTCCAGAATTGAAGCTTATTCAGGAATAGTTTGCATTATTAAGAGATTATTTAAACTGATTTATATTAGTTCAACAAAATACTCTTTTGCAAAGTACTCTGTTGTGGCAACTAACCTGAATAAAAAAATTTAAACTTTATCAATTTATGCTGCTGAAGAGAATGAACTGTCAATCTTCAGTAAACTTATCTGAAAATTGATAGTATAAGATTGAAGATTTAGCAAACAACTTACATGTGTCTCATAATATTGAAAAAAGGTGACAGTTATAGATTAAATCCTATGAAAAAAATCTTTTGAGAGTCTTGACTTATCTATTTCTGTTTCAGCCGGCCACTGTGTCCCGGTGTGGTATGGTTTATCTCGAACCTACAACTCTAGGCTGGCGTCCTATCGTCAAGTCCTGGCTGCACACTGTGCCTGAGCCTCTCAAAGAAAGCACAGAACTGGTTGATGCCATGTTTGA
The DNA here is from genome assembly GCA_921293015.1 of Phorcus lineatus. Taxonomy (NCBI): domain Eukaryota; kingdom Metazoa; phylum Mollusca; class Gastropoda; order Trochida; family Trochidae; genus Phorcus; species Phorcus lineatus. The sequence continues at coordinate 55,263,420 of OV121086.1, read as the reverse complement.
GTGGCTTGTAGACCCTTGTCTCGACTTTGTCAGGAAAAACTGCAAGGTAAGAGTGTACATTAGTTCAACATGGAGGAATTTCTATTTCATGTACAATCATAAATCTCATAATAGACCTATGTATTTACCTACAATATGAGCAAATGCATTTGTTTTGGAAGTACAATACACAGGTTCTTATGTTTGATTACAAGCCATTCTACACAATAATCTCCATGGCCTCTGAATGAAATTATCTAGAGGTAATGTTAGCGATTGAATTGGTTTTTATACTGACTCACTATGATCTGTGTTACAGGAGTACGTGCCTACAAGCCCCGCCAACCTAGTGCGTTCTCTGATGTACCTCATCGACATGTTGATGCACGAGTCCATCAACAAGGAGGACATGAACCCAACACACATCAAGGTCTACCTCGTGGTAAGTTGATAAGTTTTAGAGTTGTATAGTCATCTACAGTAGCATCCTTTAAGTGTCTACTTTTGTAAAATAATTGGTGCAATCATTCCATGTGCATGTATCAAACTTCCATCCTTAATTGATGACACAAAGAATTTTATTTATAAGTATATATAAATGTGGTGTCCATCCCTCTTCACCTCCTAATTATCTCCCTTTATTGGGTCAAGTTAATGTTTGACCATATTGGGCAATGAGCAGGGGAAGATTTCCTTAATACTTCCTGGTTTTAACACTAGCTTTCACCATTCAGATTTCCTTTACTTTCCATGAAATGTTAGCAACTGTACCTATTACTTGTGTTAATGTCATTATTTTATCATATGTTATGCAAAGCAATTGCCTTATTTATTACTAAGGTCTAAAAGAATTGCCTTCCGAAATCTAATTTGATTTATAAAAATCCTATTGGATACCAGATACTTATCAAACATCATATTTTTGCTTTTAGTCTGCAATCCTGTTTTCAATTCCGTGGTCTATTGGTGGTGTGGTTGACGTTGATGGCAGACAGAAGTTTGATAGTTTCTTCCGTGAACTGTTGGCTGGCAAATTTGAACAACACCAAATACCCAAAGTCCTTGGCAAGATTGAAGTTCCCTTCCCTAATGACAACATGGTGTATGACTTCATGTATGAGGTAAGCTACCTCCTGCTGGACCTTTATAGACCTCTCAACTACCATGAGTTAAAGGCGTTGTCTTGATATTTTACAATTTTCATGTTTTTCAGACTGAACTTTGTGAGTGATTCATAATTTATATTCATGTGTTCTCTTTACAAGCTTGAATCTACAACGAAGGTACCCCAGGTCAGGATAGTTTCATGAAATATTTTTTGAAAATTTACACACACATCTTCCCTAATTTTTTTTTAAATTGCAATGTATTTTGAAAATATTTGTGAAATGACAAAGCCTTGATAAATATAACAGAACACATTTTTTAATCTTTTGAACAATTTTTATTTTGTTTCGACTATAAAACTTATTGCACTTAGATGCAGCATGAATTGTAGATATCTCAGGTGATAGAGACTTTGCTACACGTTTGGTCACATTTGAACCTAAACACAGATTTGGTAAAAAATCAACAGATCAATTGATATTAAATAAAATGTGCGTTAGTTTGGTAGTTTATTAATGCACAATTGCAAACCTCTCCCCTAAAAATTCATTACTGCAATTCTGTAAATAATAACAAAGCACCTTCAGGTTGTTGCAATTTCATTAGTCTCTGAATTTTTTTTATGATTTTATCCTAGAACTATTTATTATATGAACTGATGTTACGTTGCACATTTTTTATATCCGTACATCCGAAACTTTTCACCAAGAAATTAGAAACAGAAACACTTTCAGAAGTTATAACCTCAATCATGTCTATTTTGTATTTATTGTTTTTTTGGATGAAATTTGCAAAAAAAGACCTTTTAAATCATATTTCTAACTTTAATGAAGTTAGATAACAACCTGCCTTAATTTCAGCAGCATTTCATTAGCTATCCCTTCTCAATACTGTGCATGAATTTGTGAGCTAATTTTGAATTTATAGTATATAAATATTAAGATTTCACCTGTCTTAGGTATTTAAACATGAAGGACATTGGTTGCATCAAACCCCATCTACAGTTACAGGTTGCCCAAAAGGTTTTGTCAAGAGTGCTTTTAAACTCTTTTATTATGTCTGAAGGAATAAATAGATCACTTGTTACTGAAAATGTGTGCAAATTTTGTAGCAAAAAGCCCGAGGACAGTGGCGTCACTGGAATGATTTGATCAAAGGTGTCGAGGTGAAGTCCAAGAAGATCCGAGAGATGCTGGTCCCGACCATGGACACTGCCCGCTACACCTACCTAATGGAGCTCTGCATAGAACATGGAAGGTCGGAATCTTTCTTGATCTATAACCATCTGCTGGCCAAGTAAACTGTAAAGACCAAGCAGAGCCTGTGCATAGTTTAACATGCCTGAGCTATGTTTTAGTTTAGGAGTGCAGCTTAACTGTGATATGCTGATATCTATTTGTCAAATAATGTGTGATAAAATAGTTCATATGTAATAAAACCATTCTCAGACCTGTACTGTTATAGGACCAACCCTCACTGACAAGTGTTGGATTTGCCTCCCGTGTTATGTTTTATGATGATACAGTTGACAAAATAAGATAACTTATGATAAAACAGTAATCGCAGGTCAAAATTGATAAGTGCACATATCAAATAAATATTCTTCATTTAATTGTCTGCAATAATGATACCTATGATCATTTCCCTCCCTAGACCACTACTGTTTGTGGGACCCACTGGTACAGGAAAGAGTGTGTACGTTCAGGAGAAGATGATGAACGGGCTCTCCAAGGATCGGTACCTGCCGACCTTTGTCAACTTCTCGGCACAGACAAGTGCCAACATGACTCAAAACATCATCATGTCCAAGCTAGACAAGCGGAGGAAGGGCGTGTTTGGTCCACAGATGGGCAAGAAAGCCGTCATCTTCGTGGATGATCTCAACATGCCGCAGAAGGAGGTGTATGGAGCCCAACCCCCGATTGAGTTGCTTAGGCAGTTTATTGATCATGGAAACTGGTAAACTCCTTGATTTTAGTTAGTTTATAACATTGACTGGTGAATTATTTATGGATTGACCTCTTTCAGCATTTTTCAAGTTCTTGTGTGTCAATTTCATATATTTTTTAATTATGTCCAAAACAAAATTCTTGAACAATTCTTGGAGCAGTTATTCAATGTGCATACTTGTTAACAGTTTTCATGAAAGTTATGCATTTAATAATGGTGAAAGAAATTTATATCAGATGTCCTGTACTTTTCTTCCTATATCACTTGGACCAACTTTAACAGTAAAACTTTTTTGTGAAAATATGTTGTAATAATTATATCAAGGTTCTCTATGCCATTGAGGTATCACTTGCTATATATAATCATGATCACTTTTTTGTCCCTTTAATTTTATTTCAATTGAAATCCAAGTCATGCTCATGTTTGCTACTGTAATTCCCTTTGAAGGTATGACCTAAAGGACACGTCTAAGATCACACTGCAAGACGTTCAGTTCCTGGCTGCTATGGGCCCACCTGGTGGAGGTCGGAATCATGTGACCCCGCGCTTCTTGCGTCACTTCAACCTCATCGCCATGAACCCCTTCAACGAGGACACGATGATCAAGATCTTCTCTACTCTCATGTCAACTTATTTGAGGGTAGGTAGAGGTTATATAAAGGGGATAGATATTTTGAAACTAGATTGAAGAAATCATCAAGTGCTCTTGAATGTTATATTTTTTCCATTAATTTTTATTACCATTTTCTGAATGTGTTTAAAAAAAACTGACTGAGGACACTAAGAATCTTAACTTTTATCAAATGTGTGAAATCTTATTTTCCTGAAGCTGCAAATCCAAAATATTCTTTAGTCAAAGGCAAATTTAAATTATATGAATGAGTTGTATGAAAATAAGAAAAAATCTATTCAGGAATAAGAAGAACTACCTACTAAACCATGATTCAGCAGGTAAGGTGTTAACATTGTTCTATCTTTCCTCCAGGGACAAGAGTTTTCTGCTGATTTCTTCTCCGTGGGTAACAACATCGTGCAGGCTACAATGGAGATGTACAAACAAGCTATGGCCAACCTGCTGCCAACCCCAGCTAAGTCTCACTACGTGTTCAACCTGCGAGACTTCTCCCGCGTGATCCTCGGAGTGTGTCTCATCAGGAAGGATCAGGTCGAGAGCAAACGACAGATGATCAGGTGAGTCTTAGCCCATTGATAACAAGCTATTGGTTTTTTTCTGGGCATGTCTGTAAATTAAGATTTAGAATATTTTGAGTAAGTGTGTTCTTCATCTTATATGATAATGTCTTAATACATGTTTTGTAATTTTCAATTAATTTGTACAGTTTTGTTATGAAATTTAGAAATTTATGTTCCCTTTAAGTTATATATAATTTGAAAAGTAAACTCTCTGTATTCTATGAAGTGCTAAGATCATTTTTGGTATGCCCATTTTGACAACTGGAAATAGTTGTCCTACTGTAAATAATTATGAGCAGACTTACGATTGTAGTTTTGAATACTTGCATCAATTTAAGATTGTTTAAACTGCAGATTGTGGGTGCACGAAGTAATGAGAGTGTTCTATGATCGTCTGACTGACGACAGTGACCGATCCTGGCTCTTCAAGTATGTAGTCTTTGTTTGATTTCTTTCAGTATAGAATTTCATGTTTGAAAACTTGTGTTGAACTTTGACATGAAAAATCCAACTCATATTTACAAAATTCAAATAAAATTCTTTAAAAATGATGACCTGAGAAAATTAATCATGATGGGAAATAAAGAAATCTGTAAAGGTAGTGCAATGAATTAAGCAATATTTTAATCCATACTTAAGCACAGCATTATTGTTTTTAGAAACACCTTCTATATTGTGGAAATAACAATGCTTTTCCAGTATATTTTTCTTCTTCATTAGATTGGATGTTGGGAATAACAACATGGGATACATATTTATGTTAATATATGCTCTAGTGTGCACTCACATTATGTTGGTATTGCAAGGCCCATATGGTATATAATGTTCTCATTTGTTTAATCTCCCTGATTATGTTTTCTTTTATATGCATTAATGTATATGTATCCTGATTTGTTATTACCCAGATCACACCTTGCTATGGAATAAGATTTAATTAATACTGTAGTTTTGACCCTGAAAATGGAGCTGTTCTTGATCAACTAACACTCAAGTATATTAACATGAACGTTTTGAATAAAGCAAGTTGACATGACAATTTAAGTGCTCACAGTGTAAATTGAAAATATTGAAATCTGACAAACTTGTGGGCAGGACTGTTGGAGGTCTGGTGCGAGACCACTTCAAGGAGAGTTTTGACGGAGTGTTTGAACATCTGGCTAACGGAGGCGAAGGAGGAAAGGTGAGATATGTGATGTTTATCATATCAAAGCATCATTTGAAACAGTATGTTTGTGTTACCTTGAAAGTATCCTAGCATGAGGATGTCCTCATATCGAAGTGGACTATAGTGTGTTCTCTAACATTGTTAGTATGTATCTTGGGACAATTTAAGATCTGTATATTCTGTGTTATAGACCTTTGCCTGATAACCTAATCTGCTGTTATTTCTGTATTGGATTGTCATTTCAATTTTCAATATAGAATCTGACATTCCCCCCTTATTCTATTGAGTAATTGCTTCATTCAATTTCTGTAATTTAAAGATTTTCTATTCCATAATTCAAATGGATGAAATATTCTCTTCAAAATCACTGATTGCTTTTTTTGTTCTTTGACTGTAAACTTTCATATAGTTCTAATATGCATTTGTCTGTTATTGGGCTGTCATAAAGTGTCTCAGATAAGACAAAGCTTTTGATCCAGAATAACAAATTCTTATATATACTTTCCCTTCAAAATAACAACTGCTAGCTCCCTTTACAGCTTATTTTGTACTATGTTTATTAATAAACTCCTTCTTTGACCTCTCTTTTGCAATCTACTAATATTCTGTTGTTTCTGCTTTGTGACCATTTCTTCTCATCCATCTGATAATGTTTATGAATTCTCTCTGCTTGTACTAATACTGGCTGCTTTCTCTGTTACAGGAGGTAATCTTTACTGACATAAACCCCTCTCCCTTCTTCCTCTTTCTTTCTTCCTCTGCATTCTCTGCAACATTGAATTTTACATGGAAATTCTTTAAATTTCTTTCCAAATTATAAAATTTCAGATCTCAGTCTTTCCATTGAATATTTTGTACAGTAATGTTTTAGAAATTTTAAAGACTGTTTGAATTTTATTTGGATTTTGAATCTAAAATTTGTGATAATAATCCAAATCGTATTTGATAATTTGATCATAAGGAAAATTGCACTAAATTATTGCAACATCCTTTTTCAGTTGGTGTGATTTGTGACTTTTTTCAGTACACCCAGATGTATTGTATTGCAAATATAAACCTATTGCATAATTAAAGCAACATCATCATATTTGAAGTATCTAGTGTAGATGAAATGAAAGCTATTTTTCAGGCTGGCCCAAAAATCAAGATGGAGAAAAACATTTTCAAACGCAAAATAAGGAACTTTGCTCAACTCACAATTATCCCAAATGAAGTTCATGTAATTGATCTTATGGTTTAATTTACTGCATGCAGTATGTTAGGTTACTGCACAGCATAATACTAGTCACTTGAAGCTCAGTTAGTTTACTAGGCCTCAATATGAATAGATTTTGTGTTGCTCTTTGAGTCAACATATTTTCTTTAGATTTGGAGGAATAAGGCGTGAATCTTGTCACACTTTATTGTTGATCACTTAATTTTGTGAGGCCTCAAAATCTGGCAATATGAGTCATAGCAAAAAATCATTAGTTCATTTACTCACTTTATGTGAAGCCTGTTGGAATATGAATGTATAGTTGTGAAGGCATAGTCTCATGTGACACAGTTCATCAAATATAGTCTATGCTTGTAAAGATAGAATAAATGGAATAATTTCTCACTTTATAATTGTATTGGGTCACCAAGAGCTTTTATTCCATTCTGATATTTTTATGTATTTATAAGTAGTAAGGACGTCAGATGTTGCTTAGGCAGTTTTGATTGATTCTCACCAATATCATTTGTCAACAGATCTCAATCATCACACATGATATCATTTTATTTTCCCTATTTTTCTATTCACTTGACAGGTTGCACCAAATTTGCATTTTAGTCCTTTTTTTTGTTTTAATGCATGATAATGACTAAGTGTTAGAAATTGATAACTAAATTGAAAATGTTTTGAAATTTCTGTTCTGATAAATTTTAATGATTGTTATATTTCACAAAAGTATTTGTTTATTAAATAGTATTTTATGACTGCTTCACTGAAATTGACTGCATCATATGCCTTAACCTTGTAAATATCAGTGGCACAGTATCCAACAATAGTATCTTTAAATATGTGTTTTCTGTAGGTTTAGAAGATGTTTGGCTAAGGAACAAGATCTTCATTCAAATTTTGTCTTTCATATTCAGGTTCAAGAAGGAGACTTGAGGAGTCTGATGTTTGGTGACTACATGAACCCCGACGCTGAACCAGAGGAGAGATTTTACGAAGAGGTCAAGTCACTGGACGAGTTGTACCGTGTGGTTGAGTTGTGTCTGGAGGAGTATAACAACACTCACAAGACCAGGATGAACCTCGTCATCTTCAGGTGATGATTGGGGGACGTGGTTCACAACTATATTGGTTGAACTGCTCATTTTGCTTTTGGTTAGACAAAGCCACCAGTGAAAATGTCAATCCATCTTTCAAAGTTACTTGATGTGATTAATGATATAACAATGGTTCAACAAGCTTTTTAAATCAATATATGCTTCCCACAGATACGTACTGGAGCACCTGTCCCGTATCTGTCGTATCCTGCGAGTGCCGGGAGGTAACGCCCTGCTGGTAGGTGTGGGAGGGTCGGGACGTCAGTCTCTCACACGCCTTGCCACCGCCATGGCCGGCTACCAGATCTTCCAGCCAGAGATCTCCAAAAACTATGGCAAGGTGGAGTGGAGAGAAGATATCAAGGTTTGTGAAAAGATTAACTTAATTAAGGAATACGTCTTTTTAAAAATAATGTAGATGATATATAATCAATTTTATTTTTCTACATGAACAAGTCTATTTAATGTATTTGAACTGATTTATTGTTTTCTTGGCCAATTAATGTGACATAAACGTTTTGGTTGTGATCTTTTACATACTCTCTAAAATGCAGAGCCGTTCAACATCTGCAACTTTCTTTTCTTCTGCATAAAAGTAATCTTGTAAAATTCTTTATTAATACTTGGAATTATTTGAATTTGAATTCCAAGTGTTAAGTTTGCTTTGAACAATTAAAACATTTTCAATCTTTACTAATCAGGCAGATGAATAGATGGGATATAGCTCTGCTACTAAATGTCAGCTTCAAAAAAGAGTTATGCCCTCTATGTTTCACCCTGTGAATGTGATTTATATGAAACTTGTGTTGACAGAGTCTGCTGAAAGGAGCTGGAGCCCAAGGAAAGACAACTGTGTTCCTCATCACCGACACACAGATCAAGGAGGAGTCGTTCCTTGAAGATATTGACAACCTCCTCAACACTGGAGAAGTCCCCAACCTCTTCCCCACCGACGAGAAGGCAGAAATTATGGAGGTAAACTTTAACTTACACTGTTGACTTGATTCTAGTGAGGATTCATGCAATCAAAAGACATAGATATCGTTGCTTAACCCTCTCAAACATCTGTTGATTTACATGAGATTACTTAGAGACCTGTTTCATGTTAATGTGCTGTCTAGACAAAAAAGTCTTTATCTGACATAATTATACAATAATGATGAAAACTTAAAAAGATATCAATCTATGCTGACAAACTTTCTATTAATTTTTCCAGGTGGTGCGGCCATTTGCCCAGGCAGGTGACAAGAATGCAGACTTCAGTCCCCTGGCGCTCTTTGCGTTCTTTGTGAACAGATGCAAGGAGAACCTACACATCATGATTGCTTTCAGTCCCATCGGAGATGCGTTCCGTAACCGACTCCGACAGTTCCCGTCTCTCATCAACTGCTGTACCATCGACTGGTTCCAGGTATGAAGGGGATACTGTTTGCTTCAATTTTCTTGGTCATTAATCATCATGACACTAGACACTCTCCTATCAGAAACGTCAGGTTATCAGTCTATGTAGATAAATTTTATTTCTTATTGAAATAAACAAAAAAAACTTGTCGTTTGTCTCCGTACATCTATGTGTGCAAACACTGAAATTATGCGATTGTGATATCATAAAATTGACACAATTTCAATGAGATGGTGAAATCAACAGTTAGATTAGTTAGTAAGATATAAGCATCCTCTTAAATATCTCATTGTAGAAGTTGCCCAAACAGTTTAAAATTCAGGAATAAATGTATGGTCATGATTACACCAGTTTTGTAGTGAGTAATGACTGTCTTTGCCTGTTGCTATCAGCCGTGGCCAGAAGATGCCCTGGAGAGAGTAGCCAACAAGTTTCTGGAAGATGCAGAGATTGAGGACCAGCAGAAGGCCGACTCCGTCTTCATCTGCAAATACTTCCACCAGAGTGTCCGTGAACTGTCGGAAGTGTGAGTCAATTTCAATTTCTTCACTTTATTTGATGAAATCTCAAATTTCTGTCAATTGGAACAGCAAGATTTTCTGTGTAATAACCCACCTGCTGATGAGTTAAACAATAGAGATGTTATCCAGTATTTATATTTTAAAAATCCTGATATGTTTCTGTAACCCAACATAAGGAGACTTGAGTAAAAGTTGTTATTGTTATGAATAACTCTCTCAATTAAAAAAAACTTCCAAAATAAATAAGTTGTGAATAATCTATCAATCAATGTTGTTCCCTGTATGCAGATTCCTAGAGGAGCAGGGTCGACACAACTACGTGACTCCCACCTCGTACCTGGAACTCATCTACTCCTTCAAACTGCTGCTGAGCAAGAAACAGGACGAGACCATGAAGGCCAAGAAGAGATATGTCGTTGGTCTGGAGAAACTGGCCTTTGCTGCTTCACAGGTGAGAAGGGAATATCTTCATTCACACAAAATGAACGTTAGGTTGTGTTAGTCCAGTGAATGTTTTGGCAGGTGCCCAAAAGAACATCCATTAATTTGATTATCAATATAATAATTATATAGATATATATTATATATAATATTATCAGGTTGCAACCATGCAAAAAGAACTGGAGGACCTGCAGCCCCAGCTGGTGAAGAGTTCTGAGGAGAACGAGAAGATGATGGTGGTCATTGAGAAAGAGTCTAAGGAGGTCGAAGTCACAAGCCAGAAGGTCAAGGCTGATGAGGCAGTAGCCAATGAGCAGGCTGCATCTGCCCAGGCCCTGAAGGATGAGTGTGAGGCCGACCTGGCTGAGGCTCTGCCTGCCCTGGAGGCTGCCCTTGCTGCTCTGGACACACTCAAGGTGAGATAGAGGTTAAACAAAAACAAGCAGGGTTAGAACTTGATGCAATTGTTTAGGTATCATCTGTGACAGGTAGTGAGTGTCATTATTGTATTAAACAGATGTACATGATTTTAATTTGACAAAGCAAGGAAGTTAAATTAAAATCAAAATAAAAAGTGTTGACATAAAACCCATTTACTTCATGAAAGAAGCCTACTATATATTTCGAGAAAGTAAAGCAGCAAGTTACATAAATCATTGCAGTTTTGCATATCCTGTTTAATGTACGTAGTGAATGTCATCTCTGTAATTGTAATGTTCCCTGTCCCATCCAGCCGTCAGACATCACGATCGTGAAGTCTATGAAGAGCCCCCCGGCTGGTGTGAAGATAGTGATGGCAGCTGTCTGTATCATGAAGGACATCAAACCAGAGAAGATCAACGATCCAGACAAACCTGGGCAAAAGGTATGAAGACGTCGGAATGAAGAATTCACACTGAATATAACATACTAGTGGCTTTTAAAAATATGTTTGAAACAATGTCTTGCCAAATCCATTGTTACCTTCTCATTTCATAATATCAGAGTTTCATGGGAAATGTGGTTGATTCAAGCAAATATGTTGTAATCTAATAAATCAAGTTAGATGTCAATGTTGATCCTTTCAGATCCAAGACTACTGGGGACCGTCCAAGAAACTGCTTGGAGACATGAACTTCCTCAATATGCTCAAGGTGTACGACAAGGATAACATTCCTGTAAGTGTTTGAATATATTTTTGTTTTATTCAACTTCCTAAAAAAATTTTTAAAGATCCAATAATAAAATGTTGATGAAATAACAAATCTTATATATTCGAAAAGTGTCATTTTGAAAATTCCTTGAAACATGTACTTGAATATGTGCAAAGTGACACCCCATTCTTTTTAATTAAACAAATCTATTGAACAGTTTTATTTTTGTCTTCACTTTATTTTTACCAAGCCACTATCTAAAGCAAGCATATCTTTCCCTCAGGTCCATGTGATGCAGAAGATCAGAAAGGAGTATATTGGAAACCCAGAGTTTGATCCTGCCAAGGTTGCCAACGCCTCCTCAGCTGCAGAGGGTCTGTGCAAATGGATCATGGCCATGGAGATTTACGACCGAGTCGCCAAAGTTGTGGCACCAAAGAAAGCCAGTCTTGCAGAGGCAGAGACAGATCTGAAGAAAACTATGGGTATCTTGAACCAAAAACGTGCAGAACTTGCTGCGGTCGAGAAACGTCTTGCAGACCTGAAGTCAACCTTCCAGGAGATGACAGATAAGAAAGAACAGCTCTCTGATCAAGTTGACCTTTGTGGAAAGAAACTTGTCCGAGCAGAGAAGCTGATTGGTGGATTGGGCGGAGAGAAGGAGAGATGGACAGTGGCTGCTAACAATCTGCAGCTAATCTACAATAACCTTATTGGTGATGTGTTGATCTCAGCTGGAGTTATTGCATACCTCGGCCCTTTCACCTCGGCCTTCAGAGAGAAATGCTCACTGGACTGGGTGAAGATATGTTTGGTGAGCATTTGTCAATCATGAGTAAATGTTTTAAAAACCCTTCCATCCATGGAACCAGTAGACCTTACTTTTAGTAAGTGAGTGAAGGTCATGTCATACACAATGATGTTGACAATCAATCAGTAGAATCTTTGTGTATGGAAAATGTTTAGCTTAATTAGATGTTTGCCTTTGCAAGCTCTCCATAAAGTTTTTTTTTAAATGGTAGATAATGTCATTTTAAGAAATTCCATTTGAGGTACTCAAAATAAATTATCTTGTGATGAGTTGTTTGAATGCATTTGTATGTCTGCAGAATAAGAACATCCCATGTTCCAAGGACTTCTCTCTGAGTAAGACTCTGGGAGAACCAATCAAGATTCAGGCGTGGAATATTGCTGGTCTCCCTAAAGACAGCTTCTCCATTGACAACGGCGTCATTGTGGCCAACTCTAGAAGATGGTAAGTTGTTCACATTCACTTTTTCTCTCTCTCTCTCATGAAGTTGAGTGTACAAATTTATTTAGCCACTAGGACATAAAGGGAATATGAAAAAATTGTTAAATTTATTTAATTGGGTCATAGTTGTGTACAGATTAGCATGTCAGACTTCAGGTCATAATCTTGCAAATAAATACAGAAATTTTGCCTGCAATAGAGAGCAGTTACACACAAAGTCAATCTTTGATTCATATGCATACATTAAAGTGTTACCCATGCATGTTTCAGTAGTACAAGCAATTTTCACTGCAATTATTCCAAATGGCTAATGTGCCATATATTATTCAAAGATGACTGAATTATAACTGTCTTACTTTGCTTTGTAATTGATTTTGTATTGGTGTTAAAGGTTTGTAAATGTTCTGTGATTTTAAGGGTTTTTTATTTGTGAAAAAATCCTTATAATCCTGATTGAATGACATTTCAGTTATGTCTTTTGACCTGGCAGTTCCCTGGACACTAAGTTTTTGAGTGTTACAGGGTTTGAGGAATAAAAACATATAAATTAATTCTTTTTTAAAAAGTTCACTACAATGGTTAGCTTTCATGTCATTGCAATTAAGTTGTCTCTATGCAAAAGTAGCTGCCATCTTATAACAGTAATACTTATGACTAACAGTTACAATACATTTATAAGTGTTACAATACACTCTTGTACATTTCAAAACATCTCACTGCAATTCCGCACAGGCCATTGATGATTGACCCTCAAGGTCAAGCCAACAAGTGGGTCAAGAACTCTGAGAAGGACAGCAACCTGTCGGTCATCAAACTGACCGACGGTGACTATATGCGAACGCTTGAGAACTGCATCACCTTCGGTAATCCACTCCTGTTGGAGAATGTGGCGGAGGATCTCGATCCCTCCTTGGAGCCTCTGCTCCTCAAGCAGACTTTCAAACAGAGTGAGTCTTTTGCATTTTCCTTTATGTTCTTTTAAGAAGCGTTTGTTTCAATTTTGAAGTGATTAACATGTGTTTTGAAATAGTGTGTGTTGTATGTTACCAATTGAACTCCCTTACTTTGTGACTTAGTTATTTTCATTTTGAATCATCTTACAATAGATCATTTTTAGGGGGAACATATTTATATATTTGAGGGGTTATTAATTGATAAAGATTTACTACAGTCTTATGAAAATAAGAGACCACAAGTGACATAAATTTGTGACTCAATGCGATCACTGTTTTGTGGTCAATGTTTGGCAGGGGTTAGAAGAAGGTCTTATCTTGTAATTGTTGCACTGGGGTTGCTATGTCTATATAGGCCTCTCTTCATGATTCTGACTGGACAACTTTACCCACAGGATTATGTCAAAGATAAATTACGAAATATGTTTAAGAATAGCCTGTCATACCAATACTGATATGTCATTACAAAACTTGTCTTCCTTGACGTGCAATTATTTCAAGATCTGAATACCTCAATATTTTATTTTTCTTACAGTCTTCAAATCATATATTAAAGCAACGCAAAATATGGGAGTTCAGTAGATTCTAATAATGATATTTGTGATTTTAGAATAACAATATTTTCATAATTTCTGGATTGCATGAATTGATATGAATATTTTTTTCATTTTCTATGATCCAGTGATGGGTATGAATGTTTAGAAACTTATTAAATTAAGCTCCTTCTTTCCATTGCCTCATATTCTGTCTTCCTATGTTTAATAACCCTGTTTAGACGATGCTGGTAAGACTAAATGGAGTCCACTCGTCTATAACTACTATCACAGAATGCTAGATATTGTCAATTCAGATGTACATAGCTATATAACATGTTGCTTGCCTTGTTCATAGATAGAACTCTGTAGTGATAATTTCACTAATGATAACAATGTTGTATCGTTATGAATCACAAATGCTTGAAACATGAATACTACACATAACTTATGCTGTCAATTCAGGAGTGCGTAATTTTTATCAAAGTCGCATGCTGAGGAGTTAACTAATTTGAGCTTAGTTCCTTTATTTCTCTATGTCAATTCAAATATATTAGCCCCAATTCAAATGTTGTTTGCTTTTAAGTTAATATAGATATAGACATCAGAAGTCCAATTGCTTTTGATATCCTCATTTCAAGAAAGTACTTTTAGGAATTGATGTTGTCCTTTTTATCACCGACATAGAACTTCCAAATGTATTTTTGCTATTTATAATATTGATCCATGGTTGTATTCATGTCTTAGATACATATATATATAGCTGTTGCATGATCATTTCTTTTTCAGTATTAACAAACTTATAGAATAACTAACCTTTTTTCAATTTCATACTCACATTTAACTTACATAGCTTGACCTTTACAACCATGATAATTTATTTTCCGTTGTATTCCTGGAAATCATTTTTATAATGTTTATATCATCTTTTCACATTAACAAATACAATACCATTGTCAACATCAAGATCAGTGAAATTCTATACACATACATTTATTGATCAGTCAATAAATCATCTGTTATCATTGTAAACTGTGAAGAAAATAGTCTGAATTTGCGGTATGAAATGAATAATTGGGAAAATGATAATGCGATATATGCTTTCTCCCGGGCAAAGGAACACTTTGTTACAGACTCTAAAATGTTTGATATTGTTTTTAAAACAAGTTTTTACTTAAATAATAATACTTATATATAGATGAAAATAATGTATTTCCTACCCTGTGCATGGAAACCGAGTGTCGACATGGTGTAAATATTTAGTTGAAAGTTTATCATTCTTCTCATAGAAAGCCTTTTGAAGAAGGTAGCACGAAAGCAAGGTGAAGTAGATTGATGAAGACACAGAATGATGATTCACAAAGGACACCGAGTGTTTTTTTCTCCCTACTTTTTTTTTATCAGTTAATTTCAGAAGGGTTTGTTTCTTAGAAAGTGATTGGGTAAAAATACAATTACACCATGAAGAGTGATATGTGTGTCTGATAGCACTGTGTTTTAGTTCAGCCTCCGATCAAACTGGTTTGCTTAAAGATTCTGAAAATAACCTTTTTGTAAGAGAACTGTTTTGTGGTCTTGTAATGAGTACAAAGCATTAAAGGCAGAGCTTGACGGCTTCATCTCAATACACAGCCATCATTCTGTGTGTGGTTCGACTTTCATTTCACAGTGAAACAGGATGGTGGAATATGCAATACTTTTGAAATTGTTGATCAAGTCAACATCACCTTATAACAGAGCTAATCTAAAGTTGAAGCTTATAAATGACATGATACTACAAATACTCTGACAGAGGCTATTGAGACTGAGTGACCATTTGACAATGGTAGACGAATCATTCACTGGGGTCAAGTGTCCGTGTGTCTCCACAATTTTTATTTCTTTGTATTAAAATTGGAAGATCAATTTACTGTTCCTTTCAAACTTTTATGGCACAAAAGCAAAATCCAATATACATCTTTGATGTGATATCACAATGTAAAAATATCTACTGTATATGCTCAAATTCATCATGTATAGCTTTCAACATTGAATCATAATTAAACGACAATTCTTTTTAAGTGACAAATAATTTGATACATGTTCCTTTTCTCCTCTTTATTTCTTTCTTCTTTCTCATCTCTATTCCAAATTTTGACAAATAGTCTATTTTTCATGCTCATTCATATATCTTCTTCTTAATATGATAGCAGTTTCATAGAAATCAGAGAAGATGCATGCATATTATGATAGATAAGAAACCTTGAAGACGCCTGCATGCACGTCTTAATGTAAACTTTAAAGTATCATGACATGATTTCATCAATGGATTTATCAATTGTAATATTTTATCAAGTGTTTAAAAAATTTCATGTATGTTTCACTTTCATTTCAACCATAGGCCAGAAATATTTGTACATGCTTCTTTTATTAAGGTTAACATTAATTGTGAATTTTAAAGAACAAATTGTGATTAATGTATAAGGTGCTCAATTATTTCCAATTCATGAAGATGATTATAACTATGATTAACAGTACATAATTCATAAAATGAATATGATGCAGTAATACCTTTACTAAAATTATAAATCATCTGTAAATAAAACAGTATTATGGTGTGTCTAAACCCAGAGAGACAAATATTCCTGAACTTTCCCAATTTCATTTATCAATTTTTCTAGTAAGGCCACTCAACATTTCAATGCTAAAAGTACGTATCTAAAATAAAACTTTTCCCTCAGGCGGAGTTGACATGATCCGACTGGGAGACAATGTGATTGAGTACAGCGCAGACTTCCGCTTCTACATCACAACGAAGCTGAGGAACCCCCACTACCTGCCTGAGATCTCCACCAAGGTGTCCCTCCTCAACTTCATGATCACCCCTGAGGGCTTGGAGGATCAGCTCCTCGGGATCGTCGTCGCCAAGGAACGGTCAGTCCACAATTTGCATCATCTTCCTCCTTCTAAACTTTGTGAATCTGCCTATAGTTTCCTTAAAACTTAGATTTCAGTTGCTGAGTGAATTGGTGTTGAACCATTCTTAATGGCCAGTTTAATGTTGATGTCTCTTGTCTTCCTCCTTCCTGCGATATTTTTAAGATCAAGCTATACTTTCCCTGATCAATTTCAACTTAAGCTTTTAAACAACTTGTTGCAAAAAAATTCTCGGTTTAAGAGGATATGAATGCTTGAATTATCAGCTTTGTTTTAATATTTCATTTAAAAGGTTTTGATTACTGATGAAAATAGTGACCATATCTTGTATCCTGCCCTCAGGCCCGAGCTAGAGGAGGAGAGACAGGCTCTGATCGTGACAAGCGCCGCCAACAAGAAGCAGCTGAAGGAGATAGAGGACAAGATCCTTCACACGCTGTCCGCCTCCGAAGGAAACATTCTGGAGGACGAGAGCGCTATCCAGATCCTCGACTCCTCCAAAATTCTCTCTGATGAGATCTCCAAGAAACAGAAGGTATGGATGCCATGGTGTCATTGAATCTCTAACTTGAATAGCTAGGAATGTAATGTTCAACCTTATTTCCATAAATAACTAGTACTTAATAGTGCCAATGTTGTGTTTTGGCATTGGCTGGAGACAAAGTTAACAAAAAGATTAAGATTCTTCCTATACTCCAGTCATTTCATACTGTAAACATGATAAGTATATTTCATGAATATATTTAGAATTAACTTTGTAATTATTGATTCTGTCAAGTAGTTCTATAAAATGAGGAACTTTGCTTTGAATATGATCAATTTTAAAGCCTGCCAAGCCATAATGAATAGGAATTAGTTGACTTTGTTTCACAGAATTAAGATACAGCCTAGGCTAAAAATTCAACATTTCAAAAACGACTTCTTCTCTCCAGATTGCTGATGAGACAGAGAAGAAGATCGAGACATCCCGCATGGGTTACAGACCAATTGCCAAGCACTCGTCAATCCTGTTCTTCTCCATCGCGGACCTGCCGAACATAGACCCCATGTACCAGTACTCTCTTGCCTGGTTCGTCAACCTCTTCATCATGTCCATACATGACAGGTGTGTACATTTCACTGGCTTACATCTAGTAAGTAATGTACATTGATTTTTAGGTTTTCAAAGTTACAGATGTCATACCATGTAAAATATGTTATGCTACAGGGTGAAAGACTTCTACTTTCATGGTTAGAAGCTTTGTTTGTAACTTAATTACTGATTATATTTGAAAATATAAGTTTCGGTAAGTAGGAATTTTGTGATTAATGTTTTATCAGTGTTTAAATGAATAAAAAATCAAAATTCATAACTGATGACTTTCATGTTGTTGCGAAGTGTTAGTTTGAATTCTGACTGTTGTTAGAATTATGTTTTTTTATTTCAGAATTGTTTAAAAATACAAACACAACTCATCAGAAAGTTTTAAGTATATCTGTGAACATTATCTAGGAATGTATTAATCTTTTAAGAAAATTAAGACATTTCGATTGTGTTTTGAATTGAATTAATTTCACAGTTCATTGCATGCATATTCTAATGAGCTTTGTTTTTGCAGCAATAAGTCTAAGATCTTGGAAAAGCGTCTGCGTTACCTAAAGGACCACTTTTCCTATCAATTGTATGACAATGTTTCACGCTCCATATTTGCCAAACACAAGTTGGTCTTTGCGTTCCTCCTATGTGCTAAGCAACTGCTGTAAGTATCACTGGTGTGATATACAGACTCGTATATAATGGACACTCACAACCAGCAGTCACTGTTTCTCACAGGTTGAGTGCTTCATGTCAAAGATTAATCAGAACACCTGAGTATCTTGATTGTCAATGCCTAGGTTACCTTTGGAGCAAGTAAAAACGGATTCCTTGCACAATTATTGTATTACAGTACGCTAAAAAGACCTTTTTTACCCATGAATCTGAAGATACTTAAAGATCAGTGTTTGGGAACAAATTGGTTCCAATAGTTTATAAAAAAATCAACACAATGATAAGGGTCTCAAACCAGTTTGCTTTTCTTCCAACCTTCCCAAGGATTTTCATACTTTTAGACTGCTGAAAGATAGTTGTTTATATGGTTGATTATCTGTCAGATGACACTTTGACTCTGACCTCTGACCTCTGATCAACACTGACTACTGGTCGACAGTTTCTCATCTCTCTCATTTTCATCTGTCAATCATCACCCAATTTCATTGTTTCAGCAACAAATCCAAAATTCTGGAGAAGCGGTTGCGCTACCTCTCGGACCACTTCACCTATAACCTCTATTGTAATGTCTGTCGCTCTCTCTTTGAGAAAGACAAACTGCTCTTCTCCTATATTCTCTGCTGCAATATACTGCTGTAAGTATCAGGGCTGGGTAGACATGCCACTCAAAATTCAGTTTCACATCAATTTTGTTTGGTTTGTATTTGGCACAATTTACATGGTTTACAGTTTTTTGTTGTAGTTTTGCAAATATTTTGGTGCACAAAAGGCACAATTTCCTAACAAAATTATGTTATTGATTTGTTTGCATGTTTTTTTTAGATGTGTGCATTTTTCTTGCTCTGAAAAGCTTGAATCATTTTTGGCGCATCTTCCTTATTGGGAAAATGGCAATGTTTATCATTGTCGTGAAATTAACAAAAGATCATTTAACAAAGGTACTTGGAGTTTTGTTTTTCAAGTATATGTTTGTGATTTGAGTATTCATGACTTTGAAATTAGCTGTCTAATGCCATGTGGTCCAGCACTTTGCAGTTTGCCTTGAACACCTTGTGTTGAGTTTAAATCTTCTAGATGTTCCTTCCTCTGTAAGTTACCTTTCCTTCTGTCTCTTTTCCTCTCAGTGTTGTGTTCCTGTACTTAATATCTTTTTCCTGTCACACTCACAATTCTAACTGTCATCATTTAATACAGGCATCATTATAACCATTTTACTTTTCATTGATTCATATTTCTTTTTTTTTTACAATTGATTAATATGTGTGTTTTATGATTTGTAGCTTTTGTAATTTTACCCCATGTCACAGTTTGAATATTTTTTCATGTCTGCTTGATTTATCGTTAATTAAATAGAAATAATGAGCACTCCAAACGTCATTTGAAAAAATTATCTTCAATTGACAGCGACAATTACTTCTATTCAAATGTAAAATTTTCATAACAATGCCATAAATGTAATTTTTCATTTATTCACCCAGAATCTCATTCTTTTGAGCATAGTAAGCTAATCACTCTAAAGAAAAAGATAAATGTAACAATCAAAGAATACAACTCTGCACCCTTTGTGTAGCAGAGCATAAAACAATTCAGCCTTGGTTGGCTAATCAATTTCTTGAATATAAACAAATATAAAATCAAGACTGTAACTCTCTCTGAATGTGTCGACAGAGCACGTAACGACCTGGATGTGGAAGAGTACATGTTCTTCCTGACTGGTGGCGTCGGTCTGCAGAACAAACTGGCCAACCCAGCGCCATCATGGCTGTCAGACAAGAGTTGGGATGAGATCTGTCGGCTTTCGGACCTACCGAACTTCAAGAACTTCAAGTGAGTTATAGCAGAATTGCATATATTGATGGATCAATAAAATTTCCATTTTAAGATTGAAATGAAATTTGCCTTCCTGTTAGTAAGACACTGTTTGCAGCGCATATCTTGCTTTTCATATTTAGTGTCTTCAGCTTGTCATGAAATTTTGTGTTACCAAATGCAGGGCAGGTTAAAAGTTAAAAGATGTTTATCACCTCAGAAACTTGTTGAGCTCATGAATTTGACAAGTAATTGATATAGATCACACCAATGTTGAGCAAGGATTATTGGCAAGCTGTCACACATTTCAATCAATCAATCAATCATTTATTCTCATAAAACCACGTAGGTGGTACACGAGCATATATACAAGTAATTCATACAGAAGATAATTAACAATATACAAAATATATAAGATATATAAATACAAAATACATTACAAGATGGCTGTAATAAACTAACTGTTTTTAGTAATAGATGTTATTTTTGATACAAATTTTGATAATTCTGTTATCTGCTTAATGTCTTTTGTTGAGAAAA
The DNA here is from genome assembly GCA_921293015.1 of Phorcus lineatus. NCBI lineage: Eukaryota > Metazoa > Mollusca > Gastropoda > Trochida > Trochidae > Phorcus > Phorcus lineatus. The sequence continues at coordinate 55,242,477 of OV121086.1, read as the reverse complement.
GTTTAACATAATTATGTAGACTTGGATACATTGAATCGATGGATAAAATATATTTTTTCCTCTCATTACAAAATCTTTTACATTCAAAAATATAATGACATTCATCAGCAACAGATGTGGATTTACAGATTTTACATATTCTTTCACAACGTGGTATGTTTTCCCAGCGGCCAGTTTCTATTGGTAGATTATGATTAGATGTGATAAATCTTAATAATGGGATAGATATTCGTTTCGGGGAGGTAAGGTAAGTTTCAAATAGTGGATACTGTTTAAGGTATTGATAATAGAGTCCTTTTGAGCTTGAGGCGACATCATTTCTCCATTTTTGAATAAATTGGTCTTTAAGAATCTGTTCTACCTGCGAAACTAGCCACTGGGTTGTACAAGATGACGGGTTTTTAAATATATACGATAATCCAATACCATCCAAAATATTTTCGACTTTTGTCAACCAGGGATTGTCTATTATTTTTGCGTTTTCATTTTTCAGAATTAGATAATTGTAGACAAGTTGTGAGAGTTTAGATGGGCTGTTTTGGGAGGTTAATTTATGCCAATATGTAATTAGGCGTTTATAAATACTGATAGTGATTGGGAATCTCCCGAGTTCTCCGTAAAGAAAAAATCTAGGGGTTGAGTTTCTTAGTCCTGTAATAAGTCGAAGAAATTTTAGATGGATATTTTCAAGACAATCGACATTTTCGAAAGACCAAATTTCTGAGCCATAGGATAGGATAGGTAATATCATCGAGTCAAAAGCAAACAACAAACAGTCCAATGGCAAGTCAATATTTCGTGCTTTTTTTAACAAACTAAACATAGCTTTTTTCGCACTTTCACAAAGTTCTTTAATACTTGTGACTAGTCTTCTATTTCGGTGTAATGATATGCCTAGGTAATTAAATGTATCTACAATATCAAGTTTTTTGTTGTTATAATAAAATTTTAGTTTTGTAGATTTTGCGGGTCCACTCCCAAAGATAAGAATTTTAGTTTTACTTATATTGACAGTCAATTTCCAAGTATCACAATATGTTTGAAAAGAATCTAATGCTTTCTGTAATCCTCGCGGTGTTTCATCGAATAGGACGGCATCGTCTGCATAGAGTAAGATTAAAAGTTGTATAAAGATGTGTATATATTCATCTTCACCGCAGTCCAACTTAACACCATTACAATCAGATTCGAGTAGATGTGGTTCTATATCATTTACAAAGATTGAAAATAGTAAAGGGGATAGGTTTTCTCCCTGTCTAACACCATTTTTGCATGCGAAGTAATTCGATTCATTTCGGTTATATCGCACTAAAGATTTGATCCCATTATACATTGCTTTCACTAGCGTCAAAAAACGGCCTTCAATGCCAATAACTTGCATTTTCTGCCAAAGGCCTACTCTCCAAACTGTATCAAAGGCCTTAGTAAAGTCAATAAAAGCACAATATAATTTTTGCCCTTTATTCTTTAATATTTGAACAAGGTTGTAAATGATAAAAAGATTATCAGCAGTCGAAAATGATTTCCTAAATCCAGCTTGAGCGGGTGTCAATATATCGTTTTCGTCTAAGAAATTTGAAAGGCGATTGTTAAAGATTTTGGTAAATAATTTTCCGAAACAACTCAGAATAGTTATTGGTCTATACGAATTAGGATCAGAAATATCCCCTTTCTTTTTATAAATTGGCTTAATTATTCCAGTAAGCCATGCATTGGGGATGGTACTATTTTCAAATATCAGGTTAAAGAGTTCAACTAATAAGGGTGTTAATAGATCACAACTCGCAATTAAGTATTCATTTTCGATTAAATCTATTCCAGAGGCCTTAGATCGTTTTAGTTGTTTAATAGCTGCGCTTATTTCTTCTTTTGTGATATCGCTGTTTAAAGTGTCACAATTAAGATGAGTATTGTTAAATTTTGTATCAAATTCCCTTTCATCCGGTTCAGATTCGTTTAGTGACTTAAAGTGGTTATAAAATGCGTCGATATCTATGTTATCATTTTGGTCTATCTTATCACCGTTTAGAGTTTTCCAGAATTGTTTAGGAGAATATTTACGCGATTCTCTGAACATGTTACCGATTTCATCTCTATATTGCTTAATATTCCTATCCATGCACTTTTTATAATTTTTTGATTCAGTTTTGAAAACTCGTTTATTGTAAACAGAATAGTGTTTACGAAGACGTCGTTTAGCTTTGTTAAAACTCTTGCGGGCTTTATAGCATTCTGCGCCGAACCAGGGTTTACGTGATCGATCTTTTCTCGTATATACTCCAACTTTTCGTACTCCGAATGTTCTGCGTGCGGCGTCGGTAAGCACGTGCGCGACCTCGTCAGTGATGTTATTGACTGTTACTGGGTCAACTTGATCAAGCCTAGCTGCTTGTGCTTTCTTTTTTAGATTGTCTATATGAGTGGTATTAAGATTATTAAGAAACTCGCTGGTTTTCTGCGTATCAAATCTTTTTGGTTTATAGCGAGCATTGTGGGATGTTTTAGAACTGCTCTGGATACCTGTGTTAAGTTCATATGGAGTTTTCCTAGCTAAACTAAAGGTTATTGGACAATGCACATCTGAATACAATGGTGAGAAGTCATGGATATCTAAATCAGTGATAAGTGGGAGGCATGATGATGAACAGATTACATAGTCTACAACACTTGCATCTTTGCAGGTTCTTTTACCAATACCTTTGTCATGTCCAATTCTACCATTACAGATAAATAAGTTTAGGTTTCTGCATATTTCTATCAGTTTACTTCCTGAATTATTCATTCTTTTTGTGTCCTCATTTGTTCTGTCTTTAGGTAAATTTAGATTTTCCAAAATCTTGTCATGTGGTCAAATCAGAGGAACACTTAAATATCATTTCAAAAAATAAACTCTATGACAACAAATGATACACAGATGTAACACCAATGTTCTAATGCTTGTCATGCTGCCATCATGGTATCATGTTGTAGTTGTTGAACCAATAAAATGTCCTTTAATGTGAATGTGTCCATATTTCCAGGGAGCACTTCATGAAGAACATAGACAAATGGCGGGAATATTACAACAACAAGGAGCCCAACAAGGCTGAGCTTCCAGATCCTCACAACACAAAGCTCAATGTGTTCCAGAAGATGGTGGTTCTTCGCTGTATCAGACCTGACAAGGTAATATTGTGATCTTCTGTGATGAAACATAAGAACCTTACTGACAAGGTATGGTCTACAGGAATCTTTGATTGGCTCCAGGTTTCTCAGTGCTGGTCCTACTTCTCACTATGGTTTTATTGTCCCATACTGAACACTCATCGGACTTTTGGTTCACTCTGACAGGGTTTTTCAATATGGTGTAGAATACTAGACTTTGATCTAGTTTAATTTACTCATTCAGGGCAGTACCAACCACATTTTACGATCACAGCTACATTGATTTTACAGTATGTGTCGAACAAATTATCTTTTCCACTGTGAATGAAATATACTTGAAAGCAACATTGATTGTACCATCCTATCTCACCTTTGTTATACCTTTTGTTCAAACCATCTATAATTAGAATATGTCATTATATTTTTTTTTTTAAATATATTTGTCTTACACTTCAACCACCTTCTTTTCAAAGCTGCATCCACTTTCTCATTGACAGATTGCTCCAGCCATAACAGATTTTGTGATGGACAAACTAGGGAAAAAGTTTGTCGAGCCACCGCCATTTGATCTTGCTAAGAGTTATGTGGATTCGAACCAGACGACACCTCTCATCTTTGTTTTGTCTCCCGGCGCTGACCCAACCATGAGTCTCCTGAAATACGCTGATGACAAAGGCTTCGGAGGAAACAAGTTCAACTCCATCTCTCTCGGACAGGGGCAGGTGAGCAGGGAACCCTAAATGGCATCAGAATAATTTGGGCCAGATATGACAGGCTCTAGAAAATCAAAGGTGTCTGTTAAATATTTGTTGATATGTTTATTATTGAACTTTTGAATGAAACTTGTAGTAGTATTGAAGAAGTGGAGAAAAATGTGAGACTGAAATTTTAAAAGGCAATTGTTATAGAATAACTATTCTTAATCGGTCGTATGTCAGTCTAAGTGTACAATTAGATCATATATTTTTCTCCCGATCTTTGAACTCATATTTCTGCTTGAAATTTCATTTTTGAACTTTTAGGAAGTTTTTCCATCTAACTTCAATTTTGTGCTGTTTGTAGGGTCCAATCGCAGCTAAGATGATTGAGAAGGCAAGAGCAGAGGGAACATGGGTGATGCTACAGAACTGTCACTTGGCTGTGTCCTGGATGACTGCCCTCGAGAAGATCTGTGAAGACTTCACCAGTGAGAACACTCACTCGGAGTTCAGACTCTGGCTCACCAGCTACCCTTCAGACAAGGTGAGTTTGATTTTCTCGGCCCAACCAACAAGCGCCTTCAAACTTGTCATTTTTGTTAATGGCTGGGCCTCAGAATGAACTGAGGTTTTGCAAGTTTTCTTACTGATGCTGAGTAAATGGGAATCTTTTTGCAAATCAAGAAGATGATTTTCACTCAATTTTTTTACCTTAAGTTAATGATTGATAAAGTGAATTTAGATAAGGTTTTGTGAAAAAAAGGTTTATGGTCTGTGTTCTGTTGTATTACGTGGAGATGGACTGAACTGTTGCTGACTTTTGACTTTCCTTTGAAATAATTCCTAGATATTCTGAAACAGTCAAGACTTCAACATTGACATTCTTCTCTAAGCGACCCAGTATATATCTGTGATAGTAATTACAGTGGTATTAAGACCATAATAATGTTGATGCAATCTTCCAGTTCCCAGTGACGGTGCTGCAGAACGGAGTAAAGATGACCAACGAGCCCCCGACCGGTCTCCGCCAGAACCTGCTTCAGTCCTACCTCAACGACCCCATCAGTGACCCGGAGTTCTTCAAGGGTTGTCCTGGCAAAGAGCTGGTCAGCATCATTTTTCTCATGTTAACAATACGTGACATATTCATTCCTTCAACTCCTATTTGAACACAGATCAATTGAGGATTTACAAAACTCTGTTGAAGAATCAAAGAAAATCTTGTCAGATATTTTATACCTTTTACCTTTTCAAAATATTTACAAAAGATTTGATGAGAAGAAACCAGATGTTTTATTCAGAGAACTTTTTGTTCCAAAACCTCAAACAGAACTTTAAGTTTATAAACCATTGATTGAAGTATAAAAGATCATCATCAAGTATGAAATCAGTGACCATGTTAATTTTCATTTTTTATTGGAGGGAGGCAAAGAGTTTACAACTCTCATCTAAACATATTAACACTGGAATTATTATCTTCTTCTTGTGTTTCAGCAATTTGAGAAGCTGCTGTTTGGTCTGTGTTTCTTCCATGGTCTGGTGCAGGAGAGACGCAAGATGGGACCAATTGGCTGGAACATCCCCTACGGATTCAATGAGTCTGATCTCAGGATCTCTGTCAGACAGCTCCAGGTACAGAGGAGTTTCTCTTCACTAGTGTTATCTAATATTCAAGATAATTGCATCTCATGTTCTTATAGATCTGAAATATGTTGAACTCAACAATGAACTTTAAATAACAGCCACGCTGTTTGAAAAATGATTTGTTACATGTACAAATCAAAGTGAGCTAGAATGACAACTAAAGTACATCTTAAGGGGTTGAGTCTGACCAAAAGTTTCTATCAGAAGGAGAAAGTCTGAAAACATTGCAGAATATCTTGTAAATCAAATATAATTAACCTACATTCGGGTCCTGTCTACAGATGTTCATCAACGAATATGACGACGTACCGTACGACGCCGTGTCCTACATGACAGGAGAGTGTAACTACGGGGGTCGAGTCACGGACGACTGGGACCGCCGCTGTCTGCTCACCATCCTGGACGACTTCTACAATGAACACATCATCGTGGACCCCAAACACAAGTTCTCCCCCAGTGGCAACTACTACTCTCCGCCCAAGGGAACGTATGAAGACTATGTGGAGTTCATCAGGGTCAGCATACTTTACCCTGTCTAGATATGATGCAAGTCAATTAGAAAATATCCCAACAGATAAAGGTCAACTCAGAAATTAAGAGGAATCCAATTGGTGTATTATGCAAATTATTTAGGAATTACAATAAAAAGGGTAACCATATACGCACTTAAAATAGGGAATACAGGATCCTATATTATTGTGGAAGCAGAGTATGTGATAAACTATTTTATTGGCAGATCTGAGGGCGGAAGAGGGTTAGGTTTTTTCTTCTCTTCAAATGATGATAGAAAATTTCAATGTGGATACTTTGTCAGTTATTTGAATTTCATCCCATCTAAGCTTCTCTAAAGTCATCAAAGTGTAAACTTTCATTGTAGAATCTGCCCCAGAACCAGCACCCTGAAGTGTTTGGTATGCATGAGAACGTGGACATCTCCCGTGAGCTGCAGGAAACAAATCTCCTGTTTGCCTCTGTGCTTCTCACACAAGGCCGACAGTCAGGGGGCGGAGCCGGCAAGTCTGATGAAAAACTCTACGATATTGCTGCAGATATTTTGGCTAAGGTAGGCTTAAAGTTGTTAATTCTTCTAATACCTGCATTTTATGAAGATGTTGACTGGTGAATTTATATGAATCTGAATTGCTTAGCTAGATAGGTGAACACACTATGTATAGTTTAGAGTACAACAAGCATTTAATTCAACAAGATTAAATATTTAAAATTTAGAATTGAAAGGAAAACTGTATATGTGAAATATCCAACCTTAGCCAAAGGCAACTTCTTACCATCTTGGTGTGAAATATCCAACCTTAGCCAAAGACAACTTCTTACTATGGTCTGTTTTCCATTCGACAATGTTTTAGGCTGTACAGTACATCTAATTTCTTGTCCCTGGTGATCCAGTAATATTTAATCTATCAGCTGCAATGTTTAAATACTTGCCACCATCTGTACGAGTTAGTCCACTTTAACCTGGTCATACTGTGTTGTGTGCAGCTGCCGAAGAACTATGACATTGAGGTGGCCACCAAGACGTACCCGGTGGTGTACTCGGAGAGCATGAACACGGTGCTGGTGCAGGAGATGGAGAGGTTCAACAGGTAGGATCTATACTCCCCAGGAAGAGAGCAGGAGACTGGCCCACTCAGTATCTTCTTTACAAAATAATCTTAAAAGTCAAATGATTTGACAAATATTACCTACTTCTTTCTATCATACTGCTTGTTTAAATATGAATATTATATAAACACATACCATTTTCTTTCCTAAAAAAGATAAATTCAAAATGTGTATCATAATGCAAAATATGAAAGATATTAACATGTTGCTTATAAATACTTTTGTTCACTTTACTTGAACCCAATTTTTTACCACACATACTAGTAAACAGCAGAATAAGAGAATGTCATCTGTTCCAGACTGCTGGAAACCATCCGATCCAGTCTCCAGAATCTCCAGAAGGCTATCAAGGGATTGGTGGTGATGTCTGCCGATCTGGAAGGAATGGCTGGCAGCCTTCTGATTGGTCGACAGCCTGTCATGTGGACGAAGCGCTCCTACCCCTCACTCAAACCTCTGGGCAGCTACATCAACGATTTCCTTGAAAGACTCAAGTTCCTTCAGGTCAGTTTGAAGCTTTTTTAGATGCAGTATAAGTTTTTGAAGCTATTGAGTGAGAGAGCATTCAGAAACCTTTTTATCACAGAGAAACTTTGAAAGAAAGTTGTAATTCAAGGGACTAAAGAAATTGTTGTGGCATTGGGCTATTAAAAGAAATTTCTGTGAGCTATTAACATCTAAGCAATATTTTCTCCCAAACAGACATGGTACGACAACGGTAAGCCCCCAGTGTTCTGGGTGTCCGGATTCTTCTTCACTCAGGCTTTCCTCACTGGCGTCATGCAGAATTATGCTCGCAAGTACACCATCCCCATCGACAAACTGGCCTTCGACTTTGAGGTAAGCACCGTATAAAGTTTATGTAATCATAAGCCTTCGATTATGTCAATACCTAGGGTTTGATAAGCTGTAAAGTAATATAACTTCTCTCTACTATAAAGAGTTCAGTTAGACTACACCAATTGATTCCAGTTGTGGAAAATCATGTATACATACACCTCTGCAATTTCAATTATTAATAAGGGTAAAAGTACTAGGCATCATATATTTAACAAAATATGCCATGGTGATATGAACATCTATCTTAGTTGTAATGTCAATCTCTGAAATTCATTTATTGGGATAAAGATAAAGTATTCAATCTTAGAACCAATTTGAAAATTCCCACATGTTTTACTAGAAGGATTCTCTAGTTGCACACCCATTTTCCTTAAAGAAAATAGAGTAAAGAAATTTGTGTTGTTATGTTTCAGGTGTTACCGCAAGACGACGACGACAAGGCACCAGAAGATGGAGCGTACATCATCGGCCTCTTCCTGGACGGTTCTAGATGGGACAGAAACAGGTACTGGTGTTTTCCTGGCTGTACATAAACATCAAGGGTACAAGGAGTTAGAATCAGACAATAAAAGAACATTTTGAGCATCAGCTTTTCCAAAAGTATTGTTTCCAGATGTTGTGTTTATTTGTCAAGTTGCATATTAATGCGTATCAAGCAAAAGTTTGCACGACTTACAACACTAACCCCTCAAAACAAAGATGACTGTATCAGTGATAAGGTTATGAAGTTGAGGAAAAACAATAAATCCATACTGCATCTGTTGCATCGTCTCTCGAAACAAATGAATTTCTTTGGTATTCTGATCACAGTTAATATGGTAATTATGAATTATAATTATGCATTTTACTTCCAGTGGAATCCTCGCAGAGCAGCTCCCAAAGATCTTGAATGATGCCGTGCCAATTATCTGGCTGAAACCAGCACTCCAGGAAAAGATAGATCAGTCAAACAAGAGGTACAAGTGTCCAGTGTACAAGACCAGCGAGAGACGGGGCACGCTGTCCACTACCGGTCACTCCACCAACTTTGTGATGGCCATCCTTCTCCCGACAGACAAACCCATACAGCACTGGGTCAAGCGTGGATGTGCCCTTCTCTGTGCTCTTGATAACTAAAACTGGAAATCTTGCTATGCTCAAGGAATGATTCATTTAGCAGCAGGGATTTATAGATGTCGTGCTATTCTTTGAGCGTTAAAATAGTTAATGTTCCCTCATTATGAACTTTTACCTACTGACTGAGGTATTGAAGGTTAGGCAGTTCAAGGAATAATTCATGTGACTTAAGATTGAAGTTGGAAAACTTCTCGAGGAACTATTATTTTGTCAGGAACTGTGGTTACACTTGCTGTTTTATTGTATAAATTAGATGTTCCTTGATTATTAACCCTTCACCTGCTGACTGGATCTGTAAAAAAAAATAGACAATTACTCAAGGGATAATTAATTTGACAGAAGCTGTACTGATTACATAGAAACCAGTCTAAGTAATTTAGTGTTTAGTAGATTTACCATCTAAATGGATAACGTGAGTTGATATTCATAATACCTTGCATGCAATGGTTTTAAAAAATTTAGATTTTGGTTTATTTTCAAAACTTCTTATAGCATTTAGGTAATCAGTTTATTTCAATTATGATGGGATAAGGACATTGAAGCTTAATTAATCTGTCAGATTTCTTTTTTTTCTTTAAGAAATTAAAATTGCAAATATGAATGAGCAAGTCAATCCATCTACATATATATAAAAATGGTATTTTTTCACTTCATATCAAATAATTTATCATTGTATTAATCAATTCCTTAAACTTGTATTACGTTGTTATTTTCCTTGATAAGTTGTTATTCTTGTCACTATTATCTGCTGCAAAGGTGTCCATTATATTTCTATATAAATAATGGCAACCTTGAATTATCAAACTTGACTTCACCTTATGTAAGTTTCTGTTTATCTTGATTGTTATGTATGACTGTACCATTGCTAGAGTTGATGTTTATTTGCAGTTGTTTCCCCTTAGTGGCAGGTGTGATACATGTATATATATATTGTTGTTGTGCACTGTGTTGCCAGTTGACAGTATTATTAACTTATATATTATAACTTGAGATATATCTGTGATATCAGCATTTCCATGGAAATTAAAAGATTTAATATACTTATATGTAAGAGGTTTGTGCTAAATGCAAGATTTGTGATTATTAAGGTTCCATTTTATTAGGTTTTAGACCAATTTGTAAATATGTTTTTTATGAGGAAATAGACATGTATATAGATAAGGTTTTTACAATTTGTGCTTCATGCTGTGGTATATATAATATTGTGGTTAACTGCTAAATGAACAAGAAATCTTTCTTAGGCACTCAATAACTATTTTATCAGTGGTTGCCAAAATCCACACTATGATCTGACTTTATCTATTTCATTATAAATTCATATTGAAATTCAAGCCTCAAATGTTAATTGTAAAAATGTAGGGTTTATTTGTGTCAATTCCAAGATTATTTGAAGGCCCCAGACACAGTCAGTGTTAATTAAACTTTGCAGTTGAAATGAATCTTGTTTAAGAATTGAAGTCTTAAACAGTTAAGTTTTTCCAGTCAAGAAACTGCTTATTTCCGTCCATTTATATCCTTACAAGACATTGAGTTGTTTTATTTTCTTTACACTGAATTTATCTTGTTGTGACTTTTCAACAAAACTCACTGTGATATTATCATAATGTTAATAAAAATAACACAATCACATAAAGGTTATTATTATTTTTTTTTTCAATTCCAATTAAATCATTAGATTGGTGATGGGACATACAGGTTATTGCTGTATATCAAAGATAGATTAAGTTCACCAACAAATGCATGGTTTTCTACAAAGTTGGTGATCTACTTCATCCATAGTAAATCAGACTGCTTGATTAATGATCCAATTATCCTGATATTAACCCTGGACATATATCAAGTGTATTCCCATCGGATTAATATCACATAGAATATATAGAATATGTGTGGAAAGGGGGACAAACCTGTTCACTCACCAAGAAGTATTGTCTCCATTAACACAAGGAAATGAAAGGTAACCCCTTACCAATCCAGATCCTCATATAAAAAACTTAAATTTCGATATATATACTTTTTTTCAACTTATAAAATCGCTCATTTTATTTTTCATTTCCAAATCATTTGCAAGAAATCATTAAATTTGAAGCACTCGTAAAATATTCAAATCTTCCGAAGGGTGTACATGTATGTTACATCTGAACTGAAAACTAATGCGTTTTTCCTATAACGCAATTATGTAAACAAAATGATAAATCCTGTTACATTGATTGCAGCGAAATTCATGTCACAAAAATACCTTTAAACGGCCAGTTCGATTACGTTTTCAGCGATAAGCTTATGCTGCTAACGAAGCTATTTTTAGATACAGTGCGTCAGCAGTTAAGTAGATCTATAAATAGAATGAGAAAAGTCCCTTCCCATAATGCAACGCTGCATGTTTTCACAACATGGCGACAATCACGTTTGTGTCAGCGTGTCGAATGGGTCTGAGGGGTGATGCGGGGTACTTGGTCATGTGCCAGTGTCAAAAGAGAAGGGACATTGTGACATGTCCACGAATCAATCAAAATGAACATATAAATACAGATGACCATGCGTTTTTTCCTCAATTTCGATCATGGCGAGCTGTCAGTGCAACAACACTTGTTCTCGGTCAGGAAAACGTGGATCATGTCCTTGTAAGCAGATGAAGAGATATTGCAGCGATCTATGTCAGTGTGGTCATTTACTTCCGTGTACAAACCGCGAAGATCAACCGATTGACGGCGACCTGTCCTTTGCGGAGGTAAGTGCGGCGAGTCTTTCTTCCAGAAAACATTACCTTGTTCACAAGAATCATAATATAATTATCTACTATGAAGGTGGTCCCTATTATCGTGGGTCTTATTGCGTCACATGTATATTTCCCTCTAAATGAGTACAATCTAAATATTGTTTCTTGTTTTTAAGCTCTGCACATATATCCTTCCAAAATATGTTAATTAAACTTCTATCTATGGAAAATATAATTTTTGACATAAATATAAAAATTCTTATCTGTGTTATGTATTTTATCTGAAGTGTTCCTATTATCAAGGTAATTAATATATAATTAATAATTTATTCTCTGTAGATATAATCACCAATGTAAGATTATTATTTACAAACTGAATATAAATTGATTTGAAATAAGGATATTAAAAACAATATTTGCAAACCTGTAACAAAAAAATCCTAATAGAAATACTCCTCCTCGTAGTTTTACTGAGCAGCCATTTTTGATAAGTGATTTGAACACTATCTTAACAAAATGCTGTTCTTTAACAATAAAAGTACATATAAAATATTTGTTACATTGCTCGTGAAAAGTGAGATCCTTGTTTTCACATTTATTGTACCTATAAAATGAAAAGAGAATGTTGCAATCTATTTTGAGATCATTAGTAACCTATTTTGATATAACGAAAAGGTCATAATTTTAGGATTTGGGTCTTATTTTCGAAATAAAAGTAATTCTTTATTCAACATCTTTGAAACCATCAATACATTTTCCTTTCATATTTTTCTGTTTGTTACCTATCAAACTATTTAAATACAAAATAGAAAAACTCTCAGACAACATTTCGTGAAGACAGGATCGTTTTTTAATTAATTGCAAATGAAGTGAATGCTTCATGAAGGAAAATGAAACTCAACATTTCAGATCACTAAAAATGTGAGAAAATATTACTCAAAATTAAAAAAAAAAGTTTTTGAATGCCTCAGTATTTAGTTTATTCATCTATGATGTGCTTTGCAAATACAAATATTCCTTGAAGACTTTGGAGACTTGAATGAGTTTACCACGATAATAGGGTTACCACGATAACAGGGTCACTAGCCATACCCTTTATCAAGTCATATATGTGCTGATTCATAAATTATAGGCATACATTTGAAAAATGTATTAGTTCATTCCAATTATTATGACTTTGTATACGAAACATTACTATCACATAATGTAGAATATCAAAATATTTCATATTCGTAAATAGTTATTTTTATTATAAATATTCACTTCTTGCTTTGCTCTGGTATTCCGTTTGACATAAACTTTTTTATTATTATTTTTTTTTCATTTTAGTTTGTGAGGAACCAAGAAGGAAACTATAGGCAGAGAAAGGTTTGTTTTTTCATGATACATGGTTATATTAATGTAATGTTATATCTTATATATTGCCCTATATATTTGATTTGGACAATAACATATAGCATATTGGCATATTTAAAAAGCATCTTCAACAGAATTAACCTAAATGAAGTTAAGATATATGTTTTCGTTAATAGTGACTATATCTAAAATTATGATCCTGTTTGCAGAGGTTTCTACCGCTGGATGTACCAGAGATTCCCACCAAAGTCCGCAAACAATCGAAAATACCAATTCCTTCTACCGCCTCCAAAATCAAGCCAGCGTCTTCAAAACTACCTGCACCTGCAAGATCTAAAGTCAAGTCTGCATCTGCATCAGCCAAGAAATCGGCCAAGACATCTTCCAAGCCTGCATCGGCCAAGACATCTGCCAAGCCTACATCTACCACCTCGGAACTAACACCTGAAAGCTTGTTGAAAGTCCAGGTAACCTATTATCAGTTTTAATTTCTCACATCTGTGAGTAGTAAGTTGCTTTCAATTGTTATATGTGTAAGTTTTAGGAATTAATTATCATGTACACATGTTATTGTATATGATATTTCTCAACAAAGACGAGTGTCAAATCAATTATCCCAGCTCATAATCAATTGTGACATCGAATTGATTAATGCAAACCTTGGTCAGTACATTACCATTACCAACATCTGATTCTTGAATTTTTTGTATTTATTTTGATATTACAATTGCAGAAGTACATTGACGGTTTGGACGAGGTAGCGAAAAGGGAGCTACTGACTAAGATGATCTTGCGGGATGACACAGCACTTCAGACAGCAGTATCAGCCTTTGATGATCCGGATCCCCAGCCCCCTGCAGACCAAGCTCCAGTTAGGTGGTGTCATTGTGGGAATTGCAAGCCAATGCCCACAGAAGCCGAGAACAGGTGTTGTGTAAAGAGGGGAGGACAGTGTGTTACAACTAAAGAAAAGTTCAATCGTGTTGTTATGGATGAAGATGTTCTCGACGCAGCCGGAGCCTACAGGAACGATTTATATGCCTACGACCATGTGAGAAATAATCGTATGTTTCGACACACAGCATACAGACAATTCATCCTGATGACATACGGTGTTTTGCGTGCTGGACAAAGGAAAGTTGTCCCTTCATGCGTGGTTTTAGCAATCAGACAACGTTACCCCTCTACAGATGGACAATACACAGGCTTTCGTTCAGCGCCTCTTATTTAATTTGTTATGTTCAAACAAAGAGTAGCCAAAAATAGATGTGATCCATCAAATATAATTGAATCCAGTACATGGATATTTTATCATGCACAACAAATGTGATAAAATGGTATTCTAGAAGTTGGTAGTACAGTGAAGACAAGACATTTTATGGAGTGTCAACTTTTTTATTTATTCGTATGTATATAAGAATAGAATCTTCATTTGTATATATGTATTAATCTTCATATGTATATAAGAATAGATTATTCAAAGGACTTGCATATTCTTACAAAGTTAATGATTTTTTCTGTGTACGTATATATATTTATTCACATCTCCTATGTGTAATAAAACCACAACATCTAAATATATCAATAAATAAAGCTAGCATACACTGTCCTGAGCTAGATTTACAGGTCTATTTATAAAACAACTTTATCATAAATGATCGCTAAATGTGCACATAAAACATGATCATATTATGTCATGGATTTTGTCTGGGACAGATTGTTGTGTATAAAAAGTAAGACAAAGGTAGATTTCATCATGTTCAGTCTATGTAATACAACAGCACATGTACATACACAAGCTTATTCATATTTAATATGTAATTAAACCCAGACCATGTATATTCATTCTCAGGTGAGCTCAGCATTGAACAGGTTATGTTATGGAAGCACAATTTTATAATAGGACATTTTGTTCACAGCTACGAGTTACCATGTGGTAATGTTAAATATATCATTTTCTTTTGATGTACATGTATATGTTTTGTATATGACCTATATCATATATAATAAAACTAGTGTAACAAAATTTATACAATGAGATAATCAACATTATTTCAAGAAAATAACTACTGACAGCCAGATATATCTTGAATGTGTCAATACAATGTGATATTATTACAACACTTCAATATGTCAACTACATTGACGACCATATACATGAACAAACTTTTAATCATATACAATGAAACCACAGTATAAAAATATTTTTATACAATGAGATAATGTTTCATGAAAATAACTACGGACAGCCAGATATATCTTGAATGTGGATGTGTACATAAAATGTGATATTATTACAACACTTCAATATGTCAACTACATTGACGACCATGTACATGAAAAAACTTTTAAACAAATTTAATAAAGTTTGAGAGACAGCAAATTATTTGTTTCATTATTTCAATTGATCTGATCATGTTTCTAGAACCTTGATTTTTGTTTTGCTACAAGTTCTGATTTTGGGGGACACGGAATCTTTGCTATTGACCTTGAGATTCTTCTGGGGTCATCCTCTCTTGGTTGTGCTTTCCTGTTTGTTGGGAGAGGGTCCTTGACCTTCTCCTCAAAGATCATGCACTGTAGGTCATATTTGTAGGAGTACCCCTTGTCGATCTTTAGAGGTCTTGTGCTCCAACTCTTTGCACGTTTGCTGTATCTTGGTTTGCTGGCAGGTCTGTTTTGGAACTGCAAATTACAACAATAATTGAATCAGTTAGTATACATATATGGACTATAAGGAAAAGGACATGAAAGACATTCAGTTTCATCAATATTATCAAAGTTGGAGATGATAAGCTCTAAAATGCTAAACAATATATGCCAGCATTAAAATTGAATTCTTACAATAATACTTGAATTATATTTATTTATTCGTTTCAATTAGTATTACTTATGGCTGAAATAAAATTATGATATATATGAACTTCAAATGTGTATTTCCTTACTATGCAGTAATAATTTTGGTTGAACCTATCTTTTCAATGCCCATCAAATTTTGACAACTACTGTACAGTACAGTTCCCTTCATTTTTTTCAAAAACAGTCACTCCTTTATGAAATCATGGAATTGACATGTTGATAAAAGCAATTTCATCCAGAGAAATAACCATGTTTATATTAGCCTATCATGTGAACAACAGTAAAAACAGTTGTACTTACTTGCAGTCACATGTCAACTCATGGTTGTCAAGCAAATGCTTTGCCAGTTCAAAGTCCGTAAATTTCAGTGCCGATTTCAGGTCTTTCCATTTTTGAGCAAGGTCTCCCAAATAAATCCGCTTGGCATTTCTCTCTTGTTGTCGTCTCGCAGGCGAATTTCCATCGTACTTTCGCGGTCGCCCTCGACTTCGCACAACTTCACTCATAGTAAAACTCTTCTTTTTTAAGAAAGATATCTAAGTTACTTCACATAAAGTTTTTAATGTACGGAAAACTGCAGCACTGTGAGTAATTTGGAGTGCGATAGTCTGGACGAATCTTTGTTTATATTGGGAAGCCGGAGCGAAGCCACTTTTCTCCTCAGTGTCATATTGATTGAGCTTAGCCATTTGAGATGTCATAATTAGTTATGCAAACATTATTTACATTATTAATCCCCAACAATCAAAACATCCAAGTAACTACAAGGTTACTACAACGCAGATCAATCATGCAGCGGACAACAATCTAATGGCCGCCATGATCGCAATAGAGTTAAGCCCCTTGGTAGTGCTGGTCAGTGGCTTCGATTGTTTTCGCTATTTTTTTCAGTTTGAAGGACGGATTACAACTAATTACCAAACATGAAAAGTTGTAAACACAGAAAATAGAAAACAAATCGAATATATAAAAAAGTTACGTGTCGCGTGCAAAAGGGAATTCCCTCCCGAATATTTGTGGAACAGAAAATACCCGGTCGAACTGGGGATTCATATAACTAACACCAAGTTAAGTTTAACAGTCGTAAACCAAGAGTCATTGAAGTTGAATATGGAAACGTTTTCGAACGTTTCGCACAACGTTTATACCAAACGTAGAGAAAACTTAGATTTGTGTTATGATACACTTACAACGTTCAATTTTCGTTCAAAAAGAGATCACTAGATAACTAGTAGAGAAATGTCATTGTTGGCCTGTGGCGGAGTCTCTATACCTTCGTGTTCACCTGTCTCGTGATGGTCTGTAAAATCAATAAGTTCAGCGATATCGCCGCCGCCTTAATATACCGGTCTGTCATGTAGTCTTTCTGCCGCGATTCCTTTTATGTCGGCGACGTTTTAATTTAACCCATACGTGCGTGACGTCACAATACAAGCATTGACGTAAACAGACGCTTGAGACTTCTGTTGACACCTGTTTCTGATGGTAATAAATTTGGCCTTTAGTCTATTTGTGTGACAAGGTTATCTATATTTGGGTGATAGTTGAATACTTAAAGACTATAGATGTTTGATACATGAGGAAACGAGGGATGTTGTTTACTTCAATACTAGTATCTGTGCAATCGTAAATCTCAAGTATCTATATATGTCCCGAAAGCACTCGAATATAACGAAGAGAACATATAAACAAATGCCGCTTTGGCGAAAATCAACAACAGCAATGACAAAGAGAGAGATATTTACGGAAACTCTTATTCAAAATAGGGAGGAAGAACGGTTAATATTAAATGGTGATACAAAAAAGCCCGGATCTAACTTTGTGGTTATGATCACATTTTCAGGACATATATTTAAACGAAAGAATATTTGAAACAATAATCATGAATTTGATTTTATGTTTTGTGGTATGAAGAATGAACTTAATGTACCGACACACACTTGTCAGACTTAGATACCACAGTGACGTGTTTCGATTTATTCATTCATAAAAAATAATAATTTTTTAAATGTTGGAAATGAGCACCCTCGAGATATCTTTGTAATAGAGTTTTTAAGAGGAAGTTGATGGTTTGATTACAAAAAAGGTTCTATAAAGTGTTCTTAGTTATTAAATTAGTGTGGACAATAATTCAATGATACCGGAAGAAGTTACAGATCTTTCCCGGGGACACCGATGACTGATTAAGATATTCCGAAAGGGTTTTTATTTTGAAAACGGTAAATGAGCTGTATTAGACCAACTTGAGCTTGAAACGACGAAATCTTCTCATTCTATAATAATGATGCCATTCTTCACGCAATATCCTTGAATGACGAACTTAGCTGAAAATTATTGCAAATCAGTACGTTCATGAGATGTTAGTGCGTATCACACGATTTTCAAACATATTCCATATGTAATTACAAAGCATTACATGACATTTATGATATATATCACTATGGATTTTACTTATCTTTAACAAAATATCAAGCTATGCAGTCATAGAACAAAAGCTCACTAATATAATAGGACATCGATTCAATCTAAAGCATAAGGGATTGAGTAACAAAGTTCGAAATAGTATTGACAAACAAGTACAAAACAAGGCAGAATTAATCGTTATCATGCAAAGCTGTCAATATCATCAGCGTGTATGAAACATGGAAGCGTGGAGCGCATCTTGACAATGCCGAAAGAAACCGCTCTTACCCAGAGGTTAAGATTACGATCCTAGCATCAATTCTCCTCGTGCTCGGTGATTTTACGTTACCTGCATCCGCTTCTTTTTGTTTGGTTCATACTACAAAAATTGTTATAACCGAAATAATGTCAAAAACTACTATAATATATGATTTTAAAAAATTACCGATTTCTCACGCGAAGTAAGGTTGTTTAAAGGTAAGATATAATTTTATACATTGGTCAAATTTCTAAGAATAAAATCTATCCATCAGACGAACATCCGATCTGGAAACTCTAAACTTATTTCGCTTCCTTCCTTTTAACAAAAAACAACAATGCAACGGAGACTCATGATCAACACCTGAAAGGGGTTTGTCTTGTTACTAAAAATAGCACACTTATGGAGAAACATCTACACATGGATATTTTTTAGATTTCCCGTTATCTTTTGAGAATGTTTAAAGGGTATTGTCCTATATTCTTTACGGGCAGTGAAAACTTGTCAGAAGTTTAACAAATGCCAATCATTTTTAATACAATTCCTAAATAGAGCGTTTCATCGAAACGTCTCGTGCAATCAGAAGAAGTTTTAAACAAAGTTACATGTAACGATTGCCTAAGGTACTCCTATAGAAAATAACTAGTTTTATATATGTGATATCAAAAGACACTTTCAATTATCACATTAAAGAAAATGCTTTACCTCTTAATTCAAATGACAAATGCACATTCTACAAAGTCATTATTATGACGTCACAGTATTGTATTTAAACGGTAGCTGTGTCACAGTTTGCCTTTCCTTTCGACATGAAACTGTCTCAAATTTAATCATGTAATACATTACGATCACCAATGCAATATGAATTACACTGGCACAGACAAGAGGCTTACAAGGATTTGTGTTACATATCCACTGCCTCCGGTGATATAACTGTCCATATCGTTCAGTTCATCGGGAATTGCTTCGTGAACGATGAAGGGATAACGCATGTTGAATAATCTCTGAACTAAACTCTCTCTAGGTCAGTATTATCCAATACTTTGTGTAGAATTATATGTCTGGGTTCAAAGATAACACGCCTGATTTCAAGGATAAACTTGTTTCATACCTTATTTTTACTTTGACCACTCAAAGAATTATCTAAGAAAGTTGTCAAGTGTTGTACAGTTTCCTTCCTTATTTTTAGTATCAACAGAATGTGACGTCATTGTTTATCAAATGTTTTATTTTTTTGGATTCTTATTTTTCTAATATACAGATGAAGCTGTTTTCCCATGTTATTTCCCCATCTAATTTTTTTAAGTCAGATTTTCAAATGCTGATAACCCTAACAACTTGAGGGCCTTTCAAAGGTACCAGTTATCGGAAAGTTAAAGTGACACAGAGTACGTTTCAAAATTGTGTGTAGCTTAATTAGTAACTGTGCCCTGCGTAAGGTTCAAGTCATGTCGAAATGATTGCATTTTCACCCCTTACATGCCTAAATTATGATATTTACTTATTTTCAATAATTATCGACAAAAGGCAATATAAAATTTACGAGGTTGAAATTCTACGTCCAATTCATACTACTTATGTGATATGCTTAACTCAATCATACAATTTTTGTCTTTGTGTCCAATGTACATAAGTTTCTGATATTACGTTTGAGACATTGGCGCGCGTCACTGTCCGGTTTTCGATCACAAATCACAGCTTTATGCTGTTTTCTCCCCACTATACTGAACTAATAAGCATTATAATGGTATGTTTCAGATACAACCAGCAGTTCTCGATATAATAACATCGTTTATTAAGTTTGATATATTTGACCCCAACAACATACTCTGTGCCCCTTTAACTTTTCGGATATTAGTTCTTTATTGTCTAACATCTTCTGAAATTTCTATAAAGCGTTAATGTATGCTTTGAGGATTGATTCCAATTTGGACTACATTCAAGTTGACTACTCTCAGTTTTATTCGATTCATGAAGGCCTACATGAACAATTACTGAAGCATCCACAAATAATAATTTCTTGATTATTTCAAGATTCATGTAACAAAGGCCCCTAGCCCCGAATTACTTCACACATTTTAATGTGACTCGGAGTTTGTTTCATAATTGTATATGTGGCGTAAAAAAGAGCCAAAAGACTTACACCATATTCTTGAGTTGAAACCACCTCTTTAATCCGCATCATCATCTCTAAAATGCAAACAACTATGATTGCATTCATCAATGATGATGAAACTACAAATAAATCAAGAATTATTGCCCATATTTTCGTAGTTCTCTAAGCGCCAAGACTGTCGTGATTCACTGATGTCCAGAGCTTCGAAAATGCATGTTGAGGTGGAATACAAGTGACATCTTGTAGAAATCAACTTTGACAGTTGTTTGTTTCTAAACCGTTTCCTGGGCTACTCTTGACTTGTTTAATATGGCGGGATGGTACAGTACAGTGGGTCAGAAAGGTTGTGAGCAACACTTAAAGAGTCATTCATTAGATTCGTATTGCATAAGCGATTGAAAATTTCCCGTCTTAAAAGATGTTATCATCAATTCAGTTGGATATAACTTTGTCTAAACAATGGAAAACATTTTCCTTATAAATATCACATAGAGAATAACGTAGGATGCTCAAAAGCATTTCATCAAAATGTTAGCCACACGGCGTGTTATTTTTTAACATGTTGTTTTCAAAAACCGTTTCCTGTTCCAGAAAAGAGTAATATACGAACTGAAGGTGGAAAGAATGGTAGATTTCGTATTGTAGATATCCTTTCACGAGCCTCCATGCCATGGCCTCTGCTAATGTTGACATTAATTTATAAAACGCAAAGAAAGAAAAACTATGTGTAAACACTACAACAGTGTTGCGAAATAAATCAACATTGTATTGCCACATGAAATTTTCCACTATGTATATGCTGTCACTACCGGCGAATAAATGCCTCTATCCATGTGATATGGTTATACCTAATAGTATACAAATTCCATGACTGTTGAAACGCTTTTGGCGTTTTGGCCGACACCGTACCCCACACTTCCCGTATGATGCGATACGATCAGGCTAAAACGCATCTCTGATGAACGGGTAACCATAGTTTCGCGTCAACAACTAACCGTGTGGCCGTCGAACGTAATTATTTATTCTAAGCTGAAAGCGCCCCCTATACAGTCACGTGACTCGCCAGTGAATGAAATCAGAAATAGTGGCGTCGCTCTGATATGGTCGTATTTTGTCGAGGATTTTTACTGTGAGCGGTTGTAAACATGCCTCTGTTTGGTAAAAAACACGTCGAAACGGATAAAAAACCTGTTAAGGATATGGATATTCGAAAGAAGTACGAATTCAAGGAAGTACTCGGCACGTAAGTAGCATATGATATCACTCGCTTCTTCGCTGTGTAAAATAAATCGCTTGAGAAATATTTCTTCCGTATCAAACCCGTCTGTGACACTGACAGTTCGGCCGAAAAATTGGCGGCCCGGACTGGCACCCGTGATTGTCAGGAGGGGGTATTTCGGAGAATATTCGACCCCGTGATTATTCCGTGATGATATGTCCGGCGATGTTTACTTATATGCCTACACTAGAATTGAATAGATATTCGTTATTTCGTAGTTGGAAATATGTTTTTCGTATCGACTAATTTTCATGTAATGTATCTTGGGTGGTATTTTTAGTAAACATAATTAAATATTTTATCTGTTTCCATGGGAACTGTTTCACAATATTTTTGTTGATCAGCTGATCAGAAATCCCCGTTAACTTTTCATGTGTATGCTCAGGCCTGTCAATCAGACTGTCAATAGAATATTATCAATTATTGTTTTGATAAACCACGAAATTGTGATATAATGTATCAAATGTAAGTCTTTATAAGGTCAATTATGTTGATTTATGAATCATATTCATTAAATTTATTTTTTTATAGATCCAGTTTTTATTTCATGTAATAATTGATTTTTTTGGGGTCAATATCATTTTGTTATCATTGTTGTTTACAACTAATGGGAATAGCAAACCTCATTTTCAGTAGGCTACTATTAAATTTGAAAGGTCATTTCTTTGAGGGGGTCATTTTAATGGCATGACATGAAATGTTTAAAGTGCCATAGTGTATATTTCATGATAATTAAAATGTCTCTTTAGTGAGAGCCAAAATACTTTATGACCTGGGTTACATTAAAATCCCCTCCCTAAACTTGCATACTCACTATAATCTAAAAATTATGATATTTTCGTGTTTTCAATCATAATTGATAAACAGGCCTATAACTATAAGAATTCAAACTGATGTGTTCAGTTAATGAGTTGTTTAGTTAAATGACTGACTAAACAATATTAACCAATGTTTGTCTTTGGTTCTGCTGTAAATAAGTTTCCTAAATTATGTTTGAGTCATTGGTGCATGTCACTGTCAGTTTTCGATCACAAATCATGACTTTTAACCTATGTACTGTTGTTATGCTGAACTGATAAGCAGCATTCTGTTTTTCTGAAACAACCACTACTTCTGAAAAATAACTGCGTCATTTTGATTCTTTACTTAATGTCATATGAGCCTTGGTTTAATACATTTTCAGGTTTGATAATAAATTAAAAATGCAACAGTAAAAAGTCTCAAATAAAACCCATTATTAAAAAAAATATAGGTATTATAATTGTTGATAAACTAAATCACGAAAGCAGGTTTTTAAAAGAGAGAATATTTAATATAGTTGTCAGCACATACCATTGTACTATGCAAAGTTGACCAATCTGAAGCTCTCTACTGCATTGGAAATTGGAACAGTGAAACTATTCATCCTTACTAGAAATGGTCATATTTATTACATTATGTTAGAATCCTGTATTGAATTATTATACTGTATTCCAAGTGTGTGATCAATAGCGCTCTGCAGGCTGCTATATTCTGGAATACTAAATGATGTACATAATTTCCTCTATCAAGTGTATTCCCAAAACGCACTCCCAGAAAAGTTGGAGACCGAAGCTAGAGGCCAAGTGTTTGTTCGAGACCATGCATAGTTATCATGAAAAAGTCTTCATTAGCTGATTCTTATTGTCATCATGTAGACTAATATTAAGTCTTTTAAAAGAGTGTTAAAAACATTTGATTTATTACATTTGATAAAAGAGCCTCAGACAAGTGATTCTTTCATGTGACCTTAAATCTAGAATTGAATTTCAAGAGGTATGATCGTGTCAATATATTTTTAACTGTAGTCTTTGAACTAGACTTGCTGATAGTTTGCATTTGAAGTAAATATATGTGCTCTTCCCCAATGCATATTTTCTGAAATCAAGACAAAGAAAACAATATCTTAAGGCTTTCTAAATAAAGACAAAATCTTATTTTTCCTAACTACTGTCATAAAAAAAAAACCCTCACCACAACACACCTGAAATAATGTGGTTGTTTCTGGTTGCTTGGCGATGAAAGGGTTAATCTTTCAGCTCAATATCATAAGTTTATACATTAAAACACTTTGTAAAATAGAGTTGTGAGTATATATTTAAATATTGAGAAACATGATACTTAATCTTGCTTAATAGCTATTGTTATATGTTGCCTGCTTTTGGACACACATTGTTGGCTTTAGAATTGGTTATTTTTCCTAGAAAACAAGGTGTTCGTTTTAGATAAGGATTGTTGTGTTAAAAAGTCTGAAAATTGAGTATTGTGACATGTATTGAATCAAATCATATCTTTGTTAGTTTTTGTGTGATGTCTGTATTGTCACAACTCTAATTAAAAATATTAATTGAATATTTTTGAATGTGAAAGTGAAAGTAGGGTCTAGTCAGAGACTCATAGTCATTGTGCAAGCTTTTGTCAGTATAACAGCTCTGTCTGCAGGAAATAAGCCTTGCATTATCACCAGAGTATGTAGATTATCATCATTAACTTTAATCTGCGGAAGAAAGGAATAAAGGGTTTAGGTCTTCTACATATATTTGATTGTTGTTGTGACATGCATTCTCTTCTCATTACACAAAATTGTTGAAGGCAATGGACAAAAGAAACATTTTGAACATGAAACTATTTAGCGCCAAATAATCATAGTAATTTATATCAGTGATGTGAACACTTTAAATACTCTTCCTGTGCTCTTCCTCTTCTGTTAAAATGTTTCTTCTGGAGCAAACTTTTAGGTGGTCAGGAGATTTTGATACATTGTGTAACAGTTGCCTTAAATGAAATTGAGTTAGTATTTTTTAAAAAGAGATAACCATCTCACCCAGAGATTGAAGAGTTTATTCACAGTAGCGATTCCGTCACCTCCAATGCCCTAGTTTCATCTTTGCTAAACCACTACCTTTAGAAATGTTCCCTCTCCATCAAGCAGAATAATAGGATAGTTAAAGCATAACACGAATTTGAGACTTGAGTGACTCTAGTAAAGGCGGGATGAAGGGCTGCTCCTTGAGAAGTTATTTTACCAAATAATCTAAAAGCCCCATTCTTGGGGTATGAAAGGCACATTTATGAACTTTCTAATACATGCTCCTTAAAATTGATAGTTTTCGAACTTATGCATAATATATAAGAAACCTTTAAGAGCTACCAAACCATTGGTTGTTTTTTTTTGCCTTTAAAGATTATAATTATTTTTAAATGAATAATTCAGGATAATGCAGCTCAAAACTGCAAAATTTGATTATTTAGCAACCTGAGAAGTGAGGGTATAAATGAAGAATACTGATTCAATGGTACCCATAAATGTGCCTGTTACCTGTCTCATCAATATCAATTTAAGGAAATCGGTCAATTATGTCCATTGTGATGAAATACCTATATGGTTAGATGTGACCAGTCCTCCACTGTTGTAGCCTTTTCATCATAAATGACATTAATAAGATATCTAACAGTTTATACAATTACCCAAAGTTCAAATCAAACCAAAAATATATCATTTGGAGCAAAACAAGAACAGTAATGTCCTAGTTCTTATAAAATAACAAGATGAAGGTCAAATGTGAAATAAAAAGTGTGTCGCAATGAAATATTAAGTTCTAGTGAATATTTCTGTAATGTATCATGTTTATATTAATTTTTTGAAAGATCATAAAGGTCGATTGAAGAATCTCGTGAAAAGTTTAATTACACAAATATGTGAGCTACTTTAGCAACAAGTTGTGTTATTTGGCTGGTTATTTTAAAAAAACGTTCTTCGACAATTACGCCTTATGTACGTTCTTGAGTGATAATTAGTCAGGAATGGTAAGGCCCCAGTTTTATAATTTAGAGAAAAGATTTTTCACATCATCAATTCCCTCCTTCATAAATAGCAATAACAGTAAACCATAAACCATGTGCACAGTAATGGTGTATTCCATATGGCTATGCCTGTTTTAGACTAACTATAAGAGGGAAAGGATTATGGTTGTAAAGTGGTTGTAAAGTTTGACTTAGATCAGACAAGCAAGATATTCTGCGTTAGTAATTGTCTTTTAGTGTATGTAATTAAAACACGCCGATCTTCATCAACATTTCATCATGTTTACATTGTTCTAAATATGCCCTCCTTTATTGTTTTACATATGCGCCCCTTTAAGTGATAACTTCCTGATGAGCTTCCTCTTGTATTCTTTTTTTATCAACCACCAATACCGCCTGGTGTAGATAATGTCAGTTGATGTATTTAGTTTTAAATGACGTAAGTACAAACATTTTGAGTGCAATTTTGTTAAAATTTGTTTATATAATCTCAGGTTGATTACCTAATAACAATGTAGCTTGGAGAATGCAAGTGAAATTAGTGGTTATTTATGCAGGCTAATTGCTAATTAAAGGCTAATTGCAGTTAAGACCAATTTTCATAATGTGTATATGGTTTGATTATCTATTACGTGGTTGACAGAATATTAATACCTCTTGAGAACTGAAGTACACAATGACATTATGTTCAATGTTTATGATATTGTATTAATACATTCTTGATCAGATTTGCAAGTCAAAAGTCGTAATCTTCTGAGAGTTACAAATCAAAGAAAGAAATATAAATCCCCTGTTACAGTTAGTACAAAATGCTTGGCATAATGAAGATAATCCTTTACCTATCCTCCTGGATTTGTGCATATCCTTATTAAGGCTTTAATCATCAACAGTTATATCCATTCTTGCCCCAATAATTAATTAAACCTTTTCTGCTTATTTAATTAGTGCCATACCATTCTTTGGTAGTTGGTTTACAGGAGTTACTTTTTGTTTACAGAGAAAGTAATTAGGATAATAATTAGCAAATCTTTGTGATATGTCTGTAGGTGAGTAATTATCTCTGGCAATATGTGCAGATGATTAGCCAGGAGTTGTTCTAACAAGGTTATCCATCTGGCTAGACAAAGTTCATTATTCACCTAAACAGTTGACAATGACTTTTCGTCTACTTTGGATATAAAGTTGCTTGAAAGTTTTTAGTTATAGACAAGAAGAATAGAAATTGATAAAAAGAAAATGATATCTCTTATAACATTTGGAAACTTTTTCATTGAGAAGGATTCTTGGTATATTGTTTTCATATAAATTTTGCCATGTTTGAATTTTTTTTGGGCGGAAGTACACTTCCCAATCACCAGAAGAATAATCAAGCCACAAGGATTTTTCCAGTGGTCAAGTAAAGAGTTTGTTTGTCATATTGATTCCATCAGATTCTTATAGGAATGAAGACACAAGGTTTTTACCAGTGGTCAAGTGTATTGGTTGTTTGTCATATTGATTCCATCAGATTCTTATAGGAATGAAGACACAAGGTTTTTACCAGTGGTCAAGTGTATAGGTTGTTTGTCATATTGATTCCATCAGATTCAAATAGGAATGAAGACACAAGGTTTTTACCAGTGGTCAAGTGTATCGGTTGTTTGTCATATTGATTCCATCAGATTCTTATAGGAATGAAGACACAATGTTTTTCCCAGTGGTCAAGTGTATAGGTTTTTTGTCATATTGATTCCATCAGATTCTTATAGGAATGAAGACACAAGGTTTTTACCAGTGGTCAAGTGTATTGGTTGTTTGTCATATTGATTCCATCAGATTCTTATAGGAGTGAAGACACAAGGTTTTTACCAGTGGTCAAGTGTATTGGTTGTTTGTCATATTGATTCCATCAGATTCTTATAGGAGTGAAGACACAAGGTTTTTACCAGTGGTCAAGTGTATTGGTTGTTTGTCCTATTGATTCCATCAGATTCTTATAGGAATGAAGACACAAGGTTTTTACCAGTGGTCAAGTGTATTGGTTGTTTGTCATATTGATTCCATCAGATTCTTATAGGAATGAAGACACAAGGTTTTTACCAGTGGTCAAGTGTATAGGTTGTTTGTCATATTGATTCCATCAGATTCTTATAGGAGTGAAGACACAAGGTTTTTTACCAGTGGTCAAGTGTATAGGTTGTTTGTCATATTGATTCCATCAGATTCTTATAGGAGTGAAGACACAAGGTTTTTACCAGTGGTCAAGTGTATTGGTTGTTTGTCATATTGATTCCATCAGATTCTTATAGGAGTGAAGACACAAGGTTTTTACCAGTGGTCAAGTGTATAGGTTGTTTGTCATATTGATTCCATCAGATTCTTATAGGAATGAAGACACAAGGTTTTTACCAGTGGTCAAGTGTATCGGTTGTTTGTCATATTGATTCCATCAGATTCTTATAGGAATGAAGACACAAGGTTTTTACCAGTGGTCAAGTGTATTGGTTGTTTGTCATATTGATTCCATCAGATTCTTATAGGAATGAAGACACAAGGTTTTTACCAGTGGTCAAGTGTATCGGTTGTTTGTCCTATTGATTCCATCAGATTCAAATAGGAATGCATTTTCTAGACCTTCAAATATCATTCCTTCACATATGCCGAGATAGTATCTGGTTTTTAGAAAAACAACTTGTCAAAAAGGGAAATCAGGTTTAGCCAATAATGCTGTTAAATGAATTCTTGCTAGTTTTCAAGCTAATTTCATTGTTTGGACCAGCCTGTACTGTCTGAAGTAGGTTAAACAAGGAGAAATATAGATATATAGATACATAAATTTAGTTTGGATCATTTGAGGATATTTAGATGAATACTGAAGCAGCAAGCAAAGAGAAAGCTTTAAAACAATATGACCATGTAGGACGTTTTCCAAAGATATGACTTTCTATACTATATATCTGTATACCTGTGACCAGAGCGCTTGCTATTAACTTGTTTACCTGATACCTGTGACACATGCCTGGAGGGGGCTACAGTCAATCTACCTGGAATCACATATTTTGTGAAACTGTAACAGTGATGGCCCACAGGGCAGTGTCTATGTGAGAGTAGGATCTATCGCTGTCAGCTTTGCCTTCCTCTCTGTCAGTTGTGAAACATGGTGGACCTAGTGGAAGTTGCCTGTGCTCAGGACCTTCTTTAATGATGGTCCAAAAATCATAATGAAAATCGATCTGAGTGGTTAATTTACAGGATTAACATGCTAATGAGGCTTTTTGTGCTCATTTGTAAATCATTTGAACATCTCTTTAATGATGGTTGAAACAAAGACTTACCCAAATCCAATATTGGTTGATTAGCAATCAATTTTCTGCATTAATTGCATTTGTTGTACTTGTAATGAACACTTTATTTCTGTATATACATATATTGTAAAATCACCACGACATGTACTATATTTTATATCTTTGAGCGGTATTCACATAAGCCTATGGCTTGTTTACCAATCCAATTATTCATTGAAATAAATATGTTTAAACCATCCTTCAGAGTACCTATAATGTACACTTACAGCAACATATGGTAATGAGATGTTTTGTGCTGCTGCATTAGTTGAACATTTATCTTGCTTTAAAGACAGAACCATAACCTTAGTAGCTTTGTTACAGGATTAGCAACATGGTTGAAAGCTGTCATGTGCTCCCGTTTGTATTTTCTCATCTCTTTTTCTGTATTGGTCAGTTCTGAACCATAATACATGCATTTCAGGTTCAGATAATAATAATATTAGTTGTATATTATAACTTGTCATGGTAGATATGATAAATGTAACAGTGTTGTGCAATTGTAACGGTATACTTTACTGTCTTGAATTGAAAATTTGAATAATATTTTGATACAGATATAATATACAATTGCCATCCTCACCCTGTTTATAAAAAATTGTTGAAACTGAAGAATATAAAGACCTTCATATGTAAATGCATACATGGATATTTTACCTATATGTATGACTTGTATGTAACTACTTAAATCTGTGGGAAATAATAATGGAAAAAAAAATATATATGCATTTGCATCTTATAATGGAAGTAAAGAAAGGCAAAATTATCTGGATCACTGTAAACCTTTCATAATCAGTTTTATTATGACTATTGTTGTTTAAAGTTTTTAAAATTCAGAAAAGATCCTTTTTGCAAATAAAACTTGATTTTAAAGCAAAAGAAATAAATTTAGAGTCAGTGATATGATTAACCATGCATGTATTATCAGATGTTGATTCATCATATCATCAGATGAAGTAACACGATTATCTGCACCATTATGTCCTCAACTAATTAAGGTGCTTACTTCTGTTTAAAGATTCTATTTTCATCATTAATGTTTTGATTTTCTTTGATTTTAGTAATTAAGACAACAACAGTATCCTTTGGATAACTTGTTTCCAATCCTTTTCCAAGTGAATCAAATATGTTTAAACCAGCAGTTTCCTGGTACCCAAATCTTTATGGTTTTGATTTTCTTAATTTCCTGGTGCCCAAATCTTGCCATTCCCTTGTCTCTATAAACTGCTTGCCAGACAGGTAAATCAAATACCAACACATATACATTTAACAGGTTGTCAGTATCCAATTTAACTATTTATTCCAAACCGGACAAAAATGGAAATGTCAGTTTATCTTATAAATTGATTCTCATTTTGATTATTAAGGTTTTTAAAGTGTGTATCATTATAACTTTATTTGAAAAGAGAGATTTAATTTTCGATTATTAAAGTGAGTATTATTATGACTTTATTTGAAAAGAGAGATTTATTTTTCGATTATTTAAGTGAGTATGATGACTTTATTTGAAAAGAGAGATTTAAAGTTCAAAATTGATTGTCTGACAGTTGAAACATTTTCATATTGCCATATTTAATTCTAAACCTAAGACATTTTGTTTACTTCACATGACAGTAACCAATTCCTAGGTGTAGACAACATATCATTTACAATGGTATATATTAGTAATAAACATTCATATAAGCTGCAGTTTTCTTTTTGATAACCATGTTTTATTATCAGGAACTTTCAACCTCTTTTATTAATAAATTGGCCATACTGTGCAAGCAAAAATCTGCATATCTAACTTTGAATCTGATAATCTCAAATCAGCATAGTCTGGGGGATGACATAAGCTTTAACATTTGAATTGATGTCTAGTTCTAGAAATGGTATTTTGTTATTTAGAATGTGTTGAGAACAGAATTACTAAAAAGAATTAATAAAAAATTAAGAAGATTATCTAAAAAAAATTTAAAATTCAGTCAATCTATTTAATTGAACTTATACATTGAAAATTTTTTAAAAGAGATATCTTGCAGATATGTTTACTGATAAAAAGATCATCTAAATCCTGAATTATTATATTGAGATTTGTTTACCTCATGTAGACAATCCTTTGAAGTAAAGGAATAAGGGTGAGCTACTTTTGCTTGCTGCTCTCTGAACACTCGAAAGCTTAGTCAATCTAGACCAAGATGTAGAGATCTACTTTATATCATTCCATCCTGTTATGTCCATCTTGTTCAAAGACTGTAACTTGTATAAAGACTGTAACTTGTATAAAGACTGTAACTTGTATAAAGGCTGTAACTTGTATAAAGACTGTAACTTGTCTACATATCGAGGGCTTCTTGGTTGTATAAGTTGTTCCCAATTTTTTCTCATGAAAAGAATAAGATATCTTTAAACCAACCTCTCAAGAGGCCGTTAAACTAGTAGTTAGACTATCTGAAATGTGTTTTTAAACCGATGAGACATTGATTAGGCATTCTGTTAAGAAACCTAACTAATCTTCTAACACAACATATGATTAAATTTCAAGAACAAATGTTTGCTATCCTGTAAGATGTTACAAATCATGCTTGTGTGTGTTTACCCTCTGTCCACAGCAGTTCAAATGTTGGTAAGAAATTTATGGAGTAACAACATGATCTTCTAAAACCAGTTATGATTCAATATCTTTTTAAAAATGTAAGTATTTCCTGTCGGTCAGACGTCTAGGTAGGTTGTTCTGTGCACCAAGGTATTGTCGGATATTTAATCAAGCGTAAGTCTATCCAGTGACGAAATGAAAAAGTGTAAACTCTAGTTTATGTCCCCTACTTTAAGTTGCTGGGGTCAGACAGGGAGTCATTGCATCTTTTCCCAGTCAAGGTGAAGGACAGAGCATGGCGCATAAACCTGTTAAATACAATCCAAGTTAACCCTTGTGTTTCTATACCCATCCCTTTTCTTCTTTACCCATAGATTAAAATTTGGACAACATGTTTCATAAAACATTTCGATTTTAATTTCTACTTCTTGCAATCTTGT
Organism: Phorcus lineatus; assembly: GCA_921293015.1. Classification (NCBI taxonomy): domain Eukaryota; kingdom Metazoa; phylum Mollusca; class Gastropoda; order Trochida; family Trochidae; genus Phorcus; species Phorcus lineatus. The sequence goes on along the minus strand of OV121086.1, from coordinate 55,210,270 downwards.
AATGTATGTGTTTAAAGTACTACTTACCCTTTGAGGAAACATACGTAGTGGCATATTTTTCATATGTGCACATGAGAACATATCTCTTTTGCCTAGCCACGATTGTTTAAGCATGAAATATGCGAAAGAAATCTTAAAATTACACTTCTCTCAGCTTTTGACATTACAGACTATGAATTTGCAAATTAACACTTTCTGTAGTAATAACCTTTATGGGTGTGTCATGTCTGCTTTTTTATTTGGTTTCATATCATTTATTCTTTGGTAAAAATGTGTACATATAAGACAACTGAAAGTAAGTAAAGTAATAGTCCAAAATGTTTTGTTTACATACATATATGTTATATGTTTTGATAATGTTTTATTTAGCTCAAAATGATTTTTACAAAGTACACAAGGTAAACGCATCAAGTCATTGTGCTTTAAACATATTTATTCATCATATATTACATGAAGGGATTGGCCAACAAGTCATTGTTAACTCTGATTCGATATATATACCATGAAAATGCAAATGCTTGAAGGTATTTTGTGTGTGATATAGTAAGCCTCCTGTCTGAAGAGGAATGTCACCAGTATTAGAGTTAAAGAGCAAAGATGGATTTGCAATGCCTCACTGCACATGAATTATTCCCATTATTCTTGCAGAATTTTCTCCACTACCTATATATAAAACCACACAACACAGAATTAAGTTTAAGGATTATCGGGAATCCTATCTTTATGCATCTGAGGGTAACTGTGTGTGACATTTAAATGTATATAAGCACATCTACCATGCTGCATTAATTCTTTGAATACTGGCAGGCCCTGTGGTAGATATTTAAAGATACATAAAGATATAATTCATTGTGAGAGACAGCCTGCTCAGTAGTGAAATTGAGATAGTAGATATTTAAATAGTGGTCATGCTCCAGTAATTGTAGATGAAATATAGTCTAAGTTCATGTGAGTCTAGGGTCCTCATGTTTTGTGAGGTAAATTTATTCCATGTTGCATTAAAAAAATGTTGAATAACATTGAAGTTTAAGGGGCATTAGTAGATTTTTAAAGATAAATAAAGTGATCTCACAATAACGAAAATAAATGTTTCCAGATGCAAGACAAAAGAAATAGGTTAAATATGAATCACAGTGATCAGGTTATGTGAATTCATTTCCCTACCTAAATGGTTAAAAGGTGTTCACACAGAAATGGTCCCCAGTGGTTTTTACTTAATACTTGATTTTTCCATCAACAAATATGGATCATCAGGTTCATGCAGTAATGAAATGTTTTGACCCTCATAAGATAATACATTTGGCATAAAATAATATTTATTGGGGAAATTTGAAGAATTTGTCTGTCGAAATATGTGCTACAGCCCTGCGATATGAAGATTTTTTGTAATGACACTGCAATCATACTCAACTAATTTGTTGAATAGCCTTTATGTCTCCCCAAAGAATGTTCGAACTACATGCAACATTTTAGATGGTTCATGAACATTGGTTGACAATCCCCCCAAAAATGTCAGAAATTTAGAAGTGCGTTCCTCATGGGATTCAGCATCGCTACCCCAATCAAACACTGCAACAGCCAAAGGAGGAAGCATTCAGTGGACAAACATTGAGTGTAATGTAATGAGGATGCTTAACATTTTGATTTCTTACATCCTTTCTTTGCTCATATTGTAGGAGTCTAACAAAACATATTCTCGTCTGTGTTTAGTCATGGAAACCCCTTATTTAATTAGATAAATTTGTTTCATTAACTTGAGTAAAATAAAACCTAAATGTACATCTTTTTATGAGATATTTTTGCATTGTTGATATGATTTTATCACCATACTTAATGGTTCTTTCAGATCAGCTGTTCATGAGTTCATGTTTGTGTTATTGTTAATAATAACAAGTGTTTTGTACTGTCTGTGTTATTGTTAATAATAACAACAGCATGGTACTGTCTGCGTTATTGTTAATAATAACAACAGGGTATGGTACTGTCTGTGTTATTGTTAATAATAACAGCAGTGTTTGGTACTGTCTGTGTTATTTTTTTTAGAGTCTAGTAATCAGCCTGGAACTTCTGTAACTTTGAGAAGAGCATTTAGCGCCAACATTGATCGAGAGAAAGCTGCGACATGGTGTTAATGTTTAATGTTGGATCTCTGACCTTTCTAGGTAGAGGTGGAGAAGTAAATGTGGGTGGATAAGAGACTAGGACTGTTAATTAGTATTTTACTCCAACATTATTGCCTCCACAGTCCAAAATGATTGGTGATAATTGCTCATCAACTTGTTCAAAAGGTCAGCAGCCCGGCTTGTCTTCAGTACCTCACATTACTACCCTACCAATCGATGGCTTTGAAATAATGTTGACATTTTCCAGCAACGTTAGACATTATTGAAGCAATTGTTAGATTTACAGGACGACTTTAGTGCAGCTTGACTGACCGAAATTAACAATGGAGGATGTTTCTTATGCAACAAGATTTACATCACTGGTTCAATGGCCTTGATCTGTTAAGAATCAATACCCCAGGGTTCAGACCAGGCTATTGTTGACCCCTGACCCTTCACATTATGACCTAGTTCTTACAGCATTATCATGCTGACTGAGCAATCTTTTCATCCAAGGCATAATGCAACTTCTCCTTGGATCCTATTTTCCCCATGACCAGCGTTGCATCATTTTTTCCCTCGAAGCGGCAGGTATATTGCGGTAAATTGGTCAGACCGTAATCAATAGAGCTAACATCACGGAGCTTGCATTCCACACAGTACGTGTCCCCAGAATTAATTAATCTTACAGCATTAGGCCTTCTACTGGGGCCTACTTTGTGGATGACATTGTATTAGAAGAGCAATCTGTTGCAAGAGACATTTTGGAACCTTCAGAAAAAACTGAAATAATGGTTCCTGTCAAAATGGAGGCATCACAAGGACGTGTATCAATCAAGATTGCTTTTGGAGCATGAGAAACTTCGGAAAGTAGGAGAAACTTCACTGACTGATTGATGGTGTGACATATTGGATTTGGGTCCAGTGATAGTACTTGTAGATCGAACAGATTTTACCTAATCAGGACCTATAGATAGCTGAGTCGTGTGTGACAGTACCTCTGGGATTATGAATTATGGCCTGTTGATAAATGATGATTAATTTTAGGCTAACTCCTTAAAAACCTGTTTTGTCTCAAAAATTCAAAATTGAAAAAAGCTGAAAGTTTGCTTGTTCCTCATGCAGACAAAACTTAATGTCTTAGTATTGTATATCACTTCATTACATAAACAAAATTTAAAAATCTATATTTCCTGATTTTAGAAAGATAATAACCCAGTTCGATGCTATTTTTTGAATAAAAGAAGTTAACACTCAAATCATGTTTTTGAATCAGCTAACTTTCATGTGTCCAAATAAAAGTTCTTCTGATAAATATAAGTTTTGGGGGGCTGAGAAAGGGAGTCGCCTTATACACTGAGTCGCCGTATACATTGTAATATTTGGTACATCTTTTATCTTTTGAAAAGACTTGTAAAGAAGTTTTGTTTTGCAACCATTCATGTATACACATTATTTCCCTGCTCACTCAATCAAGTAAGCAATGATCAATTCTTCTCTTTTCATACTAGACTCATGGCAAATAGACTACTAAGTCACTATGTAGACCTGAAAGTTAAAAGATTGGCTCATGGCATTGCCTTTTTCTGTCGTCCGTAAATTTCTCACATTTTCCTCCAAAACTGCTGCACCTGGAACTTTTATGGGAATATACCTGTCACTTAGGTGATCTGAATGAGTAATCCAGGCATTTTCCCTGAAATTATACAAAATCTTCTCCAAAACCATTTGGCATAGGAGGCTGAAATGTTCAGAGTAACGTTTTTCAGACACGAAGACTCAAATTTTTAACTTTGGTGTTGACCCCCCCCTTCAAATATTGGCGTCGCAGACCACTCTCAAACCATGTATGGAATCTAAGCTTTTGAGAATGTAATCCTTGTCGTATTGATTCCAAGATGTGTAAATTTCACTGTCCTACCCATGTTACTGTCTGTAGCACAATTAAGAGGTAAATTATTAGCATATACCTAACAGATCAGCAATGCTGTAGTGTACAATTGAGCTGGTTAAGTCTGCATCATACTAACACTGCACTGGGCTCACAGTAACCAGGGACAAGCAATGGGAACCTGATACTTTTGCAATTTCTAAGGGTATTGATAGGGGTTTGGTCAATGTTAATAAGGGATGGCTGACCAACAAGGGGTCAGTCAGAAGGTTAGATGTTGGTAGGAATTGATGTTCAACTGATTTGAAGCATATTTTTAGTTGTTTTTAAATACATCTAGTGCTTGCAAAGAGTTTGCAAATGAATCAAAATATAGTTACTCCCTAAGTGAATCTATTTTCTTTTTTTGAATCATGATTAAAGGAATATGATAAGGTTTTATCACTTCTATTAAAATGTTGTGTTCAGACATATTGTCTAATGAACTAACACTGGTCAATTTTGGTGTCACCTAGGGAACCAACAGGTAGGAATCTTGGTATTGAACATCAAAGGCTGATGAGCTACAGAGCTCTATCCTTTTAAAACAGATAATGGTTCTGTATCATACAAGCAAAAGCTAATTCATGATATTACCTGATCATTTTAAGATTTCTGCATTTCAAGTCCTAGTTTGGCTTTACTTACCATATTTCCTCAACTACAATCCCTGAGGTCATGGGCTACTGCAGTAAATACAATCTGGATAATCCAAAAGTTAAAATCTACTTTGAATAAAACATAGATATAAAAAAAACATTAAAATAGACTCCCAGGGTTTTATTGGAGGAAATACTGTATGTGACATGTACTGGTTGTATATTAGTTTGATACTGTATAAAAATATTACACACCAGCATCTCACACGGAGGAGTGATAAATCAGTTACTTCACAGAGAACACTGCTACCCATTGTAGAATTGTCTCTCTCTTCATCATCTGATTATGCAGATTATCCACAAACAGATCATTGAGTCAAGGTTTAATTTTTTTGTTTAGTTTTGTTGTTTACTAACGTAAATGACAAAGAGTTCTATTTTCAACTTCTTAATGCAAGAGTACAATGTTTCAGTGACGATTCTAACACTGTTGTCATGCAGTTGATTTCACGCATCATTTTCTTGATAACAGTGTTAGGATCTACAGGGAAATGTTCTACTCTTGTTTAAAGACTTCTGAAATCCATAGAACTCTTCCTCACTCATGTAGTCAATTTCTAAATTCCTCTCAAAGAAGTTCTTAATACAAAAACTGTCGGCGCTTATCCATTGGGGCTTAAGGGAGTAAGGTTCTTGGCTTATATCAACTCAATGATACGGGTTATAGTAGTGAAACATAATGTGGTGGTTAACCCGCCAAACATATTAATGGCAAGAGGGCAAACCTCTTCAAGCATGGTTTATGTTATGTTTCGGGAGACCGCATATGCTACCTAAAATGTCTCATACAACATCCTAGAAGAAGTTTGCCCTCTTGTCATCAATATGTTTGGCAGGTACACCACCACATTACTGTGTGCCTACGCCACCCCACGCCACGCCACGCCACGCCACCTCACCCCACGCCACCCAACGCCACCCCACGCCACCCCTTAAAGAAGTTCTTGCATGAAGCTTTCAATAATTTTTTAATCTGTTTTCAAGTAATTTTCATTTTGATTCTTGAGGAAAATGTATATAACGTAAGTGAAAGTAGACTAGTTATTATTAGTACAGCTTATTGTGGTGTTATTATCAGTTATCAAGGGGCACGGTCTCCTCGGAGACCAATTAGCGCTGAACAATGATTAGACAGGTTGGGAGTTTACAGCTAATAAGCAGCTTTCTCATGCATTTCGAATATGTTGTGTTTTTATTTCCGAGACAACTCATGCCATGAGGATTGTCTTAGTATTGAGATTTTAAGGCTGTTTTTCTAATCTAAAAGAAATATGAAGAATATGAGAAATATGTAGCATTGATGTCATAAAGTAGTGGACTTTAGTGGTTAGGATTTAGTACCTGCATCTTCAACAGTTTGTTGCCATGCTACATTGAATTTCAGTGCAGTACCACTCATGGTTTGCTAGTTCCAGCCGACGCTCCCAGAAATCTCAGAAAGACAATAAATATCTGAAAATGTCATTAAATTATGTCTTTTTTACTTCAATATAAATGTTCCTCATTAAGATTATTCTGGTTTTACTTGATGCATGACACCTGGCTCGTATTCCAGAAATGTATGCCATTGATATCATTATTGATGCGTATTTCTGAATTAACCATGCATATTTTACGCAGATATGCATCTTATCTTGAACCCTGTGATAACAAGGTTGAATTTTCCTCCACAAACCCTACCTTGTTCAATCGTATCATTGTGAGATGGAGAGAATCCGGGGGCAAAAAGTTATGGTTGGAGTGTTCCATGTACCCGCATTTAGGACGATTTCTAGCATAGTTTCATTGAAAATTAAAAATCCTCTCTTCCACAATAATGATGTTTTTAATGAACATAAGCCTGTGATATGCCCAGCAATAGCTATATGACGTCACAAGCTATGGTTGAAGATTTGATTAATCTGATTAATTTCGGTAACCTTTATTTAGGTTGACATTAAAACTACAAGAATTAAAATTGGAATGCTTCAAAACAAGTTGAGTAGCCTCAACCATCCTGGGTTTTGCTATAATGAAGTACAGTGTTCCCTTCAGACTAGAGCTTCAACTGTAATAAGGCAAACTTTACTTTGTAGCCGAACACACAATGGTTGAGTCTATTCTATTTCTTAAAGAAAAGTTGAGTAATTTGAATATGAGATACGAAAAAGACATTATGAAAAGGTATACTAAATAATTCCTTTAGTTCTTAGTTCTATTTCAATGGAAATTAATGAGTAATTTTTAACATGAGTACATTCTAATCATTATTTTACATTGGTTAGGAATTCTCATTTCCATCAAATTACAGTTAACACAAGAAAGGAATGAAATGAGAATATCAAAAACTGAAATCAAGATTGAGCTTTTTAATTGTGTAAACACAATATTATCTGCTGTACAGTGCACAGAATATCTTGAGTCATTTCTTACTATTTCAATTACTCTAATTACTCCCCGTAGTAGATGAAGTTCATCTGGACTGTTATGATTGGCAATTTATCATGACTTATGATATAAGTAAGGACAATTACTCTTGGATAGCAACTTCTATATTTCCAGAGCACAACGTTTCTCTACTGGTTCTGGTATGGTTTCCAAGCATAAGGTATAAGGACGGTATATCATCCTTTCTCTTCCTGTACCATTATTCTTGAAGACATTACAAGAACCTGTATCAAAACATCTTGCTCATGGAAAGAAGCTGTTACCCATAAATATTTGTTTTTATCCTTCAGATGCATGATTAACCTAAGCTGGCCGATGTAGAATTGTCATCGTGTGATTATCACTATTACTAGACTGTTGTTTTTTGATGATAATTTTGATGATGTGACATTATTGGACACAGCAAGGGAAGGGTTAATGTATTCAAAGAGAAGTCGATCATTTGTGCATGTTTAGTTCCTCAACTATTGCTTCCTTGATATCTCAATTACATTCCAACCACGTGGGACATTCATCATTTAAGAGATTTTAACACCCCTGGCCTTATCTGCTATATACAGAATATTGGTGCATCCATAATTAGAGCCCAATGTGCATTACATGCCCTCATTACTCAGCAACTTATGGTTCCATTTTTACAGGCAACCAGATTTTGCAAAAACTTTTTTTCCTTGTTAGTGTTTTATTGGGTTAATTTACAATCGATTACCGGTTAATATGGTTTCTTAATAAAGAAAAGTGCCTGCAAGAGTTAGACATCCTTAATCTGTTAAAATGTTGTTATTTCTTTGTTTCAGAGGAGCGTTCTCGGAGGTCCGGTTAGCAGAGGATAAGTTTTGTCGCGGCAAGTACAGAGCAGTGAAGTGTATTGACAGGAAAGGCTTACTAGGCAAGGAAGAAGCTTTGGAAAATGAGATTTCTGTCTTAAGGAGGTAAGATATTGGATTAAGAAAAGTCTTGTATTTTACAAATAGTATTTGATCCTTCACGAGTTCAGCATTTTGTGTAAACATGGCTACTATGCAGACAAATTTGACCTCGGGTCATAAGGTCTCAGGTTTGAACATTAGGCTACTTTCTCTTCTGTAAATTTTGATTTGTTTTACATTCAAATGACTCTTAAACAAAAACAAGAGTCAGAAACAAGGTAGGTGTCTGTTCTGATTAATTCAAACTCGGCAAATGGTATCATCTTGAATAGCAAAGGTTGGTTTTTACCACCAAAGGGCAACCATCATTCAGATGCAATGCTGTGTTCAGAGAAAATGTTTCATCAGATATTTTTCAAAGATTGTTCTTTGAAGATGCAGATTAATATTCAACACCAAGATTAGTTTTGAAACATGATCATAAGATTATACCTCAGAGATATTTGAGTTGGAAACTTAATTAAAAAAACGAGTTTGGAAACAGCATATCGGCATAGAGGAAATCAAAGACTTGAGCCTTGAGTCTAAGATTGGCCTGGCTGGTGCAGCAGTAATTGTATGGACTCAGAAAAACGAAACGATGTGCATTGAATTTGACCCTTTCAATTAGTGCAAGATTTTCATGTCAGCGCAGTAATGAGTTGGTGTCAAATTTTGAAAGCCTTCTATTAAACCTGATTCTGCTCTGCATTAAGGCAGCTTTGTTTGACCATTATGTCAAAAAACAATGAGACTCAATTTAGATTTTCTTGCCTCAGTGACATTTTGTTTTTGCTTCAAAATTTCTCAGGGCTGTTTTGTTAAAATGTTCGAGCTTAGAAACAGAACCCCGAGTAGCTTGCAGTGAGAAAGTGGGAGCCGTTGGCAGTCCATGTGATTGATTGGAAGGGGGATTGCTGATAACATAGAGTGAGGCTGTAGATCTTGAAGATTAATTACACCCAGTCTGTACTCTGTAAGCTCAGGACTTGTATCTTGCATCAAGTCAAATAGACTTTCTTATGGTTCCAAGGATATATTTTCTCTCTTTCATCTCAATTCTCTAAATGTAGGCTCATGGGTTATATGCTGGATCTAGCCAGATAGACTTTCTTAAGGTGTCCAGAATATATATTTCTGTCCTCCATTACACTCCTCCTTGATTTAAGCTCATGACTTGTTTCCTGGACCAAGTCAAATAGACTTTCTTATGGTTTCCTATATATTTCTCTCCTGTATCATGTCAGATAGACTTTATTATGGTTTCGTATATATATCTCTACTGTATCTTGTCAGATAGACTTTATTATGGTTTCGTATATATTTCTCTACTGTATCAAGCCAGATAGACTTTGCAATGGTTTCTCAATATAATTTCCCTCTACCATTACACTTTCCCACAAAGTCATGATATTAAGGCTGTAAGCTCACAGCCTTTTTTCAAAGAGCCGTTTAGGCTAAGGTGGTCATACCTCAATACTACAATGTGTTCGTCACCTTCTCTTAGTGCAACTAGTTTCTAAATTATCTTTGTTCTTTCCTTTCTTATATATCTAGTTATCACATTGTACGTGTTGGGGTCAAATATGTCAAAGTTGTAAAAGCTGATATATTATAAGCAGACCTTACTGTTACTGAAAATTACAATCTAAAGGTTAATTGGTCAAGTATAGTGACAATAAAATGGTTTTACTCATGATATTGATTGAAATATTGATGGGTCTGTAGTGTTGATAAGTCATACAACTAGTGTATGAGCAACTGGATCTGATTCCAAATATATCTATACATGTAAAAAGAATTTGCTCAATCATCATTGAACACATGAAAATTTTATTTTATTTGTATTTTGGATTTTGGGATGTTTAAGTGAATTGATTTGAACTAATATCTCTTCACATGATATTTTGTCACGTGTTAAAACTAAAAGTATTTCATGAAAGATAATCTATGTCACTTTAATAAGTTCATAAAGGTCGAAAATATGACTCTTTAGGCATGACGTCTAATGGAGGAAGATGAGGAAGATTCATTAGGAGATTCATGTAGCACTGTCACATATCACGCAGGTAGCCATGGCATTGCGTGGGTTCAACAATCTCTGTCCACTACCAACAGGTGCTCCCTACCTCGCCAGATATAGTGACATATTCATCAAATTGACAATTTGTGAATGATATGTCTAAAGGTTAGATGATATCTAATTATTGATGGAGAATCTATTTTTCATTTATAATGAAGATAAATGTATTGGTGACATCTTCTTTATTCATCATATGCCAGATAACAATGAAGAATCTGTGTCAAAACGTTGCATATCATAAACAAAGAACTCATCCACATATCTCTTTGAAGGGCATTTAGAAGTGATATACATAAGGAAAACAAGATTTTCTGGATAACAACTTAAGTTCATTATCATCATTCAAAATTCCAAAATGCATCACAAAGAATATGTTTTTCTTCCACTTGATGATGTGGGTTCCCTAAGCTTGAAATACATAGAGGATATTTGACATTTCTCGTCGAATACCATAGATATCTCATCGAGTGAAGTAGAAATTTATATTTTCACGAGTGGCGTAGCCACGAGTGTAAATATATGATTTTCTAATTCACGAGATGAGATATTCATGGTATTTGACGAGAAATGTCAAATGTTCTATTTATTATGTTTCCAAAAACCCTGTAAATGACTCTAACTATATGAATTGTGAAGCTAAAACGCTTCGCTAGCGCGGCTATTGCATGACGTCATTCAATTGTTTCATGACGTCACAAGCGACGTCATATGATTGTTGCATCATTTTACAGAGAAGAATACCATTTTATTTCACTCAGTGAAAATACGGGTTTTAATAGAAGAGTTTGTTTTTAATTTTCTTGGTGAAATTTGGGCCTTTGAAATTGGAATTATTGAGATCAAAGAGTTATTACAGCTTATTTAAGTTTAATTGTTTTGTGAGAAACATGATATTCAGTTGATATTCTTTGATAAGGTACAGAAACCAGGTTTAGGCCTTTTCACCAATCATACGGTTTTATGTTTCACCAACAGTTTCTGTTTCAACAATTGTCATGCTGGTGTTTGGTAAAAACTGCTCATAACACTGAGATGAGACGATTCTATGTAAACATCATATGCCTGTTACATAAAATTGAACATAAATTAAACAAACTAAATTTAATCAATTAAAAAAACTTTGACATTCAGATGTTGATAAGAAGAGAATGTTCCTATCAAGACTACACATTTTTTTGATATTTTTTATATGAAATGTCAATATAAGTAAACATCAATCAGTGGTTAAATATCAAATTCAAAAGAGATGAAATGCCCGTTGTTTATTCAGGTGTTGTTCATTCTGATCATTATATGAGATATACAGATTGTAAGAAATGATTATTTCCACTTCTGAAAAAGAGAGAAATTAAAGTTCAAGGTTAGACCATATCTCATTTCATGTTCATGACAGTTCAAGATTTTTTTATCTGTGAACACAAAACAAAGGCATGCACTTCCCATGAAGCCTAGAGTCTCTACATCCAAGGCAGGAAAGACTTCAATAATCTCATCAAGTGGAATGGTCCAAGTTTCTTTGATTCCAACCTGGATCAATGACGTTTCATCTCTAATTCTCCAGTGACTTGATGTGATCAAACATGGCCAGGGTCATCTGTAGTGATTCAATATGGCAATCTTGCAGAAATTCATCTTCAATGAGGAGTGATATTTGAAATATTGTTAAAGAACATTGCATGTTGGCTTAACTCTTTCACCCATAAAGCCCTAAAAGCAGGCTCATAAAAATATTTGTGTCTGGTTTCTTATGAGTGAAAGGGTAATGAAACTGATTTTGAATTACAAATGATTCGATCATGTCAAGTTTTTTTCAATAAAAATTGATCGAATGCATTTGGAAATATTGAGATCTGTCAGTAATGATTTTTTTGCAAATAATCACACTTTTTTCTTCAAAATTTGTTTAACATTTGTTCTTGTAGAAGATCAGATTAAGAATTGTGGATTGATTATTCTGGTATATGAATAATTCTACGAAGAAACAAAGAAGGCAAGGATAAAGATTAATCTTGTAAGTGCTGAAAATTTAAAAAAAGATGTAAGTTTGTTTGTTTTTGAAGACACACATGTCTCTCAGACAATTACTTGAGTTTTGAATTAACAAATTCTATCTTAATATATTTTTTCAACTGACTAGAAAAATGTTATGTTAACTGATAAAAATAAAATGAATTCCAAAGGAACATTTCATTATAGTAGATTTGCTAAAAAGTGTTGAATTGCTATACAAAAAGATATTTATATGAACTTTATTCAGATTTAAATTTATCTTGATTGTCTTGTATAGAAATAACAGATACAGATGTTCATCATTGTGCAAGGATTCTTTCCAACAAAAGGATTGTATTTCCTCTTTAACACATCACTGACTCCTGCTATGCTCTCAGCGACCACAAGATAATATTGTGTAAGCATATTAGATGGGATTTTTAATTTTGTTATCTCCAAAACCGATTATTTCCATATGTTCCTCATCCGACAGCATGTGAAGCTGTTTAATGCCATGCACATTGTGTATTGTGGTTGAGATGCACTCAGATGGGTGGGGAAATGTGTCATGGTGACATTTTTGTCCCCCCTCCAAATTTATGTGACAAGGGAGGAATTCAGTTGTCACTCCATTATCTATCCTTGCAATCTGTCAGTCTGTGATCACATCATTGTCGGAGCAGATCTCACCGACTCTTAGTTTTAACTTAACAAAACTTGGTACGTTGACTAAACAACATGCCTTTTGGGGTTCTCATGTTTTCTCAAATTTGTGATTTTGGCAGTATTCATGGAAATGCAACTTTAAAATCTATTTTCAGAGCAGAACTGAGAACCTTAAAGGCTTGTGTAAACAAAACTGTTATATGGTATAACATCATAATGTTGTTGTGCCTTTTGGATGGATCGATAATCTAAATATTTTTGCAGTTTTCTTGAGTTATATGAATTATAAATTTCAAATGTTGAAAAGGGCAAAGATAGCACTTTAAAACCTGTGAAGAGTTATGGTAATTTGTAAAGTTCATAGTTAGAAATTATCCTGATAACTAACGCAATACTTTATAATATTAACAAGGGTTAATTGATTTATATTTTCTTTTTCTGATGTTTTCTTCTTCCTCAGTGTTGGGTGATATGTCAACTAAATTCAGACATCATCTACCTGATGAATGCATCAACTAGAATGTTTAGTGGATAGATTTATTTCACTGAGAAATATAATGGTCACATATTTGTATAGATATATATTATAGATGCAAATCATCTTATATCTTTACCACTTTTTTCTAAGAGTTTTAATGTTAGTTAAATACATGCTTTAAAAAAATGTTATCTCGTTTTGTGATAAACCTTTAATCATGCTGTTGTTCTTTTTCTTCGTAAATTATTTTTTGTTATTTAAGTACTTGTCTAGAAATATGATGTCCAATTTGTAAATATATGTTTCACTGCATTGATATACTACTTATGTTAGTGCAACTTGATGACAATGAACCCCTGATTGGTATGATTGAATGTTTCAATGTGACAATCTAATGAGATAAATTCTGATACTGCCATGTTCTTGCAGCAATGTTCCTGAGTTTTTTTTTTTATGTTTCTTTTTGACCTTTTGTAGGTTTAGAACTATCACAAAGACATGCCATCTATTTGGTAGAGAAAGGTTTGACGTTGATAAAGTCCCAATTAATGATTGATGTCCTGTGATAATCATATTAACTCTGTATCTACTAATGCAGCTATTTTGTTTAAAAGCTTATCTTTTAACCCTGGCTGGTCACAGATTATTGCCTTTGTTAATGAGTCCCCTTTCTTAATGAGTTGCATTCGTTAGCCAGTTACCTTTGTTAATCAGTTTTCTCCAAGAAATGAAGTCACTAAGGTAGGGTTTCATATCAATTAATTCAGCTCATAAGGGTTAACACCTAGGATTTTATTCAGAGAAATCACATGTATCTATGTAATGGATCTACCACTTTGGCACGATAGACTTTCCTATGCACGCAGAGGGTGAATTTTGAGAAAGTTTGGAAATCTTTTTAGCGTTTCACTGTCTGAAGATGTTCTGCTATAGAACATGTTATTATGAGCATGAATTGTATAGCCAATGTCAAAATTAATGTTGAAATTGGAACAAATATGAAAATTCGCTTTTGTTAATGATGTCACAAAAGCAACTGATTGTCTATACAGTGGTACTCTGATGTACCATGTTACCTTTTGGTTTAAATCTGCGCTGTGACTATGTCATGAAACATTGTTTCACCTTATTGCAGAGTTCTAATGTATATCTGAAATCTTGATTGGACACAGGGCTTCTTTCATTGAAGGACCATCATCAGATGTGTAGATGACAATCAAGGTCTATTGATCTTTCTAGTTGACAACCTGCCAGTCAGTGGATGGACTGAGAGTTGGAAAAAAATGGGAAATCCTTTTTTTTGAAAGTGCCAATCTTTAGGATTACCTAGGAGTTTTAGGAAAATATTTCTCTAAGCTTCTATCAATGATCTTTGATATTACTGAAGTTGAAAAGTCAGGATTTTTTTTGGTCCTGTAAGATTGTCTGAATATGAAGACCTCTGGTGGTCTAGGACCGGATGCTGCAGGCTGTCTGGTTATGAAACTTATTGCACAGAGAGTGCCTGTAACCTTTGCAGTCCATCAAGCTCTTCTGTCACGAGCTCTCGCTAATCTCTTTACACAAATTGTCCTCTGATGTCTGCTTGACAGCTATGGTTTATCTCCGACCTTGGCGTCCAAATCAAACCACTTCTATCTCATGTCTCCATCATGTTCATAACTTGTACTGAATCAAAAGAGCCAAACCATTCTGATGCACACAGTAATGGGAATCAAATATTTTTACTAAAGGATTAAATAAAGGATTTGTTACAGATAGGCTGAAGAATGGCTAATGTGAGAACGCAAGGTAAAGGGTTAACATCAACATGGGCCGATGTCTATATTAGTACTTACTGCTGGGTAAATCTAGGTTAATGTTGCTATGAAATGGTTTCTAAGCATGGAGTATGCCAATTTGAAGTTCTCTTGGAGATCTGTTATATCTCTGGAACTGCGGAATGTATATATTTCATGATCTTATGATGGTACTTATATATGTTTATGTCAAATGATTGTGCATTCAAGGTTTGTCTTCTCCTTCATTGTCTGCTCTCTCTAAGCTTTTGACCGCGCTTTAGAACAAGAATTTATTTTTCATATATAATTTTTCCGTTGCTGAATTTGCTTTAGAATGATCTTGTGAGTTAAAAGTAAAATGTTTGTCATTATAATTTGTCAAATCTATCCTTTGCTTTGTCTTCAAAAACATTTTAATTTCTGTACCACGCATTAAATATTCTCAAGTATAATCAATAAAGGCACTGAAGACATTTTGTTGTAGCTATTTAATGATAACCATAACCATATTGATTTAATATAGATTGGTATAGATAAAGATAATTTTGATTTAATATAGATTGGTATAGATAAAGATAATATTGATTTAATATAGATTTGTATAGATAAAGATAATATTGATTTGATATAGATTGGTATAGATAAAGATAATATTGATTTGATATAGATTGGTATAGATAAAGATAATATTGATTTAATATAGATTGGTATAGATAAAGATAATTTTGATTTAATATAGATTGGTATAGATAAAGATAATTTTGATTTAATATAGATTGGTATACATAAAGATAATTTTAATATAGATTGGTATAGATAAAGATAATATTGATTTAATATAGATTGGTATAGATAAAGATAATTTTGATTACCATTCCAGAAAGGTTATTGAGAAACAACATAAAACAATGTTTATGATAAAAACTGAATGAATTTTTTTTCTTATTTTCACCAGAATTTTCAAAACAATAGTATATCTACCATGTAGATAAAATGTTTTGATGAGCATACAAATTATAGCAGGATTAAAATCATTCTGTTGTGGGTAGTAAATATCTCATGATGTTTGCTGTTACAAAAGCAAGATATTCTCCACAGGTTTCTTCTACAGGATATCAAATTGAATATCAAATTAGAATAATTAATAAGATTTCGATTGTGTATGCAGCGTTTTTTGTATGATGAGCGGAGAGGGTTGAGGACTCCTCTTTGTGAATATATTGATAAAGGTGACTGCAAGAACATGTAGCCTACTCTAAGGACCATTGAATAAAGATGAGTCCATCATGGCCGGTCTGGCTAGATTCCATAATTTCCTGTTCTTTGAGCACTGATGAGCACTATTTGTTGACGAGATTCTGGCGTTAGTTCTGCTCGGCTGTTTTGTCAGGCTCAGATAATCTGCTTTAGTGGATCTGTATAACTAATTGATTCAAAGCAAAGCAAAGCCGAACCCTTTCTACTAGCAGTACGCCAGGCTTAACACCATTGATTTGGGATACATTACCAGATTCTGTTTGTATTGACAGTCCACTGGTGTGGAGAGGTGCTGTCTTTGGTATTGTGTCTTTGTCAAGGTAGTCCATACCTTTGATGGTGTGAGCATACAAGGGTGGTCTCCAAGTGTTTTGTTATGGCATTCTTTCACTTAGAACTGAGTTAATCGGTCACTAAGGTTATCTTAGTGTTGTATTTAAGAATGAGAGTTAAGATTTTAATTGCTTGACAATATAATGGCCGTTTTTGTAATTGCTTTCTTTCACATTGGACTGAAGTTAACAGATCACTAAAGACTTGTTAAGTGAATATGGAAGAATGGAAGTTAAAATTAAATGGCTTGAAGTTATGAGTGTGGTGTGCAAGTGTTTTCATATGGCTTTCTTTGACAGTGGACTGAGGTCATCTTTCACTCATGTTTCTTTTAATGAAAGTAAAAGAACAAGGTTTGTTGTGTGAACATATGAGGGTGATGTCCAAGTGTTTTGCTATGGCTTTCACCCACAGAGGACTGAAGTTATCAGGTCACGAGGCTTACTCAGTGAAACGATAAATGGGATGTTTCCAGAATTGATGAATCAACAAAACTTGGTGTATTTCACAATTTTGTTAAGAGTTGAACAAATACTAGAGGTGTACTTAGTAATTAGTGTAAACAATGTCAATCAAAGCATTTGTTACATGAAGTTGAAAAAAAATACAAAAGGGATATAACTGAAGTAGTGTAAGTGTAATATTTTATGAGGAAAAGGTATAATGTACCTGCCTATTTATGCGAATTGTCTGAAGTACATTCCTATACCTTGTTTTGTGTCATTAGTGCTTCCTTATATTACTTGTGTTGTGCTTAATTTGGTTCTTGATGTTTCCAGCATATTTATAAAACAGATTATGAAACTTATTATCATCAAACTTGGGAATTTGGAATAAGATTTCTTGGATCTACTTCCATTTCATGTAAAAAATAATACTATATTGGATTAACACCTGTCCCATAAAGAAAACTATTGTGAAAAATGCAATCATATCGCTGTACTTTCTTTAGAAAACTGAGTAACTTTTAACCAGACGGTAAGGTATTGCCAGAAACGTGTGCTAAATTAGCCGATTTTTGGTACATGTACACCACAATCTACTAACTGATACCTCAATGAAAATTCCAATACAGTATAACCTGCAACACATCCCCTTAGCTCCATGAGAGTTGATGAAAGCTGGGTCTGGATTCTCTCAACAAGCTCAAGAGACTGGTTCTATGCCAGATACAAAATTTACTTACTGCTGTCCATCTAAACACTTTGAGTCTTCAAGTCAACCTGGCGGTTGAGGCAGAAGTTACGCAATTGTATAAACGCATATGTCAGACCTGTTGGTTCAGATTAGCCCCATGGTATGACAATACTGATGAAGTGATAGTATTTTAACACTATCAAAAATTTACTGAAAATTCAGATCAGATTAACTCAATTTCCTGCTTGGTTACTTCCTTTCTTGATCGGCTCCAAACATTATCGGTAGGAAAACAGATTTATCCTAGTTACAATATGATAATGACAATAAAAAGTCATTTATATGTTATCTTAGGTATAAACACAATAAGTAATCTTCAATATATTTACAGTATTTCTCTATATTGTTTATCAATATCAAGTAAAGTATTTTCTCAAAGATTTTTGGGGCATTGCTTTTCTAATAAATTGTTACCTAGTTTATGATAATCAACAGCTGTTAATAGAATCCATTGAGAGCAGAAAGGGTGTTTTGGTTAAAGCTTTGACAATGCTTTGTTCTCCGTTTCAAAAGTTTGTATCAGCAAGACATGTAATCAGTAGACTACGGTTTATGATCAGTGGTCTGTATGTGATGGAATTACTTCTGGTCTAGGGAGGACTGCCCCAGGCTAATACATATTGTCCTGATCATGTGACTATGATACGGGGACCGGAATGTCAGATCATTCTTCAACCAGTGTAGTCTCTCAAAAGGAAACATCTGTCATATATGGACTTTATAAGCATTTCTCCATGAGTCTGAGTTGTTGAATGTGTCACAATGACATTTCATACCTTTTTTTCATTATAAATATGTTCATCCTATACTCTTTCCATACATTTACTGGTCTCGGGATATTCTGGCCAGAGACCGAATCAGGGTTTTTCTCCTGATACAAAAGTTGAGATTTAGATTGTTTAAATTTGTCACTCAAAACAATATTAAATTTTTTTTGAAAGTGGTGTGCACTTTATGTTTAATTGTTTTACACAATTGCTTAGAAAGATTATTATTGCCCAAATTTTATTCATGGAAAACCATGTTTATTTATTAAATTTAGTAAAGTGTTTTTAAATACTAAAAGTTTCTAGATTTTGATAACATCTGTTTATGTAAAAACAATTGTAAGATGTGTGAAGAGACTTTGCAATCATTTCACTGGAAGTTGGTAATATCAATTCCATGTCACACTGGGGGCGGGAAAGCGCAGTGGTTAGCATGTTTGTCTTCAGATCAAGAGATCCATGGTTCGAAACCCGCCAAGGGCTTGGCAACTTTGTCTGCAGTGGAGAACTGTTCTACAGGCAGTAAGGTTTGGGTGTAATGCTACAGTGAATTTCACCGCAGTACCACTCATGGTTCGCTAGTTCTAGCCGATGCTCGCAGGTTTCACAGCAATGCATAGCCATAATGGTTTGCAGGCTTTCTCCTTGCATTAATACTAGCAGCCGCGATATAAGTGAAATAATCTTGAAAGTGGCTTTAAACCCAACTCACCTCACCTCATTCTGGTCACACTAACTCTGCAGTAGAAAAACTTTGACTGTTAACCTTTCTCTTCACTTTGACGTTGAATAGACTTTTGCTAATGAGATGTCAACCAATTTAAGAAGGGAACCTTAAATCCAAGTGAGAATGTTGCATCGTAAAACAAGGTTTTCCAGTGGCTTCATACTTTTTTCTTTTTTTTTTCTTAACATGGGGCAGTTTGTGAGAAAACCACTTAACAATTTCACTTTACTTTATCTGAGTGTTTTGACAGTCTTAGTCAAATGTGTCACCCAGTCTGTAATGAAATTATACATTAACCTTTTTATAATGCCCTATATTGACTAATTTTCTATTTATCATGAACAATTGGTATGGACTTTTTTAAGTTGGGTCCAAGAAGAGCCAAAAGCTTCATCAACAAAATGCTATCATGAGTGAATCAGAGTATTGTTCAATGGTGTCAGAGTATTGTTCATTGATGTCAGAGTATTGTTCGATGATGTCAGAGTATTGTTCTGTGATGTCAGAGTATTGTTCTATGATGTCAGAGTATTGTTAGATGATGTCAGAGTATTGTTCGATGATGTCAGATTATTGTCAATGATAACAGATTCCAATGTTATTTTCACTTGATAACTCAGTTATCATAGTTGACAGCTGCTAATTGCTGCAATACTGCTTAATTCAGTGCCTCGCAATAACTCAATAATTAACTGTTGTTGCTAATAAATATCGTGGCGTTTCACAGACAATAACTTCGATTATTTTCATAAACAAAAGTGGTACAATAACTTTCCCCTTTTTGCCAGCAAAAGTAGTATTTTTCATATTTTTGTCATCAAAAGTTGTACAAAACTTCACCTTATGGCCAACAAAATTTGTACAGTATACATCAGCTTATTGTCCGGAAGCCATGACACTTGTCACAGATGTCGTCTATTTATCTTTAACACTACCAGGAAGCTAATTGAAGATGATTGACTTATGGCTCATCATTCATACAATCATTGAACGGATGTCCCAATTTGGTTCGTTACACCTGTCTATTTTAAGACTATATATGTGTTATTATGTTGTTATATCCATTATCCTAACAATCAGGAAGTCTTTTTTCTCTTATTTTGAGATTGAAATTATGAGTTGTTCAAGATCCTCCAAATTTCTAGATGTCTACTGACACCCTTTTAAAACTTTTCCTAAATGTTTGAAATAAAAAACCTATGAAGTGTTCAAGAAAAGGTTATTTCATTACGTTAACAAGCAGAAGCCATTATGAATATCCTGGATTAACATTAAAAAATTATGAGAGTGACATCAAGAGCTTTTTTTATGTTTACCTTCGTATCATTTATCATCAGTAAATTATCATCAAAATTATTTGGGGAATCCTGTTTTTAAAATTAATTTCATGTTTCTTTTGATTTTTTTTGGGAACAAACGAGATGCAATTTCTATAAAAGGTAAATGTTTTGGCATGTGAAAGCACCATTTTATGATGGATATTGAGTGTACAATACTTACAGAGACTGTGTTATCTTGTTGACACATTGTCTGCCTTTGATACAAACCTACATGTTTATATAGTGTTTTGAATTCAAAACATCTCACATATTCATCCCAAAATGACACATCAATGAAAACTACTTATTTTCAATGAAAATCTGAAAACAGCCTTTTCTTCAAAAGCAGTATTTGGTTTGGGATAGTTTAAGGTCAAACAAAAGTCTTTGCACAGTTAGCAATAGTTGGATATGTCTTTGGTTAGATATGGCATTGTTATTTGTTGTTGGCTGATTTGTTTGTGAAGAGAGAGTCTCAACAGTTACCTTGTTGCCAAGTTGTAGAGTGTCTTCAGTGTATATAGAGTCTTATGTTGTTGCAGTTTTGTCAAAATCTAGAGAGTGTCTTCATTGTTGCCTTGAGAAAATCTAGATAGTGTCTTCAGTTGTTGCCTTGTTGACAAAATCTAAAGAGTGTCTTCACTAATAGTGTTGTTGGCAAGATCTGGATAGTATCTTTATTCGTTGCCTTTAGGAAATCTAGATAGAGTTTTCAGTTGTTGCATTGTTGACAAAATCTAAAGAGTGTCTTCACTAATGGTGTTGTTGGCAAGATCTGGATAGTATCTTTATTCGTTGCCCTTAGGAAATAGATAGAGTTTTCAGTTGTTGCATTGTTGGCACAATCTATAGAGTGTCTTCAATAGTTGTCATGTTGGCAAGATCTAAAGCGTGACTTCAATAGTTGTCCTGTTTGCAAAATCTAGAGAGTGTCTTCAATAATTGTCTTGTTGGCAAAATTTAGAGAGTGTCTTCAATAGTTGTCTTGTTGGCAAGATCTAGAGAATGTCTTCAATAGTTGTCTTGTTGACAAGATCTAGAGAGGGTCTTCAATAGTTGTCCTGTTGGCAAGATGTAGAGAGCGTCTTCAATAGTTGTCCCGTTGGAAAGATCTAGAGAGTGTCTTCAATAGTTGTCCTTTTGGCAAGATCTAGAGAGTGTCTTCAATAATTGTCTTGTTGACAAGATCTAGAGAGTGTCTTCAATAGTTGTCATGTTGGCAAGATCTAGAGAGTGTCATCAATAATTATCTTGTTGGCAAAATCTAGAGAGTGTCTTCAATAATTGTCTTGTTGACAAGATCTAGAGAGTTGTCCTGTTGGCAAGATCTAGAGAGTGTCTTCAATAGTTGTCCCGTTGGAAAGATCTAGAGAGTGTCTTCAATAGTTGTCCTTTTGGCAAGATCTAGTAAAAGCTTAAATCTAGTAAATGTGTGAACTACTCCCATTGGCAAAATGTTTGCCAAATCTAGAAAGTCTGCATTAGTTAAACATACAATTAATAATAAAAAACAATCCTAAATTATCAAGCATTTGAGACAGTGTTGAATATGAATCTAGTCAATGTAGGTTTCCTTGTTAAGGACATTGGAAGGACTCTGTGACTCTATACTTATACTGCGTAGGGCTGTCTTCCTGTTGAACAGTGAAATCAATAAGTAACTGTACAAAGCAAGCATTGGCAGTAACCTTTAAAATGAGTTTCCATTTACATCATGTTCATTCTTGACATTAGGTTTTTATAGACTGGCCTACATCTCATATTAATTTCCTCTATATGGTGATGCTCAAGGCTCTAACAACCCACTCATCGATGTGTTATGTTTCAATTCACAGAAATAATGCAAGATCTCTGTAGGGACTTGAACACTCAAATGATTTACTGCTTCATCGAATTGTAGATAAATGATGTAATGGGAATTCAATTGGTACTTTATTAACTTGGAGATTTTATTTACACATTAAGTGGCAGTCAATAAAAATATTCAGGTAATAATGAGATTAATGTACATTATCATATAAGTTTTGTTAACATCAAGTTGTAATTCATTGTAGCAATGCATTAACAATTAAAAAAATAATAATTCAATAGGTACATCATCAATTTGAAAATCTGATTTGGGCAATTAGTCTCATTTTAAAAATTGACTAAAAGATGAGTTGACCTCAGGTATGCAGTTGGAATTAGATTTGTATGCATCCAGTTGAAGAAAATAATGAAAGATGGTACATATTGTACTTTGCTCTTTAAATTTAATTTGTTCATGAAACAAAATCTAGTTTATAATCCATTTACCACTCAGTATCATCAGACTACTATATCAGTATATAATAATTTTTATCCCGATTTTTGCATATTGATGGTTTTGTTTTGGGACATAGTTTTGCATCTAATTCTGGCTAACATTTTGTAGACCTCTTCCATCAGACTTGCCTTGCATTCTGTAGATGTATCTCATCACCCAGGGGAAAGTTTACATTAGCTTTGTTTATAAACCAGCAGGCTGGTGTATACAGGCTCAACTGTGGGGAAACATGGTGCACTTATAACCCTCTGCTGTCTGGAGCTACATGTGGTATGCAACCTTGGCTGTCTTCAGCAAGAAGAGAGTTAAAGAACCACAACCAGTAAAATATGTGCCCAAAGGATGCTCCGCATAAAAATGTTTGAATGATTCTTTGATTGGGATTAGTTAAAAAATTGTATTCTATGTGATGTCATACTTTTTAAAAGCACCTGCAGGCTGTTGGTTTTGGGTGGGGTTGGTTTAGGGTAAGGTTGGTTTTGGGGGAGGTTGGTTTAGGGTGGGGTTGGTTTAGGGTAAGGTTGGTTTAGGGTAGGTTGGTTTTGGGTGAGGTTGGTTTAGGGTGGGGTTGGTTGAGGGTGAGGTTGATTTAGGGTAGGTTGGTTTTGGGTGAGGTTGATTAAGTTTGGGGTTGGTTCAGGGTAAGGTTGGTTTAGGGTGAGGTTGGTTTAAGATGGGGTTGGCTTAGGGTAAGTTTGTTTTTGGGTGAGGTTGGTTTAGGGTGAGGATGGTTTAAGATGGGGTTGGCTTAGGGTAAGGTTGGTTTTGGGTGAGGTTGGTTTAGGGTGAGGTTGGTTTAAGATGGGGTTGGTTTAGGGTAAGGTTGGTTTAGGGTGGGGTTGTGAGAGATTGCAGGATATGTTTGTTGGGAGACCACAGGGGAAAGGGAGACATTGAGAACATCCAACCCCCCTGTCTGAATCTGCCAGTAGTTCTTTACATTTGTCTACATGAGAAAAATTTCTTTGGTTGAAACTGGTTAAGATTGGCAAGTCTGTTTATCTGTGTCTCTACTCAACCTCACACTCACGTGATGAGATGGTGATTGTATTATAAGACTGGTCAAGGAGAGCATTTAGTCAACGGTCAGAGAAATGAGCAGTAGATGAAACGCTGTTATCATACACTTCTGTTTCTTGTTAGCCGCTAGATAGGTTAATCCAGAGTGGTCTCCCTTGAGACCAAGCTAATAAATGGACGACATTGGTAAAGCCTTGCATCAGACACTGGCATTTCCTGGCTCCTTGACTTCATTTCTGGACAGCCTAGCTTGACCACTGACTACTGGTCCGCTAACCTTCATTTCAAGCTTCCTGGCGTGTACCGTAGTTCACATGAAGAATGTTCTTGCTTTAGACTTGCTGTACTTCTTGAGTATTAATGGTTTTATATCTGATTCTCCACTGGTAAACTATTAGTCTGGTAGAAACGATGAAGAGTTTTTCTGCATTTCACTTAATAGAAGAATCCCATACCATCTTCCATTACTTGATAAATGTTTTTGTTTAAACCTTTCATTTCCTGACATGTCACCTTGCCTGATAGGTTTGAAGATTCCTGGCTACTACTGTATTCCATATGATAGATATTCTTGCTTGAGACTTGAGTTACTGTGTATTCTACTTCAGGATGAATGATTTTGCCTATGACTTGCCTCTCCTTAATTAGTGTTTCATTCTCTGATAGTATCTCCCTCTACATGATGAATGTTTTTGTTTCCAACTTTAATTTCCTGAAATGCCAAGACCAAGCTCAACAGATGACCCGTGTTTGAAATTGTATATTCTGTACTGTATTTCACTTTGTAAATGCTCTTGCTTCTAAAGATATATCTTCCCTCTGATTTTGATTTTCGGATTTTCGCAATCACCTGCTTAGAAGTATAGGATCTGTTTTGTAACCTTCATTTCAAGTTAAACCCTGACTTATAGTATTTTACATTTGTTGAAACTAATCATTCTTTCTTCAAACCCTAATTTTCTGACCCATTGGGTGAACCAGCTGTATCTTCACAAGCTAGTATTTGCTTGGGTTACCTTACTTTCAAGCTTTCTAACTACTGTCCTTCTCATGATCAATGTTGAAGTAACTTGATTTTCTTCATAATAGATTCCCACAGGAAGGTTGATGTTGATAAAGGAAGGCTGTTTGGTATTGTACAGTTAACAGAATACTGTCTATGCAGCATTATCATATTGTTTGTTAGTCTGTTGGGTTTTATTATTCAATTGAATACCATATTTGCGAAACATAATTTAATGACTGCGATTGTAATGGTAGATATGTTTTTGCTTGAAAGTGGTGAGTGTAGAATATCAGTATGTTTTGTTTCATAGGAAACAGATTCGGTACCAATATTGTGGTAAATACATTTTTCACGATAAATTGGAAAATACGGTCGCTTGCCTCACATATTCTGTGTAAATTGTGTTAAAGCTTTGCATCCCTCCCAAGAGAACTTAAGTCTCGAAGAAATGGGTCTTAAGGGTCCGACTCCAACAACCCAGCAAATCTGTCCCCATAGCAACCACATCAGTGAAGTGTTTTCTGGAATTGGTATTTTGCCTTGTTTGTTTTCATCATTCATCCTGGTTGTCTCTGTAGGGTTTGTCCAAGAGATTTGTGTAATCCTTTTATCTCCCTCGGACAGTATAAGCCTTTCATCTCAGCATCAAACACAGCACATCATTCTCTCGCTATTGTTCAGGCAACCATTGCTGATGATTCTGAATTTATCAATTCAATATTTCCTTTTCTCTCCGTCAAATGAATATTAATAAGTTCATTACTTTTGATTATAAATTTATTTTCCTGACAGTAGATGTTAATCATCTTCAATCTTTTTTCAGTGTTAAATCTTTTGCTTCTGTATATTGATAGTCATTTATCCTTTCACAAAGGAAGGGTATAGCGATCTTTGCTAAAAGGGGTAAATAATTTTTTAATCATCCTACACTTGCTGAACAGAAGTTTGCTTCACTGTGTAAGAATTCCAATGTAGAATCATCATTTTTTGACAAATTTTGATTAGTCAACATCAAAACTTTACAGTCAAAACTTCGAGATTATTTTGTGAAGGGATCCTTTTTTACACTACACATACAGAGATGTCGAATGCCAGGAACAATTTTTTTATTCCCAAAAGAGGGGCATGGGTCAAAAATAGATAATTGAGATTTACTTATTTCTGCAATAGATTATTAATTGAACACATTTTCGACAAATTTTGGTCAAAATAGTCAACAAGGATTAGAATTTTGATATTTCTTGAATGAAAAAAAAAAGAAGATAATAACCTAAAGATTTTGATTAATTTAGCTCAATCCTTTCCTTCCAATTGTAAACATTTCTCCTGTGTTGTGTCTTAAACACCAAAAAACCGCTCTCACTATGTCAGGTATTCATACTTTTCCAAATCGATAGACTTTTAAGCATTGATTCTGTAGTAGAATGAAGAAAGGCTTATAATTTGTTGTGCCTGATTCTGGTCAAGTAGAAAATTACAAACCGGTGGAAAAACTGTTTGAGGTCCTCTTCCTTCTCTTCAGATTGACTGATTTGATTCTTGCCAATTGTTTGGCTGGTGGAATCGCAATAAAATCTGACAGCCCCTGGACAGATCATGCGGTCTGTCGGCCTTCACTGCAGTTATATTGCAGTATTGTGATTGAAAATCAATTTCTCGCTCAATGTCTATGTTGATCCCGTTGGGGAGGAATAGATTCAGCTTTTGTGTCCATTGGTTACAGCTCTCGCTTGTATCAGGCCAACCATCAGAGACCCAGTGGGATGAAGTCCCTTGTCAGTCGCTGAATTATTGCCAGTCCGAACTGATACAGTTGCTCTGGGGTGAGGAGACACATAGCCTGCTCACATAGAGGTTGAGAGATCACCAATTTCTCTTCCCGATGCCAATACTGGTCATAATGTGAACATGAATTTTAGAACTTGCCAAAGATATTTTACAAGATCCTGATATTAAGGAATTCATAGCCAAGTAGATGAATTCCTTGTATTTAAGAATAATATTGTTACATGTGTGGTTTCTAAAATGTTACTGAATAGCCCATTTTATGCCCAAACCCAATCACAGATGATTAAGTTAGCCATGTCGTGATTCTTGCTATTTTCTACTGAGAATTATTCAGTACCAATTAATTCAATAGGTTCAATGTGAAAGATAGATATTGATTCGCTAGGTGTGAAGACATCACCAATTGTACAGGTAGTTTTTCTTGCCACAGATCCTGAAGAAGTTGTCATTATAGTAGAAGAAGGATGAATTAACTCGAGAGCTCCTGATATAACCCCGAGCCCAACATTAATACTGTTGCTCCAGGGTAGAGGCTAACCCAGCATGCTTCAGTTGGTGGAGAGGTCACCAGTTTTCTAGGCACGATGCAGATACTAATTGCTGTGTACACATGAGATGCCATGATTATGTTTCTTTTAGAAATATGGAACAAATTGTGATTGGGAGATGGCAATTCATTACAAGGGCTGAATTTGTACCTGAAAAAACAAAGTACAGTAATTGGCAATTTGATGAAAAATGTTTTGATTTTTTCAATTTAAATTTTTCATCGAGCAATGCAAATCATACACTTATTGCTGCTCACTGATTCCAATATTTCTTCTCTCCCCACAAGGCCGCCCGAGAATGTAGTAACAACTTTGTCTGTATAGCTAAGGAAGGATTACCTAGGGTATCAAAGTTTGACAATTTTGAGAATATCTATGTTGAAATAGTCAGAAGTATCTTTGTTAAGCAAAGATGCCAATATTTTGATCATACAGTATTTCTTGGTCAGTCTCCTTGTACTGTGTAGGATTTGTTTGAGACATCTCCAATCTACCAAAGTTCTCCATAAATCATTGAGACAATTTCCAGTAGTTCCCCAGATATCTGTAAATTTGTGGGAATCGTTTGAGCCATTTTGAGTAACCCCAAGATAGTCTTCCAGAGCTTTGGCGTTATTGGCAAACTGTCAGAGGAGAAGTGAGCGGTGACAGGCTATGATCTGATTATCGCTTGCAAACTGAGCGGGGAGTTCAGGGGCAGTGATGGCGGTCTTTGTCATCACCAGACTGCACTTACATAAAGTAGTCTGCATACTTGCTGTAACATACTGATGGTTGTCTGAGGAGGAACCACATGATGGTCAGGACAATGACAACACTGACAGGGCTTCAGAGTTATCTTGATGATGACAAGATCGTTATCATGAAACTGATCAGGATGATTATGATGATTTTTGTCGGAGGTGATGATGAAAATTATGATATTGTGATGATGACAACAATGGTGATGACAATTTTACGAGTCATGTAGTATGATGATGATGATGATAATGATGATCGTAGTATGATGATGAAGAAGTTGATGATGATGACTGATTTCTTGAAGATAACTGTGATTTGTTGATGATGATGATGATGATGATGATGATGATGATGATGAAGACGACTGCTTTGTTGATGATATTTGTAATTTGTTGTTGATAATGATGATTGTGGTATGTTGTTGATGATGATGATGATGATGTGTATTGTTTTGGTTTGTTTATGCTTATGGGGTATGGAGATGATTATTATAATTTTGACATTAATGCTAATGTTTTTGTTTAGAATGGACTTGATGAAGATGTAAAGTTGGTATATAATGATGATTGTTATCACAATGAGGCCCATGGCATTGAGAAATATGATGACAACAAAAGTGGTTCAAATGGCAGCCATTAATGACCTTGCCCATGCACTTGGACAGCAATCATACTTATATGGACATTAGGAGGCTGATTGATGTTTTCCCTGATGCTGTTTAATCAATACAATATTATGTTGCAACACCAAACACTTATGGGGACAGTTCAGACACCCACATAACATTGTCCACACCTACGCAGTTGTTGCATCCATATGATGTTAAGTCAGTATTGACACTTACACTTTCACTAATGTCAACATGGAAATGAAAAGACCTTGACACTCGGTGATGATGTGGGCATATATTAATTATGTCTAACCTTACCTTGTGCAGTGGTTGGTTCTTCAACAGTTTTGTGTATTTGTATGTCAGACATTTGATTAATGAAACTACCACAGCTATAACATTGTGTCTCTGAGGCTATTATGGTAACTATTAGTGTATTTGACATCATTTCAAGGGAGGGCAACCCAAAAGGGAACAAAATGATATAGGCCTTATATTCTGGGTGCTTTAGATTTCACAATTTGACAAAGAAGAGAGTTCATTCATTAAAACCTTTTTCACATAATTGATTATGTGTAAGTTTGTGAATCAATACATGTATTTTTATCTTTATAATGTTGTAAATATAAATAATGCTTCAGTTGATTTTTCACCTTGTGCAAAACAAACAAGATGGCAGACTGAAAATGGATATGACCCTCTCTTTAATGTTTCAAACATACAACCTGGTCACCAACCAGTTCAAATGCTGATTACATAACCAGCAAATAGGATATGCAAATAATTGAGTAAGAATATGAACAGCTACATGAGCTAGCATGCAACAATCTAAACGTTGCTGCTGAAATAATGAGAGTCTCATTATTCTCATCAACCACTTTGCATCTCATTCACAAACGGGAAAACTTTGGTTTTTTTTCTGGAAAATGAAAGCTTTAAGCTTACTGAAGACTTGAATTACAACAGCATCTTCTCCATGTACAAATGAGGTATTATTTTACTTATACAGCTACCAGCATGATAAAATCCTAACCTATTCAAACTGTCATTATTACTTTTAATTTGTTCATACATGCCTACTGCCATACTGCTCCAGAGAAAATCTTGGATAACATAAAGAACAAGTATTCCCTGGAAATCACTTTGAACATTCAGCTTGTCTTTATCTGAGCTCTCTCAGGTTTCGTACAGAAGCACTTTGTTAATCTACTGAGAGTGTATTTCAGTGAAAAATCTCAATTTTCCTATCATGTCTTGGTTGTTCCTTCCCACATGAAATGTTAAGTTATCTTTGGTATTTCAAGTTGATATGGCCTAGGTAGGCTCCACAAAAACTCCATCACTAATCCATTGAAGTTGGCGAGGATCAAACATATTGGCTGTTTTGTGATTAACTTTTATAATTGACAAATATTATCTTTATCCTGAAAAGCAAGATGTCTCTCAAGAAATCGCTGAGCTAATTTACAATGATTTAGTAACATGATAAGGAGAGATTCTGAAATTAGTTGTGAACTTTAATTACTTGGAGTAATGTTAATAATTCACTCAGATAATTTCTTGTTTTCAATTACTGACTCAAAAGTGATATTTTTCACAATTTCTCTTTAACCATCTATTTAAGGTTTCGGGATATTGTCTCTATCATCTTGTGTCATTACCTAGCTATCATTCTAGCAACCTGTTATTTTATAAATTAGTAATTGGCAAGTCAGCATGACTAATTAATTTTAAACTTCAATTTTGATAACATTTCTTCTATATGAATTTTACAAGTTTCAGAAAAATTAAGATTTTAAATACAAAATATTTTAATTTGATAATTTAGTTTTTAAGAATATGATTCATATGTTATTGTTATTGGAGAATATAAAATTTTGTATCTTTTATCTTAAGCATTGAAGTTTTGGGTCACTTAGCCATGGGATATGTTTAATGGGTGAAGTTAAGGTGATAGCATTTGGTAGTGATACATGACTCATCTGGTGACTCAGATGGGACAGTGATCACTGTGATAACTTATATCTTCAGGCTCAATTGTACTGCTGTTAAATATTTAAAAAACATTCATTCCTCTTTGAAAAAGAAAGAGTTTTCTTTCAAGATCACTTCATCATGAACATGTATGCCCTTAAGTCATTTTTACAAGTTTATTGCTTTTGTCTCATGTTACTGGTATGTTTATTTCTCTTTAAAAGTAAATGTCTTTTTGTCACCAAAAATGTTACCTCCAAAAGGTTTTAAGTAGTTTCTTGTACCATTTTGTTGAATTATTGTAAATTGACAAAGGGTAATTTAATCGGTGACAAATTATCTTGTTGATTTTAATCTTCCAACTGAGTGAAATTAACATTAACTCCATAATTAGCAGACTTGAAGGGAAACATGCTCTTTCATCTAGGAACTCAAAACTTGCCATCAGCAACTTTACTCAATAGCTATGGGGAAACAAATTCAAACTGAAGATGCAGGCAAGATCAAATCTCCAACTGCAAGACCAAAGGTTAAGAATGATAACAGTGATATATATGCAATATTTACAGTAATACACAATCTTGTACTTTTCGGATCCAGTATGACTCCGTCGCTTGATTTAGTATGACACACCCTCGGAGTCGGACAACACCGCCTCTGACAGTACCAGCCGGTAACCAGCTCACCCATCCAGCCTCAACTCAATATATAGAGGATATTTGACAATTCTCATCGATTACTATGTATATCTCATCGCGTGGAGTAGAAATTTATATTTTTACGAGTGGCGCAGATACGGATTTCATTTTCACCGATAAATGGCATATTTCACTATTGGAAATATGATAAAAGAATTTTTCACGACAAGCTTGTCATTTGTTAATTTTGATGTTTGTAATAACATAATCAATTCCAGCCTGTTTCAGTCGCTGGGTCATTGGTTGACCAGGCGGCCTTTATGAATAATGTTGCAGAACTGTTTCATGATTTAGTAGTCTCAGGAGGCAAGGTACTAATGTCTTTGTTTTGAATGTTTCAACTTTGTCACAGATTGGTTGTATCATCTGGTACTTTTATTCATGTACAATATCACCTTGGTTTTTCTTAAGGTCAATGGTTAAGGATGATGGAAAGTTGGTGTTGAAAAGCTGTTTGTTTAGGCTTTTGGGGTTATGATACTAACAACTTGTGTACAGCAACTAGAATTTGACTAGGCATTTACAAGTTGTAGTTCTAGATATTGCAGAGAGACAAACATGTTTATTCATTATTTGTGGCTCAATGGCCCATAGTACAGTTGAGATTTTGAGGTACATGCACATGCGATTTCATTAGATTCATCAATTGTTTTATTTATTGAGCAACATTTTGAAAGGCTTCAGGATTAGAGGCATTAAGCAGATTGTACATCATTTGTGGATTGACATTTGACATATTGCCTTCTTTAAGAAGATAAATGATGATTGTAAAAATCTGACAAAAGTTGAGCTGGATGGTGATGTTTTGGATATGTTTGGCTGTGCAATGGCTTTCAAAATCAATTATTTAAAAAAACATTATCCTGTAGAATGCCATGGTCTGATAGGTAAATGGTTTTTTTTAGAAATAACCTGAATAAAGAAGCAGGCTTCATGTATAGGTGTCGAATTAAAAGGACATTTCTTTTGGGGTATTTTTTGTGGAAAGTGGGACATCAAAGGGGACATTCAAGTTGATATATGACTGTTATTAGTACTTGATTATAACATAACCCAATTGAAGCATGTTACCGAGGGTAACAATTTGGTTGATTTAGATCTGACAACTAGATAAATGAGAGCGCACACTCAGTGAAATATAACAAGAATGAGAAGTGAATCAATTGTGTGGATATTGTGGATATTGTAACCATATAGTTAATTTTTATAATGTTGTAAAATTAGTGAAAGAAATGCACCTTTTTTCATGCATTTTTCCCTCATAACAAAATGGCTAACTGAATGCTGTCAGGTCTGGCTCTTTAACGGTTGATGACAAATAATGAATAAAAAGATTTCAGACTTAGGCAATGAAATCTGAATTGTTAATGTTGTGGACATTAAATGCATCACCATGTTACACTCCTGGGTGAACTTATATCAACTTGGACTACTAATGTACTGGAGTCCTATCTTTTAATGTGGACATGTTTGATTGTGTCACAACCATGTTTCTTTCCTGAGTCAACTCTGACTACTAAGAAGGACGCGATCATTGGAGTCCAATCTTTTAATGTGGACATGTTTGATTGTGTCTAGGCAGTAGAACACGCCGTACGATCCACAACCATGTTTCATTCCTTAGTCAACTTATGTCAACTTTCACAGTGTTTGAAATAGCTGCCTGCCTGCCAGCCGATTTCAGATGTGGCTTGTTGGAGAAGAGGTTAGGAAGACTGTCCTGTGTGATTTTAAATATCTTAAGTGTCTACCCATTGCATGGCTTGACAAAGTTGTCGGAAGGGTTGTTGATGTTGCAAACAACAAGCCCTGTTTGCCAGTAAGAGCTAACAACTGTTTCAAACACTGAACTTGGAGAACTAACGTAGGATCAAAGCACTGGAGTCTTATCTTTTAATATCGAGGTGTTTGATTGTCTCTCAGTCTCTCCAATCATAGAACATACAATCCACAACCATGTTTCATTCTGCGGTGTAGACAAGGAATGTAGGACTCTGGCACTGTGGTCCAAGTAGTGAGAGCTGTTGACATGTTTACTGTGTTGAGGTGTTGAAGCCTTGAGATTGGATTACCGTCTGACGCGTGGTCACGTCCTGACATCCTATCCCACACCTCGCTCTTAGCCAATCAAATTAGAGCCGGACTTCATACTGCGGGATTAATGCCGTTAACGCCTGCAACTCAATCAATTATAAATTCATTTCATATTTAATCTCATGTTCACACTTAGTTTATGCTTTGCTCACACATAATTCAACGCTCAGACTAAATCAATGTAAGTTTATTAGGCCAATATCGGCACATTGGACAGCGTGAGCATTGTTTTCTCAGTGGCTTGTATTTAGTCAATTTATGTGGAGTTTCTAAAGAATGCAGCTGTGAATGTAATCGGCAAGGCTTTCATCGTGGCAGACTTTGATAATGTTTACTTCACACAGATGTTCATGTTATTACTGGAAGTGACTCTACAATCACCATGTTGAAAATAAATTTGTTTATCCTTTGAGAGAATTAACATTTAGGTCAAAAGAGTACAATGGTATGAAATGCATAAGAAGTTTTATGACTTAATTGCACTTTGAGTATAAAAAGAAATAAAGTACAAGACCATTGTACGTGAGCTATTACCACTACACTTAGGGAATAAGAGCACTTAACGTAGAAGAGCACTTAATGAGTAAAATAAACACATTTGGCTATTGAATTGGATGAGGCAGTATAATCTCTAAGAAAAAACCCGTTAAAATTAAGACTTTGTCAGCCATGCAGATTGGCGTAGCGTCTCCCTTAAAGGCCTATGTCTCATCTTTCATTATTACAACAAAACACCGTTAATCATTTATATCATGAACAGACGAAAATCAATCTTATGGAAGTGTCAGATGTTTTCCCCGTTGCTACCATTTTGTTTCCTGTGGTGTCATAGACGACAGCTACATTTACAAGAGATACTACTAAGTGACAACAACTGATATTATGCTGGTGACATGTGTGTATGGTACTATGTTTTATTTGCTGTAGTGTGATGAATTTCTATTGTACTGGAGATAACATAAAAAAGTGTCACCCTCTCAATTGATGACATACCATTTGTTGGACTTACTTGACAGTTACCAAACAGTCTAGATGCTTGCCAAGCAATCCTTAGGATGGTTACCAAACCTGCCGGGGACTTGTGTGCCTACACAATAGTCATCACTTCAAGTAATGACATATGGTTTTTCAACAAACTACACTTTTTCCTAGTAACCTTAAGGTAGATCATGTTCTTTTTGTCAGAACTCTCAACATAAGTGTTTTCAACAAGAAAAGCCTGTTCCTTTAGTGATACCTAAATCTATTTATTATGAGATGAATTCGTCCACATTTTGCATTAGCTATCAGGGTCTAAAATGTAAGCTGTTTTCAGGTGATATTTCAGCTGTGGATGGCAGGGTGGGAAGTCAGGTGAGGGGGTGGAGAGATACTACACAAATAAGATACTACACAAGACATCCTTCTACATCTTGGTACACCTGAAAATAACCTATTTTTCTTCTCCTCCCAAAACAAAGAATGACAAAAAACTGTCTGCATTTGACAAAACCACTTTGGTCTCTACAAAGTAACCTATTTTCTAGGTGATATCTGAACCTTTGAACTCTCAGCAGATAAACATTTCAGTCCGAATCCAGTTCTTCAAGGGGTATCTAGATCTAAGATCTCTCTCAGCATCTCAGATTGTCACTAAAAACCAACCCCTTTCTGAGGTGATCCCTGGACAGGTATGGGGGAGCCCTCACCTGGAACTAACCTGTAAATGTACACTACAATCTGGCTGGTATACTGGTGTTAGTGTCTATAACTCAGTGTCAGGGGCAGGACAGTCAGGAGTGATGTTTCTCAAATTTTCTACCTATTTTGACCCATTTTCAATCTTGACCATCGCAGGGCTCACTTTCACAGTGCTCTCGTAAACTAAGATGATTATAACTCAATATCAAAGCTATGGCTTGTGGGCACCCTTAGGACTTTGGGTGCTTTGTAAAATTGGGACCAAAACTAATGATTATTAACTCTCTTAACACAGTTTTTCCAAGCATAAATATATCTTTCCTGAAACCATATTAAGTCATCAGGCCAGGTGGTTTAATGTAATGGACTTTTTCAACAGAATTGCTCCACCCCTTAGCTAAAATTATATTTGAAGATGCCTAGCACCTTGAGGTTCAAAGTTTGTACTTTTTGCCATTCCCATTGCCCCCTCAAATATAAGCATGAGTGGATGATACCTAACTTAAAGCCTTTTAAGGAATTAACAAATTGTCAGCGAAGAATGATTCTAAATCATAAATCATATAAGCTTCACGAATATATCAAAGTTACCTTTTGCTTTTAAATCATAAAATGCTTCCCAATTAGATTATTTCTCAGAAAAAATAT
This sequence comes from Phorcus lineatus, assembly GCA_921293015.1. Lineage (NCBI taxonomy): Eukaryota > Metazoa > Mollusca > Gastropoda > Trochida > Trochidae > Phorcus > Phorcus lineatus. Next base: position 55,174,535 of record OV121086.1, on the reverse strand, counting down.
TAACCCAAGAGTTCAAATTTCTCTTTAATGTCTTGGTCTAAGACAGGAATGCCCTGTACAACCAGAACCTTCTTTTTTTTAAGGCATAGACTGCTTACATACTAGAACATTTCTTGGATTGAAATTATAATTATTCCTAGTCCAGAATTTCTATCAAACATCATCTGTGAATGTTAGGCTTGCAGTCATTATTCTACTGAAAGCACATATGTGGACAGACAAAACCATTGATCCTGTATTGACTCTTTATGTCATGGCTGCAGCTTGGAGTTGCACAATTGATCCTGATGTCGGAATCTTGTATTCAACCCACATGTCATCTTGAATTACAATTGATTTGTCTTTTTGAACTTTAATTATTCAGAAAGGCAACTTTTAATGATGATTTGGGTTTTACTTTGAACACTGCTTGACCTGTTTTCCTTGAAGAATTTGTTAATTGAAATGGATCAACTGATGAGGAACTGTTTCCACTGTCATGCATGGGTGATGCTTTTATTCCAAGGAAAATTTGCTTGTAATGTCATCCATCTTTTATGATCTGTGATATTTGTCATGACAAATTCCGTAATTTACTCTACTGAGGAGAATAAACTCAAATTACTAAACATTTTTGCTGAATCAATTATTTCCTTACTATTCAAGAATAAAACCTTGGTCCTTGGAGTTTACCCAAGGAAAGGTTTATTATGATTATAAGGCACTAATGCATTTATAAACTGAGAATGATTTTTCAGCCAGTAAAAACAAACTATGCTGGCATCTCTAGAAAAGCTTGGTAAAAATATAAAAAAAACTCTTAAATTATTTATAAACTTTTGTCATGATCCGTTTTAGTTTCAATTCTCTCATGACGAATTTTATAAAACCCACCAACATGTTTTGTCTTGTACAAATCATTGGCCAGCCTTCTGACATAGCTTAACGTCAATAATTTCATGTCTTCAAGGTGCTAATATATGACAATGTCCTTGTACTCAGGTGCTAATGTACTTCCACAGACCTGTCTCAACCAATACAGTTGGCTTAACTCTGGCATTTTCCATTCTGTGATGAAGTGACAGGAATATGGTTCAGTGAGTGGCAAGAGAACTTCTTGCATATGACACCTTGTGGACGTTAGCTTAAATTACATTAGACTTTAAAGAGGCAGTCTCAAGGTTTTTTGGAAATTATATTTCTTAATTTTTTCCTCAATCAAATATATTTTTATGCAAAATGCATTATGTTCAGAGGATCATACAGCTAATTACTTAACAAAATTATCTGTAGTCGTAAAAGGAAGTATCATGTATCATGCAAAAACTGCTGGTGGTTATTTTAGTGTGAACGCCTTTAATCATTTAAGGTAGGGAAATGGTTTAGCAAAGCTTAACCAAACATGTTGCATTTGTTGTAGAACTGCTTCTTTTGATTAAAAGAGACTGCCTTGCAATTGGTATCATTTATTTTTGTGAGATCACTTTGTTTACCTAACAATGTGTGCTACTGCCCTTTTTCCTGGTTATCAGAAATTGAGTAAACTAATCCATGTCTTCCTTAAGTAAAAGCACAACATTGAGGCAAATTTGCACTATTTTTAGGTTAATGATTAGGTGTTGTAATTTGAACATAACCTGCATTTTCATTGGAAAGGTTGTCTTTAGCGATCGGAAGTGCTTTGTGCCAAACTTTTTAAAGCGCAAGAAACTGAATGATGTGTTCATGTCCTAGCATCATACCTCCATCCAGAAATGGGATATCTATATGGCAAAATCAAAAGTTTTTGTGAAACTTGTTGCATTCCATTGATATAAAATGGTGGTGGGTTGCATGATTTCATGAAAATTCAAGCAATATCTAATATTATAATCAGTAATTATAGGAGTATTAACTGTGTGCACTACAAATAAATAAATATATATATATATATATATATATATATCTTCCAAAAATCATGTCTGATGACAAGTGTTGTGTTGCAGGTTGGACAACGACATCATTGTATTCTTTTGATATAACATGGTAGTGGGTTGATTTGATGAAAATTCCAGCAATCCCTAATATTGTAATCAGTAATTGTATGAGTATTTTCTGTGTGCACAACAAAAATATAACTTTCGAAAATAATGTCTTATGACATGTTTTGTGTTGCAGGTTGGACCATGACATCATCATATTCTTTTAAATAACATGGTAGTGGGTTGATTTGATGAAAATTCAAGCTTTACATGATATTGTAATCAGTAATTGTATAAGTATTTTCTGTGTGCACGTCAAATATATAACTTTCAAACATCATATCTTATGATATGTGTTGTGTTGCAGGTTGGACCATGACAACATCGTACAACTGTTGGACGTCTTCGAGGACAAGACTCATGTCTTTTTAGTCATGGAATTGTGAGTTCATTTCATTTTTCTTAAACAAATGCAAATATTTACAGGCTTATTAATTTAGATTATAACTTTTCATTTGGTGTGAAGTTGTTGATTAAGCTTTGACATCATGTTTTGTTTTTGATGTCGCGTTCAAGATGCGGTGATGTCAAACAGCAAGCCTTTGCTCTGATTTAAATTTTTCACTTATTTTCTTGATTTCACAAAATGATCAATGAAAATAGGATTATAATTGTTGCCATGACACTTGGTCCTTATTACCACTAATCTCACGCTTTGACTTTGTAATTCCAAAATGTATAGGCGCTGATGTCAGGAACACAGTGGATTCTCAAATGATATTCTCTATTTTAGTCTCTGTGATACAAGTTAAATAAGTGGTAAGCTGTTGTCACATGCCATTTTCTAATATCACCCATCAATAAACAATTTCCTAACTACTGTACTGAAACTGTCAATATAGGATGTTGTAATAGAGCACGGTAATGATAATCATTATCTCCCCAGACATGATATATACTCACTGCCTCTGCTGAAGTAATATCGTTGTTCTTCGATCAATACCAAACACTGAAGCTTAGATTTGTAAAAACATTAGATTGTCAATAACGCTTTCTTAAGATAGAATTCAATTTGTAGGATATAGTCGTTTTTAAAGAAATATCATTCCTAATACTGTATTGCATAGACGTGAATCCAACAATGGTAGAATATGCATCTGAAAGAACATATCATCAATTACAACTACTTTTACCTTAAATTTTAATTAAAAGCAAAAACTTCATTTGTTCAATCCTCTGACGATAATGCATTTGGCAAAAACATAAATTCAATTGGGAAAATTTAAGAAATGAATTATCCATTAAACATGCTACTTTTAAGTAAGTAACTTCATCAATAAATAATAATAGATATTTCAAAGTTTGAAATGTAAATCTTATCATTGATTCAGAATGTTGATTATTGATGTTTAAGTTACCTTCTTGAACTGTTGTAATGCATGCAGCTTGATTATGTTGAAGGACTTTCAATTCCGGAGGGAATGTCACAGACCAAATATTAAACAATGGTTATTGCACATATAAAATTACTACAATTACAATTCCGACATTATTCAAATAATCAAAGAATACAATGAATTCTTTTACTGCTGGTCCTGATTCTAGGGCAAAATAATTACCTCAGGGAAAGAAACTGAAAATATAAAGTGTAAAAAAATCATTTTAAAACAATGTTGTATCTCCAATATGTTATCAGTGATCACTGAAAATTGCCTCTTTAACTGATGTTTATGAGACATGATGCTAAGTACACAATAAAATCCTCAGGGAATGGAAATAAAATCATCATTTTGTAAAGAATTGATTTTACTTATATGAAATAAGAATAACAACATTAGTTTGAAGGCCACTGAAATCATGCAGTAATTACATTTGTTTCTTCCTATTAAAAATCATTTACTCAAAGAAATTAAAATTTAAGCAAAAGTTATCTTTTACCTGTATACAGTGTTAAATAAAGCACTGTTTCATTAACCATGGCATCCTTTATCAAATTTACTTATCAAACTTATATACCTGCACAAGCATATTGATTTACATTAAAGTAATAGGGTGGAGAACAGCGGAGACAATTTGTATAGACAATAAAGATTTATTCACGTCATAGGATCCATAAAACGTGATGTCTTGGAATAATCCTACTCCATTGTCCTCAATGAATTATTAATGTCTAGCTGGAACCATGAATATCATTGATTTCGTTATGTTACTGCTATATGACTTTGTCAGGTGTTGTCACTGAATATAGGTACTCATTAGTCTGTTTGTTATTTGTTATAAGGTGTTTCTTACTGTTGGTTGTTGTTCTTTAGTTCGATTCAAAACATCCACTATGTGTAACATTGTTATATCTAAGATCATTCTATCTTATATAGCACATATTCTTGTACCTTTAGGGTTGAGTTTCTTGCAGTATTCCCATGCACAACCTTATTGTCAGGCAATAATACCTATAATATGAAATAATAATTTTGTTGAAAAATCAGTCTTTACACTAAGGTTAGCCTTAGTGCCATCAAATAACTTTGCACTAAGGCTACCTTAGTGATTCAAGGTCAACTTAGTATTTTGTACAACACGACACATACCAACACGTAACCAACTAGCCCGCAGAATTAGTGAACGTGCCCTTTTCTATATTGATGTCCTGGTTGGTTTGTTATGTAATTATTGACATGTTATTTGCTCAATACCTGTTTATGTAGACTCGTGGAAAACAATGTTAACTTAGCACAACTAAAAATCGAAAGGAAACAAGGAATTACTGTCATAAATGGTAGTTTGGTCAAGTTGTTTACGACGATGGAAAAAAATAAATGTCACCATGACAATAGCAAAGCGTCATGAAGAACAATTTGACTTTGTAAGATGTATTTTAAGTTTATCAGGCCAATGAGGTTGGTTGGTACAAAACCCAACATACAACAAACAAACTTAAATTTAACTTTATTTCTCCCCCAAAAATCCTGATTATATTTAAAAGTACAAAAAATAAATAAAATATGGTATACAATAAAAATCTACATGACATTAAGATGCTTCAACAGGTACTGATCTGAAGGCTGTAAAGCCTGGTTAAGCTTATGAAGTTGTGAACCTTTTCACCCCTAGCTGAATTATACAATGCAGTCCGAATTTCCTTGTTCCTCAGAGTCATGTTAAAATATGGCATACATGCATCCATACCATCTGTCACGGCAGGGTAATCCAATCATTCATGTGCTTATTGTGTATAATGTGACAGCACACAGGATCAATCAGCCACATAGTAAAACAATGTAATATCTCCCAGGACCTTGATCCCTTGTAATCTGATAATAACATTTCTTCACCTGAATTCCGCTCTGGTAATTAAGTCAATATCATATTTATTTAGCATTTGGTGTAAGGGGATACATGATTACTTTGATATTTGTCATAATAACACTATATGTGACATATCACACAAGTTTACATGCACAACATATAGGCAGTGGGTTTACAAGAAATCTGGTTGGTGAAAAGAAGTATTAAACTAGTTCTCGAGCTCATATATGTAGTACCTAGTGTAGGTACCTAATCACAAGCAATTTAAATGACTTGGATTGTTTTTATGAATGTTTAATTTAGAGTCATTGATGGAATTAATAGGTAATAACCACTATTTCAAAATTATACAATACAATATGAAATTGAGGACGAAAATGAAGTGTGTATAAAGCAACTCTGTTTCAGATTTCTTCATGGCAATGGTCATGGTCATGGCAAAAAAACAAAACAATATCTGTAGATTTTGTTAAAAGGCACTGTAGAAGGTTGTTGGATGTTGTATTTTTTTACAATTTTCTCATTAGATATTTTGATTTTGCCGAATTTATAATCTTCAGGGTTTAAAGCATCTTTAAACTGAAACTGGCTATCCTTAGTTGTAGAATAAAGTTTCAAACAAAAATGACTTGTGACCATTTTGACATCTTTAACATCTTTAAATCCTTTTAGGTGGGGAAACTGATTCGTGCAACCTAACTGAAACTAAGTGCATTTGTTTAATGTATTGTCTTGCAAATGGTAACAATTGTTTCCCTATTCCTGAGATCCCATTATTTCTCTAAGAAAATGTGCTGGAGGACCTTTTATGAAAGTCTACCTGCTAGCCAACCACACCTTATCACCTTCACTGCATAAGCTCATTTCTCTGCACGTCCATTCCAAACATTGCTTTACCAGGAATAATTTTGTTATTCATCTTGTAAGAGAGACTTCGCTCTAATCAAATTAGGAGTCCAAGTGTCAAGTTCCTTTAAAAAACCTGTTACAAGTGAGAAAATATTTTTGAATTTTGAAGTGAATTTGAAGATGTGTGGTTAGGGGCCTGGAACATGTTACACAAGAGCCTCAACGCGAGAAGTGATAATTATCTCTCGACGTCTCCCTGAGTAGCTCTTCTTGTGAACTCTCTCCAGCCTATTAAGGTTACCTAACCAAATTTGACTCCTTGATCGATTGAGCCAGTCACTCTCTTAACAAAATTAGTCTTGGGTTACCTACTGATGTCAAACAACTTTGAAAACTGTTAAAAAAAACATCCTTGTTCCCTTTAACCTTTTAACCCTTCGAAGAAAGTCCTAAAGTTATACAGAATAGCCTATCTTTCAATAGGAGGCATTCCTTTGTAATGGGATGTGATTCAAGTAAATTGACATTTCAGAATAGTCTGCTACACATTTGATTAACAGTAGAAGTGATAAATATTTTCATCTCCATACTTCATGCTTACCCATTCCTGAGTTTCCTCGAGTCTGTTTACTCATAAAGTAGGGTTCCAACAGGTTTTTTTTTTCAGTTTTGTTTGGATTGAAATTTTGCAGTGCTATCTATTGTTCATGATTTCAGTACCAATGTCATGTTTCTTTCTCCTTGCTATATACTGATGGTTTTTATTGGTCAAGAAATAGTGATAATTCTTATTTGTCATCATTTCACAGTCAATTAGAAACTATTTGTGGTCAAGGCAACTGGCTTTGTTATGCTTTTGTAACAGCAGAGATCAAAGGTGCAATAACTTTTATTTTACATTTATAATAATAGCTTTCTTGTACCGCGCATATATCAATGACAGAGCATGCTCAAAGCTCACAAATTATATCATTACCCTGAGGGCACAGTACTTCAATGCAGCCTATTAGCCTTTGCGCGACTGTGGAGGTCCATAGCTTCCCTTGTCCAGGTACCCAATTGTACAGCTGGGTGGACTGAGTGCAATGTGGATGAAGTGTCTTGCCCAGGGACAAAACACACTTCATGGCCAAGGTTACAAATATTTAGTGCCTCCACCGGAATTTAACCCGGGCCATTGGCGTGATAGGCCAGCATGCTAACCACTACACTAGTGTGCTCAGCATTTGCTTTTACTGTCCCTTAGTAAATAATTTCCAGCCTTCAACAGTCCTTCTTGGATTCTTAAATAATATTTATGAAAAACAAATAATGAGCAAAATCTATCATGACTGTTTCAGAGTGACCGGTGGAGAGTTGTTTGACCGCATCGTGGAGAAGGGAAGCTACACAGAGAAAGACGCTTCCCACCTTATCAAGCAGGTGCTGAATGCAGTGGACTACATGCACTCCAAGGGGGTGGTGCACAGAGACTTGAAGGTGGGTGGTAGTATAATTGGAAATGAAGATGAGAGGTTGTGCACAAAGACTTGAAGATGGGGGTGGTACACAGAGACTTAAAGGTGAGGGGTGGTACACAGAGACTTGAAGGTGGGTGGTAGTATAATTGGAAATGAAGATGAGAGGTTGTGCACAAAGACTTGTAGGTGGGCGGTGGTACAGAGAGACTTGAAGGTGAGGGGTGGTACAGAGAGACTTGAAGATGAGGGGTGGTACACAGAGACTTGAAGGTGAGGGGTGGTACAAAGAGACTTGAAGGTGAGGGGTGGTACACAGAGACTTGAAGGTGAGGGGTGGTGCACAAATACTTGAAGGTGAGGGGTGGTACACAGAGACTTGAAGGTGGGGGTGGTACACAAATACTTGAAGGTTAGAGGTGGTACACAGAGACTTGAAGGTGGGGGTGGTACACAGAGACTTGAAGGTTGGGATGGTACACAGAGACTTGAAGGTGGGTGTTGGTACACAGAGACTTGAAGGTTAGGAATTGTGCACCTAAACCTTAAGGCGTGGGTGGTACAATGGGACTTGAGGGTGAAGGGTGGTGCTACACAGAGACTTGAGGGTGAAGGGTGGTACACAGAAGGTGAGGGTTTTTCAATTTTGATGAGCAAAAATTGTGCTCATCATGCACTGTGTGTATATGTTAGCATATGTTCAGCATACCTTGATTATCTACTGAGCATTAATCATTCATCAGGCACTGCACACATACTCTGATAAGAAAGAAGATGCAGTATGATAATGCCTCACAATTCTGATGATGGCTGTTGCCCTTGTTTTTCTCTGTTGAATTTCTATTGTTCTGTGTAGTGGTTAGCATGCTGGCCTACCGCCGCCGCCGACCCGGGTTCGAATCCCGGTGGAGACACCTAACATTTGTGACCTGGGTCTCATACCACGTTGTGTCCTTGGGCAAGGCACTTCATCCACATTGCACTCAGTCAACCCAGCTGTATGAATGGGTACCTGAATAAGGGAAGTACGGAAGCGCTAAGTAGCTGCTGTAGTACAATTCCTTCAGGGTAATAATGTACCGCCAGTGAGCAGCGCCTCGCACTGGATATTAGGCGTTAAAATGTATATTATTATTATTATTATTATTATTATTATTATTCTGAAGAATATGTCACTGGTGCCATGTCGTTATCCTACAGGAGGCCTCATACATCATCCATCTCACACAAGTGCAGTATTATTTTAGGGACAGTTTTAAATAATTCATCTTTTTGGAACAGTGTGGTGTTTCACCTTGCTTGTTTCAAGGTTGTCTGTGTTGTGGTCCACATTGTTCTCTGTTTCCTTTCAGCCAGCTAGTCGTTTTTTCATGTAATAAAACTCAAAAATAGCACATGAATATTATGGCCTACTTTTGAGAAGTGGTGAGTGACGAAGATGAGAAACTTGACACCAGATCTTTTGAACTGTCATAAAATGTCAGCTTTCATGCTCCAAGTAATCACACAAAGAGGCATAGATACAAAACTGTGGTTAGTCATGGACTTATTATCATTAGATTGTCAGTATTTTTGTGCAGTGTTTGATGCAGCAAAATAAATTATTTGAAAACAAGTTAAGGTAGACTTAGGGAAAGTAAAGTTGATTTATGCACAGTGTTATGGTGAGAGAGACGGCAATACCACCTCTAAGCATTTCATTGCTCAACTAGGGGTATCCAGAGGGAAGATAGGTGAGGGGGTTGGTTCATTTGAATTTTGATAATGACATCTTTGTTCCAAATCCAAAGAACAGAGAGGACTTGGCAATTCTGTGTTCAAAAACATCTAATGTATTCAATGAAAGTATAGTATAAGTGAATTTCTGCCAAATTTCTAGCGTTTGTATATGACCTACAAACTGTTTGTATGGATATATTGAGTCACGTCAGTACTGGAAAATTTTGCCTGCAGATATGATTTTAGACATGAAATGTCAAACAAGCCTATACGGTTTCAATAGCAATCCTTTACATTCGAATCAAAAATGGAAAAAACTTAATTGACCTTACCCTTACCAAAAGATTTAGGAACTCAGTGTAGAATGAGAAGTTTTCCTACAGGAGGTTAATGTCTCCACAACCTTGAAAGGCCCTGAATCATGGTTGCTTTTATGAGGATTTTTTTACAGCCAGACTTCTGAGATTCAAGCTTTTCATCCGAAGATTTTGTCAGATTTCTTTTACGAGAAAAAACTCATCAATTGACAGTGCGTAAGCATCCACAAGATTTATTGACCTTGGGTCACAATCTACGTCATAGAAGCACTGGACCGATTCAAGCAGAGAGAATGCTTTTTACAAGGATCCAAGTACAATGGCTGTATTGTGAAAGATGATGCTCCTTGCAAAATAAATACACTCAACAATAAAGAACAGACATTTTGCATTGGGATCAAATTTCTTTTGTTTATGGAAGAGTAGTTTTTATTTTGCTTGCCCTTATACTGGATTTAGCCTATGAGTTTTTTCTCCTAGAAACAAGTTGAGAAACTCTAAATAACCTGTTAAATTTCCTTTTTTAAGTATGCTGGAATCATTCATCCATTCAATACAAGAATATTATCAAGTTTGCAGCATGACATTGGTTTATTGGAAAAAAGTTTAGCTAAAGTTTAGCTATTTGCATCCTGCAACAAAACCTTTTTAAAAGTTGTCATTCACTCAGATATGACTTGCCTCTGAATTCAATTTCCTTATGCTCTAGATATTCAGTCTTTTGGCACCTCATCCAACTAGTGTTATTTCTAGTCTCTCAATCATCTCCATATGAAAAACCCCAAATAGCTAACTTAGGACAAGTGATATCATCAGTTCATCATAAATCTGCTGAGGTTTACTTTTTGAATTTTTGATAATTTTTATTTTCATAGCAGAATAGCACAGTAGTACAAATGTTCTTCTTCAGGTTAAGAGCTGCAAGGTTTGAATCCTGCCAGGGTTTGTGGTAAATGTTACATGAAATTTCAGTGCTTTTTGTCTCATTGTTTACAAAGTCCAGCCAATACTGACAGGTTTCACAGCAATGAGTCATGTAAGTAAGTACAGATACTTTAGGCTTCCTCTCTGCAGTCATTTTAGCCACAGCAATAAGATTGAAATATTTATGAAAAGTGTATTAGACCCCTCACTGCCTCAGTCCAGCTATTTATGTCATGCTAACAGGGCGATGTATTCTTGACAACGTGCTAGTGAGAGGGGGGATACTCTAGGCATCGTTTTGACTACTACGGGTTTGCACAAAAAAATAAAAATACTTTACCTTTATATATCACTAAGTAATCACTAATAGAGTATTCTTGTACAAAGTGCATGCAGATACATGAGATGTGGATTTGCATCTATGAATGTCAATCCAACTGTGAAATACTTTAGTGAACAATCAGAGGTGATGTGAAATGCAAGAGGTTCATTTAGATATTTTATGAATGCTTCAACAAATTGAGCCTTTCTTATGGGCATTTTATTCAGTAGTGGATGTAGAGAATTAACTAAGATTAATAATCGTAACGTTAATTCTCAATAGCAAACAGATGTCATAAAAATTAGCATTATCTGCTTTATTCCATTTTATTTTTAACCTTTACTATTAAATACATTTGCTAATTTTGTTCTCCAGCCGGAAAACTTGCTATACTACAATCAAGACGAAGACTCGAAGATAATGATCAGTGACTTCGGTCTGTCCAAGGTGGAGGGGACTGGCATCATGGAGACGGCCTGTGGTACTCCTGGATATGTAGGTTAGTACACGGGTTGAATAAGATTTGACGTGTAACATGGTTTCTGACTACAGAGGGTCGTTAATTAAGTAACCCTCTTTCTGATGATATCACTAATTCCTGATAAAGGAACAGGCACAATGGAGACAGCCAGCAATTCACCAGTATATGCTGGTCGATGTCGATATAGAATTAACATGATTAGAGACTTTAGAATTAATTTAGCCTTTGAAGGGTATAAGATGTTACATACATATAGAACTGCTTCATCAGGTGGATTGTAGGTAAAATGAATGTGGGAATGTTATCATTATCAACATTCAACCTTACGAGGGAAACTTTTACCTTGAAACATCATGTATTAACAAATTAAAGAAGTTGTTTTCTTGAAAATCTTGCATTTCTTAGAAATTTCTTTTAATCCTTTGGCTTTTAATGATGATATTAATTCTTTAATTAGGTACAGCAATTTCAAATATTGCAGTGACAATAATTGCACCATTTAAGAAATTTTGTCTCTCCTCCCATACTCAACTGTACTAGTTTCTTTGCTGAAAATGATTTTGAAAACCTTAGAAAAAAAATGAAATTCTTCTCCTCAGCTGACAAACGGGTTTTAATTGAAATCAATAGGGTTTAAATTTGATTAGAATTAATTTGAAAGATATTTGATGTTATTTCAAAGAAGTAAAGGAGATATATGCCAACATGCCATGTCACTTTGAAAGTCCTATTTGTACGGATGATTGAAATGCAGAATGTTGTGTTGCAGCCCCGGAGGTGTTGGCTCAGCAGCCGTATGGTAAGGAGGTGGATTGCTGGTCTATCGGGGTCATCGCATACATCTTGTGAGTCTAACACAATCTTCCTACTTTCGTTCTCATTATGTGGAGGCACAGATAGAGTACTTCTAAAATATTATTGATTTAACCTTTATGTCTTTCTACAAATACAAAATATCTGATTCTGTTTGAGAAGTGATAACTGGCCTTTTAGGGCCGAATACAGGATTTTCTTTCGTATGCTTCCAAATGGGTGTCACAAGTACAACTATAGAAATGATGACTTTTGATTGAAGAATGTGTGTCTTCAGGAAAATTAGCTCATTTACTGATTTTAAGTTCCATGCCCTACACTATTCTTGTATACTTTTACCATGAATGAGAATAACAACATTTAACATGCACTACCGAAATGTCGCTTTCATAGAATGAAGAAGTTGCTTATCTAGAAGAATTATCCTTATTGTTCTGTCTGCAAAGTTTACAGAAATGTAAGTATGATCATTTACTGTCATGGAGCAAACATGACTCTGTATCGACTCTTCTTTCTCTCTCTATATGTGATATAGAGAGGAAGTCTGTTAATGCTTGTTACTATATTCAGTGTCCTGTAAATATGATGACAAAAATAACTTAAGAGATAAACAGATCTTATCTAATAGATATTATAGTTTTCTTTCTTCGTTTGTTGCAGGTTATGCGGCTACCCACCGTTCTATGACGAGAATGATGCAGAACTCTTCAAGCAGATCTTGAAGGCGGAGTATGAGTTTGATTCTCCATACTGGGATGAGATCTCAGATTCAGGTGGGTTACCTCCCTTTGCTTACAGCAAGGCTCCAGTTGATTATCTCCCTTTGCCTACAAATGGATTTCAAACGGTCAAATTGAGAAATTAATTACAACTAAGAGTATCATATTCTCCTGCACAAACTCTGCTGTCAACCTTCAAGCTACAAATTATTGATTTGATTAAGTTATTTTTCTGTGGCAGGTACTCTCAAAGAAATGATAAATAATCAATTGTCTTTGAATGGCAGCCTAGAAGTTGAGTTTAGGGACAGAGAGGATGATTCTATTGATATTCAGCTTTTTTTATTCTTTGATGGCTGTTTCTCTTGTTTTTTGTTGATCTGAGCTCTAGATGGAACATTACCTATGCAGAATGATTAAACTGGATATGCTAAAAAAATGCTTCATTCCCAAAACATGTCTCATGTTTAAACATTGATTTCTTCCTTCAAAAGTATGAATAGAAGATGTCTAATGTACAATACAAATCTTATATAAAACATCCATGATATCTAAGCTTTTGTCCATGCTAATTTCAGCCAAGGATTTTATCCGCAACTTGATGTGCAAGGATTCTAAACAACGATTCACATGTGCCCAGGCCTTGGCCGATCCATGGTGAGTGGAGGAATAGTTCCAAGCTATAGCTAGCTTCATCATATCCTAGTGACATGGCCTGATTGAATTGATTTGTCACAATAGTTATGTATTTGGGCTCATACTATCTCCAACAGTGCTACTTCTTATAAAGCTTCTTATAAATTAGCCCAATTATGTTAAAGAATTGGTGCTTTTACAAAATATGTGATCCCAAATGTTACAATGATACATTAGGGCCTTAATCTGAATGGCAAGTATTTCTAATGTTTACAACTATTGCAAACTGTTTGATACAAATTTTCAGAAAGTAGTGTCTTTCTTCTCTTCTGTATTATTTTTCATAATCTTAAAACTATTTTTCTTCAAATCAAATACAAGAAATATTTTTTTTGTGGGTTGACATTTACTCTTATTTGAAAATAATGGACAGTTCCCAAACCAGTATTTTGTCTTTGCAAAACATTTCTGACAAATTTAAGAAAATGATTGTTTAATTTTTTCAGGATATCGGGCAATGCTGCATCCACAAAGAACATCCACGCCTCCGTCAGTGCTCAGATCAAGAAGAATTTTGCCAAGACCAGATGGAGGGTGAGGGACTTAGGGTGGAGATAGATGGAGTCATCCAAGCTGATTCAGATCAATTCAATTGCTGAACTCTTAGCCTTAAATACACATATAATCTATTCAGTGTTTTATTCTAAAATGACTGATTCCGATGGCATAAATACAAAATGTTTAAGTAGTTTTCAGAATACTGAGAATATCTTGATGATATCTTAATGAGGTGAGAATGAAGTATAGAATGACGGTAAAAGTTGTCATCACATTATTGACAGGATTAATGTTATCACTCAGTTTTTAAATGACTCACCTAAACATAAAATTGTACATGTATCAGAAACAATTGCGGCATTTATGTGACAGATGATGAATAAACATAAAATTGTTCATATGTCAGACACATTTTGTTCTTTGTTGACAGCAAGCGTACAATGCTGCGGCGGTTATACGACAGATGAAGAAACTGGCCATGAGCAAAGACGACAGCAATCACTGAAGCAAGGGGGACTGTATAATCTCGGGACATATCCAGTCATAACTAGTTGGGATTGGAGCGGACGCAGAATTTTCACAAAGGATCAGAAAGGAGGGAAAATGACATGCACAAGCCTTGACAGGAAGGTAATATGTAGCAAGATGGACAGATGGATGGATGGCAAACAGACAATCATGTGTCATGTCACATGGGCAGACTGCACGGTCTTGTTCCACCAATTGGTCCTAACACTGTAGTATGATATTTTTAGATGTTAGTTTCACCCAATTTTCACTAAGTGTATGTATGTATGTATGTAAGTCTACCTGGAGAGCTTATGACCTCATATTTGAAGTTTACATTGAACTTGTTGAGGTGTCTACCTTGCTCTTGATTTTACCTTGAACATGATCTTTGTTATGATCTCCAAGGCTGTAAATGTATGTAAGTCTTCTGGGAGAGGTCATGACGTTCACCTTGGTCATGATCTTGAGATTGACCTTGGCTTTGACTTTGACCTCCCAGGGTTTGTAGTCAGCACATTATGCTTTCCAATGGGTCAATGGATCAAGATTGCTCAATTGAAATGTCCTATTAAATAGATCTTGTTCATTATCATAAACATGCATTCTACTTCCATTAATTCTGCTGACAGCAGTTGTCAAATTATTTTTTAAATTGAAATTTGTTACAGTTTCTGTTATACTTAGGACGCCTACTTATTTTCATACAGTGTGGAAAGAGTTTTTATTTGAGAAAAGTGATTGCTGAATAATATGCAATGGCATGACTGAAATGCTAGAAACATTGTTGAATAGACTTTTTTGAATAAAATCAAATAATAAGCATAATCAGGTTTATTGAGCATGAATATTTTGCTGATGTTTGTAATATTAACACATTGTTATTTACTAAATGTTATTTTATAAAAAATTATTTGTAGTTTTTATTATTCATTTATTCATTATATGTCCGTTCAGATCAGATTTACGTATCATGCACATTGGCGTAAAATTAGCAAGTTGGTTTTACTGTTTTCATATTGTTGCAAATTGTATCTATAGCCAAAGGTTCTTTCTCTGTTCAGAGTACAGTTGCATTTTCAGGTTCATTATTGTTGTTTCTCTTATACCTGTGATGTTTAAGTGACATAAGTAAGGGGAGGATTTCATGCAGGTGATAGGTTATTAAGGGTGGGAGGGGTTGATGGGCTGGGGAGGGTTAGAGGGGTTTCATTCTCTAACACACATATCGCACTCTGACAAAGTTGTCATGACGACCGTCAACCCCCATCCTTTTATATCAGCCAATATAATTACTTGTATTTCCATTCCAACAAATCAAAAGGTGATGTTACTGCTTATGTAAGTATGTGTATATTTTGTATGAATTTGTAATCACAGAAATAGGTTTAAAATTTATAATCTTTTGGGATCATTATTAGATCATGAGTAAAAATTACTCCATTACTGACCTTGAATTTCTTTCATTTCGATAGAAAGAATTTTTTTAATTTGATCAAAATACATTGTATTATGTACAGTTATTTCTATTGTACAGTGATGCTGCACCTATGTTAATTTTCTCAATATAATTCAAATATATGTGTTGAATTTGAAATTTATGTCATTTTAAAATAAGTTGAAGATATTGTGTTCACATGTTCCTTCCACAACTTTTTTTTACAGTAAAAAGTTTTTTTAAATCACACCATTTACAACAAACATTATCATTTTTTAAAACCTTTTCCTAAAATTGTCTGAATTCCGAAATCCAAATTACATGCACAAGATGCCTTCATCCAGTCATTCAAACAGAATGAATATTTCTCAAGAAAATTAATTTTTTCATTCCTCATGGTTAGACCATTGTATCAACATGAAATAAATTGTATTTCGGCAATTTAGTGTCAGCTTGATTCATTTGCACAAAGAATCTCATTTTCTTTGATGAAATGATGTTTTTTCCCCCATCCCAATCAAACAACCTATTTACTCCGATTTTCAACTTTCAAGAAATATGTTTAGCAACTCACAAATCCAATTTCAACCTATTCTTTGCTATTGACTTTGGAAAATATAATTCTCAAAAGCATCTAAAACATTAATGTCTGCATGTATGGAAATCAGATAAATGTAAAAGGTTAGGAATAGCTTAAAGTTAAGACAAGTTTTAAAACAAGGAGGGTTCCATGGCTTTTAGTAATTTAAATATCATTTCAAGATGTTGACAGGAAGACACTGTATCAAGCTGCTTGTTCTGTACCATAGACATTATAATGTACTATATCCTTAGTCAAGCCAAATTGCTTAAGCGTCTAGTTGAACAAGCCTTTTGACAATCAACAATATATCACTTTTACAAACTTCTACAGACATTTTTTTATTTCTTAATAACTGAATACATCAAGTGGGACCACCATCCATCAGAAGACACAACTCTGGCGTGGTAGATGAGTAAATTTATCTGTTGGGAGACTTTCATCTCCCTTCATCAGACCATTTTATTTCATGATACCTCTTTTTTCTATTTTCATTTCTCTCATTGCTATTGAGTACGGACAGTAGGCAATGTTTAACAAACCTTCATTTATGGAAGCAATTGGGTAGCTCATCGGGGAATGATTGGTTAAAATGATAACTGTTTGTTTGTATGGTGTGAAGTGGATTTAAATTCATTCTGAAAGAATTTGGACATACCATTACTAAGGTATGATTTTTTTGATAAATCTGAAAGTTAAGTGTTCAATTGTTGCAGTCCAGGATGGTATTAATAGCTCTGTGATGGCATAATATTAACCATGCAGTTAACTTGATTAGAGTCACCATGTTCATATGATAGTCTTCATGTTTAAGAAATAAAATTTTGAAGGATTTTTTACCCATTATTAACCTGTCAAACAGCTAAAAACATTTTTTGTTTGCATTTTTAAGCTGGAACAAGAAGAACAAGTTGTTATGGATAGACGTTTTCTTAATTGTAAGAAATGTGACATTTCAGTGTTGATAATAACACTGTTATCAATCAGTTGCTTAATAACAGTGTTAGTATCTACACCTAAACATCGCATTTCATGCCATAAAGAAGTTGACTATCCATGACAACTAGTTCTTCTTCAGCTAAAAACATGTCATATTTGATATAAATGAGGTTAGCTAATCAAATTCCAAAAAATAATTTTTTTGACAAATTTAAACTTTATAAATAAATACAATAGAGTTTATGTGTTCACATAATATTGAAAATGTTGAGCAAGTAAACTTTTAGAATTTTTTTTATATTTTGAATTTTAGAATGAGTACAAAAAGGATGGTGTTCAGATGTTGACGATGTTAATTTGGGTGGCAGATGTGTATTTCAGAGCTCCATCTGGAGTGTGGATTGTTGTCAATGTCACGGTCTTTCATCACAAGAAATCGACAAAAATGTTGTTGTTTTAAAACAATGTGTTCCAATGTTAAGTCCGCTGTTTACTATTATACATATATATATCTATACATAATATCATATATGTTCAAATGTTTATTTACATCCAATTTAACTATATACATATTGTCTGATATATATCTATATTTGTCACACTGATGTACATTTCTAGAAGCTTTTTCAAAATGTGATTGTTTTGTTGTCAATTTCTTTTTTTCTCTCTATTTTTTATGAACTTTTTCATATTAAAGCTTTGCATCCAAACTGTTTAATTCTAAATTACTGCTTAATGCTGGTAAATATACTAAGTGGTGTAGCTTGCACATTAGTTTTACATGTTTTTTCCTGTTCATGTGTTCGAGGTGTTTGTGAATATTTGTTGATGTATATCGGAATGTACACTATCAATACAGGGGTATATATATCTATATATAAGTATATACACAGTGAGAAGGAGGGAAGAGAACATTTTCATTGGTTGGTCATTGATCATCTCGTCATTTTCACTTTGCCGTCTGTGTTGTTATGGTGTTATGTTTAAAAATATTGATGATACGTAAACACCTTTCAACCTAACTTAGGAAACTCAGCATAACTTCAACATTTCTTGATTGGAAATTGATCAAGCATTTGAAGGGTTGCCCACTTAAAGTTAATTATTTTTAGTTGATTCTCAACAGGTTAAAAATTTGATGAATTTTATCACATATTTCTGAATAAATGTTAGAACTGTAAAGTCGTATTATATGGAAGTCCTTGAATCATTGGTCATTGCTAGTTGCTCTTTTCATGCAAGGAATATTCAATACTGCAGGAATTGAAAATAAAATCCTTGCCAAAACATTCAATTCAAGGTATTTTATTTAAAATTTATAATATTCTACCTACAAAATCAATGACCACACTATTTCTTACATTCCCAGCCAATGACTAATTAATAATGGATTGATATTTTGTTACTAATGAATCATGCATAATTTCAGGTCCAAATCTAACATTAAGAAATGAACCAAAGTTAATATGTTCATGGTGAACATTGCATAATTTATGGGTCCAATTTACTATACATTTGCGGCAAAATATTTCTTTGATACATATGTGTATCTGCATTTAGGGTCCAAATGTAAGATTTTGAAAAGAACAGATCATATTACTTGTTTTTGATGACAAATCTTGCATTCTTTTATTTTTTTTAAATCAAAACACTATTTCGGGAAGGGAACCAAAGTTTCACTCATTTGTTCACTTCTGTTGATATACCAAAGCTTATTCTAATCTGCTTTAGAGAGGAACGAGAAGAGTTGCTTCCCCTCCTGCACAAACTTAATTTCACATCTATGTGATATATTAGCCGTAGTATTTTTTTTTTATAAAGTTGCTATATGGAATCTTCAATTGTGGTCTTATAGCTTTTATACATGAAATAAAGTACCATATTCAAGCACAATATTTTGAATCAAAACAATTATTATAAGATGGGTATTTTTTATTTGCTTGCATTTTGACTGATCACTCTAAAGATGGAAGTAGTTATAAAACCATGTCAGGAAATAAAGTAGAAATTTTGATGTATTTTTCATGCAGAAAAGTCTTTACATTTTCTGTTTAGGTAAAATAAATTCTACTGACTAGTTCTTGTAGTGTTCAACTGTTTTCAATTTGAAGCATATAATAGGGATAATTCAAATAAAATTGCAGTGATCCGATTTTGTACAAAAATAAATCCACCTGATTCACACCATTTCATATTTAATTCTGTTTCAAAATGTTGACAATGATAATTTGATACTACTTGCCAATCAGTATATGATAACAATGTCTTATAATAAGGTTTTAAAAACATTAAGGAAAAATACTCTTGATTTTGAATGTGGCAAACTTGATAGACTTCTCAAATCTGAATCAATATAGAACATTTTTGTCCTAGTGAGGAAATATCCTTAAAAAGTAGATTTTTGTACCTCTGTTAGATTTTTAACCAGGCATTATTCCAATTATTCAGCTTTGAGAAAGGACCTTTACTCCGTGTAAATTGTAAACTAGGTCATGGGGTAACAGTATTCATAAATGAAAATTCCTGTCTCTTCAAATCATTGGAAATTTAGTATTTGAATTGAAATCTTTATATTTGTACTTTTCATATAACAACTGATTGTCTCTGAGGTTTATTTCTAAGCAGAGTTTGCTCATGAGTGTTTGTGTTAGAATGATCAATGGGCAGTTATTCATTCCGCTTCTAGTTTGTGATTAATAATTATTACCATTTTCTGATCAATCACATTTCCATCATCAACTTTACAATTTTGGTGTAAAGAAACTTTTTCTTAAAATTTCATATGCATAGAATTTCTTACGAAATAGAAATTCAATAAAGTATGACCATCTTCCAAATGTTATCTGTATTAGGAAAAGATAAGATTAAATTTCAATAAGAATTTCAATATAGAATTGAGTTTATACAATTTTTTAAAAACTCCAGGTTTAAATATTTGAGAAACAAATCTCTCGCCCTCATCATCTGGTGCTTCATGTTGTATGTGGAAAGTGTTCCTGCAGTGGTATGCTTCCATGTTTGGTAATAATGACTTCTTGTATATTCCAGCACGGTTATGCACACATATATACATCATTGTTAAGTCTCTTTCTCACTTTCAGTAGGTTCATCATCCATGATGCTAACTTCCATCTTAATCAAGAGTTTGTCTTGAGGGGATTATCTCTCGTATGTCAGTTTGGATTATTTTTTTTTAAAGGCCCAACTTTATCAGATGTAACTTGTTTTGGATTTTTGCAAGAATGTTCAGATCCTCACATTTATATCATTTTTCCAAATGATGTAATTATGGTAATATTTAAAAAATCTAAGGTTGTACAAAACAGCATTTACCTTGCACAGCTGTTTAAATATCTGATTTTTATAAAAGTGTTCCATTAGGCAAACAAATAAGATAGTTTTGTGTTTTCCAAGGTTATATTAAAAAAATGTGCTAGTCTATGAAATTAGCAAATTATTATATATATTCATCTTGTTTTCCTCCTTTAAGTCTGAAGATAAAATATCACGGAAATAACTGAACATTGCTAATAGTCCACCTCAAGGAGATCTGTTAAGCTCATCCTTCTCAAGAGTAAAATTTTATTTCTGTTGTCGGGAATAATTTAAGGAATGTGAGTTTGTTGAAAGTGTAAAGCGTTAAGCCTGAAGAGTTGAGATATCGAGGTAATCCCTTGAAGGAAAGGTTTAATGGTGCAGATATACAACCAGGAATTAGTGATTGTATCATTTTCACGATTAACGTTGTAGAGTAGTTTATGTAGATGATGTATCTAGTTTTATTTTGTAATACAATGACAGATTCTTGTAGCCATGCCAGTGCTTGTCCAGCACAGAGACACACTTTCTTTCTGTGTTTTCAAGCCATATTCATTAACCCCTGTGTCTTGTATGTCTACCATCACCATGGTCTAGTTTATAGCAGGTTAGCTTGGGATGCGGTATGAAGTTATCTCCTTTCTATAACCTCCATAACCTGTTAGTTCATGGTGATGAACAGGGTGCTGTTTTATCACCCCCTTTATTTGATTTATCCCCTTCAACAGTGTTACTTTGGCTGCAAGCTGTTTGCTAGAATTTAAGATGTTTTAGTTATACCTACAGTTAAACCTCCAATTTCTTTCCAATTTTCTTTCATTGTGTGCCTCATGCTGGATTAGGACTGGCTTGTGCTTGTTACTTTGGTTACAAGTTACTGTGCGACAAGAGATTCTTACTTTGGGTAGAGCACTTAGCTCGTTGTTGCACAGAGACACTGGCTTTTGTCATTCATTCTCATCACTTTTATCACTGCATTTATCGATACCATCAAAGATGGTGTTCGGTACTATTTTCACAAATAAACAGTTATAAATTCATATGTCAGTCTTTGTTATTTTGCATTAGGTTCTGAAGGCAGATTTGTTTGTTAATATACTCAGAAGGAACTGAGGCTTCGAGGGTTTAAAGATTGCTGGTCTTGCAGATTATGTAAGCAAGTTCTCATCAAGAAAAATCATCTCCTTAGACATTGGTTTATTAGATGAAATTGTGAACAATAATGAATGAAATGTATGTAATATAAAATGATGAGAAATCCTTGAAAGAATTAATTTTTCTTGATCTAGAAATAGAATTATGAATAAAACATCATATGAAATGAAACAGTTTCCACTGGAGTATTTACTCCCTAAAGATGTACCTATGTGATGTACTGAGGAAGGAAAATGTGGAGTGCTTCATACTCCCGAAATGATTAATAATTCATTCCTTTAGTGCCTAGTATATGTCTGTGTAGCTCCTCACTGGCCCACAATTTTAAATATCTCAAGAATTAATAAATTAATCACACAAATCCATATATTTTACAGTTCAAGATTCACAGGCTAACAGAGGATAGATTTTCAACAACCAGCAAGATCAATTGTGATTGTCATTCAACAGAACTGAAGGCCAAGAGCACTTTTCACATCCTTCCTACAGATCCACTTCGACTTTCACATTATCCAAAGGCACCTGACTCTATATATACATGTAACTATTCACTACTAGCTAAATTACATATAAACAAGGTATGACCAGTTGTGTTTGCAAGGGGAGCCAAGAAACCAGTGTTGTAATTTCCGGTCCACTTGCAGACACGACTGTGTCATACCTTGTTTATGTTATATAGCTACATGTATATATACTTACATGATATTACCGTCCTTTTTCAAAACATGTTTTAGAATACAACCTTTGAGCACAACATGGTCTTGCATAAGGTAACATTTGTTTTCCTTTTCAAGAGATATCTTCATCTCCCAAAGAAAACGTAATTCAATTCCTTTACAACACACACAATAAAAACGCTCAAAATGACGCAATTTTTTCTGCAACTTCCCATGTAAACTGTACAACTGCAGTTTAACACAACACCTAATATCAGCCATGAATCGGTTCATTCTAGATAGATGTAGATAATTTTGCTTTATTGACAACTTCGAAATTATAATAGTCCGGCTTTGTTGTATTTTTATCGTCGTTGTCAACGTTCTGATAAGTGTCGGAATCTCCTAGATTATCAGTTACTTTACCGGAAGCTTTGAGTTTGTTGGTCTGCGCATATTCCGGTTCGTCTGGACCAATCAGCTCTAAGTAGTAGTTGCTTTCATCTGCAATGTTGATGACAGAAAAGAACTTCAGACAGTAAGCTTCGTGAGGACTGTTGAAATTGAGCATGACATACGTTATGATCAGCCGTTTGTTGCAAAAGTCTCGTCAAGGATTTGTAAACGCTTACACAAAATATGCTCTTATCGATGGTATCAGTGTATTCAAGGGCTATACGCTGAATGGAACTTTATGTCAGTAGTAATCTTGTTGACAATATTTCTGGGCGGGATATGTATGTGATGATGGCTTTCACTACAAACTTTGATAAGGTGTGCCCCAATTCTCATTCTGATACATTGTACTAAGGTTATCTAAGTGACTTACGATCACCTTAGGGCTTTTTGAAAGGAAACCTAGGTATGTAAATCAAACGTGAAACGTGGACACGTTATTAGTTCCCCTCGTATCTATGGAGACAAGAATATGTACATAGGTACATTTATGTAGGTATTCTTTAATGAATATTTAGCGTTTCAGATATATAGAACGAGCTGTGTTTTAGTTCTGCTCTTGAAAGTATGACAGACCAGTTGGAGTGAAATAACAAAAGAATATCAACCGTCGTCTTGATGTCAACCGGTAAAGTACCATATGTGTGTTCACCCCTACAGATGCGCTTAATGATTCACTCGATATAGATATATTTGTAGGACAGAAGCGATAACCATTACGTGTGAAGCGAAATAGAAGTATAAAAACTCACTTGTATAAGTAAGTTCACTCTGGGTGTTTTGACCGTCAACGTCTTCATACAAATTAGACGTTGATAAGTTAGATACAGTGACGTGAACTGTTTTCGTGACGTCAGGCCTTGGTGATGGAATGGGCTT
This sequence comes from Phorcus lineatus, assembly GCA_921293015.1. Taxonomy (NCBI): domain Eukaryota; kingdom Metazoa; phylum Mollusca; class Gastropoda; order Trochida; family Trochidae; genus Phorcus; species Phorcus lineatus. The sequence goes on along the minus strand of OV121086.1, from coordinate 55,150,566 downwards.
CTGTTTAGTGTTCTGGTTTAAAAAAAGGATTGGTTGAGAAGTATAGTAACTCATAAACAATGTGCAAAGCATCGTCAAGATTTCAGAACAGTATCCCACCCTGGAAATTTACTCACCACAAATTTCAAATCCAACCTTTAACATTATGTAAATGATGGTTCATATTGGCAACCAAATGATAGCTTCATGTAGCATACTTTACTTCCCAGGGTTATATTGTTTGCCGTAAACAAGATAACACATAACATGAAAAGATATATAAGATAACATTTCATGCCATTTGGAACACCTCATATTACAGTATCCACCTTACAAATACACCCCAATTCATTTGTTGCCACATGCAGGAGAATCTTTAGAGCAAAAAAGCTTTTATTGATACTTAGAATAACTTTCAGAAGCAAAACAATTACGCAGTACCTGCTACGCTTCCTATGACACTATATACTATATTATCAAGAGTAGACTCGTCACACCAGAAGAAACTGTTCATGACTGTAACTCATAAATGTTACCCACAGGGAGCGTGTAGACGGTGGGGTGCTCGTTCAGCTGCTTTCCTTCCCTGCAATAAAACAGAATGGTTTTTTAATTCTTGGATCTGATAATCATGGATACTTTCTGCTGTGCTCCAAAATTAAAAGAGAGGATATGTTTGTATGATTAACTATCTCCTTTAACATACGTTATAACAGAAAGTATGTTTGTATACTGCAGTGAACTTACGAGTACAACATTCAATTTGTTTGCACACATTCAATAGAGTTGAGAATACAACATGCAGTATGCGGACATCGATATCCTTCTGGTGTCAATAGGGATACTATAACTAAATGTGTCTCTACATCCCATTGAATTGAGAATACAAAGGATTGAATGTGTTTCATTTATCCGCAGGAGGTGAGGAGGACGATAGGGCATCGCTACAACAATCCCTACAGAGGATAGAAAAGGGTGGTTCGTGTATTTATGCCATTTAACAATATAGGTGTAAATCTGAACTAGAATCGACATCATGATTTCATAAATAGTGGGATCAAGTTTCCTCTCCTTATCAATACCCTGCATTGTTTTTCATAATACTAGTAAATGATAAAATCGTCATCGCCTAATATTACACATACCGACGACATTAGACTCTTAGGACTATTCGACTTACTTCTTAAGTGAACACCTTCCGTTCTTTCGTCTCCAGACTATCACCGCAGCTATGACGATGACAACAACGACGACTCCCACTGCACCAGCGACGACAGCACCGATGAACGTTGGTCTGTCGGCTGTGGTCGCTTTTCCAACAGAAATAGATGAACGTGCATAAACATACATTGGGGACAAGAAGATTGGTTACTTCCAGAGGAACCCTTACATAGATAAAGCCTTGCTCCATAACGTTCTATTGTATGTTATATGTTGATGTTACATTTCTGAGATAGACGGTATCTTGACTGCCTTAAGCAACATTGTGTTTAATAATGGTCACCGTTTTATGATCAATCATATTTCCACCATGACATTTACAATCTGGATGTAAAGAAACGTAGAATGTCGCCAAAGAGATAATGTTGGTACTTGTGGAAATGATTCTTTGGGGTGGCTTTCATAAACTATACCTAAGCATTACGGGTCTCTCGTGTCCTTTTAACATTGAACTGAAGACACTTTGGGGCAGGGGCTCAGTAATGTTAAAGAACCACATATTTTCATAACATATAATTCACCTTTGATACGACCCTAAATGTCATATGTGGTGATATGAAATCAAAACATCTTAACTTTTCATGTCCAAAAAACAAAAACTGGTTTTCCATGAAAATCTAAAATAAAAACAGCCCTATACATGCAAAGTATGTAGATATCACGTCGAATATACAAGGATACAAGTTACATTAGCTTACAAACACTGTTAACTCCTAACTGCCCTCCTGTCTGTTTTACAAAATTACTATTTGACGCGCGCAACTGTCCGGTTTTCGATCATATTTGCGACGTTCTACCTTCATATTGTCACTGTAAAAAAACAATAAAATTGAAAATGTGTTTTTTTGGTAACAGTTGATACTTTGCACTAAATTGACACCAGTTGTTAAGTTTGGCATATATGACTCCAACAACTCACGGAGTGGCTCTTTAATCGGAGAATATTACAAAGGAGTCGGACATTTTTCTCACTTCACCAATGGCCAAAAACATATTCTAAACTTTATAAAACAAAAAGTAGTTTATGATGGTTTCCATACAATATTGCATAAAGGAACGATAAATGATACGCAAGCTCCACACATCACGTTAGTCAGTCGTTACAATTATATACTAATAACTCTGAATAACAAGTCAAATCCAATACAATGCAAATCAGATTCGAGAGAACATTGTTTTGCTTATCAAATTAATCAAGACATTAGAAGTTGTTAGTTTGAGGAACTCTACCTCCGATCGATAATTTGTGCCTTTTCCCTTTCTGAATTGAATAAAAATCATTCAAAGTAAAAAGCCGTAATTTATAGAGGGATAGTTTTGTCATACATGGACACTTTAATGAAGCACAACAAATAACTCTATAACATGGTAATTTATTTACTGATCGCATTATCATTGCTGTCACTAAAACTCTTACAATTGTCAGATGATTTGCGTCAGAAAATTTGTTTAGCTAAAACAAGATGTTATATCATATCCGAGGTTAAAGTAAGTAAGTTAAAATCTTGAGTACTTTGAGGTGTGGTTGACTGTATGGTAGATTGTTCGGTCACGTTGGAGTAGGGATTCCGTGTTGACACTGTAGTGGTTGATAGTTCTTTTGGTGTCAACTCCATCGTTGTTGTTGACGTTGCCATTAATGTATTTGCTATTACAGCAAAAAAACCCATTCATTTGCTCATTCAATAAAACGCCAGGTAACAATAACTGCTTTTTTATTATTTCAACATATGAACCAATTACTGAATACTTTTTTTGCTCTAATATTATTCTGTTTTGTTGTCGAAGACCCATTTGATAACACCAGTGCAGGACATTACTTAATCTCGCAAAATAAAACTCTCGCTATTGAATTTAACTTGACTACAAGAAAACATGTGAATAAAGCTGACTTTTCTCCTGTTATGATTAGTGTAAGATTCGCTCTGAAAAATTCTGTACAAAAGCACATACATACTTATGGATTGTGTGTCATTCATCTTAACTGGAGATGGACATTCAACTGTAGTCAACTTCCCGCCTGAAGTCAGAAATGAGGATAAAAGAAATTTTCATTTACCGAAAACCGTTAACCTTATACATTCTCAAATGCATACGAGAACTTGAATCACACGTTTAAAACAACAATTAAAATATTCTTATAATCATTTTAAAATTTCAAGCATGAAACATATCAAGTTTACTTATCTTTTCTGCTCAACGTGAAAAAAACATATAGTTTTTGTTCGGAAGGCATTTAAAGATTTTGATAGCAAAAGATTGGTGACATGTGGTTATGGGAAAACCTTGATGTTGAAGAGGTGATTTCTCTGAAATGAAGGTGGGGAATGAAGGATTCCGAAGGTCCTTCTTCGAATACGAAATTTGAAACTCTCTCTAAAATACTTATTTGTCAAGGGGGGTTAGTTTATGCAAATATTCCGAATAATGCATATATACATCCAAAGCTAATTGTTATGTAATGAATAGTCTTCTCAAATTTATATTCTGCAAATTTGGTGATAAATGAAATAAATAATGTTTGATGTTAAAATATCATTTCAGCAAAATCTTTTTAAAGCAGATTGAAAAGCAACACAAATAGATTTTTTATTTTAATATCTGAACGAAGATTCAAAGTTTCGAAGACATCGTGTAATTGATGCATTCGGTAAAGGATGTAAAACTCAGAATAGCGTGAAGCAAAAAAATACCAATACGCAGTGAGAGATCCATCATAGGAAAAGGCTTTAGATTGACAATACTTGCGTTTGCAAAATATACTGCTTGTCTCTCCTTTCGGTTCTAAACTACGCTCCATTCATTTGTGTTAATTTTCCTTTGCCGAAAGAGGATAGTCTTACATTTAGATTTCCAGTGACCTGTGTCATCATTTTAGACCTACTGTAAAGACATTTACAGAGGAATTCTCAGTGAGACTACCAACATTTTTACACCCCTACCTGATATGACATTATATTTAGATTTCAACTAATCTGTGCCATCCGTTAAGGCCAACTGAACGGTTTTAAAGTTTGAAAGAAATTATCATAGAGATTACCAACACGAAGTGTCTGCAAACTGATGATGCATTGTCTCAAACACAGAACTGTTTACTTTCAAACCCGTTCAGTTGGCCATAAATGATGACACAGGCCAGTGGAAATATATTGGCAAAACTGCAAAAGTATTAAAAAAGATTTCTAGTGACATGTTTTAAATTCTTATTTTGATTACCCATCATGAATGGTATGAAAAGTAATAATGCCTTGACTGAATATATAGCACAGTTTCCATGCCCATGCCCAGCAATGATATTTTATATCTGGATTTCAACTGACCCGTTATGTTTTCACTGAAAGGATTTTTTAATTTGCTGAGGAATCCTCTTAGAGATAACACCATGACTGAGACGTGATATTACAATGACTGACAGACTTGTGTGGTAGGATGGAATGTGATCTACTTCGTTACGTTGCTTTGTGATAACACGATATTACACTAAATAAACACAACACACAGGCAGTGCTTGTGGTTCAAGCGACGTCAAATACACTACCAGGCAAAAGAAAGGTTTCACTCCTTTATCAAGGCTAAAAAATACAAGTAAACGCAGATAAGAGAATTCTGACGATTGGTTAATACACAGAAATCATTCATCAATATTTCCTTTAAAAGCATCCAATTATCGGCATTTAATTAGCTTCAATACACAGGGAAAGAGACAGGGAGTCAATATAAAAAAATACACAAATGTGGAGTTAAAAAGACAAGTGAACGGACACACGCAGTAGTTACAGGAATCACGGAGTCTGTCATGTATGACCACCCTGGGCATCAAATCTATAATCCTATATAAATATAACTTCTAAGAAATAAAATTTCTGAAACATTCTTTATAGTTATTCTTGTGGAATAATTTCAAAGGAAATACTTACTGTGGGACACGTTGAAGTATATATTCCACACATATATATATAATTACAAAAATTATTTAAGGTCAGGTCAATTAGAGAAACAAAAAATGATTTAGAAAATGTTGAGCCCAATTCACAAAGAAAGTGTAAATGATATCACTATATTCAAACTGGGTTGCTACGTACTGCGGTATTTGAAATCCTTGATAACACATTTCAATAATTGTGTCACCTTAAAGGTATAAATGATTACACAATCACTATGAAAGAAGCCTTAGGTAGAGAAACTACTGAACGGGAAAAGATATGTCTGACTTATCTGGATCGACGATGCATATCTTAGATAGACAGGATAAATGTTAATATAAAATTGTAAAATGAATAAGAACAGAAAAATACAATAACATCAATTCTCTGAAAGCGCTATTCAGCAGCTATATCTGTTGGATATTAGCGCTATGTAAGTGTTCACATCAGGCTCGTGCACACTGCTAAAGATTTGACATTGTATGACATTAGACTATTCAAAAGCCTAGATTGACAAAACAAACATTTGAATACCCCCCTTAGACCATGCGCACAACCTCTGAAAAGTTTTATTGAATTTACTAAGGAGTTTGTCACAAATATAGTTTGACTCAAATGTGCCTGGAGTTATAAAAAGACATAACCATGAGCACTTTTCAGGGCCGACTTCGTCTTAGCTAAAAATAGTTAGCAACGAGCAACAGTTATATAATTGTCATACATCGGGAGGCAATGACACAGTCAATGGTCGAACATTTCACCGTGCTCAACCATGTCAACGAATTCATGTTTATCCTCACTAGAGAACCAGTAAAGTTGGTTTGGCAAACTTTATTAGTAAGGTTAACTGTAGGATCGACTGTAGTAAAGTTTACTAGTAAGGTTAACTCCGTGATTTTCATAACATATTATTTACCGTTGAAACGAACCTAAATGTCATGCAAAACAAGTATTTCTCATATTTCTCATATAAATGTCTTTTGTGGTGATATAAAATCAAAACTTAACTTTTCATGTCCAAAAGACATTAATAAGAGAAATACTTTTTTTCCATGAAAATCTTAAACAGCTTAATAAGTGCACAGTGGTGTAGATATCACGTCCAATATACATGGATACTAGTTATATAACATAACAAACACTATCAACTTGTAACTGCCCTCCTGGCTGTTTCAGATAAGTCTTCAAAATTACAATAAGCTTTAAAATGTGTCTTTTTGGTAACAGTCGATTCTTCGCGATCAAATGACAATTGACAACTCACGGAATGGCTCTTTAACTTACCGACGTCAGAATTGTTTGGTTAGATGACCTTTATAACTCATGGTTATCACGATGCATTTCCAGTAATACACAAAGTGGACTTATAGCATTGGACTTTAAAAATTTTGTAAGAATATCAGCTACAGTTCAATATTCGCCTTCACTCCATCTCCCGAGTAAGCGCATCTATATGACAACACCACCAGATCATTTGACCTCTCACGATTAAAATAGAGTTGCTCAGCTGTGGTAGACATGAGATCAAATTACCCCTAGCTCGGGGAGAAAACATCACAAAAGGATTTACGTTCACCTTAAACGCACTAGTGCACACCAATATTTCGTTAACACAACGAATGCACAGATTCTGCATATCTCTCGATATTATTCAAGATCCTCACTCAAGTAATCTACCTCGTAAGTTATTTAACGAATATTTACGTATTCAGGTAGTAAAGTTGATTTTTAAAGACCGGAAGTATTTAATGTTACGCTACAATAAATCCGCGTGAACTACGATATCGGAAATATTAAGATTTTGCTCATAACCAAAAAAGCGGAAACGGCAGCCGCTTTGGTCAATCTAATAGCAATGCTAATGCTGTGTTATTAAATCGGTTTATTTACAACATTGCTTTCATGAAACATAATTCATTCTTTGGTCTCAGTTCAGAGTTTAGGTAAATTCAATAGCTGCACATAACATTAGTTCAGCCGCGTTTAACTGTCTTTGAGATATCCGTTTTGTGCACAGCTAAACTTTGATTTTTTATATGTCCAAGCCGACAGCGGCTGTCTAAATTTTTTCATTGTTGACTGCAGGCCAATTGTAAAGAATTTTAACTATTTCATTGCATCGATAGAAAGGTTATGTGAATGCATAAGTCCTCTTAAACGTTAAAATAACCAATTTAAACCGTAAAAGCGTGCACTAGTGCCTTTAAACCACACCTGTTAAACAGGGAAATCATATGATTTTTACCGCGTTATATACAACGAATATACATGAATATATTTTCAATTTGTGTGATATTGTGAAAATAAAACATTTACAGACTGTAAGAACTGAGATTATAATATGAGAAAAGATATATAATGGACGTCAATTTCTTCTTCAATGTACGTTCAACATTTCTGGGCTTGTTCCGAAGCTTGTTTACTTTAATGCGAATGCGACAGTCACCATTTACATAATGAAGTGTTAATAAATAGCCACGAAACAGGGTCTATGTAATAGGGGAAACTTTCATTTAGTCGTAGACTTCAACAACAAACTTCTAAACGCTTCTAAAGAAACTAAAGAGTTTAAAGTGATATATAAAATGAACCACCGACCTTATTTATTGTCTTTATTTCCTTGTCTTTTCGGTAGGCAGGTCGAATATTCCCTTTTTCTGTAGGTAATGTCAGCCTTGAATCACAGTGCATTAGTGTTCATACAGCTTGTTTGAGGATTTCCTTCCCCTTCATATCCGCTTGACGCATGAGTACACCCGTGCTATTTCAACCCGCACGCTGAATACCCACCCTATTGATAACAAAATACGGATGGAGTTTGGGAGTATAGTCGAGGGTTAAATGTTCATGACATTTTTAACATGTCTCTTACTCATGATGACAATAAGAGTTGTTTTTTTTCGAAGGCGTAGCCATAATAAGTAATGTAGACCTTTAGATGTACAGTCACTGGTTAAGTGTTAAATTTCAATTGTCATATCCGTTCGTTTTGGGATTTTAGTAATAACGTTTCCTTTAGCTCATTTGTGTCATCATATATACATATAGTTGTTGTTTCCCCTGACGTACTGAATCTCTCCGTGTAAGCTAAATCGAGAGCTCATCACTTTCTCATCACACAACCATTATGTACTATCACTTAACTATCTATCAAATCGGTTTACTCATCACGTTTGAGACTGTCGTGGTCAAAAAGCCAAAACTGAATAAATCTAAAAAAAATGTTTGCAAAAAAATGTTTCGGTCAAGGATATTGTGAAATTAGCGACAAGGAACTATATGGCAGTGTTTGAAAGATCTTAAAATTACAATTTTCCTTGAACTGCTTCTAAAGTAATATGTCGTGAGAGACATTTTTACTAAAATAACATTTTATCCTCTGAATAAAAGTAGTTCACAACACCATCGGAGCACGTTTTCGAGATATTTCAAATTTTGCGCATAAAATATTAGTTTATGCAATATAGATTTTCTTCAGAATGATAAAAATCTCTTTATTCAACCCGATTATTGGTGGTCGTTGAAGAAAGCGTCACGTGTCCAGTTTCATTCATTGGAGGTAGCGATACAGGTCGGCTTGGCTTAAACAAGTTTGTATATTAGTTTTAGGACTGCTTGTCTTGATGTTTTGTAACTGGTAACATTTGTGTTCTTCATAGTGATATCTCTTTATTTTTCTATGAAAGCTTGCTCAGTGCCTTTAAACTCCACTTTTATACCTGCTTTGTAATATTTTCCATCAGGACATCCGCCATCCTAAAAAACAACCACTATGACACATTCAATATACTCGTTTGAAAAAAAGGGGCATTGAAATTTTATGTCCTCCTCGAGAGAAAGGATTCACTGGAAATCCTGGGACGACTTCGACAACCTGTTTCACAAGCGATTGTAAACATTTGTACACATATATAACCATGATCACTTTTCAGGGCCTACTTCGTCTTACCTAAAAATAGTTAACAACGAGAAACAGTTATATAATTGTCATACATCGGGATGCACTGACACAGTCAAAGGTCGAACATTTCACCGTGCTCAACCATGTCTACGAATACATGTTTATCCTCACTAGAGAACCAGTAAAGTTGGTAAACTTTATTAGTAAGGTTAACTAGTTGGATCGACTAACCAGGTTGACTAGTAAAGTTTTCTAGTAAGGTTAACGAGGAAGATTAATGGGTAATATTAACTAAAAGTGGACTTGAAAGGTTGACTAGTATGGTAAGGAAAAAACTAGTAAGGTTGATTATTATGGTTGACTTGAAGATTGACTGGTAATTATAGGTGTACTAATAAGGTTGACTAGTACGATTGAATTGTAAGGCTGAATAACACAAAAAATTTACCACGGCTCACGTATTCCGAAACCCGCTTTCAACCAAGAGCCATGAGTCAGTGTAAAACATTATTTACAGAAAATACTTCACATTCGAATAGCCGCAGGACTATTCATATGAGAAATTTAATTTCTCTAAAAATAATAACTTGTTCCTTGTGGAGCATCAAACCTGTCTTTATACCAAGTTCAGTTGCATATGTAAGGGACATGTAAAAAATAATATTTCGGAAATCGCTTTCGAACAAAGATCAACCGTGAGGTTGAGACTGTGACAATTGTGACAACGTTCTCATTTTTCATGCCTTATTACCCAGCCTTTAATCGAATAGATTCATGTATCACTACCTATGTTGTTTATATTTACATATACGTTTGCCCTCTCTATAATGAGTTGTTAATGTAACTCCAAAAGTTAGGAAGATAGGGCCCTTTTAGTGTAGCTAAGAAACGCAACTTGCTATGTTCTCTTGGACTAAGCTATCAACTGGCGTGATTGGCGTCAACGACGTCGGCACTGAGGCTATTTAAACCTGGGACTAAAATTACCCATTAAGAGTCCGCATTTAGGCCAGGGGTGGCGCAACTTAAACTTAACCAAGCCCTTATCTTAATAAGCTCTGCTATACGTATCTAGTACTCACTCAAGTAGTGATCTCCTTAGATTATTTACAGTACCGTGTACCTAATACTCACTCAAGTAGTGATCTCCTTAGATTATTTACAGTACCGTGTACCTAATACTCACTCAAGTAGTGATCTCCTTAGATTATTTACAGTACCGTGTACCTAGTACTCACTCAAGTAGTGATCTCCTTAGATTATTTACAGTACCGTGTACCTAATACTCACTCAAGTAGTGATCTCCTTAGATTATTTACAGTACCGTGTACCTAATATTACGTAATGGAGAATGCATGAGGAGCAGTGGATTCTTTAAAATAATCAACGAGCCCCGAAGGGGCGAGTTGATTATTTTAAAGAATCCACTGCTCCGAATGCATTCTCCATCTTAATCCATGTATGACGTCACGAAATTATAATTATCTATCAGTTAATTATTTTCTTATATATATCATACATTACTTGGGGCTCGATGTTTAATTAGCGCACATTTCGGTGCCCACTCATCGGAGATCGGACATGACGCTACCGCCTTATCAAATGGATTCTTCCATGCACGTGCGCCTCGAGAATTGCTTGCAGAATCCGATCAGTTTGATACCACGTGTATAAAAACTTGATCATTTCATTTCAACTGTGATGGCTGGGTTGAAACGACGGCAATGGATTTAGACGATATTGCATGCACACAATCTACTTTCCGCGAGGAAAGCAGCGGAGAGGAAGACAACCTGATACCACTAAAGGGTAAGTGAAAACAGTTTATGATTTTGTGTTTATTTATCCAAGAGAAAGTAAAAATCTGAAAGGTTAATATGATTGTTTGATTCACATTTTGTTTCAAGACTGGTGGAGTAGACAACAGATATGTTTATTGTAAGGATTAATTTTAGTCTTTATTTGAGACGCTGGTTGATGTAAAAAGAATCATACATTATAATTTTAAATTGTGCATTTCAGACGCAGGAGATGTTCAACTCGAATCTGACGTACAGAGTTCGGAAGACGACCTATTACTCATCAAGAGTTTGGAGACCTTTGAAAAATCCCAAACAACCCGACTGCAAATCTGTGGGGATGAGGAAATCGCTAAGAAGAGTGTAAGAAGGTATTTAATCTCGCTTTTCATTTCTTAATACTGTCCCATGCATGTCGATATATTATGAAAAAAATGATAGTTTTATATATTCGTAGCAACTATTTGAAATGGCTTTTGGTTATCAATTTTAGTTCCACACTTAGAAAAATGCATCAAAATTAAAAACCTTTTGAACCATTGTAAACCGTCGTAATTAAAAATTCAAAAGTGCAATAATAATTATCAATTTGTGAGAAAACTGTATATTATCGTATTTATAAAATGCGTAATTATTGTCCCCCTAGAATTAAAAATTGATTAAATTTGTTTTTCAGTTTAGCTCAAAACACGGAGAAGAAAATAAAGTGGGCAGTGAACATCTTCGAAACCTGGAAGGCCGAAAGAAACAAGATTGCTCGTACCTTGCGAAAAAGCCTCCAGATCATCAGATGGTCTGAATATCACTATCAGTCTGAATGTCAAATAAATTGAAATAATGCTTCACTTGTTTTGTTTTTTAATGGCACAGTGATAAGATACTCGGGGCTCGTTGATTATTTTAAAGAATCCACTGCTCCTCATGCATTTTCCATTACTGATAAGATATGCGGAATAGGTTTGTGTGAAATGCCTGACACCCCTCCAGACTGGACAAGTCCATGTGCAGTGGATTCTTTAAAATAGAGTGACGTCATCATCATGGATTAATCCGTATGCATCAATCCGCCCCGCACGTTCCCAGTTATGTCACGCCAAGTAAGTCAAGTGAGTCAAAGAATTTATTGTATTTGAGGCCCCCGCCCCACATACAAAAGTACATGTACAAAATATTGAACATAATAGAAATAATATACAATTCAAATGTTTGATAACAAAATGACAGTTGAATGATCTCATTTTAGTTACTAGGGCGAATTTCTTTTTTAACAGTTCATCTCTAAGTCTTACACTATGCTTGATAAATAACAATAAATGAAAATAACAGTTTCGTTTTGAGAGGACAAAAAGGATGTAAAGGCAACATTGGGTGTGTTTTTTTATAAAAACAGTTTAGGAATGTATTTTCTACCGAGAACAGAATAAGATGAACAAACGAGCATAAAACGTATTTCATTTTCAACTGATAATTTACATAAAGGACACTGCTTCTATCATTTTTTAAACACATTTTTCCTTCCTTCATTTATCATTAAGTCTAACAACACAAGTCTATATCTGATTGAAATATATTTTTCTGGTTGAAGTTAATTTTTGAAAGTCCTGTAACAATCATACGGATAGCTATCATAAAGTTTAGAATGTAGTTTTATCCAATATTTTAAACATTTGATTTTGGAATTCATATACAGCGTGTGTCTTCCACATTCGCCGAAAATCATATCAACTATCTTTTACATGCTAAAAGATGGAGTTTTTCTAGACAAACATACTTTTGATATCCCCAAATATCAGATCAATATAACAATATCGGTTGTATCTTGGAATCAAAGAGTTGTACTTTAGGGGCAGTTCTTCCATTCTTACATGAAACAGACAGAAAGTTCAAGAGGGCTCTCTTTGCTCTTGTGACTAGATCTTTTACGCTTTTAGAGAAGTTCATCGTGTGTTTAAACAAAAGGCCAAGATATTTATATTGACTACTAACCTGAAGTCGTACCCCATTTAATATCCAATATTTATTTGCTCATAATGACCCGCCCCTTCTGAAATATCAAATACCTTTTGTCATAGTTAATAGATAATTTTCATTCTTTTGTGTAACGTTCTAAAATATCGAGTTGATTTTGTAATCCTACAAGAGTGTCTGACACTAAAATGACATCATCAGCAAAGAGCTCTGTTAATATATCAATAAAATCCGGGATCATTTGAATGCTATGTTTTCCATCATTAGCAATCTCATAATATAATTCATTGATGAACAACGAAAACAACATTGGGCTTAAAATACACCCCTGTCTTAATCCAACTGGACAATCAAAATAGTCTGTAAGATCGCCACCACACTATACACATGAAATAGGATACATTTCTAAAATCGACAAATGCTACATACAATTTGTGTGAGGCCATGTGTTGCAAGACCAAAGATCTAGGACTTGCTGTTGCCTACAAGTAAGATGGGAAATGAGGGACTGGGTTCACCAGCAGCAGGTCTCCCGCTGCTTACCCTTGTCCACATCAAGGATACGTGGCTCGGTGCCCTGAACCACTGCCCAGACGTCCGACACACTGATGACCTTAAAGACTACATCGTTTCGACGCAGGTAGATGATGATGCCAGGTTCAACCACGACACACATGGACCCACACAAACATCCCAACGTCTATTCAATAGTATCCGTAAAAGTGAGTGCTACCAACATTTCTAAGAATTAAAAGTGTTCGTAAAAGCACAACAACACGGCAACGCACAGTAGCATTGTAAGAGTGCCCCTAGCACGGATATCAGTCGCCCTGATACATGTGAAATGAGGCAAAAGGTGTGCGTATTAGATTTGAATTTCTGCATAACAATTCAGACAATAAGATAACAATTAAAGAACCGATAAACAACGAGCTTTATTTGCAGTTTTGACCAACGTCTGTAACAATTACCGCTAAAATCGTTGCGAAAGGAAAGTACTTCTTACACTTCGTGAATCTTTGGATTATCATAGATTAAAAAAAGAACTCTTTAAAAAAATTATTTTTGATTTATAAATGACAGCGTATTTCAACGTAACTATGACAGTAACACTTACACACCCTCGTGCTATTTCCGGTAAATTTACAATGTATAAAACAAACAAGGCTATCATGTATCCGGATGTTCTCAATCCTCTTCAAGCACGAAATACAGGCGTGAAGTCTCCTCTCCGGCCGACTGAGCACTTTCATCAGCGTCATCCCTCCCTACCTGGGACAACCCTCCAAGAAGGTAATTCGGTCGTTCGTTTTGGAGGTTTTCGACGGAAGTGTATCTGGGTATGGGGTCAGCAAGGATCTCCTCGTAAGGGTTACTGTACACATCGTCAGGGAGAGGCATTGGACCTCTCTTGCACACGTCTGGGATGACACCAGGTCCTTGAGTCTGCAGGTCAGGGACAACAACAGGCCGAGGAGTCTGCAGATCAATAGAAGGCAATGAAATACGTTTCTAGAAATAATTAACTAAATTTGACAAAAATAACACATAAACTATTAATGAAAGTTTCCTGTCTACTTATTATTCAAATGAACGATGAGAGAACACAAACACAGGTTTCAGCTCTAGTTTAAATTTTTTTATTATTATTAACATTAGGATTATGACCCTGGATTATCTTTCAGCCACATATTAAACACATATCAATTGATGCTTACCATTGGTATCATCGCAACTTCAACCGCGTGCATTTGCCTAAACGGAATAAATAAAATGATTATTCGTGTGACATCATATTGAAAAGTTCATTTCTAAGCAAAATATCATCAAAAGACATTTATCAAATCAACAAGCTATATTCTTGTGTTGATGTTATGATAAAACACATGCCACCTTCTTCTTGATCGACAAGTAATTAAGTACATTAACATATACAACAAACAAAATTGTCATGAAACAGTCACTGGAACGGAGCCGTAAACCACCTCTATTTACTTGACAACGTCGGTGGGACGAGTAGTCGCAAACATAAAATATAGAAATTGTTTTATCAATAACATTATTCTTAATCTTTTTGAAGCAAATAGAAGCCCAAACGTATTCATAAGAAATAAGTTCAATTTAGATAGTGAACAAAAGTTACAATGTTTATGCTTGGTTAGCATTCTCTCCCAAGAGAGGTGGCTCCGTCATAAATCCCTATCCTAACCTCTGTCGAATACCAGCAAATCACAGTGTATATATTTTGTAGCCTGATTGGATGCAATCAAAGTAAATAGTGCTATCAGAATAAGTTATTCCAAAAGCCTAAATTAGTCCGTATGCTTTCGGAAAGCTAAAATTTATTCAAATGTGAAAACTGCACTTTGAGTCATCTTTACAGAACATCAGTTCCATCAGTAGCAACTTCATCATTCCATTGGCTTCTGTGACAAAAGATACGATTTTCATACATCTTTGCTTTCATTTGCTGAACTTTTGCAGATTATTTGTGTAGCAATATTTTCTCGCTAGTTGAACCTGCCGGAAGCCCAAGAAGAAATCGTATTTGAGCAGAGGTTAGTAAATCGACAATATTTGCGTTTGACTCGTTTGGAACAAGTACATATGTTGTTTTTCCATATACTGTTATTCAAAGTACGATATTATTGTTAAAAATATCAATTTCAATAATTTCTTGATCCAAAAATATGTATTCTGTTAGATTTCCTTTGATTAATCATATAATCAAAACATTTAGTAATTAATCATAATGATAGATCTACCAACCTGCGCTGCCTACAGCCCCACCAGATTAGGAGGACGAGAACTCCACCCAGTAGTCCCCCCACGACTCCTCCCACTAATGTAACCGTGTTGGCAATATTCTGGTCCTGGGAGTTTTGATCTGTCAAATTAAATTCAAATTATCAAACTAAATTTTTTATACAGAAGAGTTTGTGGTAGAGGAGCATACACATAACCAACTTGTGTAAAGGATCTCATAGTATGTAAAGATTTAATGAGGCTAATTTACGGCAACCCTTTTATTCAGCATTGTCATTTACAAGGGCGATACAAGGGAGATACAGTTTTGATGATTTTTAGGCTACAGTGACGACAAATCCTATTAACCCGAGATCCAGAGACAAAAGACAGAAACCTTATACCTGATGATGTAACCTATTAAGTATAAAACTTCCTTCATACTGTAATGTCATATCTAATACTGTCATAGACATAAAGGACGATACTAAACAGTCTACTAACCTATTGGTGTGATTATAGAAATCGGTGACTTTGTCGTGATCGTTCCTTTTCCTAATACTGCTGTTGAAGCAACTGAGGTGTCCGGTAGAGGTGTAGATGTTGTGTCAATCTCTGAAATAAACATCATAGCAAGGTTGATGACATTCCTAATTTCAGCTGTATCTTCCTAGCGGTGGAGAAATTACAGGAACACATTAATGAACATATAGGTGAGTGAATGTAACCATGTTTACCTAATATCATGGGAAAGATGAATGAAATTTTCGCCGATAATGTTAATTTCTACCTCCGATAATATAAAACCTGTAGAAGTCGAAATATGACAAGTATACGCTACAAATAATTCACGCTCCTTTCCCATAGTACCGGGGGCATATTGTTGAGGTCGGTAGTGATATCTATATGTATCGACCATTTTACGGTACCATGTTTTACTCGTGGAGGTACCTGGAACATGCTCTGTAGACAATTCTGTTGTTGCTGATAATGTAGTTGCTGTATGCTCTTCTGTTGTTGTTGTAGATAATGTAGATGGTTTACTGGTCGTTGGTGTGTGTGTGTGTGCCCGGATGACATCACCTAAGTTTAAAATAACCTTACTTACTCATCTATCCATTTAAATAAACTCGATGACTTAGTGAACTTTCGGTTCTACCAAGTGTTCTATGTCAAACACATTGAAATCATAGTACTATAAGCCTGTAAATAACGTTTTAACTACGTTTTTGAACTTAATATAACTAATACGTTTATACACATGGGTGCATGTGGTATCTGAGTTTTGATTTACATTTGTATTGTTTGAAAAATTATCTCGAAAACGTGAAATTAAAATGCTCTAACCCGAAACATGGTATATAAAAAATCCAAGACGAATGTGCACAGACCTGAACATGTCCAGCCACTGTAACCTTCTGAGCTGTGAGTTAATAAGAATAGTCAATGGTAATGTAAATTGTATTAGATCAGTCACTGGAAACATCATCCATGTTCAAAATAACATATAATAAAAAATATTCATGTCAAATTGAGAAATATATTGATGAATTCCAGAGTAAATAATGGAAATCTAACGCATTTATGTATTTATCAGTACATAATGAAGTGTAACAAATTTGAACTTCTGGTGGAAAGAAAAGGGTTTTACAATAAACTCAAGCAAACAAATATCAAAGTAAAATATAACTGACCAACAGGTTTTCCTGAGAAAGATTGTGACAACATTTACGCCGAAGTCACCGTAACACTGCTTTTCAATTTCTTCTGTAAATACAAGGTATCTCCATTAGAATATGAAGGATTTTAAAGGTTTAATTTTCTAAGACCAAGTTCCAGTCAAGTCTAAACAGTAGATCAAAACAATAATGTCATCATAATGTCAGAACTAAAGATACAAATCAGAGGTAAATTATCTCTTATGATACACGATTCTTTAAAACAATGAAGTACTTCAATTTGACGTTGATATAAACTAGTTTTACACTTTCACAAATCAAAGTCAGCAGGGATATTTTGCATTCATCTTTGTACTGTTTTCCGGCCACTAAACCAAGAAAATGTGTTACATTAGAACTAATAACTGTCCACTTCCCAAACCGCACGGTCAAATCGACAGTCAAAACACTGGATGACGTCACCTGTCGACTGTTTCACACCAAAAGGAAAACGGTAATTGACCATGTTCATCTACGGAAAGTAGGTAAGTAAGGTCACGTGATTATAAAAATTAAGTATTTATGAACAATATCAAGATACCAATACAGAAATTTAGATTTCGACTCTGTGAATGCAACGTTTAATCTTCACATACATTTAGCTTCTGTTCGAAAAGTGAACTTATTTCATCTTTAGGTTATGATTGCATGATCTCGATGGAAAATACCTTGTTTTGCGATATATAAACAGCCAACGAAATGATATGTCTCGGAAAAGAAGGCTCGAGATAATTTCAGGATTCTTGCATAACGACTTTCATAGGCTGAAATTACATGCAAAAAGAGGCTTTTGTCTTGATTTTAATCAGGGTGTTGCATGAGCTCTATCGATAAAAATGCGCTGTTTTGGGAGGATGATATGAACATAATTATTTCAAATATACGATATAAGGGCGAAATTTCAGCATATTGAGTGAAGGCTTACCTTTACAATCCAATGGTTCGCTGTCAATCGGAATAAAAGAACACGTGTAAGTATAAAACAGTTTCATAAATGCAAGATCGTATCGCCTATCGTACTATTATAATGAATATAATGAATTAGGCTTGAAAAATTAAATCATAAGTGAACGCTATTTGAACTTAAATTTGAAAGAAATAAACATCAGCTGTAAACAAATTTGCTGATTATTTCATTTTTAATTCAGTAATTATACATCTGCTTAGTTAGATTCTGCGAATAAACAAGACAACCCTTTATCTAATGATTTACGGTACTTACCAACAAGAATGAAATATCTTCGTTTCGATCTTTCTTGAGTACCCATTGTCTTGACGAACTCCTATTTCACAGCTCATTCCGTTATTTGTATTGTCTTGAAAAAAATTATACAAGGATAAATAATGTGAATAATATTGAATGACCTTGGCTGGAAGATGACGAAAGATGAAATATAGCTAGATATTGCTCACGATTTAACCGTGATATGTTGATGATTAGAATGATTTTTGATAGTTAGTTTGAATAACGGCAGAATTTATCAATAGAATTCATAATCGATTCATAATAGAGGAGATAAAAGAAGAACTTATAATGCATTATGTAATTTGTCAAATGTATGTTATCAAATAAAATAAATGTAATAGTTCTAAATACTTTGTGTTAGTCCACACCATGTACTGATCTTCTGAGGGGCATTATCGCAACTGTCTGTCGTACAGAATAGGGGACACTTTCCACCGAATATACTGAAACAAACCATATGACAATGGACTTACATGCAGACAATTAAAGAAATAAAGACACTCAATAAAATGCTGATGTTAAATGTAAAGGAGCAGAAATCGAAAGGTTAAATTTTTGTTCACGTTTGATAAGTTCTTGAATAGTTTCAAACAACATGATAATTTATTGGACGTCAAACTAGAAGTAAAGTCAGTCTTGTACGCAGGTGCTGACATCAATCAAGTAAATATCTTCCCTTTACAGCGAATACAAACTGTGAACACATTGGATTGTTACAAGTTGCTACCTTTCAAGTACACTGCAGCAAGTGGTCTCCCTACCCGACGTCCGTCTTGTCTCACATCTATACCAATATGGCCTGTGGAATAGTGTAAAATGGCTAAAGTTAATCCTTTATGGAGAAAACATAGTCGTGCACCTTTTCATAGGGTATGTTCAGACATATGTACATATTCGCAAAAGCATATGGATAAAAGAGCCACACGTAGAAATGCAAATTGATACAGATACACTCATGTGCCCGAATTGTTTCAATTTTTCCCAAGCGGTTAAATGCAGTGTTTTTAAGAACGTTTTTATATCGCATCGCGTTACTCGTAGCTCCGTCTTTTCCCGTCTTTTTAAGTTGACTATAACTTCCCGTCATCCTCGTTGTGTACGTAATTCCGGAAGTTGATTTGTCGTCTGCTTCGCTATGTGACATAAGCTATAACAACCATGTCTGGACACGGTAAAGAGATGAGTAATGACACAAAACAGGTCATTATCAGTATGATCAACGATGGATATAAATCAGCCGATGTTTCAAGAGTTTGTTTAAGTTAATCGCCGGAAATCTTTGGAGGACATTACCCATATTTTTAATCAGTCTGTGCCACTTGCTGTTTCCAGGAGAACTGTTCAGAGACATTTGCATTCACTGGGATATGTTCGACGGACAGTTTGTAAGAAACTCGGAGTACGGGAGGTCAATAGGAAAAAGAGTGTGGCATGGTGTAGAAGAAAAATTCATTGGATTGTTGATAGAGACTGGAAAAAGGTAATCTTTACGGATGAAATGACTATAGTTATCAAACCTGATGGAAAAGTGAAAGTGTGGCCAAAGCGCTCAGAAAGATGGAAGGGCGAGTGTCTCGGATATTCTACCAAGGGGATAGGACGATCAATGAAGTTGATGATGTGGGGTTGTATTACTTATCATGGTGTGGGGTGTTTGGTGTTCATCGAAGGAAATATGAACAGTGCCAAGTATATTGACATACTTGACAACCATCTCTGGCCTGTTGTTGTGAAGCATTTCCTTGATAAACCGTGGTTATACCAAGACGATAATGCACCGATGCATCGGTCCAGTGGGCGGAAGCATGGAAACACAGAAGTGATATACCTCAGCTTTCATGGCCAGTCCAGATTTAAACCCAATCGAAAATGTTTGGCTTGTTTTGAAAAACAATGTCCAAAAAACATATTCTATGATCAAGGGTATTGGCGACTTGAGAGATTGTTTACAGTCAACTTGGGATAACCTTCCCCTTTTTTATATTCAGAGACTTTATGGGTCGTTACCAAAGCGATTACGACAAGTAATTATCTCGAATGGACACATAATTTTTTGTAAAACAACACGATTCCAGGAAGGTAAGCAAATTTGCACTGTATTATCGATAACCAGACAAAACCGAAATATCCGCCATCTTGACAATTGAAACAATTCTGGCACACGAGTGTATGTACAAACACATGCAAATATACACCAAAATAATTGAAAGGAAGATATGCATATTGGACCCCGATATTGACAAAAACAGGCATGTAAACAACTTTCGAAATTAATTTTTGTCCTGACAGGCAAGCAGGGCTTGATGTTCGAACCAGAATTCGAAATGAACCAACCTTCCTAAAATATTTTGGAACATAGTTGATCTACAATCATACCTCTTCTTCAACATTCCCTATCTTAAATTAACTAGCAAATTCCTGGCGGGCAGACAGGTACTTCTTACACTGCATGTAAACACATTTTTATGAACACATATGCTGAAAGGCATTGCCAATTAATCGAACTTGTACTGCGATTGGCCAATACAAACCGAGATGCATGCAGACAGACAGCACATGCACGTGCAAAACGTCTCACGGACCTTCATACTACATAAGTCCGCCAAAGATAAGCTGTAACAACCGTTCACATATGCTTATATTCCGATGCATATGGAATATTTATTACAATAAAGAAGAAAGCATCGGATGCGAGATGAAATGAAATATCAATAAGGAGTCTTCAAATGTTAAAATATAATTAATTATCATATATTCATCTTACCAGAATTTACAATCTTTTGAGGTATGCACTGCAAGGGAAATAAACTATCATATTTTCACCGTTTCCAAAATATCCAATATATATATATATATATATATATATATATATATATATATATATATATATATATATATATATATATATATATATATAGATCATGTTTGTTGTTTGTTATACCTTAGCACAATGATGTTAAATGTATTTATGTATACTGTAAGGGCTTCACACGATCTCCTAAGCTTGCAGACCACTCAATTTTATAGGAAACGTTTTTAGGAAAAACCTATCATAAAAAACAGTAGCCCTACTTCATGGCTGCGTTGAAAAGGGAGCTTTAACACAGTCTAGTTTTTCATTCAGCAAGTCTAGACACAAGTGCAATTTCAAGGAATGAGAAGCGTTTGATTATTTATAAAAAAAAATTCATCAACATTATTTCATTCTTATACAACTGTTTTTACTTGACATATATATTTTAGTCAACACAAATCCAAATAAATGCAAAAAAATATATCATAAATAACAAAAACAATAAATGTTTAGCTGTATTTTCCCGGATATGAACGTAAATCAAATTATAGGGAAGTTACCTTGGAAAACAAGGACATGACAAAGAATCAGGATGTTTAAAGTCTGAAAGAGAACAAAACCAATGAAATAAGTGATATATGTACAGAGTTCTTGTTATGTCATCTTCCTGCGCTCATTGTGAGAAATCGCTGACAAGGCGCTCATTTAGACGTCGGACAGTCACCAAGTGATTGCGACACTTATACTGTGACGTCATACATCATCATTACGGATTCATTGTGGTTTGAAGGCTTAAGAGCTACGTCAGGGGGATCATCAATTTTCCAAACATGTTCAACTAATCTGAACAGGTTAAAAGGTAGAGTCCAGACGAAACCTTAATCGTTTAAAACTACGTGTCTCAATCTCTCTCGCTCACTGCCTTTCCCCCGTCCTTTTCTGTTCCATCCCCTTCCTTTGGTGATCTGTCTACCCTCGTATGGATGGCAACATCCAAGTGTTAGGTGAAATATTTCTTATATCACGTTACGCCCTTCTCTCTAATTCACTCACTACTCTATCCAGGTGAATTCACTAAATTCGCTATTCAGTGCCCGAAAGCTATTGAGCTTTAACTGGAAAATACGTAAATGAACTTTTATATTTGCCAACAGTTACAGTTCACCGGCCATTAGGGTACCCCATGCACCCCCCTCATGGCAGAACGAAACTAACTTTTCAAAAAATCCTTGACATGTCTAATATGCAAATCTGAGTGGTAACAGTGTAAAAAGTGGGATGCAATGTGTCAGTTTTACATATTTCCATGGGTACCCCTCTCAGCCACTTATTCTCTGAAGCGTCAAACCAAAAGATGGATGTCCCCATATCTTTGCTTCTAATTACCATAGAACCATAATCTTGGTAGTTAAATGTATGTTTAGAAGATCAATGAATCCATTGACAGATGTTTCAGATAGCAACCATGGGTCATTTGTAATAGTCAATACAAGAAAAAGCCTAATTAATACTAGAATTGGCCTTAGTACAAGATACACATATATTGCGAAATTGAAATTCAGATTTTACTGTCACTATAAAGAAGTTCTTGAAATGTAAATAAAATATTGTAGTTGTATATCAATGTATTATTCGATATAAGTATGCATGTACTAAAAAGGTTGTTATCCAGACAATCTTTTTGGTGTTTTTTTTGGGTTCAAACTAGACTGTATAAACATAACTTGTTGTATTTCACATATGATCTGGATTTAGTGCGACACATAGAGGTCATTTGACACTTCGATTTCTCATCCAAATCGACGGATATCTCATCGAGTGAAGTAGAACTTTGTATGTGGGGGTTGGGGGCCGTGAGATATACATGGTATTCGATGAAATATTGGGTGGGGGGTTGTGAGATATATATATGGTATTCGTTGAGATACACTCGCTGTAATACGGATTTTAAGCGATGTACGTGTTTCTTCACATGTGTTGAAACAAAAAACAAACTTACCTTCATTTTTCCTAAGCATTGTCGTTAGTTTCTCTTTTATCTTAAACATAAAATCATAATCGTATTCGGTTAGTTATTTTCACATTAGATTCATAAAACATTTTGGGCATGCATTATGATATAACTCATCAGTCGCCCAATAGCGAATAGTAGATGTATAAACCAATAAATGTTGTTAAACAATATCATTATCAATTTGGCATAAACATAATCAGTTCTGTTAGATTGTTATTCTTTGCGGAAAAAGATTATCCTTGCAAGTTGAATGTTTGCTAAGAGTATCGAAATACTTCTTGAAAATTTGTTACACATTAGTTATGCAGTCAGCAACATTAACAACGTCAAGTAAGCTGTTCTTATACTGATGACGTGAGTAAAATAGTCACAATGATTAAATGTATTTCTGAATAATGAAAACATACCACATTACTTCTATACCCCATAGTATTCATGTAACAAGGCAAGATTCAAGAAGAACAACGTTAAATTTTCCGCGAAGAAGGAAAATGAAAGTCGAGGACAGACCATCAATTGCGTTTGTGAAAGTGACTAATCAAACGAAGTTTCCGTTTTGAGGCATTAGTCAATTTCCCTAGGAAATGAACGACCAATTATGTCCTTATATGAAAATTGAAATTTCTAAATTTATAATTTTGAAAGAAAATTTAATTAAAGTTTTTCAGGCATAGAAAGTGAGATGACAACACCGGGTGTCACTGTCATGTGTTCTGCTAATTGAGGAATCAAATAGTAGACGACCCTGATTTATACGTCTATAGAATAATTATTTAACTATTATCAGTTATTAATCTAGATGTTTTTTGGTTTAAGCTTGTGAATGAAATAAGGGTCTATAACTGATAAGTAATTTGGTTTAAGAGGTTATTTGGTCAAATACTATTTGGAGTTCAATAGATCACAAGGCAAACTGTTGATACCGCGAAGAGACATTGCAAAAACTCACAAAGATAGCTGATGATCAATAGGCCTCCCGATTGCGTTATAGATGTTATATTTAGATGTACAACACCGATGATTTATGGTCGGTGGGTATAGATGGGTATTGGTCGTGCGATTGGTAATTGATAAACAACATACAGAGAACTTACCCGTGTTTTTTTACCGATACCAAATATATCAACAAGCGTTTTTAACAGATGCAAATTCTACATATAATACAATTTTACTTTCACGAGTTTTGATTTTTTTTGATCAGAATACCAATTAGTCAAGGAACCTATACACAGTTATTCAGAGCATGGCCCCCAAGGCCATCATAAAAGGCCACAGGTCACCAAATCTACAATCTAGAATACTGCTATTGTTACGTTATATATGATTTACAATTCCGGACCCCCTGAAACCCCCCTTGGAACCGCCACTGATCCGTACAAACAGGAGAGCATCGTTGTGTCAAAAAGCACATATTTATGGTTTATAAATGCCAGGCCACAAAGAGCCCGTCTACCATCCAGTCCGTGCAACAATATGCAGTGAAATTTACGCCACTGCAGAACTAGTAAATTTGTTAATGTTTTTGTATGAAATGATGTCATTCATTCAAATGTGCGCTATCATGAAATAAGTCAAAATATTTGTGCTAATTTGTTAAGGTTCCTCCATGCCACGAAAATTTCAAAATGCGCACTTACCTGAGTTAGAATGCTGGGTCAGACAAAAATATGGAGTGTAATGGATTATATTCAATTTGTATAAATGTTTTTGCAGTAAGCTATGAGTTTGCATCTGGCAATACCAACTTCCTGTTCATACCGTTTCAATAAACGGAAAAAAGATCTTGTCAAAAAGCGAAATATTAACTGTGTCCGGAAATATGATATTATGTGATCTTATTGTTGCAATCCTGAACACTAATCACATGGTTTCTCCTCTTGCTTATTATTTAAGAAGCTGGTATTAACAGTTTCATTGCATGTTAGATTTCTTTAATGATATCGATATGACATTTCGGTGCAAAAACCGGCACCGTAAATACCCGTCATCAACCAAACACTGACATTTATTCAAGTATCGGCACTGAATTATCATATGTATTGCAATAAAAGAGTTGACTCCACAGAACCTTTTGTCTTTTAACTTCAATTCTCTCGAAAATGCTTAGTGACGACATTGGCCAAAAAGGATTCAGATAACTTCCTCGAGACCCAAAGCGCCGATACCATATGCATATACAAAAGCTCATATATTAGAAGTTCAACTGAGGTTTTACTTATATGGCATCTAATGGTCACACGTCAGCCTTTAATGCTTTTCTCTGAGGTCGACAACAAGGGCATGGCTCGTGAACGATGGCTATTCTGCCAATAATAACTCTTTGTTTTGCGTAATGAGGAAATAAGGATACGCCGTTTCTTACGTCATGCAAAAGGAATCACGATTCAGTAACCACATTGAGTAATCTGTGGTGCCATTGAATTTTTACATGCAAATAAAGAGTTTGCATCTCGTGATTTTCGTCACAAAGGGCAAGGGGCACTTGGCCAAAGGTTCATTACTAATGCAATATTACAGGGTCAGTAATAAGAAACTAAACAAGAGGTAATGAATTCCGGTTTATTATTTCACAAAGGATCCAAAACAACACGTGTACAGTTCAATTTTAAAACAATCATCATCGATACTAAACAAAATAGCGATCCTGAAACATGACTTTCTTCCATTAATTTTTATGGCTTTTCACTATCTAAAGAAGAGTAACTATTTCAGCAGCAGTTCGTGTGAACAACAGGTTAATCAGCATCAGAGAAAACAAACAAATCAGTTATATAACCCCCTTTTTCAAAATATATTTTCGTGTTTTATAAAGTGTAAAGAACGAAACGTAGGGGTGACGTCTCCTCTCCGGCCACGAAGCCTTTTCCACGTAACGAAAACTAAACTAAAGGCGAAACCCGTTTATCTGGCAGAAAGATAAGAAAATAAAATAATCAAGCCAATAATAGTAAGAGAGAAGCATTGAGTGAATCAAGGGATTTATTTGCAGTCTAAACAAGACGATAACCGGGTACAACAACTGGCTACCCGTAAACAGCTCAACAGGAGTTAAAAACTCAGTAGGGGAATCAACGACCCGTGAATAAACAAATAGACAGCATAGACTAGGGAATCACAGTAGCACCGCTAATACCCAGACGGTGAAACAACTAGAAAAGCTTCTGACCCTCTCAACGATCATCAATCAGACAAATCAACACTGCGTGAACTAACGGGACGGGACTAAATAGGGATGAATAAACAAACAAGTACACGGTACTTTAAACAATCCCTAATCACTACTTGAGTGAGTAAATAAATACGGCTAATAGATTTAGGTAGACTTAGGTAAACTGTACACCTTATAAGGAAGTGATCACATACTCCAGAAAGGTACAGAGAAATAAAGGTATATTGACCTCACTAATCCAACTTAAAACATGTCCCAGTCTGGTCTAAGTTTTTCGCAATGGCAACAGCCAGACAGTTTTCTACACGAAAGCAGGCGGCGAGCGCCAAGTACGTTATCATGTTAGCGTGGATTTTGACGCATATAAACACTGAGTGCGGACGTCATTGAAAGCCACATAACACTTTCTTAAGCTTTGCTCGGATGAAACTCAAATTGTGTTTTTTTGTGGAGCTAAACTAGCCCTAGCTCCTCAAATATAGGGGTTACAGTAACATACAAGGATCTATTCGTTTTGGCTGGTGGTGTGTCCCATTCGACTACTTCCCAGTTTACCTACCTTTTGCAAATAAACTCTTTAACTTAAGGTTGATAATTACATTGATATTGTGGCAGCCATCAATTTATCATACACCTACTTGTTGTTATTATTATACACATGCATATTGTAGCAGCCGTCAGGTGACGTCAATTTATTATACACATACATATTGTAGCAGCCGTCAGGTGACATCAATTTATTATACACATACTTGTTGTTATTATTATACACATGCATATTGTAGCAGCCGTCAGGTGACGTCAATTTATTATACACATACATATTGTAGGAGCGGTCAGGTGACGTCAATTTATTATACACATGGATATTGTAGCAGCCGTCAATCCTTTATACACATACTATTTGTAGCAGCGGTCAGGTTACGTCAATTTATTATACACATGCATATTGTAGCAGCCGTCAGGTGACATCAATCTATTATACACATGCATATTGTAGCAGCTGTCAGGTGACGCCAATTATTATACACATGCATATTGTAGCAGTGATCAGGTGACGTCAATTTATCATACACATGCATATTGTAGCAGCTGTCAGGTGACGCCAGTTATTATACATATGCATATTGTAGCAGCCGTCAGGTGACGTTAATTTTAATTTAGTCAGAGACTACCATTTAGTTTGTTGAAGCACACATAGACATTTTTTAGAACAAAGATAACACATCAAGTTCAGATTTGGAACCTGTAGAAGGGAAATTCTGCCCCATGCTGATTTCGTATTGTTAAAATGCAATACTGGTTTTATTAGGATCAAATTTGAGTGCTTCAGTGTTTGAAAGAATAGTTTTTCTATAAGAGGACTGGTGCCTTATCATTCTATTTTCCTGTGGTGTTCAGTTCATCGAGTCTGTCTTCAAATGATTAAAAAAACTTCGTACATAGTAAGACATTGTCAGAATTTTTTTGCGCACTTAGAATTTAACCTGGCAGTAGTCATAATGGGAGTGAACCGGGCTCATATAACCAACATCAGGTGGTGGCATTTCATCACTCTGGATCTGGTCCAACACATCACGCCCCGGAGTCTGCAGGTACGATACAACATGCCGGAGAGTCTGCACGTCCGAGACAAGAGGTCGGGAAGTCTGTAGATCCAAGACAACAGGTCGGGGAGTCTGCAGGTCTGAGACAACAGGCCGGGGAGTCTGCACGTCCGAGACAAGAGGTCTGGAAGTCTGTAGATGAATTAAACAAGGCTTTAAGGCTATATCACATTTTTTGAAGGAGGAAACGTTATCTGACGAAAAGGAAGACAAAGATATAAGATAAAAATAAAAGTTTCCAATTCCAAAGAATATTGACAGGAATAATGACAGAAAACAAATAGATTCAGCTTATTTACTACTTTTAACTATTTCCACCATTTGAACAAATATCAATAGATTAATACTCACAATTGGCATCGATTCACGTTCATCCTTGTGAATTTGCCTAAACGGAGTAAATGCCACTTAGAAAATATAAAAAATCATTGTTTGTGTGGCATCATAATGCAAATAAAAAAGTTTATCATTATTCAACCAAAATGTTATCAATTGGATTACTTATCAGCCAAATGATCCTGCTACGACAGCTATATTCTTGTGTTTATGTTATGCTAAAATACAAGCCAATTTTCCCTTTTCATCAACATTGTTGTATATAACGGTAGAGCTTACATAAAATGACTAAATTGGATCGGGCCGTTGACACTTCACTTGCATATCGACGTCGCTTGAAACAATGCTGAAAGGTCGTCTACATAGAATTAAGAATTTGTTTTATCCATACAATTGTCGTTATTCTTTTTGTATCAAACAGAATAGCATGCAAAACAATATTTTATGAAATATCTAAGAATATGTTTAAAGGTTACTTTTTCTTTGCGTTCATATTATTGTAATTTAAAAAAATGGAAATAATTGATGTACCAACCTGCGTCGTCTACAGCAAGACCAGATTAGGACGACGAGAACCCCGCCCAGTATTCCACCTACAACTCCTCCCGCTGATGCCACTGAGGTCACAATATTCAGGTCCTCAGATTTTTTATCTGTCGATATCAAATTGTCTTTAGATAATGCCATTAATATATTTGTGGCTTGGTTGAATATATATATAAACAAAAAAAAGTTAAACCTAGAACATTAACTCAGCGAAAAAAGGTTTTGTTTTGAGCAAAAATTTTCTTTCGGCTACAGTGACCATAAACCGTTTATTAAATAGCTGACACTGAGATTCTTTAAGTTAGAACAATCCATAAAGGGTGACATAGGAATATACCATTACTGCCTGAGTCGACTTACATACAACTTAACGAGAGACTTTTATATTCCTATTTCACTCTTGACGGGATTATTACAGCAAATTTATCTAACTAAATGTCTAAATTCAACTCATAAACTACACAACCCAAAATATATCAAAACCTTTTCGTGAGTACAAAGAAACTGGGCCACCCCTCACACAGGTTTTGCAATGGTCAGAGGTCATGTCAAAAGTCAGAACTAAAACACCATGGGTCATGGTCACAAATTGAAAGTGTATTTTAGGGAACATATCGCTTAATGGCCGCCTGTCTAGCAAAAGGAATTACGTTGATTGAACATAATCGCTATACCAATAGACGAGTGATTGGTCGCAGAAAGTTATCGATGATAGATCCAACAGAACATATCTATAATATCATTAACGTCAATTAAGTTATTTTCTTATATTGCAATCACTTCGACTATATTTGAATAAGGTACAAATCCTATTGACTTGTTTTTGTGTGTCCTAACATTCCATAAGTCGCCTGAGTTGAATTAATATACTTGAGAATTTACTAGTATACTTATATTTGATATCTCAGATACTTGGTTGATATTATATATTTTTCTACATGGCCATTCATGATTCTTATATTTCACATCAGGAAGTACCTGGGATTCGATCATGCTCTGAAGATAACTCTGTTGCTGATACCAAAGTTGATACAGTCTCCTCTGGTCGTCTTGTTGTGGATGGTTTACTAGGTGTTGGTGTTGTTGTTAGCCTTCCTCTCCAAATGAATTTACCTATATATACATGAACAACATTTGGTTAATCATTTATCCGTTCAAACTAGCTCCACGTCTGATAGACTCCGTACTACCACGGGTTGCATGTCACACATATTTGCCACATAAATACATATAACTTCTACAGAGGATACTAAACCACCTTCCATTTAATACTATTTTTATTAAACGAGTTAATGAGTAAGTATAAAACGAGCGCGAAAGCGAATTTAGTAAGATAACTAATTATTAACTATTGTCTTCAATTAGATCTTTCAACTTTTCAAAGGCAAATAATCATAAACTATTTACCATTAAGATATACTATTCAAAGAGGGAATGCAAAGGAGATTTGGAGGGTTTTGGAATCTTATAAAATGATATAAACAATACAACCATTATGCTTCCTTCCAAAATGTTATTGTTGTATGATTGCTAACAAATTAGGTAACTTTTTTTTATAAGAATATGAAGGTGTTTTTTTAATAACGTCATATAAAATTGAAAATTAAATTCATGGATGAGCAAGCGTAAAAGCATATGGTACCAATATGCAAAGAAATGCAAACGTCGTTGAAATTTTTGGGAACGTCACTGTATGTCGGATTAAAAGCGTCGAATCATAATGTCCTGACAATTGTACGTTCATTGGACGCCATTTTGGGCCAAAGTGTTATCAAAACAATGACTTCATAACACATTTCACTTTATCATTTGGTTTTTTTCTCTCGCAATTTTCAAATGCGTTACCGCCTTCATTGGTGTTGTAAAATCAAGAACTTGAACCTTAGAAACTTTTTGAAAGTTTGGTTCAATGATGATTGACAAATTCGCCTTTTAAAGAGAGATTAGAAAAAAATAATTAGAAAAAAAAATTACTACTGTTTACCGTCGGAAATGTGGACATTTTGCCATCAATTTCAATCGAAATGTTGTAGATAATGTGGATGGTTTACTGGTCGTTGCTTTGTTTGTGTGTGCCCGGATGACACCTTAGTTTAAAATAACCTTACTTACCTTATTTACTAATCTATCCATATCAATAAACCATGTTTACCTAATGTCATGGGAAAGATGAATGAAATTTTCGCCGATAATGTTAATTTCTACCTCCCTCGATAATATAAAACCTGTAGAAGTCGAAATATGACAAGTATACTCTACAAATAATTCACGCTCCTTTCCCATAGTATCGGGGGCATATTGTTGAGGTCGGTAGTGATTTCTATATGTATCGACCATTTTACGGTACCATGTTTTACTCGTGGAGGTACCTGGAACATGCTCTGTAGACAATTCTGTTGTTGCTGATAATGTAGTTGCTGTATGCTCTTCTGTTGTTGTTGTAGATAATGTAGATGGTTTACTGGTCGTTGGTGTGTGTGTGTGTGCCCGGATGACATCACCTAAGTTTAAAATAACCTTACTTACTCATCTATCCATTTAAATAAACTCGATGACTTAGTGAACTTTCGGTTCTACCAAGTGTTCTATGTCAAACACATTGAAATCATAGTACTATAAGCCTGTAAATAACGTTTTAACTACGTTTTTGAACTTAATATAACTAATACGTTTATACACATGGGTGCATGTGGTATCTGAGTTTTGATTTACATTTGTATTGTTTGAAAAATCATCTCGAAAAAGTGAAATTAAAATGCTCTAACCCGAAACATGGTATATAAAAAATCCAAGACGAATGTGCACAGACCTGAGCATGTCCAGCCACTGTAACCTTCTGAGCTGTAAGTTAATAAGAAAAATAGTCATTGGTAATGTAAATTGTATTAGATCAGTCACTGGAAACATCATCCATGTTCAAAATAACATATAATAAAAAATATTCATGTCAAATTGAGAAATATATTGATGAATTCCAGAATAAATAATGGAAATCTAACGCATTTATGTATTTATCAGTACATAATGAAGTGTAACAAATTTGAACTTCTGGTGGAAAGAAAAGGGTTTTACAATAAACTCAAGCAAACAAATATCAAAGTAAAATATAACTGACCAACAGGTTTTCCTGAGAAAGATTGTGACAACATTTACGCCGAAGTCACCGTAACACTGCTTTTCAATTTCTTCTGTAAATACAAGGTATCTCCATTAGAATATGAAGGATTTTAAAGGTTTAATTTTCTAAGACCAAGTTCCAGTCAAGTCTAAACAGTAGATCAAAACAATAATGTCATCATAATGTCAGAACTAAAGATACAAATCAGAGGTAAATTATCTCTTATGATACACGATTCTTTAAAACAATGAAGTACTTCAATTTGACGTTGATATAAACTAGTTTTACACTTTCACAAATCAAAGTCAGCAGGGATATTTTGCATTCATCTTTGTACTGTTTTCCGGCCACTAAACCAAGAAAATGTGTTACATTAGAACTAATAACTGTCCACTTCCCAAACCGCACTGTCAAATCGACAGTCAAAACACTGGATGACGTCACCTGTCGACTGCTTCACACCAAAAGGAAAACGGTAATTGACCATGTTCATCTACGGAAAGTAGGCAAGTTAGGTCACGTGATTATGAAAATTAAGTATTTATGAACATACGTATGAAGATACCAATACAGAAATTTAGATTTCGACTCTGTGAATGCAACGTTTAATCTTCACATACATTTAGCTTCTGTTCGAAAAGTGAAACTTATTTTATCTTTAGGTTATGATTGCATGTTTTCGATGGAAAATACCTTCTTTTGCGATAAATAAACAGACAACGAAATGACATGCCTCGAAAAATAAGGCTCGAGATAATTTCAGGATTCTTGCATAACGACTTTCATAGGCTGAAATTCCATGCTTTATTTGTCAGCAAAAAGAGACTTTTGTCTTAATTGTAATCAGGGTGTTGCAGGAGCTCTATCGATAAAAATGCGCTGTTTTGGGAGGATGATATGAACATAATTGTTTCAAATTTACGATATAAGGGCGAAATTTCAGCATATTGAGTGAAGGCTTACCTTTACAATCAAATGGTTTGCTGTCAATCGGAATAAAAGAACACGTGTAAGTATAAAACAGTTTCATTAATGTAAGATCGTATCGCCTATCGTACTATGATATGAATATCGCCCCTAAGCATATGAAAAGAATAATTATTTTCATCATCTTGTCAAATATCGCAGCTTTTTAATGAATTAGGCTTGAAAAATTAAATCATAGCATCAGCTGTAAACAAATTTGCTGATTATTTCAGTTTTAATTCAGTAATTATACATCTGCTTAGTTAGATTCTGCGAATAAACAAGACAACCCTTTATCTAATGATTTACTGTACTTACCAACAAGAATGAAATATCTTCGTTTCGATCTTTCTTGAGTACCGATTGTCTTGATGAACTCCTATTTCACAGCTCATTCCGTTATTTGTATTGTCTTGAAAAAAATTATACAAGGATAAATAATGTGAATAATATTGAATGACCTTGGCTTGAAGGTGACGAAAGATGAAATATAGCTAGATATTGCTCACGATTTAACCGTGATATGTTGATGATTTGAATGATTTTTGATAGTTAGTTTGAATAACGGCAGAATTTATCAATAGAATTCATAATCGAGTCATAATAGAGGAGATAAAAGAAGATCTTATAATGCATTATGTAATTTGTCAATAGTATGTTATCAAATAAAATAAATGTAATAGTTTTAAATACTTTGTGTTAGTCCACACCATGTACTGATCTTCTGAGGGGCATCATTGCAACTGTCTGTCGTACAGAATCGTGGACACTTTCCACCGAATATACTAAAACAAACCATATGACAATGGACTAACATGCAGACAATTAAAGAAATAAAGACACTCAATAAAAAGCTGATGTTAAATGTAAAGGAGCAGAAATCGAAAGGTTAAATTTTTAAGTTCTTGAATAGTTTCAAACAACATGATCATTTATTGGACGTCAAACTAGAAGTAAAGTCAGTCTTGTACGCAGGTGCTGACATCCACCAAGTAAGTATCTTCCCTTTACAGCGAATACAAACTGTGTACACATTAAATTGTTACAAGTTGCTACCTTTTAAGTACACTGCAGCAATTGGTCTCCCTATCCGATGTCTGTCTTGTCTCACATCCATTCCAATATGGCCTGTGGAATAGAGTAACATGGCTAAAGTTAATCCTTTATGGAGAAAACATAGTCGTGTCACCTTTTCATAGGGTATGTTCAGACATATGTACATATTCGCCAAAACATGGATAAAAGAGCCACACGTACAGCCGAAATGCCATTGATACAGATACACTCATGTGCCAGAATTGTTTAAATTTTGGATAGGTAAAGAGATGAGTAATGACACAAAACAGGTCATTATCAGTATGATCAACGGTGGATATAAATCAGCCGATGTTTCAAGAGTTTTAGGCATTCATTCTTCTACAATTTGTAAATTTGTGAGGAGATATCGAGAACGAAATAATATCGAAAACAGACGTCATTCTGGAAGACCTGCAAAAATCACAGCACGAGGCAGTAATCAACTTTCGAGGATTGTTAAAGTTAATCGCCGGAAATCTTTGGAGGACATAACTCATATTTTTAATCAGTCTGTGCCACTTGCTGTTTCCAGGAGAACTGTTCAGAGACATTTGCATTCACTGGGATATGTTCGACGGACAGTTTGTGAGAAACTCGGAGTACGGGAGGTCAATAGGAAAAATAGTGTGGCATTCATTGGACTGTTGATAGAGACTGGAATAAGGTAATCTTTACTGATGAAATGACTACAGTTATTAAACCTGATGGAAAAGTGAAAGTGTGGCGAAGCGCTCAGAAAGATGGAAGGGTGAGTGTCTCGGATATTTTACCCAGGGGATAGGACGATCAATGAAGTTGATGATGTGGGGTTGTATTACTTATCATGGTGTGGGGTGTTTGGTGTTCATTGAAGAAAATATGAACAGTGCCAAGTATATTGACACACTTGACAACCATCTCTGGCCTGTTGTTATGAAGCATTTCCTTGATAAACCGTGGTTATACCAAGACGATAATGCACCGATGCATCGGTCCCGTGAGACGGAAGCATGGAAACACAGAAATGATATACCTCAGCTTTCATGGCCAGTCCAGATTTAAACCCAATCGAAAATGCTTGGCATCTTTTGAAAAACAATGTCCAAAAAACATATTCTATGATCAAGGGTATTGGCGACTTGAGAGATTGTTTACAGTCAACTTGGGATAACCTTCCCCTTTTTTATATTCAGAGACTTTATGGGTCGTTACCAAAGCGATTACGACAAGTAATTATCTCGAATGGACACATAATTTTTTGTAAAACAACACGATTCCAGGAAGGTAAGAAAATTTGCACTGTATTATCGATAACCAGACAAAACCGAAATATCCGCCATCTTGACAATTGAAACAATTCTGGCACACGAGTGTATGTACAAACACATGCAAATATACACCAAAATAATTGAAAGGAAGATATGCATATTGGACCCCGATATTGACAAAAACAGGCATGTAAACAACTTTCGAAATAAGTTTTTGTCCTGACAGGCAAGCAGGGCTTGATGTTCGAACCAGAATTCGAAATGAACCAACCTTCCTAAAATATTTTGGAACATAGTTGATCTACAATCATACCTCTTCTTCAACATTCCCTATCTTAAATTAACTAGCAAATTCCTGGCGGGCAGACAGGTACTTCTTACACTGCATGTAAACACATTTTTATGAACACATATGCTGAAAGGCATTGCCAATTAATCGAACTTGTACTGCGATTGGCCAATACAAACCGAGATGCATGCAGACAGACAGCACATGCACGTGCAAAACGTCTCACGGACCTTCATACTACATAAGTCCGCCAAAGATAAGCTGTAACAACCGTTCACATATGCTTATATTCCGATGCATATGGAATATTTATTACAATAAAGAAGAAAGCATTGGATGCGAGATGAAATATCAATAAGGAGTCTTCAAATGTTAAAATATAATTAATTATCATATATTCATCTTACCAGAATTTACAATCTTTTGAGGTATGCACTGCAAGGGAAATAAACTATCATATTTTCACCGTTTCCAAAATATCATATATATATATATATATATATATATATATATATATATATAGATCATGTTTGTTGTTTGTTATACTTTAGCACAATGATGTTAAATGTATTTATGTATACTGTAAGGGCTTCACACGATCTCCTAAGCTTGCAGACCACTCAATTTTATAGGAAACGTTTTTAGGAAAAACCTATCATAAAAAACAGTAGCCCTACTTCATGGCTGCGTTGAAAAGGGAGCTTTAACACAGTCTAGTTTTTCATTCAGCAAGTCTAGACACAAGTGCAATTTCAAGGAATGAGAAGCGTTTGATTATTTATAAAAAAAAATTCATCAACATTATTTCATTCTTATACAACTGTTTTTACTTGACATATATATTTTAGTCAACACAAATCCAAATAAATGCAAAAAAATATATCATAAATAACAAAAACAATAAATGTTTAGCTGTATTTTCCCGGATATGAACGTAAATCAAATTATAGGAAAGTTACCTTGGAAAACAAGGACATGACAAAGAATCAGGATGTTTAAAGTCTGAAAGAGAACAAAACCAATGAAATAAGTGATATATGTACAGAGTTCTTGTTATGTCATCTTCCTGCGCTCATTGTGAGAAATCGCTGACAAGGCGCTCATTTAGACGTCGTACAGTCACCAAGTGATTGCGACACTTATACTGTGACATCATACATCATCATTACGGATTCATTGTGGTTTGAAGGCTTAAGAGCTACGTCAGGGGGATCATCAATTTTCCAAACATGTTCAACTAATCTGAACAGGTTAAAGGGTAGAGTCCAGACGAAACCTTAATCGTTTAAAACTACGTGTCTCAATCTCTCTCGCTCACTGCCTTTCCCCCGTCCTTTTCTGTTCCATCCCCTTCCTTTGGTGATCTGTCTACCCTCGTATGGATGGCAACATCCAAGTGTTAGGTGAAATATTTCTTATATCACGTTACGCCCTTCTCTCTAATTCACTCACTACTCTATCCAGGTGAATTCACTAAATTCGCTATTCAGTGCCCGAAAGCTATTGAGCTTTAACTGGAAAATACGTAAATGAACTTTTATATTTGCCAACAGTTACAGTTCACCGGCCATTAGGGTACCCCATGCACCCCCCTCATGGCAGAACGAAACTAACTTTTCAAAAAATCCTTGACATGTCTAATATGCAAATCTGAGTGGTAACAGTGTAAAAAGTGGGATGCAATGTGTCAGTTTTACATATTTCCATGGGTACCCCTCTCAGCCACTTATTCTCTGAAGCGTCAAACCAAAAGATGGATGTCCCCATATCTTTGCTTCTAATTACCATAGAACCATAATCTTGGTAGTTAAATGTATGTTTAGAAGATCACTGAATCCATTGACAGATGTTTCAGATAGCAACCATGGGTCATTTGTAATAGTCAATACAAGAAAAAGCCTAATTAATACTAGAATTGGCCTTAGTACAAGATACACATATATTGCGAAATTGAAATTCAGATTTTACTGTCACTATAAAGAAGTTCTTGAAATGTAAATAAAATATTGTAGTTGTATATCAATGTATTATTCGATATAAGTATGCATGTACTAAAAAGGTTGTTATCCAGACAATCTTTTTGGTGTTTTTTTTGGGTTCAAACTAGACTGTATAAACATAACTTGTTGTATTTCACATATGATCTGGATTTAGTGCGACACATAGAGGTCATTTGACACTTCGATTTCTCATCCAAATCGACGGATATCTCATCGAGTGAAGTAGAACTTTGTATGTGGGGGTTGGGGGCCGTGAGATATACATGGTATTCGATGAAATATTGGGTGGGGGGTTGTGAGATATATATATGGTATTCGTTGAGATACACTCGCTGTAATACGGATTTTAAGCGATGTACGTGTTTCTTCACATGTGTTGAAACAAAAAACAAACTTACCTTCATTTTTCCTAAGCATTGTCGTTAGTTTCTCTTTTATCTTAAACATAAAATCATAATCGTATTCGGTTAGTTATTTTCACATTAGATTCATAAAACATTTTGGGCATGCATTATGATATAACTCATCAGTCGCCCAATAGCGAATAGTAGATGTATAAACCAATAAATGTTGTTAAACAATATCATAATCAATTTGGCATAAACATAATCAGTTCTGTTAGATTGTTATTCTTTGCGGAAAAAGATTATCCTTGCAAGTTGAATGTTTGCTAAGAGTATCGAAATACTTCTTGAAAATTTGTTATACATTTAGTTATACAGTCAGCAACATTAACAACGTCAAGTAAGCTGTTCTTATACTGATGACGTGAGTAAAATAGTCACAATGATTAAATGTATTTCTGAATAATGAAAACATACCACATTACTTCTATACCCCATAGTATTCATGTAACAACAAGGCAAGATTCAAGAAGAACAACGTTAAATTTTCCGCGAAGAAGGAAAATGAAAGTCGAGGACAGACCATCAATTGCGTTTGTGAAAGTGACTAATCAAATGAAGTTTCCGTTTTGAGGCATTTGTCAATTTCCCCAGGAAATGAACGACCATTCATGTCCTTATATGAAAATTGAAATTTCTAAATTTATAATTTTGAAAGAAAATTTAATTAAAGTTTTTCAGGCATAGAAAGTGAGATGACAACACCGGGTGTCACTGTCATGTGTTCTGCTAATTGAGGAATCAAATAGTAGACGACCCTGATTTATACGTCTATAGAATAATTATTTAACTATTATCAGTTATTTATCTAGATGTTTTTTGGTTTAAGCTTGTGAATGAAATAAGGGTCTTTAACTGATAAGTAATTTGGTTTAAGAGGTTATTTGGTCAAATACTATTTGGAGTTCAATAGAACACAAGGCAAACTGTTGATACCGCGAAGAGACATTGCAAAAACTCACAAAGATAGCTGATGATCAATAGGCCTCCCGATTGCGTTATAGATGTTATATTTAGATGTACAACACCGATGATTTATGGTCGGTGGGTATAAATGGGTATTGGTCGTGCGATTGGTAATTGATAAACAACATACAGAGAACTTACCCGTGTTTTTTTTACCGATACCAAATATATCAACAAGCGTTTTTAACAGATGCAAATTCTACATATAATACAATTTTACTTTCACGAGTTTTGATATTTTTGATATCAGAATACCAATCAGTCAAGGAACCTATACACAATTATTCAGAGCATGGTCCCCACGGCCATCATAGGCCACAGGTCACCAAATCTACAATCTAGAATACTGATATTGTTACGTTATATATGATTTACAATTCCGGACCCCCTGAAACCCCCCTTGGAACCGCCACTGATCTGTACAAACAGGAGAGCATCGTTGTGTCAAAAAGCACATATTTATGGTTTATAAATGCCAGGCCACAAAGAGCCCGTCTACCATCCAGTCCGTGCAACAATATGCAGTGAAATTTACGCCACTGCAGAACTAGTAAATTTGTTAATGTTTTTGGTATGAAATGATGTCATTCATTCAAATGTGCGCTATCATTTGATAAGGTTCCTCCATGACACGAAAATTTCAAAATGCGCACTTACCTGAGTTAGAATGCTGGGTCAGACAAAAATATGGAGTGTAATGGATTATATTCAATTTGTATAAATGTTTTTGCAGTAAGCTATAAGTTTGCATCTGGCAATACCAACTTCCTGTTCATACCGTTTCAATAAACGGAAAAAAGATCTTGTCAAAAAGCGAAATATTAACTGTGTCCGGAAATATGATATTATGTGATCTTATTGTTGCAATCCTGAACACTAATCACATGGTTTCTCCTCTTGCTTATTATTTAAGAAGCTGGTATTAACAGTTTCATTGTATGTTAGATTTCTTTAATGATATCGATATGACATTTCGGTGCAAAAACCGGCATAGTAAATACCCGTCTTCAACCAAACACTGACATTTATTCAAGTATCGGCACTGAATTATCATATGTATTGCAATAAAGAAGTTGACTCCACAGAACCTTTTGTCTTTTAACTTCACTTCTCTCGAAAATGCTTAGTGACGACATTGGCCAAAAAGGATTCAGACAACTTCCTCGAGACCCAAAGCGCCGATACCATATACATATACAAATGCTCATATATTAGAAGTTCAACTGAGGTTTTACTTATATGGCATCTAATGGTCACACTTCAGCCTTTAATGCTTTTCTCTGAGGTCGACAACAAATGCGTGGCTCGTGAACGATGGCTATTCTGCCAATAATGACTCATTGTTTTGCGTAATGAGGAAATAAGGATAAGCCGTCTCTTACGTCATGCAAAAGGAATCACGATTCAGTAACCACATTGAGTAATCTGTGGTGCCATTGAATTGTTACATGCAAATAAAGAGTTTGCATCTCGTGATTTTCGTCACAAAGGGCAAGGGGCACTTGGCCAAAGGTTCATTACTAATGCAATATTGCAGGGTCAGTAATAAGAAACTAAACAAGAGGTAATGAATTCCGGTTTATTATTTCACAAAGGATCCAAAACAATCATCATCGATACTAAACAAAATAGCGATTCTGAAACATGACTTTCTTCCATTAATTTTTATGGCTTTTCACTATAACGAAGTGATCACATACTCCAGAAAGGTACAGAGAAATAAAGGTATATTGACCGCACCAATCCAACTTTAAAAATGTCCCAGTCTGGTCCAAAGTTCTTCGCACTGGCAACAGCTAGACAGTTCTCTACACGAAAGCAGGCGGCGAGCGCCAAGTAAGTTATCATGTTAGCGTGGATTTTGACGCATATAAACACTTAGTGCGGACGTCATTGAGAGCCACATAACAGCTTCTTAAGCTTATGATCGGATGAAACTCAAGTTGTGTTTCTTTGTGGAGCTAAACTAGCCCTAGCTCCTCAAATATAGGGGTTACAGTAACATACAAGCATCTCTTCGTTTTGGCTGATGGTGTTTCCCATTCGACTACTTACTAATTTACCTACCTTTTGCAAATAAACTCTTTAACTTAAGGTTGTTAATTACATTGATATTGTAGGAGCCGTCAATTTATCATACACATAAATGTTGTTATTATTATACACATGCATATTCTAGCAGCCGTCAGGTGACGTCAATTTATTATACACATGCATATTGTAGCAGCCGTCAATTTATTACACACATACTTGTTGTAGCAGCAGTCAGGTTACCTCAATTTATTATACACATGCATATTGTAGCAGACTACCATTAAGTTTGTTGAAGCACAAATAGACATTTTTTAGAACTAAGATAACACATTAAGTTCAGATACTCTAGTAGCTTTGGAACATGTAGAAGGGAAATTCTGGCCCCTGCTGATTTCGTATTGTTAAAATGCAATACTGGTTTTATTAGGATCAAATTTGAGTGCTTCAGTGTTTGAAAGAATAGTTTTTTCTATAAGAGGACTGGTGCCTTATAATTCTATTTTCCTGTGGTGTTAATTTCATAGAGTATGTCTTCAAATGATTTAAAAACCTCGGACATAGTAAGACATTGTCAGAATTTTTTTTGCGCACTTAGAATTCAACCTTGCAGTAGTCGTAATGGGAGTGAAGCGGGCTAATATAACCAACGTCAGGTGGTGGCATTTCATCACTCTGGATCTGGTCCAACACATCACGCCCCGGAGTCTGCAGGTACGATACAACATGCCGGAGAGTCTGCACGTCCGAGACAAGAGGGCGGGAAGTCTGTAGATCCAAGACAACAGGTCGGGGAGTCTGCAGGTCTAAGACAACAGGCCGGGGAGTCTGCACGTCCGAGACAAGAGGTCTGGAAGTCTGTAGATGAATTAAACAAGGCTTTAAGGCAATATAGCACATTTTCTGAAGGAGGAAACGTTATCCGACGAAAAGGAAGACAAAGATATAAGATAAAAATAAAAGTTTCCAATTCCAAAGAATATTGACAGGAATAATGACAGAAAACAAATAGATTCAGCTTATTTGCTACTTTTAACTATTTCCACCATTTGAACAAATATCAATAGATTAATACTCACACTTGGCATCGATTCACGTTCATCCTTGTGCATTTGCCTAAACGGAGTAAATGCCACTTAGAAAATATAAAAAATCATTGTTTGTGTGGCATCATAATGCAAATAAAAAAGTTTTATTATAATTCACCCACAATGTTATCAATTGGATGACTTATCAGGCAAATGATCCTGCTACGACGGCTTTATTGTTGTGTTGATGTTATGCTTAAATATAAGCCAATCTTTCCTCTTCATCAACATTGTTGATTAAAACGGTAAGAGCTTAGATAAAATTACTAAATTGGATCGGGCCGTAGACACTTCACTTGCATATCGACATCGCTTGAAACAATGCTGAAAGGTCGTCTACATAGAATTAAGAATTTGTTTTATCCATACACACTGCAAAAATGGCGTTTGGGTTTTAAACATGTTGCGTACGTGTTTTACCCAAAACATGTTGCGAAATGTGTTTAAATGGTAAACACATAAATTATCATGTGTTGTATATCGAAACATGTTTCAAATATAAACACATTGCACTTTACTTCAAAAGTGGCGTTGTGATTTTAAACATGTTGCGTACATGTTCCACACATAACATGTTGCGAAATGTATTTAATTGCTAAACACACCAAAACATGTTTCAAATATAAACACATTGTACTACCCACAACTTATTCTCATATGAGTTAAGTATAAGAAAGCATGTAGTCGTGATAAAATGTTTGCTTTGATATATAGTATATCCTTTTTCTGAATGTCACAAAAACACAATGTGATTATATCAGTAGGAGTTACATTTATATCAAAGTTGACGACGACGATGATGATCATATTATTATTATTGTTTTTGTTGTCATTATTTCATCATTATTATTACCACCCGAAGAATCTACAGAATAAATTACCCTCTTGTTAAGGATATAAAGAACTCCACTTCTATAAGTGTTATTGCGGATTATCACATAGATTCTGAACAGTATAAAGTGATAAAGTACATAAATCTTCACTATTTCATGATAGATAACAGTTGTTTTATTCGTTTGATAGATCTTGTTGACATTTGAAAAAACAGATGGCAATTTTATTATTATATTTGGTGTCACCCGTTTTCATGGTATTTCTATAAAGTTAATTTAAGACGATACAACACATGCCACAACTTCAAACTGCTTGTGTTGTTTTTTAAAAAATCACAGACCGATAGTGTACATTAGCAATTAAATTGATATTGATATGTGTTTAAAATATTTACGTTGACATTGCATTATTTCATTTTCGCAAATAGGGTTAGTCTTTATTTATTTCTGGTAAAGTTTAAAAATCATTAGGCCGCTTAGAGTTTATTTATACTATCAGAAGAGCTCTTTGTCGCCAAACATCTTGAATTTCATGTACTTTAAGATTTAAAATGAGCAACCAAAGCAAACTATTCAAATAACTTATTTTCCTTGCACCGGAAAGTCTTACAAAATAGCGAAAAATGAATAAGACTTAACCATTCTATATGTTCATATATTCATCAATTGAACTGGTATCATACTCAAAAGTCAGGTAATCACGATAAGAATAACAGGGGTTAACTGGAAAACATTTTCGTAAAAATATGTATATATGTTTTATATTAACAATAAATGTCAACCAAAACAAGCACGAAATCTCAATGATTTCCAGAACAACTTGTCAATAAAATAAGCGTTAACCGACTGGG
This sequence comes from Phorcus lineatus, assembly GCA_921293015.1. Classification (NCBI taxonomy): domain Eukaryota; kingdom Metazoa; phylum Mollusca; class Gastropoda; order Trochida; family Trochidae; genus Phorcus; species Phorcus lineatus. The sequence continues at coordinate 55,106,730 of OV121086.1, read as the reverse complement.
AGCGGAAAGGAGTTAGAGACAACAGACATCGTTGTAAATATCACGAGAACAGGTGACCCATGAAAACAGGTTTCTTCGGTGTACTTTTAAACAATAAAAGTTTACTACTACTAGTTGAAATTTAACCAAAATTGTTTTCAAGTTTCCCCCCAAAAATTTATTTGATTAAGTATGTAAAAACTAGAAAAAGTTTGTGTGTATAATTGTGTAAATTGTGTAAATTTTCAGCTTCTCTTTGTTTCGAACCTATATTCTCCTAAAGCACGTGGCTTTAGAACAAAGGAATTCAGCGTTCAGTAAGAGTTACTTCCCCCTTAATTATATTATGATTGCGCGAAGCTGTTCCTTTGTTCGATACGTTTCTGTTATATACACTGAAAACGGACAATACCACCAAACATGAGTGTTCAAAGTTTGAATGAAGATTCAACGGTCAGAGGTGTGCTTGAATTCCTTCGAGAACTGAACTATTCAGACAAAGAAATCAACATTTTGCAAGGTAAGATTTGGCTCAATACACGTGACGTCACAAAATTACGATGCTATTACGAACTCAGATAATAATGAAACTAAAGGTTAAATATTAGTGTTTTGTCGACCTGACATACCATGAAGCAAATACATGTAACAAAACTTGTTCAAAACTACCATTCGAATATTACAGGCTTCTCTTACAAAAATGATGATATTGATAATTGTTGTATGGGTTAGATAAATCTTGTAAACAGTGTTATTGCATCACTTGATCGAATGATTAATTATAAGTTGTGTACTTTAAGCTATGAAAATTTCAATTAAATTTGTTAAATGTTTTACGCTGATCCGTCAAAAACTTATTTCATGAAACTTATCTATGATACGGTAAAGGGATAGCAGCACGTTTTTTTAAATAATTGTTCCTTCAATTTTTCCAAGGAAACATTATTTTAGTCTATACCGAATGTATTGTCTCCGGACGGTCAAAACTTCTCGTTACACAACCCAAACATATGTAGTCCTAGAAAAAAATTCAAGTATCTTGAAATAATTAATCAGTTGCGGCCAATTGTGTGAAATGAATGGAAATGGATTATCATAACTTTAAAAATGATTCTTGGGATCAGAAAAAACATTGTCTTGCAATTTGAAACATTTTATTTCGTTTTATTGAGATCACATCTTAAACAAAGTGGTTCATTCCATTTAGCATGTATAGTCAGTCATTGGAAATAATGCTGAGTAATTTATGAAGAAAGCACGAAATGATATGAACTCATGGAACCTTTTGTTAACTTTGTTTTTTAGAATGAAGTTCTTGATGAACCATGCGACACCACCGAGTCTTATTTAGAAATGACCATGCTGACTGAGGAAAAAACTAGCCCTGACAGTCCCAAGAAACAGCAAAAAGGCCTTACCAAACATGATCTCAAAAGTTTATGTAAGTTATCGCTTGATGTTATATTAACAAAAATATAATTATTTAAGGTTGCGTTTGCTGATTCCATTTTTATGGGGTCATAACCAAAGCATTGGCAACAACTTTATATACTGATTGAATCATATGCAGCTTTGGAATATTATATAAACTTCCATTTTTTTGTAGCAAAGTTATTACCAAACTAGCTACCAAAAAACCTAAGATTATTAAATGTTTGATCAACTGCTGCTGTCATAATTACATTTGATAGCAGAAGACACTTTGATGAGATTCCTTATTTGAAGTTCTTCACTTTTCAATTCAGTAGAACAGTTAGTTTAGCATTTCTCACTTTTCTTTTTAGTTGAAGAATGATGACCTGACCAGCAGCCACAAGGAAGCACCCTGACTACTGGTTATCACCAACAAGTCCCTCACCAATTTTGACCATCATGTAATCACGCACAACTTGAAGAGCCACAGTGCCACTAGCTCTAAAGATTTTTGCTGTCGCTTCCCATCTGTAATTTGTTTAATTTTGAGAAGTCTTGATCAGGTCCAATTTGGCCGTAAAACAAATAAATATTGTCAACCTATCAATGTCTTATCTTTTCATTTATCCTTTGTTTTTTAAAGCATATTTTCGCATTTGCAAGTTAATGAATATTATATTGCATAATTTTTTAAACCAACTTTAGAATACTGTTGATACAAAATCACATTTTATATTATTCCTAGAATTATCGGTTATCAGTTATTGACTTCATGAGATCATGTATTGAAGGTGTTAAAAGAAGTTATATCATCAAAATGTATAAATATTCTTTCTATCATATGGTGAGGTGCTAGAATGTTGTTAATAAACTAAAGCAAAACTGATATCCATTTCAATGCCGTTTGTGATTGTTGTATGTTTTCTAAAGGTTACATGTTTTTTGTTTCAAGTCTTGCATATCTTAGAAAATATTTAGTTTAATAGTTTACAACATGGTTAATACCAAAACACTTGTCACAACATGTTTAAAATTAAAACACTTTTCACAACATGTTTAATACCAGAACACTTTTCACAATATGTTTAATACCAAAACACTTTTCACAACATGTTTAAAATCAAAACACTTACACAACATGTTTAAGATCAAAACACTTTCTACAACATGTTCTAACCCAAAACTTGTTTTGATATTAAACACTTTACGGAATGTGTTTTGGATTTAAACATGTTTTGAAAACCCATGTGTTTAAAAAACAGGACAAGATATGTGTTTGGGTTTGTGTTTAATATCCAAACACCATTTTTGCAGTGCAATTGTCGTTATTCTTTTTGTACCAAACAGAAAAGCATGCAAAACAATATTTTATGAAATATCTAAGAATATGTTTGAAGGTTAGTTTTTCTTTGCGTTTATATTATTGTAATTTTGAAAAATAGAAATCATTGATGTACCAACCTGCGTCGTCTACAGCTAGACCAGATTAGGACGACGAGAACCCCGCCCAGTATTCCACCTACAACTCCTCCCGCTGATGCCACTGAGGTCACAATATTCAGGTCCTCAGATTTTGTATCTGTCGATATCAAATTGTATTTAGATAATGCCATTAATATATTTGTGACTTGGTCGAGTATATATATAAACAAAACCAAGTTAAACCTAGAACATTAACTCAGCGAAAAAAGCTTTTGTTTTGAGTCAAAATTTTCTTTCGGCTACAGTGACCATAAACCGTTTATTAAATAGCTGACACTGAGATTCTTTAAGTTAGAACAATCCATAAAGGGTGACATAGGAATATACCATTACTGCCTGAGTCGACTTACATATAACTTAATGAGAGACTTTTATATTCCTTTTTCACTCTTGACGGGATTATTACAGCAAATTTATCTAACTAAATGTCTAAATTCAACTCATAAAATACACAACCCAAAATATATCAAAACCTTTTCGTGAGTACAAAGAAACTGGGTCACCCCTCACACAGGTTTTGCAATGGTCAGAGGTCATGTCAAAAGTCACAAATGGTCACAAATTGAAAGTGCATTTTAGGGAACATATCGCGTAAGGGCCGACTGGCTAGCAAAAGGAATTACGTTGATTGAACATAATCTCCGCTACACCAATAGACGAGTGATTGGTCGCAGAAAGTTATCGATGATAGATCCAACAGAACATATCTATAACATCATTAACGTCAATTAAGTTATTTTCTTATATTGCAATAACTTCGACTATATTTGAATAAGGTACAAATCCTATTGACTTGTTTTATTGTGTCCTAACATTCCATAAGTCGCCTGAGTTAAATTAATATACTTGAGAATTTACTAGTATACTTATATTTGATATCTCAGATACTTGGTTGATATTCTATATTTTTCTACATGGCCATTCATGATTCTTATATTTCACATCAGGAAGTACCTGGGATTCGATCATGCTCTGAAGATAACTCTGTTGCTGATACCAAAGTTGATACAGTCTCCTCTGGTCGTCTTGTTGTGGATAGTTTACTAGGTGTTGTTGTTGTTGTTAGCCTTCCTCTCCAAATGAATTTACCTATATATATATGAACAACATTTGGTTAATCATTTATCCGTTCAAACTAGCTCCACGTCTGATAGACTCCGTACTACCACGGGTTGCATGTCACACATATTTGCCACATAAATACATAAAACTTCTACAGAGGATACTAAACGACCTTCCATCTGATACTATTTTTATTAAACGAGTTAATAAGTAAGTATAAAACGAGCGAAAGCGAATTTAATAAGATAACTATTGCCTTCAACTAGATCTTTCAACTTTTCAAAGGCAAATAATCATAAACTATTTACCATTAAGATATACTATTCAAAGAGGGAATGCAAAGGAGATTTTGAGAATTTTGGAATCTTATAAAATGATATAAACAATACAACCATTATGCTTCCTTCCAAAATGTTATTGTTGTATGATTGCTAACAAATTCAGTATTATAAGAATATTAAAAGAATATGAAGGTGTTTTTTTAATAACGTCATATAAAATTGAAAATTAAAATTCACGGATGAGCAAGCGTAAAAGCTTATAGTGCTAATAAGCAAAGAAATGAAAACGTCTTGAAATTTTTGGGAACGTCACTGTATGTCGGATTAAAAGCGTCGAATCATAATGTCTTGAAAATTGACGTTCATTGGACGCCATATTGTGCCAAAGTGTTATCAAAACAATGACTTCACAACACATTTCACTTTATCATTTGTTTTTTCTCTCTCGCAATTTTCAAATGCGTTACCGCCTTCATTGGTGTTGTAAAATCAAGAACTTGAACCTTAGAAACTTTTTGAAAGTTTGGTTCAATGATGATTGACAAATTCGCCTTTTAAAGAGAGATTAGAAAAAATAATTAGAAAAAAAAATTAGTACTGTTTACCGTGGAAACAAAAGGGTTTTACAATAAACTAAAGCAAACAAATATCAAAGTAAAACATAACTAACCAACAGGTTTTCCTGAGAAAGATTGTAACAACATCTACGCCGAAGTCACCGTAACACTGCTTTTCAGTTTCTTCTGTAAATACAAGGTATCTCCATTAGAATATGAAGGATTTTTAAAGGTTTAATTTTCTAAGACCAAGTTCCAGTCAAGTCTAAACAGTAGATCAAAACAATAATGTCATCATAATGTCAGAACTAAATATACAAATCAGAAGTAAAGTATCTCTTATGATACACGATTCTTTAAAACAATGAAGTACTTCAATTTGACGTTGATATAAACTAGTTTTACACTTTCACAAAATCAAAGTCAGCAGGGATATTTTGCTTTGATCTTTGTACTGTTTTCCGACCACTAAACACAACAATTTTTCAACCAAGATAATGTGTTACATTAGAACTAATAACTGTCCACTTCCCAAACCGCACTGTCAAATCGACAGTCAAAACACTGGATGACGTTTCACACCAAAAGGAAAACGGTAATTGACCATGTTCATCTACGGAAAGTAGGTAAGTAAGGTCACGTGATTATAAAAATTAAGTATTTATGAACAATATCAAGATACGAATACAGAAATTAAGATTTCGACTCTGTGAATGCAACGTTTAATCTGCACATACATTTAGCTTCTCTTGGAAAAGTGAAACCTTTTTTATCTTTAGGTTATGATTGCATGATCTCGATGGAAAATACCTTGTATTGCGATATATAAACAGCCAACGAAATGATATGCATCGAAAAATAAGGCTCGAGATAATTTCAGGATTCTTACATAACGACTTTCATAGGCTGAAATTACATAAAAAAAGAGGCTTTTATCTTTATTGTAATCAGGGTGTTGCATGAGCTCTATCGATAAAAAATGCGCTGTTTTGGGAGGATGATATGAACATAATTATTTCAAATATACGATATAAGGGCGAAATTTCAGCTTATTGAGTGAAGGCTTACCTTTACAATCCAATGGTTCGCTGTCAATCGGAATAAAAGAAGACGTGTAAGAATAAAACAGTTTCATAAATGCAAGATCGTATCGCCTATCGTACTATGATATGAATATAATGAATTAGGCTTGAAAAATTAAATCATAAGTGAACGCTATTTGAACTTAAATTTGAAAGAAATAAACATCAGCTGTATACAAATTTGCTGATTATTTCATTTTTAATTCAGTAATTATACATTTGCTTAGTTAGATTCTGCGAATAAACAAGACAACCCTTTATCTAATGATTTACGGTACTTACCAACAAGAATGAAATATCTTCGTTTCGATCTTTCTTGAGTACCAATTGTCTTGATGAACTCCTATTTCACAGCTCATTCCATTATTTCTATTGTCTTGAAAAAAATTATACAAGGATAAATAATGTGAATAATATTGAATGACCTTGGCTGGAAGGTGACGAAAGATGAAATATAGCTAGATATTGCTCACGACTTAACCGTAATATGTTGATGATTTGAATGATTTTTGATAGTTAGTCTGAATAACGGCAGAATTTATCAATAGAATTCATAATCGATTCATAATAGAGGAGATAAAAGAAGATCTTATAATGCATTATGTAATTTGTCAAATGTATGTTATCAAATAAAATAAATGTAATAGTTCTAAATACTTTGTGTTAGTCCACACCATGTACTGATCTTCTGAGGGGCATCATTGCAACTGTCTGTCGTACAGAATCGGGGACACTTTCCACCGAATATACTGAAACAAACCATATGACAATGGACTTACACGCAGACAATTAAAGAAATAAAGACACTCAATAAAATTCTGATGTGTTATGTAAAGTAAAAGAACGGTGATCAAAAGGTTAGTTTTTTGTTCACGTTTGATAAGTTCTTGAATTGTTTCAAACAACACGATCGTCAAAACTAGAAGTAGCAATCAGTCTTCTTTGAATGTACCGACATCATCCAAATAATTAGGTTCCTTAAAGCGAATACGAACTGTGTACACATTGGATTGTTACAAGTTTTTACCTTTCCAGTAGACTGCAGCAACTAGTCTTTTTCAACGTCTGTTTTGTGTCACAATTGTTCCAATAGGGCCTGTGGAATAGAAAAAATGGTAATACTTTACAAAAACAATATAGTGATGTACTTTTAAACTAAACCACCCTATTATAGTATATGCTTTAATATATTAACATATTCCCAAACATGTACAGATAAAAGACCTACGCGTACTCGCCCAAAAGCATTGAAAGAGTCTGTTTCAGTATAGATGTACAAACACATGCAAATATACACCGAAATAATTGATACAGATATGGAGAAAGATGTGCATATTTTTGCCCCTAAACTACCGAAGACAGACATGTAAACAATGTTAGAAATAAGGTTTTCACCTTACAAGGAAGCAGAACTTGTTGTTCGAAAAAACACAGTCCTCCTTAAATTTGACAAGTTTTGCAACATGTTCAAACGTGGTTCATCTACAATCAAACGGGTAAGGCAGGCTTGCTGATCTCTTCTCCCACAAGCCCTAACTAAAATTAACCAGCACATGGCTGGCGGACAGGCATTTATTTCTTACAATGTACGTTAACATAATTCTATGCACACATACGCTGAAAGGCATTGCCCATTTATACAAACAAGGCCCATTAACGTCGAGATGCATGCGCACAGACAGATATAATCACATGCACATATTTCCCAATACATATGAAAATACATACTCTTTTAAACCAGAAAACATTGGATGCGTGATGAAATCTCAATTAGGAGTCCATAAATTTTGAAAAGCATGATTAATTTTAATATATTCATCTTACCAGAATTTACAATCTTTCGAGGTATGCCCTGCAAGGAAAAAAACTATAATATTTTCACCGTTTCCAATATATCCTTATTATATATTTTCTTTAGGGATCATGTTTGTTATTTGTTATTTACCTAATCATAATGATGTTAAATGCATTTATGTATACTGGAAGGGTTCTTGCTTGTAGACAAATTCAACTAATGTATTTTTAAGGAAATAACGTGTCATAAAAGTAGTAGCGCTGCTCCATGGCGGCGTTAAAAGGGGAGCCTTTAACAAAAGCGAGATGTTTTTATCCAGCAACTCTAGACCGAATACACAAGTGCAAAATCACGAAATGAGAAGCAGTTCATTACTTAAAGAAATTTTCATCGACGTTATCTTAATCTTAAACATATGTTATTAAGTCAAAACAAATCCAAATTATATCATAAATAATTTTAAAAAAGTAAGTTCTATTTTCCCGGGTATAAACGTAAAACACGTTAAGAGAAATTTACGCTACCTTGGAAAACAAGGAAATGGCAAAGCATCAGGACGCTTAAATTCTGAAAGAAAAAAAATAATGTAATAGGCAACACATGTACGAACGTTTTTTGTTATATCAACGTCCTGCGCTCATTGTGAGCAATCGCTGACAAGGCGCTCATTTAGAAGACACTTATACTTTGACATCATACGACACGTAAGAGCCACGTACGCGGGATCATCAATTTTCCAAACAAGTTCAACCAAGCCGAACAGGTTAAAGGGTTCAGTCGAAACATTACAGACAGATTCTTTATTACCTGCAGAAGCAATTGGTTTACGTTTAATTCTCGTAAACAGTTTAATTTAAGTGTTATTGTTAAAATGTATATGAGTTATAAAACAAATATTAAAAATTCCTGATTCCATTGTATTTTGAACTTTGAACTCCTGCAACATAATACATAAAAAGTTGAACAAATGAAATATGGAAAACTCAAATCTGATATATATATATATTCATATTCATCCCCGATGTTTGAGTATTATTGAGAAAATGATAGAAACGAGTTAAATCCAGAAAAAGTTTTTGTTTTATGTGCACCTTTCAGATGGTTTTAACCAAACCTGGCTATATGAACATAACTTTTTACCCATGTGATCTGATTTATTGCGATACATGGAGGATATTTGACGTTTATCATCCAATACGACGGATATGTCATCGAGTGAAGGAGAATTTTTTGGGTGGGGTTGGGGGTCGTGATATATAAATGGTATATGATGATTTATGGGGGGGGGGGGGGGGGGGGTAGGGGGGGTAGGGGGGGATGTCCTGAGATGTTTATGGTATTAGTTACACACTCGGTAAGCGATGTACGCAGTTTCTTTACATTTGAGAAAAAAACAACAACTTTACCTTCATTTTTCCTTAGCATTGTCATTGGTTTCTCTTTTATAGTAGACGACTCTGATTTATACGTCTATAGAATAATTATTTAACTATTATCAGTTATTAATCTAGATGTTTTTTGGTTTAAGCTTGTGAATGAAATAAGGGTCTATAACTGATAAGTAATTTGGTTTAAGAGGTTATTTGGTCAAATACTATTTGGAGTTCAATAGATCACAAGGCAAACTGTTGATACCGCGAAGAGACATTGCAAAAACTCACAAAGATAGCTGATGATCAATAGGCCTCCCGATTGCGTTATAGATGTTATATTTAGATGTACAACACCGATGATTTATGGTCGGTGGGTATAGATGGGTATTGGTCGTGCGAGTGGTAATTAATAAACAACATACAGAGAACTTACCCGTGTTTTTTTACCGATACCAAATATATCAACAAGCGTTTTTAACAGATGCAAATTCTACATCTAATACAATTTTACTTTCACGAGTTTTGATATTTTTGATATCAGAATACCAATTAGTCAAGGAACCTATACACAGTTATTCAGAGCATGGCCCCCAAGGCCATCATAAAAGGCCACAGGTCACCAAATCTACAATCTAGAATACTGCTATTGTTACGTTATATATGATTTACAATTCCGGACCCCCTGAACCCCCCCCCCCCCTTGGAACCGCCACTATTCCGTACAAACAGGAGAGCATCCTTGTGTCAAAAAGCACATATTTATGGTTTATAAATGCCAGGCCACAAAGAGCCCGTCTACCATCCAGTCCGTGCAACAATATGCAGTGAAATTTACGCCACTGCAGAACTAGTAAATTTGTTAATGTTTTTGTATGAAATGATGTCATTCATTCAAATGTGCGCTATCATGAAATAAGTCAAAATATTTGTGCTAATTTGTTAAGGTTCCTGCATGCCACGAAAATTTCAAAATGCGCACTTACCTGAGTTAGAATGCTGGGTCAGACAAAAATATGGAGTGTAATGGATTATATTCAATTTGTATAAATGTTTTTGCAGTAAGCTATGAGTTTGCATCTGAAAATACCAACTTCCTGTTCATACCGTTTCAATAAACGGATAAAAAGATCTTGTAAGAAAGCGAAATATTAACTGTGTCCGGAAATATGATATTATGTGATCTTATTGTTGCAATCCTGAACACTAATCACATGGTTTCTCCTCTTGCTTATTATTTAAGAAGCTGGTATTAACAGTTTGTCACGCAGTTCGAGCGTGCGACCTATTTTCTCGCCTCTCCTCTAATGTACTTTCATAAAATATCATAAATTATTGTATATATCGAAAGTACATATTATGTACTTTATATTCATGTATCTATTTTTATCATTCATGTCTTTATTCGCCGACTGTGGCTATTTTTATATGTTCATATGTCATTTTCATGCTCCATTTATCAGCCTTATTAGTATTTAGTAGTAGTATTTAGTAGTAGTATTTATATGCCATTACTCATGATATAGATAATTATATCTTCTTGTAGAAGAGTTTGCGCCCCTTACAATAAGCCATTATAGGGCTCCATACCTGGAGCTAGGGATATTTTAGTTTCGCTAAGAAACACAGTTTAAGATATTCTTACGCTAGGCTACCCTTCGGTTCTTCGAGTAAAGCCATGGTCTCTTCGACGTCCGCACGGGCAATGTAAATACCGAGCTAAGCTCTGGTACCAGTAGTCTTGGCTTGAAACTCGCGGGGAGAGGTCACGGGTGACCTGGGACGTTGGAGGTGAATTGGTGAGATTGATATTCCTTATTTTCTCTGTACCTTTCTGGAGTATGTGATCACTTCCTTTATGAACTTACAGTTTTAACCTTACCTTCCCTCCCATTATTTGATAAGTTCTACTATACCTATTCTAGTGTTCTTATTCATTTACTCACTCAAGTAGTGATTAGGGATAATCTAAAGTACTGTGTGCTTGATATTTTTATATATCCCTATTGTTAGGTCACCCGTCCCCCGTTCCCTTCTCTTGTATATTCGCCAAAGTGTTGATTTGTCTTATGTATGCTATCTCGTTAAGACGGCCATTAGCTTATATTGTTATTACAACGTCTGGGGGTAGGCAAGAGTGATTCCCTACAGTTTGTCTATTTGTTTATTTCATGGGTTGTTGACTTCCTTAATTAGTTGTTAACTCCTGTTGAGTGGATTACGGGTAGCTTGTCGCTGCACCCGGTTATCGTCTTGTGTTGACTGCAAATAAATCACTTGATTCACGGATTGGCTTCTCTTCAGTTATTTATTGGCTAGTTTATTTTATTTTATTAATTTTCTGTCGGATAACGGGTCTCACCTGAGTTTAGATATCGTTACACCGTGACAGGAGTTAATTGGGGGCTCTCGTCCGGGATTATTCTATTCTAGTTGATAGATTTGGTCTTATTGTTCTTTGACCGCCTGGGTTTTTATTTTAGCCATTGTTTAGAGAGTTGTCCAGTTGTAGTGAGGTGATTAGTTTTGCATCATGGCTGATTCCGGTAAGCCATCGGTAGCGCAGATTAAGCGTATGTCGAAGGACCAGTTGTTTAAGCTATCAGATGAGTATGAGATATCTTTAGAAGAAGGTTTAGGAGTTCGGCAGATTGGGGACAACATTATTGATGCGTTATGGTCAGACGAGGTGGAGATTTCTGTAATAGAGGATAATGCCGGTAGTGATAGCTCAGAGGTTGTTTCTTACTCAGAGAGGGTACAGTTAAGGAAGCTAGAGTTAGAGGCTAAGAGGATGGAGAGGCAGGAAAGGCAAGAATTAGAGCTTAAGAGGATGGAGATGCAGGAAAGGCAAGACATTAGAAAATTAGAACAGGAGGCTAAACGTTTAGAGTCAGAACAGGAAGTTAGACGGCTAGAGGCAGCGGAGCGACAACGGGCTCAGGAGCACGAGTTCCGTCTCCGAGAGCTTGAGTTACGACAGGCTAGTGCTCCAGCTACTTCTTTGTTTAAGATTAACGAGTGTTACAGGTCGCTTCCAAATTTTGATGAGGTTGATGTAGAAGGTTTCTTTAAGCAGTTTGAAAGGATAGCTTTAGAGTTGGAATGGCCTAGAGAGTTTTGGCATATTCTAGTTCAGTCCAAGTTCCGAGGCAAGGCTACGGTAGCATTCAATGCCCTGAGTGACGAACAGGCTAAGGATTTTCAGCAGGTTAAAGCTTCTATTCTTCGTGCCTATGAAATAACCAGTGAGGCGTATCGTCAGCAGTTTCGTTCGGTTAAAAAAACTAGAGTCTGAAACTTATGCTGAGTTTATCTCTAAGAAAGGGGTTATTTTTGACAAGTGGTTACGGTCCGAGTCTGTCAAGGAGTTGTCTGAACTTAGAGAGTTGATGTTGTTAGAGGAGGTGAAGAATCATATGTCTCCTGGTCTAAGATTATTGTTGTCAGAGCAGAGAGTTCGCAGTTTGGCTACAGCAGGTGAGGTCGCAGACAACTATGTTCTGGCTCACAAGGATACTGCTCATTTCAAGAGTTCTCATTCCAAGTCTAGTGTTCATGCTGGTAGTCATGGTAACGCTAGTGGAAAGGGTAGTTCAAGTTCTAGCCAAGTTGGTCAGGGTAGGCCTAGGTGTAGTTATTGTTCCATGACTAATCATACATCTGAGACTTGCTTTCATCGCAAGAGGGATAGTGCTTCAGCTATAGGTCTTGTTAAGGTATCTCGGTCTTTCTCAGTTCCTGACAAGTATATACATTCTGGTTCAGTTTCTGTAAGCAAGCATGGCCAGTCTATTCCGGTGTCAGTTTATAGGGATACAGGCTCTTTCCAGACGCTTGCCGTGTCTTCGGTTTTGACTAATCCAATTAAGTCGGCTACTGGTGATTATGTAGTTTTTAGTTGGATAGGTGAGAAGGCTTTGTCTGTTCCCTTACATAAGGTATGGCTCAATAGCGAGTTAACTCAGGTGAAGTTATTGCTGGTGTTGTTAATGATTTGCAAATCACAGGAGTTGATGTGTTGCTTGGTAATGATTTGGCTTCTAGTTGTTGTCCTGTGGATTGTAGCTTAGGCAAAGATAAGCTCAGACAGGTAATTACTCCAGTGTCTCTCTCTCAGACGACGGCTAATGATCGTTTTGAAGGGTGCGCACGTTTAGGACATTTCAAGGCTGGCGATCAGGTTCTTTTATACCTCCCCGTCCCCAAGTCCTCTCTTAAGGTCAAGTATGGCCCATATACGGTTAGGCGTAGGGTTAGCGAGGATAAATACGTGATCAGTACTCCAGATCGAAAGAGAAAATCTAGGTTTTGTTTCGCCAGTCAACTGAGAGCGTTCCCAGCGAGGCCTACTGTTCCCCTCGCCAACCTGCACCCACACTACGCCAATCAGATTCAACTGCGGGATTTGCCGAATGGACCAGCGTCCATTCCTGCAGAGAGGAGCCAAGAGAGCTCTCGTCTCGGAACCAACGCCATTGTTCCGAGGCTTTCATGGAGACGACGGACACCTCGACATCGTCGTCCTCCGTACAGCCGTCCTCACGTTCGAGATCAGCGACTTCTCGCACTCACCCAACCGAGACGGCCAGACTGGACCCAGGAGAAGAAAAGGACCGACAGCGCACCGATAACGAGACCATCACGGAACCCTGTCGGCCTCCTTCAAAGAGGGAGTCCCTACGAGACGACCAGATGGCCCCGCTCGCTACCGCGTGAGACAGCACACCTGGCGCCAACCCGGCGCCATCAAAGCCCTTCGGTGACTCCTGTGGAGTCACTCAGCCGCGACGACGGACTCTTTATGAGGCAGGACCACGAGGCGTGAGGGGATTACGCAATCCCTGACCGAGACGTGTACGGACTATACCCACCGATGACTTTCTTCTGCTCCGCAGGGACGACTTCTTAGCCGCGAATACACACAAGACAAGATCCTCTTGGACTTCGGGGCGCTACAGATGATTCATACCCGGCGGACGGGTCACGTGGGAGATTACCGTGCACTCTCGGGACACTGCCTTGTGGATAAATCCTGTATTATTGTCGATATGTACATGTCAATTTATCGCCCGTTTAAGATATTCTTACGCTAGGCTACCCTTCGGTTCTTCGAGTAAAGCCATGGTCTCTTCGACGTCCGCACGGGCAATGTAAATACCGAGCTAAGCTCTGGTACCAGTAGTCTTGGCTTGAAACTCGCGGGGAGAGGTCACGGGTGACCTGGGACGTTGGAGGTGAATTGGTGAGATTGATATTCCTTATTTTCTCTGTACCTTTCTGGAGTATGTGATCACTTCCTTTATGAACTTACAGTTTTAACCTTACCTTCCCTACCATTATTTGATAAGTTCTACTATACCTATTCTAGTGTTCTTATTCATTTACTCACTCAAGTAGTGATTAGGGATAATCTAAAGTACTGTGTGCTTGATATTTTTATATATCCCTATTGTTAGGTCCCCCGTCCCCCGTTCCCTTCTCTTGTATATTCGCCAAAGTGTTGATTTGTCTTATGTATGCTATCTCGTTAAGACGGCCGTTAGCTTATATTGTTATTACAACGTCTGGGGGTAGGCAAGAGTGATTCCCTACAGTTTGTCTATTTGTTTATTTCATGGGTTGTTGACTTCCTTAATTAGTTGTTAACTCCTGTTGAGTGGATTACGGGTAGCTTGTCGCTGCACCCGGTTATCGTCTTGTGTTGACTGCAAATAAATCACTTGATTCACGGATTGGCTTCTCTTCAGTTATTTATTGGCTAGTTTATTTTATTTTATTAATTTTCTGTCGGATAACGGGTCTCACCTGAGTTTAGATATCGTTACACCGTGACACAATTTCATTGCATGTTAGATTTCTTTAATGATATCGATATGACATTTCGGTGCAAAAACCAGCAACGTAAATACCCATCATCAACCAAACACTGACATTTATTCAAGTATCGGCACTCAATTATCATATGTATTGCAATAAAGAAGTTGACTCCTCAGAACCTTTTGTCTTTTAACTTCACTTCTCTCGAAAATGCTTAGTGACGACATTGGCCAAAAAGGATTCAGACAACTTCCTCGAGACCCAAAGCGCCGATACCATATACTTATACAAATGCTCATATATTAGAAGTTCAACTGAGGTTTTACTTATATGGCATCTAATGGTCACACTTCAGCCTTTAATGCTTTTCTCTGAGGTCGACAACAAATGCGTGGCTCGTGAACGATGGCTATTCTGCCAATAATGACTCATTGTTTTGCGTAATGAGGAAATAAGGATAAGCCGTCTCTTACGTCATGCAAAAGGAATCACGATTCAGTAACCACATTGAGTAATCTGTGGTGCCATTGAATTGTTACAGACAGACAGACAGACAAGTGTTTATTAGAGTCTCACCCCAATACAACATAAAACATACAATAAATATATACATAAAAAGGGCCATCCACAAGCGGGATTATGAGAGACTATAACTAAGATATACCTAAAATATATATACACATAAATAAAACATTGTTACATAAAAGGTTAGATTAAAAGGGGAAAAATATAGTAGGTAAAATTACGAGTATAAAACCTGTTTTCTCTTCCACAAAATCTTTTGGCAGGTTTTGGCAGCAATCATAAAAACATAAACATTTGATAGTATAAAACCCACTTTCCTTAAATCATTAAAACTACAAAAATCTTGATTCAACATATTGCACATTTCAATTAAATATTCTCTTTCACATTCATACAGGGGGCAGTGAAGTAGTACGTGTATTTCGTCTTCAATATCACCAGGGCAGTTAAAACAGACTCTCTCGGCAATCGGGGTATTAGTGTATCGCCCGGTCTCCATTCGAAGGGGGGCTACTCCACACCGGAACTTAGCAAGCGCGCTTCTCTGGCCTCTGGTTATACCTCTGGTAGTGTAAGCCTCGGCTCCATATTGCTGTTTAAAGGTACAGTAAGTTCGTAGTTTGTTGCCGCCATTCCTTGTCTTACTTTCAGCCTGTGTTAT
Source organism: Phorcus lineatus (assembly GCA_921293015.1). Lineage (NCBI taxonomy): Eukaryota > Metazoa > Mollusca > Gastropoda > Trochida > Trochidae > Phorcus > Phorcus lineatus. The sequence goes on along the minus strand of OV121086.1, from coordinate 55,090,703 downwards.
CTGACGTTTCCATTCCAGCATATATGTCTCCATCATCTTCGCTTGTATTGTAGCAACTACATGCTTGGGGCTATATCTGTGTTCTATGTGGCCGAAATGTTGAAGTCCTAAACTGTCTAGTTGTTTTATGATTCGCAAAGTTCTGTTGTTTTTTCTACGCTTCGCCCACTGGTGACTCCATTTGTAGATGGCGTAGTTGAGACGTCCTTGATCTAGTAAACGTAGCTTTGTCTCCAGTCTCATAACTGCAACCCAGCGGCGAACAACCGGAGGGGTCCATCCCATGTCTCCACTTACGGCAGGGTTCGGTGCAAATTTTCGTAGGCCGAGAAAGAACCTCATTGCTCTATTGTGGACAGCATCAATATACGATGTGTTGCAAGTGCCCCAGATACCAGCTCCGTAATCCATTATAGACCAGACCATGGTGTCATAAAGTTTGGTATATGTCTTATATTGCATTCCTCCTATATTCTTATATTTCGAAATTAAAAGTCCTAAAGCTCTGCTGGCTGAATTTGCTGCTGCCCTCGCCATTCTGTTATAGTCTAAATGTTCTGTTAGTAGCAAGCCCAAATAACTGTAATGATCCACCACTTCCAATATTTCATTGCCACATTTGAATTCACAGACTGTCCTATCCACAGACGCATTCCTAAAGTGAACAATTTTGGATTTAGAGTTGTTGAGGCTGAGGGTATTTCTTCCACACCATATATTAAGACAGTTCAATAACAAATTTAGTTCTTCTTCAGTCTCCGCAAGAATCACAATGTCATCAGCATAGGCAAGAACACTTACTATCCTGTCATCAATGGTCACTCCTATAGACAGACTGTTAAGGGAGGTAATCAGGTCATTAATAAACATGTTAAATAGAAGTGGGGACAACAGACAGCCTTGTTTCAAACCACATTTTACATCAAACCACGCCGTTGAAAGTCCATTTAAACGTACACAACATTTCACATTTCTATACAGCGACGTGATTGAGTTGAAGAGTTTTCCTTTGATGTTGAATTCAGCTATCTTATCCCATAAAGTCGTTCTGTCAATGTGATCATAGGCCTTCTTAAAATCTATGAATGCGGCGAACGTCGATTTCTTCAGAGATTTTCTTGTTTCCACTATTGAAGTAAGTGATGCTATATGTTCAGTAGTTGAGCGCCCCTTCCTGAATCCATTTTGGTTATCTTCAAGGAGGCAATTGTTTTCCACGTACTTTGTAATTCGGTTATTCAGGATACTGCAATAAATCTTGTAAGAAACGTTTGTGATTGTCAATCCTCTATACGAAAGGGGGTCTCTAGTGTCCTCAATTCCTGATTTGTGAATAGGGTTAATGATACCTTGCGCCCATCTCGCTGGGATACATCCACTGTTGAAGCATGCATTGTAGAGTGTCAGCATATAGATCATAGCAGTTCTGTTCTTAAGCACTTCCGCAGGGATTTCGTCCTCACCACACGCTTTGCCTTTCTTAGCTGCTAGGACTGCAGTCTCCACTTCCTGCCACGTAATAGGTTCGCACATGACGTCATCATCCTTCTCATTACAAACTGGAGCTGGAGCGTCGCTGGATACGTTGGAGTTAAGTAGTTTGGAGTATGATGATTCCCACTTCTTCAAGACAGTTTTAGTATCATTACACAGACTTCCATCATTAAGTCTCACTTCCATTGGTATAGTGTTTGCTCTTTCACTCCCCACACCAACTCTTCCAATCTTCTTCCAAAACTGGTGTGTGTCTGTATCACATAACTCTTCGAGTTCCGCCAGCACTGACTTAGTATGACGTCGTTTGGCTAGGCGACACTCCTTGTCAAACCGCTTTCTAATCTGAACATAAGCACTTTTCAACTGTTTCTTTCGCGGCCCGTGCTCTCGACACCAGTCTCGTTCAGCTCGACACATAACATTCCACAAATCTGATAGTGCAGTACTCCACCACTCTTTTCTTCTTTTACATTTCTTATTACCATTTACCTTATGCTTATGAACAATAGTTCTGCATTTTAATGTTCTATTCATTTCACTACGTGCCTCTTTAATAAACAGTTCATATGCCTTGTCAATGTCATTTTGGGAATTCGCTGACGTTTCCAACTGAGTTATTACCTGATTCACCGCAGTTACACATTCGTCAGTCATTAAAAAATCATTGGGAACATTCATCATATCAAATTTATGTGTGATTGAGGAAGAATCCGTGTTCATATTTGCAACATGTACTGTTCTACCCATATCCATATCCCACCTCAACAAAGAATGGTCCAGCTTTAGAACGGCTGCCGCATCTATATTACCGATGCATCCACTTTCACTCACCAAGTCATTTGGCCTTGATACATGGAAATTGCTAAAATTAGACACAGATTCATATGCACATAGACAATAGTCGACGACTGAACGCCCCCTGCTGGAAAGAAAAGTATAATCATTCACACCACAGCGTCCATTCAACATACACATATTGGCATTAATTAAAAAGTCAATAAAAATACGACCATGTGAATTAACCTTGTCATCAAGAACATTTCTTATTTTAATATCATCCACACCTTCGATAAAGTCAGGCAGGTCACCGCAACGACTATTAAAGTCACCACACAAATAAGTAGCATCGATAATGTAATAATTATGCACTTGCATCAATAACGTATCAAAAAAGTCACACGCGTCTGCCTGTCTTGTACTGTTCTCCGGAGGAAGGTAGCATACACATGCAGTGGTTACAGTCTCGTGTGTATCTTTGCACATAAATTGTAACCATAAAATCCCTTCATGTGATTTATCTAGAACAGAAACATTAAATAGTTCACACAATTCATGTTTAACCAAGAAACCTACACCGCCAGATCCACACTTGGCATTCACATGTAAAGATTCTCTGTTTTGTCCAAACCATGTGTACCCAGTGATATCTAAAACTTTATTATTTATCAGATGCGTCTCTGCTATTCCTATAATGTCTAAGTCACTATACAATATACACGCAGAGCGTAGTTTGTGATTATCAGAAAGTGGGTCACTACACCATCCACCAACGTTCCAGAACCCGCAAGATACCTAGCGGCGACGTTGATTGGTCACATTGGTTGACGTATGACCCAATTCATGACATCGTTCACGCCTTGTATGACTCGCTCGTCGCTCATTGGTTGAGTCATCAGTTGACCTGTGTTTGTCAACACTACCACGTGTGTAGTAGTCACGCTGGTCTTCGCGGTCCCTCTGTGGCGATGTAAATCTGTACCCACGCGGATATCCATCCCGTCCCTGCTTCCGGTCATCTCTTCTACTGTTCCTCCTGTCGTCCGTTCTTCTGTACAGTCTGCCACCCGCCACGGAGAGTGTACCCGCTCCTACCGTCTCCGCTATCAGCCTCATGTTAGACTCGTAGAGCCTCTGTTGATGTGGTTTATCACTCGAGATATAGATGTCTCGATAGTTCCTACTGTCTTTCAGTGTTTTCTTTTCTTCTAAAATCGCTCTCTTATCTTCAATGGATTTACATTCTGCCACGATCACACCAGCATATCTGTTATTCTGCGAGGTCTTTCTCTCAGCTTTCGCAACCTCAATGTGTCTTAGCTTTAGTCCCTCCCGGATTACACTGTTTGTCTTGTGAAGTACATCTTCACTGCTAGATTCACCCACATTTTTTAAAACAATGTTCAATTGGCAGCTTTTACTCACATCAGCATATGAAGGTTTCAAATCTGCAATACTTCGCTTCACACCTGATATGTCGCTGTCATGCTTCTCACGTATGTGGGTCAAATTAATGTTTACCTTTTTAAGTTCATCACTCATCACACTTTTCACCTCACTGATTCGTTTATCAACGATTTTGTTCACTCTGTCCATCATTTTATTCTCAAGTGCATCAAATCTTCTATTAAAATGACATGCGAGTGCATTAATAGCGCTCAAAATATCATCTGCAGTTTTCGCGCCTTCCGCCCCGGCGAACATGTCAGTGATTTCTTTTACAGAGTCATTACTGTTTTCTTCATTTGTCTGGATATTTATCTCACCTTTCTTCTTTTTAACACTTGCTGTTGATTCCTCGCCATCTGATGTTAGATGGCGTTTTCTGTCATCTGTGACAACTTTCACTGTCGTTGACACTGGAGACGCCATGACAGCTTGCACGAAATCTTGTGAGCACGATAGGTCCATGTTGCAAATTAATATAAGTGTCCTTGGTCACCAAATTTCACTCAAGCAAACACACTTTTACATCCGCTGATGTTCCAGTGATGGTTCCTGAGTCTTCTTGATAAAAAAAACACACTTATAAATGGCTTAATAATCAATTTCACGAGAGCGACAATTTCGTGTGTGTAAGCTGTGTGACCTTCACCTCCCTTACATGCAAATAAAGAGTTTGCATCTCGTGATTTTCGTCACAAAGGGCAAGGGGCACTTGGCCAAAGGTTCATTACTAATGCAATATTGCAGGGTCAGTAATAAGAAACTAAACAAGAGGTAATGAATTCCGGTTTATTATTTCACAAAGGATCCAAAACAATCATCATCGATACTAAACAAAATAGCGATTCTGAAACATGACTTTCTTCCATTAATTTTTATGGCTTTTCACTATAACGAAGTGATCACATACTCCAGAAAGGTACAGAGAAATAAAGGTATATTGACCGCACCAATCCAACTTAAAAAATGTCCCAGTCTGGTCCAAAGTTCTTCGCACTGGCAACAGCTGGACAGTTCTCTACACGAAAGCAGGCGGCGAGCGCCAAGTAAGTTATCATGTTAGCGTGGATTTTGACGCATATAAACACTTAGTGCGGACGTCATTGAAAGCCACATAACAGCCGTCAGGTGACGTCAATTTATTATACACATGGATATTGTAGCAGCCGTCAATTTATTATACACATACTTGTTGTAGCAGCAGTCAGGTTACGTCAATTTATTATACACATGCATATTGTAGCAGACTACCATTAAGTTTGTTGAAGCACAAATAGACATTTTTTATAACTAAGATAACACATTAAGTTCAGATACTCTAGTAGCTTTGGAACCTGTAGAAGGGAAATTCTGGCCCCTGCTGATTTCGTATTGTTAAAATGCAATACTGGTTTTATTAGGATCAAATTTGAGTGCTTCAGTGTTTGAAAGAATAGTTTTTCTATAAGAGGACTGGTGCCTTATAATTCTATTTTCCTGTGGTGTTAATTTCATAGAGTATGTCTTCAAATGATTTAAAAACCTCGGACATACTAAGACATTGTCAGAATTTATTTTGCGCACTTAGAATTCAACCTTGCAGTAGTCGTAATGGGAGTGAACCGGGCTAATATAACCAACGTCAGGTGGTGGCATTTCATCACTCTGGATCTGGTCCAACACATCACGCCCCGGAGTCTGCAGGTACGATACAACATGCCGGAGAGTCTGCACGTCCGAGACAAGAGGGCGGGAAGTCTGTAGATCCAAGACAACAGGTCGGGGAGTCTGCAGGTCTAAGACAACAGGCCGGGGAGTCTGCACGTCCGAGACAAGAGGTCTGGAAGTCTGTAGATGAATTAAACAAGGCTTTAAGGCAATATAGCACATTTTCTGAAGGAGGAAACGTTATCCGACGAAAAGGAAGACAAAGATATAAGATAAAAATAAAAGTTTCCAATTCCAAAGAATATTGACAGGAATAATGACAGAAAACAAATAGATTCAGCTTATTTGCTACTTTTAACTATTTCCACCATTTGAACAAATATCAATAGATTAATACTCACACTTGGCATCGATTCACGTTCATCCTTGTGAATTTGCCTAAACGAAGTAAATGCCACTTAGAAAATATAAAAAATCATTGTTTGTGTGGCATCATAATGCAAATAAAAAAGTTTTATTATAATTCATCCACAATGTTATCAATTGGATTACTTATCAGGCAAATGATCCTTCTACGACGGCTTTATTGTTGTGTTGATGTTATGCTTAAAGGAATATTCCGGTGCGAATTAGTTTTTTGTCTAATAATAGATTGAGCATCAAAGATCGTTCTCACAAATTATTAAACGTTTTGGTTGATTGGTTACTTAGAGACATGAATCAGAAATTGCTTCTTTCGCTTGACACGGGCGCAGCCATCTTGCCGGTAAAAATGGCGTCCTTCAAACACCAGATATTCGGTGCAAGGAGCTTGTATGTGCAGTAGAGTTTGCAAAGCAAACTGCCATTTTCCCATGTCTGCGCTGCGCTCTTGCTACAGTTTTTCTTTCGTTGCAACTTAAAAGATGGAATATAATATCAAACCTTATATGTTTGAACTCTACTTTGAGGAAGGGGAAATTGGAGTTGGACGACAGCGATAATTCAGATGAAAATGATATTTCTGATAGGAACGTCGACCGTCTAAAAAAATTGTCATGGTGCGAATGCGGGCATTGTGCGTTGATGAGCGATGCCGTTGAATGTCGATGTTGTCAAGAGGAACCATACCTACACAATTGCATCAATCAAATCAAACATAAATTCAAAAGAAAGACAACAAATTCAGCATTGATTATTGAATATATTTTATCTATAATAAGAAATATACATACCACACATTATAAATCATCATTAAGTCGATTTCATTCAAAGTTAGTGATTAGTAGTTAAATGTTAAATACAAATACAATGCATTTATCATTACTTATTCACATATCACTTTCATGATGAACATTGGGATATTTACCTAGATGCCAATTGATGGAGAAACAAATACCAATGCACCGATATGTCAATTCAATTCTAGCATGGTGCCTGATATATACCTGCGATTTGGTACTTCATTTCATGATATCACTGTATATATACACTCAATATGCAAACACATTGCAAAGAATTCACAACATATTACAGCACTATGAGATTTTAGTTGAAAATTGAGTGTTATTGTAAAAGGAGAACCATACATCCTTCAAGTTTCTCAAACATGGAGACTATACCATATGACATAGGCCTGCGTGTTCCATCTATATTTCAGACAGTTTAGTCTCATGGCTTATCGAAACTTCATCTTGTCGACTCACGGTGGACAGAAGGTGGGAAAAGGAATACGTAAAGTTTTACTTGTTATACTTGCCTGTGTCGTACTGAAAATTTGACAACAATTCCCTGAAGAGCAGTATACTGGGTTTAAAGAAATTAATTAAGCCATGAATCTTCACGAGTAACATTGAGTTAATTATATCAACTTTGATTGTTTCTCTCCAACTACAGCAACAAATCTTGTAATACATCAGTGGTAATAGGAGCATAGAATGTTGGGTTGTCTTTCCGTACATATTTTCATACAAACAGATTAACAAACAGATAATTTTAAGTTATTCCAAATTAAGTTCAACAATGTAAGCTGATCATGCATAATTGCACGCAACTGCCTATCAATGTATGCGTTGATTAAACATCACATTTCACTAAGTCCATGGTTCCACAAACTAGGAGATCAATAACATGACAGTAAATAGTCAATAATATCCAAGTGATAGTGTGATGGGTCCATGGGTTCACAAACTGGGAGATCAATAACATCAAATCAAATAGTCAATATTATCCAAGTGATAGTGTGATGGGTCCATGGCTTCAGTTTGCGATGCTTTTTTCCTCCTTCAGATTGGACCCCACCAGGAAACACTCATCTTCAAAAATGGTCTTCACAAACCTGTAAATTTTGAACTTAATGAAATTCTACACAACAGTCAAATTCCAACTTCATTATAATCCTAAATTAAAAAAATTATTTAAATGAAATAACCTCATTGAGATTATACATACATATATATATGACTGTTGAAAAGACTTGTTATCAAGTCGAAATGCGACGCATCCAGTCATCATTAAAATGATATCTACAGCAAGTGTCGTCTGAAGTTATTTTATTTTCATATATATATATATATATATATATATATATATATATATATATATATATATATATATATATATGATAATTGTTGTTGAAGATTAATTTAGATATTCATGATGATATTATTTCAAATGATTGGCCAAAGAACTGACTTTAAACAATTAAAAAATAAAAATATTAATGGAAATCAATGGATAAAATAGAATAACGACATTCTTTTGTTTGTATCTACATACATTAGTTCTCCTCAAGTCGGAATAAACATTTTGCAAATATTTTTTATTGTACTTCGAAATAACAAAACAGCGATCTAGTCACTGTCTTTCGTAACCAAAACGTTTGTTTCGTATAATTCCAAAAAAATTCCTTGAATCATTTTTCAATTCACAAAAACACCGTCAAATTGTTTAAAACACTTTCTGGAATTAATTGCTTGATATAGTAACTCCGAACACATTCGAAAAGTTAACAAGTTTCATGTTTCAGATCAGGGTGTACGAAATTAATTTGATTGCGAACCAACGACAAGAGTACACGAGTAGGATTCGCTACGCTGAATAATCGTCATCTAGAATATAGATTTTTAGATTGGGAAATTGGCTTGGAAGTGCATTTAACTTACTTGTCATTTTCTTAATCAGTTTAAATCCTATATAATTGTCATTAACAAACATATGTATGAACTTAGTTAGTATGGTTTTAATAACCAATCACTTTAAAAAATTTTTTTATCATCGTTAACAAGAATGGAGGGGAACTGTACAAACCTTGTGCTGCGCGAACTTAAAATTCTTGACCGTTCATCCTGTACCAATGTTGTGCAGCCATCTACAACTCAAGACTTTCGTCATTCGATGGCTTGGGGATCTAAAAATATGATTTCCCGTAACCGGGAGCGTCTGTTCCCCGATCGTTTCGGTTGGAGCAGCCCCATACTTGAGAGGCCGGCATCGCGTCCCATGTGTAACAGCCGTGTATCCTAATTTCGTGGTGTTTGACGCGCCCCAAATCTCGCTCTCGTTTGCTAAACGAGACTGCAAAATGGCGGCGTCCGTGAGGCCGGTTAAATAGTAGAAATTCAGATTTCACATTTTTATTATGGGCTTCCCCGATTACCTAAAAATTATTCAATTATATGTAAGGCCTATGAAATAAACATTCTTTTATTAGCGCAAATTTCATTTTGCATTGGAATATTCCTTTAAATATAAGTCAATTTTCCTCTTCATCAACATTGTTGATTAAAACGGTAAGAGCTTAGATAAAATTACTAAATTGGATCGGGCCGTAGACACTTCACTTGCATATCGACATCGCTTGAAACAATGCTGAAAGGTCGTCTACATAGAATTAAGAATTTGTTTTATCCATACAATTGTCGTTATTCTTTTTGTACTAAACAGAAAAGCATGCAAAACTATATTTTATGAAATATCTAAGAATATGTTTGAAGGTTAGTTTTTCTTTGCGTTTATATTATTGTAATTTTGAAAATGGAAATAATTGATGTACTAACCTGCGTCGTCTACAGCAAGACCAGATTAGGACGACGAGAACCCCGGCCCGCCCAGTATTCCACCTACAACTCCTCCCGCTTATGCCACTGAGGTCACAATATTCAGGTCCTCAGATTTTTTATCTGTCGATATCAAATTGTCTTTAGATAATGCCATTAATATATTTGTGGCTTGGTCGAGTATATATATAAACAAAACCAAGTTAAACCTAGAACATTAAATCAGCGAAAAAAGGTTTTGTGTTGAGCAAAAATTTCTTTTGGCTACGGTGGCCATAAACCGTTAATTAAATAGCTGACACTGAGATACTATAAGTTAGAACAATCCATAAAGGGTGACATAGGAATATACCATTACTGCCTGAGTCGACTTACATATAACTTAATGAGAGACTTTTAATTTCCTATTTCACTCTTGACGGGATTATTACAGCAAATTTATCTAACTAAATGTTTAAATTCAACTCATAAAGTACACAACCCAAAATATATCAAAACCTTTTCGTGAGTACAAAGAAACTGGGTCACCCCTCACACAGGTTTTGCAAAGGTCAGAGGTCATGTCAAAAGTCAGAACTAAAACACCATGGGTCATGGTCACAAATTGGAAGTGTATTTTAGGGAACATATCGCGTAAGGGCCTGGATAGCAAAAGGAATTACGTTGATTAAACAAAATCTCCGCTACACCAATAGACGAGTGATTGGTCGCAGAAAGTTATCGATGATAGATCCAAAAGAACATATCTAAGTTTCTATCTTAACATCCCATTAGTCGCTCGTGCTAAATTAACATACTTGAGTGAGTGAGTTATTGTTTAACGCCGCTTGGGCAATATTTACTGGTAATCATTTTGATATATTTGATATCACAAGAGACTCCGATGAGATTCTCTATTATTTTATTATGGCCATTTATGATTCTTATATTTCACACCAGAAAGTACCTGGGATTCGAACATGCTCTGAAGATAACTCTGTATAGAAACAGTCACCTCTGGTCGTCTTGCTGTTGATGGTTTACTGGGTGTTGGTTTTGTTATGAGCCTTCCTCTCCGAATGAAATCACCTATGTATATGAACAACATTGGTTAATCATTTATCCGTTCAATCTAGCTCAGTTCTGATACAACGGGTTGCATGTCAAACATATTTGCCACATCAAATACATATAACTTATTTCATGTATATGTTACATTAACGTATTTGAATTAAAAATCTGACACATGTATACATACAAATGAAATGTTTCTTTTGTTAAAAACTATTTATTGTTGAGAAGTGTTCACTTTTTATTGAAAGTCAGTGTCATCATCTAGTGAAATAAAAATGTTATAAACCAGAACATAGTAAATAAAACTCCAAAGACGAATATTTACAGACCTGTGCAAGTCCAGCCACTATATCCTTTCGAGCTGTGAGTTTATGAAAAGAGAGAGGTTATATGAGTGTTTGAGTAGAACATTATTTCCTTAACTTTAAGGATGTTCGCTCCTCAAATTTAAAGTATTAAACTTTTATTCTAACTTGTTTTTTTCAAAGGTTTAGTGTATATGCTTGAAATATCCACCCCAAAAAAAGGGGGTTAGTGTGGGTTTTTTCGAGATATTCTAAGACAAAGATCCCTCTGTCAGTCAGGGTTTTAACATGGGAGTCTATGGGGAAATGAGAACCTTTTCTGAGAAATCTTTAATTTTAATTAGTTCCTGTATTAAACTTTTTTTAATATGAAAACATGTTAGAGTTAACATAATCTTCTTCCAGAAAAAAGTAAAAAATATATATGGTACTGTGGGTTTTTAGCCGCAACGGCACATCATGTATTCAAACATTTCAATTAAATTATCAACATTCATTCAACAACATCTACTTTCTCAGAAAAACAGGTCATAGAACTTGCTCAAATAATTGTTACAATTAAAATTGCTGAGTCAGCAAAATTGTGAATTATTTCAAAATGAAAATACTACGTTTCCTTATTTTGATGAATATTTAGTCTGAAATCATCAAATTTGAGAAATTACCGCTTCGTTTTGGTTTATTATATAAGAACATTAGAATATAAGGTTATTTGAATTTTGTAACTATGACTGAGGAGCGAACATCCTTAAAGATAATAATTGTTTTCAACTAGATCTTTCAACTTCTCAATTGCAATTAATCATACACTTGTACCATTAAGATACTATCCAAACAAGAAATGCAAAGGGAATTTTGGAATCTTATAAAAACGATATAAACAATACCACCACTATATTTCCTTCCAACATGTTATTGTTGTATGATTGCTAAAAGCTTCAGTAACTTTTTTGTATATAAGAATATGAAGTTTTTGTGTTTTTGCAAAAACTTCATACAAAAAACATGAAAATCTAAATTCAACAAAGAGAAAGCGTAAAAGCATGTGGTACCGATGAGCAAAGACAGGCAAACGTCGTTGAAATTTTTTTGAACGTCACTGTACGTCGGATTGAAAGAATTTTCACAATTTTCATTTTCCTGACAATTGAACGATGATTGGACGCCATTTTATGCCTTCGAGATCGGTTCCTGCAAACCATTTAAGCCAACAAAAGCTCCAAATGTGTCCTTTCAAGAGTTACCACCAAGAATCGCTATATCCGGGTCAATCACCTACGTCAACGTCAACGTTTTGTCGTAAGTGCGTAATCGCCTTCAATGGTAATATGAAATCAAGAACTTGAACCTTAGAAACTTTTGGAAAACTTTGGTTCGATGATGAATCACAAATTCGTCTTTTACAGGGAGATTAGAGATTAGATTACTGTTTAAAGTGGATATTTTGCCAACAATTTCAATAGAGAGGTCAACAGAGTCGGCTTAAACAGTGTGAAGTTGTGATATCAAGCAAAGTGAGATCTGATTAAGTGGTGGTTCATGGAATTAAGCAAAAACAACTGACCAACAGGTTTTCCTGAGATAGATTGTAACAACATTTTCGCCGTAGTCACCATAACACTGCTTTTCAGTTTCATCTGTAAATACAATGCATTTCGATAAGAATATGAAGGATTTAACTGTTTTTATTCCTTACTTGTGATATTCAGTTCTAGTGAACACTTGAGAATAGTCAACTGAAGATCAGAAGAAAATTGTCCCCATACTATATATACAGTTGTAAATTAAACTTTCAAATAGAAATTCACCTCATTAAATGATTTAATCATCATCGAATCCCGAAATATCTTTTTGACTCCGTTTTGCATTTAAAAAAGTTTTATTTATGAAGTAAGCATTTGAAAGAAGTTTAAACATGTATGGTTAAATGAACACATTCTATCACATCAGCGTATTTGTATTTGTGCAGCTTCCACAATACGCTGATATCTATCTATAATCAGTCTATGAAATGACTTGCCCCGAGAAATAGTTGCAAGCCTGGATGGCCGAGTTCGAAATATTTTGCTAAAGGCCTCTCCCGTAGGACATTTCATTAGGCTAAAATTACATGTTATACTTATAAGCGCGAAGATGCATTTTCCTCAATAAAATTCGGGTAATGAAGAAGCTTTATACGATGACGAAGCAGGATAGATATGCGATATAAGTATGAAATTTTATTGTAGTGGTAGTGGCTTACCTTTGCAATTCAAGGATTTGCTGTCAATTGAAATAAAAAGAACATATGTCAGTTTTAAATATTATGATTATCAAAGTTATATGACGAATTGATTAAACCATTCGAGACAACTGATTTGTGTTCCATAACCATAAATCATCGTAATGGTTTCTTCGGAGTCATGTATCATGACCAAACATGTCGCTTTGTCAAATTCAAAGTTGAAATATTATGATGATCTACAAACTATAATTTTGTAGATACTAATTCCTGTCACCAATCCGACTAGGTGATGTTTGCAGACAAGTCATTATTCCGGGCAGACAATTACTAAGCAATTTTCCAAATTCAAACTAAATCACCTTCTTTATAATTGTGAATATTGGAAGGAGAATGACGATGGATGAAAGAAATACCTAGAAAAGGGAGATAAACACAAGTTGGCCCCACTGCCAATATGAATCAAGCAAATATTCAATTGCAATGCATGATTTAGCTGAGACTCTGCAGATAAACAACCTTTAAAAAACTAACAAGTCTAATGAAATTCGGTACTTACCAACAAGAATGAAATATCTTGGTTTCTGCTTTCTTTCTTGAATACCAATTCTCTTGATGAACCACTGTTTCACAGCTCATTCCATTATTTTCGTTGTCTCGAAAAAAATCAAATCAAAGAATAAATTATGTGAATGATAATGAATAAAATTGGCTTGAAGGTATCGAAAGATGATATATAATTAGATATTGCTCACGAGTAACGATATGTAAATGATTTGAATGATTTCTGTTACGTTTTGAATGTTTTGCATTAGAACAATGGCAGAATTGATACTAAGAATTCATTATAAATTCATTATAGAGGAGATAAAAGAAGATCTTATAATGCATTATATAATTTGTCAATATTATGTTATCAAATAAAAGAAATGTAATAATATTTTAATACTTTGGGTTAGTCCACACCAACTACGGATCTTCTGAGGGGCATCATTGCAACTGTTTGTCGTACAGAATTGGGGACACTTTCCACCGAATATTCTAAAACAACCCATGTTAACAAACTTATTTGAACAATGATTAAGAATAAACTAATAAATCTTATAAATTATAAATTCACAATCGAGGAGATCAAATGATCTTCTTATGCATTTTGTAAATTTTCAATATCATTTAATCAAATAATCTTTTGAATAATTTTGAAATACATTTTGTTAGTCAAGACAAACTGATGTTCTTGGGGGCATTAATGCAACTGTTTGTCGTACAGAATCCAAAGGTTAAATGTTTGTACGCGTTTACTAGGTTCATCAATCGTTTCAGACAGCATGATCGTCATGGACGTCAAAACTAGAAGTAACAATCAAACTTGTTTGAATTTACGGACATCTCCAAACTAATTACGTTCCTTAAACAGCGAATACGCACTGTGTGCACATTGGATTGTTACAAGTTGCTACCTTTCAAGTAAACTGCAGCAACTGGTCTCCCTACTCAATGTCTGTTTTGTATCACAACTGTTCCAATAGAGCCTGTGGAATAGAGTAAGATGGCTAAAGTTAATACTCAACAAGAAAATAGATTCATGCACTTGCAAACTGAATGCCCTTGAATTGAATTGTTCAAACAAAAGTACAGAGTCGCCAAATGAAATTAATACAGATATGTTAAATAACATACGTGAACACATTGAAATATTCATTCATACACCGAAAACAATGATAGAGCCACGGAAAAAGGTTAATAAATATATTAAAAAAATTAACGTTTACAGATATCTGCAATCTGCACATCACTGTTTATCAGTCTTGTGGCATTTGTAAATAATTACAGTTTTCGCCGAAATGCATGCATACAGACATGTTCAAACGCTTTCACATGCCAAAGTACACGAGCAAGCCCTCGAAAACAGGCTTGTGAAAACATAGACCCGTTTTCTAATGTATAATGAGAGTTATATATAATTGAGCCAAATGAATCAAATAGCACGAGATACGGGGTGAAATCGCAATTAGAAATGTTAGATTTGGTGGCAAAGCATAATTTTTAAACATATATACATCTTACCATAATTTACAATCCCTTGAGGCATATGCTGCAAGGTAAATAAACAATAAACATTCACTATTTCGAAATAAATATGTTTTCATTTGCTTTTTATGTTTCATGTCTTTATGATGTTTCGTATAGTTATGGTTACTGGTTATCATCACAAGTTGCCATGTTGACCAATCCAATTTTCAATCCATTTTTAGAAAATACATACATCTAAACAATAGTCACTGGAATTGCAAATTAGATGGAGCTTTCTTGTAGTCTAGGTTCTCATTTGCATGTTGAGACTTAACGAGAAAAAAATTATAATGAGGTTTCCAAACTATTGTTTCATTGCTATGGTATGTATATGTTTCCCTACATCTCACCCGACAAAAGGGTAAGCATATACTCCGAAACATAGTGAATTACACAATAAAGAAGTCGTTAACCAGTAAATCGTATCTTCTTCATTTCTAAATGCTCTTTAAAGACTTACAAATTCTAGTTTCAAATGGCACTGTCAAGTTTACAAAGATACATTTGAATCAACATAAATCTTAAGGAAGACAAGGAAGTTGCTAGTATAAGGAAGACAATGCTATATGGATGTACAACTTCTTTATTACACAATGGCGACGTTTCGGTATAGATTATTGTATCCTCTTGTATTGTTAATTTCTTAAAGTAAAGTTGTACATCCATTTATCATCCAAAACTCTGTTCCACAGGAGATATCGCTTTTAGAAGATCAAGCTATATCTCCTAGGAGATATCTTTTTGGCAGTAGATTTTGAACAATGTCCCTCTGACGTCAAGTATATGACATCACAGTTGTTTAACATCATTAAGTCACTACGACGTCACAATGTTATGACATCACTAAACTTGGAGTCTTAGGGCAGCAGGGTGTTCAGTTATGTTCATTTGTCATTCAAATGTAATGATTTTGGATGATAAAAAGAATCTCACCCTCGGATATTTGTAACTTTCATCAACTCGTATTTGATATCAGAAGACACTTTGGTGAGATTCTCTATATATCACTTTCTTCCTTACACTAGCAACTTCTAGAATGCTACTGAAACAATTTAACATGAATCTCAATTATAATAAAATGATTCATGACTACAAAAATAATTGTTTTCTGTTTAACTGAATAGCTATTAATCATTTACTTCCTGGTATCTAAATCAAAGAAAATTTCGCTACCTTGTAAATCAAGGAAGTTATACAGAATCAGGGCGTGTAAAATCTGAAAGAAAAACAAAAAACAAACAGAAAACAAATCATACATGAACGAGAGTTTCCTTCTTGGTCGATTTATGACCAAATATATTCCTAGAATCCTTTGTGACGTCAAACAAAACAGTTATTATGTTATGTCAGTCTTCATCAATAGATGTTAATACATAATGTGCAAAATTATGAGGACATTAACGGTAATTTACTTTTTAAATGTTTGGCATTAAACATATCGATTGAACAATTAATGTACCTAACGTTCATGTAACGTAAATATTGCGATGTATTAATATTCCAAATGTTTCTTCATTAAGTACAGAAATATGTAAAAAGCCAGCACTCTATATCGCAGACAACTACTCTGCAATCACATTTCGTGTAAAGCATTGAACTGCTGTAAGGTAATAAAAATAAGCATGATAAGCATTATTGTTTTAACAAATCATACACAAAGTTACCGTCAAGTTACACCTTTTTACGAATGTATACATTTGCAATGTAAAGAAGTTGTCGTTATGCAGCTGAAACTGAAGATTCAGACTTTTCAACATTGATTCAATTATGCGAAATTAGCCTGTTATTAGGGAGTTGGTTTGGATACCACTCGTCCTAGACAATTTTTAAAAAATGAAAATTTTCAGATAATGTCTAAGATAAAATAGTTAGATTTGTTAAGTTATAAAGCAATAGTCGTGTATTTTCATCTGGAACGACGAATTACTACATGGAAAAGTGAGATTGCACTTGAGACATATCAAGTGAAGTGGAAGTTTGTATATTCATGAGTGTCGCACTAGATCAGGTATACACGATATTCTGATAGATACACCAAATCTTCTATTCCCTTCATCTTCCAAAATCATTTATCAGGTTCGTAAAGGGCGTCATCCCATTGTTGATGACGTTATACAATTGAACGGGATATTTTTGGAAGCGCTTGTTATTTCACCCAAGCGCTTGTTATTACGGATTTTAATCAATATACAAATTTTTCACATTTGAAAAAATAATAAAAATACTAACCTCCATTTTTCGAAAAAGTCTTCGTTGGTTTGGCTTTTTCCTGAACGTAAAATCAATGTTACGTTTGACTAGTTATTTTCGTTATTGAATGCATATAATGTGTGCATGCAGAATGGAATATTTCATCTTTCTATCAACAGTGAATATGACATGTATTTAAAAATTTATCATGTAAACTGACATCAATCAGTTCTTTAAACTTTGTTATTTTCCACGAGAAAGTTCACACATTGCACATTGTATGCTTGTAATAAAGTATCAAATTAATTACTGAAAAATATCTTTCAGAAATGGTTGTTTTGCTTAAGTTTCTCTAACAACGGCAGTGCGAATCAGTAAAATAATCACAATTGATAAATATATTTCTGCAAAACGGACACTTACCAGG
Organism: Phorcus lineatus; assembly: GCA_921293015.1. Lineage (NCBI taxonomy): Eukaryota > Metazoa > Mollusca > Gastropoda > Trochida > Trochidae > Phorcus > Phorcus lineatus. Next base: position 55,073,030 of record OV121086.1, on the reverse strand, counting down.
TTAATACCCGTCGTATTCTTGTAACGACCAGATAAGAAAAAAACATCAACAAATCTGCACTGAAGCCGGAAATTGTAATTCAACCACGAATAATTTTTTGAGAGGTGTAAATTCAAAGATGTTATTCATATGAGTCAGGCTGTCAACTTCCCTGGGAAATCACTCAATTTCTATGTTCTGAGATCAAAACTAAAAGTTGTCACTTGTATGCATGTCCCTCCCTTCTCTCGACGCTCACATGTCATTAATTACGTAGGAAATTAAAAGGATTTCTATTTATGTTTCAATTTCCTCTATCTATATCCTTATCAACCGACTATTTGTGCCAATGTATATATTTGTCATGCCAAATTGTCCCGCTTTATGTATTCTACCTATGTTTATATTTACATAGACTTGTAGTAGACTTTACCCTCTTTATATGGTAAATATGGTAATGTAACCCTAACATTTATTGATCTATAGCCCTGTTAGCTTAAAGAAAAACAAAAACAATCCAAGAAAACTCCTCGAGGCGTCCCAGTAGCCCTGAACTTGAAGGGTGTTCGCACGGCAGACGCTTGGTTTTCCGGGGCTGTATTCTGGTGGTAGGTCCGGATTTACGCCAAACCCAGTATAGATTAGCCCCTCTAAATATGTGCGCCCAACCCAGTATAGATTCGCCCCTCTAAGTATGTGCGCCCAACCCAGTATAGATTCGCCCCTCTAAGTATGTTCATCCAACCCAGTATAGATTCGCAATTTACCGCAAACATTTCAACAATTTCCAAACCCGTTTATTTTCCCAAATTTAGTGTACAAGAGTACAGGTTCACTATGCCTCTTATAAATAATTCGATAATATGATTATGATGATATGATGTATTACAGTAATCAAATCAAATGATTGCACCCAACATCTCCCCTTTCACGGCAATATTATCAGCTTTACTAGAATCGCTAAACAATTTCCGAAAATACTTGCATTTCAAGATGTAAACACTATTTAAAAACATTTATGGAGGGGGGCAAATCTATATTGGGGGGAGGTTTTATTTCGTGGAAGGGGGCGATTTGATACTGAGTTTGGCGGTTTTGTACCGGTATAAAATCGCCGGGGGAGTTTTTTTTACCGGGGGGCGGTTTTATTTCGTGACACCGGCGGATATAAGGGACACATTTGATGAGGGCGGACGGGCGAATTGTCGTTCTCTTTAGGACCATTGATGTGGCATCAGTTAGGTAAGTATTTCTTTGTTTCTCTGTACCTTTTTGGAATATATCAATTCATAAAAAGTGTTACAAATAAGCTATCCCCTCCCCATTATATGAATAATAAGCTTTACTTACCTCGTATTTTTATTTCTTCACAAATAGAGATCTCCTTGGTTCACATGAAGTACAGTGTACTTGTTTTATTCATCCCTATTATACCCTATCCGTCCTCCCACCCCGCAAGTCCCCTGTCGTTTCACGTCCGTGTTTCGAATTGTTTGATTGATGTAGTCACGTTTAAAGCGGCAATTACCCTTGTCCTGATGGTTTAATACGCTAGAATGATTGACCTACTGATAGTTTGACTTGCCCTGATTAGATTTGGATTAGATGCTATTTACGGGTAAATCAGTTCCCATAACATGTTGTCTCAGTTTAGAAATAAACCATAATATTTACTCGCTACTTCTCTCTTACTATTGTTTATAGATATATTGTTTATCATTCTGTCGGATAAGGCGATCTTATAAAAGTTGGGATGCCACTCCGAGACAAGGTGTATAAATAAATATTATGTCAAATAATTTTTCAATCATGAAACATCAATGCACAACCTGCAGGTGGGGAAGTCATAACAATAAATATAGAAAAAAATATTGGGACAACCTTGATTTAACCGCCCACAGAATTGTTCTACTTCTTATTGTTGTTCATTAAGCTTTTGAATAACATTGTCCCAGGGTTTGCGAAGTTATTTGGTTTTATGGACAAATAATATTCACGATTTCAACAACTCACAATAATAAACTTGGTACGGAAAGACTGGCTACCTAGCCTACATCAACATGACTTGTGGCAAGAAGGCCTTGGATGAGAATGATTTGTGCGTGCGTGTGTGTTTGTTAGTTGTTGTTTAATGGTTGGTAGTATGATGTTGGGTGTAATCCTTGTTTGTGAGGATGTAGCGGTGACTCGGGAATATTTCGCCGTTCACAACATCAATGAAAACATAAGACTTGGTTCCTCTCAATAATGTATTTCCTCATTCATACGTTCACACGTCTTGTGGGAAGTGTCCTGCCAGAGTCTGCGGCTTCAGGCCCGCACAGGGTATTTAACAAAAAAACCATTATTATTCGCACACCTGACCATGAAATATCCTTATTATCTTATTAGTACTTCCCTACATGGCCATGTATGTGGTTTCTTCACGGTCTTTGGATGGTCCACGACATCACCCTCCAAAATTTCACGAATTCCCTATAAACTATTGCAATCTTATCTATTCACTCAGTTTTCTCACTTTGTCACAACAGTTCTTTTTACTTCCAACTTTAAATACTTCAATATCAATGTTATCTCTTCCGACATTAAAGTGGTTACATTCGTGGTCATTTATATCTTTGACCAACAAAAAGTTTTCCACGATGAACCCTGGACAGGACTTCGGGCACATCGATAACGTCCCGTTGTATGTGCATGAGGGACCGTCCTGTCTTCTCTCCATCTGTGACTCACATACATGTAGTTACCAATTATCATAACTGTATTTTGGACTGCGATAATATCTCAATATATTTTTGACTTTTTTTGCTTGATTATCACCATATGATAGTAGTATCAATAAATAGAGGCAGTAGTAGCGGGGTTGGTAATGTATGATAAACAGATACACCAACCTAACTTCATTTAGATCGACAGTTCTACATTATGTTATGATTACATGATGTTTAAACAACTTGTTAATCTAAATTCATTTTGATTGCATATGCACAATTTAAAAATGTCATTGCCAATCGACATCACAAAGTGTCAGAATGTATCAACATAAGAGAAAATTCGGAAAAACTACATCAGACACTTTAAACGCTTTTCTCTGTATATTGGAAGATGTCATGAGTCTGTGTTTTGCTAAACATCTGCTTTAAACAAGCTCTTGCTTCTCAATTGACGACACGCATAAATTGCAATTTAATGTAGTGCTTCGGAGGCACAACAAACCCATGAGTGAGCCAGGATGGACAATTGATACTCTGCGTAAACAGTATTTTAGAGTGTTATTATCAAGGAATCACTACTTTCAATCGGGTGATCATTTAAATAACACTACTTTCAAGCGTGTGATCATCGAGGGATCACTAATTTCAACCCTGTGACCATCAAGGGATCACTCCTTTCAATCGTGTGACCATCAATGAATCACTACTTTCAATCATGTGTCCATCAAGGAATCACTACTTTCAATCGTGTGACCATCAATGAATCACTACTTTCAATCGTGTGACCATCAATGAATCACTACTTTCAGTCATGTGACCATCAATGAATCACTACTTTCAATCGTGTGATCATCAAGAGATCACTACTTTCAACCCTGTGACCATCAAAGGATCACTCCTTTCAATCGGGTGACCATCAAGGAATCACTACTTTCAATCGTGTAATCATCAAGTGATCACTACTTTCAATCAGTGATCATCAAGGGATCACTAATTTCAATCGTTTGATCATCAAGGGATCACTACTTTCAATCGTGTAACCATTAAGGAATCACTCCTTTCAATCGTGTGACCATCACTACTTTCAATCTTGATCAATACTTACACTGAAAGGGTCCCTGGTTTGCTTGAACATTATAACCTAATTAAAATGGTCTGGTAAAAAAGACACATATTTTAAGAATTAAAGACAATCACCGAGGTCCAAAGTCATTAGCATTGAAAAAAGCCTGCTTATTCGACTTGCATACAAGTTAGAAACTAAATCTATACAAGCAGGAGTTTTAAGTTGATTATATCGACGGTTTGATATATGAGAAGGCCCGAACATTTATGTCTGTAGAGACCCCAACATTAAGAACTCCTTTTGGTTTTTGTCTTACACAACCTGGTTAATCACATCATTTACGGTTTACATACACACGATACTTATGATAAGGGTTCTGTCAATAATTTTACTCGGCAAAATGCCGTACATGCATCTCTCTAGTTTATATATAAAGACAACCCGCAGATGCTGGTTTACTTCTTTGATAATAGTCATTTTGATCTCTCCTCCTGCAATTTCAAGTTATTTCACTGACTCGTTATAGAGCTGAATTTTGTCCAACGGCTTCAAGAATAACAAGATATTTCATAAGAAAATAAAAAGAATTTATGAAAAATGATACAATAATATTTTACAGTAAAAGAAATAGAATAGATATCTGTATGAATACCATGGGTTTTTTTTTCGTTGACTGGAAACCAACTTGAAATTATGTACAACAGTTAGTGGATAGTATTAAATTTGCACTTCAGTCTTGTTGCATTTTATTTTCAGCACGCTATTTGCAAAACTCAAAAGTTTGAAGAACATTTCGAACATACTTACATGCAATTGTTATGAATATGATTTGAATATGTTAATATGATTTGCGGTTGCGCTAACTAATTAAAACATTCGTCAAAGCTTTTCTAAGTCAGTAATGTTTCTCATAAAATGTGTTGACACACGTACTGTAAGAAGCAAGGAAATAAGAATAAAGAAAATCTGTATTATTTATACTGCTACAAGTTATGTGTTTACGACTTGTTATTTGAACTTCCTGTTCAACCGGAAAGAAACATGCAACAAGTGAATTATTTCCGTGAAAATTTTCTTCCTCTTCATGTTAATAAACTCTTCAAAAACCCAAATAATGACACAATGCTATCTCTCAATTGTCCCCTTTTCCATACCGACCTTAATTTTCTTTGATTGTCATTTAAGAATCCGATGAGATGAAAAAGAACAATTACTGTGGTCATTCATCTTTCTTTTGCACTATATGTATATACTAACGCCGCGTTTAAGCAAGTGGGCAGTTTTGCAATGACTTGTTCTTGGGAATTACATGCAAAAGAAACGTCCCCAAATATTATTTAATTATATTTAATGACCGTGAACATAACTCAGGGTCAGGAACAGTTCGCCTGAACAATCAACTTGATGACGTGACAAAAAGTACATGGGATGCACGGGTTTGCAAGAAAAATTACTTAAATCAGTGTATATTTCCGTATGTACAGATAAATACCCGTATGATAGTGGGGCAATCGAGATACTTCAACTGGGCGCTACATACGACCATGTCGCTAGAAGCGAACAATTGGTTAACTAGGGACGCGTTACAGACTGACTGGCGGGACAGCAGACAGGAGCGACACCGAAGCTGACTAGCCCAAAGTAAGACACACATTTACGGGTGCTACACCTGAGGAACAGATTTCCAACCGTGACGTCATCCGGTGCACACAGCCTGAACCATGAAATCAGCAATTGCACAGTGAGCAGATGACTGCGACACGAACACGACATCCGAACCTATCTACCGTAAAGATGGATGACGTAAACGCATCAAATTCGACGTCGAAGACTTTCTTGGGCGAGAATATTGGAACCGAGTGCTTTTCACCCACGGGAGCAGAGGTGTGTTGCAAACAACAATTCGTTCAAATTCAGCAATAAGTCGCTGCTATTACTGACAAACAACACTACAAATAAACAGCGATTTACATATTTTTTTCTTAATTTTCTCTCCTTCTTAATCATTATAAACAATTAACATGCAGCATTTATTTCATTCTTTCGAAGTTGTATTCTTTTGCTACCGTCCCTCAGAACCAACATCAAAAATTTGAAAAGCATGACGTTAGCAAAATAGGTGCGAAAGCGGCATTGATAACCGATTGGTGTAATTGCAAGCAGCTTAGTTTCAGCTTTAGTTTTCAGTTTGAGACCAATAACCGCTGCAATCGATTGCAAGCAATTGGTAAATTACAACACGACCCTAGTCCCAGCTCAACATGCCCGACGACTTGACATGCGTCTACAGGCGGTGGATGAGAGAACTTCACGTTTTTTGTGTCACAGAGGTTGAGCCTTATGGAAGCTGAAGTGTTATGGTGTGCGTGCGTGTGGGAGATTTCAGGGGACAGGAAAACGGATCTAGTTACCATTGCTTGTAATCTGACACCAAGCCGGTATATTGATGAGGTTCTACAATCCGCCATTGTTCCTCTCTTGCGTCGGAACCTATGAACGATGTTCCTACATGACAAAGCCACGCCTCACACAGCGGCCATCAAAGAAACTTTCTCAAAACGAACAGTGTGCATGTTTTGCCCTGGCCAGCGAGATCACCTGATAAGTCCCCGATAGAGCATCTGTGAGATTCCCTCGGGCGCGGTATATGACAACGTCAACAGCCATCATTGCCAGTACAGGAATTGAGTCGTATTTCGTAGGAAGAGTGGCGCAAGATCCCTATTCACGTAAAAACTCACTTGGTGCATCACGAGGCACACCCGATATCAGGATTTTAGTGTTTCAGCTGTGTGATTCATGTTTTGACACCTGAACGGATCGGACAGTACATCCCTAGTCAACCCATTCATCATGTAAAACGGTCCAAAAGTGCATTTGAGTTTAGGAATTCTTTCAATATGATATATATACAATATGTTAATAATATTAAATGTTCGAATTTACAAGTGTTTTGTTATTTTTTCTTTGTTGGTTTATAATGCACGAGGATGTTTCTTTTGCACTTGAGTTTAGTTTGCTTCAGATCGGTGTTAGTATCTGCACTAAAACGTATACGTAGATACTACTACATTAAGCCCTCATAGTCTTTCACCTTCTCTTTTCTCCAGAGACCAGAGATTTAAGTGTTCTTATTTCGTTTGTTCTTCAAGAACGAAATAACCAGGGCTTTCTTGAGTGTACTCTCTTGCATTGGTACCAACATGGCCTAGTCTGCTATAAGTCTCAGTTCCAACCTCTTTAAATGCGTTATCTTCAGGTTTGTTAGATTGTTCCTGACTTTCTTGACCGAGTCTATTATAGATATCCGTTTTATGTCCAAGCTTGTCCTCAGTTCCAGTCTGGCCACGTCTGCTGTTGGCATGACCTGCAGCCTCTTCATATGCATTATTTGCAGATTTGATGGTTGGGCCTTGGTTGTCTTGACCGAGTCTATTATATGTTGTATCTCCTTCACGTGAAGATTGACTATCACCAAGCTTGTTGTCTTGTTTGTCAACTGTGACATCAGTTCCAGCGTGACGAAGTCTGTTGTAAGTGCCCTGACCATCCACAGAAGTAGCAGCTGCTCCCAGTTTACTAACTTGTTCTTCAAGAACAAAGTAATCCGCGGCAAGATCTTGTCCTGGATACTCCCTCACTCCAAACTTATCATAGTCTGTGCCTGCCGTTAGACGATCAAAGCTGCCATCTCCTAACCTATTGTAATCATCATTATTGACATTTTGACCCAGGCGTCCATTGGATGTCTCTTGAAATCCTCCTGCAAGTTTGTACTCAGTCTCACCTCTTGTCGAGTTTTGGTCTTTCGTTTCTACATGATTACTGGGTATCTTGTTTAACCCTCCTGCAAGTTCGTAATCAGTGTTCCCCATTTTTAGATCTTCTTCTTTGATGTCCACGGAGTCACCAGTTTCTGGCCTCCTGCTCTGAGTTTCTGATATGAAGTGGCACTCGTGGTCATCTACATTCAGACTTGATGATGACATCTTTATCACGTCGGGGACGTTAAAAGCCGGTGTCTGAAAGAAAGTTACCACTTAGTTATAATGATGTCATCCCTTAACAAAATTTACAATATCAATGTTGCTGATTAGGAATAAGCTGTGTAAACGGACAGCCATTGGACATAACAAGGACATATATTAGTTTTTTCAAAAGTAAGATTAAACAATTCCTGTAATTCATAATGTTTGTGTTATTTCTATCAGCTTCCGAACTATATTAAAGGACATTTATAATCAGTCAAAATTGATGGACGATGTATATCTATAAAGACTATGAATTTATTTTGGCGGGATAAGTATAAAAATCATGAATTGTGGTTGAACCGACTACCAATCTTCCATGACAAGAGCAGATGTTTGAAAACAGATTTGAAATCATCAACATTTCAAATATCAATGAAATCCAAATGAAGACAAATTAAAAAATGGACGTTTATGATATGTGTACGAGTCTGTTGGCTGAGACTCAGTGGTCGGAGCAAGCGAGCACTGTGCCTGCACACCTATCGCTGAACTCAGAATAGTTCAGAGCAAGTGAACAGCCGAGTGGTGAGTGCAACCCGTGACGCACGTGCAACATGTGGCTATAAAATCCTAGGCATCGGCTGTGCACGTCACTTGCGTCAAGTCAGGGGTCGGGTTATGTTGTGGTGAGTTTTGTTTGAAACTACTGTAAATATATCAAAAAAGACTTAATTGAAATGTTGCTGTTTTTTCAAAGATTGTTATTATGACTATTTGTATGTAGATGGATGGAGCTGTTGGGTTTTTTCATGCAGCCATCTGGAGCTGTATATTAGTACAGCTGGCAAGTGGAAAACCTAGGGACAGATCCAGAGTGGAGTAAGTATTATTTTGTGTTCTGTCAAATATAAAGTGTTGGAATTAGAATCATTTTCATTTTTTTGTGGAAGAACGTATAACACATCTATCGTGATATAAGGGTGTAATTTTGGGTGTGTTGTTGTTTTAGTGCATCCAAGTGACGTCAGGTTAAAGGTCTCCGTGACCTCGACGTAGTGAACGACCGGCGGATCAAGTAGTACCGAGATCCGAGTTGCTGCCCAAGGGTGCAGTGAGTGACCGTATAGGAATACGGAGTGGCCTGTCGTCCAGTAGTGACGTCAGAGAGGGTATGGTCTAATTGTGATTTTCACAATTAAGTGTGTAATGGCCGTACCGAGTTGGTGCCGTACAGTGACGGCCTAATGTTTGCCTGGGTATACCCGGAGGGACGGGCGTATCATGTGACCCCGTCGGGAATCGCCCAGAGAACTTTCATAGTGTTCATGACGTGATGTTTGTAAACTGTTATCTGCTCGTGTGTGTTTGTGTAATGCATTATTGATATGTGATTCCTGAATGGAATTAGATGTCGTAATCATTTATCCATCTTAAGTGTTCAACTTTCTTGACATCCACTTGTGTGACTGATAAATGTGTATTCAATTTTTATATTGAATACGATGTGCTAAGCTATTCTTTATCCTAATTGTAACGTTTCGCTTGATATTCACTGATGTAATTGAAAATAATTAGGTTTGAATTGTCGGTTGATTTGATGAATTGAGAATGTAAAGTAAATGAACACTTTGGGTTTAAAGTCCTTGATTTCAGAGTAAAGCAAGTTAATCTAAAGTGTTTGTGTAATATCATTGGGATGTAAAGTGTTTTCATATTTGGTTTTTGTCCCTTATAGATATGATGCCATAGGTAAGCCGAGTCCAATCGTAGGAATAATGTAGATCTTGTATTGCAGCTCTATACCATCTAATGCTGAACTAACTTCACGGAGGCACATTGAAGTTTGCATGGCACGAATGCACAGTGCACCTCGGCTAGCAAACATCATCTGACTCTCTGCTTTCACTTTGTTGCAGCTCCTATGGCACCACATGCAAACCCCGCGTCTTTGTCCCCATTTCTGTTGTAAAGTAATTGTAATCTCTTTCTTTTGTTTTGTAATAAACTCTGTTAAATCATCTCATTGTTTTCTCTTACTACCACCGTCACTTTGTGACAATATGTGTTCCTCAAACTGTTTTTGAACCCGCTGATGCTATGAAAATGTTTAGAGCATTGAATTATTATAAATGCATGTTCAATGCGCATTTGGCACACTAAACCGAGCGGCCTTACAATACTATTACTGCCAAACTTGAACCTTTTTCTCAAACTACATTGTATTTTTTCTATCATTTTTTTAAGAAATAAACATTTTACTTCTCTTTAGATTCGGCAGATATTTCACAATATGAATAACATGTCTCGACAAAAGATGTAATGACATCAATTCTAATGAATAAATGTAAACCAACCTTTTTCTTAGATTGGCCAGATTCTGTCTGCCTAAAGTTGGCATCCTGGTCTCTTTTTCTTAAACAGATGATGTCATGAAGAGATATGATTAATACTGATGTTAGTCGTAAACCATGAGAGGTAGCGTAACGTAAATGTTTATCTCTGAATTTTTTTCAACTTCTTTAAATAATGTTGCATACGATTAACTCATGTCTTTTCAGAAAACTTAACTTTCACCTACAGACACAATGATTCAATGGTTCAATACTGAATTATCTATACTTAACCTTGACAATTGAAACTTAATGTAAAATTGTGATTACCTCTGTATTATGAAACCTGAATAAAACTTCAACATTTGAGTTTATCTATTGATCTACCAACCTGCGACGTCTAGTTTCACAGACGACTACGAACGAAACCTTAACTTTCTTCCACAGATACAATGATTCAATACTGAAATAGTTATACTTAACCATGACAATTGAGACTTTCATGCACAATTGTGATTATCAGTGTATAATAAAACCTGAATAAAACTTTAAACGATTTGAGTTAATTAATTCATCTACCAACCTGCGACGTCTACAGCTCCACCAAACCACGACGACAACGACCGTGATGACAACGCCGCCCAGTAATCCTCCCACAATGCCTCCAGCTAGAGTCCCAGTGTCGGTCGAACCGGCAGCTGATCCGTGTAGGTTCTCGTCTGTAAAGATACAGAACAATCGAAATGAGGTTCAATTAATAGTTTGATGCATAACAGTATATCACGATTGTAGGTGACATAATTGTGTTCGACAACGAGAAAGGAATTTTTTGTTTCGCCGAAGTGATTAATTTTTCAAATTTAAACCAGTCTTCCAAGGAACATGAAACAATAACCCCGATATCTTTGATTAATCTAACCAGCTTAAATGATGTATCCAACTGCTGATTAAACATGTTAACATTTTAACTTAAAGTCATAGAATCAATTTTGTAAGGCAACTAAACTGGGCTAATTATTCTTCATGAGCAAAAATCTGATCACTTACACCAATATTTCCTGTCGCGTCTGCAAAGATTTTCATTTTTATGCCCGTTTTAAAGTTTAGGATGACGCTGCTTATTGGCGTATGCCGGTTCAAACCGATGAGGTACTGACTCAAGTGCAATCCCATCGCGAGTACGATATACCGGAAATCAAGTAATTGCAGCGCCAATGCTTATGACAGACGTATTCTCCATTGAGTTTACCACCTTTTTGTTATTTCTGTATTTGAAAAAAGGTAAGCTATTGGCTATTTTCATTGGATATTCAGCTGGGAAAATTCATGTTTTCTACGTCATGGGCTGAGCGAAATGACGTGGTAAGGACTAACGCTCGCCAAAGACATAGGGTAGGGTGTTTTGAACTTCATTATTGAGGGCTAGAATCAAAGCACGCAGATTTCTGAAAAGTGTTGCAAACGTCAGGGGAAAGATTTCTGTGAGTGATGAACTATTTGTCCGGCGTGCATTACAAGTTGCCTTGCATAAATCGCAATTGCAACATTGTTAGCGTTCATACCATACGAGCCTTACATGTATAGTTCTAGTCTCCAGGTTGTCATGGATTCTCTCCCTACAGAGGCTATTGGACCAACATTATCCCACTTCTTACAGGCTGGACACAATGTCCCAATCTCATTGAAATCAGCCCGAAACTAATTGCTCGTACCTCGCTGCGTTTCTTGATCTGACCACGGCTCCATAAAAGCCGTGTCAGACGGCCCTGACCGTGACCTTTCACCTCCAATTATTCTAACCAATCACGGGTCCGCGTACATATCGGCTTTGTTTGATCACGAAAGATTGCGTAAAGTTGAAGATAAGGGACGTCCTGAAAAATGTTTTGCAAAAGTTTTGAAAAGATAGCATAAAAAATGAACATCATTGTTGTTGCAACTGAGATCTATCATTTTGAGTTGTATGATAAGTTTTTTACTGAAAACATAATTGTCACTCTTGAGATACACACCAGTGGCGGATCCAGGAAATTAGAGTGAAAGCGAAGAAGCGAGAGAGGGCACCCTGGTTGTCGATAACCCCCGGGGGTAGAGGGTCGGGGGTCGGGTGAATGGTCAGCCATTGCACACTTCTGAGTTCTAAATAAATAACAGTATGTCACTTATCAAATACAATTGCAAAGGTTTCTGTTTCTGCATTTTCTGATTTATTTACCTGCCCCCATTCACAAAAATACTTAATTTGAAATTTAAAAATTGATATGAATTCCTCGAAACCCTTTGACAAAATTGTTGTCGACCTAATTTTGATATAAACTTTGTAGACCTATTCAATAATGTGTCTTAGTTTGTTTTTGGTAAATTTCTTCACTTTAACTTTTAATTTTTTTTAAAACGTCTTTTGGACGAAGAATATAGCAAATCAAACGCAAATATTGTCACGATAATACATCTTAATCACTATCCTCCTCGGGTCGCAGACATAGCTAAATTTTCGACCAGCGTATTCATCATGATAGTCAACACACCCACAATCATTTTACGTTCATCCCAGCTCGGCTTTTCTCGAGTCCACTCAGGAAAAGCTCGAATCCCGAGATACAAAGGTTAGATGTGATGTTTTGAATGTCAATTCAACAGTTGCCGAAGTCTTTCCAGCCTCGATTCGTATTGGCTGGCACAGTCTGGCGGTCAAGGCCGTCTGACGCGGCTCTTACGGAGCCGTGGTCAGATCAAGAAACGCAACGAGGTATGAACGATTGGTTTCGGACTGATTTCAATGAGGTTGATAATGTCCCTGACTCTTTCCATATGCCATAGCATTGAACATTAATTTTGCAACATGGTACTGAGCTTAATTTAATTCAAACAAATATCGTCTAGCATAATACGCTTTTCTGTCTTGTAAGAAATACAGAATGCGTATGTGCCCATCGTACAGGCAAAATAACTTCCTTTAATTCAATGGATAAGTCAACAGGTGCTCAGTCTGACACCAAGTAGCTTATTTCACATCTAACTGAGGACTGTGTAAACTAGCCAACGTAGTTATTTTCTTATAACATAAGTTATGTGGCAAGATATGACTTGAATAAACTCTTTCGGGAAGGAATGGATGACATCATACCAATTCAATTCGATATTTTTTAATTTATTACACGAGTGTCGATTAAACACACTCTATTCTGTCTATTGTTTTAACTGTACCTTTTCGTGCCAGCCCATTCGTACTCATAAGGGTGGTGTCCGCTTCGGTTTTAGCATGATGTACTTTTGCACTAGTAAGCAATGCTGATTGCTCAGTTGGGTCAGTGGCGGGTGTAGATGGTGTAGTAGGGTCAGTGGCGGATGTAGATGGTGTAGTAGGGTCAGTGGCGGGTGTAGATGGTGTAGTAGGGTCAGTGGCGGGTGTAGAGGATGTAGTGTTGTCATTGGCCGGTGTTGTTCGTGTAACACTTCTGCCGTTGTTATCGTCTACAATCATTACATGTACACAACATGAGGACTATTTGTTGAAGATTGAAAGTGTTACATGTTACATAAGAATATCTGTGAATTTCTTTGAAAAAAATCCCGGTTTATTATCAGGGTAAAATCATTAGATGAACATTCGATTGTAATGATTTTATTTTTTCCTCATTTCATTATTTTAACCTTGCGGTGTTAAGGCACGTTAAGCAAGTACTGGGGCTAGCTTCAGTGACGCCAGTTGGTGCCTTGATGTCATATATGGTAAAATACACGAATGCTAACAAAGGCACTTATCGCTAGCATAAGTGAGCACATGAGTGCAATCGATATTTCGATAATGTATAAAGACAAATTCTTAACCATATATGTTATAAATACAAAATATAACCTGTTTATTAATTGTTCGTTACTTCAGCGAGATTTGAACGAATTGATTAAAAACAATTGCATAGCACACGTTTAAGTACGAAACTTCTTTATCATGATTTAATGCCATCTGAATGATTGTTAAGCGTCAAGTTTTCTAAAAATATCAATGACGAGTATTTGTTTAACGAAAACGTATTGTGCGCATTGACACATTTTGATATATTGATAGGCGATGACGCACATTCACATTATTATTGTGTTAACGAAAGTAAACTCACATAAAGTTGTTCAGGAGACTAATCTTTCTACAGAAGATAAAAAGTTGCTGATATTAACAAATATTGATTTTAATTACCATGATTATTAATAATGCAGGACAAACTAATGACAGCAAACAATGTCATAGGCATAGTAGAAAACACAGAATGAAGGTAATGATACTATACAAAAATATTAAATCGAAGTTGTATCAAGTTTTCCTTCTATGAAGTTCCTTGATGACCTTCTATGATAGCATACGATATAAAAACTTCAGGATTAAATCACTGCTTTACGCGTTCAGTGGCTGTATGCTTTTCAACTAGGTAAAATTTAAATAAAATCTGATGACCGGATCATTAATGTAGTCAAATCAGTATTTATATAATAAATCGTTGATATATGTGAATTATCCAAGTTATAACTAGGTTTTAAATTTTTTTTATCAATGTTATTTTCATGAAAAATTAATATATTTCATAAACATAATTCATTACGTCCATATCTTTTAATTAGCATCGAACGGATAACAGTTACAAAGAATACAAATCTCCCTTACTTAATTTTGATTGAATATTCTAAGATACTAAGCGGTGACAATCGTAAGAAAAGTACTTTATCAGACCATAAAGGTTTTTCATGACGTATCAATTTAATGAGTAACCTCTCTTCTCCTCTGCCCCCTCGTGAGGTATCCTCCCATAACACTCAAAGTGGTAAAACAACCACAGTTTGAAACAACTATGGTCATGGGCAAGTGAACAGTTATTCCCCTATGATTTAATAATGGACCAACTTATTATGTTCTTCTTATATGTACTGTATGTATGTTCTATATATGTAAAACATATGAATGTAAAATCATATGTTTATTTCATGTTTGCATCTTGTAAATATAACTTTAGCATATAAACACATCATATCTGTAGTATTGTAAATAAAAAATTAAAAAATATGTCTAATCGCTCCAGGTGGTTGTCGGTACGTGGTCCGTTGATTCCGGAGACCTATCTGGAATCTCGACCCAGTTGACGACCATGTAATCATTGAAGACTCGTGGAAGTTTGGGCATCGACTACATGGCTTCCACCAAGGTGTCTTGAAAAAGTTGTTCTGAAAGATGAGCAAGGCCAGCAGCTCCCCGTACATCTAAGATGTTGGGGTTCTTGTATCCGACCTCTATTCCTGCGTCTTGCTCCAGAGGTATTGGCAATAGTCAATTGGGGTATTCGACGGAACGGATAGCTGCGATCTCAAAGTTCGTTTAGACCTCTGTGTTCAGAAGATGACAAAATCTGCTGCATGTTTCTGTTTGGCGAAGGAAGGCGATGACTAGGGTATACATGATGACCTCTCTCATGGCCTGGATCATGGTAACCTGGTCCCAAAGCTTTGGTCAGGCGTCGAATGTGCCATCCATGTAGATATCATCTGCTGATTGCAGGGCTTCACACTGGTCACCAGAGGAGAACACAAGGATCTTGTCGTCTTGTCTGCCATCAATCAGGAGGAAAGGACGGCCCTCTGTGGTTTCGGTTCATTCACCCTCAAGTTAGACGTCGGCCCTTGTTCTTGGTAGCCTTGGAATGGTGAGACCTCTGTGTCTGTACAAAGCGTTTTACATCGACGGAAAGGATAGTAGAACTTCAGGCTTGGCTGCTATCTCATCATTGTAGATTTGTCGGGAAGTCATTGAATCTGACTCGTTGTGCGTCCTCAGGTTGGTGTGTGTTTGTGTGTGTGCGCTTGTGGACATAATCTTCAACATTTGGCCTTGCACTTACTGTCACTGGTTCCAGTTAATAAAAGTCTTCCTGTCGACTCTCTTGTTGTACAGGAAACCTTAAAAAATATCTGTGTGGTGCCTTTCTGAGATGTTACGCATTCAACTTTCCGAAGACCTGTCATGTTGTTAATGTGTATCAATTCATTTGTCTCTACTTATATACTAAATTGTATATCTATAATCAACTAACTTAACTAGAATAACAAATAGTTCTAAAAATATTTCTACAATAGTATCAATAGAAAATAAAGTGAGTGGACTGTCAATGTTTTGATTGCTAACACTATTTAATTGTGTTTGTTTAATTCAGAGATACGCAAATAGCCTAATCCCTTAGTTTTAACTTAAATATAAGTAAAGACAATTGAATTGACTAAATGGGTTTTGATTTTTTCAACTTTTTTGTTAAACATAATTTGTACTGTACACACTAATCATCTTCTTAGGCAAAGCTTAACTATCGTAAGTCTCGAACTATCAAAGTTAACCCTCCCTGCCGATCTAGGACTTTTCTGGCTTGATTTTTTCTGGCATTTTTAGTTGGTAAGCTTGGCCACTGTGTCAACAAGATTTTTTACAATAAATCTTTTGATAACATTCAAGTTGATTTATTTCGGAGTAATGTGAACATTGTATTTAACTATGTTCTATCTTTATCATGAAATGTGATTTTGACAAATAATGTAAACCTTGTATTATCCTCTTTATATTTGGCGGAAAGGTTACTTTTTATTATTTGGATTTTATTTTGTAGTACATGGAATGTTACAGTCATCGCATGTGGAACCTTCAATGCAATTCCCATCTGCACAAGTCTAATCAGTGATTATCCAACTGTTCAGAAACAAAGTATAAGCCAAACGTGCAATATTTTATGAAGAGAGAATAATTTTTCAATCAAGGCAACGAGGTCGCAGGCTACTACATTTCGAGTGTTATGGCATCGAGATATCACATTTTATCGGTTGATTTGTATCAAATTTATTCAATGTTTCGGTTTAACAGGTATTCGAGAAAAAAATTGCAAAGACGAATGACAAAACAGTTGTACGATGAAAGGAAAGAAATTCTTGCCGGTCGTAATGCATGGAGTCGATGCTACAAATCATGGTAAATTTTCTCGAATTTGATTAATTTACCGTGGCATTTGAAAAAAATCTTTTAACAGACCGCTGTCCGCTTTGGGGGTTAAAGCACACTAGTTGCGCTAATTGACTATAAACATGAATGAAACTATTGTTTTTTGCTTTACAGGCGGGACTTTCTCTTCACAAATCTTGCAGTCGACGGACTGCGACATGGTGGACGCCATGTTTGTTCGAGTCCCCGGATGTAGCTTTTGCCAGGAGCTTTCTTATTGGACTATCTTATTCCTAAGCAGTAAGCTAGAGAGCAAGCACAGAAAAGTCTTAGGTTGGCAGCAAGGGTTAACTTGAACAGTTCGAGACTGGCGATAGTTAAGCTTTGCGTAGGAAAATGATGTGTTTTGTAATAAAGTATTGTTTTGCCCTGAACTATTTTAACGTTAAAGCATTCGGACAACCGTTCTCGTGCTTTAACTATAATTGTTTAGAGCAAAACTATATTGCAAAATACTGGGGTAGAGAGAACTTTGATTCTAAAATATTTTGAAGCTCCGTGCAATGCCATGTTTATCCAAAACAAATTAACATTACGAAAGGACATTGTTTGTTTTATATGGCACTTCTTTTCCTTATATCTGTGTTTGACAATGAAGATAAAAGTATAAGTAATTTAGTTCGTTAAATGCATATGATAAGTTTGTTAACATGTAACATTTCACGAATACAACAATCGCAAATTAAACTTGTTTTGATTTACCTGCACAATTACGTTTCGTTGCTTTGTCGGTATCGTCCCTTCCAAAGCTGTAATGAAGAAATATGAAAATGAAACGTAAAGATTGTCAGGACACCGTAGCCTATTGAAACATTGCGCCAAACCGGTTGAAGAAACTGCAAGTAACTAAGGTAATATAAAAAATACATACCAGCATATCTTGGTGATTTTATTATCATATTTCTTCTCATTCTGATTACAGCATATTTCTACGTTTTTCCAAAATGAATCTGAAATGACACAGATATTATCAGACCACATATAGCCTACGTGTTTGATTCTCATTGGTGCGTACTATCAATCAAACCTACAGTGTACTACAGTTTAAGGGACATCACCTTTATTATATTATCATTATATCGATATTTTACAAAGATTAAATATTGAAGTTACATGATATATATATTTATCACTTTGACTTCTTCTACAAATGTTTAAAAACGAATTCCTTATATGCTAATAATGATCTAAGCTTTGAAGAAGAAAAGTGTTTCTTGAAACGAGTAGCGCTAGAATGTCAGAATGTGCTTTCCATCTCACATTATTGATGATCTTTGTCTAAATCCGATTTTTTGCTGATGATAAGGTATTAAAGGCCGTTTGGAAATCTGTTATAGGACTGTTTCGAAATCTGATTAATCTTTGGTTTAGCTGTACTAATTACAAATTAAATTATTAAATTCAAAATACTTCTTGGCTCTCCACACAATCTCTTGTACGTTGCATCGATGCATCCCTTCTTTTTGCACTCGGAGGAAGAGGATTTGTCTAGAAAACTAAAAATAATATTGTATAGTGTAATTTCTTTTATAGTACATTATTCCATTCTTATAAACTCTCAAAGATAAAGAAATAGCGTGATTAAGAATTATTGTAAGAATTACCTTTGTGCGGACATGAAAATTGATATACCTTTTTACTCTTTCACAGCACCTAATGAAGTCTTCATCACGTTCCTGTGGATATTTACTCCAGCTTTTCCTGCGAAATCGTTTGTTCTTGATTATTTCTTAAAACATTCAACTGTTTCCTTGAAATAAGATAACACACACTCTTTGAATATTTTAAACGGTTATATTGCTTCTTGAAAGTTATACATATGTAAAATACGTTAAAGCCACTATCTGTCATTATCTGTTCTCTATTCTAAGGTTTTTTAAATTATCCTGAATACTTGCAAATACAAAAAACATTCGGAAATATGTGAAAATTTTAACTTTGAGACACGTTATCTTAATGAGAAATGCAGTTCATCATATTATATACAGGTTTCGGTCACAATGTCATAAGATGTAAGATTTTGTGTGTATCGAGTTAAGCTCTGACTTTGCAAATACAAACTAGTTCTGGATACTTCTTGTCAACCATATATGATGTCAAAATAAAAAGAGTCGTCTTTCAAACAATTCCCATATCCACAAAGCATAATTCGCAAAGCTATCAGCAATCATGGGAAAGACTTATGACTAATATAATAGTTACTATAGAGACTAGTTGACCTGAAAGAGCTAGCTATGAACATTGATTGTTTTTACTTCTAACCATATTTTTCGATGTTCAGTAACTGGGAGCTGGACAACAATCTCCACAAAGTGAAATTAAATATCCTCCAAGTAAAGCAAAAATTAAAAAAAATATCGCAAAAGGTATCGATGTTTTTGTATTGAATGTAAATGAAAAATAAGAACTACTTACACGCATCTACATATATCAGAATAAACTTTTCCATTTGAAGTTTCTGTAGAAGAAAAATATGTTATTCTAAAGATAGGGTCCAAGTAAACCTTAAACGCATTGCCATTTAATTACGTTTCTTCCTAATGTTTTTAAAAGAGTAAGTTCAAAGTTCAAATTCAAAATTAAGTTCAAATAATGAAAACCTTGAAAGCATCAGTTTTTAAAACAGATTAAGTTATCACTATTTGCTTAAGCACTCAATGTAATTTTCATAAAGCTTATATCTATTACCCCACTATGGAAGGTGATTTTACCTGGCAAAAGAACCAGAAATACTAAATACACTTTGGCTGCGACCTGAAAGAGAGGAGATGCGTTGTTATAATCTTAGGTGAATATAATTTTCATTTAAGAAACAAAGTCAAGACTTTGATCTCTTGATTGAAATAAGTAAATTATGTTTGGCTGTTGTTCTTAATGGTTAAAAAAATCACTTACATCCATGTTGCCGACTTTAGACACTAGAAACGGAAAAAGAAAATCTCATTTAGTGAAGCAGGTATTTAAAATTGCAATCATTTACTGACAATAGTAAGACCATCTTCTACTTTGAAACAAAGATGTCGCCTTCTGATCTATAATAAGTGCATCCAAATGTGTAAAAAATGAGTAAAAAAGCTTCTGAAAAAGCCTGTCGGATTCGCCAACTTTCAAATTGATGCACTTTGATTAATTGAGAATGAATAAGCACTCTATCTCAAACGCCTATTGATTTTTCATTTTAATTCATTGAACTTCTTGTGGGGTTCTTCTGACAATAGATACAATTAAGAACAATTCTGGGCAAAATAGAATCAAGGTGATTAAGCAGTTGATTTGCCTTGACGTATAAACTAACACTATTTTACACTACTAACTTTCGAAAATGTTCCCCTTTAAAAAGGTGATAACATATCCCTTTAAGATTGGTCGAACTAAAAAACACAACCTCACGTATTCCACTTGTAAAGTATTTCTTTCGAATTTGGTAAATAACTTTACGTAAATAAAAATTAAAAAAAAAATATCGCAAAAGGTATCGATGTTTTTGTATTGAACGTAAAATGAAAAATAAGAACTACTTACACGCATTTACATATATCAGAATCAATTTTTCCTTTTGAGGTTTCTGTAGAAGAAAAATATATTATTCTCAAGATAGGATGCAGGTAAACCTTAAACGCATTGCCATTTAATTACGTTTCTTCCTAATGTTTTTAAAAGAGTAAGTTCAAAGTTCAAATTCAAAATTAAGTTCAAATAGTGAAAACCTTGAAAGCATCAATTTAACGCCCTGTGGTATCCTAGAAACATATGATATATCATCAAACAAAGGCCGCCCCAAACATAGGTTTACGAATTTGATATCTTTTGTTTGTTGAAGGGAATTCCATGGAACTAATTAGAGAGCATTTAGCAGATCAATGAAATTCTGTAAACCACAAGGAAAACAATCAGTTCAGCACTGAACTACACGTACTGGTATATATAGATACATGTAGGTGATAAGTTCAGTTCAACATACCTCCTGTAAGGAAAGTGATGTCAAATTAGTTACATTGAAAAAAGGATGACAATGTATATTTCCAATCAGAGTTATGTAATGAGTGACAAGTATTTTGACAACGTTTGGTGATATGTGTTACCACAAATTATAAATTGGTTCAAATAAAATATATATTGGGTTGACTTATTTTTAGCAAGACGAAAACTTAGTTCCTCAGTTAAATATGCAGCAAATGACAATTGTTATGAATATTATCTTTCATTGTTATGCATATAAACTGCATGGTTGTTAAAACTATATACTATTACTCCCTTGAAGGATGGAATAAAAGAAGTAACGTTCCAATGAGTATTAAGGAATGAGTAATATACACATTGTCAGTAAACTAGCAATAAAGCTAAATAAATTATAGAAGAAAAAAGATGTGGTATACAGGAAGCAGCTCTTTGCATAGTTCTTATGTATAGTCTTATAGGTATGGCGGTTCATTATTGTAAAAACAATGAAGAGGCAAAAAAAATATAAATTTCGGTTTGCATTGTCCTCCAAATAAATAAGTCACTCGATATTTGTTTATATATTGAGATGTTATACATACCTGGTTTCAAACAGCCCAGGAGTGTCTGTAAAAGTGAAAGTGCCTTAAACATGTACTAAAGGGCCACTCCGTGCGTTGTTGGAGTCACACATGCCAAACTTATTCAATGGTGTCATTTGATCACGAAGTATCGACTGTTACCAAAATTATTTTTTTTATAGCTTATTGGCTTTGTACGGTGACAATATGAAGGTAGAACGTCGCAATTATGATCGAAAACTGGACAGTGGCGCGCGTCAAATACTCAAACGTAACTTTGGAGACTTATGTAAAACAGCCAGGAAGGCAGGTACGAGTTGATAGTATTTGTTAGGTTATATAACTTGTATACATGGATACTGGACGTGATATCTACACCTCTGTATATTTATAAGGCTGTTTTTAAATTTTATGGAAACCATTATTTGTCATATATATATGTCTTTTGGACATGAAAAGTTAAGATGTTTTGATTTTATATTACCACATAAGACGTTAAGGTTCGTATCAAAGGTAAATAATATGTTATGAAAATCAAGGAGTGGCTCATGAGTGGTGATGATGTAAGAATATTATATAGAAAGACGAATAGTTAGATAGGATAGGATTATATTACTATTACCTCTGACTTTCCCGGAGTATGGACAATGTCTCTGAAGTCACACAATGGATGTAGTCCTATATAATTTGAGAGCGAACTGACGAGGAAGTAAAACGTCCAGGGTGGGACATTAGTAAGCATAAAATCATCCTGTCTCAGGGTAAGACGTACAGCTGACGCTCCACTCTTCTTACCCTGGGTGTTAACCCCAGCAAAACCTTCGCACCGCAATCCATGATTCAGCCAATCAAATACTTTTATTGCGATCGTGTGTGATTAACTTTCAGCCAACCAAAGAGAGCCTCTCGAACAGGAGTTGGCCAACGCTCTAACGCTTAATGGCGACGTCTATAGATAAACAAACTTGAATCTTAACCGATCGACCATTGTAATAGTGTCCGAGTCCAATTTTGCGATTCTGGTTAGTTTATTACAACAAATTTAAGTAAATAACAGTTTTAAGACATCGGTTTGATTTTCCCCCAATTAACTCAATACCTGATTATGGTGGTTTGAGTGGTCCAGAGACCCCTAGAGCTATGCCAGCCGGAGCTTATATGCTCCTGGCAGGGGCACCCAAGCTTGATAGGTCGTCGGGTAGAAGTCAGACCAAATTTGAGACCTGTTGTCTATCTCTCACAATGCCTTTCATTCCGTCTTTTCCCACACCCTTTCGATCCTCTTTTGGAAGCTTGTCATCCACGTGTTTAATAACTTAAATATGGTTCAAAACACGTTAATCCCAAACTCACTCACTTACTCGGTTTGAATTTGAAGGGATGGGCGCTGCCATATGAAATTGCCGACTCGCCTTTCAAGCGCAGTCATTGGTTGATTATTTTTAGAAAGTTTGTAGGGAATAGGACACGGCGCGAAGTTTTTGCTGGGGTTTACGCCCAGGGTAAGAAGAGTGGAACGTCAGCTGTACGTCTTACGCTGAGACAGGATGGCATAAAACCGAAATGAAATTGAGGTCAATTGAAATAAAATGAGCAGCAGCCTTTACACAAAAAAGTTTATTGCAGAAATAACTTTCGAAATAGTTTGCTTTATATAAAGGCACTAAAGCACGCGCTCAAATAGGCTATATTACGGCATTTTTGGACATGGTCACTTACTTTAGCGTTCTATCGATCCCCAAAATACTTGTGTGCCTTTACAATTGACCAGCAATCAATAATTAAACAATTAAAACGCCAAAAGTGGGCTTAGATAAATAAAGATCTAACGTCTGCTGTGCACAAAAAGAATTAGATATAGACGGCTGAACCAGTAATGTGTGCCGCATTGGAATTAAACATTATCTCTGAACTGATTGAACTGAAGGGGTGAAATATTGTTCTTAAGAAAGCCATGAAACTTAACCGATTTCTCAATAACAGTTTTAGCATTGTCGATTGATGAACCATAGAGGCGGTCATTTTGGCTTTTCCGGATGTGAACAAAATTTGATTTTTTTTTCGATATCGTAGTTCATGGGGATTTATTGCAACGTTACATGTAAATACTTGCGTTCTTTTATAATTGACTTTACAACCTGAAAACGTATACATATTCCAAAAACGTATATGGTGGATTAATAAGTGAGTGTCGTTAGTTACATCGAGGTATATTCTTTATCTGTGCATTAGTTGTAAATTATGAAATGTTGGTGTGCGCTTGCGCCTTTAAGGATGTCAGCTACTGCGCATGAAAAAACTGTCAAGTTGCAAGTCAATGTTTCAAATTGCAAATAACCTTAAATCATAATATTACACATATTATCAAGGAAATAGTTTGTACACTGTTAACACAAGTTACCATGTCAAGAATAGTGACGACGCAACGATAGTGTTGAATAGAATCCAATATTTCCTTCTAGGTAATTATCAAATGTGTCAATTCCGTATAAGGCTCATTGACAAAATACTTCCTTGTTCATTAACAGCATCACTCTAAATGAGAAGTTATCTGTTATCTACATAATTGTAACATTTCTTGTGTTATCCAACAGTGATATATTAATAATATTTCACGAAATTCATATCTTTTCAAGTAACTCTTGTCAACAACAATTCAAATCATTTCTTAAACAAATTGAAATCAGCGATGTCTACGTGTCATTGTTTCATCATTAATATTAGAACTAAAAGAGTCCATTATTAGCCATATTTCATTTCCACGACAGTTCAAGCTTGTTGTAAATATCCTCGTGCCTCCTCGATGTTGACAATTTTCTTAGGCATACATCCCAGATAAAGAACACATGTAACCCTATTACGTTTTGAATCACATTATGTGCACAAATAATTAAATATTCTGCAGGAAATCGACGAGAAAAAACACAATGACGTGAACTTTTGCAGATAGAGTGACCAATTTTAACAATATAACAATCCAACAACGACTACCTATTAACATTTTCATATGTATTAAGGTACTAGTTATATCTTTTTGCAGAATATTTGCTTTAAAGGCCAATTCATAGAAAATTCTTACCTGAGGTTGGAAACGATTTATCTGGCCTCACGGCCTCTCTTACCAGGAAGCTACATGTATTCACGGGTCCAGTGGACTGCTACGCTCCAATATATGCCACAGTACATTTCATGTTAAATGATGATATTCGGATAAATATAGACACGCAGCCTCACAATGGATTTTCTACAAATGACATACGTTAAACGAAAGCATTAGAATGTTTTTATTTCCTTGATTCAGCTAATTGAGTCAGTTTTCCATATATGTACTAACACTTTTAGAAAATAAGAGGCGTTGCTGTATAAACAGAATTCATGTTTTAGCTATCCTTTCCGATTACAAAAATGAATTTCATATTTAAAAATTATCCATGTTTCTGAACATTCATATCTGTCTTTGAAGTCTTAAGTGTCACGGTTCAACCAAATCTAAACTTGGACGAGACCCGTTTATTCGGCAGAAAGATAAAACAATATGATAACCAAGCCAACAAAAGTTAGAGAAAAGTAGTGAGTGAATAAAATATTTAATTTGCACACTAAACAGGACGACAAAAGGTTAAGACTACTAATGCCCATAAATGTATCATCACGAGTTAAAAGCTAATTAGAGTTAACTACCCGTGGATTAAAGTAAACAACCAATCTAGCGTAAGACCAACTCAGACCTTGGAAGAACAGGACAAGGCTACTTGCTGTTTTAACGAGAGCACATCAATTAGAACACTGGCATGAATTAAAAGTCGACTAGTGGGGCGGATGGACGGATACGGACTAAAATAGGGATAAACAAACAAGAAGTACGATGGGGATAGTAATGTTAAACTGTAAGTCTTAGATGGAAATGATCACATACTCCAAAAAGGAACAGAGAAACACCAATTCAATTCCCCGAGTCCTAACGTCCGCCCGTGTACCTCCTGGCCCAACGCCAGACTCGTTCTGTGACTAAAGTAAGTCTGCCTCCGCCTCAAGTTCTGAAGAGAACACGTCAAGTTGTGTTTCTTGGCTACACTAAATGGCCCTATGTCCCAAACTATCGGAGTTACAATCACACACAATAGCGCATTATAAAAAGGCCAAATTCTTCTATAAGAACATGTACAGGATAGTCGTAAGTACCATCAAATAACATTGGCCTACGACTATCGTAGCGCTAAGAGAGCTACGAAAATCTAGGCCAAGGTGAATAATAAGGTGTTGATATATGAATGCTACATGAATAAGGCTGGTAAATTGGGCATGAAAAATACATTTAACCACATAGAAATATCCATAGTCAGCAAATAAAGGTGACAATTGATACATGGATTGAAAGTGTATAATATGTACTTTCAATAGATACAATACTGAATGATATTTTACTACAGTACATTTGATGAGAGGCGGGCAAAAGGAGGCACGCTCGAACATCGTGACAATAAGTCATATCAGTCTAACAACGGAAAATTATATTCAATCCATTTTCGAAAAGTATTTACTCTTTCTCACAATCACTGATTGGTTTATCGAGTCGATTAATCAAACAAAAGCCATATTAAAGTGCATCCGCTGCATATGATCCGTTTGTCACTATACGCAAAAATATTAAGATAAAATGATAAAAAGTCAAACCTTTGCTGTACTTGGCGAACATAACTTAATATTGACATTAAGTGTTGTCCGTTATTTTTGAAAAGTTGTCAACAGAAAACATATCCCTGCTTATCATTCTTAGTTCTAAGAAGTTGATGTAATTTTATTCACTAATCGAAGCAGTAAGTCAGGATTTATCAGGTGTAATACATTTTTGTACCAACAAGACAATGATTTAAAGAAATTTATTTTGTGGTGGTTACTTTTTCGAGTTTGTTAGACATTCAAAACGTGTCGAGATATATTCATTTCAACATCAAGTGAAGCCATACAGCTGCATCCTGGAAATTTCATCCAACTTATCTTTAATAGCAAACTCGTGTCATTTGTGTTGTCTTGAATTCGTAGTAGAATAGCGAAAACCAGAGCGATTAAGATGTGCCTTGACTTCATAATTAACCCTTGAATTACCTAATAACATTGCAAACATCACAATTTGGCATAACAATTTACACAGGTTAATTGAGATGAATTTAAAGGATCAACATGTCATTATATCTTCATTATGTCAATGTATCTGTAATTTTCCCCTCGTATGTGATAAAAATGTAAGATTTTTGTCATGTTAATTTTCTACTCTTTTACGCTGGCGATGCGAATTAACTCGAAATGGAAAATGTTATTTCGAAATTTTAAGAAAAAAGAGTTTTAACAAACCCTTCCATTTTCTATTGTATTTGGCAGCAATGACCTGGCATTATTATAAGTTTTAGAAAGGTTGTGTCAACCTCATCAATACTCATCCTTTGTCAGTGTATTCAACCTTTGGCAATGACGCCCAAGCCATATTCAAATGATATAATACTTGTTCTTAGTTACACATGAACACGTAGGTACACAGCCGGATCCATTTTCATCTTTTTTCTTATATACAGCTGTATCAGCATTCTCTCCCAACACATTTTCGGTAAAATGTTCACAAAGAGGGTTATAATTTGTAAACGATGTGACATATATCATGTTATCAACAACACTATTTTGAACTGAAAATGTCATGAACATTTTTATCTTAGTAATATATTTGATAGTTTGAGCCCAGTGTTTCATAAATTCATGCCAATATTTTTTCTGTTTTTTTTTTAAAAACACAATTATTTCCAATGTTCAGAAATATTGTACGGTTTAGATTTGGTGTCATGTCTTTTTTTCATTCGCAAGTGCATGGCAAAATTAAAACATCTAAACCATAAGTGAAACAAATTTGGGTAATAAACTGTGAACCAAAGGTTTGTACTGCATAAGTGGTTCCATTGGGTTAATACTGGAATCCAATTGCCTCGTTGCTATGAACATGAGCTGGCAAACATAGTGAAAACTGAGGCCACCGTCTTAAAACAAACGTTTATCTTTGTATCTATTCTCTCCCAACAGAGGTAGCTCAGTCATAAATTTCTATACAACCTCTATCTTAATTCGAAGGTTTCTTGTGCACGAAATGTTGAACGCTGATTGGATGCAATCAAGGTACGTTGTGCAATCAGCGACGCCTGTTTAAAATTATCATTTAAATCGCCTATGTTATTTCCTTAACTTTATTCGAATATGCCCCTTGCACTTTGAGTCGTCTTTATAGAACACAAAAGCCTCATTTTCCGACTGTTTCATTGCACAGGCCTCTGTGACATCAGTTATGTTATTCATACATTCGTTGTTTTCATTGGCTGAAATATAGCCAGGTAGTTTGAGTTGCAATATTGTCCCGCTAGGGGAAAGTGCCGGAAGACCGAGGAACCTTCGAATTAAGACAGAGGTTGTATAGAAATTTGTGACGGAGCTACCTCTGTTTGGCAAGAATCCTGTATCAGATCTTATTCAATTAACGAAATTGGGGCTAAATGCGCTTCCAGTAAAAATAACGTGTTTCTGAATGCAAAACTGTTATTGGACCTCTAGTGCAGGAACGTCACTGCATCTTGACTCTCTCGAGTTTCACAGGGGTAAAGTAATGTAATGTCCTTAAAAGGTGTTCGCGTGCGATGGTACACAATCTTCTTATTTGAATAAGCTTAACGTTTCCCCTTGTTCGAGTTAACCGAAAAAGTTTTTATTATGTTAAAAGTATAAGATAGAGTTATTTCCCTTCCTTTAAACAAACGTTTTTGGATTGTTATAAAATGATGCGACCACAATGGTTTAAATCAAGAAGAAACCCTGAGATAAACCGGTAAAAGTACACTATACAATTATGGATTGGTTATGAGGTACTTATAGACCCGAGGAAAAGAAAAACAAATTTGCTGTGATCTATAAAAGTAGGTATGGACCTGTTCATAATTGTTCATAATTGTTGTATCATGTTTCTATATTTTAAAACAAAAAGATAACTTAAAGATACAGTCATGAACAGAAATTTGGATCGATTTTTTAACAAGACGGTCAAATGACGTCACGATAACATAAGACTGACGTCATGTGCAAACGGTTTGATTTCCTCATGTATATCTTTAGTAACTTAATTGAGACTCGAAGTGCATATTCGGAGAAGATTTTGCTCTCCAAAAACATACGGAAATAACTGAGGCGTTTTGAATGATAACTTTTGAAACGGCGTCGTTGATTGCACCAATCATGCTTCTATATTTCTAGACCGAAAACGTTCGTTTTATGACAGTGGTTGTACATAAATTCATGACGGAACTGCCTCTGTTTCGAGAGAAGGACTCTCTCTGGAATGAATTTAAAAACGGGATAAATAAGCAGGTTGAATTCAACATCTCCTTCAAAAGAGAAATGTTCTTCTAGGTCTTTTACAAATTACCTCACCTCACCTCACTATTTCAGCCGACTCTTGCTTTATAGCAATCTAAGTATCATCTACTCATCTAATTCAATCAGGAAGTTGACGTTTCAGAAAACGTATTTCATCTATAGTTTCTCCATGAAACCTTGATGCGCTGCCAATGTATATTTTATTATTTTTCTTTCGTTTGTTCTTGAAGACTGAAATTTTCAGAACTTTCTTTATCTGTGTCCTCCTTGGCACCGATACCATCCTTGCCAAGTTGTTTTTGGACATTACCTGTAGCCTCCTCATATGCGTTATCTCGAGTTTTTTTATATATGGTTCATTGCCTTCCTGACAGAGCCTATTATAGGTATCCGTGGCAGAAGAATGGTCATATCCAAGTTTGGATTCTTGTTTTTCAACTGTGACCTCCGTTCCAGCCTGGCCAAGTCTGTTATAGGTATCATCTTCAGTCTCCTCGTTTGCATTTTCTTTAGGTTTGTTAGATTGTCCTTTGTTATCTCTAAGCTTGTTGTATTGTTCCCGCTCCTCGAAGTAATTGCAGCTGCTCCAAGCTTGTTATATTGTTCTTGGCTACCTTGTTCTTCAAGAACAAAGTAATCTTCGGCAACATCCTGTCCTGGATACTCACTTTTTCCAATGTTATCATAGCCTGAGCCTACCCTTTGACGATTAACGCTGCAATCTCCTAACCTTGATATCCAATTGATGTCTCTTGAAATCCTCCTGCAAACTCGTACTCAGTCTCACCTCTTGTCAAGTTTTGTTCGTTCATTTCTACATGATTACTGGATATCTTGCTTAACCCTCCTGCATGTTCGTAATATGTATTCCCCATTTATGTTCCTCTTCTTTGATGTCCACGTACACACTAGTTTCTAGTTTCCTGCTCTGAGATTCTGATATAACATGGTACACGTGGTTATCCACATTTAGACTTGATGATAGCCCTTTTAGCTTAAAAATCCCACAAATTCTCCTTGTCGTCCTAGTAGACTGGAACTTGAAGGGTTTTTCGTTGACGTCTGCACTCCAGACGCTTGGTTTCTGGGGCTGTGTTATAGTGAATAGATCCGGATTTAGACCGGCGGATATAAGGGACACATTTGATGAGGGCGGATCGGGCGGATTGTCTTACTCTTTAGAACGATTGATGTGGGATTTGATGAGGTTAGAATTTCTTTGTTTTTCTGTACTCTTATGGAATACTTAACATCACCAAAAGACTATTCAATTTAACCATCTCTGCCCCATTATTAAAATATTATGCTATATTTACATTGTATTATTATTTTCTCTCAAATAGAGATCTCCTGGGTTTAATCTAAGTACAGTGTACAAGTTTTATACATCTCTGGTTCATATCCTAACCACATGCCCCGCAAGTCCCCTGCCATTTTAGTCTGTGTTTTGAATTGTTTGATTGATGTAGTCACGACGAATACACTTGTCCTGAGATTTTAAAGTCTGAGTTTATTACGCTATAGTGATCGACCTAATAGTTTGACTTAAATGTTTATTCACGGATAATTAACTGCCTCGATTACCAGTTGACTCATGGCTTTTAAGTGGTTAATCAGTTCACGTAACATGTCTTGTATCAGTTTTAAAATTTTATCCACTCACTGCTTATATGTTACATATGTTGGCTTGATTATATGTACCTTTTCTGTAGATTGGAAGATGTCATGAAGTTGTGTTTTGCTAAACATCTGCTTTAACTCTTGCTTCTTAAATAACGACACGCATAAAATGTAAAAATAAACTCAGTTGATTATATTACCAAAAGTGCTTCGGAGGCACCAAAAACCTATGAGTGAGCCAGGATGCACAATTTATACTCTGAATAATAAGGGATCACTACTTTCAACCGTGTGACCATCAAAATAATATTTTTTTCAACCGTGTGATTATCAAGGATCACTACTTTCAACCGTATGATCATCAAGGGATCACTACTTTCAATCGTGTGATTATCAAGGGATCACTACTTTCAACCGTATGATCATCAAGGGATCACTACTTTCAATCGTGTGATTATCAAGGATCACTACTTTCAACCGTATGATCATCAAGGGATCACTACTTTCAATCGTGTGATTATCAAGGGATCACTACTTTTAACCGTATGATCATCAAGGGATCACTACTTTCAATCGTGTGATTATCAAGGGATCACTACTTTCAACCGTATGATCATCAAGGGATCACTACTTTCAATCGTGTGATTATCAAGGGATCACTTCTTTCAATCGTGTGATTATCAAGGGATCACTACTTTCAATAGCAAGATCTAAAGAATAACAAGACATTTCATAAGAAAACACAAATGATTTAGCGCGGGTGAAGGCCGCCAGGGGGCGTCAGGATACTAGGGGGACGGCCAGACGTCGTCAGGAGATGACAAGACTACGTCCTTTATCGACCTCAACTTCTGTGTCTGGAACATTCAGGGAATTCATTCAAAAGTGAATGACAAGGATTTTATAACATTTGGCGAACAATTTGATATTTTTGGTTTCGTTAAAACCTTTCAGAAAGACAACTATGATATTGTAAATTTATTTCCTGACTATGTTGGTTTTGCTTTAGAAGCTAGGAGAAAGCATAGTGTGGGGCGGTTTTCCGGTGGTGTTTGTTAGATCTTGTCTACTTTCATGCATGGAGAGAATATTCAGTACATGGAATAATTCTGTATTCTTTCGTATGTCCTGTAACCCATTGTATGAGAGGAAAATAGTCATAGGGTTTTTATACATATTGCCTGAAAAATCCACCCTTTACAACAAAACTGAACCTGATGATATTGAAAATTTAGAGTTGAAAATCGGCGCTATCAAATCCAAATTTGGAAATGAAACTGATATTATTTTATTTGGAGAGTTGAATGCACGTGTAGGTTCTAACGATGATTTTATACAAGACAATAAAGCCAAATAAGATTACATGCCTTTACCCAGCACGTATGTACCTGATATTTTAATGAGCCGAGGGCCACTCAAGATGTATCTGTTAATAGGTTTGGTTTAGCTTTGTTAGTGTTATGCAAAACTTCGAGTATTCATATCGTAAACGGAAGAAAACCTGGTGATACATATAGAGCATTCACGTGTACCAGCAGAAATGGCACCAGTTTGGTTGATTATGTATTAGCAACAACAAATTGTTTTAATGACATTTCTAATCTTTTTTTACATACGAGAACTGAATCAGATCATCTTCCTGTTTCATGTACGTTGAATATCAGATCTGACAGACCTCAAGACCTGAACCATTGTGAAAGCATTAACTGTGACTATATTAATAAATACAAATGGCCAGGGAATGAACACAAGTTTGAAGAATATCTTTTTACTGAAACATATCAAGGGATCATAGATGATTGTTTACATCATATCAATATAAATGTAAATGTCGCTACTCACTGGTTGAGCTAATGCATTACATAGGAAAGATATGAAAGTAAAGCAGATGGAGCAACTACAAATCATCATCCTTATATAGCGCCAATATTTTTATATGGTTCCGAAATTTGGGGATATTCTGTAAGAGATAAGATAAGAGAAAGTACAACGTTCTTTCTTAAAAATAAATATCTTAGTGTAAGTAAATTTGTGTCAATCACAGCTATACTTGGTGAAGTTGGAAGGTCAAGACTTTGTATCAATTATTTTCAAAGATGTGTAAAATTTTGGACCAGGTTACTTAACATGAAAACAAGTCGCCATCCAAAGGCCTGCTATTTAATACTTAAGTCATATGACGACCATGATGGGATTAGTTGGGTGTCGCTTGTTCGGACGTTGTTAATGGAGACTTGTACCGGTGTTTCGTATTTATGGATCTCCCAATACTGTGATGACACCTCATCTTTTATGCAATGTTTTAAACAACGATGTAAAGATATTCAGTATCAAATATGGCATAATGAATTATGTTCATCATCATATTTGCATAGCTATTAATTTTACAAGAGTATTCTGTAACCAGAACTTTACATCTTAAAACGTATTTCAGACAGAGACTTACTTCGAACTCTGAGTAAAAATTTACATGTATGAGCCATAAACTTAATAAACATCAATTTAGATACGATACAAATGTAAATACTGATTTATTGAAGTGTACAAAATGTAATTATGACGTTATCAAAGACGAATTTGTTAGTCTGTCCATATTATAATGAAAGTAGAAAAAATATTGTTACCAAGCTATTTTCATACCTATCAAACGCGAGAAAAATCGAATTTGCTACTGTCTTCACATAATGTTGAATGCTTAATTTTTTTAATCTTAACTCATTAACGCCGAGTGCCGCGTATATGCGTCAGAATAATGAGATCCTCACAGCGAGAGCCGCATATAAGCGTCCGTTAATTAGCTGTTTCTCACACCGAGAGACACTTATGTGCGTTAATTGAAAGCACCTCTTATTCAGCGAGAGCCGCATATGTGCGTCCGTCCCATAGTATTACAATAAACCCAAATTGTGCAATCTTCTTAGTATCGATCAACGAAGATTAGCGTATCTTAATTGAGAAGATTCCCTTAGTCTTCATGACAGGAATCATTTATAGTGTTATGATAGAAGTTACCAGTATTTACTAGAAAATATAACACGTTTGGTAGATGAACACATTACGTTTATAAAAAGGATTTTACTAAGCTTATACCGAAGCAGAAGTTTTACATACGATGTTATGATTTTAGTCTTGTGAAGATTGATTTATAACTTTTCTAACACGCTGAGATATAGTTCATCTGTAAAACGCATTGAAATAAAATATCTAAGAGAGGAAGCTAAAGCGTTATTATTGACAATTTTTCGTGAATAATTTGTGGCTATGAAAAGAATAAGCAGATAAACAGAATAATCAGGTACATATTTTTATTATTATTTGACAATATGCTTCATTGATCTACGCACATGTTATGAAATAATTACATACACATTAAATTACACACAAATTACATATCATCAAAGCGGCATGTCATTCAAATGGCTAAACTGCAAGATCTTGCGTATTCGATTCAATAAATAAGTCTAAATAAAGTGAGTGTCTTTTGATAAATACACAGTACAAGAAGAAGTACCTACGGTGTTGATAATCTTTTGAATATTCGTTTAATCTGTTCATATTAACGCTATATGTGGGCAACTTTGATACCTTGAAAAATAACAATCCTGTAGAATAGAACCTGTGTACACGCCGCAATTCTTTGTCATGTAACAATAGAAGAAAAAATTATATCATTAGACCGAAAAGTTTCATACAGCTTCTCCCACTTTCATAATGTATGCATAACCCTCACTTGTAATTCATGCACCTCGCATGCAATCATTATTAGAATTCTATATAAAGATTATTAAGTTTGCTAATATGCTACATCTACATGTATTTGTTTGAGCTCCAACAAAAGACGGTAACTTTCGTTTCATTTACAATATTTACACATTTTGTAACATCAAAGTTCGTGGTGATATCATATAAAGGGTTGATACCGCACAAACCAAAAAGAAAGACATTTCGATTATATAAATATGTTCGTTACTCTTACTTGCGTTCAATCTCTGAAATCATGGTACCGTTTACATGGCTAAATTATCATTTACATAGCTGGAATATCAAACGTCACATAGTATTTAGACATATCGTTATTCTATTTTCAAATGAAAATGAGTGTTAAATCATAATGAAAGAAAATATAGGTGGTACTTGCAAAAGAATAAACGATAGTCCGTCATGAAATCACTTGAAGGCTAAATTGAAAAAGACATATTCTAACATGAAGTTTGACGCAAGGTTATATATCATTTTGTTACTTGTAAAGATCCACGCATATATATTTAACTGGAGACGGACAAACCCCTTAATTAACAGCAAAAGAAAAAAATCATTGAAGAATAATCGCATGTGATGAATCTGTAAGTTATCCGTATTCAGTTCCTCTATTTCCTGTTAGATCTTCAATCAGTCTCGCTAGAGCGAACAGCTTCAGCGGCGACAGGCCCAGGTGTTGAGACGTAAACCGTGTCCAGGCGTTAATGAGTTAAACGTAAGTTACTTATGAAAGCAATCATTTCAATTTCCATGCTCAATGACCTTGTATATACATGATTATTGTATTTTAGGCCATGAGGCCGTGATTACAAATAATCATTCATTTCTACCTTAATAAATGATTGATTAAAACTGATACAATACATTTTACAGAAGAAGAAATAGAATAAATGAATATGAATATATATATTTTTTTCGTTGACTGGAAACCAACAGGCTTTACTTCACTTTGAATATATACAACAGTTAGTAGATAGTATAAAATCGATTTGCACTTCAGTCTTGTTGCAATATTATTTTCAGCACCCTATTTGCAAAAGTGAGTTTTGGTGTTTCATTTCTACTTGATTAATGGATATCTTGTTTACCCCTCCTGCAAGTTCGTAATAAATTTCCCCCATTTTTAGATCTTCGTTTTTGATGTTGAAGTAGTCACAAGTGTCTGGCTTCCTGGCATGAGTTTCAGATATAACGTTGTACTCGTGGTCATCTACATTCAGGATTGATGGTGACATCTTTAGTACGTCAGGGACGACAACAGGCGGTGTCTGAGAGAAAGTTACCACTTTGTGATAATGATGTCACATAAGTTACAATATCAATCGATATACAAGCAATTAAAATCCGGGATTGTGTTGCTGATTAGTAATGAGTTTTAAGAACGAACAGCCATTAGACATAACACAGACATATCTTTTGCCTAAATAAGCTTAACAATTATTGTAATCCATAATGTTTGTGTTATATCTATCAGCCTCCGAACCATGTTTTAAGACATCTATATATACCAGTCAAAATAACATGACATGAACAGATGTTTCAAAACCGATTTTAAACAATCAACATTTCAAATTTTAATGAATACCAAATAAAGTCAAAGTAAAACATGGCTAACATTTCTTGATTTGATTCGTTTATGATATGTGTTCATCAAACTGTTAATGAACCCGCTTATGCTATAAAATGATTAGAGCATTGAATTATCATAATTGCAGGTTGAATGTGTATTTTGCAAAATAAACCGAACAGCCTGACAATGCAATTGCTGCCAAACTTGGACTTCTTTCTAAAATTTCTTACATTATTTTAAAACACCGGCAAAAATACGCAAAAGTCATTTTCTATACAATGGACCTTTTGGAAATGCTTGTAACAAGTTTTTGCTCCCGGATTGGTACTGAGTTGATTAGAAACCAAATACCTACTTAAAAGTAAAGTTGAATCACTGAAATAAATGTTTCAGAAATAAACAATTAAATATTCTTGACATGCTAGCATTAGACAGATTTGGTAGATATCTCACAAAATGAAGATGTAATTTAAACTGAATGAATGTAAACAAACCTTTGTCTTAAATTGGCCAGATTCCGTCTGCTTGATATGGCATCTGGGTCTATTTGTCTTTGAATACAAATGATGTCATGAAAATATATGATTAATACTAACGGTAGTCATAAACCATGTGAGGTAAGCCAACGTACATTTTACACCAAATAGTACATACAGTTTTAACTTGTCATAGATGTAAATAGATGTAACATTTAGCACAAAGTTACGTATTCTAAAATACACTGTCCTTGCAAATGTTTGCACTACATATTGTCGTGTACTTTACATAGATAATATAATCTAGTTATTTCAATAAATAAAACACACAAGATAACCATGGGGTCATGGAACTTTAAGCGCGCATATCTTAAACTCTGCGATTTTTGAAATTTCATTTAATAATTTTGCATCCAAATAACTCATGCCTTTTAATTTAACTTCCTTCTACAGTTACAATCATTCAATACTTAATATCTATACCTAACTTTGACAGTTGAAACTGCCATGCTAAATTGTGATAATCTCTGTATAATGGAACCTGAATATCATTTCAATAGATCTACCAACCTGCGACGTCTACAGCTCCACCAAACCACGACGAATACGACAGTGATGGCAACTCCGCCCAGTAAACCTCCCACAATGCCTACGACTTGAGAGCCGGAAGTGAATCCGTAAAGGTTCTCAAGTGGGTCAGTGGCGGATGTAGATGGTTCAGTTGTGCCTTTGGTTGATGTGGACGGTGTAGTGGAGTCTGTGGTTGATGTGGACGGTGTAGTGGAGTCTTTGGTTGATGTGGACGGTGAAGTGGAGTCTTTGGTGGATGTAGACGGTGTAGTGGAGTCTTTGGTGGATGTAGACGGTGTAGTGGAGTCTTTGGTGGATGTAGACGGTGTAGTGGAGTCTTTGGTGGATGTAGACGGTGTAGTGGAGTCTTTGGTGGATGTAGCTGGTGTAGTGGAGTCTTTGGTTGATATAGACGGTTCAGTTTTTCCTTTGGTTAATGTGGTTTGTGTAATAGAAGCAGAAACCCAACTGTCGTTATCATCGCCCACAATCATTACATGTACACATGTATACAAAATGAAAACATTTTACTTTGAAGTTTGAAATTGTACTGGGGCTTGATTGAGCGACGTCAGGCACAGGCAATGGTAACTAAGCAGAAGTGAGATGTGCACTTGAGAGCAATTCATATTTTCATAATGTATAAAATCAGATATTTACCATTGATAATAAATAAAGAATATTACCTGTGTATGATTATGTTTTTTTTTATACAGCGAGATTTGAAAAAGTTAATTTAAGAAATAGTAAGGCATGAATCGCAATAGTATGTTAGTATTTTGTTATCATCAATGCGATGTCATTCGAATGAGTTATCAAGCGTCAGCAGGCTTAAAAACATAAAATTTTCTAGGAGAATCTGTTGATGGAATTGTATGAAATTGTATTGTGCTCATTGATACTTTTTGACATAAATATCAATTTAAAGATAGACGATAAGCATATTTGCATAATTAATCTAAAAAAGAAAAGTAAAATCAATCCAAAATGCACAGTACATGTAGTGTACTAACCTCTGTCCTAATACAAGCTCTTCTCACAAATAATCTGCAAATTGTCAGCAAATAAAAACACCGCATGCATGGAATGTATATATATTTATCGAGGCCTTTACAATGTTGCAGTTGCTTAACAAGACCACTATGGAAAGAATACTCAAAGTGATAATGTTCATTCGAATGAAGTTTAGCTTTTCATAACAATGCAATTATATTTGAGGCTTTTCGAATGATAACATTTGAAATTGCGTGGCAAATTGTACAATTAACTTTAATCCAATCAGGTTTCTACATTTCTAGACAGCGAAATGCTCGTATTAAGACAAAGGTAAGTATAAGAATTTATGACGAGAGCTACTTTTGTATAGAGAAGGTACAGAAGATAAACAGCTCAAGATTCTGAAATATAATATATTTATAAGTATAGATAATTAAACTTTAATGGTTCATAGTACAAACGATGTGAGCATTGAAGGACCTACCCGTACAATATCCTGCTGTACCATCGCTTCATGTGAAAAAAAATATTCTTGAGTATGTACTTGAGCAAACACAATGACTGAAGAAAAAATTATGTGCAACAATACTAATTTTGACATCTGAAATGTTTCTATTTTCCTTCTAGGATGCTACATTTTAAGACAAATTCCGATCTTATGCTGCTCTAATTTCTGAAATACTCGCTTCAATTGCATCAGTGACCTTGGGATCACATTACTAGTTAAATATCAGAAGAACAACCCTTTTGGTTGAACAAAACCTTTTAAACACTATTAATCAGTTAAGATTAAGCAACTGGCTGCTCACCGACAGGAAGTTGACATCGCAACAAAAAGGTCCTCGGAAATTTCCATACCACATGTCTGTTGAGTCTTTCCTGCACAATGAATTAATAATCATTAATTCCCGTTTTTGGAAAAATAAAAATTTAAATCATAATATGCAAATCTTTTAACTTAGCATTGAAACAATCGTTGCTAGGCAAAAGTAATGTGCACATGTTCTCATATTGAAAATAAAGTCACCGTTTATGAGTACCCATATGGGTGATAACAGAATTATGACGGAGTTATCTTTGTTGAGAGAGAATAGAGAAGATAGAAAGCTCAAGTTGCTGTTATTTAAAATAGTACTGTTAATAACAATTTAATGGTACATAGTAGAAACGATGTGAGCATTGAAGGACCTACCCGTACAATATCCTGCTGTACCATTGCTTCATGTGAAAAAAGAAAATTATATGCTTGAGTATGTACTTGAGCAAACACAATGACTGAAGAAAAATAATGTGCAACAATACTAATTTGACATCTGAAATGTTTTATTTTCCTTCAAGGATGCTACACTTTAGGAAATATTCCGATCTTATGCTGCTCTAATTTCTAAAATCTCGATTTAATTGCATCAGAGACTTTGGGATCACATTAAAAGTTGAATATCGGAAGAACAACGCTATTCAAAGAATTAATTTGAAACCTAACGATTTCCCAAAAACAAATTTTGTCCTACAATTAGAAGATAAATAGTTGAGTTTTTAAAATTTCCCGGCATTAAATTTGCGGGCGTTGAATAACAATGAATCCCGGAAATGTTGTAAACCTAACCTTTTTCCGATATCATAACACGACCGTTGGTTATTAGAAGTTTATAAACGAACTCTGTTTTTGCGTTATTAATGTTTGTGACTGTTCTAATGAGGTGTGTTATGGTTTAACTTATGTGAAATCCCGGTATAATTTACATTACAAAGATCATACTGATATTACCAAATAGTGGCATTCGTATCAGCGAGATCTTACAATATACTTGCTTCATTTGAGACAGACATCAACATTTATAAAACTTATAAAACATATCATAAAACTCCTAGAACAAGACCATTGTTACAGCAACGCAACAATTGTGACGTCAAAACGGTTGACCTTTGTGACGTCATACCATAAGAACGGCTTTTGAAAGAAGGCGACCGCATTAACAAAGCGGAAAACATGGACTAAGTAATTGAAAATAATTGGTTCTTCCAACAACAAAATCATATTAAAATTTGTTTGTAATATATACCGGTGAACACAGACTCAAAAATGACAAGACAACTGTCAATTTAGCGTACGGTATGAAGCTTCAAAGAAACAGGAAAATAAAATCTCGAGTCGGGCCGGATTTAGTGACCGTAATGTATCAATTCGCGGTTATTCGCCTTATTTAATTTGCAGGTATGTATTGTCATTCAACATAGGGTAATATTTCAAATCAACCAATCAGAATCGAGAATACAACGAAGTAACAATATCTATTTAACATAAATCGTCGATGACTGAATGCTTAGGTTACTTGTGGGTGACCCAACGCTCGTTGATGTGTAGGATTTCATAGCTGAATATACATTAGTAGCAATATGGTCATAACTTTCATGTAATACTGACTTATCTTTACTTAAACTTAAACAATAGCATTCTTCGTTGACATAACAGGTACGAGTATGTGAAAAACACCTGGAAACAGTAAAATAAACACAGAAATTCATCTTTAATCAAAGTCAGTGTTATTCAAATATACATGTAGAGAATAAAAGCTAGGTCAACTTGATATGTTGTCGTTATTGTTTCTATTTACTGCCACCATACGCGTATCTTTTAAGTCGACTCTTTCATTTGAACAAACCGTTTAAACCCTATTTATTAGTTAAGATTAAGCAACTAATTGCTTACCAACAGGAAGTAATCATCGTCACGTTATATATCCTGCCGGAAATCTTCATACGACATGTCCTTTGTAATTCTTCTGTATAATAAATTAATAATTATTAATTTCCGTTTTTTTGGAAAAATAAAAATGTAAATCATAAACATTGCACGACCTTTAACTCAGCATTGAACGGATAACCGCTTTATACAAAAATCTCTTGATGTTACTTCATTACCACGTAATCATAATTTGAAGCTTTCTGCAATGGCATGATGTTTCCATTACAATAGTTCCATTTTTGTTTCACATAAAACATCTTCTACCAAGATCAGTGTTCAACACTCAGAGTATAAATGCAAGGAAGCTTAGTTTGTAATCACATATACGCAGATTGTAAATTTAATGTGTGGATGCAATACACAAAAATCCATTGAACTCGCACAAAGTTTTATTCCTTTTCACGTTATCCGTTCTTATGCATTTTACTGTTCTTTATTCTTTATCTTGATTAACCTGTGAGGTTCAGAAAACTAAAACAGAAATAAACACTTGCTCAGTATGGTTATTCCTAACAGTAAGAGCATAAAATTTGAAGTCATTTACATCAAAATTATCAATTACAAATTAAATGCATAAAATATATAATTAGCAAAACCTTTAAACAGTATTCCTTTATTATGCATTAAACTATCTTATCAACGCAAACTATGTTACTTACATTTGTGCCTATCTATCCCTAATTTAGCTGTCAATCCAACATGGTATCACTGACAAACATGTGCTCTGATCATCATCATCATCATCAGAAGTTTCAAGGGAAGTAATCCAGTTATGACTAACAATCATGATAATACTTTAGGCAAAACAAATAACATTTATAACCTACCTAGACTTTCTGAACCTCTTATGAACTAAATTTTAACATTAAAATTATAACAGTTTTTTAACACTTTTGTACTTAGTAACAATAAATGAAACCTTTTTGGCAAAAAATAACTTTAAACATAAAATTGTAATTCAATTGATATAAACATTTTCCTGCATTAAATAATACGTCAGTCTAAGTATAAAAGTCGATACCATTTACCTCCACATTCATGTTGTATTACTGTGTCAGTATTGGAGCTGTAATCAAGAGACATGAAAATGAAAGGTTTGAATTGTTAAATACAATAATTGTCTCTTAAATCCATGGTTGTTTCAAGGTTGATGAATATCAAATCCAAACATTCAATTATATGATATGAATCTATATATAACATATGTGTAAATACAAAGCCAAAGTATCAGATGTCGACCTGAGCCTGATTAAAAAAGCTCCTAACATTAAGGTGATTGTACCCCTGATTGGCTACCTTAGCACTAACAGGGCTCTGTGGAAATGGGCCCTTTGTATTACATGACACCTTTTGAAATAATTCAGACAGACCTCACTATGAACTTTCTTTTGTATTGTTGATTACACGATCATTAGTACACAAATTGGTGGTTATATATCAACATTATTATCAAACTCAAAATGATCTTATATTAGAAATCAAGTAATATCAACATTATGTGGGACGGACGATGTGTTTTGTTGCTGGTTATGCAAATTCCGCTGTTCAAACCATAACCTTATGATAGAGTATTAGTATTGTTTCTTCTGAAGCTGTAATCAAAATGAAACATTTGAATAATTGTAAGTAAACTCCATGGTTGTTTCAAGGCTGATGAATAAAATCCAAACGTTTTATTATATAATACTACTAAAAAGAAGTTAAGGGTCAACCAATTATTTTTGTTTGGCATTTTATTAGACACAGGGAACTTGTAAATCAAACCTTTTAAGCACTTTTTTGGTCAGAATGAGTTCAATACCCCTTAATGTTGAGTCTGTTATGTACAGCATATCCAATTTTGATACACAACTATTCTGAGGCCCATAATGAGGCCTTTCAATACTGTCTCAAATTCGATAACCACCACGCAGGCTGTCGATCTGACTCGAAAAAACATCTGGGGAATGGCCTGCCACTCTGCCTGAAGGAATTGCACCAATTCTTGAAGATTATCAAATTGCCTATGATTGTCTCTCGCGCGTCTGCCCAACTCATCTCATACATGCTCAATTGGTGCCATGTCAGGAGAGTTTACAGGCCAATCCATTCGTTCTATACCATTTTGGGTGAGAAAATCAGGAACAACTCGTGCTCTATGCGGTCTAGCATTGTAATCTTGAAGAACAGAATCTGCTCCAATTTGACGAAGACTTGGGATGACAAAAAGCTGTAAAATTTCGTCTCTGTATCTTATACCCGTCAAATTTCTTTGGACAACGAAAAAAAGAGTCCTTGTGATGTGCCGAAATTTCAGCCCACACCATTACCGTACCACCTCCAAAGCGATGGCGTTCTCTGACGTTAAGGGAATAGTCTACCCAGAAACATGTTTCATGAATTTTCGCATTTTTGGTACATCAGTACTTTTCAATGTGCTGAATTCAAAAATGAAATAAGATTTAGGGGTAACCGGACGATTTAAAGAGTTATGTGCCATTGAAAAATTATCCCAATGCAAAAACCTGAAAAATTCATATATTAAATTAATAATTTATTATTGTTTTTCAATTTTTTGGGGTCTTCTTATAACCAACTGATGATGAATTTGATTTCAATTCATACCAGTGTGCAAAAATACCAAAATAACGGTGATTAGGATTCTAATGTCAATATTATGAATTTTATAGATAATTTTTTTCCTATAAAGCCGAATAAAACTTCTTTATGGGTTCAACGATTTTATGAAAAGTTCGGAAATGAAAATTTGGAATAAGTCATTCTTACTTATGCAAAAATATATAGGGGTCACCGTATCCGTTTTGAAAACTGATATCGGCGTCAAAATTGACCCGATTGTAGCCTAGCGCTAGATTGAGTGAGTGAACCTTCAGGGAAATCGAACGATGCTTATCTGCAAAATGATGTGATCTACATACTTATACTACACACATGAAATACTTTATAATTATTGATATCATACTTTTAAAAGAAATTCTGGAAACAAAAGTTCAAAGGTTTTTTTTTTATCATTGCTGCCGATCATCATACAGCCCTGTCTCCTCCTACGGTCCAGTTAGAAATTTCATCATTATTCAGATTTCGGGCCACGGCCCGTACATTACGATTTTAGCAAGCCTGATGCAGGCAAGGGGGAAATCATCAAAAAACAAATTGATTGGAATGAAATGTTTTCCAAAGGTATATGATCATAATGTTTTTATGGAGATGGATCACAAATTTATTTTTGGATAAAGCCGGTATCGAGCTACGAACTTCACTGTCTGCGCTCACTTCTGGGTACAGTAAAGTTGCTTCGCTGGTGATCCGTTGAAGTGCAGTAAAATCTCAAATAAACTTTTCAAATATAAGTCTGTAAATAACAGTTATTGTCGACCTTGTTTTGTTGAAAACCATCAATAAAATTCATAAGTGAGCATGTGTGTGAGTACCAGAATATTTGCAATCCAAACATACGTCTATATTGTGTAATTTATAAAAAAAAAGTATTTAGGCTATGAACAATTTGTGAATTGTAGCCATAATGGCTGATAAGGGATTCCAAATTCAAGATATGTTAATTCCAAGAGGGATATATCTTATCATACCCCCAAAGAAGAAGCCAAAAAAAAAGTTTAATTCAAGAGAAATTGAGGCAACAAGGAGGATAGCTAATCTGAGAATCCACGTTGAGCGTGCCATGGAGCGCATTAAGAACTTTAGGATTTTACAAGGGGTTGTGCCTTTGAGTATGAGTGAAAACATTGACAAAATATTCAAAGTTTCTTGTTATTTGTGCAATCTCCAACCACCATTTATTACAAAATAACTTAAAAATCAAAATGCAGAAACAATTGAGATAGACAATCAAATATAACATAAGACAAGATTTGCTTCAACATGATTTTAAATACAAAAAGTAGATGGGGGCATCATGCCATGTGTGGTATTAGTAATACAGCTACCCGGAGCTAAAACCTTTAAAAAATGAACTTAATTTAAATCTAACCAATCTATGTTGATCAAATATATTTTGTTCATGTATGAGTATATGAAAAATTAGGATAGCTGACGTTTTTTTCTGTTCTGAACATTACACTTACAAGTTAATAGGATAAAGAATACACATTGCTATATTTGGAGAACGATACAAGTTAGATAAACCTTTAAGCATTTACCTT
Source organism: Phorcus lineatus (assembly GCA_921293015.1). NCBI lineage: Eukaryota > Metazoa > Mollusca > Gastropoda > Trochida > Trochidae > Phorcus > Phorcus lineatus. The sequence goes on along the minus strand of OV121086.1, from coordinate 55,028,125 downwards.
AATTTGACAAAACCTTAATTTAATAGTGATAATGACAATAAAGGAATTTCTTAGAACGATAATTTATATGATTAAATTCATTTATCGCCCATACGTACCCTGCAACACATTCACATCTTGCAGAATGCACGTGGCCTGTCACCTTCGACACACTTACACAGCACCCAAAAGCAGGTTTCTTCTTTGAACTTGAGCCAGGAAACGATGGCAAACAATTGCATTTGATGAAACAATGACTGCTGTTATCACTCACTCCGTGGTACAGAATAATTTGAATATGTCCGTCATCATAAAACACTTGAGCCTTTCCCAATTGTTTTTTCGCTGCTACAGCTTCATGATCAAAAGTATTTCTACTGAGCATGAGATAGTTATAAAGTTCCTTTTCCGTTAAAGTTGGAAATGAAAGACACTGTGATTTCCATCCTGATACATTATTGGGTTCGGGCAAAACTCCGCCTAACAGTGTTGTAAGTCTTTGCATCAGCATCACGTTTCTCAGTTTGCTCCCGTCAGTCAACTATATCATCAAGACCATGCTCAATTACTCCACGAACCCGCTCTAACAAACGCACCTTGGTACCTGACACCGGTAAATCACGCTCTCGGAGAAATTCTTGTAACTTTTACTTCTTAATCGACTTACATATTGTTATTTTCATCTGTCACTAACGCAATAAAAGCTTGGTCCTCCATTACAAATTTCAAACATACGCGCCGAAGCTGGAGAGCGTTAACGGGGGATAACTCTGCTACAATTTCCTAGGGTTTTTTTAATAGCGACCTCTCTATCATTCCATGAAAAAGGGCGAATAGCCTGTGAGTTGAGGTGAGTACCATAAGAACGGCTTTTGAAAGAAGGCGACCGCATTAACAAAGCGGAAAACATGGACTAAGTAATTGAAAATAATTGGTTCTTCCAACAACAAAATCATATTAAAATTTGTTTGTAATATATACCGGTGAACACAGACTCAAAAATGACAAGACAACTGTCAATTTAGCGTACGGTATGAAGCTTCAAAGAAACAGGAAAATAAAATCTCGAGTCGGGCCGGATTTAGTGACCGTAATGTATCAATTCGCGGTTATTCGCCTTATTTAATTTGCAGGTATGTATTGTCATTCAACATAGGGTAATATTTCAAATCAACCAATCAGAATCGAGAATACAACGAAGTAACAATATCTATTTAACATAAATCGTCGATGACTGAATGCTTAGGTTACTTGTGGGTGACCCAACGCTCGTTGATGTGTAGGATTTCATAGCTGAATATACATTAGTAGCAATATGGTCATAACTTTCATGTAATACTGACTTATCTTTACTTAAACTTAAACAATAGCATTCTTCGTTGACATAACAGGTACGAGTATGTGAAAAACACCTGGAAACAGTAAAATAAACACAGAAATTCATCTTTAATCAAAGTCAGTGTTATTCAAATATACATGTAGAGAATAAAAGCTAGGTCAACTTGATATGTTGTCGTTATTGTTTCTATTTACTGCCACCATACGCGTATCTTTTAAGTCGACTCTTTCATTTGAACAAACCGTTTAAACCCTATTTATTAGTTAAGATTAAGCAACTAATTGCTTACCAACAGGAAGTAATCATCGTCACGTTATATATCCTGCCGGAAATCTTCATACGACATGTCCTTTGTAATTCTTCTGTATAATAAATTAATAATTATTAATTTCCGTTTTTTTGGAAAAATAAAAATGTAAATCATAAACATTGCACGACCTTTAACTCAGCATTGAACGGATAACCGCTTTATACAAAAATCTCTTGATGTTACTTCATTACCACGTAATCATAATTTGAAGCTTTCTGCAATGGCATGATGTTTCCATTACAATAGTTCCATTTTTGTTTCACATAAAACATCTTCTACCAAGATCAGTGTTCAACACTCAGAGTATAAATGCAAGGAAGCTTAGTTTGTAATCACATATACGCAGATTGTAAATTTAATGTGTGGATGCAATACACAAAAATCCATTGAACTCGCACAAAGTTTTATTCCTTTTCACGTTATCCGTTCTTATGCATTTTACTGTTCTTTATTCTTTATCTTGATTAACCTGTGAGGTTCAGAAAACTAAAACAGAAATAAACACTTGCTCAGTATGGTTATTCCTAACAGTAAGAGCATAAAATTTGAAGTCATTTACATCAAAATTATCAATTACAAATTAAATGCATAAAATATATAATTAGCAAAACCTTTAAACAGTATTCCTTTATTATGCATTAAACTATCTTATCAACGCAAACTATGTTACTTACATTTGTGCCTATCTATCCCTAATTTAGCTGTCAATCCAACATGGTATCACTGACAAACATGTGCTCTGATCATCATCATCATCATCAGAAGTTTCAAGGGAAGTAATCCAGTTATGACTAACAATCATGATAATACTTTAGGCAAAACAAATAACATTTATAACCTACCTAGACTTTCTGAACCTCTTATGAACTAAATTTTAACATTAAAATTATAACAGTTTTTTAACACTTTTGTACTTAGTAACAATAAATGAAACCTTTTTGGCAAAAAATAACTTTAAACATAAAATTGTAATTCAATTGATATAAACATTTTCCTGCATTAAATAATACGTCAGTCTAAGTATAAAAGTCGATACCATTTACCTCCACATTCATGTTGTATTACTGTGTCAGTATTGGAGCTGTAATCAAGAGACATGAAAATGAAAGGTTTGAATTGTTAAATACAATAATTGTCTCTTAAATCCATGGTTGTTTCAAGGTTGATGAATATCAAATCCAAACATTCAATTATATGATATGAATCTATATATAACATATGTGTAAATACAAAGCCAAAGTATCAGATGTCGACCTGAGCCTGATTAAAAAAGCTCCTAACATTAAGGTGATTGTACCCCTGATTGGCTACCTTAGCACTAACAGGGCTCTGTGGAAATGGGCCCTTTGTATTACATGACACCTTTTGAAATAATTCAGACAGACCTCACTATGAACTTTCTTTTGTATTGTTGATTACACGATCATTAGTACACAAATTGGTGGTTATATATCAACATTATTATCAAACTCAAAATGATCTTATATTAGAAATCAAGTAATATCAACATTATGTGGGACGGACGATGTGTTTTGTTGCTGGTTATGCAAATTCCGCTGTTCAAACCATAACCTTATGATAGAGTATTAGTATTGTTTCTTCTGAAGCTGTAATCAAAATGAAACATTTGAATAATTGTAAGTAAACTCCATGGTTGTTTCAAGGCTGATGAATAAAATCCAAACGTTTTATTATATAATACTACTAAAAAGAAGTTAAGGGTCAACCAATTATTTTTGTTTGGCATTTTATTAGACACAGGGAACTTGTAAATCAAACCTTTTAAGCACTTTTTTGGTCAGAATGAGTTCAATACCCCTTAATGTTGAGTCTGTTATGTACAGCATATCCAATTTTGATACACAACTATTCTGAGGCCCATAATGAGGCCTTTCAATACTGTCTCAAATTCGATAACCACCACGCAGGCTGTCGATCTGACTCGAAAAAACATCTGGGGAATGGCCTGCCACTCTGCCTGAAGGAATTGCACCAATTCTTGAAGATTATCAAATTGCCTATGATTGTCTCTCGCGCGTCTGCCCAACTCATCTCATACATGCTCAATTGGTGCCATGTCAGGAGAGTTTACAGGCCAATCCATTCGTTCTATACCATTTTGGGTGAGAAAATCAGGAACAACTCGTGCTCTATGCGGTCTAGCATTGTAATCTTGAAGAACAGAATCTGCTCCAATTTGACGAAGACTTGGGATGACAAAAAGCTGTAAAATTTCGTCTCTGTATCTTATACCCGTCAAATTTCTTTGGACAACGAAAAAAAGAGTCCTTGTGATGTGCCGAAATTTCAGCCCACACCATTACCGTACCACCTCCAAAGCGATGGCGTTCTCTGACGTTAAGGGAATAGTCTACCCAGAAACATGTTTCATGAATTTTCGCATTTTTGGTACATCAGTACTTTTCAATGTGCTGAATTCAAAAATGAAATAAGATTTAGGGGTAACCGGACGATTTAAAGAGTTATGTGCCATTGAAAAATTATCCCAATGCAAAAACCTGAAAAATTCATATATTAAATTAATAATTTATTATTGTTTTTCAATTTTTTGGGGTCTTCTTATAACCAACTGATGATGAATTTGATTTCAATTCATACCAGTGTGCAAAAATACCAAAATAACGGTGATTAGGATTCTAATGTCAATATTATGAATTTTATAGATAATTTTTTTCCTATAAAGCCGAATAAAACTTCTTTATGGGTTCAACGATTTTATGAAAAGTTCGGAAATGAAAATTTGGAATAAGTCATTCTTACTTATGCAAAAATATATAGGGGTCACCGTATCCGTTTTGAAAACTGATATCGGCGTCAAAATTGACCCGATTGTAGCCTAGCGCTAGATTGAGTGAGTGAACCTTCAGGGAAATCGAACGATGCTTATCTGCAAAATGATGTGATCTACATACTTATACTACACACATGAAATACTTTATAATTATTGATATCATACTTTTAAAAGAAATTCTGGAAACAAAAGTTCAAAGGTTTTTTTTTTATCATTGCTGCCGATCATCATACAGCCCTGTCTCCTCCTACGGTCCAGTTAGAAATTTCATCATTATTCAGATTTCGGGCCACGGCCCGTACATTACGATTTTAGCAAGCCTGATGCAGGCAAGGGGGAAATCATCAAAAAACAAATTGATTGGAATGAAATGTTTTCCAAAGGTATATGATCATAATGTTTTTATGGAGATGGATCACAAATTTATTTTTGGATAAAGCCGGTATCGAGCTACGAACTTCACTGTCTGCGCTCACTTCTGGGTACAGTAAAGTTGCTTCGCTGGTGATCCGTTGAAGTGCAGTAAAATCTCAAATAAACTTTTCAAATATAAGTCTGTAAATAACAGTTATTGTCGACCTTGTTTTGTTGAAAACCATCAATAAAATTCATAAGTGAGCATGTGTGTGAGTACCAGAATATTTGCAATCCAAACATACGTCTATATTGTGTAATTTATAAAAAAAAAGTATTTAGGCTATGAACAATTTGTGAATTGTAGCCATAATGGCTGATAAGGGATTCCAAATTCAAGATATGTTAATTCCAAGAGGGATATATCTTATCATACCCCCAAAGAAGAAGCCAAAAAAAAAGTTTAATTCAAGAGAAATTGAGGCAACAAGGAGGATAGCTAATCTGAGAATCCACGTTGAGCGTGCCATGGAGCGCATTAAGAACTTTAGGATTTTACAAGGGGTTGTGCCTTTGAGTATGAGTGAAAACATTGACAAAATATTCAAAGTTTCTTGTTATTTGTGCAATCTCCAACCACCATTTATTACAAAATAACTTAAAAATCAAAATGCAGAAACAATTGAGATAGACAATCAAATATAACATAAGACAAGATTTGCTTCAACATGATTTTAAATACAAAAAGTAGATGGGGGCATCATGCCATGTGTGGTATTAGTAATACAGCTACCCGGAGCTAAAACCTTTAAAAAATGAACTTAATTTAAATCTAACCAATCTATGTTGATCAAATATATTTTGTTCATGTATGAGTATATGAAAAATTAGGATAGCTGACGTTTTTTTCTGTTCTGAACATTACACTTACAAGTTAATAGGATAAAGAATACACATTGCTATATTTGGAGAACGATACAAGTTAGATAAACCTTTAAGCATTTACCTTAATTTGACAAAACCTTAATTTAATAGTGATAATGACAATAAAGGAATTTCTTAGAACGATAATTTATATGATTAAATTCATTTATCGCCCATACGTACCCTGCAACACATTCACATCTTGCAGAATGCACGTGGCCTGTCACCTTCGACACACTTACACAGCACCCAAAAGCAGGTTTCTTCTTTGAACTTGAGCCAGGAAACGATGGCAAACAATTGCATTTGATGAAACAATGACTGCTGTTATCACTCACTCCGTGGTACAGAATAATTTGAATATGTCCGTCATCATAAAACACTTGAGCCTTTCCCAATTGTTTTTTCGCTGCTACAGCTTCATGATCAAAAGTATTTCTACTGAGCATGAGATAGTTATAAAGTTCCTTTTCCGTTAAAGTTGGAAATGAAAGACACTGTGATTTCCATCCTGATACATTATTGGGTTCGGGCAAAACTCCGCCTAACAGTGTTGTAAGTCTTTGCATCAGCATCACGTTTCTCAGTTTGCTCCCGTCAGTCAACTATATCATCAAGACCATGCTCAATTACTCCACGAACCCGCTCTAACAAACGCACCTTGGTACCTGACACCGGTAAATCACGCTCTCGGAGAAATTCTTGTAACTTTTACTTCTTAATCGACTTACATATTGTTATTTTCATCTGTCACTAACGCAATAAAAGCTTGGTCCTCCATTACAAATTTCAAACATACGCGCCGAAGCTGGAGAGCGTTAACGGGGGATAACTCTGCTACAATTTCCTAGGGTTTTTTTAATAGCGACCTCTCTATCATTCCATGAAAAAGGGCGAATAGCCTGTGAGTTGAGGTGAGTACCATTTTGGGTTTTCATAATGCCTTACAAAATATTTCACATGTGTATCTGCATATTTAATTAAAGCTGAGTTAATCCTTACAACATAGTTTTGAAAAATATGACATACAAAATATACACATTACTATAACTTTATTATTAAGGCTTTCGATAGTGATGTTTTTCAGTTAAGCCTCACAAATTTTATAAAATCATTAGCTTAAAATTTACATACACTTTGAATGGACTTCTTTGGGGATAACCTGGTGTTTATTCATTCATATACATACACTTTTGTAACATACCAACCTATCCTTTGCAGTTCAAATTCTTAGAGTGTTAGATTCTCATGATTGTTTGACATCTTTCACTCAAGTTTGTAGGTGGTTATTGTTGATACCATGGTATAGCCTGAAAATTCAGGTCAGTACAATTTATTCACATATTTTGATCTTGTACCATATGAAAATAAAAACTCACATCATCGAAAACATAATTTCTTCAAATATATTTCCTTACTCAATAATGTATTCCTTGTTTAAGAGTAGGCATATATCTCTTGAACAGTCAAGTTTTTAGTTAGATATAGGTCAGCTTCTAACTCAAACATTAAAAACTGCATCATGGCAATTTATAACGAAAATCCTAATTGAAACATGTAGGCCATAAATTATATCCAATTTGTGTTAGCGTACTTCACGAATACAATCAGGGTCTAGAATACAATCAACATGGGCCTAGAATAGATTCTAGGGACATTACTAATCGAATTAGAACCCTTGGGCTGGGGAAATATGGGAAATGTGGTATGTACATCAACATTTTTTTGTCGCGGTTATAACCCTATTATGTGACATAAGGCATTGTTAAAATTCAACAATTCAAAATGTGTAAAAAAATATAGATTGAAAAATAGCAAGATTAAATACAATGGGAAAATCAACCTACCTCATAAGTTACTGAGGCATATGATGTGAAAATCGACGAGTCTGCTATGAGGTCAACAGGCGCAAGTTTCCAAAGATTTCTTTTCGAGCAAGGCAAGAATTTCAGTGTTGAAATCAGCATAGCGCCGAAACTTGACGCAAACAATGTCGGACTCTGAAGGGTTGTTTGCAACTCTGTGTAATTCATGATATGGCTGTTTTCTCTGTGGACTCGCCATTGTCTCGAATGATAACATGAATTATAAATTCTAGTTGCGGAATTTACAATTGATATCCAGCCCAATCATCGCAAAACTGTGTCATGTGTGCAGCGACATGTCAAGTGATCAGTGTTTACAAAACAATGACGTAAGTCGTTCGGTTGTCGTAAAACATTTTCAAGTGGGTTAATATATTTGCTTCAGGTGTTTTTTAAACAGTATTTGAGCAAAAATCACACACAAAAGTATATTATGGAACACATTGTTAGTTTTGGGTTGATTATTAACGATGACGTTGATTTCTTGTCATTATGGATGACGTCTTTTTAGACATGTCAGACGTAATAACTTGTGCCTAGACTATACCCTTAACATCAGCAAATCTTTCTTCTTGCCGCCTATAGACGCAAAGTCTGCCTTCATTGAACTGTAATGCAAATCGGGACTCATCAGTGAAGAGTACCCGCCCCCATTGTCGCCGTCATCACTTGCATTTCGCAGTTCATCTCTCAGACATCTTGCTGTAAGAACTCGCTGACGTAAGGCCATTTGAATGACACGCCGGTCTTGACGATGCGACGTTGTTCTTGGCCTACAAGACCGCGGGCGATTCTGAACTAAAGTGTTGCCTGGCAACGCTGCCATAGTCTTCCAAATACACTCTCGCTACAACCGATTCTCTGTGTAAAACCCTGTTGAAACCACGCAATGGCTCTTCCTCTGCCAAGTTCACTCAGCTGATGTCTTAACGTGTTGAAATTTAAACTGAGAGCATCATGGTCATGGAGGTTGTTTATTTTTATACCCAAACTGTTCATGGAAAATGAATCTCATATGTGCATAGACAATTATCTGGTAGAAAAAAAAGGTTTGACCCTTAACGTCTTTTGAGTAGTAAGACAAAGCCAAAGTATCAGATGTCCAAACCAGGGTACCAGTTGAGAATTTTTTTTTCCTACTTAACTCGAGGTAGCATCCGCTCTCGATCAGTATTAAAGGGTTTTTTTTATGTACAAGCGTCTATTTAGGCTTGTTAGAAGTGCTGAATTGAGTGTGTTGTTACTGTTATTAAGTTAATCAACTGATCCGTACATAAGTCAAATATGGTGAGTGGGTGAGAGGGAAGAATTACATTTCAGTGGTTGAACGCATGCGCAAGATTGACAAGACCTGTCTCATCTCGGCTCTCGCAAATTTGAATTTTTTAAAGAATTTTAAAGAGGATTTTTAACCAAATTGAATGTGATCTGGTACTTGGGACTGATTATATACATTAATCGTAAGTTGATAGTGGATTTCCAAGCAAAAACTGTGAAGAAAGTGATTCATTCATGGATCGTGTGTCCTCACAAGATTTCATGGACTCAGTTATGGCAGTTCCTGTCATTGCCAATGTGTCAAGTCGATCCACAGAGGACCGCAAAAGGCATCTTTCATCGGAGGAAAGTGTCACCGACACAATACACAAAAAGAAAAAAGGTGAGGATCTGAATAATGTGATGGCTGTGGTTGAAAACTTGAAATCAAATTGTTCATAATCATGCATGAAAACAGTCGCCGATGTACTCGACGCAGTAAAGAAGTTAAATGAAAGTATGAATGAACGTTTTAATTCCATGGAAGAGAGAATATTGTCTAAAATGAAGGTTTGTGTTAATGAAGAAGTGAAGAAAGTTAGAGAAGAATTAACAAGTCAGGTGCAGGATGTAAAGAGGCAAGTGACCCAGTTACGTGACCAACAAGCTACATGGATTGAACGAGTTGCTCGTGATATTGAAGATCTACGTTCAGCGGAAACACTGACTAACTCAGGAGAAAATGACTCTTTACTATTTAACATTGTGGTGAAAAACTTGCCGGAGTCACAGACTGAAAACTTTGTCAGTAAGGTGAATGCTATGATTAGAGAAGGACTGAAGATTAGAGATGTTGATATAGCATGTGCAGAGAGAAAACCATCGTCAAACAGCCGTGTTGCTAGGTGTCTTGACACTAGATGACAAGAAGTGCATTTTGAGAGAGAAGAAAGCCCTTAGAGATAGCAGGAACTATAAAAATGTGTACATCGAAAGTGATAAACCTGATAAACAACGTATCCAGGAATCCAACATCAGGATGCTGGTTAATGCAGTTGGAGGAAACCTTCGATACAACGGGGGACGTATCCAGCATGCCGACTCTGATCGACAGGACAACCGGGACAACGCGTGGACTACAGTGCAACGGGATAGAGGAAGCAGAGGAGAATACAACAACCACTGGATCGGCAAGGACAGTCAAGAACGACAACGTTGAAACAACGCTGACAACACCCTGGACGAGAGAGAAGCACGTGGTGGTGTTTACTGAATTAATTGAGTGGATTTTAAAGAGAGTTTACATTTTAATTCAATTTATATTATTGCTCATTGACAAAAAATAGTTTTCAAATGAAACATAGGTATTAATTCTGGAATTTTAAAGTATTAATTATCTTTTTATTTTGCTTATATTTACATGATTTATGGTAATTTAAGAGGGCTTTATTATGGCCAGAGTTTGAGACTTGTATAATGTAGGTCGTTTCAAAAAGATCATGTTAAAAAAATGATTTGAATGTTTGAGAAAATTACCATATTTTATCATTGTAACTAAGCAGATTTTCTTTGTACTTTCAGAATTTTTCGTTTATGCCTGAACTAAGGAATAAACACATTAGGAAGACACAAGCTTTGAACTTCTTGTTACTTGTTTTCACACCAAAGTTTCTGAAGAGTCTTTAAGAGTTTAAGAGTGTCACCCCATAGACATTTCAGTTTTAGGAACAAGAGAGATACGTGATGGCAACAAGAGAACATAAGGTCAGAGTGCACAAGCCTGAAATTAAAGAAGAGACTATGGAAGAGATTGCAGAAGAGACTTTAGATGAGACTCAAGAGAAAGAGCTTGAACAGAAAATTAGTGATGAAACAGAGAAAGAACTCAAACAGAAGAGAAAGATTCTCAGAGGTAAAATCACTAGAGCTTTGAATAGATTGTCATACAGTATGAAGGAACAGGAACATGATAAGAAGAGATATAAAACTGAACTTAAAACTATTTGTCGTGACTTTGATAGCGTGTTGGACATCAATTAAGAAATGTATGAGATCATCCCTTCTCAGAAGAACAGTCTTGATAAATGGGAGTCAGAGTTCTCCAATGAATATTACCTTGTAGTAGAGAGAGTGGAGGGATGCTTTAGAGATCACGGACAGTCCATTCTGACCCGAAGTAGAAGCAAGAAGGCTGTAATAGAGACAAGTTCTTATTCTTCAGAGGCTTCTGAAGGGGAAAGTCACAAGAGTGATGTTTGCAGTGATAAAACAAAACCAGGTACCCAGTCAAACAAAGAGAAGAGAGGTTGTACTAAAACTGACTTTCATTCTGGATCCCAAAGTAGTGAAGTGAACCCTTGTAGAGAAAAAGAACCTGTGCATTATCCTAATATTGTTGATGACTGGATTGATCATTTGGTTGAATTTGAAGAGTCAAAGTTTGACATTTCAGAAGATTCATTGTCATTAGCTCATGTGCTGTACAGATTGGAAGCTACAAGGGACATTCCATCATTCAAGTTGAGTACATTCAACGGAGATCCTTTCAGTTATGTTGATTTCATAGAATCTTTCAAGATTCACATTCATGAGAAGAGAAGCCTTTCTGACGACCAGAGAATGATTCAGCTGAAGGCACATCTTACAGGTGAAGCAAAATGTGCTATTGATGCCCTAGGTGCTTCAGGGACTATGTATGCGACTGCGTTGAAAATTTTGAAGCGACAGTTCGGTCAGAGAAGTGTAATAGCACGTGCATTCATAAACAGACTATGTAAAGGAGAGAAACTGAAACCAAATGACAGGAAGAGTCTGCGGTCATTGTCAGTTGACATTATTGGGTGTTTGGCTACACTAAAGAGAATCAACTACATCTCAGATGTAAACAGCATTGAATCCCTGAGGGCGATCATCGGTAGGCTTCCGAACAACCTCATCGAACCATGGCGATCTATTGCTGCAGATATTCGTGATTCTGGAAGGAATCCCTCACTACGTGATATCAGTGACTTCATCCAGAAGAGAGTGTGAGCTGACTATGATCCTGATTTTGGAGATGTCGCCCAATATTCTACAACGCAGCCTGAAAGGAGAGAGAGACCTAGAGACAAGAGAGATGGTGTTTACTCCACACAGAGAATAGCGACGTGCTACCTATGCAAAGGACCTCACAGAATTAGTGACTGTCCTCAGTTCAAGAGTGATCCTGTTTCAGAGAGGGTTAACTTTGTGAAAGACAATAGGCTTTGTTTTGCTTGTTTAGTTAAGGGTCATGAGGCCAGAAAGTGCCGATCTAAACAGCAATGTGGTGTGAATGGTTGCGTTCGAACGCATCATAGCTTGTTACACATTGCGCCTTTAACTGCTAGCGGTGCTATTCCTGATGTAGCCAATGATTGTAATGCTCCTAGCATCATGCCTGTAATCAGAGCAAAGTTCAGATCACCTAATGGTCGCACAAGAGAAGGTAACATTTTAATTGATAGTGGTGCAGGCACTTCTTTGATTCGCAGGGACTTTGCTAAGAGTTTAGGACTACAGGGTAAGCGTGAGAGCTTTGAGATCAGTGTAGTTGGGGAACAGAGGGTTAGACAAAGGGACAGTAGGAATGTCAAATTCTTTGTCAGTGGTATTGGTGGTGCAGAAGAGTATGAGTTAGAAGCTCATGAGCTGGATAGAACTATTCTTAATGTTCCAGAGTTAGACAGGAAGTGGCTTTCCAATTTTCAACATCTCCAAGATGTTGAGTTTCATCACAAGAGTGGACCTGTTGATCTCATCCTTGGAGTGAGGTATACACATCTTCATGCAGAGCAAGAGGTCCGTGAGGGAAGACCCTTTGAACCAGTTGCTAAGAGGACGCGACTCGGATGGATTGTGCTAGGTACAGGCAGTGGAACACAGAGTAGGATTCACTCGGTAAACTACTTCAACATGATCCAAGGAGTGGACATTCAGAGAATGTACGACTTGGAGACGCTCGGTGTACAGGCCCCACACTGTTCTTGTCCTGTGAAGGTCCTAACAAAGGAGGACAAGCGAGTGATGACATGCTTCGAGGAAACATGTGAGAAATTGAATGGGAGGTATGTGATAGGCTTACCATGGAAGGAAGATCCGAGGCACCTGCCCAACAACAGACCTTTAGCAGTGAAGAGACTTGTCTCGCTTGAGAAGTCCTTATCTCGGGATCCTAAGAAGGCAGAGCACTACTGTCAAGTGATGAATGATTACATATGCAAGGGATGGGCAGAAGAGATACCGAGAGAGCCAGAGGATGATACCCTACGGGATGAACTTGAGTATTATCTGCCTCACTTTGCTGTATACAGACCTGACAAAGTTAGTACTCCACTGAGAATCGTTTTTGATCCTGCCTGTGAATATCAAGGTGTGTCCTTGAACTCTTATCTCTTGAAAGGACCCAACTTGATTGGCGACTTGATGGGAGTGCTTATAAGATTCAGAGAGAACCTTGTTGGATTCGCAGGGGATATATCCAAAATGTTCCTCCAGGTTTGCTTGTTGAGAGAGGATACTTACGTCCACAGATTTCTATGGAGGGAACTTGATCAGACTAGGGAACCAACAACATACAGACTTTTGAGAGTCACATTCGGTGATCGTGCCTCCCCAGATGCGGCTAGTTTTGTGATGCTCAGAATTGCCCAAGAAAACAGAGTTGAGTATCCTGCTGCTGCAGAGATACTAGAGAGAGACCGTTACATGGACGATCTACTTCACTCGTGCGATTCCAAGGAGGACGCTAGGGTGAAGATGAGAGATTTGGAGACAGTACTTCGGACTGGAAGTTTCGAAATCAAAGAGTGGTTGGTGAGTAATGGGATTAAAAAGAGTGAAGATGTTGATGTTTCCCTGTGTGATGATTCCAGTGTAAAGACACTAGGTGTAGTGTGGAACTGTGCATCTGATACTATCCATTTCAGAGTTCAGAGTTTCTCTGCGGAGACATGCACCAAGAGGAGTGTATTGTCCTACATCTCAACTATCTATGACCCATTGGGACTTGCTGCAGTTGTGACCATAAGAGCCCGAATAGGCATGCAGGCCATTTGGAGAATGAAAACCTATGGATGGGATGATGAGTTGCCCGAGGATGTCCGCAATCAATGGCAACAGGTATTCCAGGACCTAGAGAGAATCCCAGAGGTGCATACAAACAGATCTGTAAAACCTATAGATGCTTCAGGGCAACCAGAGCTACACTTGTTTGCTGACGCGAGTAATCAAGCATATGGTGCATGTGCCTACATGAGATGGCCAACTTGTGATGAGACAGCAGATGTGAGACTGGTAGCATCTAAGTCAAGGGTAGCTCCACTAAAGCAATCTACCATACCGAGACTTGAATTGATGGCTGCGCTTTTAGCTTCAAGATTGGCTAGGACAATCTATACTGAATTGAAGATGAAACCAGAAGTCTTTTTTTGGACAGACTCACAAATCGTACTTCATTGGCTGAAGACAGAATCATCAACAAGGAAGGCCTTTGTTGGAGTTAGAGTATCTGAGATACAGTCAGAATGGAGTCCAGACCAGTGGCGCTATGTACCAACCCGGGAGAACCCAGCTGATGATTTAAGCCGAGGTTTGAAGGTTCAAGATATAAGAAAACGATGGTTCCAAGGACCAGAATTTCTCTCACAGCCAAAGGAACAGTGGCCAGAACAAGTCTTCACCGAGCCAAGCGAGTACACTGAGGAGGACAAGGTGTGGAAACCTTGCTTTACCTTCAGGAGAGACATGAATGACACAATGATTGACAGTGAGAAATTCTCAAGTTGGCCCAAGTTGGTTCGAGTCACAGCATATTGTCTCCGTTTCATTGAGAACTTGAAAAGAAGGTTGAGAAAAGAGAATCGTAGGGATGGATGTTTACTCCCAGAAGAGATAAATGTAGCAGAGAACTACTGGATCTTTCAAGCTCAAAAAGACCTTGGAAAGTGGGAAGAGACTTGCTCAGATTTAAGTCCTTTTGTCAAAGACGACATTGTCCATGTTGGAGGAAGACTTAGAAAGTCAGCCTTGAGCTATGATGAAAAGCATCAGATATTGCTCCCTAATGGACACATTGCCAGTTTGATACTTAGAGAAGCTCACGAGAAGGTCTACCATGCAGGTGTTGAGCGGACCCTAGCTCAAAGCCGACTTAGATTCTGGATCATCAGAGGAAGGAATGCAACAAAGAAGTTGGTCAGGAATTGTGTGATTTGCAGAAAGCTGAGACAACCGGCCCACACAACTTTGATGGCAGACTTGCCTCCCGAGAGAGTGAATGTGTTCTCACCCCCTTTCACTACCACAGGAATTGACTTATTCGGACCATTTTATCTCAAATATGGACGCAATAAGAGAATTAAAGCTTGGGGTGCTGTGTTCACTTGTGCTACTGTAAGAGCTATACACCTTGAAATTGTGGAGAGTCTGTCAACTGAATCATTTCTCTTTGCCTTGAGGCGATTTGCAGCGCATCATGGATGGCCAAGAACTATTATCTCTGATAATGGATCATCTTTCATTGGAGCAGAGAGAGAGCTGCGCAAGATGATACCTGCAGCCAAGAAAGACATTGAGGATTTCAGTGTACGACAGAGATTGAAATGGATGTTCACGACTCCTTTGAGCCCCCATCAAGGAGGCATCTGCGAATCCCTCGTCAAGCAGACGAAACGTGCCTTGAAGACCGCAATAGGTGAGCAGACTTTAAGCTGGAACGAGATGTCTACAGTGTTCTTCGAGATAGAGAGTTTGCTGAATTCAAGACCTCTTGGTTACACCTCAGACAGCCCAGAGGACTTGAGGCCACTAACCCCTAACCATTTTATGACTGGTCGGGCTTCTTGTAATATACCCCAAGGACCATTTGATGAGACTGCTTCCCTGAGGAAGAGATACGAGTTCACACAAACTCTTGTTCAGTCGTTCTGGAAACGATTCATCAGAGAGTACTTGCCATACCTCACAAGGAGGGTGAAGTGGAGGGCAAAGGGGAGACAAATCCAGACAGGAGATGTGGTTCTCATCGTTGATTACAATTTGCCTAGAGGGAAATGGACGATGGCAAGAGTCATAGAGACATATCCAGGAGATGATGGCGTTGTGCGTAACGTCAAAGTGAGGACCCCTAAGGGAGAGTTCAAGAGGTCAATCCAAAAATGTTGTGTACTACTGGAATCTGACTCCATCGAGTAATGATACTCTACTCTTCTCACCAGTTGTGGGGCCCGAGGGTTGTTTTGAATAGATTCAAAGTATATTTGAGTGTTTACACAATAATAATCACGAGTTATCATTTTCAACTTCATTTAATGATTACTCCCTTTTATATTCAATTACAATAAATGCTCCCTGACCAGAGAGTTACTTCCGGTATTTGCGGCATGGTGCAAAGAAACGTACGTGGTCGCGTTATTAGTTTTTTAATGTTGTTGCCTGTTCGCAGCTTGGAAAGATGCACTCTTCAGGTGAATATCATTATTTGATGCAAAGACTTTGATGATATATGTATTTAATGTTTAAAGTGTCTAAAAATATTGAATTTAAGATGATTTTGTCATGCCGCTCATAGCGGTAATTTTGCCTAGGACGATTCCATTTCATTTACGTAGGGGTATTTACTATTTGAGGCTTATTTGAGTAGAAATTGAGAGATATTGCTGTTATTTAGTGTTTTCTATGCATTTATTTTGAATTATGATTGCCAACGATTTATAAGTCAAAACTAGATATCTTTTACATCTGATTTTAGCGTCACAAAGATAATGTACAACCTGTCACCCCTAATTACGGAAGGTTTCATTTTGTATGCGAGCCGTCCTTATAGTGCATTGTTTACAGTGTTACACGTTTCAAGCGTGAAGTATCTTGTAGAATTTATTGAGTGGATTTTAAAGAGAGTTTACATTTGAATTCAATTTATATTATTGCTCATTGACAAGAAAATAGTTTTTAAATGAAACATAGGTATTAATTCCGGAATTTTAAAGTTTTATTTATCTTTATATTTTGCTTATAATTACATGATTTATGGTAATTTGAAGAGGGCTTTATTATAGCCAGAGTTTGAGACTTGTATAATGTAGGTTTCAAAAAGATCATTTTAACAAAATGATTTGAATGCTTGAGAAAATTACCACATTTTATCATTGTAACTAAGCAGATTTTCTTTGTACTTTCAGAATTTTTCGTTTATGACTGAACTAAGGAATAAACAAATAATGAAGACACAAGCTTCGAACTTCTTGTTACTTGTTTCACACCACATATTGTCTAATGAACCAATTTTGGTGTCACCTAGGGAACCAACAGGAAGGAATCTTAGTATTGAACATCAAAGGCTGATGAGCTACAGAGCTCTTTCCTTTTAAAACAGATAATGGTTCTGTATCATACAAGCAAAAGCTAATTCATGATATTACCTGATTATTTTAAGATTTCTGCATTTCAAGTCCTGGTTTGGCTTTACTTACCATATTTCCTCAACTACTGCAGTAAATACAATCTGGATACTCCAAAAGTTAAAATCTACTTTGAATAAACATAGATATAAAAAAACCATTAAAATAGACTCCCAGGGTTTTATTAGAGGAAATACTGTATGTGACGTACTGGTTGTATATTAGTTTGATACTGTATAAAAATATTACACACCGGCATCTCACACGGAGGAGTGATAAATCAGTTACTTCACAGAGAACACTGCTATCCATTGTAGAATTGTCTCTCTCTTCATCATCCGATTATGCAGATTATCCACAAACAGATCATCGAGTCAAGGTTTAATTTTTGTTTAGTTTTGTTGTTTACTAACGTAAATGACAAAGAGTTCTATTTTCAACTTCTTAATGCAAGAGTACAACGTTTCAGTGACGATGCTAACACTGTTGTCATGCTGTTGATTTCACGCATCATTTTCTTGATAACAGTGTTAGGATCTACAGGGAAATGTTCTACTCTTGTTTAAAGACTTCTGAAATCCATAGAACTCTTCCTCACTCATGTAGTCAATTTCTAAATTCCTCTCAAAGAAGTTCTTAATACAAAAACTGTCGGCGCTTATCCATTGGGGCTTAAGGGAGTAAGGTTCTTGGCTTATATCAACTCAATGATATGGATTATAGTAGTGAAACATAATGTGGTGGTTAACCCGCCAAACAGATTGATGGCAAGAGGGCAAACCTCTTCAAGCATGGTTTATGTTATGTTTCGGGAGACCGCATATGCTACCTAAAATGTCTCATACAACATCCTAGAAGAAGTTTGCCCTCTTGTCATCAATATGTTTGGCAGGTACACCACCACATTACTGTGTGCCTACGCCACCCCACGCCACGCCACGCCACCTCACCCCACGCCACCCAACGCCACCCCACGCCACCCCTTAAAGAAGTTCTTGCATGAAGCTTTCAATAATTTTTTAATCTGTTTTCAAGTAATTTTCATTTGGATTCTTGAGGAAAATGTATATAACGTAAGTGAAAGTAGACTAGTTATTATTAGTACAGCTTATTGTGCTGTTATTATCAGTTATCAAGGGGCACGGTCTCCTCGGATACCAATTAGCGCTGAACAATGATTACACAGGTTGGGAGTTTACAGCTAATAAGCAGCTTTCTCGTGCATTTCGAGTATGTTGTGTTTTTATTTCCGAGACAACTCATGCCATAAGGATTGTCTTAGTATTGAGATTTTAAGGCTGTTTTTCTAATCTAAAAGAAATATGAAGAATATGAGAAATATGTAGCATTGATGTCATAAAGTAGTGGACTTTAGTGGTTAGGATTTAGTACCTGCATCTTCAACAGTTTGTTGCCATGCTACATTGAATTTCAGTGCAGTACCACTCATGGTTTGCTAGTTCCAGCCGACGCTCCCAGAAATCTCAGAAAGACAATAAATATCTGAAAATGTCATTAAATTATGTCTTTTTTACTTCAATATAAATGTTCCTCATTAAGATTATTCTGGTTTTACTTGATGCATGACACCTGGCTCGTATTCCATTGATATCATTATTGATGCGTATTTCTGAATTAACCATGCATATTTTACGCAGATATGCATCTCATCTTGAACCCTGTGATAACAAGGTTGAATTTTCCTCCACAAACCCTACCTTGTTCAATCGTATCATTGTGAGATGGTGAGAATCCGGGGGTAAAAAGTTATGGTTGGAGTGTTCCATGTACCCGCATTTAGGACGATTTCTAGCATAGTTTCATTGAAAATTAAAAATCCTCTCTTCCACAATAATTATGTTTTTAATGAACATAAGCCTTTGATATGCCCAGCAATAGCTATATGACGTCACAAACTATGGTTGAAGATTTTTATTACAGGCAAATCTGATTGTTTTCGGTAACCTTTATTTAGGTTGACATT
The DNA here is from genome assembly GCA_921293015.1 of Phorcus lineatus. Lineage (NCBI taxonomy): Eukaryota > Metazoa > Mollusca > Gastropoda > Trochida > Trochidae > Phorcus > Phorcus lineatus. The sequence goes on along the minus strand of OV121086.1, from coordinate 55,008,884 downwards.
AAAACTACAAGAATTAAAATTGGAATGCTTCAAAACAAGTTGAGTAGCCTCAACCATCCTGGGTTTTGCTATAATGAAGTACAGTGTTCCCTTCAGACTAGAGCTTCAACTGTAATAAGGCAAACTTTACTTTGTAGCCGAACACACAATGGTTGAGTCTATTCTATTTCTTAAAGAAAAGTTGAGTAATTTGAATATGAGATACGAAAAAGACATTATGAAAAGGTATACTAAATAATTCCTTTAGTTCTTAGTTCTATTTCAATGCAAATTAATGAGTAATTTTTAACATGAGGACATTCTAATCATTATTTTACATTGGTTAGGAATTCTCATTTCCATCAAATTACAGTTAACACAAGAAAGGAATGAATATCAAAAACTGAAATCAAGATTGAGCTTTTTAATTGTGTAAACACAATATTATCTGCTGTATAGTGCACAGAATATCTTGAGTCATTTGTTAATACTTCATTTACTCTAATTACTCCCCGTAGTAGATGAAGTTCATCTGGACTGTTATGATTGGCAATTTATCATGACTTATGATATAAGTAAGGACAATTACTCTTGGATAGCAACTTCTATATTTCCAGAGCACAACGTTTCTCTACTGGTTCTGGTATGGTTTCCAAGCATAAGGTATAAGGACGGTATATCATCCTTTCTCTTCCTGTACCATTATTCTTGAAGACATTACAAGAACCTGTATCAAAACATCTTGCTCATGGAAAGAAGCTGTTACCCATAAATATTTGTTTTTATCCTTCAGATGCATGATTAACCTAAGCTGGCCGATGTAGAATTGTCATCGTGTGATAATCACCATTACTAGACTGTTGTTTTTTGATGATAATTTTGATGATGTGACAAGGGAAGAGTTAATGTATTCAAAGAGAAGTCGATCATTTGTGCATGTTTAGTTCCTCAACTATTGCTTCCTTGATATCTCAATTACATTCCAACCACGTGGGACATTCATCATTTAAGAGATTATAACACCCCTGGCCTTATCTGCTATATACAGAATATTGGTGCATCCATAATTAGAGCCCAATGTGCATTACATGCCCTCATTGCTCAGCAACTTATGGTTCCATTTTTACAGGCAACCAGATTTTGCAAAAACTTTTTTTCCTTGTTAGTGTTTTATTGGGTTAATTTACAATCGATTACAGGTTAATATGGTTTCTTAATAAAGAAAAGTGCTTGCAAGAGTTAGACATATTTTATCTGTAATAACGTTGTTATTTCTTTGTTTCAGAGGAGCGTTCTCGGAGGTCCGGTTAGCAGAGGATAAGTTTTGTCGCGGCAAGTACAGAGCAGTGAAGTGCATCGACAGGAAAGGCTTACTAGGCAAGGAAGAAGCTTTGGAAAATGAGATTTCTGTCTTAAGGAGGTAAGATATTGGTTTAAGAAAACTCTTGTGTTTTACAAATAGTATTTGATCCTTCACGAGTTCAACATTTTGTGTAAACATGGCTACTATGCAGACAAATTTGACCTCAGGTCATAAGGTCTCAGGTTTGAACACTAGGCTACTTTCTCTTCTGTAAATTTTGATTTGTTTTACATTCAAATGACTGTTAAACAAAAACAAGAGTCAGAGACAAGGTAGGTGTCTGTTCTGATTAATTCAAACTCGGCAAATGGTATCATCTTCAATAGCAAAGGTTGGTTTTTACCACCAAAGGGCAACCATCATTCAGATGCAATGCTGTGTTCAAAGAAATATTTTCATCAGATATTTTTCAAGGATTGTTCTTTGAAGATGCAGATTAATATTCAACACCAAGATTAGTTTTGAAACATGATCATAAGATTATACCTCAGAGATATTTGAGTTGGAAACTTAATTAAAAAAACGAGTTTGGAAACAGCATATCGGCATAGAGGAAATCAAAGACTTGAGCCTTGAGTCTAAGATTGGCCTGGCTGGTGCAGCAGTAATTGTATGGACTCAGAAAAACGAAACGATGTGCATTGAATTTGACCCTTTCAATTAGTGCAAGATTTTCATGTCAGCGCAGTAATGAGTTGGTGTCAAATTTTGAAAGCCTTCTATTAAACCTGATTCTGCTCTGCATTAAGGCAGCTTTGTTTGACCATTATGTCAAAAAACAATGAGACTCAATTTAGATTTTCTTGCCTCAGTGACATTTTGTTTTTGCTTCAAAATTTCTCAGGGCTGTTTTGTTAAAATGTTCGAGCTTAGAAACAGAACCCCGAGTAGCTTGCAGTGAGAAAGTGGGAGCCGTTGGCAGTCCATGTGATTGATTGGAAGGGGGATTGCTGATAACATAGAGTGAGGCTGTAGATCTTGAAGATTAATTACACCCAGTCTGTACTCTGTAAGCTCAGGACTTGTATCTTGCATCAAGTCAAATAGACTTTCTTATGGTTCCAAGGATATATTTTCTCTCTTCATCTCAATTCTCTAAATGTTGGCTCATGGGTTATATGCTGGATCTAGCCAGATAGACTTTCTTAAGGTGTCCAGAATATATATTTCTATCCTCCATTACACTCCTCCTTAATTTAAGCTCATGACTTGTTTCCTGGACCAAGTCAAATAGACTTTCTTATGGTTTCCTATATATTTCTCTCCTGTATCATGTCAGATAGACTTTATTATGGTTTCGTATATATATCTCTACTGTATCAAGTCCAATAGACTTTCTTATGGTTTCCTATATATTTTCCTCCTGTATCATGTCAGATAGACTTTATTATGGTTTCGTATATATTTCTCTACTGTATCAAGTCAGATAGACTTTGCAATGGTTTCTCAATATAATTTCCCTCTACCATTACACTTTCCCACAAAGTCATGATATTAAGGCTGTAAGCTCACAACCTTTTTTCATAGAGCTGTTTAGGCTAAGGTGATCATACCTCAATACTGCAATGTGTTCGTCACCTTCTCTAAGTGCAACTAGTTTCTAAATTATCTTTGTTCTTTCCTTTCTTATATATCTAGTTATCACATAGTATGTGTTGGGGTCAAATATGTCAAAGGTTGTAAAATTTGTTATATTATCAAGCAGACCTTACTGTTACTGAAAATTACAATCTAAAGGTTAATTGATCAAGTATAGTGACAATAAAATGGTTTTACTCATGATTTTGATTGAAAACGGAATGGTGAAATGAGGCAATGAGTCCAATATTGATGGATCTGTAGTGTTGATAAGTCATACAACTAGTGTATGAGCAACTGGATCTGATTCCAAATATATCTATACATGTAAAAGGAATTTGCTCAATCATCATTGAACACATGAAAACACATGTTATTTTATTTGTATTTTGTATTTTGGGATGTTTTAGTGAATTGATTTGAACTAATATCTCTTCACATGATATTTTGTCACGTGTTAAAACTAAAAGTATTTCATGAAAGATAATCTATGTCACTTTAATAAGTTCATATAGGTCTTTAGGCATGACGTCTAATGGAGGAAGATGAGGAAGATTCATTAGGAGATTCATGTAGCACTGTCACATATCACGCAGGTAGCCATGGCATTGCGTGGGTTCAACAATCTCTGTCCAGTACCAACAGGTGCTCCCTACCTCGCCAGATATAGTGACATATTCATCAAATTGACAATTTGTGAATGATATGTCTAAAGGTTAGATGATATCTAAATATTGATGGAGAATCTGGATAAATGTATTGGTGACATCTTCTTTATTCATCATATGCCAGATAACAATGAAGAATCTGTGTCAAAACGTTGCATATCATAAACAAAGAACTCATCCACATATCTCTTTGAAGGGCATTTAGAAGTGATATACATAAGGAAAACAAGATTTTCTGGATAACAACTTAAGTTCATTATCATCATTCAAAATTCCAAAATGCATCACAAAGAATATGTTTTTCTTCCACTTGATGATGTGGGTTCCCTAAGCTTGAAATACATAGAGGATATTTGACATTTCTCGTCGAATACCATAGATATCTCATCGAGTGAAGTAGAAATTTATATTTTCACGAGTGGCGTACCCACGAGTGTAAATATATGATTTTCTAATTCACGAGATGAGATATTCATGGTATTTGACGAGAAATGTCAAATGTTCTATTTATTATGTTTCCAAAAACCCTGTAAATGACTCTAACTATATGAATTGTGAAGCTAAAACGCTTCGCTAGCGCGGCTATTGCATGACGTCATTCAATTGTTTCATGACGTCACAAGCGACGTCATATGATTGTTGCATCATTTTACAGAGTAGAATACCATTTTTATTTCACTCAGTGAAAATACGGGTTTTAATAGAAGAATTTGTTTTTCATTTTCTTGGTGAAATTTGGGCCTTTGAAATTGGGATTATTGAGATCAAAGAGTTATTACAGCTTATTTAAGTTTAATTGTTTTGTGAGAAACATGACATTCAGTTGATATTCTTTGATAAGGTACAGAAACCAGGTTTAGGCCTCTTCACCAATCATACGGTTTTATGTTTCACCAACAGTTTCTGTTTCAACAATTGACATGCTGGTGTTTGGTAAAAACTGCTCATAACACTGAGATGAGACAATTCTATGTAAACATCATATGCCTGTTACATAAAATTGAACATAAATTAAACAAACTAAATTTAATCAATTAAAAAAACTTTGACATTCAGATGTTGATAAGAAGAGAATGTTCCTATCAAGACTACACATTTTTTTGATATTTTTTATATGAAATGTCAATATAAGTAAACATCAATCAGTGGTTAAATATCAAATTCAAAAGAGATGAAATGCCCGTTGTTTATTCAGGTGTTGTTCATTCTGATCATTATATGAGATATACAGATTGTGAGAAATGATTATTTCCACTTCTGAAAAAGAGAGAAATTAAAGTTCAAGGTTAGACCATATCTCATTTCATGTTCATGACAGTTCAAGATTTTTTTATCTGTGAACACAAAACAAAGGCATGCACTTCCCATGAAGCCTAGAGTCTCTACATCCAAGGCAGGAAAGACTTCAATAATCTCATCAAGTGGAATGGTCCAAGTTTCTTTGATTCCAACCTGGATCAATGACGTTTCATCTCTAATTCTCCAGTGACTTGATGTGATCAAACATGGCCAGGGTCATCTGTAGTGATTCAATATGGCAATCTTGCAGAAATTCATCTTCAATGAGGAGTGATATTTGAAATATTGTTAAAGAACATTGCATGTTGGCTTAACTCTTTCACCCATAAAGCCCTAAAAGCAGGCTCATAAAAATATTTGTGTCTGGTTTCTTATGAGTGAAAGGGTAATGAAACTGATTTTGAATTACAAATGATTCGATCATGTCAAGTTTTTTTCAATAAAAATTGATCGAATGCATTTGGAAATATTGAGATCTGTCAGTAATGATTTTTTTGCAAATAATCACACTTTTTTCTTCAAAATTTGTTTAACATTTGTTCTTGTAGAAGATCAGATTAAGAATTGTGGATTGATTATTCTGGTATATGAATAATTCTACGAAGAAACAAAGAAGGCAAGGATAAAGATTAAGATGGGGTTGGCTTAGGGTAAGTTTGTTTTTGGGTGAGGTTGGTTTAGGGTGAGGATGGTTTAAGATGGGGTTGGCTTAGGGTAAGGTTGGTTTTAGGTGAGGTTGGTTTAGGGTGAGGTTGGTTTAAGATGGGGTTGGTTTAGGGTAAGGTTGGTTTAGGGTGGGGTTGTGAGAGATTGCAGGATATGTTTGTTGGGAGACCACAGGGGAAAGGGAGACATTGAGAACATCCAACCCCCCTGTCTGAATCTGCCAGTAGTTCTTTACATTTGTCTACATGAGAAAAATTTCTTTGGTTGAAACTGGTTAAGATTGGCAAGTCTGTTTATCTGTGTCTCTACTCACATTGATATACGAACCTACAGCAACCTCACACTCACGTGATGAGATGGTGATTGTATTATAAGACTGGTCAAGGAGAGCATTTAGTCAACGGTCAGAGAAATGAGCAGTAGATGAAACGCTGTTATCATACACTTCTGTTTCTTGTTAGCCGCTAGATAGGTTAATCCAGAGTGGTCTCCCTTGAGACCAAGCTAATAAATGGACGATATTGGTAAAGCCTTGCATCAGACACTGGCATTTCCTGGCTCCTTGACTTCATTTCTGGACAGCCTAGCTTGACCACTGACTACTGGTCCGCTAACCTTCATTTCAAGCTTCCTGGCGTTTACCGTAGTTCACATGAAGAATGTTCTTGCTTTAGACTTGCTGTACTTCTTGAGTATTAATGGTTTTATATCTGATTCTCCACTGGTAAACTATTAGTCTGGTAGAAACGATGAAGAGTTTTTCTGCATTTCACTTAATAGAAGAATCCCATACCATCTTCCATTACTTGATAAATGTTTTTGTTTAAACCTTTCATTTCCTGACATGTCACCTTGCCTGATAGGTTTGAAGATTCCTGGCTACTACTGTATTCCACATGATAGATATTCTTGCTTGAGACTTGAGTTACTGTGTATTCTACTTCAGGATGAATGATTTTGCCTATGACTTGCCTCTCCTTAATTAGTGTTTCATTCTCTGATAGTATCTCCCTCTACATGATGAATGTTTTTGTTTCCAACTTTAATTTCCTGAAATGCCAAGACCAAGCTCAACAGAAGACCCGTGTTTGAAATTGTATATTCTGTACTGTATTTCACTTTGTAAATGCCCTTGCTTCTAAAGATATATCTTCCCTCTGATTTTGATTTTCGGATTTTCGCAATCACCTGCTTAGAAGTATAGGATCTGTTTTGTAACCTTCATTTCAAGTTAAACCCTGACTTATAGTATTTTACATTTGTTGAAACTAATCATTCTTTCTTCAAACCCTAATTTTCTGACCCATTGGGTGAACCAGTATCTTCACAAGCTAGTATTTGCTTGGGTTACCTTAATTTCAAGCTTTCTAACTACTGTCCTTCTCATGATCAATGTTGAAGTAACTTGATTTTCTTCATAATAGATTCCCACAGGAAGGTTGATGTTGATAAAGGAAGGCTGTTTGGTATTGTACAGTTAACAGAATACTGTCTATGCAGCATTATCATATTGTTTGTTAGTCTGTTGGGTTTTATTATTCAATTGAATACCATATTTGCGAAACATAATTTAATGACTGCGATTGTAATGGTTGATATGTTTTTGCTTGAAAGTGGTGAGTGTAGAATATCAGTATGTATTGTTTCATAGGAAACAGATTCGGTACCAATATTGTGGTAAATACATTTTTCACGATAAATTGGAAAATACGGTCGCTTGCCTCACATATTCTGTGTAAATTGTGTTAAAGCTTTGCATCCCTCCCAAGAGAACTTAAGTCTCGAAGAAATGGGTCTTAAGGGTCCGACTCCAACAACCCAGCAAATCTGTCCCCATGGCAACCACATCAGTGAAGTGTTTTCTGGAATTGGTATTTTGCCTTGTTTGTTTTCATCATTCATCCTGGTTGTCTCTGTAGGGTTTGTCCAAGAGATTTGTGTAATCCTTTTATCTCCCTCGGACAGTATAAGCCTTTCATCTCAGCATCAAACACAGCACATCATTCTCTCGCTATTGTTCAGGCAACCATTCCTGATGATTCTGAATTTATCAATTCAATATTTCCTTTTCTCTCCGTCAAATGAATATTAATAAGTTCATTACTTTTGATTATAAATTTATTTTCCTGACAGTAGATGTTAATCATCTTCAATCTTTTTTCAGTGTTAAATCTTTTGCTTCTGTATATTGATAGTCATTTATCCTTTCACAAAGGAAGGGTATAGCGATCTTTGCTAAAAGGGGTAAATAATTTTTTAATCATCCTACACTTGCTGAACAGAAGTTTGCTTCACTGTGTAAGAATTCGAATGTAGAATCATCATTTTTTGACAAATTTTGATTAGTCAACATCAAAACTTTACAGTCAAAACTTCGAGATTATTTTGTGAAGGGATCCTTTTTTACACTACACATACAGAGATGTCGAATGCCAGGAACAATTTTTTTATTCCCAAAAGAGGGGCATGGGTCAAAAATAGATAATTGAGATTTACTTATTTCTGCAATAGATTATTAATTGAACACATTTTCGACAAATTTTGGTCAAAATAGTCAACAAGGGTTAGAATTTTGATATTTCTTGAATGAAAAAAAAAAGAAGATAATAACCTAAAGATTTTGATTAATTTAGCTCAATCCTTTCCTTCCAATTGTAAACATTTCTCCTGTGTTGTGTCTTAAACACCAAAAAACCGCTCTCACTATGTCAGGTATTCATACTTTTCCAAATCGATAGACTTTTAAGCATTGATTCTGTAGTAGAATGAAGAAAGGCTTATAATTTGTTGTGCCTGATTCTGGTCAAGTAGAAAATTACAAACCGGTGGAAAAACTGTTTGAGGTCCTCTTCCTTCTCTTCAGATTGACTGATTTGATTCTTGCCAATTGTTTGGCTGGTGGAATCGCAATAAAATCTGACAGCCCCTGGACAGATCATGCGGTCTGTCGGCCTTCACTGCAGTTATATTGCAGTATTGTGATTGAAAATCAATTTCTCGCTCAATGTCTATGTTGATCCCGTTGGGGAGGAATAGATTCAGCTTTTGTGTCCATTGGTTACAGCTCTCGCTTGTATCAGGCCAACCATCAGAGACCCAGTGGGATGAAGTCCCTTGTCAGTCGCTGAATTATTGCCAGTCCGAACTGATACAGTTGCTCTGGGGTGAGGAGACACATAGCCTGCTCACATAGAGGTTGAGAGATCACCAATTTCTCTTCCCGATGCCAATACTGGTCATAATGTGAACATGAATTTTAGAACTTGCCAAAGATATTTTACAAGATCCTGATATTAAGGAATTCATAGCCAAGTAGATGAATTCCTTGTATTTAAGAATAATATTGTTACATGTGTGGTTTCTAAAATGTTACTGAATAGCCCATTTTATGCCCAAACCCAATCACAGATGATTAAGTTAGCCATGTCGTGATTCTTGCTATTTTCTACTGAGAATTATTCAGTACCAATTAATTCAATAGGTTCAATGTGAAAGATAGATATTGATTCGCTAGGTGTGAAGACATCACCAATTGTACAGGTAGTTTTTCTTGCCACAGATCCTGAAGAAGTTGTCATTATAGTAGAAGAAGGATGAATTAACTCGAGAGCTCCTGATATAACCCCGAGCCCAACATTAATACTGTTGCTCCAGGGTAGAGGCTAACCCAGCATGCTTCAGTTGGTGGTGAGGTCACCAGTTTTCTAGGCACGTTGCAGATACTAATTGCTGTGTACACATGAGATGCCATGATTATGTTTCTTTTAGAAATATGGAACAAATTGTGATTGGGAGATGGCAATTCATTACAAGGGCTGAATTTGTACCTGAAAAAACAAAGTACAGTAATTGGCAATTTGATGAAAAATGTTTTGATTTTTTCAATTTAAATTTTTCATCGAGCAATGCAAATCATACACTTATTGCTGCTCACTGATTCCAATATTTCTTCTCTCCCCACAAGGCCGCCCGAGAATGTAGTAACAACTTTGTCTGTATAGCTAAGGAAGGATTACCTAGGGTATCAAAGTTTGACAATTTTGAGAATATCTATGTTGAAATAGTCAGAAGTATCTTTGTTAAGCTAAGATGCCAATATTTTGATCATACAGTATTTCTTGGTCAGTCTCCTTGTACTGTGTAGGATTTGTTTGAGACATCTCCAATCTACCAAAGTTCTCCATAAATCATTGAGACAATTTCCAGTAGTTCCCCAGATATCTGTAAATTTGTGGGAATCGTTTGAGCCATTTTGAGTAACCCCAAGATAGTCTTCCAGAGCTTTGGCGTTATTGGCAAACTGTCAGAGGAGAAGTGAGCGGTGACAGGCTATGATCTGATTATCGCTTGCAAACTGAGCGGGGAGTTCAGGGGCAGTGATGGCGGTCTTTGTCATCACCAGACTGCACTTACATAAAGTAGTCTGCATACTTGCTGTAACATACTGATGGTTGTCTGAGGAGGAACCACATGATGGTCAGGACAATGACAACACTGACAGGGCTTCAGAGTTATCTTGATGATGACAAGATCGTTATCATGAAACTGATCAGGATGATTATGATGATTTTTGTCGGAGGTGATGATGAAAATTATGATATTGTGATGATGACAACAATGGTGATGACAATTTTACGAGTCATGTAGTATGATGATGATGATGATAATGATGATCGTAGTATGATGATGAAGAAGTTGATGATGATGACTGATTTCTTGAAGATAACTGTGATTTGTTGATGATGATGATGATGATGATGATGATGATGAAGACGACTGCTTTGTTGATGATATTTGTAATTTGTTGTTGATAATGATGATTGTGGTATGTTGTTGATGATGATGATGATGATGTGTATTGTTTTGGTTTGTTTATGCTTATGGGGTATGGAGATGATTATTATAATTTTGACATTAATGCTAATGTTTTTGTTTAGAATGGACTTGATGAAGATGTAAAGTTGGTATATAATGATGATTGTTATCACAATGAGGCCCATGGCATTGAGAAATATGATGACAACAAAAGTGGTTCAAATGGCAGCCATTAATGACCTTGCCCATGCACTTGGACAGCAATCATACTTATATGGACATTAGGAGGCTGATTGATGTTTTCCCTGATGCTGTTTAATCAATACAATATTATGTTGCAACACCAAACACTTATGGGGACAGTTCATACACCCACATAACATTGTCCACACCTACACAGTTGTTGCATCCATATGATGTTAAGTCAGTATTGACACTTACACTTTCACTAATGTCAACATGGAAATGAAAAGACCTTGACACTCGGTGATGATGTGGGCATATATTAATTATGTCTAACCTTACCTTGTGCAGTGGTTGGTTCTTCAACAGTTTTGTGTATTTGTATGTCAGACATTTGATTAATGAAACTACCACAGCTATAACATTGTGTCTCTGAGGCTATTATGGTAACTATTAGTGTATTTGACATCATTTCAAGGGAGGGCAACCCAAAAGGGAACAAAATGATATAGGCCTTATATTCTGGGTGCTTTAGATTTCACAATTTGACAAAGAAGAGAGTTCATTCATTAAAACCTTTTTCACACAATTGATTATGTGTAAGTTTGTGAATCAATACATGTATTTTTATCTTTATAATGTTGTAAATATAAATAATGCTTCAAACAAGATGGCAGACTGAAAATGGATATGACCCTCTCTTTAATGTTTCAAACATACAACCTGGTCACCAACCAGTTCAAATGCTGATTACATAACCAGCAAATAGGATATGCAAATAATTGAGTAAGAATATGAACAGCTACATGAGCTAGCATGCAACAATCTAAACGTTGCTGCTGAAATAATGAGAGTCTCATTATTCTCATCAACCACTTTGCATCTCATTCACAAACGGGAAAACTTTGGGTTTTTTTCTGGAAAATGAAAGCTTTAAGCTTACTGAAGACTTGAATTACGACAGCATCTTCTCCATGTACAAATGAGGTATTATTTTACTTATACAGCTACCAGCATGATAAAATCCTAACCTATTCAAACTGTCATTATTACTTTTAATTTGTTCATACATGCCTACTGCCATACTGCTCCAGAGAAAATCTTGGATAACATAAAGAACAAGTATTCCCTGGAAATCACTTTGAACATTCAGCTTGTCTTTATCTGAGCTCTCTCAGGTTTCGTACAGAAGCACTTTGTTAATCTACTGAGAGTGTATTTCAGTGAAAAATCTCAATTTTGCTATCATGTCTTGGTTGTTCCTTCCCACATGAAATGTTAAGTTATCTTTGGTATTTCAAGTTGATATGGCCTAGGTAGGCTCCACAAAAACTCCATCACTAATCCATTGAAGTTGGCGAGGATCAAACATATTGGCTGTTTTGTGATTAACTTTTATAATTGACAAATATTATCTTTATCCTGAAAAGCAAGATGTCTCTCAAGAAATCGCTGAGCTAATTTACAATGATTTAGTAACATGATAAGGAGAGATTCTGAAATTAGTTGTGAACTTTAATTACTTGGAGTAATGTTAATAATTCACTCAGATAATTTCTTGTTTTCAATTACTGACTCAAAAGTGATATTTTTCACAATTTCTCTTTAACCATCTATTTAAGGTTTCGGGATATTGTCTCTATCATCTTGTGTCATTACCTAGCTATCATTCTAGCAACCTGTTATTTTATAAATTAGTAATTGGCAAGTCAGCATGACTAATTAATTTTAAACTTCAATTTTGATAACATTTCTTCTATATGAATTTTACAAGTTTCAGAAAAATTAAGATTTTAAATACAAAATATTTTAATTTGATAATTTAGTTTTTAAGAATATGATTCATATGTTATTGTTATTGGAGAATATAAAATTTTGTATCTTTTATCTTAAGCATTGAAGTTTTGGGTCACTTAGCCATGGGATATGTTTAATGGGTGAAGTTAAGGTGATAGCATTTGGTAGTGATACATGACTCATCTGGTGACTCAGATGGGACAGTGATCACTGTGATAACTTATATCTTCAGGCTCAATTGTACTGCTGTTAAATATTTAAAAAACATTCATTCCTCTTTGAAAAAGAAAGAGTTTTCTTTCAAGATCACTTCATCATGAACATGTATGCCCTTAAGTCATTTTTACAAGTTTATTGCTTTTGTCTCATGTTACTGGTATGTTTATTTCTCTTTAAAAGTAAATGTCTTTTTGTCACCAAAAATGTTACCTCCAAAAGGTTTTAAGTAGTTTCTTGTACCATTTTGTTGAATTATTGTAAATTGACAAAGAGTATTTTAATCGGTGACAAATTATCTTGTTGATTTTAATCTTCCAACTGAGTGAAATTAACATTAACTCCATAATTAGCAGACTTGAAGGGAAACATGCTCTTTCATCTAGGAACTCAAAACTTGCCATCAGCAACTTTACTCAATAGCTATGGGGAAACAAATTCAAACTGAAGTGGCAGGCAAGATCAAATCTCCAACTGCAAGACCAAAGGTTAAGAATGATAACAGTGATATATATGCAATATTTACAGTAATACACAATCTTGTACTTTTCGGATCCAGTATGACTCCGTCGCTTGATTTAGTATGACACACCCTCGGAGTCGGACAACACCGCCTCTGACAGTACCAGCCGGTAACCAGCTCACCCATCCAGCCTCAACTCAATATATAGAGGATATTTGACAATTCTCATCGATTACTATGTATATCTCATCGCGTGGAGTAGAAATTTATATTTTTACGAGTGGCGCAGATACGGATTTCATTTTCACCGATAAATGGCATATTTCACTAATGGAAATATGATAAAAGAATTTTTCACGACAAGCTTGTCATTTGTTAATTTTGATGTTTGTAATAACATAATCAATTCCAGCCTGTTTCAGTCGCTGGGTCATTGGTTGACCAGGCGGCCTTTATGAATAATGTTGCAGAACTGTTTCATGATTTAGTAGTCTCAGGAGGCAAGGTACTAATGTCTTTGTTTTGAATGTTTCAACTTTGTCACAGATTGGTTGTATCATCTGGTACTTTTATTCATGTACAATATCACCTTGGTTTTTCTTAAGGTCAATGGTTAAGGATGATGGAAAGTTGGTGTTGAAAAGCTGTTTGTTTAGGCTTTTGGGGTTATGATACTAACAACTTGTGTACAGCAACTAGAATTTGACTAGGCATTTACAAGTTGTATTTCTAGATATTGCAGAGAGACAAACATGTTTATTCATTATTTGTGGCTCAATGTCCCATAGTACAGTTGAGATTTTGAGGTACATGCACATGCGATTTCATTAGATTCATCAATTGTTTTATTTATTGAGCAGCATTTTGAATGGCTTCAGGATTAGAGGCATTAAGCAGATTGTACATCATTTGTGGATTGACATTTGACATATTGCCTTCTTTAAGAAGATAAATGATGATTGTAAAAATCTGACAAAAGTTGAGCTGGATGGTGATGTTTTGGATATGTTTGGCTGTGCAATGGCTTTCAAAATCAATTATTTAAAAAAACATTATCCTGTAGAATGCCATGGTCTGATAGGTAAATGGTTTTTTTTAGAAATAACCTGAATAAAGAAGCAGGCTTCATGTATAGGTGTCGAATTAAAAGGACATTTCTTTTGGGGTATTTTTTGTGGAAAGTGGGACATCAAAGGGGACATTCAAGTTGATATATGACTGTTATTAGTACTTGATTATAACATAACCCAATTGAAGCATGTTACCGAGGGTAACAATTTGGTTGATTTAGATCTGACAACTAGATAAATGAGAGCGCACACTCAGTGAAATATAACAAGAATGAGAAGTGAATCAATTGTGTGGATATTGTGGATATTGTAACCATATAGTTAATTTTTATAATGTTGTAAAATTAGTGAAAGAAATGCACCTTTTTTCATGCAATTTTCCCTTATAACAGAATGGCTAACTGAATGCCGTCAGGTCTGGCTCTTTAACGGTTGATGACAAATAATGAATAAAAAGATTTCAGACTTGGGCAATGAAATCTGAATTGTTAACCCTCAAGCCGCGGTTTACGGAATGGTCCGGGATGAAATTAAACTACGCCGCAGTTAGCCTTAGCGAACCCCGGAAGCCGGACTTATAATCTGACGCATTTACTAATTAACGCAATTGTACCATGTAGCGGATCCCGGAAAAAAATTGCACGGCAGTCGTGTCGGTTGAACGCGTGTATTTTCGTTCCGGCTTTCGCTAAGCTGCCGATTTTTTCCCCGTTGTTGTTCTAAAAAATGGGGGCATATTTTCCGAAAGTTTTATAGATATTGGTCATATTTATCGTACCGAAAATATGCATTACAAACGCTCAATTTTTCCCCACTACCCGCCGGGCTTGCTATAGCCCTGGGGCTTAAAATATTGCTCCCCTCGCGCACAAGCTTATCGAGCTGCGCACGTTATTGTTTGCTCAGACGTGCGCACTCACAACAAAAGCACACCTTGCTTTCGCACGCCGTATGATCTAAACCCTTGGGCGGATTTCAATACAGGTGGGATCATTTGAAAGAGGAGAAAATTGTCTTTAATTCGATATAAATTACGAATATGCGCTACCTGAACTGAATATACAGCATGTGCCGTAAATGAGGTGATTTTTACATATTTTTAGTTTTACACCATTTTGTCACACCAATTGTCACATGATGTGCTCAACTTATTTTGACAATTTTTATATTATAAGATAGAGAGAAAGATTGTCTTTCATTCCATGTAAAATTTTTACATGCGCAAAAATAAATAAAGACACAGCAAGCGCCGCACAAAAAGCTAATTTCTCTATTCAAATCATGTAAACTGAACGGCGATTTTGACATGTGCCTTTATTTCGTTCATATCTTCTCAACAGCTAGGCGTATTTTGAAATTGATTACCTCGTGATAAAGAAGAAATAATTGTCTTCGATTTGATGTAAAAAAGTTATATGCAGTATATAAAATAAAGATACAGCAAGTGCCACAAAATTGCGACTTTTCTTTATTCTCTGTGTATTTACCATTTTCTCGCACTTTATATCACATAAACTTCTCGGGACATTTTGAAATATCATATATCAAAATATAGAGAAAAGGATGATCTATATTTCCACATAAAATTTGTATGTAAACGAAAATCAGTAAAGACCCGACGAGCATCGCGCAAACAGGCAATTTCTCTATTCATATCTTGGTAACCGAGAAGCGATTTTTTCAACTTCTTTTTACACTTCCTATCTATTTAACGGCAGAGTGCATTATCAACATTTTTATATCACAATAAAGAGAAAAGGATCGTCTTCAATTCTATATAAAATTTGCAAATTACAATGAAGCAATAAAGGAGCGGTAAGTGATGTCGCAATTATCAAAATCTGTTCTCAAATACCTGAGGGGACAATCTTTGCAAACTATATATATTCCAAACCAAGCGGTACATATTTATCATTTTCATATCAACGTAAAGAGGAAATAAATACCTTCATTTTCATGTGTAATTTGCCCATATTTGCATCAAAATAAAACGTGTGGAACTTATGCGACAAATGTCGCGGTAAGGCGATTATCAAAGACTTTATTCACTAGCTTTACCCACGTTTCGTTGGTAATAACTTCTAAATACACAGCAAAAGATTATTATGATTTATTTATCCGTAAAGAAGAACAAATTGCCTTCAATTCCATATATAATTTGCATGTATACAAAGCGAATAACTTGAATTATAAAATTGGAAATAAAGACAATTTCTGTTAAGTGTGAGTGTATTTTTCAGCGGGGATACCCCGCCTGCACGCGCTGAGCGCGTGCGTTTGCCCGGGGCTACTAGCTTAGTAATATTACTGTGGGGGTCAGAACGTTATCGGGGTTTATCACTACCCTGCTTTCGTTATTTATATCTTTCGTTTAGGATGGCGTATCGTAATGAAATTTATCGTAAAATATAGAGCAATAAATTAGCTTCATTTCCGTATATAATTTGTCTATGTGCACTCAGTGATTAAATGATTTTATAGAGTTTGAAATATAGACAATTTTTGAATAATCGTAAAATTCGTTCTAGACATATTTTTGTAATAATTTTTATATCGATGTCAAGAGGAACTATTCGCCTTTAGTTTCGTTTTGATTTCGCGCATGCGCTCTCACAATTTTAGAGTAACGCTCGAATTAAAAACAAGTTTACTTCGGTTATAGAAACCGTTCTAGGGGTGATATAAATTTCATTCAAAGTGCCAGGTAAGTATCATCCATTTTTAATACGGTATTCGCCGACTAGTTTTGTAGACAACGATATTTACATCCGTATTTCGCCACGTAAACAAACCATATATTAGCAAAACGGTCGCGACTCGCGGCACTGGAAAATTCAGCCACTGGTGCTAATTACGCATTAACGGTAGCGAGGCGAGTGCTTGAAAATTCAGCCACGGGGGCAAAACTGGTCAAAATAATATTCAGCAACTTGAGGGTTAATGTTGTGGACATTAAATGCATCACCATGTTACACTCCTGGGTGAACTTATATCAACTTGGACTACTAATGTACTGGAGTCCTATCTTTTAATGTGGACATGTTTGATTGTGTCACAACCATGTTTCTTTCCTGAGTCAACTCTGACTACTAAGAAGGACGCAATCATTGGAGTCCAATCTTTTAATGTGGACATGTTTGATTGTGTCTAGGCAGTAGAACACGCCGTACGATCCACAACCATGTTTCATTCCTTAGTCAACTTATGTCAACTTTCACAGTGTTTGAAATAGCTGCCTGCCTGCCAGCCGATTTCAGATGTGGCTTGTTGGAGAAGAGGTTAGGAAGACTGTCCTGTGTGATTTTAAATATCTTAAGTGTCTACCCATTGCATGGCTTGACAAAGTTGTCGGAAGGGTTGTTGATTTTGCAAACAACAAGCCCTGTTTGCCAGTAAGAGCTGACAACTGTTTCAAACACTGAACTTGGAGTACTAACGTAGGATCAAAGCACTGGAGTCTTATCTTTTAATATCGAGGTGTTTGATTGTCTCTCAGGCTCTCCAATCATAGAACATACAATCCACAACCATGTTTCATTCTGCGGTGTAGACAAGGAATGTAGGACTCTGGCACTGTGGTCCAAGTAGTGAGAGCTGTGGACATGTTTACAGTGTTGAGGTGTTGAAGCCTTGAGATTGGATTACCGTCTGACGCGTGGTCACGTCCTGACATCCTATCCCACACCTCGCTCTTAGCCAATCAAATTAGAGCCGGACTTCATACTGCGGGATTAATGCCGTTAACGCCTGAAACTCAATCAATTATAAATTCATTTCATATTTAATCTCATGTTCACACTTAGTTTATGCTTTGCTCACACATAATTCAACGCTCAGACTAAATCAATGTAAGTTTATTAGGCCAATATTGGCACATTGGACAGCGTGAGCATTGTTTTCTCAGTGGCTTGTATTTAGTCAATTTATGTGGAGTTTCTAAAGAATGCAGCTGTGAATGTAATCGGCAAGGCTTTCATCGTGGCAGACTTTGATAATGTTTACTTCACACAGATGTTCATGTTATTACTGGAAGTGACTCTACAATCACCATATTGAAAATAAATTTGTTTATCCTTTGAGAGAATTAACATTTAGGTCAAAAGAGTACAATGGTATGAAATGCATAAGAAGTTTTATGACTTAATTGCGCTTTGAGTATAAAGAGAAATAAAGTACAAGACCATTGTACGTGAGCTATTACCACTACACTTAGGGAATAAGAGCACTTAACGTAGAAGAGCACTTAATGAGTAAAATAAACACATTTGGCTATTGAATTGGATGAGGCAGTATAATCTCTAAGAAAAAACCCGTTAAAATTAAGACTTTGTCAGCCATGCAGATTGGCGTAGCGTCTCCCTTAAAGGCCTATGTCTCATCTTTCATTATTACAACAAAACACCGTTAATCATTTATATCATGAACAGACGAAAATCAATCTTATGGAAGTGTCAGATGTTTTCCCCGTTGCTACCATTTTGTTTCCTGTGGTGTCATAGACGACAGCTACATTTACAAGAGATACTACTAAGTGACAACAACTGATATTATGCCGGTGACATGTGTGTATGGTACTATGTTTTATTTGCTGTAGTGTGATGAATTTCTATTGTACTGGAGATAACATAAAAAAGTGTCACCCTCTCAATTGATGACATACCATTTGTTGGACTTACTTGACAGTTACCAAACAGTCTAGATGCTTGCCAAGCAATCCTTAGGATGGTTACCAAACCTGCCGGGGACTTGTGTGCCTACACAATAGTCATATAGTGTCACTTCAAGTAATGACATATGGTTTTTCAACAAACTACACTTTTTCCTAGTAACATTAAGGTAGATCATGTTCTTTTTGTCAGAACTCTCAACTTAAGTGTTTTCAACAAGAAAAGCCTGTTCCTTTAGTGATACCTAAATCTATTTATTATGAGATGAATTCGTCCACATTTTGCATTAGCTATCAGGGTCTAAAATGTAAGCTGTTTTCAGGTGATATTTCAGCTGTGGATGGCAGGGTGGGAAGTCAGGTGAGGGGGTGGAGAGATACTACACAAATAAGATACTACACAAGACATCCTTCTACATCTTGGTACACCTGAAAATAACCTATTTTTCTTCTCCTCGCAAAACAAAGAATGACAAAAAACTGTCTGCATTTGACAAAACCACTTTGGTCTCTACAAAGTAACCTATTTTCTAGGTGATATCTGAACCTTTGAACTCTCAGCAGATAAACATTTCAGTCCGAATCCAGTTCTTCAAGGGGTATCTAGATCTAAGATCTCTCTCAGCATCTCAGATTGTCACTAAAAACCAACCCCTTTCTGAGGTGATCCCTGGACCGGTACGGGGGAGCCCTCACCTGGAACTAACCTGTAAATGTACACTACAGTCTGGCTGGTATACTGGTGTTAGTGTCTATAACTCAGTGTCAGGGGCAGCTAGGATAGTCAGGAGTGATGTTTCTCAAATTTTCTACCTATTTTGACCCATTTTCAATCTTGACCATCGCAGGGCTCACTTTCACAGTGCTCTTGTAAGCTAAGATGATTATAACTCAATATCAAAGCTATGGCTTGTGGGCACCCTTAGGACTTTGGGTGCTTTGTAAAATTGGGACCAAAACTAATGATTATTAACTCTCTTAACACAGTTTTTCCAAGCATAAATATATCTTTCCTGAAACCATATTAAGTCATCAGGCCAGGTGGTTTAATGTAATGGACTTTTTCAACAGAATTGCTCCACCCCTTAGCTAAAATTATATGGGAAGATGCCTAGCACCTTGAGGTTCAAAGTTTGTACTTTTTGCCATTCCCATTGCCCCCTCAAATATAAGCATGAGTGGATGATACCTAACTTAAAGCCTTTTAAGGAATTAACAAATTGTCAGCGAAGAATGATTCTAAATCATAAATCATATAAGCTTCACGAATATATCAAAGTTACCTTTTGCTTTTAAATCATAAAATGCTTCCCAATTAGATTATTTCTCAGAAAAAATATTAACCCAAGAGTTCAAATTTCTCTTTAATGTCTTGGTCTAAGACAGGAATGCCCTGTACAACCAGAACCTTCTGTTTTTTAAGGCATAGACTGCTTACATACTAGAACATTTCTTGGATTGAAATTATAATTATTCCTAGTCCAGAATTTCTATCAAACATCATCTGTGAATGTTAGGCTTGCAGTCATTATTCTACTGAAACCACATATGTGGACAGACAAAACCATTGATCCTGTATTGACTCTTTATGTCATGGCTGCAGCTTGGAGTTGCACAATTGATCCTGATGTCGGAATCTTGTATTCAACCCACATGTCATCTTGAATTACAATTGATTTGTCTTTTTGAACTTTAATTATTCAGAAAGGCAACTTTTAATGATGATTTGGGTTTTACTTTGAACACTGCTTGACCTGTTTTCCTTGAAGAATTTGTTAATTGAAATGGATCAACTGATGAGGAACTGTTTCCACTGTCGTGCATGGGTGATGCTTTTATTCCAAGGAAAATTTTCTTGTAATGTCATCCATCTTTTATGATCTGTGATATTTGTCATGACAAATTCCGTAATTTACTCTACTGAGGAGAATAAACTCAAATTACTAAACATTTTTGCTGAATCAATTATTTCCTTACCAGTCAAGAATAAAACCTTGGTCCTTAACCTTGGAGTTTACCCAAGGAAAGGTTTATTCTGATTATAAGGCACTAATGCATTTATAAACTGAGAATGATTTTTCAGCCAGTAAAAACAAACTATGCTGGCATCTCTAGAAAGATCTCTAGAAAAGCTTGTTAAAAATATAAAAAAAACTCTTAAATTATTTATAAACTTTTGTCATGATCCGTTTTAGTTTCAATTCTCTCATGACGAATTTTAAAAAACCCACCAACATGTTTTGTCTTGTACAAATCATTGGCCAGCCTTCTGACATAGCTTAACGTCAATAATTTCATGTCTTCAAGGTGCTAATATACGACAGTGTCCTTGTACTCAGGTGCTAATGTACTTTCACAGACCTGTCTCAACCAATACAGTTGGCTTAACTCTGACATTTTCCATTCTGTGATGAAGTGACAGGGAATATGGTTCTATGAGTGGCAAGAGGACTTCTTGCATATGACACCTTGTGGACGTTAGCTTAAATTACATTAGACTTTAAAGAGGCAGTCTCAAGGTTTTTTGGAAATTATATTTCTTAATTTTTTCCTCAATCAAATATATTTTTATGCCAAATGCATTATGTTCAGAGGATCATACAGGTAATTACTGAACAAAATTATCTGTAGTCGTAAAAGGAAGTATCATGTATCATGCAAAAACTGCTGGTGGTTATTTTAGTGTGAACGCCTTTAATCATTTAAGGTAGGGAAATGGTTTAGCAAAGCTTAACCAAACATGTTGCATTTGTTGTAGAACTGCTTCTTTTGATTAAAAGAGACTGCCTTGCAATTGGTATCATTTATTTTTGTGAGATCACTTTGTTTACCTAACAATGTGTGCTACTGCCCTTTTTCCTGGTTATCAGAAATTGAGTAAACTAATCCATGTCTTCCTTAAGTAAAAGCACAACATTGAGGCAAATTTGCACTATTTTTAGATTAATGATTAGGTGTTGTAATTTGAACATAACCTGCATTTTCATTGGAAAGGTTGTCTTTAGCGATCGGAAGTGCTTTGTGCCAAACTTTTTAAAGCGCAAGAAACTGAATGATGTGTTCATGTCCTAGCATCATACCTCCACCCAGAAATGGGATATCTATATGGCAAAATCAAAAGTTTTTGTGAAACTTGTTGCATTCCATTGATATAAAATGGTGGTGGGTTGCATGATTTCATGAAAATTCAAGCAATATCTAATATTATAATCAGTAATTATAGGAGTATTAACTGTGTGCACTACAAATAAATAAATAAATAAATATATATATAATATATATATATATATATATATATATATATTCCAAAAATCATGTCTGATGACAAGTGTTGTGTTGCAGGTTGGACAACGACATCATTGTATTCTTTTGATATAACATGGTAGTGGGTTGATTTGATGAAAATTCCAGCAATCCCTAATATTGTAATCAGTAATTGTATGAGTATTTTCTGTGTGCAC
This sequence comes from Phorcus lineatus, assembly GCA_921293015.1. Lineage (NCBI taxonomy): Eukaryota > Metazoa > Mollusca > Gastropoda > Trochida > Trochidae > Phorcus > Phorcus lineatus. The sequence goes on along the minus strand of OV121086.1, from coordinate 54,986,660 downwards.
AACAAAAATATAACTTTCGAAAATAATGTCTTATGACATGTTTTGTGTTGCAGGTTGGACCATGACATCATCATATTCTTTTAAATAACATGGTAGTGGGTTGATTTGATGAAAATTCAAGTAATCAGTAATTGTATAAGTATTTTCTGTGTGCACGTCAAATATATAACTTTCAAACATCATATCTTATGATATGTGTTGTGTTGCAGGTTGGACCATGACAACATCGTACAACTGTTGGACGTCTTCGAGGACAAGACTCATGTCTTTTTAGTCATGGAATTGTGAGTTCATTTCATTTTTCTTAAACATATGCAAATATTTACAGGCTTATTAATTTAGATTATAAATTTTCATTTGGTGTGAAGTTGTTGATTAAGCTTTGACATCATGTTTTGTTTTTGATGTCGCGTTCAAGATGCGGTGATGTCAAACAGCAAGCCTTTGCTCTGATTTAAATTTTTCACTTATTTTCTTGATTTTACAAAATGATCAATGAAAATAGGATTATAATTGTTGCCATGACACTTGGTCCTTATTACCACTAATCTCACGCTTTGACTTTGTAATTCCAAAATATATAGGCGCTGATGTCAGGAACACAGTGGATTCTCAAATGATATTCTCTATTTTAGTCTCTGTGATACAAGTTAAATAAGTGGTAAGCTGTTGTCACATGCCATTTTCTAATATCACCCATCAATAAACAATTTCCTAACTACTGTACTGAAACTGTCAATATAGGATGTTGTAATAGAGCACGGTAATGATAATCATTATCTCCCCAGACATGATATATACTCACTGCCTCTGCTGAAGTAATATCGTTGTTCTTCGATCAATACCAAACACTGAAGCTTAGATTTGTAAAAACATTAGATTGTCAATAACGCTTTCTTAAGATAGAATTCAATTTGTAGGATATAGTCGTTTTTAAAGAAATATCATTCCTAATACTGTATTGCATAGACGTGAATCCAACAATGGTAGAATATGCATCTGAAAGAACATATCATCAATTACAACTACTTTTACCTTAAATTTTAATTAAAAGCAAAAACTTCATTTCTTCAATCCTCTGACGATAATGCATTTGGCAAAAACATAAATTCAATTGGGAAAATTTAAGAAATGAATTATCCATTAAACATGCTACTTTTAAGTAAGTAACTTCATCAATAAATAATAATAGATATTTCAAAGTTTGAAATGTAAATCTTATCATTGATTCAGAATGTTGATTATTGATGTTTAAGTTACCTTCTTGAACTGTTGTAATGCATGCAGCTTGATTATGTTGAAGGACTTTCAATTCCGGAGGGAATGTCACAGACCAAATATTAAACAATGGTTATTGCACATATAGAATTACTACAATTACAATTCCGACATTATTCAAATAATCAAAGAATACAATGAATTCTTTTACTTCTAGTCCTGATTCTAGGGCAAAATAATTACCTCAGGGAAAGAAACTGAAAATATAAAGTGTAAAAAATCATTTTAAAACAATGTTGTATCTCCAATATGTTATCAGTGATCACTGAAAATTGCCTCTTTAACTGATGTTTATGAGACATGATGCTAAGCACACAATAAAATCCTCAGAAAGTGGAAATAAAATCATCATTTTGTAAAGAATTGATTTTACTTATATGAAATAAGAATAACAACATTAGTTTGAAGGCCACTGAAATCATGCAGTAATTACATTTGTTTCTTCCTATTAAAAATCATTTACTCAAAGAAATTAAAGTTTAAGCAAAAGTTATCTTTTACCTGTATACAGTGTTAAATAAAGCACTGTTTCATTAACCATGGCATCCTTTATCAAATTTACTTATCAAACTTATATACCTGCACAAGCATATTGATTTACATTAAAGTAATAGGGTGGAGAACAGCGGAGACAATTTGTATAGACAATAAAGATTTATTCACGTCATAGGATCCATAAAACGTGATGTCTTGGAATAATCCTACTCCATTGTCCTCAATGAATTATTAATGTCTAGCTGGAACCATGAATATCATTGATTTCGTTATGTTACTGCTATATGACTTTGTCAGGTGTTGTCACTGAATATAGGTACTCATTAGTCTGTTTGTTATTTGTTATAAGGTGTTTCTTACTGTTGGTTGTTGTTCTTTAGTTCGATTCAAAACATCCACTATGTGTAACATTGTTATATCTAAGATCATTCTATCTTATATAGCACATATTCTTGTACCTTTAGGGTTGAGTTTCTTGCAGTATTCCCATGCACAACCTTATTGTCAGGCAATAATACCTATAATATGAAATAATAATTTTGTTGAAAAATCAATCTTTACACTAAGGTTAGCCTTAGTGCCATCAAATAACTTTGCACTAAGGCTACCTTAGTGATTCAAGGTCAACTTAGTATTTTGTACAACACGACACATACCAACACGTAACCAACTAGCCCGCAGAATTAGAGAACGTGCCCTTTTCTATATTGATGTCCTGGTTGGTTTGTTATGTAATTATTGACATGTTATTTGCTCAATACCTGTTTATGTAGACTCGTGGAAAACAATGTTAACTTAGCACAACTAAAAATCGAAAGGAAACAAGGAATTACTGTCACAAATGGTAGTTTGGTCAAGTTGTTTACGACGATGGAAAAAAATAAATGTCACCATGACAATAGCAAAGCGTCATGAAGAACAATTTGACTTTGTAAGATGTATTTTAAGTTTATCAGGCCAATGAGGTTGGTTGGTACAAAACCCAACATACAACACACAAACTTAAATTTAACTTTATTTCTCCCCCAAAAATCCTGATTATATTTAAAAGTACAAAAAATAAATAAAATATGGTATACAATAAAAATCTACATGACATTAAGATGCTTCAACAGGTACTGATCTGAAGGCTGTAAAGCCTGGTAAAGCTTATGAAGTTGTGAACCTTTTCACCCCTAGCTGAATTATACAATGCAGTCCGAATTTCCTTGTTCCTCAGAGTCATGTTAAAATATGGCATACATGCATCCATACCATCTGTCACGGCAGGGTAATCCAATCATTCATGTGCTTATTGTGTTTAATGTGACAGCACACAGGATCAATCAGCCACATAGTAAAACAATGTAATATCTCCCAGGACCTTGATCCCTTGTAATCTGATAATAACATTTCTTCACCTGAATTCCACTCTGGTAATTAAGTCAATATCATATTTATTTAGCATTTGGTGTAAGGGGATACATGATTACTTTGATATTTGTCATAATAACACTATATGTGACATATCACACAAGTTTACATGCACAACATATAGGCAGTGGGTTTACAAGAAATCTGGTTGGATGGATGTGAAAAGACTAGTTCTCGAGCTCATATATGTAGTACCTAGTGTAGGTACCTAATCAGAAGCAATTTAAATGACTTGGATTGTTTTTATGAATATTTAATTTAGAGTCATTGATGGAATTAATAGGTAATAACCACTATTTCAAAATTATACAATACAATATGAAATTGAGGACGAAAATGAAGTGTGTATAAAGCAACTCTGTTTCAGATTTCTTCATGGCAATGGTCATGGTCATGGCAAAAAAACAAAACAATATCTGTAGATTTTGTTAAAAGGCACTGTAGAAGGTTGTTGGATGTTGTATTTTTTTACAATTTTCTCATTCGATATTTTGATTTTGCCGAATTTATAATCTTCAGGGTTTAAAGCATCTTTAAACTGAAACTGGCTATCCTTAGTTGTAGAATAAAGTTTCAAACAAAAATGACTTGTGACCATTTTGACATCTTTAACATCTTTAAATCCTTTTAGGTGGGGAAACTGATTCGTGCAACCTAACTGAAACTAAGTGCATTTGTTTAATGTATTGTCTTGCAAATGGTAACAATTGTTTCCCTATTCCTGAGATCCCATTATTTCTCTAAGAAAATGTGCTGGAGGACCTTTTATGAAAGTCTACCTGCTAGCCAACCACACCTTATCACCTTCACTGCATAAGCTCATTTCTCTGCACGTCCATTCCAAACATTGCTTTACCAGGAATAATTTTGTTATTCATCTTGTAAGAGAGACTTCGCTCTAATCAAATTAGGAGTCAAAGTGTCAAGTTCCTTTAAAAAACCTGTTACAAGTGAGAAAATATTTTTGAATTTTGAAGTGAATTTGAAGATGTGTGGTTAGGGGCCTGGAACATGTTACACAAGAGCCTCAACGCGAGAAGTGATAATTATCTCTCGACGTCTCCCTGAGTAGCTCTTCTTGTGAACTCTCTCCAGCCTATTAAGGTTACCTAACCAAATTTGACTCCTTGATCGATTGAGCCAGTCACTCTCTTAACAAAATTAGTCTTGGGTTACCTACTGATGTCAAACAACTTTGAAAACTGTTAAAAAAAACATCCTTGTTCCCTTTAACCTTTTAACCCTTCGAAGAAAGTCCTAAAGTTATACAGAATAGCCTATCTTTCAATAGGAGGCATTCCTTTGTAATGGGATGTGATTCAAGTAAATTGACATTTCAGAATGGTCTGCTACACATTTGATTAACAGTAGAAGTGATAAATATTTTCATCTCCATACTTAATGCTTACCCATTCCTGAGTTTCCTCGAGTCAGTTTACTCATAAAGTAGGGTTCCAACAGGTTTTTTTTTTCAGTTTTGTTTGGTTTTAAATTTTGCAGTGCTATCTATTGTTCATGATTTCAGTACCAATGTCATGTTTCTTTCTCCTTGCTATATACTGATGGTTTTTATTGGTCAAGAAATAGTGATAATTCTTATTTGTCATCATTTCACAGTCAATTAGAAACTATTTGTGGTCAAGGCAACTGGCTTTGTTATGCTTTTGTAACAGCAGAGATCAAAGGTGCAATAACTTTTATTTTACATTTATAATAATAGCTTTCTTGTACCGCGCATATATCAATGACGGAGCATGCTCAAAGCTCACAAATTATATCATTACCCTGAGGGCACAGTACTTCAATGCAGCCTATTAGCCTTTGCGCGACTGTGGAGGTCCATAGCTTCCCTTGTCCAGGTACCCAATTGTACAGCTGGGTGGACTGAGTGCAATGTGGATGAAGTGTCTTGCCCAGGGACAAAACACACTTCATGGCCAAGGTTACAAATATTTAGTGCCTCCACCGGAATTTAACCCGGGCCATTGGCGTGATAGGCCAGCATGCTAACCACTACACTAGTGTGCTCAGCATTTGCTTTTACTGTCCCTTAGTAAATAATTTCCAGCCTTCAACAGTCCTTCTTGGATTCTTAAATAATATTTATGAAAAACAAATAATGAGCAAAATCTATCATGACTGTTTCAGAGTGACCGGTGGAGAGTTGTTTGACCGCATCGTGGAGAAGGGAAGCTACACAGAGAAAGACGCTTCCCACCTTATCAAGCAGGTGCTGAATGCAGTGGACTACATGCACTCCAAGGGGGTGGTGCACAGAGACTTGAAGGTGGGTGGTAGTATAATTGGAAATGAAGATGAGAGGTTGTGCACAAAGACTTGAAGGTGGGGGTGGTACACAGAGACTTAAAGGTGAGGGGTGGTACACAGAGACTTGAAGGTGGGTGGTAGTATAATTGGAAATGAAGATGAGAGGTTGTGCACAAAGACTTGTAGGTGGGCGGTGGTACAGAGAGACTTGAAGGTAAGGGGTGGTACAGAGAGACTTGAAGATGAGGGGTGGTACACAGAGACTTGAAGGTGAGGGGTGGTACAAAGAGACTTGAAGGTGAGGGGTGGTACACAGAGACTTGAAGGTGAGGGTGGTGCACAAATACTTGAAGGTGAGGGGTGGTACACAGAGACTTGAAGGTGGGGGTGGTACACAAATACTTGAAGGTGAGAGGTGGTACACAGAGACTTGAAGGTGGGGGTGGTACACAGAGACTTGAAGGTTGGGATGGTACACAGAGACTTGAAGGTGGGTGGTGGTACACAGAGACTTGAAGGTTAGGAATTGTGCACCTAAACCTTAAGGCGTGGGTGGTACAATGGGACTTGAGGGTGAAGGGTGGTGCTACACAGAGACTTGAGGGTGAAGGGTGGCACACAGAAGGTGAGGGTTTTTCAATTTTGATGAGCAAAAATTGTGCTCATCATGCACTGTGTGTATATGTTAGCATATGTTCAGCATACCTTGATTATCTACTGAGCATTAATCATTCATCAGGCACTGCACACATACTCTGATAAGAAAGAAGATGCAGTATGATAATGCCTCACAATTCTGATGATGGCTGTTGCCCTTGTTTTTCTCTGTTGAATTTCTATTGTTCTGTGTAGTGGTTAGCATGCTGGCCTACCGCCGCCGCCGACCCGGGTTCGAATCCCGGTGGAGACACCTAACATTTGTGACCTGGGTCTCATACCACGTTGTGTCCTTGGGCAAGGCACTTCATCCACATTGCACTCAGTCAACCCAGCTGTATGAATGGGTACCTGAATAAGGGAAGTACGGAAGCGCTAAGTAGCTGCTGTAGTACAATTCCTTCAGGGTAATAATGTACCGCCAGTGAGCAGTGCCTCGCACTGGATATTAGGCGTTAAAATGTATATTATTATTATTATTATTATTATTATTCTGAAGAATATGTCACTGGTGCCATGTCGTTATCCTACAGGAGGCCTCATACATCATCCATCTCACACAAGTGCAGTATTATTTTAGGGACAGTTTTAAATAATTCATCTTTTTGGAACAGTGTGGTGTTTCACCTTGCTTGTTTCAAGGTTGTCTGTGTTTTGGTCCACATTGTTCTCTGTTTCCTTTCAGCCAGCTAGTCGTTTTTTCATGTAATAAAACTCAAAAATAGCACATGAATATTATGGCCTACTTTTGAGAAGTGGTGAGTGACGAAGATGAGAAACTTGACACCAGATCTTTTGAACTGTCATAAAATGTCAGCTTTCATGCTCCAAGTAATCACACAAAGAGGCATAGATACAAAACTGTGGTTAGTCATGGACTTATTATCATTAGATTGTCAGTATTTTTGTGCAGTGTTTGATGCAGCAAAATAAATTATTTGAAAACAAGTTAAGGTAGACTTAGGGAAAGTAAAGTTGATTTATGCACAGTGTTATGGTGAGAGAGACGGCAATACCACCTCTAAGCATTTCATTGCTCAACTAGGGGTAGCCAGAGGGAAGATAGGTGAGGGGGTTGGTTCATTTGAATTTTGATAATGACATCTTTGTTCCAAATCCAAAGAACAGAGAGGACTTGGCAATTCTGTGTTCAAAAACATCTAATGTATTCAATGAAAGTATAAGTATAAGTGAATTTCTGCCAAATTTCTAGCGTTTGTATATGACCTACAAACTGTTTGTATGGATATATTGAGTCACGTCAGTACTGGAAAATTTTGCCTGCAGATATGATTTTAGACATGCAATGTCAAACAAGCCTATACGGTTTCAATAGCAATCCTTTACATTCGAATCAAAAATGGAAAAAACTTAATTGACCTTACCCTTACCAAAAGATTTAGGAACTCAGTGTAGAATGAGAAGTTTTCCTACAGGAGGTTAATGTCTCCACAACCTTGAAAGGCCCTGAATCATGGTTGCTTTTATGAGGATTTTTTTACAGCCAGACTTCTGAGATTCAAGCTTTTCATCCGAAGATTTTGTCAGATTTCTTTTACGAGAAAAAACTCATCAATTGACAGTGCGTAAGCATCCACAAGATTTATTGACCTTGGGTCACAATCTACGTCATAGAAGCACTGGACCGATTCAAGCAGAGAGAATGCTTTTTACAAGGATCCAAGTACAATGGCTGTATTGTGAAAGATGATGCTCCTTGCAAAATAAATACACTCAACAATAAAGAACAGACATTTTGCATTGGGATCAAATTTCTTTTGTTTATGGAAGAGTAGTTTTTATTTTGCTTGCCCTTATACTGGATTTAGCCTATGAGTTTTTTCTCCTAGAAACAAGTTGAGAAACTCTAAATAACCTGTTAAATTTCCTTTTTTAAGTATGCTGGAATCATTCATCCATTCAATACAAGAATATTATCAAGTTTGCAGCATGACATTGGTTTATTGGAAAAAAGTTTAGCTAAAGTTTAGCTATTTGCATCCTGCAACAAAACCTTTTTAAAAGTTGTCATTCACTCAGATATGACTTGCCTCTGAATTCAATTTCCTTATGCTCTAGATATTCAGCCTTTTGGCACCTCATCCAACTAGTGTTATTTCTAGTCTCTCAATCATCTCCATATGAAAAACCCCAAATAGCTAACTTAGGACAAGTGATATCATCAGTTCATCATAAATCTGCTGAGGTTTACTTTTTGAATTTTTGATAATTTTTATTTTCATAGCAGAATAGCACAGTAGTACAAATGTTCTTCTTCAGGTTAAGAGCTGCAAGGTTTGAATCCTGCCAGGGTTTGTGGTAAATGTTACATGAAATTTCAGTGCTTTTTGTCTCATTGTTTACAAAGTCCAGCCAATACTGACAGGTTTCACAGCAATGAGTCATGTAAGTAAGTACAGATGCTTTTCGGCTTCCTCTCTGCAGTCATTTTAGCCACAGCAATAAGATTGAAATATTTATGAAAAGGGTGTTAGACCCCTCACTGCCTCAGTCCAGCTATTTATGTCATGCTAACAGGGCGATGTATTCTCGACAACGTGCTAGTGAGAGGGGGGATACTCTAGGCATCGTTTTGACTACTACGGGTTTGCACAAAAAAATAAAAATACTTTACCTTAAATATCACTAAGTAATCACTAATAGAGTATTCTTGTACAAAGTGCATGCAGATACATGAGATGTGGATTTGCATCTATGAATGTCAATCCAACTGTGAAATACTTTAGTGAACAATCAGAGGTGATGTGAAATGCAAGAGGTTCATTTAGATATTTTATGAATGCTTCAACAAATTGAGCCTTTCTTATGGGCATTTTATTCAGTAGTGGATGTAGAGAATTAACTAAGATTAATAATCGTAACGTTAATTCTCAATAGCAAACAGATGTCATAAAAATTAGCATTATCTGCTTTATTCCATTTTATTTTTAACCTTTACTATTAAATACATTTGCTAATTTTGTTCTCCAGCCGGAAAACTTGCTATACTACAATCAAGACGAAGACTCGAAGATAATGATCAGTGACTTTGGTCTGTCCAAGGTGGAGGGGACTGGCATCATGGAGACGGCCTGTGGTACTCCTGGATATGTCGGTTAGTACACGGGTTGAATAAGATTTGATGTGTGACATGGTTTCTGACTACAGAGGGTCATTAATTCAGTAACCCTCTTTCTGATGATATCACTAATTCCTGATAAAGGAACAGGCACAATGGAGACAGCCAGCAATTCACCAGTATATGCTGGTCGATGTTGATATAGAATTAACATGATTAGAGACTTTAAAATTAATTAAGCCTTTGAAGGGTATAAGATGTTACATACATATAAAACTGCTTCATCAGGTGGATTGTAGGTAAAATGAATGTGGGAATGTTATCATTATCAACATTCAACCTTACGAGGGAAACTTTTACCTTGAAACATCATGTATTAACAAATTAAAGAAGTTGTTTTCTTGAAAATCTTGCATTTCTTAGAAATTTCTTTTAATCCTTTGGCTTTTAATGATAATATTAATTCTTTAATTAGGTACAGCAATTTCAAATATTGCAGTGACAATAATTGCACCATTTAAGAAATTTTGTCTCTCCTCCCATACTCAACTGTACTAGTTTCTTTGCTGAAAATGATTTTGAAAACCTTAGAAAAAAAATGAAATTCTTCTCCTCAGGTGACAAACGGGTTTTAATTGAAATCAATAGGGTTTAAATTTGATTAGAATTAATTTGAAAGATATTTGATGTTATTTCAAAGAAGTAAAGGAGATATATGCCAACATGCCATGTCACTTTTGAAAAGTCCTATTTGTACTGATGATTGAAATGCAGAATGTTGTGTTGCAGCCCCGGAGGTGTTGGCTCAGCAGCCGTACGGTAAGGAGGTGGATTGCTGGTCTATCGGGGTCATCGCATACATCTTGTGAGTCTAACACAATCTTCCTACTTTTGTTCTCATTATGTGGAGGCACAGATAGAGTACTTCTAAAATATTATTGATTTAACCTTTATGTCTTTCGACAAATACAAAATATCTGATTCTGTTTGAGAAGTGATAACTGGCCTTTTGGGGCCAAATACAGGATTTTCTTTCGTATGCTTCCAAATGGGTGTCACAAGTACAACTATAGAAATGATGACTTTTGATTGAAGAATGTGTGTCCTCAGGAAAATTAGCTCATTTACTGATTTTAAGTTCCATGCCCTACACTATTCTTGTATACTTTTACCATGTATGAGAATAACAACATTCAACATGCACTACTGAAATGTCGCTTTCATAGAATGAAGAAGTTGCTTATCTAGAAGAATTATCCTTATTGTTCTGTCTGCAAAGTTTACAGAAAACCAGTATGATCATTTACTGTCATGGAGCAAACATGACTCTGTCACGACTCTTCTTTCTCTCTCTATATGTGATATAGAGAGGAAGTCTGTTAATGCTTGTTACTATATATATATATTCAGTGTCCTGTAAATATGATGACAAAAATAACTTGATGAGACATAAACAGATCTTATCTTATAGATATTATAATTTTCTTTCTTCGTTTGTTGCAGGTTATGCGGCTACCCACCGTTCTATGACGAGAATGATGCAGAACTCTTCAAGCAGATCTTAAAGGCGGAGTATGAGTTTGATTCTCCATACTGGGATGAGATCTCAGATTCAGGTGGGTTACCTCCCTTTGCTTACAGCAAGGCTCCAGGTGATTATCTCCCTTTGCCTACAAATGGATTTCAAACGGTCAAATTGAGAAATTAATTACAACTAAGAGTATCATATTCTCCTGCACAAACTCTGCTGTCAACCTTCAAGCTACAAATTATTGATTTGATTAAGTTATTTTTCTGTGGCAGGTACTCTCAAAGAAATGATAAATAATCAATTGTCTTTGAATGGCAGCCTAGAAGTTGAGTTTAGGGACAGAGAGGATGATTCTATTGATATTCAGCTTTTTTTATTCTTTGATGGCTGTTTCTCTTGTTTTTTGTTGATCTGAGCTCTAGATGGAACATTACCTATGCAGAATGATTAAACTGGATATGCTAAAAAAATGCTTCATTCCCAAAACATGTCTCATGTTTAAACATTGATTTCTTCCTTCAAAAGTATGAATAGAAGATGTCTAATGTACAATACAAATCTTATATAAAACATCCATGATATCTAAGCTTTTGTCCATGCTAATTTCAGCCAAGGATTTTATCCGCAACTTGATGTGCAAGGACTCTAAACAACGATTCACATGTGCCCAGGCCTTGGCCGATCCATGGTGAGTGGAAGAATAGTTCCAAGCTATAGCTAGCTTCATCATATCCTAGTGACATGGCCTGATTGAATTGATTTGTCACAATAGTTATGTATTTGGGCTCATACTATCTCCAACAGTGCTACTTCTTTATAAAGCTTCTTATAAATCTTTAAGCCCAATTATGTTAAAGAATTTGTGCTTTTACAAAATATGTGATCCCAAATGTTACAATGATACATTAGGGCCTTAATCTGAATGGCAGGTATTTCTAATGTTTACAACTATTGCAAACTGTTTGATACAAATTTTCAGAAAGTAGTGTCTTTCTTCTCTTCTGTATTATTTTTCATAATCTTAAAACTATTTTTCTTCAAATCAAATACAAGAAATATTTTTTTTGCGGGTTGACATTTACTCTTATTTGAAAATAATGGACAGTTTCCAAACCAGTATTTTGTCTTTGCAAAACATTTCTGACAAATTTAAGAAAATGATTGTTTAATTTTTTCAGGATATCGGGCAATGCTGCATCCACAAAGAACATCCACGCCTCCGTCAGTGCTCAGATCAAGAAGAATTTTGCCAAGACCAGATGGAGGGTGAGGGACTTAGGGTGGAGATAGATGGAGTCATCCAAGCTGATTCAGATCAATTCAATTGCTGAACTCTTAGCCTTAAATACACATATAATCTATTCAGTGTTTTATTCTAAAATGACTGATTCCGATGGCATAAATACAAAATGTTTAAGTAGTTTTCAGAATACTGAGAATATCTTGATGATATCTTAATGAAGTGAGAATGAAGTATAGAATGACGGTAAAAGTTGTCATCACATTATTGACAGGATTAATGTTATCACTCAGTTTTTAAATGACTCACCTAAACATAAAATTGTACATGTATCAGAAACAATTGCGGCATTTATGTGACAGATGATGAATAAACATAAAATTGTTCATATGTCAGACACATTTTGTTCTTTGTTGACAGCAAGCGTACAATGCTGCGGCGGTTATACGACAGATGAAGAAACTGGCCATGAGCAAAGACGACAGCAATCACTGAAGCAAGGGGGACTGTATAATCTCGGGACATATCCAGTCATAACTAGTTGGGATTGGAGCGGACGCAGAATTTTCACAAAGGATCAGAAAGGAGGGAAAATGACATGCACAAGCCTTGACAGGAAGGTAATATGTAGCAAGATGGACAGATGGATGGATGGCAAACAGACAATCATGTGTCATGTCACATGGGCAGACTGCACGGTCTTGTTCCACCAATTGGTCCTAACACTGTAGTATGATATTTTTAGATGTTAGTTTCACCCAATTTTCACTAAGTGTATGTATGTATGTATGTAAGTCTACCTGGAGAGCTTATGACCTCATATTTGAAGTTTACATTGAACTTGTTGAGGTGTCTACCTTGCTCTTGATTTTACCTTGAACATGATCTTTGTTATGATCTCCAAGGCTGTAAATGTATGTAAGTCTTCTGGGAGAGGTCATGACGTTCACCTTGGTCATGACCTTGAGATTGACCTTGGCTTTGACTTTGACCTCCCAGGGTTTGTAGTCAGCACATTATGCTTTCCAATGGGTCAATGGATCAAGATTGCTCAATTAAAATGTCCTATTAAATAGATCTTGTTCATTATCATAAACATGCATTCTACTTCCATTAATTCTGCTGACAGCAGTTGTCAAATTATTTTTTAAATTGAAATTTGTTACAGTTTCTGTTATACTTAGGACGCCTACTTATTTTCATACAGTGTGGAAAGAGTTTTTATTTGAGAAAAGTGATTGCTGAATAATATGCAATGGCATGACTGAAATGCTAGAAACATTGTTGAATAGACTTTTTTGAATAAAATCAAATAATAAGCATAATCAGGTTTATTGAGCATGAATATTTTGCTGATGTTTGTAATATTAACACATTGTTATTTACTAAATGTTATTTTATAACAAATTATTTGTAGTTTTTATTATTCATTTATTCATTATATGTCCGTTCAGATCAGATTTACGTATCGTGCACATTGGCGTAAAATTAGCAAGTTGGTTTTACTGTTTTCATATTGTTGCAAATTGTATCTATAGCCAAAGGTTCTTTCTCTGTTCAGAGTACAGTTGCATTTTCAGGTTCATTATTGTTGTTTCTCTTATACCTGTGATGTTTAAGTGACATAAGTAAGGGGAGGATTTCATGCAGGTGATAGGTTATTAAGGGTGGGAGGGGTTGATGGGCTGGGGAGGGTTAGAGGGGTTTCATTCTCTAACACACATATCGCACTCTGACAAAGTTGTCATGACGACCGTCAACCCCCATCCTTTTATATCAGCCAATATGATTACTTGTATTTCCATTCCAACAAATCAAAAAGTGATGTTACTGCTTATGTAAGTATGTGTATATTTTGTATGAATTTGTAATCACAGAAATAGGTTTAAAATTTATAATCTTTTGGGATCATTATTAGATCATGAGTAAAAATTACTCCATTACTGACCTTGAATTTCTTTCATTCCGATGGAAAGAATTTTTTTAATTTGATCAAAATACATTGTATTATGTACAGTTATTTCTATTGTACAGTGATGCTGCACCTATGTTAATTTTCTCAATATAATTCAAATATATGTGTTGAATTTGAAATTTATGTCATTTTAAAATAAGTTGAAGATATTGTGTTCACATGTTCCTTCCACAACTTTTTTTTACAGTAAAAAGTTTTTTTAAATCACACCATTTACAACAAACATTATCATTTTTTAAAACCTTTTCCTAAAATTGTCTGAATTCCGAAATCCAAATTACATGAACAAGATGCCTTCATCCAGTCATTCAACCAGAATGAATATTTCTCAAGAAAATTAATTTTTTCATTCCTTTCCTGGTTAGACCATTGTATCAACATGAAATAAATTGTATTTCGGCAATTTAGTGTCAGCTTGATTCATTTGCACAAAGAATCTCATTTTCTTTGATGAAATGATGTTTTTTCCCCCATCCCAATCAAACAACCTATTTACTCCGATTTTCAACTTTCAAGAAATATGTTTAGCAACTCACAAATCCAATTTCAACCTATTCTTTGCTATTGACTTTGGAAAATATAATTCTCAAAAGCATCTAAAACATCAATGTCTGCATGTATGGAAATCAGATAAATGTAAAAGGTTAGGAATAGGTTAAAGTTAAGACAAGTTTTAAAACAAGGAGGGTTCCATGGCTTTTAGTAATTTAAATATCATTTCAAGATGTTGACAGGAAGACACTGTATCAAGCGGCTTGTTCTGTACCATAGACATTATTATGTACTATATCCTTAGTCAAGCCAAATTGCTTAAGCGTCTAGTTGAACAAGCCTTTTGACAATCAACAATATATCACTTTTACAAACTTCTACAGACATTTTTTTATTTCTTAATAACTGAATACATCAAGTGGGACCACCATCCATCAGAAGACACAACTCTGGCGTGGTAGATGAGTAAATTTATCTGTTGGGAGACTTTCATCTCCCTTCATCAGACCATTTTATTTCATGATACCTCTTTTTTCTATTTTCATTTCTCTCATTGCTATTGAGTACGGACAGTAGGCAATGTTTAACAAACCTTCATTTATGGAAGCAATTGGGTAGCTCATCGGGGAATGATTGGTTAAAATGATAACTTATTGTTTGTATGGTGTGAAGTGGATTTAAATTCATTCTGAAAGAGTTTGGACATACCATTACCATTACCATTACCATATGATTTTTTTGATAAATCTTAAAGTTAAGTGTTCAATTGTTGCAGTCCAGAATGGTATTAATAGCTCTGTGATGGCATAATATTAACCATGCAGTTAACTTGATTAGAGTCACCATGTTCATATGATAGTCTTCATGTTTAAGAAATCAAATTTTGAAGGATTTTTTACCCATTATTAACCTGTCAAACAGCTAAAAACATTTTTTGTTTGCATTTTTTAAGCTGGAACAAGAAGAACAAGTTGTTATGGATAGACGTTTTCTTAATTGTAAGAAATGTGACATTTCAGTGTTGATAATAACACTGTTATCAATCAGTTGCTTAATAACAGTGTTAGTATCTACACCTAAACATCGCATTTCATGCCATAAAGAAGTTGACTATCCATGACAACTAGTTCTTCTTCAGCTAAAAACATGTCATATTTGATATAAATGAGGTTAGCTAATCAAATTCCAAAAAATAATTTTTTTGACAAATTCAAACTTTATAAATAAATACAATAGAGTTTATGTGTTCACATAATATTGAAAATGTTGAGCAAGTAAACTTTTAGAATTTTTTTTATATTTTGAATTTTTGAATGAGTACAAAAAGGATGGTGTTCAGATGTTGACGATGTTAATTTGGGTGGCAGATGTGTATTTCAGAGCTCCATCTGGAGTGTGGATTGTTGTCAATGTCACGGTCTTTCATCACAAGAAATCGACAAAAATGTTGTTGTTTTGAAACAATGTGTTCCAATGTTAAGTCCGCTGTTTACTATTATACATATATATATCTATACATAATATCATATATGTTCAAATGTTTATTTACATCCAATTTAACTATATACATATTGTCTGATATATATCTATATTTGTCACACTGATGTACATTTCTAGAAGCTTTTTCAAAATGTGATCGTTTTGTTGTCAATTTCTTTTTTTTCTCTATTTTTTATGAACTTTTTCATATTAAAGCTTTGCATCCAAACTGTTTAATTCTAAATTACTGCTTAATGCTGGTAAATATACTAAGTGGTGTAGCTTGCACATTAGTTTTACATGTTTTTTCCTGTTCATGTGTTCGAGGTGTTTGTGAATATTCGTTGATGTATATCGGAATGTACACTATCAATACAGGGGTATATATATCTATATATAAGTATATACACAGTGAGAAGGAGGGAAGAGAACATTTTCATTGGTTGGTCATTGATCATCTCGTCATTTTCACTTTTCAGTTTGCCGTCTGTGTTGTTATGGTGTTATGTTTAAAAATATTGATGATACCTTAACACCTTTCAACCTAACTTAGGAAACTCAGCATAACTTCAACATTTCTTGATTGGAAATTGATCAAGCATCTGAAGGGTTTCCCACTTAAAGTTAATTATTTTTAGTTGATTCTCAACAGGTTAAATTTGATGAATTTTATCACATATTTCTGAAGAAATGTTAGAACTGTAAAGTCAGATTATATGGAAGTCCTTGAATCATTGGTCATTGCTAGTTGCTCTTTTCATGCAAGGAATATTCAATACTGCAGGAATTGAAAATAAAATCCTTGCCAAAACATTCAATTCAAGGTATTTTATTTAAAATTTATAATATTCTACCTACAAAATCAATGACCACACTATTTCTTACATTCCCAGCCAATGACTAATTAATAATGGATTGATATTTTGTTACTAATGCATCATGCATAATTTCAGGTCCAAATCTAACATTAAGAAATGAGCCAAAGTCAATATGTTCATGGTGAACATTGCATAATTTATGGGTCCAATATACTATATATTTGCGGCAAAATATTTCTTTGATACATATGTGTATCTGCATTTAGGGTCCAAATGTAAGATTTTGAAAAGAACAGATCTTATTACTTGTTTTTGATGACAAATCTTGCATTCTTTTATTTTTTTTTTAAATCAAAACACTATTTCGGGAAGGGAACCAAAGTTTCACTCATTTGTTCACTTCTGTTGATATACCAAAGCTTATTCTAATCTGCTTTAGAGAGGAACGAGAAGAGTTGCTTCCCCTCCTGCACAAACTTAATTTCACATCTATGTGATTTATTAGCCGTAGTATTTTTTTTTTTATAAAGTTGCTATATGTGGTCTTATAGCTTTTATACATGAAATAAAGTACCATATTCAAGCACAATATTTTGAATCAAAACAATTATTATAAGATGGGTATTTTTTATTTGCTTGCATTTTGACTGATCACTCTAAAGATGGAAGTAGTTATAAAACCATGTCAGGAAATAAAGTAGAAATTTTGATGTATTTTTCATGCAGAAAAGTCTTTACATTTTCTGTTTAGGTAAAATAAATTCTACTGACTAGTTCTTGTAGTGTTCAACTGTTTTCAATTTGAAGCATATATTAGGGATAATTCAAATAAAATTGCAGTGATCCGATTTTTTACAAAAATAAATCCACCTGATTCACACCATTTCATATTTAATTCTGTTTCAAAATGTTGACAATGATAATTTGATACTACTTGCCAATCAGTATATGTTAACAATGTCTTATAATAAGGTTTTAAAAACATTAAGGAAAAATACTCTTGATTTTGAAAGTGGCAAACTTGATAGACTTCTCAAATCTGAATCAATATAGAACATTTTTGCCCTAGTGAGGAAATATCCTTAAAAAGTAGATTTTTGTACCTCTATTAGATTTTTAACCAGGCATTATTCCAATTATTCAGCTTTGAGAAAGAACCTTTACTCTGTGTAAATTGTAAACTAGGTCATGGGGTAACAGTATTCATAAATGAAAATTCCTGTCTCTTCAAATCATTGGAAATTTAGTATTTGAATTGAAATCTTTATATTTGTACTTTTCATATAACAACTGATTGTCTCTGAGGTTTATTTCTAAGCCGAGTTTGCTCATGAGTGTTTGTGTTAGAATGATCAATGGGCAGTTATTCATTCCGCTTCTAGTTTGTGATTAATAATTATCACCATTTTCTGATCAATCATATTTCCATCATCAACTTTACAATTTTGGTGTAAAGAAACTTTTTCTTAAAATTTCATATGCATAGAATTTCTTACGAAATAGAAATTCAATAAAGTATGACCATCTTCCAAATGTTATCTGTATTAGGAAAAGATAAGATTAAATTTCAATAAGAATTTCAATATAGAATTGAGTTTATACAATTTTTTAAAAACTCCAGGTTTAAATATTTGAGAAACAAATCTCTCGCCCTCATCATCTGGTGCTTCATGTTGTATGTGGAAAGTGTTCCTGCAGTGGTATGCTTCCATGTTTGGTAATAATGACTTCTTGTATATTCCAGCACGGTTATGCACACATATATACATCATTGTTAAGTATCTTTCTCACTTTCAGTAGGTTCATCATCCATGATGCTAACTTCCATCTTAATCAAGAGTTTGTCTTGAGGGGATTATCTCTCGTATGTCAGTTTTGATTTTTTTTTTTTAAAGGCCCAACTTTATCAGATGTAACTTGTTTTGGATTTTTGCAAGAATGTTCAGATCCTCACATTTATATCATTTTTCCAAATGATGTAATTATGGTAATATTTAAAAAATCTAAGGTTGTACAAAACAGCATTTACCTTGCACAGCTGTTTAAATATCTGATTTTTATAAAAGTGTTCCATTAGGCAAACAAATAAGATAGTTTTGTGTTTTCCAAGGTTATATTCAAAAAATGTGCTAGTCTATGAAATTAGCAAATTATTATATATATTCATCTTGTTTTCCTCCTTTAAGTCTGAAGATAAAATATCACGGAAATAACTGAACATTGCTAATAGTCCACCTCAAGGAGATCTGTTAAGCTCATCCTTCTCAAGAGTAAAATTTTATTTCTGTTGTCGGGAATAATTTTAGGAATGTGAGTTTGTTGAAAGTGTAAAGCGTTAAGCCTGAAGAGTTGAGATATCGAGGTAATCCCTTGAAGGAAAGGTTTAATGGTGCAGATATACAACCAGGAATTAGTGATTGTATCATTTTCACGATTAACGTTGTAGAGTAGTTTATGTAGATGATGTATCTAGTTTTATTTTGTAATACAATGACAGATTCTTGTAGCCATGCCAGTGCTTGTCCAGCACAGAGACACACTTTCTTTCTGTGTTTTCAAGCCATATTCATTAACCCCTGTGTCTTGTATGTCTACCATCACCATGGTCTAGTTTATAGCAGGTTAGCTTGGGATGCGGTATGAAGTTATCTCCTTTCTATAACCTCCATAACCTGTTAGTTCATGGTGATGAACAGGGTGCTGTTTTATCACCCCCTTTATTTGATTTATCCCCTTCAACAGTGTTACTTTGGCTGCAAGCTGTTTGCTAGAATTTAAGATGTTTTAGTTATACCTACAGTTAAACCTCCAATTTCTTTCCAATTTTCTTTCATTGTGTGCCTCATGCTGGATTAGGACTGGCTTGTGCTTGTTACTTTGGTTACAAGTTACTGTGCGACAAGAGATTCTTACTTTGGGTAGAGCACTTAGCTCGTTGTTGCACAGAGACACTGGCTTTTGTCATTCATTCTCATCACTTTTATCACTGCATTTATCGATACCATCAAAGATGGTGTTCGGTACTATTTTCACAAATAAACAGTTATAAATTCATATGTCAGTCTTTGTTATTTTGCATTAGGTTCTGAAGGCAGATTTGTTTGTTAATATACTCAGAAGGAACTGAGGCTTCGAGGGTTTAAAGATTGCTGGTCTTGCAGATTATGTAAGCAAGTTCTCATCAAGAAAAATCATCTCCTTAGACATTGGTTTATTAGATGAAATTGTGAACAATAATGAATGAAATGTATGTAATATAAAATGATGAGAAATCCTTGAAAGAATTAATTTTTCTTGATCTAGAAATAGAATTATGAATAAAACATCATATGAAATGAAACAGTTTCCACTGGAGTATTTACTCCCTAAAGATGTACCTATGTGATGTACTGAGGAAGGAAAATGTGGAGTGCTTCATACTCCCGAAATGATTAATAATTCATTCCTTTAGTGCCTAGTATATGTCTGTGTAGCTCCTCACTGGCCCACAATTTTAAATATCTCAAGAATTAATAAATTAATCACACAAATCCATATATTTTACAGTTCAAGATTCACAGGCTAACAGAGGATAGATTTTCAACAACCAGCAAGATCAATTGTGATTGTCATTCCACAGAACTGAAGGCCAAGAGCACTTTTCACATCCTTCCTACAGATCCACTTCGACTTTCACATTATCCAAAGGCACCTGACTCTATATATACATGTAACTATTCACTACTAGCTAAATTACATATAAACAAGGTATGACCAGTTGTGTTTGCAAGGGGAGCCAAGAAACCAGTGTTGTAATTTCCGGTCCACTTGCAGACACGACTGTGTCATACCTTGTTTATGTTATATAGCTACATGTATATATACTTACATGATATTACCGTCCTTTTTCAAAACATGTTTTAGAATACAACCTTTGAGCACAACATGGTCTTGCATAAGGTAACATTTGTTTTCCTTTTCAAGAGATATCTTCATCTCCCAAAGAAAACGTAATTCAATTCCTTTACAACACACACAATAAAAACGCTCAAAATGACGCAATTTTTTCTGCAACTTCCCATGTAAACTGTACAACTGCAGTTTAACACAACACCTAATATCAGCCATGAATCGGTTCATTCTAGATAGATGTAGATAATTTTGCTTTATTGACAACTTCGAAATTATAATAGTCCGGCTTTGTTGTATTTTTATCGTCCTTGTCAACGTTCTGATAAGTGTCGGAATCTCCTAGATTATCAGTTACTTTACCGGAAGCTTTGAGTTTGTTGGTCTGCGCATATTCCGGTTCGTCTGGACCAATCAGCTCTAAGTAGTAGTTGCTTTCATCTGCAATGTTGATGACAGAAAAGAACTTCAGACAGTAAGCTTCGTGAGGACTGTTGAAATTGAGCATGACATACGTTATGATCAGCCGTTTGTTGCAAAAGTCTCGTCAAGGATTTGTAAACGCTTACACAAAATATGCTCTTATCGATGGTATCAGTGTATTCAAGGGCTATACGCTGAATGGAACTTTATGTCAGTAGTAATCTTGTTGACAATATTTCTAGGCGGGATATGTATGTGATGATGGCTTTCACTACAAACTTTGATAAGGTGTGCCCCAATTCTCATTCTGATACATTGTACTAAGGTTATCTAAGTGACTTACGATCACCTTAGGGCTTTTTGAAAGGAAACCTAGGTATGTAAATCAAACGTGAAACGTGGACACGTTATTAGTTCCCCTCGTATCTATGGAGACAAGAATATGTACATAGGTACATTTATGTAGGTATTCTTTAATGAATATTTAGCGTTTCAGATATATAGAACGAGCTGTGTTTTAGTTCTGCTCTTGAAAGTATGACAGACCAGTTGGAGTGAAATAACAAAAGAATATCAACCGTCGTCTTGATGTCAACCGGTAAAGTACCATATGTGTGTTCACCCCTACAGATGTGCTTAATGATTCACTCGATATAGATATATTTGTAGGACAGAAGCGATAACCATTACGTGTGAAGCGAAATAGAAGTATAAAAACTCACTTGTATAAGTAAGTTCACTCTGGGTGTTTTGACCGTCAACGTCTTCATACAAATTAGACGTTGATAAGTTAGATACAGTGACGTGAACTGTTTTCGTGACGTCAGGCCTTGGTGATGGAATGGGCTTCTGTTTAGTGTTCTGGTTTAAAAAAAGGATTGGTTGAGAAGTATAGTAACTCATAAACAATGTGCAAAGCATCGTCAAGATTTCAGAACAGTATCCCACCCTGGAAATTTACTCACCACAAATTTCAAATCCAACCTTTAACATTATGTAAATGATGGTTCATATTGGCAACCAAATGATAGCTTCATGTAGCATACTTTACTTCCCAGGGTTATATTGTTTGCCGTAAACAAGATAACACATAACATGAAAAGATATATAAGATAACATTTCATGCCATTTGGAACACCTCATATTACAGTATCCACCTTACAAATACACCCCAATTCATTTGTTGCCACATGCAGGAGAATCTTTAGAGCAAAAAAGCTTTTATTGATACTTAGAATAACTTTCAGAAGCAAAACAATTACGCAGTACCTGCTACGCTTCCTATGACACTATATACTATATTATCAAGAGTAGACTCGTCACACCAGAAGAAACTGTTCATGACTGTAACTCATAAATGTTACCCACAGGGAGCGTGTAGACGGTGGGGTGCTCGTTCAGCTGCTTTCCTTCCCTGCAATAAAACAGAATGGTTTTTTAATTCTTGGATCTGATAATCATGGATACTTTCTGCTGTGCTCCAAAATTAAAAGAGAGGATATGTTTGTATGATTAACTATCTCCTTTAACATACGTTATAACAGAAAGTATGTTTGTATACTGCAGTGAACTTACGAGTACAACATTCAATTTGTTTGCACACATTCAATAGAGTTGAGAATACAACATGCAGTATGCGGACATCGATATCCTTCTGGTGTCAATAGGGATACTATAACTAAATGTGTCTCTACATCCCATTGAATTGAGAATACAAAGGATTGAATGTGTTTCATTTATCCGCAGGAGGTGAGGAGGACGATAGGGCATCGCTACAACAATCCCTACAGAGGATAGAAAAGGGTGGTTCGTGTATTTATGCCATTTAACAATATAGGTGTAAATCTGAACTAGAATCGACATCATGATTTCATAAATAGTGGGATCAAGTTTCCTCTCCTTATCAATACCCTGCATTGTTTTTCATAATACTAGTAAATGATAAAATCGTCATCGCCTAATATTACACATACCGACGACATTAGACTCTTAGGACTATTCGACTTACTTCTTAAGTGAACACCTTCCGTTCTTTCGTCTCCAGACTATCACCGCAGCTATGACGATGACAACAACGACGACTCCCACTGCACCAGCGACGACAGCACCGATGAACGTTGGTCTGTCGGCTGTGGTCGCTTTTCCAACAGAAATAGATGAACGTGCATAAACATACATTGGGGACAAGAAGATTGGTTACTTCCAGAGGAACCCTTACATAGATAAAGCCTTGCTCCATAACATTCTATTGTATGTTATATGTTGATGTTACATTTCTGAGATAGACGGTATCTTGACTGCCTTAAGCAACATTGTGTTTAATAATGGTCACCGTTTTATGATCAATCATATTTCCACCATGACATTTACAATCTGGATGTAAAGAAACGTAGAATGTCGCCAAAGAGATAATGTTGGTACTTGTGGAAATGATTCTTTGGGGTGGCTTTCATAAACTATACCTAAGCATTACGGGTCTCTCGTGTCCTTTTAACATTGAACTGAAGACACTTTGGGGCAGGGGCTCAGTAATGTTAAAGAACCACATATTTTCATAACATATAATTCACCTTTGATACGACCCTAAATGTCATATGTGGTGATATGAAATCAAAACATCTTAACTTTTCATGTCCAAAAAACAAAAACTGGTTTTCCATGAAAATCTAAAATAAAAACAGCCCTATACATGCAAAGTATGTAGATATCACGTCGAATATACAAGGATACAAGTTACATTAGCTTACAAACACTGTTAACTCCTAACTGCCCTCCTGTCTGTTTTACAAAATTACTATTTGACGCGCGCAACTGTCCGGTTTTCGATCATATTTGCGACGTTCTACCTTCATATTGTCACTGTAAAAAAACAATAAAATTGAAAATGTGTTTTTTTGGTAACAGTTGATACTTTGCACTAAATTGACACCAGTTGTTAAGTTTGGCATATATGACTCCAACAACTCACGGAGTGGCTCTTTAATCGGAGAATATTACAAAGGAGTCGGACATTTTTCTCACTTCACCAATGGCCAAAAACATATTCTAAACTTTATAAAACAAAAAGTAGTTTATGATGGTTTCCATACAATATTGCATAAAGGAACGATAAATGATACGCAAGCTCCACACATCACGTTAGTCAGTCGTTACAATTATATACTAATAACTCTGAATAACAAGTCAAATCCAATACAATGCAAATCAGATTCGAGAGAACATTGTTTTGCTTATCAAATTAATCAAGACATTAGAAGTTGTTAGTTTGAGGAACTCTACCTCCGATCGATAATTTGTGCCTTTTCCCTTTCTGAATTGAATAAAAATCATTCAAAGTAAAAAGCCGTAATTTATAGAGGGATAGTTTTGTCATACATGGACACTTTAATGAAGCACAACAAATAACTCTATAACATGGTAATTTATTTACTGATCGCATTATCATTGCTGTCACTAAAACTCTTACAATTGTCAGATGATTTGCGTCAGAAAATTTGTTTAGCTAAAACAAGATGTTATATCATATCCGAGGTTAAAGTAAGTAAGTTAAAATCTTGAGTACTTTGAGGTGTGGTTGACTGTATGGTAGATTGTTCGGTCACGTTGGAGTAGGGATTCCGTGTTGACACTGTAGTGGTTGATAGTTCTTTTGGTGTCAACTCCATCGTTGTTGTTGACGTTGCCATTAATGTATTTGCTATTACAGCAAAAAAACCCATTCATTTGATCATTCAATAAAACGCCAGGTAACAATAACTGCTTTTTTATTATTTCAACATATGAACCAATTACTGAATACTTTTTTTGCTCTAATATTATTCTGTTTTGTTGTCGAAGACCCATTTGATAACACCAGTGCAGGACATTACTTAATCTCGCAAAATAAAACTCTCGCTATTGAATTTAACTTGACTACAAGAAAACATGTGAATAAAGCTGACTTTTCTCCTGTTATGATTAGTGTAAGATTCGCTCTGAAAAATTCTGTACAAAAGCACATACATACTTATGGATTGTGTGTCATTCATCTTAACTGGAGATGGACATTCAACTGTAGTCAACTTCCCGCCTGAAGTCAGAAATGAGGATAAAAGAAATTTTCATTTACCGAAAACCGTTAACCTTATACATTCTCAAATGCATACGAGAACTTGAATCACACGTTTAAAACAACAATTAAAATATTCTTATAATCATTTTAAAATTTCAAGCATGAAACATATCAAGTTTACTTATCTTTTCTGCTCAACGTGAAAAAAACATATAGTTTTTGTTCGGAAGGCATTTAAAGATTTTGATAGCAAAAGATTGGTGACATGTGGTTATGGGAAAACCTTGATGTTGAAGAGGTGATTTCTCTGAAATGAAGGTGGGGAATGAAGGATTCCGAAGGTCCTTCTTCGAATACGAAATTTGAAACTCTCTCTAAAATACTTATTTGTCAAGGGGGGTTAGTTTATGCAAATATTCCGAATAATGCATATATACATCCAAAGCTAATTGTTATGTAATGAATAGTCTTCTCAAATTTATATTCTGCAAATTTGGTGATAAATGAAATAAATAATGTTTGATGTTAAAATATCATTTCAGCAAAATCTTTTTAAAGCAGATTGAAAAGCAACACAAATAGATTTTTTATTTTAATATCTGAACGAAGATTCAAAGTTTCGAAGACATCGTGTAATTGATGCATTCGGTAAAGGATGTAAAACTCAGAATAGCGTGAAGCAAAAAAATACCAATACGCAGTGAGAGATCCATCATAGGAAAAGGCTTTAGATTGACAATACTTGCGTTTGCAAAATATACTGCTTGTCTCTCCTTTCGGTTCTAAACTACGCTCCATTCATTTGTGTTAATTTTCCTTTGCCGAAAGAGGATAGTCTTACATTTAGATTTCCAGTGACCTGTGTCATCATTTTAGACCTACTGTAAAGACATTTACAGAGGAATTCTCAGTGAGACTACCAACATTTTTACACCCCTACCTGATATGACATTATATTTAGATTTCAACTAATCTGTGCCATCCGTTAAGGCCAACTGAACGGTTTTAAAGTTTGAAAGAAATTATCATAGAGATTACCAACACGAAGTGTCTGCAAACTGATGATGCATTGTCTCAAACACAGAACTGTTTACTTTCAAACCCGTTCAGTTGGCCATAAATGATGACACAGGCCAGTGGAAATATATTGGCAAAACTGCAAAAGTATTAAAAAAGATTTCTAGTGACATGTTTTAAATTCTTATTTTGATTACCCATCATGAATGGTATGAAAAGTAATAATGCCTTGACTGAATATATAGCACAGTTTCCATGCCCATGCCCAGCAATGATATTTTATATCTGGATTTCAACTGACCCGTTATGTTTTCACTGAAAGGATTTTTTAATTTGCTGAGGAATCCTCTTAGAGATAACACCATGACTGAGACGTGATATTACAATGACTGACAGACTTGTGTGGTAGGATGGAATGTGATCTACTTCGTTACGTTGCTTTGTGATAACACGATATTACACTAAATAAACACAACACACAGGCAGTGCTTGTGGTTCAAGCGACGTCAAATACACTACCAGGCAAAAGAAAGGTTTCACTCCTTTATCAAGGCTAAAAAATACAAGTAAACGCAGATAAGAGAATTCTGACGATTGGTTAATACACAGAAATCATTCATCAATATTTCCTTTAAAAGCATCCAATTATCGGCATTTAATTAGCTTCAATACACAGGGAAAGAGACAGGGAGTCAATATAAAAAAATACACAAATGTGGAGTTAAAAAGACAAGTGAACGGACACACGCAGTAGTTACAGGAATCACGGAGTCTGTCATGTATGACCACCCTGGGCATCAAATCTATAATCCTATATAAATATAACTTCTAAGAAATAAAATTTCTGAAACATTCTTTATAGTTATTCTTGTGGAATAATTTCAAAGGAAATACTTACTGTGGGACACGTTGAAGTATATATTCCACACATATATATATAATTACAAAAATTATTTAAGGTCAGGTCAATTAGAGAAACAAAAAATGATTTAGAAAATGTTGAGCCCAATTCACAAAGAAAGTGTAAATGATATCACTATATTCAAACTGGGTTGCTACGTACTGCGGTATTTGAAATCCTTGATAACACATTTCAATAATTGTGTCACCTTAAAGGTATAAATGATTACACAATCACTATGAAAGAAGCCTTAGGTAGAGAAACTACTGAACGGGAAAAGATATGTCTGACTTATCTGGATCGACGATGCATATCTTAGATAGACAGGATAAATGTTAATATAAAATTGTAAAATGAATAAGAACAGAAAAATACAATAACATCAATTCTCTGAAAGCGCTATTCAGCAGCTATATCTGTTGGATATTAGCGCTATGGAAGTGTTCACATCAGGCTCGTGCACACTGCTAAAGATTTGACATTGTATGACATTAGACTATTCAAAAGCCTAGATTGACAAAACAAACATTTGAATACCCCCCTTAGACCATGCGCACAACCTCTGAAAAGTTTTATTGAATTTACTAAGGAGTTTGTCACAAATATAGTTTGACTCAAATGTGCCTGGAGTTATAAAAAGACATAACCATGAGCACTTTTCAGGGCCGACTTCGTCTTAGCTAAAAATAGTTAGCAACGAGCAACAGTTATATAATTGTCATACATCGGGAGGCAATGACACAGTCAATGGTCGAACATTTCACCGTGCTCAACCATGTCAACGAATTCATGTTTATCCTCACTAGAGAACCAGTAAAGTTGGTTTGGCAAACTTTATTAGTAAGGTTAACTGTAGGATCGACTGTAGTAAAGTTTACTAGTAAGGTTAACTCCGTGATTTTCATAACATATTATTTACCGTTGAAACGAACCTAAATGTCATGCAAAACAAGTATTTCTCATATTTCTCATATAAATGTCTTTTGTGGTGATATAAAATCAAAACTTAACTTTTCATGTCCAAAAGACATTAATAAGAGAAATACTTTTTTTCCATGAAAATCTTAAACAGCCTAATAAGTGCACAGTGGTGTAGATATTACGTCCAATATACATGGATACTAGTTATATAACATAACAAACACTATCAACTTGTAACTGCCCTCCTGGCTGTTTCAGATAAGTCTTCAAAATTACAATAAGCTTTAAAATGTGTCTTTTTGGTAACAGTCGATTCTTCGCGATCAAATGACAATTGACAACTCACGGAATGGCTCTTTAACTTACCGACGTCAGAATTGTTTGGTTAGATGACCTTTATAACTCATGGTTATCACGATGCATTTCCAGTAATACACAAAGTGGACTTATAGCATTGGACTTTAAAAATTTTGTAAGAATATCAGCTACAGTTCAATATTCGCCTTCACTCCATCTCCCGAGTAAGCGCATCTATATGACAACACCACCAGATCATTTGACCTCTCACGATTAAAATAGAGTTGCTCAGCTGTGGTAGACATGAGATCAAATTACCCCTAGCTCGGGGAGAAAACATCACAAAAGGATTTACGTTCACCTTAAACCACACCTGTTAAACAGGGAAATCATATGATTTTTACCGCGTTATATACAACGAATATACATGAATATATTTATTTTCAATTTGTGTGATATTGTGAAAATAAAACATTTACAGACTGTAAGGACTGAGATTATAATATGAGAAAAGATATGTAATGGACGTCAATTTCTTCTTCAATGTACGTTCAACATTTCTGGGCTTGTTCCGAAGCTTGTTTACTTTAATGCGAATGCGACAGTCACCATTTACATAATGAAGTGTTAATAAATAGCCACGAAACAGGGTCTATGTAATAGGGGAAACTTTCATTTAGTCGTAGACTTCAACAACAAACTTCTAAACGCTTCTAAAGAAACTAAAGAGTTTAAAGTGATATATAAAATGAACCACCGACCTTATTTATTGTCTTTATTTCCTTGTCTTTTCGGTAGGCAGGTCGAATATTCCCTTTTTCTGTAGGTAATGTCAGCCTTGAATCACAGTGCATTAGTGTTCATACAGCTTGTTTGAGGATTTCCTTCCCCTTCATATCCGCTTGACGCATGAGTACACCCGTGCTATTTCAACCCGCACGCTGAATACCCACCCTATTGATAACAAAATACGGATGGAGTTTGGGAGTATAGTCGAGGGTTAAATGTTCATGACATTTTTAACATGTCTCTTACTCATGATGACAATAAGAGTTGTTTTTTTTCGAAGGCGTAGCCATAATAAGTAATGTAGACCTTTAGATGTACAGTCACTGGTTAAGTGTTAAATTTCAATTGTCATATCCGTTCGTTTTGGGATTTTAGTAATAACGTTTCCTTTAGCTCATTTGTGTCATCATATATACATATAGTTGTTGTTTCCCCTGACGTACTGAATCTCTCCGTGTAAGCTAAACCGAGAGCTCATCGCTTTCTCATCACACAACCATTATGTACTATCACTTAACTATCTATCAAATCGGTTTACTCATCACGTTTGAGACTGTCGTGGTCAAAAAGCCAAAACTGAATAAATCTAAAAAAAATGTTTGCAAAAAAATGTTTCGGTCAAGGATATTGTGAAATTAGCGACAAGGAACTATATGGCAGTGTTTGAAAGATCTTAAAATTACAATTTTCCTTGAACTGCTTCTAAAGTAATATGTCGTGAGAGACATTTTTACTAAAATAACATTTTATCCTCTGAATAAAAGTAGTTCACAACACCATCGGAGCACGTTTTCAAGATATTTCAAATTTTGCGCATAAAATATTAGTTTATGCAATATAGATTTTCTTCAGAATGATAAAAATCTCTTTATTCAACCCGATTATTGGTGGTCGTTGAAGAAAGCGTCACGTGTCCAGTTTCATTCATTGGAGGTAGCGATACAGGTCGGCGTGGCTTAAACAAGTTTGTATATTAGTTTTAGGACTGCTTGTCTTGATGTTTTGTAACTGGTAACATTTGTGTTCTTCATAGTGATATCTCTTTATTTTTCTATGAAAGCTTGCTCAGTGCCTTTAAACTCCACTTTTATACCTGCTTTGTAATATTTTCCATCAGGACATCCGCCATCCTAAAAAACAACCACTATGACACATTCAATATACTCGTTTGAAAAAAAGGGGCATTGAAATTTTATGTCCTCCTCGAGAGAAAGGATTCACTGGAAATCCTGGGACGACTTCGACAACCTGTTTCACAAGCGATTGTAAACATTTGTACACATATATAACCATGATCACTTTTCAGGGCCTACTTCGTCTTACCTAAAAATAGTTAACAACGAGAAACAGTTATATAATTGTCATACATCGGGATGCACTGACACAGTCAAAGGTCGAACATTTCACCGTGCTCAACCATGTCTACGAATACATGTTTATCCTCACTAGAGAACCAGTAAAGTTGGTAAACTTTATTAGTAAGGTTAACTAGTTGGATCGACTAACCAGGTTGACTAGTAAAGTTTTCTAGTAAGGTTAACGAGGAAGATTAATGGGTAATATTAACTAAAAGTGGACTTGAAAGGTTGACTAGTATGGTAAGGAAAAACTAGTAAGGTTGATTATTATGGTTGACTTGAAGATTGACTGGTAATTATAGGTGTACTAATAAGGTTGACTAGTACGATTGAATTGTAAGGCTGAATAACACAAAAAATTTACCACGGCTCACGTATTCCGAAACCCGCTTTCAACCAAGAGCCATGAGTCAGTGTAAAACATTATTTACAGAAAATACTTCACATTCGAATAGCCGCAGGACTATTCATATGAGAAATTTAATTTCTCTAAAAATAATAACTTGTTCCTTGTGGAGCATCAAACCTGTCTTTATACCAAGTTCAGTTGCATATGTAAGGGACATGTAAAAAATAATATTTCGGAAATCGCTTTCGAACAAAGATCAACCGTGAGGTTGAGACTGTGACAATTGTGACAACGTTCTCTCTATTCAATATTTTCATCATATAAAACGTCTTAATTTCGAAAGGATATTTTCAATTTCAAACCTTTAGGCATGTCAGGATTCGTCGGCGAAGCTAAGCTTCGAATGTTTCGTTTTTGTGTCACGCTTTTCGGTCATGCTCCCTTTTTTCCCGCCTCATCAAATGTACATTTACAGAATGTCAATAATTTTTTAGATATTGAAAGTACATATAAGGTACTTTCCATTCATATATCTATTTTACCATTTACATCTTTATATGCCGAAGAGGTATTTTTTAATATTTACCAATGCATTTTCATGCCTTATTACCCCTGCAGCCTTTAATCGAATAGATTCATGTATCACTACCTATGTTGTTTATATTTACATATACGTTTGCCCTCTCTATAATGAGTTGTTAATGTAACTCCAAAAGTTAGGAAGATAGGGCCCTTTTAGTGTAGCTAAGAAACGCAACTTGCTATGTTCTCTTGGACTAAGCCATCAACTGGCTTGATTGGCGTCAACGACGTCGGCACTGAGGCTATTAAAACCTGGGACTTAAATTACCCATTAAGAGTCCGCATTTAGGCCAGGGGTGGCGCAACTTTAACTTAACCAAGCCCTTATCTTAATAAGCTCTGCTATACGTATCTAGTACTCACTCAAGTAGTGATCTCCTTAGATTATTTACAGTACCGTGTACCTAATACTCACTTAAGTAGTGATCTCCTTAGATTATTTACAGTACCGTGTACCTAATACTCACTCAAGTAGTGATCTCCTTAGATTATTTACAGTACCGTGTACCTAATACTCACTTAAGTAGTGATCTCCTTAGATTATTTACAGTACCGTGTACCTAATACTCACTCAAGTAGTGATCTCCTTAGATTATTTACAGTACCGTGTACCTAATACTCACTCAAGTAGTGATCTCCTTAGATTATTTACAGTACCGTGTACCTAATACTCACTCAAGTAGTGATCTCCTTAGATTATTTACAGTACCGTGTACCTAATACTCACTCAAGTAGTGATCTCCTTAGATTATTTACAGTACCGTGTACCTAATACTCACTCAAGTAGTGATCTCCTTAGATTATTTACAGTACCGTGTACCTAATACTCACTCAAGTAGTGATCTCCTTAGATTATTTACAGTACCGTGTACCTTTTATTACTCCCTATGCATCAATCCGCCCCGCACGTTCCCTGTTATGCACGCCAGTGTTGATCTGTTCTGTTGATGTACTCTCGTTAAGATGGTAAGTCAAGTGAGTCAAAAGAATTTATTGTATTTGAGGCCCCCGTCCCACATACAAAAGTACATGTACAAAATATTGAACATAATAGAAATAATATACAATTCAAATGTTTGATAACAAAATGACAGTTGAATGATCTCATTTTAGTTACTAGGGCGAATTTCTTTTTTAACAGTTCATCTCTAAGTCTTACACTATGCTTGATAAATAACAATAAATGAAAATAACAGTTTCGTTTTGAGAGGACAAAATGGATGTAAAGGCAACATTGGGTGTTTTTTTAAATAAAAACAGTTTAGGAATGTATGTTTTACCGAGAACGGAATAAGATGAACAAACGAGCATAAAACGTATTTCATTTTCAACTGATAATTTTCATAAAGGACAAATTCTTCTATCATGTTTTAAACACATTTTTCCTTCCTTCATTTATCATTAAGTCTAACAACACAAGTCTATATCTGATTGAAAAATATTTTTCTGGTTGAAGTTAATTTTTGAAAGTCCTGTAACAATCATACGGATAGCTATCATAAAGTTTAGAATGTAGTTTTATCCGATATTTTAAACATTTGATTTTGGAATTCATATACAGCGTGTGTCTTCCACATTCGCCGAAAATCATATCAACTATCTTTTACATGCTAAAAGATGGAATTTTTCTAGACAAACAAACTTTTGATATCCCCAAATATCAGATCCATATAACAATATCGGTTGTATCTTGGAATCAAAGAGTTGTACTTTAGGGGCAGTTCTTCCATTCTTATATGTAACAGACAGAAAGTTCAAGAGGGCTCTCTTTGCTCTTGTGACTAGATCTTTTACGCTTTTAGAGAAGTTCATCGTGTGTTTAAACAAAAGGCCAAGATATTTATATTGACTACTAACCTGAAATCGTACCCCATTTAATACCCATTTTTCATTTGCTCATAATGACCCGCCCCTTCTGAAATATCAAATACCTTTTGTCATAGTTAATAGATAATTTCCATTCTTTTGTGTAACGTTCTAAAATATCGAGTTGATTTTGTCATCCTCCAAGAGTGTCTGACACTAAAATGACATCATCATCAAAGAGCTCTTTTAATATTTCAATAAAATCCGGGATCATTTGAATGCTATGTTTTCCATCGTTAGCAATCTCATAATATAATTCATTGATGAACAATGAAAACAACATTGGGCTTAAAATACATCCCTGTCTTAATCCAACTGGACAATCAAAATAGTCTGTAAGATCGCCACCACACTGAACACATGATTTTATGTTAGATTACATAGACTTTGAAATAGAATACATTTCTAAAATCGACAAATACTACATACAATTTGTGTAAGACCATGTGTTGCAAGACCAAAGATCTAGGACTTGCTGTTGCCTACAAGTAAGATGGGAAATGAGGGACTGGGTTCACCAAGCAGCAGGTCTCCCGCTGCTTACCCTTGTCCACGTCAAGGATACGTGGCTCGGTGCCATGAACCACTGCCCAGATGTCCGACACGCTGATGACCTTAAGGACTACATCGTTGCGACGTAGGTAGATGATGATGCCAAGTTCAACCACGACACACATGAACCAACACAAACATCCCAAAGTCTAAAAGTGTACGTTAAAGCACAAATACACGGCAACGCACAGTAGCATTGTAAGAGAGCTCCAAGCACGGATATCAGCCGCCCTGTTATTTGTGAAATGAGGCAAAAGGTGTGCGTATTATATTTTAATTTCTGCATAATAATTCAGACAATAAGATAACAATTAAAAAACAGATAAACAACGAGCTTTATTGGCTGTTTTGACCAACGTCTGTAAAAATTATCGCTTAAATCGTTGCGAAAGGAAAGTACTTCTTACACTTCGTTAATCTTTGAACTATCAAAGATTAAAAAAATGAACTCTTTAAAAATAATTCTTTGTGTTTTATAAATGACAGCGTATTTCAACGCAACTATGACAGTGACACTTACACATCCTCGTGCTTTTCCCCTGGATATTATACAATCTATAAAACAAACAAGGCTATCATGAATCTGGTTGTTCTCAATCCTCTTCAAGCACGAAATACAGGCGTGAAGTCTCCTCTCCGGCCGACTGAGCACTTTCATCAGCGTCATCCCTCGCTATCTGGGACAACCCTCCAAGAAGGTAATTCGGTCGTTCGTTGTGGAGGTTTTCCACGGAAGTGTATCTGGGTACGGGGTCAGCCAGGATCTCCTCGTACGGGTTACTGTACACATCGTCAGGGAGAGGCATTGGACCTCTCTTGCACACGTCTGGGATGACACCAGGTTCTTGAGTCTGCAGGTCAGGGACAACGACAGGCCGGGGAGTCTGCTGGCCAATAGAAGGCAATGAAACACGTTTCTAGAGAGAGAATTAACTAAATTTGACAAAAATGACACATAAACTATTGATAAAAGTTTCCTGTCTACTGAATATTCCAATGAACGGTGACAGAACACAAACACAGGTTTCTGCTTTAGTTTTATTGTTATTATTATTATTATTATTATCATCATCATCATCATCATCATCATTATTATGACCCTGGATTATCTTTCAACCACATATCAATTGATTATGCTTACCATTGGCATCATCGCAACTTCAACCGCGTGCATTTGCCTAAACGGAATAAATAAAATCATTATTCGTGTGACATCATATTGAAAAGTTTATTTTTAAGCAAGATATTATCAAAATACATTTATCAAATTAAAAAGCTTTATTGTTGTGTTGATGTTATGATAAAACACATGTCACCTTCTTCTTGATCGACAAGTAATTAAGTACATGAATATATACAAGAAACAAAATTGTCATGAAACACTGGAACGGAGCCATAAACCACCTCTATTTACTTGACAACGTCGGTAGGACGAGGAGTCGCCAACATGGAATATAGAAATTGTTTTATCAATAACATTATTCTTAATCTTTTTGAAGCAAATATAAATTACAAACGTATTCATAAGAAATAAAATCAATTTAGATCGTGAAAAAAGTTACGATGTTAAAGCTTGGTTAGTAGCATTCTCTCCCCTTAGAGATGGCTCCGTCATAAATCCGTACTCTAACCTCTGTCGAAAACCAGCAAATCACAGCGTATATATTTTGTAGCATGGTTGGATGCAATCAAAGTAAATTCTGCTATCAGAACAAGTTATTCCAAAAGCCTACAATAGTCCGTATGCTTTCGGAAAGCTAAAATTTATTTAAATGTGAAAACTGCACTTGAGTCTTATTCCATCAGTAGCAACATTCTACTGGTTTCTGTGACACCATTCATAAATCTTTGCTTTCATTTGCTGAACTTTTGCAGATTATTTGTGTAGCAATATTTTCCCGCTAGTTGAACCTGCCGGAAGCCCGAGAAGAAATCGTATTTGGACAGAGGTTAGTAAATCGACAATATGTACGTTTGACTCGTTTGGAACAAGATTATGTTGTTTTTCCATATACTGTTATTCAAAGTACGATATCATTGTTAAACATATTAAATTCAAGAATTT
The DNA here is from genome assembly GCA_921293015.1 of Phorcus lineatus. NCBI lineage: Eukaryota > Metazoa > Mollusca > Gastropoda > Trochida > Trochidae > Phorcus > Phorcus lineatus. The sequence continues at coordinate 54,950,876 of OV121086.1, read as the reverse complement.
CTTGATCCAAGAATTTGTATTCTGTTAGATTTCCTTTGATTAATCATATCATCAAAACATATAGTAATTAATCATAATGATAGATCTACCAACCTGCGCTGCCTACAGCCCCACCAGATTAGGAGGACGAGAACTCCACCCAGTAGTCCCCCCACGACTCCTCCCACTAATGTAACCGTCTTCGCAATATTCTGGTCCTGGGAGTTTTGATCTGTCGAAATGTATTCATATTATCAAACTCAGTTCTTTATATAGCACAGTTTAAGGTACAGGAGCATTAACATAACAAAATTGTGTAAAAAGATCTCATGTAGAAAGATCAGATCATCTGTAAAAAAAATATGAGGCAAAATTACGGCAACCCTTTGAATTCAGCATTGTCATTTAAAAGGGGGATACAGTTTTGTTGATTTTTAGGCTACAGTAACGACAAATCCTAATGTCATTGAACTGGGTCACCGGCTAATATACAAAGATAACCGTTTAGATCGGACAATGCCTTGATCATGCATCTTCTGGCTTCTGGCCGGTGGCTCTTAAACGAACGTGCACAGGTAGCTTAATATATAATTGTTTCTTAAATGAGTTACTGTGAAATACTCTGTGCTACCAGATAAATAAACCCTGGCTAAAGTGAGGATAAAGCTTGTCGCCACTCAAGAGTTAGATGTCTTCAGAATATTGTTATGACAGCAATGAGAATTCTAGTACCCGTTTTCTGAGAGCGCAAATACATCGTTGAAAGAAATCATTTTCAACATACAAACAAAAAGTAATTTAAAAAAATGGAACATCCATTTTTTTTTTGAAAAATACCAAGTTTCATTTCGTGAGGTGGTAAGTTGATATTTGTTTCACCTCGCTTGGTGAGATAAATGTGGAAATTGTAACGGAATAAACATATATATCATCTGTTTATACATGTTCATGCAAGTATGAAATAACTCCAATTGAAGCGCTTGGAAAAGCTCCAAATTAAGCGAGGACGCTAGCTGCAAGCAAGTCATTTTAGGACATTGACGCGAAATAAATATCTGTATTTACATCTTCGGCTAAAACGGGATGTACATGTAGTATGAGAGTAAAATCAATCTTAATCATATACTAGTAGGTTAACAAGCTATAAACATTCCCACTAAGACTTCAAATAATGGAGAGTCACATTTACCAAGAGGTTTTGGTAACCTTTAGCCACTCCACCCAAAAGAGCCAGTGGGTAGCTGTTGCATGATACGGTATCCTATCCTTAGTTGGACCTAGGTACAAATGTACGGAACATTATATGTGCATTCGAGTGGTGTAAAGAGCGCCCTATTAAGTTCCCCATAATCACATGTACCTTGATAACGTTGAAAATTATTGAAAACGTTAAAAAAACTATTAAATACCTAATTTGGCTTTAAATCAGATCATAATGTATTATATCATATCACGTTTAACTTATTTTAAGTCCTTTAACCCGAGTATGGATTGTTCAAGAGACAAAGACAGACACCTGATACTTTATAATGTAAACTACTAAATAAAAAAATCCCTTCATACTATAATGCAATATCTTATTACTGCCATAGACAAATAATACGATACTAAACAGTCTACTTACTTCCTAAAGGGGCATTTTAGAAGCTGGATTGATGAAGAAGAACGAATTCTTATGGATAGTCGACTTCTTTATTGCATGAATTGCTGTGGATAGTCAACTTCTTTATTGCATGAATTGCTGTGGAAAGTCAACTTCTTTATTGCATGAATTGCTGTGGAAAGTCAACTTCTTTATTGTATGAATTGCAATTCATGCAATAAAGAAGTTGACTATCCATAAGAATTCGTTCTTCTTAGTCTACTTACTTGTCGGTGACTTGATCGGGACCGTTCCTTTTCCTATAACTGTTGTTGAAGCAACTGGAGTGTCCGGTAGAGGTGTAGATGTTGTTTCACTCTCTGAAATAAAAATAACAGCAAAGTTGATGACATTCCTCATTTCAGCTGACTCTTCATAGTAGTGGAGAAATTACAGGAACACATTAATGAACATACTAGTGAGTGAACGTAATAAGTACCATGTTTACCTCATGTCATGGGAGTGATGGATGAAATATTTTCACTTTTTGCCAAAAATGTTAACTCTCTACCTCTCTCGGTGATATAAAATCGGTAAAAGGAAAAAAATTACAAGTATACTTTAATTATTAATTCATTCTGCTTTCCCATCGTTGTTGAGGTCAGTACTGAAATCTATATGTATCGACCATTTACGGAATCATGTTTTACAGGTACCTGCAACTTGCTCTGTAGACAACTCTGTTGTTGCTGATAATGTAGTTGTTGAAGGCTCTTCTGTTGCCGTCGTCATCGTTGTTGTTGTTGTAAATGTAGATTGTTTACTGGTCGTTGGTTTTATTGTGTTTTTTGTGCTCCGGATATAATCACCTACGTATAAAAGAACCTTATTTACTCATTCATCAATTCAAACAAACTCGATGTCTGAGTGAGCTTTCGGTACTACCATGTTTTCTATGTACAACATTATGAAATCATGTTGCTGTGCCGCCGGCAACTAATATTGTTTTATTACATTTCATAGAGACGTATTTAAACTTCATATAACTGTTATGTCTATACACATGGGTGCATGTGGTGTCTAAGTTTTGATTTCCATTTGTATTGTTTGAAAAATCATCTCGAAAAAGTGAAATTAAAATGTTCTAACCCGAAACATGGTATATAAAAAATCCAAGACGAATGTGCACAGACCTGAGCATGTCCAGCCAATGTAACCTTCTGGGCTAAGTTAATAAGAAAAATAGTCATTGGTAATGTTAATTGTATTAGATCAGTCACTGGAAACATAATCCATGTTCAAAATAACATATAATAAAAAAATATTCATATCAAATTGAGAAATACATTGATTAATTCCAGAATAAATAATTGAAATCTAACGCATTTATCTATTTATCAGTACATAATGAAGTGTAACAAAATTTTAACTTCTGGTGGAAAGAAAAGGGTTTTACAATAATCTAAAGCAAACAAATATCAAAGTAAAAAATAACTGACCAACAGGTTTTCCTGAGAAAGATTGTAACAACATTTACGCCGAAGTCACCGTAACACTGCTTTTCAGGTTCTTCTGTAAATACAAGGTATCTCCATTAGAATATGAAGGATTTTTAAAGGTTTAATTTTCTAAGACCAAGTTCCAGTCAAGTCTAAACAGTAGATCAAAACAATAATGTCATCATAATGTCAGAACTAAAGATACAAATCAGAAGTAAAGTATCTCTTATGATACACGATTCTTTAAGACAATGAAGTACTTCAATTTGACGTTGACATAAACTAGTTTTACACTTTCACAAATCAAAGTCAGCAGGGATATTTTGCATTCATCTTTGTACTGTTTTCCGGCCACAACACACAACAATTTTTCAACCAAGAAAATGTGTTACATTAGAACTAATAACTGTCCACTTCCCAAACCGCACTGTCAAATCGACAGTCAAAACACTGGATGACGTCACCTGTCGACTGCTTCACACCAAAAGGAAAACTGTAATTGACCATGTTCATCTACGGAAAGTAGGCAAGTAAGGTCACGTGATTATGAAAATTAAGTATTTATGAACATACGTATGAAGATACGAATACAGAAATTTAGATTTCGACTCTGTGAATGCAACGTTTAATCTTCACATACATTTAGCTTCTGTTCGAAAAGTGAAACTTATTTTATCTTTAGGTTATGATTGCATGTTCTCGATGGAAAATACCTTCTTTTGCGATAAATAAACAGACAACGAAATGACATGCCTCGAAAAATAAGGCTCGAGATAATTTCAGGATTCTTGCATAACGACTTTCATAGGCTGAAATTCCATGCTTTATTTGTCAGCAAAAAGAGACTTTTGTCTTAATTGTAATCAGGGTGTTGCAGGAGCTCTATCGATAAAAATGCGCTGTTTTGGGAGGATCATATGAACATAATTATTTCAAATATACGATATAAGGGCGAAATTTCAGCATATTGAGTGAAGGCTTACCTTTACAATCCAATGGTTCGCTGTCAATCGGAATAAAAGAACACGTGTAAGTAAAACAGTTTCATTAATGTAAGATCGTATCGCCTATCGTACTATGATATGAATATCGCCCCTAAGCATATGAAAAGAATAATTATTTCATCATCTTGTCAAATTTCGCAGCTTTTTAATGAATTAGGCTTGAAAAATTAAATCATAGCATCAGCTGTAAACAAATTTGCTGATTATTTCAGTTTTAATTCAGTAATTATACATCTGCTTAGTTAGATTCTGCGAATAAACTAGACAACCTTTTATCTAATGATTTACGGTACTTACCAACAAGAATGAAATATCTTCGTTTCGTTCTTTCTTGAGTACCAATTGTCTTGACGAATTCCTACTTCACAGCTCATTCCGTTATTTGTATTGTCTTGACAAAAATTATACAAGGATGAATAATGTGAATAATATTGAATGACCTTGGCTTGAAGATGTAGAAAGATGAAATATAGCTAGATATCGCTCACGATTTAACCGTCATATGTTGATGATTCGAATGATTTTTTATTGTTAGTTTGAATAATGGCAGAATTTATCAATAGAATTCATAATCGATTCATAATAGAGGAGATAAAAGAAGATCTTATAATGCATTATGTAATTTGTTAATAGTATGTTATCAAATAAAATAAATGTAATAGTTTTGAATACTTTGTGTTAGTCCACACCATGTACTGATCTTCTGAGGGGCATTATTGCAACTGTCTGTCGTACAGAATCGTGGACACTTTCCACCGAATATCCTTAAACAAACCATATGACAATGGACTAACATGCAGACAATTAAAGAAATAAAGACACTCAATAAAAAGCTGATGTTAAATGTAAAGGAGCAGAAATCGAAAGGTTAAATTTTTAAGTTCTTGAATAGTTTCAAACAACATGATCATTTATTGGACGTCAAACTAGAAGTAAAGTCAGTCTTGTACGCAGGTGCTGACATCCACCAAGTAAGTATCTTCCCTTTACAGCGAATACAAACTGTGTACACATTAAATTGTTACAAGTTGCTACCTTTTAAGTACACTGCAGCAACTGGTCTCCCTATCCGATGTCTGTCTTGTCTCACATCCATTCCAATATGGCCTGTGGAATAGAGTAACATGGCTAAAGTTAATCCTTTATGGAGAAAACATAGTCGTCTCACCTTTTCATAGGGTATGTTCAGACATATGTACATATTCGCCAAAACATGGATAAAAGAGCCACACGTACAGCCGAAATGCCATTGATACAGATACACTCATGTGCCAGAATTGTTTAAATTTTGGATAGGTAAAGAGATGAGTAATGACACAAAACAGGTCATTATCAGTATGATCAACGGTGGATATAAATCAGCCGATGTTTCAAGAGTTTCAGGCATTCATTCTTCTACAATTTGTAAATTTGTGAGGAGATATCGAGAACGAAATAATATCGAAAACAGACGTCATTCTGGAAGACCTGCAAAAATCACAGCACGAGGCAGTAATCAACTTTCGAGGATTGTTAAAGTTAATCGCCGGAAATCTTTGGAGGACATAACTCATATTTTTAATCAGTCTGTGCCACTTACTGTTTCCAGGAGAACTGTTCAGAGACATTTGCATTCACTGGGATATGTTCGACGGACAGTTTGTGAGAAACTCGGAGTACGGGAGGTCAATAGGAAAAATAGTGTGGCATGGTGTAGAAGAAAAATTCATTGGATTGTTGATAGAGACTGGAAAAAGGTAATCTTCACTAATGAAATGACTACAGTTATTAAACCTGATGGAAAAGTGAAAGTGTGGGGGAAGCGCTCAGAAAGATGGAAGGGCGAGTGTCTCGGGTATTCTACCCAGGGGATAGGACGATCAATGAAGTTGATGATGTGGGGTTGTATTACTTATCATGGTGTGGGGTGTTTGGTGTTCATCGAAGCAAATATGAACAGTGCCAAGTATATTGACACACTTGACAACCATCTCTGGCCTGTTGTTGTGAAGCATATACTTGATAAACCGTGGTTATACCAAGACGATAATGCACCGATGCATCGGTCCCGTGAGACGTAAGCATGGAAACATAGAAATGATATTCCTCAGCTTTCATGGCCAGTCCAGATTTAAACCCAATCGAAAATGTTTGGCTTGTTTTGAAAAACAATGTCCAAAAAACATATTCTATGATCAAGGGTATTGGCGACTTGAGAGATTGTTTACAGTCAACTTGGGATAATCTTCCCCTTTTTAGCTCATCAGGTCTGAAAGACCCGATGGGCTTATGGCATGGCATGGCGTCCGGCGTCCGTCCATCCGTCCATCCGTAAACTTTTCACTTTTTCGACTTCTTCTCCAGAACCAATGACTCTACAGAGCTGAAATTTTATGTGCATATTCCTTGGCAAATAAGGATTCTAAATTGTAGATTTCGTGACCCCATGACCCCAAATGGGGTCACAAGGGTCAAAACCTTAAAAATCTATTTTAATCTTTTTCCCTAGTTCCAAAAGGTCTAGAGAGCTGAAAAGTTGTGTGTAGACTTCTTGGCCAATGGGGATTCTAAATTGTAGATTTTGTGACCCCATGACCCCAAATGAGGTCACAGGGGTCAAAACCTTAAAATCCTACTTTCATCTTCTTCTCCAGTTCCAAAAGTTCTTGATAGCTTAATAGTTGTGTGTAGACTCCTTGGACAATGGGGATTCTGAATTGTAGGTTCGGTGACCCCTTGACCCAAAATTGGCAATGGGCCTTTTTTATTTGATTGTGAATAACTCGGACGTTGGGACAGGCTATCTTTCTTACACTGCCCATGACCCCATGGTCTAAACCCAAACACCTATTTCTATCAAAAGTCTGATGAACTACAGAGCTCAGGGCTCTATTTTTTATATTCAGAGACTTTATGGGTCGTTACCAAAGCGATAACGACAAGTAATAATCTTGAATGTACACATAATGTATTTTAAAACAACACTATTCCAGGAAGGTAAGCAAATTTGCACTTTATTATCGATAACCAGACAAAACCGAAATATCCGCCATCTTGACAATTGAAACAATTCTGGCACACGAGTGTATGTACAAACACGTGCAAATATACACCAAAATAATTGAAAGGAAGATATGCATATTGGACCCCGATATCGACAAAAACAGGCATGTAAACAACTTTCGAAATAAGTTTTTGTCCTGACAGGCAAGCAGGGCTTGATGTTCGAACCATAATTCGATATGAACCAACCTTCCTAAAATATTTTGGAACATGTTGATCTACAATCATACCTCTTCTTCAACATTCCCTATCTTAAATTAACTAGCAAATTCCTTGCGGGCAGACAGGTACTTCTTACACTGCATGTTAATACATTTGTATGAACACATATGCTGAAAGGCATTGCCAATTGATCGAACTTGTACTGCGATTGGCCAATACAAACCGAGATGCATGCAGACAGACAACACGTGCACGTGCAAAACGTCTCACGGACCTTCATAGTACATAAGTCCGCCAAAGATAAGCTGTAACGTGCTTATTTTCCGATGCATATGGAATATTTATTACAATAAAGAAGAAAGCATTGGATGCGAGATGAAATATCAATAAGGAGTCTGCAATTGTTAAAATATAAATTATTATCATATATTCATCTTACCAGAATTTACAATCTTTTGAGGTATGCACTGCAAGGGAAATAAACTATCATATTTTCACCGTTTCCAAAATATCCTAACTATATATATATATATATATATATATATATATATATATATATACATATATATATATATATATATAATATATATATATATATACATATATTTAGAGATCATGTTTGCTGTTTGTTATACCTTAGCACGATGATGACAAATGTATTTATGTATACTGTAAGGGCTTCACACGATCTCCTAAGCTTGCAAGACCACTTAATTTTATAGGACACGTTTTTAGGAAATGCGTATCATAAAAACAGTAGCCCTACTTCATGGCTGCTTTGAAAAGGGAGCTTTAACACAGTCTAGTTTTTCATTCAGCAAGTCTAGACAAAAGTGCAATTTCAAGGATTGAGAAGTGTTTGATTATTTATTTTAATAAAATTCATCGACATTATTTCATTCTTATACAACTGTTTTTACTTGACATATATATTTTAGTCAACACAAATCCAAATTACAAATCCAACAATAAATGTTTAGCTGTATTTTCCCGGGTATAAACGTAAATCAAATTATAGGAAAGTTACCTTGGAAAACAAGGACATGACAAAGAATCAGGATGTTCAAAGTCTGAAAGAGAACAAAACCAATGAAATAAGTGAAATATGTACAGAGTTCTTGTTATGTCATCTTCCTGTGCTCATTGTGAAAAATCGCTGACAAAGCGCTCATTTAGAAGTCGGACAGTCACCAAGTGATTGCGACACTTATACTGTGACGTCATACATCATCATTACGGATTCATTGTGGTTTGAAGGCTTAAGAGCTACGTCAGTGGGATCATCAATTTTCCAAACATGTTCAACTAATCTGAACAGGTTAAAGGGTAGAGTCCAGGCGAAACCTTAATCGTTTAAAACTACGTGTCTCAATCTCTCTCGCTCACTGCCTTTCCCCCGTCCTTTTCTGTTCCATCCCCTTCCTTTGGTGATCTGTCTACTCTCATATGGATGGCAACATCCAAGTGTTATGTGAAATATTTCTTATATCACGTTAAGCCCTTCTCACTAATTCACTCACTACTACATCCAGGTGAATTCACTAAATTCGCTATTCAGTGCCCAAAAGCTATTGAGCTTTAACTGGAAAATACGTAAATTAACTTTTATATTTGCTAACAGTTACAGTTCACCGGCCATAAGGGTACCCCATGCACTCCCCGCATGGCAGAACGAAACTAACTTTTCAAAAAAATCCTTGACATGTCTAATATGCAAATCTGAGTGGTAACAGTGTAAAAAGTGGGATGCAATGTGTCAGTTTTACATATTTCAATGGGGACCCCTCTCAGCCACTTATTCTCTGAAGCGTCAAACCAAAAGATGGATGTCCCCATATCTTTGCTTCTAATTACCAAAGAACCATAATCTTGGTATCTAAATGTATGTTTAGAAGATCACTGAATCCATTGACAGATGTTTCAGATAGCAACCATGGGTCATTTGTTATAGTCAATACAAGAAAAAGCCTAATTAATACTAGAATTGGCCTTAGTACAAGATACACATATATTGCGAAATTGAAATTCAGATTTTACTGTCACTATAAAGAAGTTCTTGAAATGTAAATAAAGTTGGACATCTATAGTAATAGCTATGTATTGAAAGTAGGACGTATGAGGCTCTACCTTAATCGAGCAATATACACATGCTTGCTGATTAAGTTCTAATCTATTCGGGTCCCGACTTCCCCTATCTATCATTACCTAATTGGAACAGCACAGCCATTAAACTTTAATGTGGTGAAGGGACATGGTAGCCTTGTTCATAATGAAATTGCTGAGGAACCCTGTTTTGGGTAATCCTGGCATTGTAGTTGTATATTATTGCATTATTCGATATAAGTATGCATGTACTAAAAAGGTTGTTATCCAGACAATTTTTTCGGTGTTTTTTGGGGGTTCAAACTAGACTGTATAAACATAACTTGTTGTATTTCACATATGATCTGGATTTAGTGCGACACATAGAGGTCATTTGACACTTCGATTTCTCATCCAAATCGACGGATATCTCATCGAGTGAAGTAGAACTTTGTATGTGGGGGTTGGGGGCCGTGAGATATACATGGTATTCGATGAAATATTGGGTGGGGGGTCGTGAGATATATATATGGTATTCGTTGAGATACACTCGCTGTAATACGGATTTTAAGCGATGTACATGTTTCTTCACATGTGTTGAAACAAAAAAACAAACTTACCTTCATTTTTCCTAAGCATTGTCGTTAGTTTCTCTTTTATCTTAAACATAAAATCATAATCGTATTCGGTTAGTTATTTTCACATTAGATTCATAAAACATTTTGGGCATGCATTATGATATAACTCATCAGTCGCCCAATAGCGAATAGTAGATGTATAAACCAATAAATGTTGTTAAACAATATCATAATCAATTTGGCATAAACATAATCAGTTCTGTTAGATTGTTATTCTTTGCGGAAAAAGATTATCCTTGCAAGTTGAATGTTTGCTAAGAGTATCGAAATACTTCTTGAAAATTTGTTATACATTAGTTATACAGTCAGCAACATTAACAACGTCAAGTAAGCTGTTCTTATACTGATGACGTGAGTAAAATAGTCACAATGATTAAATGTATTTCTGAATAATGAAAACATACCACATTACTTCTATACCCCATAGTATTCATGTAACAACAAGGCAAGATTCAAAAAGAACAACGTTAAATTTTTCGCGAAGAAGGAAAATGAAAGTCGAGGACAGACCATCAATTGCGTTTGTGAAAGTGACTAATCAAACGAAGTTTCCGTTTTGAGGCATTTGTCAATTTCCCTAAGAAATGAACGACCATTCATGTCCTTATATAAAAATTGAAATTTCTAAATTTATAATTTTGAAAGAAAATTTAATTAAAGTTTTTCAGGCATAGAAAGTGAGATGACAACACCGGGTGTCACTGTCATGTGTTCTGCTAATTGAGGAATCAAATAGTAGACGACCCTGATTTATACGTCTATAGAATAATTATTTAACTATTATCAGTTATTTATCTAGATGTTTTTTGGTTTAAGCTTGTGAATGAAATAAGGGTCTTTAACTGATAAGTAATTTGGTTTAAGAGGTTATTTGGTCAAATACTATTTGGAGTTCAATAGAACACAAGGCAAACTGTTGATACCGCGAAGAGACATTGCAAAAACTCACAAAGATAGCTGATGATCAATAGGCCTCCCGATTGCGTTACAGATGTTATATTTAGATGTACAACACCGATGATTTATGGTCGGTGGGTATAAATGGGTATTGGTCGTGCGATTGGTAATTGATAAACAACATACAGAGAACTTACCCGTGTTTTTTTACCGATACCAAATATATCAACAAGCGTTTTTAACAGATGCAAATTCTACATATAATACAATTTTACTTTCACGAGTTTTGATATTTTTGATATCAGAATACCAATTAGTCAAGGAACCTATACACAGTTATTCAGAGCATGAGCATGGCCCCCAAGGCCATCATAAAAGGCCACAGGTCACCAAATCTACAATCTAGAATACTGCTATTGTTACGTTATATATGATTTACAATTCCGGACCCCCTGAAACCCCCCCCCCCCCCCCCCCCCCCTTGCAACCGCCACTATTCCGTACAAACAGGAGAGCATCCTTGTGTCAAAAAGCACATATTTATGGTTTATAAATGCCAGGCCACAAAGAGCCCGTCTACCATCCAGTCCGTGCAACAATATGCAGTGAAATTTACGCCACTGCAGAACTAGTAAATTTGTTAATGTTTTTGTATGAAATGATGTCATTCATTCAAATGCGCGCTATCATGAAATAAGTCAAAATATTTGTGCTAATTTGTTAATGTTCCTCCATGCCACGAAAATTTCAAAATGCGCACTTACCTGAGTTAGAATGCTGGGTCAGACAAAAATATGGAGTGTAATGGATTATATTCAATTTGTATAAATGTTTTTGCAGTAAGCTATGAGTTTGCATCTGAAAATACCAACTTCCTGTTCATACCGTTTCAATAAACGGATAAAAAGATCTTGTAAAAAAGCGAAATATTAACTGTGTCCGGAAATATGATATTATGTGATCTTATTGTTGCAATCCTGAACACTAATCACATGGTTTCTCCTCTTGCTTATTATTTAAGAAGCTGGTATTAACAGTTTCATTGCATATTAGATTTCTTTAATGATATCGATATGATATTTCGGTGCAAATACCCGTCATCAACCAAACACTGACATTTATTCAAGTATCGGCACTGAATTATGATATGTATTGCAATAAAGAAGTTGACTCCACAGAACCTTTTGTCTTTTAACTTCACTTCTCTCGAAAATGCTTTGTGACGACATTAGCCAAAAAGGATTCAGACAACTTCCTCGAGACCCAAAGCGCCGATACCATATACATATACAAATGCTCATATATTAGAAGTTCAACTGAGCTTTTACTTATATGGCATCTAATGGTCACACTTCAGCCTTTAATGCTTTTCTCTGAGGTCGACAACAAATGCGTGGCTCGTGAACGATGGCTATTCTGCCAATAATGACTCATTGTTTTGAGTAATGAGGAAATAAGGATAAGCCGTCTCTTACGTCATGCAAAAGGAATCACGATTCAGTAACCACATTGATTAATCTGTGGTGCCATTGAATTGTTACATGCAAATAAAGAGTTTGCATCTCGTGATTTTCGTCACAAAGGGCATGGGGCACTTGGCCAAAGGTTCATTACTAATGCAATATTGCAGGGTCAGTAATAAGAAACTAAACAAGAGGTAATGAATTCCGGTTTATTATTTCACAAAGGATCCAAAAGAATCATCATCGATACTAAACAAAATAGCGATTCTGAAACATGACTTTCTTCCATTAATCTTTATGGCTTTTCACTATAACGAAGTGATCACATACTCCAGAAAGGTACAGAGAAATTAAGGTATATTGACCGCACCAATCCAAGTTAAAAAATGTCCCAGTCTGGTCCAAAGTTCTTCGCACTGGCAACAGCTAGACAGTTCTCTACACGAAAGCAGGCGGCGAGCGCCAAGTAAGTTATCATGTTAGCGTGGATTTTGACGCATATAAACACTGAGTGCGGACGTCACTGAAAGCCACATAACAGTTTCTTAAGCTTATGATCGGATGAAACTCAAGTTGTGTTTCTTTGTGGAGCTAAACTAGCCCTAGCTCCTCAAATATAGGGGTTACAGTAACATACAAGCATCTCTTCGTTTTGGCTGATGGTGTTTCCCATTCGACTAGTTACTAATTTACCTACCTTTTGCAAATAAACTCTTTAACTTAAGGTTGTTAATTACATTGATATTGTAGGAGCCGTCAATTTATCATACACATAAATGTTGTTATTATTATACACATGCATATTGTAGCAGCTGTCAGGTGACGTCAATTTATTATACACATGCATATTGTAGCAGCGGTCAGGTGACGTCAATTTATTATACACATGCATATTGTAGCAGGCTACCATTAAGTTTGTTGAAGCACAAATAGACATTTTTTAGAACTAAGATAACACATTAAGTTCAGATACTCTAGTAGCTTTGGAACCTGTAGAAGGGAAATTCTGGCCCCTGCTGATTTTGTATTGTTAAAATGCAATACTGGTTTTATTAGGATCAAATTTGAGTGCTTCAGTGTTTGAAAGAATAGTTTTTCTATAAGAGGACTGGTGCCTTATAATTCTATTTTCCTGTGGTGTTAATTTCACAGAGTATGTCTTCAAATGATTTAAAAACCTCGGACATAGTAAGACATTGTCAGAATTTGTTTTGCGCACTTAGAATTCAACCTTGCAGTAGTCGTAATGGGAGTGAACCGGGCTAATATAACCAACATCAGGTGGTGGCATTTCATCACTCTGGATCTGGTCCAACACATCACGCCCCGGAGTCTGCAGGTACGATTCAACATGCCGGAGAGTCTGCACGTCCGAGACAAGAGGGCGGGAAGTCTGTAGATCCAAGACAACAGGTCGGGGAGTCTGCAGGTCTGAGACAACAGGCCGGGGAGTCTGCACGTCCGAGACAAGAGGTCTGGAAGTCTGTAGATGAATTAAACAAGGCTTTAAGGCAATATAGCACATTTTCTGAAGGAGGAAACGTTATCCGACGAAAAGGAAGACAAAGATATAAGATAAAAATAAAAGTTTCCAATTCCAAAGAATATTGACAGGAATAATGACAGAAAACAAATAGATTCAGCTTATTTGCTACTTTTAACTATTTCCACCATTTGAACAAATATCAATAGATTAATACTCACACTTGGCATCGATTCACGTTCATCCTTGTGAATTTGCCTAAACGGAGTAAATGCCACTTAGAAAATATAAAAAATCATTGTTTGTGTGGCATCATAATGCAAATAAAAAAGTTTTATTATAATTCATCCACAATGTTATCAATTGGAATACTTATCAGGCAAATGATCCTGCTACGACGGCTTTATTGTTGTGTTGATGTTATGCTTAAATATAAGCCAATCTTTCCTCTTCATCAACATTGTTGATTAAAACGGTAAGAGCTTAGATAAAATTACTAAATTGGATCGGGCCGTAGACACTTCACTTGCATATCGACATCGCTTGAAACAATGCTGAAAGGTCGTCTACATAGAATTAAGAATTTGTTTTATCCATACAGTTGTCGTTATTCTTTTTGTACCAAACAGAAAAGCATGCAAAACAATATTTTATGAAATATCTAAGAATATGTTTGAAGGTTAGTTTTTCTTTGCGTTTATATTATTGTAATTTTAAAAAATGGAAATCATTGATGTACCAACCTGCGTCGTCTACAGCAAGACCAGATTAGGACGACGAGAACCCCGCCCAGTATTCCACCTACAACTCCTCCCGCTGATGCCACTGAGGTCACAATATTCAGGTCCTCAGATTTTGTATCTGTCGATATCAAATTGTCTATAGATAATATATTTGTGGCTTGGTCGAATATATATATATAAACAAAACCAAGTTAAACCTAGAACATTAACTCAGCGAAAAAAGGTTTTGTTTTGAGCAAAAATTTTCTTTCGGCTACAGTGACCATAAACCGTTTATTAAATAGCTGACACTGAGATTCTTTAAGTTAGAACAATCCATAAAGGGTGACATAGGAATATACCATTACTGCCTGAGTCGACTTACATACAACTTAATGAGAGACTTTTATATTCCTATTTCACTCTTGACGGGATTATTACAGCAAATTTATCTAACTAAATGTCTTAATTCAACTCATGAAATACACAACCCAAAATATATCAAAACCTTTTCGTGAGTACAAAGAAACTGGGCCACCCCTCACACAGGTTTTGCAAAGGTCAGAGGTCATGTCAAAAGTCAGAACTAAAACACCATGGTTCATGGTCACAAACTGAAAGTGTATTTTAGGGAACATATTGCTTAAGGGCCGCCTGGCTAGCAAAAGGAATTACGTTGATTGAACATAATCGCTATACCAATAGACGAGTGATTGGTCGCAGAAAGTTATCGATGATAGATCCAACAGAACATATCTATAATATCATTAACGTCAATTAAGTTATTTTCTTATATTGCAATAACTTCGACTATATTTGAATGAGGTACAAATCCTATTGCCTTGTTTTTGTGTGTCCTAACATTCCATAAGTCGCCTGAGTTAAATTAATATACTTGAGAATTTACTAGTATACTTATATTTGATATCTCAGATACTTGGTTGATATTCTCTATTTTTCTACATGGCCATTCATGATTCTTATATTTCACATCAGTAAGTACCTGGGATTCGATCATGCTCTGAAGATAACTCTGTTGCTGATACCAAAGTTGATACAGTCTCCTCTGGTTGTCTTGTTGTGGATGGTTTACTAGGTGTTGTTGTTGTTGTTAGCCTTCCTCTCCAAATGAATTTACCTATATATATATGAACAACATTTGGTTAATCATTTATCCGTTCAAACTAGCTCCACGTCTGATAGACTCCGTACTACCACGGGTTGCATGTCACACATATTTGCCACATAAATACATATAACTTCTACAGAGGATACTAAACGACCTTCCATCTAATACTATTTTTATTAAACGAGTTAATGAGTAAGTATAAGACGAGCGAAAGCGAATTTAATAAGATAACTAATTATTAACTATTGCCTTCAATTAGATCTTTCAACTTTTCAAAGGCAAATAATCATAAACTATTTACCATTAAGATATACTTTTCAAAGAGGGAATGCAAAGGAGATTTTGAGGATTTTGGAATCTTATAAAATGATCTAAACAATACAACCATTATGCTTCCTTCCAAAATGTTATTGTTGTATGATTGCTAACAAATTCAGTAATTTTTTTTATAAGAATATGAAGGTGTTTTTTTAATAACGTCATATAAAATTGAAAATTAAAATTCATGGATGAGCAAGCGTAAAAGCATATGGTACCAATATGCAAAGAAATGCAAACGTCGTTGAAATTTTTGGGAACGTCACTGTATGTCGGATTAAAAGCGTCGAATCATAATGTCCTGACAATTGTACGTTCATTGGACGCCATTTTGGGCCAAAGTGTTATCAAAACAATGACTTCATAACACATTTCACTTTATCATTTGTTTTTCTCTCTCGCCATTTTCAAATGCGTTATCGCCTTCATTGGTGTTGTAAAATCAACAACTTGAACCTTAGAACATTTTTGAAAGTTTGGTTCAATGATGAATGACAAATTCGCCTTTTATAGCGAGATTAGAAAAAACGTAATAAACGTTTTAAACTACGTTTTTGAAATTAATATGACTAATACGTTTATAGACATGGGTGCATGTGGTATCTGAGTTTTGATTTACATTTGTATTGTATTTGTATACCGGGGGCATGTTGTTGAAGTCCGTACTGAGATTTATATGTATCGACCATTTACGGAATCATGTTTTACAGGTACCTGCAACTTGCTCTGTAGACAACTCTGTTGTTGCTGATAATGTAGTTGTTGTAGGCTCTTCTGTTGTCGTCGTCGTTGTTGTTGTTGCAAATGTAGATTGTTTACTGGTCGTTGGGTTTATTGTGGTTTTGCTCCGGATGTAATCACCTACGTATAAAAGAACCTTACTTACCTTATTTACTCATCTATCCATTTAAATAAACCATGTTTACATCATGTCATGGGAAAGATGAAAGAAACTTTCGCCGATAATGTTAACTCTCTACCTCCCTCGATAATATAAAACCGGTAGAAGTCGAAATATGACAAGTATACTCTACAAATAATTCACACTCCTCTCCCATAGTACCGGGGTACTCATCTAACCATTTAAATAAACTCGATGACTTACTGAGCTTTCGGTTCTACCAAGTGTTCTATGTCAAACACATTGAAATCATGTTACTATAAACCTGTAAATAACGTTTTAAACTACATTTTTGAAATTAATATGACTAATACGTTTATACACATGGGTGCATGTGGTATCTGAGTTTTGATTTACATTTGTATTGTATTTGTATACCGGGGGCATGTTGTTGAAGTCCGTACTGAGATTTATATGTATCGACCATTTACGGAATCATGTTTTACAGGTACCTGCAACTTGCTCTGTAGACAACTTTGTTGTTGCTGATAATGTAGTTGTTGTAGGCTCTTCTGTTGTCGTCGTCGTCGTTGTTGTTGCTGTTGTAAACGTATATTGTTTACTGGTCGTTGGGTTTATTGTGGTTTTGCTCCGGATGTAATCACCTACGTATAAAAGAACCTTACTTACCTTATTTACTCATCTATCCATTTAAATAAACCATGTTTACATCATGTCATGGGAAAGATGAAAGAAACTTTCGCCGATAATGTTAACTCTCTACCTCCCTCGATAATATAAAACCGGTAGAAGTCGAAATATGACAAGTATACTCTACAAATAATTCACACTCCTTTCCCATAGTACCGGGGTACTCATCTAACCATTTAAATAAACTCGATGACTTACTGAGCTTTCGGTTCTACCAAGTGTTCTATGTCAAACACATTGAAATCATGTTACTATAAACCTGTAAATAACGTTTTAAACTACATTTTTTAAATTAATATGACTAATACGTTTATACACATGGGTGCATGTGGTATCTGAGTTTTGATTTACATTTGTATTGTATTTGTATACCGGGGGCATGTTGTTGAAGTCCGTAATGAGATTTATATGTATCGACCATTTACAGAATCATGTTTTACAGGTACCTGCAACTTGCTCTGTAGACAACTTTGTTGTTGCTGATAATGTAGTTGTTGTAGGCTCTTCCGTTGTCGTCGTCGTTGTTGTTGTTGTTGTTGTTGTAAATGTAGATTGTTTACTGGTCGTTGGGTTTATTGTGGTTTTGCTCCGGATGTAATCACCTACGTATAAAAGAACCTTATTTACTCATTCATCCATTCAAATAAACTCGATGTTTGAGTGAGCTTTCGGTACTACCATGTTTTCTATGTACAACATTATGAACTCATGTTGCTGTGCCGCTGGCAACTCATATTGTTTTACTATATTTCATAGAGACGTATTTAAACTTCATGTGGTGTCTAAGTTTTAATTTACATTTGTATTGTTTGAAAAATCATCTCGAAAAAGTGAAATTAAAATGTTCTAACCCGAAACATGGTATTATATAAAAACGCCAAGACGAATGTGCACAGACTGGGATATGTTCGACGGACAGTTTGTAAGAAACTCGGAGTACGGGAGGTCAATAGGAAAAAGAGTGTGACATTCATTGGACTGTTGATAGAGAGTGGAAAAAGGTAATCTTTACTAATGAAATGACTACAGTTATTAAACCTGATGGAAAAGTGAAAGTGTGGGGAAAGCCCTCAGAAAGATGGAAGGGCGAGTGTCTCGGGTATTCTACCCAGGGGATAGGACGATCAATGAAGTTGATGATGTGGGGTTGTATTACTTATCATGGTGTGGGGTGTTTGGTGTTCATCGAAGGAAATATGAACAGTGCCAAGTATATTGACACACTTGACAACCATCTCTGGCCTGTTGTTGTGAAGCATTTACTTGATAAACCGTGGTTATACCAAGACGATAATGCACCGATGCATCGGTCCCGTGAGACGAAAGCATGGAAACACAGAAATGATATACCTCAGCTTTCATGGCCAGTCCAGATTTAAACCCAATCGAAAATGTTTGGCTTGTTTTGAAAAACAATGTCCAAAAAACATATTCTATGATCAAGGGTATTGGCGACTTAAGAGATTGTTTACAGTCAACTTGGGATAATCTTCCCCTTTTTAGCTCATCAGGTCTGAAAGACCCGATGGGCTTATGGCATGGCATGGCGTCCGGCGTCCGTCCATCCGTCCGTCCGTAAACTTTTCACTTTTTTGACTTCTTCTCCAGAACCAATTACTCTAGAGAGCTGAAATTTTATGTGCATACTCTTTGGCAAATGGGGATTCTAAATTGTAGATTTCGTGACCCCATGACCCCAAATGGGGTCACAAGGGTCAAAACCTTAAAAATCTATTTTAATCTTCTTCTCCAGTTCCAAAAGGTCCAGAGAGCTGAAAAGTTGTGTGTAGACTTCTTGGCCAATGGGGATTCTAAATTGTAGGTTTGGTGACCCCTTGACCCCAAATGGGGTCACAGGGGTCAAAACCTTAAAATCCTACTTTCATCTTCTTCTCCAGTTCCAAAAGGTCTTGATAGCTTAATAGTTGTGTGTAGACTCCATGGACAATGGGGATTCTGAATTGTAGGTTCGGTACACATAATTTATTTTAAAACAACACTATTCCAGAAAGGTAAGCAAATTTGCACTGTATTATCGATAACCAGACAAAACAGAAATATCCGCCATCTTGACAATTGAAACAATTCTGGCACACGAGTGTATGTAAAAACACATGCAAATATACACCAAAATAATTGAAAGGAAGATAAGCATATTTGACCCCGATATTGACAAAAATGGGCATGTAAACAACTTTCGAAATAAGTTTTTGTCCTGACAGGCAAGCAGGGCTTGATGTTCGAACCAGAATTCGAAATGAACCAACCTTCCTAAAATATTTTGGAACATGTTGATCTACAATCATACCTCTTCTTCAACATTCCCTATCTTAAATTAAGTAGCAAATTCCTGGCGGTCAGACAGGTACTTCTTACACTGCATGTTAATACATTTGTATTAACACATATGCTGAAAGGCATTGCCAATTGATCGAACTTGTACTGCGATTGGCCAATACAAACCGAGATGCATGCAGACAGACAACACGTGCACGTGCAAAACGTCTCACGGACCTTCATAGTACATAAGTCCGCCAAAGATAAGCAATTAATGCAAAAAATATATCATAAATAAAAATCAATAAATGTTTAGCTGTATTTTTCCGGGTATAAAGTAAATCAAATTATAGGAAAATTACCTTGGAAAACAAGGACATGACAAAGAATCAGGATGTTCAAAGTCTGAAAGAGAACAAAGCCAATGAAATAAGTGATATATGTACAGAGTTCTTGTTATGTCATCTTCCTGCGCTCATTGTGAGAAATCGCTGACAAGGCGCTCATTTAGACGTCGGACAGTCACCAAGTGATTGCGACACTTATACTGTGACGTCATACATCATCATTACGGATTCATTGTGGTTTGAAGGCTTAAGAGCTACGTCAGGGCGATCATCAATTTTCCAAACCTGTTCAACTAATCTGAACAGGTTAAAGGGTAGAGTCAAGACGAAACCTTAATCGTTTAAAACTGCGTGTCTCAATCTCTCTCGCTCACTGTCTCTCGATATTCGATATAAGTATGCATGTACTAAAAAGGTTGTTATCCAGAAAATCTTTTTGGGTTTTGTTTTGGAACAAACTAGACTTTATAAACATAACTTGTTGTATTTCCCATAAGATCTGGATTTTGTGCGATACATAGAGGACATTTGACACTTCTCATCCAAATCGACGGATATCTCATCGAGTGAAGTAGAACTTTGTTTTTGGGGGTTGGGGGTCGTGAGACATACGTGGTATTCGATGAAATATTGGGTGGGGGTCGTGAGATACAGCTGCATACCGAAAGTTTTTTTCACTTACCACTGAATCGTAGTGCAAATATCATGTAATTTTGGGTATCGTTTCAACGTCAATAGAATAACTTCAGAAAGAGTGACAATCGATCACCTACTGTCCATGTGTGAACTAGCCATTCTTGAACTCATTTTGGCATTGCCTGGTCACTCGTGCAAAAATTCGAATTTTGCCATATTAATATAGACAGAAGGGGTCAGATTTTCGAAATTTCGATTTCGTTAAATGTCAATTAAAATGTTCCATATCGACTCTCTGAGATTAAAACAAACATTGTCACATTGACTTTGTGCTAAGGAACAAACGTGACTGATTTTTTAAGAAGTGGATAATTTATAAAGGAATTTATGCCCAAAAAAATAAAAAATAGTGTTTTTGGAATTTTGACCCCTGGTCAATTCAATGACCTGCCAAAACTGTTACGGGTTATTGTAGGGTACGATAAACCTTTGCCCTTAAGAGGAACGGATCTGCATATGTGTATTGAAAATTCAATATTATATGTTTCTTTTTCGCAACGCTACGATACCTCAAAGGCATCTCAAATTACATGTTATTTGCACTAGTATATTCAGGTATGTGAACAAACTTTTGGCACGTAGCTGTATATATATGGTATTCTTTGAGATACACTCGCTGTAATACGGTTTTTAATCGATGTACGTTGTTTCTTCACATGTGTTAAAACAAAAAAACAAACTTACCTTCATTTTTTCCTAAGCATTGTCGTTAGTTTCTCTTTTATCTTAAACATAAAATCATAATCGTATTCGGTTAGTTATTTTCATATTAGATTCATAAAACATTTTGGGCAGCATTATGATATAACTCATCAGTCGCCCAATAGCGAATAGTAGGTGTATAAACCAATAAATGTTGTTAAACAATATCATAATCAATTTGGCATGAAAATAACCAGTTCTGTTAAATTGTTATTCTTTGCGAAAAAAGTTTATCCTTGTATGTTTGCAAAACAGTATCGAAATACTTCTTGAAAATTAGTTATACATTAGATATGCAGTCAGCAACATTAACAACGTCAAGTAAGCTGTTCTTATACTGATAACATGAGTAAAATAGTCACAATGATTAATTGTATTTCTGAATAATGAAAGCATACCACATTACTTCTATACTCCGTTATATTAATGTAACAACAAGACAAGATTCAAGAAAAACAACGTTAAATTTTCCGCGAAGAAGGAAAATGAAAGTCGAGGACAGACCATCAATTGTGTTTGTGAAAGTGACTAATCACACGAATCTTCCGTTTTGAGGCATTTGTCAATTTCCCCAGGAAATGAACGACCATTTATGTCCTTATATGAAAATTGAAATTTCTAAATTTATAATTTTGAAAGAAAATTTAATTAAAGTTTTTCAGGCATAGAAAATGAGATGACAATACCGAGTGTCACTGTTATGTGTTCTGCTAATTGAGGAATCAAATAGTAGACGATCCTCATTTATACGTCTATAGAATAATTATTCAACTATTATCAATTATTAATCTAGATGTTTTTTGGTTTAAGCTTGTGAATCAAATAAGGGTCTATAACTGATAAGTAATTTTGTTTAAGAGGTTATTGAGTTAATGAATGCTTTATTCGGTAAAGGGGCCACAGGCCCTTATATATTATATTATTGATAATATTACAGAGTAAGAAATATCATGGAGCGCCTATAACAGAGGTTATTTGTTCAAATACTATTTGGAGTTCAATAGATCACAAGGCAGACTGTTGATTCCGCGAAGGGACATTGCAAAGACATCACAAAGATAGCTGATGATCAATAGGCCTCCCGTACAACACCGGTGAGTTATGGTCGGTGGGTATAGATGGGTATTGGTCGTGCAATTGGTAATTGACGATGAACACACAGAGAACTAACCCGTGTTTTTTTACCGATACCAAATATATCAACAAGCGTTTTTAACAGATGAAAATTCTACATATAATTAAATTTTACTTTCACGAGTTTTGATATACTTGATATCAGAATATCAGAATCAGAAAGACAAAAAGCGAAATATTAACTGTGTCCGGAAATATGATATTATGTGATCTTATTGTTGCAATCCTGAACACTAATCACTCCTCTTGATTATTATTTAAGAAGCTGGTATTAACAGCTTCATCGGATGTTAGATTTCTTTAATGATATCGATTTGACATTTCGGTGCAAAAAACAGCACCGTAAACACACGTCATCAACCAAACACTGACATTTATTCAAGTATCGACACTGAATTATCATATGTATTGCAATTAAGAAGTTGACTCCACAGAACCTTTTGTCTTTTAACTTCAATTCTCTCGAAAATGCTTAGTGACGGCATTGGCCAAAAAGGATTCAGATAACTTCCTCGAGACCCAAAGCGCCGATACCATATACATATACAAATGCTCATGTATTATAAGTTCAACTGAGGTTTTACTTATATGGCATCTAATGGTCACACGTCAGCCTTTTATGCTTTCCTCTGAGATCGACAACAAGGGCGTGGCTCGTGAACGATGCCTATTCTGCCAATAATAAATTCTTTGTTTTGCATAATGAGGAAATAAGGATACGCCGTCTCGTACGTCATGCACCAGGAATCACGATTGGTAACCACATTGAGTCACCTGTAGTGCCACTGAATTGTTACATGCAACTGAAGAGTTTGCATCTCGTGATTTTCGTCACATGGCACAAGGGGCACTTGGCCAAAGGTTCATTACAAATGCAATATTGCAGGTCAGTAATAAGAAACTAAACAAGAGGTAATGAATTCCGGTTTATTATTTCACATAGGATCCAAAACAACACGTGTACAGTTCAATTTTAAAACAATCATCATCGATACTTAGCACAAAAATAACGATTCTGAAACATGACTTTCTTCATTAATTTTTATGGCTTTTCACTATCTAAAGAAGAGTAACTATTTCAGCAGTTGTTCGTGTGAACAACAGGTTAATCAGCATCAGAGAAAACAAATAAATCCGTTATATAACCCCCTTTTTCAAAACATATTTTCGTGTTTTATAAAGTGTAAAGACGTCTCCTCTCCGGCCACGAAGCCCTTGCCACGTGACGTCTGTCACGGTGTAACGAAAACTAAACTATAGGCGAGACACGTTTTTCTGGCAGAAAGATAAGAAAATAAAATAATCAAGCCAATAATAGTAAGAAGCAATGAGTGAATCAAGGGATTTATGTGCAGTCTAAACAAGACGATAACCGGGTACAACAACTGGCTAACCGTAAACAGCTCAAGAAGAGTTAACAACTCATTAGGGGACTCAACGACCCGTGAATAAACAAATAGACAGCATAGACTAGGGAATCACTAATTGCTAATACCCAGACGGTGAAACAACTAGACAAGCTAATGGCCGTCTCAACCATCATCAATCAGACAAATCAACACTGCATAAACTAACGGGACGGGACTAAATAGGGATGAATAAACAAACAAGAACACAGTACTTTAAACAATCGCAAGTGATCACATACTCCAGAAAGGTACAGAGAAATAAAGGTATATTGACCTCACCAATCCAACTTAAAACCGCCCAGTCTGGTACCAAGTTCTTCGCAATGGCAACAGCCAGACAGTTCTCTACACGAAAGCAGGCGGCGAGCGCCAAGTAAGTTATCATGTTAGCGTGGATTTTGACGCATATAAACACTGAGTGCGGACGTCATTAAAAGCCACATAACACTTTCTTAAGCTTATGCTCGGATGAAACTCAAGTTGTGTTTCTTTGTGGAGCTAAACTAGCCCTAGCTCCTCAAATAAAGGGGTTACAGTAACATACAAGGATCTATTTGTTTTGGCTGGTGATGTTTTCCATTCGACTACTTCCCAGTTTACCTCCCTTTTGCAAATAAACTCTTTAACTTAAGGTTGATAATTACATTGATATTGTAGGAGCCGTCAATTTATCATACACATACTTATATGGATATCAAACGAGCTTCTCCTTTCATATCAAGTTTATGTCCCAAGTGAAATAATTTTGCTTGTCACGAGCCTTGGCGAGTGACAAACCAAAATTATTTCACGAGGGACATAAACTTGATATGAAAGGGGAACGAGTTTTGTCTCCTATTTATTACCCACGTTTTTTACAATGAAAACATCGTCAAATTAAAGTAAAATTTAGCTTCCCTATAGAGAAACGCAAAACGCGGATTAACGCATTACACTGGTGATTGGAATGTCGGCCCCTTCACTTCGTAAAACGTACGCTGCTTTGGTGTAATGTAGTTCATTACATTTGATAAAGAAACAGATGAAAATAAACTACAACTGAAAGCAAAAATCATTTAATTCGTTTATTTTAAAGACTAGGTTTCAGCTGCAAATATGTAATTCAGCATAAACACGCGAAAACTGTCAACATTTTGAACTGATAAACGTGACCTAAATCTCGGCTCAACGTCAGTCGTCCGTCACTCCAGACGAGTCGTGACGTGGAGAACTGTTCGGAAACAACGGATTAACAAGACACGTTTTGAGTGGCACACGTAACATTTGGCCTCTATAGGGAATAACATTGAAATTTATGTCTCAAAAACTGTCAACTGGTAAAGAAACTTTTCATTCAATTGCAACTATTCTTCATCAGATAAAAGGACAAGTCACTGTAAACAATGCGGCGACGCTTGGCGAAACAGGAAAAACAGTAAGTCTATATCTAGGTATTTGCTTTTCCCCCTGAGAAGTCTTGACAACATTATGCTGAAAGTGTTCAAAGGCCGAATAACATTCACAACTCGTCCAATAACTTTTCCAAAGATTTTCACTAAATCATTATTTTTTTACGGGTGACGCCATCTTTGTTTACATGTGTCCCGATAGACCTAGACGAATTTTGTTACTTATTTAGATTGTATCGTTTTTCTATTTATTTACGGACATTTAAGTAATAAAATGAAAGAAAAGCCTTGCATGTAACCACAATTAAAAATACATTTTATTCGATTGTATGATGAAAACTCTCGTTTTTCGTGTGCTTAGGAACGAAAACTTATGAATGGAAATCATGAATGAAATAGCTGATGAAAGTAGTACCGGTAACGTTAAAACTCATGTATCAGCCAATCAAATCACTCGAAGGTGTTATGACACATATGTGTCATAACAGATTGTTATGAAACCCCTTTACGAAGTCCCACGTGGGTAATAATTGTTGTTATTATTATACACATGCATATTGTAGCAGCCGTCAGGTGACGTCAATTTATTATAGATATGCATATTGTAGCAGCGGTCAGGTGACGTCAATTTATTATATACATGCATATTGTAGCAGCGGTCAGTCGACGTCAATTTATTATACACATGCATATTGTAACAGCGGTCAGGTGACGTCAATTTATTATACATATGCATATTTTAGCAGCAGTCAATCTATTATACACATACTATTTGTAGCAGCGGTCAGGTTACGTCAATTTATTGTACACATGCATATTGTAGCAGCCGTCAGGTGACGTAAATTTATTATACACATGCATATTGTAGCAGCCGTCAGGTGACGTCAATTTATTATACACATGCATATTGTAGCAGCGGTCAGGTGACGTCAATCTATTATACACATGCATATTGTAGCAGCTGTCAGGTGCCGCCAATTATTATACACATGCATATTGTAGCAGGGGTCAGGTGACGCCAATTATTATACATATGCATATTGTAGCAGCCGTCAGGTGACGTCAATTTATCAAAAACATGCATATTTTAGCAATGGTCAGGTGACGTTAAATTATTATACACAAGCATATTGTAGCAGCGGTCAGGTGACGTCAATCTATTTTACACATGCATATTGTAGCAGCGGTCAGGTGACGTCAATTTTAATTTAGTCAGAGACTACCATTTAGTTTGTTGAAGCACAAATAGACATTTTTTAGAACTAAGATAACACATCAAGTTCAGATTTGGAACCTGCAGAAGGGAACATCTGGACCTGCTGATTTCGTATTGTTAAAATGCAATACTGGTTTTAGTAGGATCAAATTTGTGTGCTTCAGTGTTTGAAGGAATAGTTTTTCTATAAGGGGACTGGTGCCTTATAATTCTATTTTCCTGTGGTGTTCAGTTCATAGAGTCTGACTTCAAATGATACAAAAACCTCGGACATCGTAAGACATTGTAAGAATATTTTTTGCGCACTTAGAATTTAACCTGGCAGTAGTCATAATGGGAGTGAACCGGGCTAAGATAACCAACGTCAGGTGGTGGCATATCATCACTCTGTATCTGGTCCAACACAACACGCCCCGGAGTCTGCAGGTACGATACAACATGCTGGAGAGTCTGCACGTCCGAGACAAGAGGTCGGGAAGTCTGTAGGTCCAAGACAACAGGTCGGGGAGTCTGTCGGTCCGAAACAAGAGGTCGGGGAGTCTGTAGGTCCAAGACAATAGGTAGGGGAGTCTGTCGGTCCGAAACAAGAGGTCGGGAAGTCTCTAGGTCCAAGACAAGAGGTCGGGGAGTCTGTAGGTCCGAGAGAAGAGGACGGGTAGTCTGTAAATCAATAAAACGACGCCTTAAGGCAATATAGCACATTTTCTGAAGGAGGAAACGTTATCTGACGAAAAGGAAGACAAAGTTGTAAGATAAAAATAAAAGTTTCCAATTCCAAAGAATATTGATAGGAATGACAGAAAACAAATAGATTCCGCTTATTTATTACTTTTAACTATTTTCACCATTTGAACAGATATCAATGGATTAATACAAACTGTACTCACAATTGGCATCGATTCACGTTCATCCTTGTGAATTTGCCTAAACGGAGTAAATGCCACTTAGAAAATATTAAAATCATTGTTTGTGTGGCATCATAATGCAAATAAAGAAGTTTTTTTTATAATAAATCCAAAAAGTTATCACGTGAATTACTTATCAGGCAAATGATCCTGCTACGACAGCTATATTGTTGTATTGATGTTATGCTAAAATATAAGCCAATTTTTCCTCTTCATCAACATTGTTGTATATAACGGTAAGAGCTTAGATAAAATTACTAAATTGGATAGGGCCGTAGACACTTCACTTGCATATCATCGTCGCTAGAAACAATGCTGAAAGGTCGTCTACATAGAATTAAGAATTTGTTTTATCCATACAATTGTCGTTATTCTTTTTGTACCTAAGAGAAAAGCATGCAAAATATTATTTTATGAAATATCTAAGAATATGTTTGAAGGTTAATTTTTCTTTGATTTCATATTATTGTAATTTTAAAAAACAGAAGCATTTATGTACCAACCTGCGTCGTCTACAGCAAGACCAGATTAGGACGACGAGAACCCCGCCCAGTATTCCACCTACAACTCCTCCCGCTGATGCCACTGAGGTCACAATATTCAGGTCCTTAGATTTTTTATCTGTCGATATCAAATTGTCTTTAGATAATGCCATTAATATATTTGTGACTTGATCGAGTATATATATAAACAAAACCAAGTTAAACCTAGAACATTAACTCAGCGAAAAAAGGTTTTGTTTAGAGCAAATATTTTCTTTCGGCTACAGTGACCATAAACCGTTTATTAAATAGCTGACGCTGAGATTCCTTAAGTTAGAACAATCCATAAAGGGTGACATAGGAATATACCATTACTGCCTGAGTCGACTTACATATAACTTAATGAGAGACTTTTATATTCCTATTTCACTCTTGACGGGATTATTACAGCAAATTTATCTAACTAAATGTCTAAATTCAACTCATAAAATACACAACCCAAAATATATCAAAACCTTTTCGTGAGTACAAAGAAACAGGGTCACCCCATACAGGATTTGCAATGGTCAGAGGTCATGTCAAAAGTCACAAATGGTCACAAATTGAAAGTGTATTTTAGGGAACATATCGCGTAAGGGCCGCCTCGCTAACAAAAGGAATTACGTTGATTGAACATAATCTCCGCTACACCAATAGACGAGTGATTGGTCACAGAAAGTTAACGATGATAGATCCAACAGAACATATCTATAATATCATTAACGTCAATTAAGTTATTTTCGTATATTGCAATCACTTCGACTATATTTGAATAAGGTACAAATCCTATTGACTTGTTTTATTGTGTCCTAAGATTCCATAAGTTGCCTGTGTTAAATTAATATACTTAAGAATTTACTAGTATACTTATATTTGATATCACAAGACACTTGGGTGATATTCTCTATTTTTCTACATGGCCATTCATGATTCTTATATTTCACATCACATTTCGTCTTGTTGGGGATGGTTTACTTTGTGTTGTTGTTGTTGTTGTGGGCCTTCCTCTCCGAATGAATTTACCTATATATATGAACAACATTGGTTAATCATTTATCCGTTCAAACTAGCTCCACGTCTGATTGACTCCGTACTACAACGGGTTGCATGTCAAACATGTTTGCCACATCAAATACATATAACTTCTATAGAGAATACTAAACGACCTTTCATTTAATATATTTTTTATTAAACGAGTTAATGAGTAAGTATAAAACGAGCGAAAGCGAGTTTAATACCTAATCATAAACGAGTTTAATAGAAATAGTATTAAATTGAAGGAAGTTTAGTATTCTGTTTATTACTTGACCTCAGTAATCAAGCATGAAGTGTACTGAACTAAGCATTTCCGCAATTTGGCCGCCATTGTGACGGCTTTACCAACATTGTGACGTCACAACCGCACAATATTATGACGTCATACGTGCAGCGGTATAACACTAGTTTACTATCGCCGTATAAATATTACATTGCTATATCTTACACGGGCGAGTAATAATTAATGTATATGTTATATTAACGTGTTTGAATTAAATATAACTGTTACACGTAAAAGGACAAATAAAATGTTTCTTTTGATAAAAAAAAATAGTCATTTTTTCAGAAAGCTTCAAAATTTATTGACGGTCAGTGTTGTCATCTAGTGAAACGAAAATGTTCTAAACCAGAACATGGTAAAAGAAAAAGTCGAAAGACGAATATGTACAAACCTGAGCAGGTCCGGCCACTATATTCTTCCGAGCTTTGAGTTTACAAAAAGAGAGAGGCTATATGAGTGTTTCGAGTAGAAAATTATTTCCTTAACATTTAAGATAATAAGGCATTCAACTTTTCAAAGGCAAATAATCATAAACTATTTACCATTAAGATATACTATTCAAAGAAGGAATGCAAAGGAGATTTTGAGAATTTCGGAATCTTATAAAAGGATATAAACAATACAACCATTATGCTTCCTTCCAAAATGTTATTGTTGTATGATTGCTAACAAATTCAGTATTATAAGAATATTATAAGAATATGAAGGTGTTTTTTTAATAACGTCATATAAAATTGAAAATTAAAATTCACGGATGAGCAAGCGTAAAAGCTTATAGTGCTAATAAGCAAAGAAATGAAAACGTCGTTGAAATTTTTGGGAACGTCACTGTATGTCGGATTAAAAGCGTCGAATCATAATGTCTTGACAATTGTACGTTCATTGGACGCCATATTGTGCCAAAGTGTTATCAAAACAATGACTTCACAACACATTTCACTTTATCATTTGTTTTTTTTTCTCTCGCAATTTTCAAATGCGTTACCGCCTTCATTGGTGTTGTAAAATCAAGAACTTGAACCTTAGAAATTTTTTGAAATTTTGGTTCAATGATGATTGACAAATTCGCCTTTTAAAGAGAGATTAGGAAAAAATAATTAGAAAAAAAATTAGTACTGTTTACCGTCGGAAATGTGGACATTTTGCCATCAATTTCAATCGAAATGTTGTAGATAATGTGGATGATTTACTGGTCGTTGCTTTGTCTGTGTGTGCCCGGATGACACCTTAGTTTAAAATAACCTTACTTACCTTATTTACTAATCTATCCATATCAATAAACCATGTTTACCTCATGTCATGGGAAAGATGAATGAAATTTTCGCCGAAAATGTTAACTCTCTACCTCCATCGATAATATAAAACCGGTAGAAGTCGAAATATGACAAGTATACTCTACAAATAATTCACACTCCTTTCCCATAGTACCGGGGGCATATTGTTGAGGTCGGTAGTGATTTCTATATGTATCGACCATTTTATGGTACCATGTTTTATTCGTGGAGGTATCTGGAACATGCTCTGTAGACAATTCTGTTGCTGATAATGTAGTTGCTGTTTGCTCTTCTGTTGTTGTTGTTGCTGTTGTTGTAGATAATGTAGATGGTTTACTGGTCGTTGGTGTGTGTGTGTGTGCCCGGATGACATCACCTAAGTTTAAAATAACCTTACTTACTCATCTATCCATTTAAATAAACTCGATGACTTAGTGAGCTTTCGGTTCTACCAAGTGTTCTATGTCAAACACATTGAAATCATGTTACCATAAGCCTGTAAAAAACGTTTTTAACTACGTTTTTGAACTTAATATAACTAATACGTTTATACACATGGGTGCATGTGGTATCTGAGTTTTGATTTCCATTTGTATTGTTTGAAAAATCATCTCGAAAAAGGGAAATTAAAATGTTCTAACCCGAAACATGGTATATAAAAAATCCAAGACGAATGTGCACAGACCTGAGCATGTCCGGCCACTGTAACCTTCTGCGCTAAGTTAATAAGAAAAATAGTCATTGGTAATGTTAATTGTATTAGATCAGTCACTGGAAACATCATCCATGTTCAAAATAACATACAATAAAAAATATTCATGTCAAATTGAGAAATATATTGATGAATTCCAGAATAAAAATGGAAATCTAACGCATTTATGTATTTATCAGTACATAATGAAGTGTAACAAAATTTTAACTTCTGGTGGAAAGAAAAGGGTTTTACAATAAACTCAAGCAAACAAATATCAAAGTAAAACATAACTAACCAACAGGTTTTCCTGAGAAAGATTGTAACAACAACTACGCCGAAGTCACCGTAACACTGCTTTTCAGTTTCTTCTGTAAATACAAGGTATCTCCATTAGAATATGAAGGATTTT
The DNA here is from genome assembly GCA_921293015.1 of Phorcus lineatus. Lineage (NCBI taxonomy): Eukaryota > Metazoa > Mollusca > Gastropoda > Trochida > Trochidae > Phorcus > Phorcus lineatus. The sequence continues at coordinate 54,919,034 of OV121086.1, read as the reverse complement.
AAAGGTTTAGTTTCCTAAGACCAAGTTCCAGTGAAGTCTAAACAGTAGATCAAAACAATAATGTCATCATAATGTCAGAACTAAAGATACAAATCAGAGGTAAAGTATCTCTTATGATACACGATTCTTTAAAACAATGAAGTACTTCAATTTGACGTTGATATAAACTAGTTTTACACTTTCACAAAATCAAAGTCAGCAGGGATATTTTGCTTTCATCTTTGTACTGTTTTCCGGCCACTAAACCAAGAAAATGTGTTACATTAGAACTAATAACTGTCCACTTCCCAAACCGCACTGTCACATCGACAGTCAAAACACTGGATGACGTCACCTGTCGACTGTTTCACACCAAAAGGAAAACGGTAATTAACCATGTTCATCTACGGAAAGTAGGTAAGTAAGGTCACGTGATTATAAAAATTAAGTATTTATGAACAATATCAAGATACCAATACAGAAATTTAGATTTCGACTCTGTGAATGCAACGTTTAATCTTCACATACATTTAGCTTCTGTTCGAAAAGTGAACTTATTTCATCTTTAGGTTATGATTGCATGATCTCGATGGAAAATACCTTGTTTTGCGATATATAAACAGCCAATGAAATGATATGTCTCGGAAAAGAAGGCTCGAGATAATTTCAGGATTCTTGCATAACGACTTTCATAGGCTGAAATTACATGCAAAAAGAGGCTTTTGTCTTGATTTTAATCAGGGTGTTGCATGAGCTCTATCGATAAAAATGCGCTGTTTTGGGAGGATGATATGAACATAATTGTTTCAAATTTACGATATAAGGGCGAAATTTCAGCATATTGAGTGAAGGCTTACCTTTACAATCAAATGGTTCGCTGTCAATCGGAATAAAAGAACACGTGTAAGTATAAAACAGTTTCATTAATGTAAGATCGTATCGCCTATCGTACTATTATAATGAATATAATGAATTAGGCTTGAAAAATTAAATCATAAGTGAACGCTATTTGAACTTAAATTTGAAAGAAATAAACATCAAATATATACAAATTTGCTGATTATTTCATTTTTAATTCAGTAATTATACATCTGCTTAGTTAGATTCTGCGAATAAACAAGACAACCCTTTATCTAATGATTTACTGTACTTACCAACAAGAATGAAATATCTTCGTTTCGTTCTTTCTTGAGTACCAATTGTCTTGATGAACTCCTATTTCACAGCTCATTCTGTTATTTGTATTGTCTTGAAAAAAATTATACAAGGATGAATAATGTGAATAATATTGAATGACCTTGGCTTGAAGGTGACGAAAGATGAAATATAGCTAGATATTGCTCATGATTTAACCGAGATATGTTGATGATTCGAATGATTTTTAATAGTTAGTTTGAATAACGGCAGAATTTATCAATAGAATTCATAATCGATTCATAATAGAGGAGATAAAAGAAAATCTTATAATGCATTATGTAATTTGTAAATAGTATGTTATCAAATAAAATAAATGTAATAGTTTTAAATACTTTGTGTTAGTCCACACCATGTACTGATCTTCTGAGGGGCATCATTGCAACTGTCTGTCGTACAGAATCGGGGACACTTTCCACAGAAAATACTGAAACAAACCATAAGACAATGGATTTAAATGCAGACAATTAAAGAAAAAAAGACACTCAATAAATTCTGATGTGTTATGTAAAGTAAAAGAACGGTGATCAAAAGGTTAGTTTTTTGTTCACGTTTGATAAGTTCTTGAATTGTTTCAAACAACACGATCGTCAAAACTAGAAGTAGCAATCAGTCTTCTTTGAATGTACCGACATCATCCAACTAATTAGGTTCCTTAAAGCGAATACGAACTGTGTACACATTGGATTGTTACAAGTTTTTACCTTTCCAGTAGACTGCAGCAACTGGTCTTTCTACTCAACGTCTGTTTTGTGTCACAATTGTTCCAATAGGGCCTGTGGAATAGAGTAAAATGGTAATACTTTACAAAAACAATATAGTCATGTACTTTTAAACTAAACCACCCTATTATAGTATATGCTTTAATATATTAACATATTCCCAAACATGTACAGATAAAAGACCTACACGTACTCGCCCAAATGCATTGAAAGAGTCTGTTTCAGTATAGATGTACAAACACATGCAAATATACACCGAAATAATTGATACAGATATGGAGAAAGATGTGCATATATTTGCCCCTAAACTACCGAAGACGGACATGTAAACAATGTTAGAAAAAACACAGTCCTCCTTAAATTTGACAAGTCTTGCAACATGTTCAAACGTGGTTCATCTACAATCAAACGGGTAAGGCAGACTTGCTGATCTCATCTCCCACAAGCCCTAACTAAAATTAACCAGCACATGGCTGGCGGACAGGCATTTATTTCTTACAATGTACGTTAACATAATTCTATGCACACATACGCTGAAAGGCATTGCCCATTTATACAGACAAGGCCATGGGGCCCATAAATGTCGATATGCATGCGCACAGACAGATATAATCACATGCACATATTTCCCAATACATATGAAAATACATACTCTTTTAAACCAGAAAACATTGGATGCGTGATGAAATCTCAATTAGGAGTCCATAAATTTTGAAAAGCATGATTAATTATAATATATTCATCTTACCAGAATTTACAATCTTTCGAGGTATGCCCTGCAAGGGAAAAAACTATCATATTTTCACCGTTTCCAATATATACTTATTATATATTTTCTTTAGGGATCATGTTTGTTATTTGTTATTTACCTAATCATAATGATGTTAAATGCATTTATGTATACTGTAAGGGTTCTTCTAAGCTTGTAGACAAATCCAACTTATGTATTTTTAAGGAAATAACGTGTCATAAAAGTAGTAGCGCCGCTCCATGGCGGCGTTTAAAGGGAGCTTTTAACAAAGGCTAGATGTTTTTATCCAGCAACTCTAGACAGAATACACACGTGCAAAATCAAGAAATGAGAAGCAGTTCATTACCTAAAGAAATTTTCATCGACGTTATCTTAATCTTAAACATATGTTATTAAGTCAAAACAAATCCAAATTATATCATAAATTATTTAAAAAAGTTAAGTTCTATTTTCCCGGGTATAAACGTAAACCACGTGAAGAGAAATTTACGCTACCTTGGAAAACAAGGAAATGGCAAAGCATCAGGACGCTTAAATTCTGAAAGAACAAAAATAATGAAATAGGCAACACATGTACGAACGTTTTTTGTTATATCAACGTCCTGCGCTCATTGTGAGAAATCGCTGACAAGGCGCTCATTTAGAAGCCATTTATACTGTGACACCATACGACACGTAAGAGCCACGTACGCGGGATCATCAATTTTCCAAACAAGTTCAACCAAGCCGAACAGGTTAAAGGGTTCAGTCGAAACAATACAGACAGATTCTTTATTACCTGCAGAAGCAATTGGTTTACGTTTAATTCTCGTAAACAGTTTAATTTAAGTGTTATTGTGAAAATGTATATGAGTTATAAAACAAATATTAAAAATTCCTGATTCCATTGTATTTTGAACTTTGAACTCCTGCAACATAATACATAAAAAGTTGAACAAATGAAATATGGAAAACTCAAATCTGATATATATATATATTCATATTCATCCCCGTTGTTTGAGTATTATTGAGAAAATGATAGAAACGAGTTAAATCCAGAAAAAGTTTTTGTTTTATGTGCACCTTTCAGATGGTTTTAGCCAAACCTGGCTATATGAACATAACTTTTTACCCATGTGATCTGATTTATTGCGATACATTAGGCCATGGGCCCAAGCTCCAATCTAGCTATTGCGCTGCAGTGTGGAAGGTGAAGGCAAGAACTCAATTTTTAAAAAATTTACTAACTAAATTATGCATAAAAATACAATGTTCAAGTAAAAAACATGGTTTGTTAATTAAAAAATGGCAATTAAAGTCGTTTTGCTCTCAGCCAATCAGAATGCACGATTACTGTTAGGTCCGGTCCTGACAAAATGGCTGCCCCCATGCAGCAGTGTATCTGTCACATTGTTGAGGGGATAAATGAGCCGCTGACAACTTGTTCAGACACTTCCTGGGCTAAAATATGTGAATGTGTTGAAATATGGAGAGATCTGGACGGTCCTGAGAAAGGTATTGCCAAAAACTTTAATTCAAATTGCCGTGATGGAGCTGTTTTTCACAGGACATGTTATCAGAGATTTACCGCTAAAAATAGGATCGAACAGGGGCAGAAGAGAAGGGAAAAAGGTAGATTGAGACAACCAGATGTTGATCATGTTGACTGTTTGAATGTTTCACCACATAAGAAGCGTAAATTCCTCCTCAGATCACAGTTTATGTCATGTACAAACTCCATTACTGATAACAAGGTTCAAGAGAGGAGATCCATGCATGTTCTACCTGAAGAGTGCATTATTTGCCGCAGTACTAAAACTGTCATTGAAAGGTCCACCCATAAGAGGAAAATAGAGAGGTTAGTGACATGTGAGACAAATGCAGATAAGTTATTAACTGCAGCTAGACTAAAAGGGGATGACAGGCTGTTAGTGCAGGTAGGTCAATGTGACCCAGTTAGCATTGAAGTTAGATACCATGCTTCATGCTACAAAACATACACTAAATGCATTTATCCAGCATCAAGTGACTGTTCGAGCCGTCTCCTTTCTCAATCTTTTGAGATTTTTTGCAAAGATATAATTGAAAACAAAATCATTGCAAGGAAGGAAGTCATTAGAATGAATAGTCTCACTAAGACATTTATCAACATTGTGAAAGATACTGAGGACATTGACATTGCCACTTACAGAAATTTTCAGCTTAAAGCAAGACTTGTACAGAAATTTTCTGACCAACTGGTATTTCTTCAACCAGAATCTAATATGTGTGAACTTGTTTTCCATAGAGGTGATAATTCAGAGGCTGTCATCAACCTTGACACAGTTAGTTCTGATAGTGACAATTGCGACTCAGATTTTGAGCATGTGCAGAGAGCACAACTTCCACATAATGACTCAAACCAAGAACAATTTGCTCAATTATATAGGTCAGCAACAATTATTAGGGCTGCTATTAAATCAACTGCAGGTTTAGCAACATGGCCCCCTACTGCTGAATATCTTTCAACTGAAAGATGTGCTGACATGATACCAAACCAGATCTTCAATTTCCTGGCATGGTGTTGTAGCTTGTCTGAGGAATTTTCAACTGAGACAGTAACAGTAAATGGAATTGACAGCAAGAAAAGGATAATATCAATTTCCCAAGATGTTATCCACTTAGCCTCACAGGGGAGAAAGTTAATGCCTAAACACATTGCTCTTGGTATGACAATCAGACACCTGACAGGATCAGCCAAGTTACAGCAGCTACTGAACTCATTTGGTCACTGTGTTTCCCATTCGCTGACATTAGAGCATGATACAGCCCTGGCAACTCGACAGCTTCAACAGGAAAACAAGATCCCTCAAGGTTTTCACCAGAATATCTTCACAACATTGGTCTGGGATAACAATGATTTTGGGGAAGAGACACTCTCAGGTATGTTGTCTTATGATAATCATTATAACAAAGTGTAGTTTTGAAACATTTCATGACAAATTCAATTAAAGATATTCTTGAATTATACAATAATGTTATTCAAAATATAACTGAAGTGATCACTTTGATTATTTGTGTTTAAATACATGTTTCTTTGTATACAGATTATAGAAGGTCAACAATAAAAGGTATATTTTTGTTCCCCCCTTATTATCGTCACAAACTATCTGGATTTCCTAAATGTCCTGTCCTGCACTGGTGGTGGTTATCTAGCACATGCTTGCTTTGTTCTCTCTGTATCCTGTGCTCTCTAAACACCCTTTAGCTGAAAAGCCTCTTCTCTATAGTATACTTCTCTGTTTAGATTTCTATTTAATGCTTATTTAATCATTTGTTGGTAAAACACTCTTTTTTGCTTTGCTTCAAGTGCTTTGTTTGTAAGACAGAGTTATTTGTAATATGTGGTGTAAATATTGCATATTGGTAAATTTCATTTTATAACTTCCTTAAAGTAAAATGTTATACCAAAAGAATGTGAATGGAAATAACATATTCTAATTCTTCCTTTATTTAAAATCATAATTTAATATGAATAGCTGACATTTTCTGATAACAATAATGCCTTTTTTAGTCAAAATATTGAAACAATCATATATGTATCTCATTTATGAACAGGAAAAGGTACCACCCACAACACCAATGGGATTATCATCCAACGGGAACAATCACAATCAACAGACACTCCTGAGCCCCCTAACCTGGTTGCAGTGACTCGGACAAAGAAGCGCACACTAGATGCCCCACCTGTGGAGATCAACCAGTTCTTTGCAAGGAAACGTAGTGGACCAAATCAGTTTCAAGGTAATAAATAGTGATACAAGTGTCAATCAACATTTTGATATGAAATGGAAAAACTGTCCTTGAATAAAATTTAGGTTAGATATTGTAACTTTGATTTTGTTGTTTTATTTCAAATGGCACGTATCGCCCGAGTTTATCAAATGTTATTTCTGACATGCGTCTTTGTTACAGGTCAGAAATCCAAACTCGAGAGGTTGCCCTTAGTTCAAGAGGAACCAAGACTTGTAGATCTAGCACTCACCCTAGCAAAATTCTCACAGGTTTGTACTTATGAGAGAAATAAATATTTATTAAATATGAATATAAAAGTCTATAAATGCAAACATGAGAGAATTTCTCCCCAACAAAATACCCTTAAATTCTTTTCTAAAAATTGCAAGGTTAGGTTTCACTTTTAATGACAATAATCATATTAATGATCAACACTTTAAAATATTATTTATTATTATCATTATAATAAAAAATAAATAAGGTATTCTCTCGCAAGTGACTATTGTAACATCAGATTTTTTTTTCAAGGGGACTGAATTGCTACCAGGCTGGACAGGTTGTCATCAGCAACTATCTTATGACACTAAACCACTCAACAAGATTGGCTACTTGCCAGTGATTGATGCTAGCCCCACAGACAAGTCCACGGTGAACACCATACTGGAAAAAAGTCTTGAAACTGCCAAGAATCTCAAATTGCCTGCAGTTGTTCTAGTCATGGACCAGGCTATCTATGCGAAGGCACAAGAAATACGCTGGCAGGGTAGAAGGGAAATCCAGGAAAGTCTAATCCTTCGACTTGGTGAATTCCATACTGCTATGGCATTCTTAGGAGTGCTTGGCAAGAGATTTGATAGTGCTGGTTTAAGAGATGTTGCTATTGAATCTGGGATTGTTGCAGAAGGTTCCATCAACGGTGTCATCAGTGGTCATCATTACAATAGAAGCTTAAGGTGCCACAAAATCATCTCTGAAGCCTTGGATCGTTTACAGATTGAGGAGTTTTTGAATCAGTTGCCACCAGATGAAAGTGAGCAGGCTTTATCAGTAATGAAGTCTCTTCACAGTAGTTTTCCAGCTCAGTTTGCCAGTTGCCTAAAGTTAGAAAGTGTTGGTCAGCTTTTCAAGAAGTACCAAGTCTACGTTGAAAAAAAATCCACCCAGAATGAAATGTATGGCTTTTGGACATCATACTTGAAGATGGTTCAGCTCTTACTACTCTTTATCACAGCCACAAGAGAAGGAAACTGGGAACTTCATTTGTCAGCAGTTCGAGATATGATACCTTGGTTTTTTGCCTACGGCCGTATCAACTATTCAAGGTACTTGCCAGTTTACTACATGGAAATGAGAGCCCTTCCAACAACTCATCCTGATGTCCATTCACACCTTGTAGATGGGGAATTTGCAGTTAAGCGACATGATAGTCATGGATTTGCCCTGACCGCCTGCGATCAAGTTATTGAGCAGACCTATAACAGAGATTCCAAAACCAAGGGAGGAATGACCGGAATCACACTCAACAAGGGAGCTGTGAGGAGATGGATACTCAGCCATCCTGATAGAGCAGCAATAGCAGGAGCCTGTTTTGATATGAGCACATCTAAGGAAATAGCAGCTGTCAATTCAGACATCAAGCCAGCAAGAATCCAGGTTGAAGAACAGGCCGTGCAGGATGTGATGCTGACTGTTTCTGATTTTTCAAATCCTTTCATGTGCGAAAAGGAAAATGAGATATATAACATCTGCTCAGGGAAGATTGCGTCTGAAAGTCTGAAAGTTAGTTTTTCCTCTGCCTATGAGAAAGGTGAAGATTGCTTCCAACAGTTCGTGCAGGAACGCCTCCTTGATGGCAAAAAAGATGTTTTTGACAAGCTCTCATTGCCAACTGGCATTACTTTCTCTGATGTTGAAAAGAAGGAAAAGTCAAAATCTAATCTTGCTGTTCTAAAAGAAAAAAGGGATCTTTTGGCCAGGCTTTTGATCATTGCCAAGGAAAAAGGACTTGATCTTAAAGATGTTCTTCAATATCCATTGTCTTCTCTCCAGCCTGCACTGTCAAACTATGATGGGACTCTGGCAAAAACCAACAAGTCAGCTCTTCTCCATGAATTGGAGAAAATTTGTCATGTGAAAACTAAGGACATTGTGCAGAATTTGGAAAATGTTGTCATTGTTGATGCCATGGCACTTATCCAACAACAGAGGCAGTTTCCTGATACCTTTGGAAAGTTTGCTACAGATATGCTCAATCAGCTTGTGAGAATTGCAAAGAAAAGCAATGCAAAACGGATTGACTTTGTAGCTGACCGGTATCTCAGTACATCTATCAAAGACTGTGAAAGATTGCTTAGAACTAAACAGGGAGAAACAAAGGTTCGCATAACAAGACCTGATCAAAGAATGCCCCAGCAAATGAAGAAATTTTTAGCATGTGGTGAAAACAAAGAGGCACTTCTTTGTTTCATTGTTGATCAGTGGAAAAACTGCTCACCAACACTTCTCTCGAATGTTCAAGTATATGCTACACATGGCCAGACCTGTATGAAGATATACCAGGACAACGATGGTGAAACAGTGAGTGAAGAAGTCCCTAACCTCTACTCAGACCAGGAAGAGGCAGACACTAGAATGTTCCTTCATGCTGTACATGCCTCCAAATTGTTCCCTGCGGAAACTGAGATCATCATCCGCACAGTCGACACTGATGTTGTTATACTTGCTTTGTGGGTTGCAACACTTATCACACAACCATTGCTTGTTCACTTCACAGTAGGAAACAATGCAAGAGCTCTTGATGTGACACATATGAGCAAGCAGCTTGGAAATGATCACTGTGAAGCTCTTGTTGGACTCCACCCCTTTACAGGATGTGACACGGTCAGTGCATTTAAAGGTAAAGGCAAAGTCAAGGCTCTCAAACTAATGATGAAAACACCTTTCTACTGCAAGACCTTCTGTGATATTGGTAAAGATTGGACAGTATCCAATAGCCTGGACAAGGCTTTAGAGAAATTTGTATGTGACCTGTATGGCTGGTCCGAGTGTGACAATATAAACACAGTGAGGTACAACTGCTTCAGATTTGGTATGATCAGCGACTTGTCCTTGCCACCAAACATGGACAGCCTCATTCTTCACACAAAACGGGCAAACTATCAAGCCAAAACATACCGATCATGTCTTCAGCAAATCCTCTCGGCGCCCTCGCCAGACGGGAATGGATGGGACATGACTACGGATCACAAACTAACCATCAAATGGAACAGCCTACCCATAGCCCCTGCTGCTGTTTTGCAGAATGTGAACTGTTCCTGCAAGAAAACTTCATGCACATGCAGCAAATGTTCTTGTAGAAAGGCAGGCATTGCGTGTACTGACTTGTGCAAATGTGATTCACATTGTAAAAACCGCAAAATGCCAGATGATGACATGGAGGATATTTGACGTTTATCATCCAATACGACGGATATGTCATCGAGTGAAGGAGAATTTTGTGGGTGGGGTTGGGGGTCGTGATATATAAATGGTATATGATGATTTATGGGGGGGGGGGGGGGGGGGTGGGGTAGGGGGGGATGTCCTGAGATGTATATGGTATTAGTTACACACTCGGTAAGCGATGTACGCAGTTTCTTTACATTTGAGAAAAAAACAACAACTTACCTTCATTTTTCCTTAGCATTGTCATTGGTTTCTCTTTTATCTTAAACATAAAATCCTTATTATATGCGGTTAGTAATTTTTGTATTGGGTTGATGCAGTATGGTATAACTATCAGTCGACCATTACTGAATAGTAGATGTATAAACCAACTTCTTGAAAATTAATTATACATTAGTTATGCAGTCAGCAAAATTTGCAACGTCAAGTAAGCTGTTCTTATACTGATGACGTGAGTAAAATAGTCACAATGATTAAATGTATTTCTGAATAATGAAAACATACCACATAACTTCTATACCCCATAGTATTCATGTAACAACAAGGCAAGATTCAAGAAGAACAACGTTAAATTTTCCGCGAAGAAGGAAACTGAAAGTCGAGGACAGACCATCAATTGCGTTTGTGAAAGTGACTAATCAAACGAAGTTTCCGTTTTGAGGCATCTGTCAATTTCCCCAGGAAATGAACGACCAATTATGTCCTTATATGAAAATTGAAATTTCTTAATTTATAATTTTGAAAGAAAATTCAATTAAAGTTTTTCAGGCATAGAAAGTGAGATGACAACACCGGGTGTCACTGTCATGTGTTCTGCTAATTGAGGAATCAAATAGTAGACGACCCTGATTTATACGTCTATAGAATAATTATTCAACTATTATCAGTTATTAATCTAGATGTTTTTTGGTTTAAGCTTGTGAATGAAATAAGGGTCTATAACTGATAAGTAATTTGGTTTAAGAGGTTATTTGGTCAAATACTAATAGATCACAAGGCAAACTGTTGATACCGCGAAGAGACATTGCAAAAACTCACAAAGATAGCTGATGATCAATAGGCCTCCCGATTGCGTTATAGATGTTATATTTAGATGTACAACACCGATGATTTATGGTCGGTGGGTATAGATGGGTATTGGTCGTGCGATTGGTAATTAATAAACAACATACAGAGAACTTACCCGTGTTTTTTTACCGCTACCAAATATATCAACAAGCGTTTTTAACAGATGCAAATTCTACATATAATACAATTTTACTTTCACGAGTTTTGATATATTTGATATCAGAATACCAATTAGTCAAGGAACCTATACACAGTTATTCAGAGCATGGCCCCCAAGGCCATCATAAAAGGCCACAGGTCACCAAATCTACAATCTAGAATACTGCTATTGTTACGTTATATATGATTTACAATTCCGGACCCCCTGAAACCCCCCCTTGGAACCGCCACTGATCCGTACAAACAGGAGAGCATCCTTGTGTCAAAAAGCACATATTTATAGTTTATAAATGCCAGGCCACAAAGTGCCCGTCTACCATCCAGTCCGTGCAACAATATGCAGTGAAATTTACGCCACTGCAGAACTAGTAAATTTGTTAATGTTTTTGTATGAAATGATGTCATTCATTCAAATGTGCGCTATCATGAAATAAGTCAAAATATTTGTGCTAATTTGTTAAGGTTCCTCCATGCCACGAAAATTTCAAAATGCGCACTTACCTGAGTTAGAATGCTGGGTCAGACAAAAATATGGAGTGTAATGGATTATATTCAATTTGTATAAATGTTTTTGCAGTAAGCTATGAGTTTGCATCTGAAAATACCAACTTCCTGTTCATACCGTTTCAATAAACGGAAAAAAGATCTTGTCAAAAAGCGAAATATTAACTGTGTCCGGAAATATGATATTATGTGATCTTATTGTTGCAATCCTGAACACTAATCACATGGTTTCTCCTCTTGCTTATTATTTAAGAAGCTGGTATTAACAGTTTCATTGCATGTTAGATTTCTTTAATGATATCGATATGACATTTCAGTGCAAAAACCGGCATCGTAAATACCCGTCATCAACCAAACACTGACATTTATTCAAGTATCGGCACTGAATTATCATATGTATTGCAATAAAAGAGTTGACTCCACAGAACCTTTTGTCTTTTAACTTCACTTCTCTCGAAAATGCTTAGTGACTACATTGGCCAAAAAGGATTCAGATAACTTCCTCGAGACCCAAAGCGCCGATACCATATACATATACAAATGCTCATATATTATGAGTTCAACTGAGGTTTTACTTATATGGCATCTAATGGTCACACGTCAGCCTTTAATGCTTTTCTCTGAGGTCGACATCAAATGCTTGGCTCGTGAACGATGGCTTTTCTGCCAATAATTACTCATTGTTTTGCGTAATGAGGAAATAAGGATAAGCCGTCTCTTACGTCATGCAAAAGGAATCACGATTCAGTAACCACATTGAGTATTCTGTGGTGCCATTGAATTGTTACATGCAAATAAAGAGTTTGCATCTCGTGATTTTCGTCACAAAGGGCAAGGGGCACTTGGCCAAAGGTTCATTACTAATGCAATATTGCAAGGTCAGTAATAAGAAACTAAACAAGAGGTAATGAATTCCGGTTTATTATTTCACAAAGGATCCAAAACAATCATACTAAACAAAATAGCGATCCTGAAACATGACTTTCTTCCATTAATTTTTATGGCTTTTCACTATCTAAAGAAGAGTAACTATTTCAGCAGCAGTTCGTGTGAACAACAGGTTAATCAGCATCAGAGAAAACAAACAAATCAGTTAAATAACCCCCTTTTTCAAAATATATTTTCGTGTTTTATAAAGTGTAAAGAACGAAACGTAGGGGTGACGTCTCCTCACCGGCCAAGAAACCTTTTTCACGTAACGAAAACTAAACTAAAGGCGAGACCCGTTTATCTGGCAGAAAGATAAGAAAATAAAATAATCAAGCCAATATTAGTAAGAGAGAAGCAATGAGTGAATCAAGGGATTTATTTGCAGTCTAAACAAGACGATAACCGGGTACAACAACTGGCTACCCGTAAACAGCTCAACAGTGAATAAAAACTCAGTAGGGGAATCAACGACCCGTCAGTAAACAAATAGACAGCATAGACTAGGGAATCACAGTAGCATCGCTAATACCCAGACGGTGAAACAACTAGAAAAGCTAATGGCCGTCTCAACGATCATCAATCAGACAAATCAACACTGCGTGAACTAACGGGACGGGATTATATAGGGATGAATAAACAAACAAGTACACAGTACTTTAAACAATCCCTAATCACTAGTTGAGTGAGTAAATAAATAAGGCTAATAGATAAAACTGTAATCCTTATAAGGAAGTGATCACATACTCCAGAAAGGTACAGAGAAATAAAGGTATATTGACCGCACCAATCCAACTTAAAAAATGTCCCAGTCTGGTCCAAAGTTCTTCGCACTGGCAGCAGCTGGACAGTTCTCTACACGAAAGCAGGCGGCGAGCGCCAAGTAAGTTATCATGTTAGCGTGGATTTTGACGCATATAAACACTGAGTGCGGACGTCATTGAAAGCCACATAACAGTTTCTTAAGCTTATGATCGGATGAAACTCAAGTTGTGTTTCTTTGTGGAGCTAAACTAGCCCTAGCTCCTCAAATATAGGGGTTACAGTAACATACAAGCATCTATTCGTTTTAAAATGCAATACTGGTTTTATTAGGATCAAATTTGAGTGCTTCAGTGTTTGAAAGAATAGTTTTTCTATAAGAGGACTGGTGCCTTATAATTCTATTTTCCTGTGGTGTTAATTTCATAGAGTATGTCTTCAAATGATTTAAAAACCTCGGACATAGTAAGACATTGTCAGAATTTTCTTTGCGCACTTAGAATTCAACCTTGCAGTAGTCGTAATGGGAGTGAACCGGGCTAATATAACCAACGTCAGGTGGTGGCATTTCATCACTCTGGATCTGGTCCAACACATCACGCCCCGGAGTCTGCAGGTACGATACAACATGCCGGACAGTCTGCACGTCCGAGACAAGAGGGCGGGAAGTCTGTAGATCCAAGACAACAGGTAGGGGAGTCTGCAGGTCTGAGACAACAGGCCGGGGAGTCTGCACGTCCGAGACAAGAGGTCTGGAAGTCTGTAGATGAATTAAACAGGGCTTTAAGGCAATATAGCACATTTTCTGAAGGAGGAAACGTTATCCGACGAAAAGGAAGACAAAGATATAAGATAAAAATAAAAGTTTCCAATTCCAAAGAATATTGACAGGAATAATGACAGAAAACAAATAGATTCAGCTTATTTGCAACTTTTAACTATTTCCACCATTTGAACAAATATCAATAGATTAATACTCACACTTGGCATCGATTCACGTTCATCCTTGTGAATTTGCCTAAACGGAGTAAATGCCACTTAGAAAATATAAAAAATCATTGTTTGTGTGGCATCATAATGCAAATAAAAAGGTTTTATTATAATTCATCCACAATGTTATCAATTGGATTACTTATGAGGCAAATGATCCTGCTACGACAGCTACATTGTTGTGTTGATGTTATGCTAAAATACAAGCCAATTTTTCCTCTTCATCAACATTGTTGTATATAACGGTAAGAGCTTACATAAAATTACTAAATTTGATCGGGCCGTAGACACTTCACTTGCATATCGACGTCGCTTGAAACAATGCTGAAAGGTCGTCTACATAGAATTAGGAATTTGTTTTATCCATACAATTGTCGTTGTAATTTAAAAAAATAGAAATCATTGATGTACCAACCTGCGTCGTCTGCAGCTAGACCAGATTAGGACGACGAGAACCCCGCCCAGTATTCCACCTACAACTCCTCCCGCTGATGCCACTGAGGTCACAATATTCAGGTCCTCAGATTTTGTATCTGTCGATATCAAATTGTATTTAGATAATGCCATTAATATATTTGTGACTTGGTCGAGTATATATATAAACAAAACCAACTTAAACCTAGAACATTAACTCAGCGAAAAAAGGTTTTGTTTTGAGTCAAAATTTTCTTTCGGCTACAGTGACCATAAACCGTTTATTAAATAGCTGACACTGAGATTCTTTAAGTTAGAACAATCCATAAAGGGTGACATAGGAATATACCATTACTGCCTGAGTCGACTTACATATAACTTAATGAGAGACTTTTATATTCCTATTTCACTCTTGACGGGATTATTACAGCAAATTTATCTAACTAAATGTCTAAATTCAACTCATAAAATACACAACCAAAAATATATCAAAACCTTTTCGTGAGTACAAAGAAACTGGGTCACCCCTCACACAGGTTTTGCAATGGTCAGAGGTCATGTCAAAAGTCACAAATGGTCACAAATTGAAAGTGTATTTTAGGGAACATATCGCGTAAGGGCCGACTGGCTAGCAAAAGGAATTACGTTGATTGAACATAATCTCCGCTACACCAATAGACGAGTGATTGGTCGCAGAAAGTTATCGATGATAGATCCAACAGAACATATCTATAACATCATTAACGTCAATTAAGTCTTTTTCTTAAATTGCAATCACTTCGACTATATTTGAAGGTATATATCATCTAGTACAATACTGTTTTACTTTACTACTGTTTTCAATGGCTATTATGAATGAAAAGTGTCTCTCGTAATTCCTTAGGGAATGGCTCAACTTTTTAATACATTGATTTTGTATTTTAATGAATGTATATATATATTTTTGTATTATGTTGAGGTGAGACATTAACAAACTATCTGTCTGTCTGTCTGTCTGTCTATATAGGTACAAATCCTATTGACTTGTTTTTGTGTGTCCTAACATTCCATGAGTCGCCTGAGTTAAATTAATATACTTGAGAATTTACTGGTATACTTATATTTGATATCTCAGATACTTGGTTGATATTCTCTATTTTTCTACATGGCCATTCATGATTCTTATTTTTCACATCAGGAAGTACCTGAGATTCGATCATGCTCTGAAGATAACTCTGTTGCTGATACCAAAGCCTTCCTCTCCGAATGAATTTACCTTTATATATATGAACAACATTTGGTTAATCATTTATCCGTTCGACCTAGCTCCACGTCTGATAGACTCCGTACTACCACGGGTTGCATGTCACACATATTTGCCACATAAATACATATAACTTTTACAGAGGATACTAAACGACCTTCCATTTAATACTATTTTTATCAAACGAGTTAATAAGTAAGTATAAAACGAGCGAAAGCGAATTTAATAACATAATTATTGCCTTCAACTAGATCTTTCAACTTTTCAAAGGCAAATAATCATAAACTATTTACCATTAAGATATACTATTCAAAGAAGGAATGCATAGGAGATTCTGAGGATTTTGGAATCTTATAAAATGATATAAACAATACAACCATTATACTTCCTTCCAAAATGTTATTGTTGTATGATTGCTAACAAATTCAGTAACTTTTTTATTAGAATATGAAGGTGTTTTTTGATAACGTCATATCAAATTAAAAATTAAAATTCACGGATGAGCAAGCGTAAAAGCATATTATTACATAGGTAATGTGGCAAGATTTGACTTGAATAACTTCTTTCGAGAGAGAATGGATGGCATCATACCAATTTAATTTTGTAATTACATATTAATTAGAAACACTGCAAAGAATGTCTATTGTTTAACTCTACCTTTTCCTGCCTGCCCATTCGAACTCATAACGGTGGTGACCGCTTCGGTTGGGTCAGTGGCGGGTGTCGAGGGTCTAGTTTGGTCAGTGGCGGGTGTAGTTGGGTCAGTGGCGGGTGTAGAGGGTGTAGTGTTGTCATTGGCCAGTGTTGTTCGTGTAACACTTTTGCCGTTGTTATCGTCTACAATCATTACATGTACACAACATGAGAACTATTTGTTGAAGATTGATAGTGTTACATGTTACAAAAGAATATCTGTGAATTTCTTTGAAAAAAACCCCGGTTTATTATCAGGGTAAAATCATTAGATGAACATTCGATTGAAATGATTTTCTTTTTTCCTCATTTCATTATTTTAACCTTGCGGTGTTAAGGCACGTTAAGCATGCACTTGGGCTAGCTTCAGTGACGTCAGTTGGTGCTTTGATGTCATATATGGTAAATTACACGAATGCTAACAAAGGCACTTATCGCTAGCAGAAGTGAGCACATGAATGCAATCGATATTTCGATAATGTATACAGACAAATTCTTTACCATATATGTTATAAATACAAAATATAACCTGTTTATTATTTTTTGTTACTTCAGCGAGATTTGAACGAGTTGATTAAAGCCAATTGCATAGCACACGTTTAAGTACGAAACTTCTTTATAATCATTTAATGCCATCTGTATGATTGTTAAGCGTCAAATTTTCTAAGAATATCAGTGACGAGTATTTCTTTAACGAAAAACATATTGTGCGCATTGACACTTTTTGATATATGGATAGGGGATAACGCACATTCACATTATTATTGTGTTAACGAAAGTAAACTCACATAAAGTTATTTTGGAGACTTATCTTTCTACAGAAGATAAAAAGTTGCTGATATTAACAAATATTGATTTTCATTATCATGATTATCAGTAATGCAGGACAAAATAATGACAGCAAACAATGTCAGATAAATGTCCTACAGTTGTACCTGTACAGTCGCTAGCTTCATTTTCGCTTCATGTAAAAAGATAAGTTACACTATTGAGAATGCATGGTAGAAAACACAGAATGAAGGTAATGATACTATACAACAATATCAAATCGAAGTTGTATCAAGTTTTCCTTCTATGAAGTTCCTTGATGACCTTCTATGATAGCGTAGATATAAAAACTTCAGGATTAAATCACTGCTTTACGCGTTCAGTGGCTGTATGCTTTTCATCTAGGCAAAATTTAAATAACACCTGATGACAGCATCATTAATGTAGTCTAATCAGTATTTATACAATAAATCGTTGATAAATGTTATAACTAGATTTAACAAAACTTTTTATCAATGATAATTTCGTGAAAAATAAACATATTTCATAAACTCTTTGATTGGCATTCTAGAAGTTGATGATATGACAAGTAAAGACAATTATTATGGATGAACAACTTCTTTATTCTGTGGAGGCGACGTTTCGACATAGATTCTAATGTCGTTGTCAAGCAAGTTATGACTTAGGGAGTGGATAGAGTATATATACATGAGTTGTTTATACAGGAGAGTTGTTTATACAAAGATTGGATAGAAGAATGAGGAAGTAAATTAGTGATGATGGAAGCCAGGTAGATGTTTATACAATAGATTGAGTTGATGTACATAGATTGAGGAGGTGTTTTTACGGTAAATTACGTTGATGTACAGTTCTACTATCCTTTCCGTCGATGTAAAACGCTTTGTACAGACACAGAGGTCTCACCATTCCAAGGCTACCAAGAACAAGAGCCGACGTCTAACTTGAGGGTGAATCAACTGAAACCACAGAGGGCCGTCCTTTCCTCCTGATTGATGGCGGACAAGACAAGATCCTTGTGTTCTCCACTGGTGACCAGTGTGAAGCCCTGCAATCAGCAGATGTTATCTACATGGATGGCACATTCGACGCCTGACCAAAGCTTTGGGACCAGGTCTACATGATCCAGGCCATGAGAGAGGTCATCGTGTATACCCTAGTCATCGCCTTCCTTCGCCAAACAGAAACATACAGCAGATTTTGTCATCTTCTGACCACAGAGGTCTAAACGGACTTTGAGATCGCAGCTATCCGTTCCGTCGAATACCCTAATTGACTATTGCCAATACCTCAGGCGCAAGACGCAGGAATAGATGTCGGATACAAGAACCCCAACATCTCAGATGCACGGGGAGCTGCTGGCCTTGCTCTTATTTCAGAACAACTTTTTCAAGACACCTTGTTGGAAGCCATGTAGTCGATGCCCAAACTTGGCTTGGCTGCTATCTCATCATTGTAGATTTGTCTGGAAGTCATTGAATCTTACTCGTTGTGCGTCTTTAGGTTGGTGTGTGTGTGTGTGTGTGTGTGTGTGTGTGTGTGTGTGTGTGTGTGTGTGTGAGAGTGTGTGTGTGTGTGTGTGTGTGTGTGTGCGCGCTTGTGGACATAATCTTCAACATTTGGCCTTGCACTTACTGTCACTAGTTCCAGTTAATAAAAGTCTTCCTGTCGACTCTCTTCTTGTACAGGAAACCTTAAAAATATCTGCGTGGTGCCTTTCTGAGATGTTACGCATTCAACTTTCCGAAGACCTGTCATGTTGTTAATGTGTATCAATTCATTTGTCTCTACTTATATACTAAATTGTATATCTATAATCAACTAGAATAACAAATAGTTCTAAAATATTTCTACAAAAGTATCAATAGAAATTCTACCATGAAAGTGCTGGATACTCGATTCTGATTGGCTGTTTTGTTCGACTCAGAGGGTATCAATTCACGATTGAAGTTGCTCTGTTTACCGGAATCAGTTTACAGTGTATTAATACATACATTGACTACCGACTATCCGACTGGTAACTTCAGAGTCGATATTCCGCTTGCAAGTGGGATTAATTTCTTTCCAAAAGGAATTAATCGTATTTGTTATCGTGTGTTTACACGGAGATAGCAAATTGTTTTAATTTTATGTCGTATTTTGTACAAAGTAAGAAGTTTGAGTGAAAAAAATATCGTAAAATAAGCTTTCCGCTACTGGGCATGCAGCAGCATTCCTTCGAATATGGCAACAAAACAATGACGTCATTTCGCGAGCGCTTCTGACGTCATAAACCCTATTACGACGTCATAGTGGTCTACTGTTAGAGTCACCCATTTGCGTCATGAGGGGGTGGCGCGGTCTTTGTTTGCCATCAAAACAAGAAAACAAGACTTTTTAAACGATTCTTTATTTACATTTGTACCTCATACTACATGTAGTACGAAACCATTTCGTGAACACGCATTTTTAGTTTTACCTTTGTTAACGGTTTAATTTAAGTTCAATACTAAGACGCAAAAACCCCGATGCAGACGAGTTCATGTTTGTCTCCGGAGGTCGGAACATTTTACACTGACTGTGCATTTCGCTATGAAAAAGAGTTCAGCATCAAAATCGTCATGGCAGAATGGAGATAAACCGAGTGTGTTTGAAAATCAGAGACATGTTATACTGGATTGATAGCGAGTAAAACGAGTGGACTGTCAATGTTTTGATTTCTAACACTATTTAATTGTGTTTGTTTAATTCAGAGATAAACAAATAACCTAATCCCTTAGTTTTACCTTAAATATAAGTAAAGACAATTGAATAGACTAAATGGGTTTTGATTTTCTAACTTTTTTGTTAAACATAATTTGTACTGTACACACTAATCATCTTCCTAGGCAAAGCTTAACTATCGTAAGTCTCGAACTATCAAAGTTAACCCTCGCTGCCGATCTAAGACTTTTCTGGCTTGATTTTTTCTGGCATTTTTAGTTTGTAAGCTTGGCCACTGTGTCAACAACATTTTTTACAATAAATCTTTTGATAACATTCAAGTTAATTTATTTCGGAATAATGTGAACATTGTATTTAACTATGTTCTATCTTTATCATGAAATGTGATTTTGACAAATAATGTAAACCTTGTATCATCCTCTTTTTATTTGGCGGAAAGGTTAATTTTTATTATTCGGATTTTATTTTGTAGTACATGAAATGTTACAGAAATCACATGTGAAACCTTCAATGCAATTCCAATCTGCACAAGTCTAATCAGTGATTATCCAACTGTTCAGAAACAAAGTACAAGCCAAACGTGCAATATTTTATGAAGAGAGAATAATTTTTCAATTGAGGCAACGAGGTCGCAGGCTACTACATTTCGAGTGTTATGGCATCGAGATATGCTCACATTTTATCGGTTGATTTGTATCAAATTTATTCAATGATTTGGTTTAACAGGTATTCGAGAAAAAATTTGCAAAAACGAATGACAAAATGAAAGGAAAGAAATTCTTGCCGGTCGTAGTGCACGGAGTCGGTGCTACAAATCATGGTAAATTTTCTCGAATTTGATTAGTTTACCGTGGCATTTGAAAAAAATCTTTTACAGGCCGCTGTCCGATTTGGGGGTTGAAGCACACTAGTTGCGCTAATTGACTATAAACATGAATAAAACTAATGTTTTTTGCTTTACAGGCGGGACTTTCTCTTTACAAATCTTGCAGTCGACGGACTGCGACATGGAGGACGCCATGTTTGTTCGAGATAAAAGTATAAGTAATTTAGTTCGTTAAATACATATGAAAAGTTTGTTAACATGTAACATTTCACGAATACAACAATCGCAAATTAAACTTGTTTTGATTTACCTGCACAATTACGTTTCGTTGCATTGTCGGTATCGTCCCTTCCAAAGCTGTAATGAACAAATATGAAAATGAAACGTAAATATTGTCAGGAAACCGAGGCCTATTGCAACATTGCGCCAAACCGGTTAAGTTTAAAAACTGCAAGTAACTAAAGTAAGATAAAAAATACATACCAGCATGTCTTTGTGATGCTAAGATAATTTGTGTTCTCATACTGATCACAGCATATTTCAAGGTGTTTCCAACTGGAGTCTGAAATGACACACACACATTATCAGACCACGTATAGTCCCCGTCTTTAATTCTCATTTGGTGCTTACTATCAATTATACCTACAGTGTACTACAGTGTAAGGGACATCACCTTTACTATATCATCTTTATATCGTTATTGACGTACATGATATATTTATTTAATCACTTTCACTCTTCCTACAAATGATTAAAAACGAATTCCTTATATGCTAACAATGATCCTAAGTTGTGAAGTAGAAACAAGTTTCATGTAACGAGTAGCGCTAGCAGGTCAGAATGTGCTTTCTATTACACATAAATGATGATCTTCGTCTAAATACGATTTTTGGATGATAATCTGCTTTTGAAGGCCGTGAGGAATCTGTTTTAGGACTGTTTCGAAATCTGGTTGAGTTATGGATTAAATTGTATTTATTACAAATTAAATTATAAAATTCAAAATACTTCTTGTCTCTTCACACCATATCTTGAACGTATCATCGATGCATCCCTTCTTTTTGCATTTGACTGAAAAACTAAAAATAATATTTTATAGTGTAATATCATTAATAGCGCATTATTTCATTTTTTTATAAACTCTCAAAGATAAAGAAATAGCGTGATTAAAAATTTATTGTAAGACATATTGTGCGGACATGTAGCAAATGAAAATTGATATACCTTTTTACATGTTCATAGCACAGAACGATGTCTTGACCACGTTCCTGTGTACATTCATTCCACCTTTTCCTGCGAAATTGTTGAAATTGATTATTTCTTAAAACATTCAACGATTCATACTCTTTGAATTTTTCAAGCAGCTATATCGCCTCTTAAAAGTTATATATATATAATATTTTTATGAGTACATTCAAGCCACTATCTTTCATAATCTGTTCTCCATGCAAAGGTTTCTTTCTTTCAAATAAGACAAAAATCGAAAGTTACATATTAACTTAAATACACGTGGTTAAAATTAGAAATGCAATACATCATATTAATATATTGGGTAGCACAAACAGTTTTCGGTAGCAATGTGATAAGATGTATGATTTTATTAAGTATCGAGTTTAGCTCTAACATTGCAAATACGACTAGTTCTTAATACTTCTTGTCAACCATAAAAATATCAAAATAAAAAGAGTCGTCTATCAAACAAATCCCATCTCCACGCAGCAATCACCACACATAGAAAAGACCTATGGCTAATATAAAGTTTATTAGTTGTATGTATGGTCTTAAAGGACCCGTTGACAGGGATTGTTTTTACTTCTAACTAAATATTTGTCAATATTCAATACCAGGGAACTGAACAACTATCTCTAGATTATGAACTTAAATCATGATCATCCTCGCGTGTCACCTTATCTACATCATACAGAGACGCGGTGACAACAAACGCACGTGGTGCTTTGTTTACATCTGAACGCGGAAGTAGTAACGAGGGAGGGGAGGTCACTCCAAGTGTTAGCTAGGAAAACGGCCGAAGCCTAGATGTCAACTCCTTGGACAAGAATGTAAACATCTTAAGTTGGAACATAGAAGGTTTGAGAAAGCATGACAATCCAGAGTCTGTACTTAAGAAATATTGTGTTTCCTTTGATATTATTGGTTTTTGTGAAAGTTTTGTTCCAAGTTATAATGAATTCCCTGATTTTCTTCCCGGCTACAGTGTGTTTAATAGTGTAAGACATAAGGTTAAACGGCTCGGTCGATACAGTGGAGGTGTGACAGTGTTTGTCAAGAACTTATTAATTAGAAATGGTCTCGTTAGCCGTGTGTTTGAACAATTCAATGATGCTGTGGCTCTCATCTTGCATACATCTCGCTTGAAATTGGACCGTGATATATTTCTCATTTTTCCATATATCACACCCGAAAATTCACCTATATATGATGATGCTGACTGTGATGGTATCTCTCGACTAGAAGATTACTTCCATCAAATGAGAGCAGCCAATACAACTAACCATATATTTCTTGCAGGTGATCTCAATGCAAGAATGAAGGACTTCCTTGATTATATTCCAGATGACACTATTACATATGTTTATGATACAGATGATTATCCAGGAGATATGTTTGAAACACCTAGGAGATCAAAAGATGAACACTATAATAATTATGGTATAAAGCTTGCAGAACTGTGTCGTACATTTGGGATAAACACAATGAACGGTCGTTTACATGAAGATAAGTCTGGAGAGTTCACATGTATTACCCACAATGGAACCAGTGTTGTTGACTATATGATGGCAACCTCATCATTATTTCCTCTTATTAATAACTTTGGCATAGGCACCTATGATCTTTCATGCCATTTTCCATTATATTGTTCAATTGATGTATTTGATGACAATGAATTAGATAATGACAATAATTCAAATGACACTGTGTATGAGGAAATGAGTGAACCATGGACTAAATATGTATGGTTAAAGGATTCTGAAAATAAGTTTATTTCACATTTTCAGAATTTATTTACTGAATCACTTGGTGATTTGTTACATTTGTTGAATTTATGTGTTGATAACTCTATTTCCATGTTTGTGAATCTACTTCATAACGCTGCAACCCACACTAAGAGTGTGTATCCTCCTATGTATAGTTTTGATAAAGATAAGGAGCAACCCCCTTGGTGGGACCAGGATTTAGAGGAGTTAAAGCATGATAAGTATAAAGCTCTTAGAGCTCATAGAGACTTTAATCAAAGTTTGGATACTTTCAGATATTTCAGAAATTGTTTTAAGGAGGCTTTTAGAGTTAAGAAGGAGGTATATGTCTGTAAACAGAAGGAGAAGTTGGTAGCAGCTAGCAGTGATTCTAAGGTATTTTGGAGGATTCTGAAAAATTGTAACACTTCTAATGGTATTTCACAGTCTATAACTAATGAGCAGTGGGTTAATCATTTTATGTCACTTCTTGGTGCTGAAAAATATGTGTCATCTCTTTCAGATGAAGATAGTGATGTGTATTTGTCTTCTCAGATAACAGAAGGGTTAGATGATCCTATTTCTCAACAGGAAGTGTTGTGTCAGATACATAACTCGGCTAATAATAAATCTCCAGGACCAGATGGTGTTGCTGCGGAATTCTTAAAGGCTTCTAGTCATCTTATTGTACCATATCTTACAGAACTCTTTAATCATATTCTTGATAGCGGTAAATTTCCATCTTGTTGGGGTAAAAGTATTATATGTCCTATATATAAGTCTGGATGCAGGGATGATACTAATAACTACAGGGGAATTTCCCTGATAGACTCTACTTGTAAAGTGTTTATGTCTATTCTTAATAGACGCTTGCAGCAATGGTGTGAAGATCATAATATTATTAATGAATCTCAAGCAGGCTTTAGGGAGGATTATTCAACAATTGACCATATCTTTTCCTTGCAATCCTTGATCCAAAAATATTTAAGCAAAAAAGGGGGTAGATTTTATTGTGTTTTTGTTGATTTTGCTAAGGCCTTAGATACTATTAGGCATGATGTTCTTTTAAAGTCATTGTATGAAGTTGGCATTAAAGGTAAATTTCTTATGTTGTTAACATCTATGTATAACTCTCTTTCGGCTTCAGTTAGGACATCAAAAGGTATTTCAAACAGTTTTACATGTAATATTGGTACTCGGCAAGGCTGTGTTTTGAGTCCTCAGATATTCATCATTTTCATAGATAAGTTATGTAGACTTATGGAGTTGGAAGGGGGTAAAGGAATTACAATTTCTTCATCTATTAGCAATCTCTGTTCCCTTTTATTTGCTGATGATGTTTCAGCAGTATCTGACACCTGTGCACAGTTGCAAAAGAAGATAAATGTACTTAGCACATTTTGTGAACACACCGGTATGATGGTTAATTTAATGAAAACTAAAGTTCTTGTGTTTAGGAATGGTGGGCCCTTGCGCTCATATGAAAAGTGGTTTTATAATGGTAATGTTATTGAAACTGTGTCATTTTATAACTACCTTGGGATTATGTTTACTCCTAAATTAGCCTGGAGTAAGGCTACATCTTGTCTAGCATCACAAGCTAATAAGGCAATATTTTCTGTTAAAAATTTCCAAAGGAATTTAGGAATTATTAATGGCACAGATTTATTTAAGATTTTTGATTGTATGATATCACCTATCCTATGTTATGGAGGTGAAATATGGGGTACATCCTACTGTAATACTATTGAATCTATCCATGTTAAGTTTTGTAAATATGTATTGAA
This sequence comes from Phorcus lineatus, assembly GCA_921293015.1. Taxonomy (NCBI): domain Eukaryota; kingdom Metazoa; phylum Mollusca; class Gastropoda; order Trochida; family Trochidae; genus Phorcus; species Phorcus lineatus. Next base: position 54,893,354 of record OV121086.1, on the reverse strand, counting down.
ACTTGGAAAATCTACTTGTAACAACATGGCTCTGGGAGAATGTGGAAGAGTGCCTTTACAATTGACTTATACAACTAAAGCTGTGAAATACTGGTGTAGACTTCTTAACATGCCTGACTATAGATTATCAAAACAATGTTATACATGCTTTTATCACTAGACAATGTAGGTAGAAATTCATGGGCAACAAAGATTAAGAACATTCTTCTTCATTTTGGATTTGGATTTGGAAATTGGTAACCACAAATTGTTTATTGAATCATTCAGGCAGAGGTTACATGATAATTTACTCCAATCCTGGCAATCATCTATAGAAAACAACATTAAATGTTATTACTATAAGCAATTTAAATCCTTATTAAATGTGGAAAGTTACTTAACAAATAATGATATTCCTCAATATTTAAAAATCATATTTGCAAGATTCCGGTGCTGTAACTTTAAATTAGCAGTAGAAACTGGTAGATACATAAATGTAACTTATAATGAAAGGCATTGCTTGTTTTGTAAATCCAATGGCATTTCAGTCGTTGAAGATGAGTGGCATGTATTTTATGTATGTGATGCATATTCAGAGTTAAGAAAGAAGTACCTAGCCAAATTTCTCAGTAAATACCCAACTATGTAATAATGTTAATATCATGAAGGATGTTTGTCTATATTTATACTATGTTGACAAGAAACACAAATCTATATGTTAATAGATAATTGTGCGCATGTTACAATTTAAAATTGTTGATGTATATGTATTTTGGGCCGGAGGCCTGTTACTGAATAAAAATGTCTGTCTGTCTGAACTTAAATATCCTTCACGTAAATCAAAATTAAAAAGATATCGCAAAAGGCAAAGATGTTTTCGTATTTAAAGTGAAAGGATTTGTAAAAGAAAAATATCAAGTACTTACTCGCATTTACATATATCGGAACGAATTTTTCCATTGGAAGTTTCTGTACAATAAAAATATGTTATTCTCAAGATAGTGTCCAAGTAAAGCTTAAACGCATTATCATTTAATACCGTTTCTTCCAAATGTTTTAATAATAAGTTAATTCAAATCTAAAATTCAGTTCTAACAGTGAAAACCTTGAAAGCATCAGTTTTTAAAAAAGATTAAGTTATCACCATTTGCTTGAGCACTCAGTGAATTTCTTATATCTTATATCTAAGACCCCATTATAGAAGGTGATTTTACCTGGCAAAAGCACCAGACAAACCAAATACACTTTGGCTGCGGCCTGAAAGAGAGGATATGCGTTGTTACAATCACATGTGAATATAATTATCATTTAAGAAACAAAGTTAAGAGTCTGATCTCTTGAATGTTATAAGTAAATTCTGTTTGTTTTTAGTTCTCAATGGTTAAAAAGATCACTTACATTCATGTCTCCGTGCTTAGTCTGACACTAGAAACGGAAAAAATTAAGTCTCATTTAGTGAAACAGGTATTTAAAATTGCAAACATTCAATGACAATTGTAAAACCATTTTCTACTTTGAAATAAAGATGTCGCCTTCTGATTTATAATAAGTGCATTAACATGTGTAAAAAATGAGTAATAATGCTTTTGAGAGAATCCCCTCAGGGTCGCCAACTTTCAAATTCACTAACGTAGATTGAATTAAGAATGAATAGGCACTCTATAGCAGTAATTACAATGAAGAACAGACCTGGGCAACATAAAATCCAAGTTTACACTATTCATATCAAATTTCGAAAATGTTCACTTTTAAAAAATGATATCATATCCTTTGGAGATGGTTCGAACTAAAATACACACAATCTTACGATGAAAATGGATTGTATAGCTCTTGTTAAGTATTTCGTTCGAATTCTGGTAGATAACTTTTATGCCCTATGGTATCCTTGAAACAGATGATATATCATCAAAGTCCGTTCCAAACATATAGGTGCCGCTAATGGCTGTAATATTGCCAAAGCGGCGTTAAAACAACTCATGATCACTCACTCACTCCAAACATAGGTTATCGAATTTGATCTCTTTTGTTTGTTCAAGGAATTTCCATGGAACCAATAAGACAGCATTAAGCAGATCAATGAAAGTTTGTACACCACAAAGAAACAGTAAGTTCAGCACTGAACTGTACTGGTATACTGGATACATGTTGGTGATAACTTCAGTTCAACATACCTCCTGTAAGGAAAGTGATTGTAACGTATGTTTACGACATCCATACTGATGTAACGCTTGACGGCAGTTCACGACAATAAACTTACTTACGCCACCACGAGGTGTATTTGTTACATGGTGACAGAGTGGAATGAAAAATCGTTAGAAAAAGTAAGTGAAAGACTTTAAAAAGTGAATCACAAGAAGCGAAAATTCATTATAATGGCCGGAAACAATAATCCGAACATGAATTGGCAAGTTGCCGACTTGGATAAGGAATGGAAACGTTTCAAACAACATTGCGAATTCACGTTTCGCGGACCACTCGCCTCAAAAACTGAAATTCAAAAAGTAAACTATCTCATGACATTTATAGGTGATAAAGGTCGGGAGATATATCAAACATTCACTTGGAGGCCAGCGACTGAAGATGTTGCAGCAGAAAATGACACGTTAGAAGGTGTTTTTCAGAAATACTCAACATATGTGGCGCCAAAGAAAAATCAAATTAGAGCTACGGTAAACTTCAACAGAAGAAAACAAGAAGCAACAGAAAAATTTGATAACTTTGTCACTGACCTCAAACTATTAGTACAAGACTGTGGTTATGCTGAAGAGGAAAGGATGTTGAGGGATGCGATAGTTCTTCGTTCATTACATGCAGCAGTGCGTGAGAAATGCTTAGAGAAGGGAGATGATCTTACTCTAGAAGCAGCCATCATGATAGGACAAAACTACGAAACATCGCAAGAAAGCCTAAAGATAATTACAGATGAAGATACATCTGTCAACAAGATTTCTTCAAGACATCATGATCGCTTCAAGAATTCGAAGAAAACGAACAGTTCAAGACCTAGTCGTCACACTCACAGCCAAAACAAACAAAAGCAGCGATATGAAACATCTACTGAAAAATGTGGAAGATGTGGATACAATATTTCACACAAGAAGTGTCCAGCAAAGCACAAGCAATGTGATATCTGTCATAAATATGGACATTTTGGAACAATGTGTAGAAATGCAGGCAAGGCACATGTGATTTGTGAGGAAGAACAGGAAACAGTGAGTAGCGACTCTGAGGGAGACATAGCGCACCTAATCAACAAGGTATCGGATGGCGGTGAAGAAGATTGGTTTGAATACATCGAGGTGAATGGACAAACTTTGAAGTTCCAGATTGACACAGGAGCAAACAGGTTTATCATCCCTTATGACATATTCAAGAACATGGATATAAAGGTGCCACTTATAAAGGCTGACAGGAAATTCAAGTCTTTCACTCACCACCCAATACCAATTGAAGGATGTATCATACTACAAACCAAGTACAGAGGTCAAACAATGGGTATCAAGTACTACATTGCTCATGTTAATCAAGAACCTTTACTTTCAGGGAGTGCCAGCCAAATGTTAGGTCTGATCCAGCGGATCCACAAGATCAAAGGTATCGAACAGTACCCAGGGCTGAAGCAAACGACATCTACCCTACCCGGAACATACAGTCTGAAGATAGATCCATTAGTAAAACCAACAGTGCATGGGCCCAGACGTCAGCCTAAAGCTCTTGTAGAGAAGATAACACAGAAGCTTACAGAGATGGAAGACGCGGGGCACATATGCAAGGTTACAGAGCCTACTGACTGGGTCAGTTCAATGGTCACAGTATTGAAGAAAGGGAAAGTAAGGATCTGTATAGACCCGACAGACCTCAACAAAGCGATCCGACGTGAGCATTATCCAATACCAACAGTTGAGCAAGTTGTGGCTTCATTTCCAAACGCAAAGGTCTTCTCTGTCCTCGACGCAAAGTCAGGATACTTACAGATAAAGATCGACTATGAATCAAGTCTACTAACAACTTTCAACACCCCGGTAGGCAGGTACAGATGGCTCCGTCTTCCCTTCGGCATAAAATCTGCACCCGAGATTTTTCAGAGAATCATGGACACGATGTTGGAAGGCATTCAAGGTGCACAGGCGATAATGGACGACATTCTCATTGGAGGAAAAGACGACGATGAACATGACAGAATCATGAAGCAAGTTGTCAACCGGGCGACAGAATACAATTTGGGCCTGAACTTCGAGAAATGTCAAGTCAAGAAAAGCAGAGTCAAGTACTCAGGTCACATTATCACAGGAAATGGACTGGAACCTGACCCTGAGAAGGTTAGAGCTTTGCAAGATATGCCGACACCTGAAACCAAAGAAGACGTCCGTCGATTCCTCGGACTTGTGCAGTACCTGGGAAAGTTCCTTCCAAACTTAAGTGAAGTAGATGAACCAGTGAGAGCTGTTATCAAGAAAGATGTGGAATTCTTTTGGAGCAAGCAAGCAGAAACTAGCTTCAAGAAGTTGAAGGAACTCTGCAGCAGCGCTCCTGTACTAGTCCGGTATGATGGGAACAAGCCGCTGACGATACAGTGTGATGCAAGCAGTTTTGCCATAGGAGGCGTCCTGTTACAAGAGGGACAACCTGTGGCATACACATCACGTGCACTGACCACAACAGAGAAAAACTACGCACAAATCGAGAAAGAAATGTTGGCGATAGTACACTGTTGTAAGAAATTCCATTTCTACATCTTTGGGAGGTCCATCACCGTGGAGACAGACCACAAACCTCTGCAGACAATCTGTAAGAAACCACTGCTATCAGCACCGATGAGACTTCAAACCATGCTACTGCGTTTACAGCCCTATGACTTAACCGTCACCTACAAACCAGGAAAAGAAATCCCAGTGGGAGATGCGCTCAGCCGAGCGAACTTGCCGGATACTGAACCGGACATCGAACCAGTCCTCGTCAACATGATTGACTTCATTGCTGTCACACCCTTGAAATACAAGATATTTCAACAGCGAACTGCAGACGAGCTGAATGAGCTTCATTCAATGATACAGAAAGGTTGGCCAGACACGAAACAAGAGACTCCACATTGTATTCGACAATACTGGATCAGCCGAGACGAGCTCAGTGTGCATGATGGAGTGATCTACAAGGGCATGAGGATTGTTGTCCCCCCTAGTATGCGGAAAGACATGCTAACCCAAATCCATGGGTCACATTTGGGCACCACCAAATGTAAACAGAGGGCGAGAGAAGCACTTTACTGGCCAGGAATGTCTCAACAAATAGAAGATATTGTCAATGACTGCCCAGAGTGCAACGAATATCAAAACCAGCAGCACAAAGAAACGCTGAGACCGACGAAAGTTCCAGACCTCCCATGGAGCGAACTAGCCTCAGATCTATTTGAATGGAAAGGTAACCATTACCTTCTAACAGTGGATTATTATTCAAAGTTCATCGAGGTAGACCAACTCCCAGAGACCACCAGTGCAGCCATAATCGAAGCATTGAAGTCACATATGAGTCGACATGGTATACCTGAACTGTTACGAAGTGATAATGGGCCTCAATATTCGTCACAAGAATTCAAACTCTTTTGTGAAAGTTATGGACTAGAACATGTTACCTCATCGCCGGGTTACCCCCAATCAAATGGAGAAGCCGAGAGGGCAGTGCAAACCGTTAAACGACTGTGGAGAAAGAACACTGACAAATACCTTGCGCTGCTTGACTACAGGTCAACGCCTATGGAATCTTGTGGTCTCTCTCCGGCTCAGCTCCTGATGGGCCGTCGACCTAGAAACTTGTTGCCAGTTGCAGTAGAACTACTACGTCCGCAGGCACTTGATCATACAGAAATCAAGAGACGTCTGACAATCAACAAAGAGCAACAGCGCTTCTACTACGACAGAAAATGTGGGACAGACCTACCGCCATTACAAGCAGGAGATCCTGTTAGGATGGCTCCTATGAATGGAACAAAAAACTGGTCACCCGCAACTGTAGTCAACCGCCACCCTTCACCAAGATCATATGTTGTTGACCATGGTGGAAGAAAATATCGGAGAAATCGAAGACAATTGAGGCTGTCAACATACAAGGCGCAGATGGGCAAATATATGCCTGTTCCTACATCAGCTGGTGGACCAACCCAGTCTGCGAGCACTCAGCCGAACGTTCCAACCACCTTTACCTCAACGCCAACAACAAAGTTACCTCAGTCATCTGTGAAGTCGCCACAGACATCAATGAGGTCACTGCCGATATCCACAAAGTCGCCGCAGACATCTGTGAGGACACCCCTCACAACGTTAATGTCTACACCAACAGCGTCGACGTCTGCCCCAACAACGCAGATGTCACCACCTGCGGTCAAGCCCAGTGTTGTGACCAGGAGTGGTCGCATGAGCAAGCCACCAAATAGACTTGATCTTTGAATGACCTTTTGTGATTCATTACCGCTTAAAGTGCCAAAACACTCATTTCATTCTAGTCATCCTTGAGAAAGGAAAAAGACAGTTTATTTGTTAATTGTTAAACATCCTGACAATTGGAAGAGACTTATATTGATTTTTAGATTCCGTCTGCCTTTGTAAAGACAAAGAGACTCGTATGATTTGTTTTCAGATTCTACCAGTCTTTAGAAGACTAAGACTTTTATTCAATTTAAAGCTTTAATGATATTTTCAAGCTTTGTTAAAAAAAGGGAGATGTAACGTATGTTTACGACATCCATACTGATGTAACGCTTGACGGCAGTTCACGACAATAAACTTACTTACGCCACCACGAGGTGTATTTGTTACAGTGATGTCAAATTAGTTACATTGAAAAAAGGATGACAATCTATATTTCCAATCAACATTATGTGATAGATCATTGATCACGGAATGATTTCAGAGTAATCTATATTTAACATGGGTTAAGGCTCGGTCTCTGCGTCTGCGTAGTTTTACTTCCTGGAAGTTTGAATTTAGCAGACGGCTTTGCTGGCAGCACGTTTTTTCTTTGGGGTCTTTTTTCCCTTTTAAGAAGGTTTTTATTGGCCTGACTCCCCTAATCAAGCATACGGCAAAATAAAGAACAGAAGATGCTCAAAAAGAAAACCAGTCCCTGCTTGACGTTGCTTCATCGACAAGCTATGAAGATTCACAGTCTGACAGTTTCACGGACTGGTGTGATAAAGGAGGACTCAGCATTGGCACGATAGCCGAACTAACCGATAAAGGGTTTAACAATATAGATGCCGTCAAATTACTTGATGATCCACTTGTTGAAGAACATTTCAAGGCAAACTTACCGCTGGCACAACTTTTATCATTGAAAAAGGTCGTTAGAATCCTCAAAGAAGTTCGTTCCGAAGTTCAACCTCAGTTATCCAGTCGTGACTCAAAGTGTCAATCGGGTCTACCCACACGCTTGCGCAATTCGGCACTTATGATCAAAACAACGTTACGGTAAGTGAGTTGACATCGATGTTCGACATCCCAAACTTTGAAGACAAGACAAAAACCAAACAAGGTAAAGTGATTGACCCTTTTGATGCCCCTTCTACAATGTCAAAGGGACCATATCGCGAACTGACAAATTATTTACTGCATCAGTATGACAAGGGGGAAAAGCCAGACCCAGATCATAAGATATCACCGTTGCAATATATGGAGGCATCGTTCAAGATTCTGAGGGAAATGATCCTTACAGATCGTGTGGATACTGCAGAAATATTGCAGTACGTTGGTTATTGTGTAAAAATAGCTACTTCTTGGGGAAGCTTTCATTTGGCAGAGTGTCTTGCCGTTCGACAGGCAATACTGACTAAAGCAAAATGAGTGACAAGTATTTTGCGAACGTTTGGTGATATTTGTTGCCACAAATTAAAAATTGGTTCAAATAAGATATTTATTGGGTTTACTTAGTCTTGATATTTATTGCAACGTTGCATGTAAATACCTCCGTTCTTTAATAAATGACTTTATAACCTGAAAACGTATACATATTCCAAAAACTTATATGGTGGATTAATAAGTGTGTGTGTCGTTAGTTACATCGAGGTATATACATTATCTGTGCATTAGTTGTAAATTATAAAATGTTGGTGTGCGCTAAAGCTTTTAAGGATGTCAGCTACTGTGCATGACCAAACTGTCAAATTGCAAGTCAATGTTCCAAATTGCAAATAACCTTAAATCATAATATTACACATATTATCAAGGAAAGAGTTTGAACACTGTAAACACAAGTTACAATGTAAAGAATAGTAACGACGCAAAAAGTGTTGAATAAAATCAAATATTTCCTTGTTGGTAATTATCAAATGTGTCAATTCCGTATAAGGCTAAATGACAAAATACTTCCTTGTTCATAAACAGCATCACTCTAAATGAGAAGTTATCTGTTATATACATAACTTGTAACATTTCGTTGTGTTATCCGACAGTGATATATCAATAATATTTCAAGAAATTCATATCTCTTCAAGTAACACGTGTCAAATACAATTCAAATCATTTCTTAAACAAATTGAAATCACTGATGTCTACGTTTCATTATTTCATTATTAATATAAGAACTGCAAAGAGTCCATTATTAGCCATATATCATTTCCACGACAGTTCAAGCTTGTTGCTAATATCCTAGTGCCTCCTCGATGTTGACAATTCTCCAAGGCATACATGCCAGATAGTGAACACATGTAACCTTATTATGTTTTGAATCACATTATGTGCAACTAAATAAATATCCTACAGGAAATCGACGAGAGAAAAACAATGATTTGAACTTTATATATTATAACATTATAACAATCCAACAACGACTACCTACTAACGTTTTCATAAGTATTAAAGTTCTAACTATATTTTTTTTACAGAATATTTGCTTTAAAGGCCTATTCTTAGAAAATTCTTACCCGAGGGTTGGAAACGACTTCTCTGGCCTCACGGTCTCACTTACCAGGAAGCTAATCACGGGTCAAGTGGACTGCTACGCTCCAATACATGCCACCTTAATTATATTGTTAAATGATCATATTTGGATAAATATAGACACGCAGCCTCACAATGGATTTTCTACAAATGACATACGTTAAACGAAAAGCATAAGAAAATGTATACTTCCTTGATTCAGCTAATTGGGTCAGTTTTCCATATATGTACAAACACATTTTGAAAATAAGAGTTGTTCCTTTGTCACAGAATTCATGTTTTAGCTATCTTTTATGATTACAAAAATGAATTTCATATTAACAAATTATTCATGTTTCCTAAAATCTATATATGTGTTTGGAGTCATAAGTGTCACGGTGTAACCAAATCTAAACTTAGACAAGACCCGTTCATCCGGCAGAAATATAAAACTATATGACGGATATGGACTAAGATTGGGATGAACAAACAACAAGTACACAATACTTTAGATATCCCAAGAGAGCACAACCTGAGAGACTAAATACATAAGAATACTAGATATAGACTATTTAACTGGGATGGGGATGGTTATGTTAAACTGTAAGTATTTATAGGAAGTATGACATACTCCAAAAAAGAACAGAGAAACACCAATTCAATTCCCAGAGTCAAAACGTCCGCCCGTGTACATCCTGGCCCAACGCCAGGCTCGTTCTGTAGCTAAAGTACGGCGAGGGTAAACTCTAACACGTCGCTGGTGATTCTGAACCGGGGTCCTTATTTCCGTATGATACGCTGCGTTGCGTTCTAAAAAATATTCACGAGTTTACAGCTGTGTCAGGTAAAGATACGCGCTCGAACAAAACTTAACCTAGAACATCAACTGTGTGTGTAAGCTGGTAATGTAATTATGTCTTTGCATATTTAGGCAATTTAAAAGATATCCAGACTTTTTTGAAAAGATAAAAAGGACTTAAATATTTATTAGTGGCAAAAAAGACTAAAAAAATGGTGAAAACTAACAAAATTCCTAGCAAACATGCCGTCATGCCGGAAAGCAAGATATTTATCAAAAGTTTGGGTTTTCCTGACTTTAACTTAGAAAACAGTTTTAAAAAGTTTACAAATCATGAATATATGCATTAAAACACTGCCTGCGTATCTTTAGCCTACACATGGCGACCTTTGGAAATAGGTGGTAGACATTTAAAACCTGTCAGTGTTACTGACAAAAACATTTCAACATGTATATTTTACAATAATCTTAGAAAAGAAGCTCTAAACCTAAAAATGACGCGATTTTTATCCCATATAGAGTATTTTTCTTGGATGAATGATCATGTATCTATATGGTGCGTAGCTGTACCCGTCATTTATCATAGTTTTGTGCATTATCGCTATGTTGTTTTGAGAGAAACGAGGAATGTTGGTCTATTTGGCGTGAGTATACGTGTTTTGAAATAGTCCACACTAACGATGCTTTACACACTTTCATCGTAATGCAAAGTAACATTTTATATATTCATGTACGTTTAAATCTCTGCATTTTTCATTACATGTAAAGGAACATTTCCCAGATTTACCAGGTGAACAGAGTGTGAAACTTGTCGATGACGAAAAATTATAAAATAGGTTAAAAAATCAAGAACATCGGTGTTCCATTCATGTCTACAGGACTCAAGCTTATGAATTGCCACCAGGGCCTGACTAAAACGATCAAAATTAGTTAAAGTATGCTTTCCTAACAAAGCCACATAAAAATAATTTAATTTTCGAATCACAAATCACTTAAAGAGGCACTCCAAACTGCCAAACTTAATCAATGGTGTCATTTGATAACGAAGTATCGACTGTTTCCAAAACGACCCCCAATTTGAAGCTTGTTGATATTTTATAGCGACAAGGGGATGTTTGGAACCGTATGGCGGCGGCAGTGTGATGGTTTGGGGAGGCATTTGCGGCATCACAAAGACAGATCTGGTTATTGTTTGAGCTAACCGGATATCTCTGATAACATGGTCAACTGTTACATGTACTTTGGTAATCAGTATTAAACATCAAACATACTTATAGTCTTTGTGTCTTATATTTTACAGAGGAAAAATGTAAGGGAACGTTTCTGTTGCACGTGGGTTTATGTTCTATGCGACATCGAAAACATTAGCTAGGTTTTCTAACAAACTATAGTTTGGCACTAATTTGGTCCCTGAGGCTCTTCATGAAACGACTAAGGTAAATTTGTTAATTACACATCACATCTTTTGCAGATGAAAGCATGTAATGACAATGAAAATGATAGCACACACCTATACATATACAAGGAAAGTTACCCACAAACCGGAGATGTAGCAAAAATAAAGCCTAAAGATATTACCATTGACTTTGCAGCAAGTCAGCCTTTGTATTTTTGTTGTCAGATATCCTAACAGTGACACATCTTCATGTTTTTAGCATATCAAATTACCTTTGATCAAATGATAACCCTTTTAGCTTAAAGTGCGGCTCCCGGGTAAAATCACCTTATTTAACCAAGCCAGTTGTACACTTATGTGCATATTTTCATAATATAACCTTCTTGAATTGATTTTACGTCAGGTTTTAACAAGTTTAGATAACTTGATTATGCAAATAATTTCGATTGAAAAAAGGATAGTAAATTGCCTTCCCGATCGTGTTGTTCCGTGAAATCAACCGGATGTGACGTCAACTGTGGAAAACACACCTGACGTAGCCGCAATAACAAATGTAAACAACACCACATTTCATATTTAGGTGATCGTGTTCTCGTAGCTATTTAAAACTCAGAACGTTTTAGGGTGATGTTTTTTAAATATAAGTGCTGTACGAAAATTAAGAAAAAAGGAAAAAGCCATTTGATGATTTGTATACGTTATTATTGAAGCAATTCGTATGATAAATTCACAGTCTCAAACCACTGCTTTACACTGTGTGTACACGGGTAATGCACCCAATTAAAAACACCGGTGAGTGACTCCATATTATAATTTTCCTTCAAAAAGATTTCTTCGTCAGTTTACTGTCGAATGTATCAATATCACTTCGTTTTTCAGCCTCAATGAAACAGCTGATTTGTCATCGTAAGTCTCTCGAACGCAGCTCGCGTCATTCGCCATATATTTCGCTGCCGTGACTTTCGAAGGGCGGCCTCAATCTATAGCAGTACAAGTGTATGAAATAAACTTTGAACAATCGGTGAAGTTTAACTTGTCGACTGGGGATTTTGAGTAAATTACAAAATCATATCTATGATATGAACAAAGATAATTTGTTGTTGATATTAGAATTTTCTAAAGGGTGAAAAATTACCAGATGACACCATTTACATTTTAGTCTTTCATCTCTAAATTTCAAAATGATCTATACTTTAATTATTTCAACATTTTTTGTAAATGAACTATAAATAACAAAGCAAAATAAAGTGAATCAAATAAATTTAATTATAAGTATTTAAACAGAAGGGATTTATAAAATTTAATTTATTCAATCAGATTCAATATCAAATATTGCTTAATTTATTCTCCCTAATCAGGACATTAAATATAAGTTTTTGCCAAGCTTGGAAATTATGTAAAGCCCAATTATTCTGTGTGCCAAACTTGACTTTCAAAATTAAGTCAATCATCTCAATGCATTTCCTCCCCCCTCGCCCCCACCCCCCTCCTTAATTTCGAATAACATATATACAAAAATAAATGGTTTGTTCTATTTTTGTAATATGAATCTTATCACATGCATTTATAATCTATATTTTATTAAACTGTCAAAATAGTTTTCAGTTGAGCAATATTTTAATGCTGTGACTAAATGATGACAGTTTATGATATTTGGGGTGGAGTGTCTGGGGGAAAAAATGCTTTTTTGTACACAGATTATGTCTTTAGATGACTGAACAAAAATTGTATTTTTTTATATTGAATATGCAATGTCATTAGTTAAATATCTTGGTTATAGACATCAATTCATGAATTTTATTGTATACAGCAATGCTTTGTTAAAGTTAATATTTAGAAGAAAAATAGCAATTAAAGCAAACAAGGGAATTGTGTGTGCTGTTAATATGCAAGTAAATAACATCACAAACAAAACACCGTGCTTGAGCATTCTTATTTATTATTTGTAAACTTTATATAATAATTTATCTATTTTTGTTTCAACACCGAAGAAAATTTAATTGCACTAATTTTTTGAACATTATTCCACTGTAGTTCTGTTGTCAATACATTGTTTGTAATATCATATATTTTGATAGACTTATTTTAATCTTTTTTTTATCCTTATTCCTATTGAATAGGTGAAGGGCGATTGATCAGCTTATTTCCAATACCAAAAAAGGTAATATGAAAAATGGACGAAAGAATGAATAAAGGTTCAGAATATTTGATAATTTTTGTGTTTTGTCAGAAATAAATAAAGACTGGTCATGGATTTTAAAACATGGAAAGCTTACAATAAAAATTCCATATCGAACATCGGCCATGCACAAATAAATCATTTAGTGAAATCAGCATGCAAATAATTGAAAAAAATTGCCAGATTCAACCACCACAAGTTATTATGATTTTACTATGCATTCGTAAAATGTTATCATAATTTTCAATTTTATGATAAATAAAAAGTATGCAGCTGGTAATTTCATTTTGAATCTGTCCACGATACATTGAATTATTTCTCACTCGTGTATTTTGCTGCAGTGTACGTACGTGCAAGTTGACTTACGTAACGAGCGGCATTTTAGTTTAAACATATTTTATTCATGAAGAAAAGGATGAGGAACAAGTTCTCCATCTTAGAATACCTTCTCCTTGGAATGTACATGGATGATTTACAATTTTTACAGTGATGACAGAGCATGAACAAGAAGACAAATAAGAAATTATATAACAACAAAGAATACAAATGATATGTTACAAGAATCTTTTTGTCTCACTAATGAATGATTGTACTGACTTAAATACATTTATATTTTGACAAGGTGATTTCGCCATTTTAAACGACAAAAATACAGTTACACAACATACGTTTGTTTAAATCATCATTGTCCTTACATTGGCAAGGGCATTTGTAAAAACACGTACGTTGCCCGATGTCTTTTCGACCGAAATAAGTAATGTTTTGACGTTCGAGTTCAACATATGAAGAGACTCACTTCCGGGTTATGTAATGGACATTTATTCAACTTAATCGTCGTTTTTATTTTATTTCCTTTTTACTATTGCGTCAGAAGTTCATAAGAAGATATCTTGCCAATTTTTATATGAATTGGTCGTCCGGTATGGCTGCTACAATCTGCGCTATTTCATTGTCTGACAGTGTAAAGATACGACAGAGGCCATCTGTTTTCCACAGGTGACGTCACACATTCCATAGGACGAAATCGAGGTTTTCCCGGTGTTTATCGTAAAGTAAGATGGCCGACACGTTAAAATAGCGACGTAAACGGTTGAGTTTTCAACTTCTTTTACGATTTTCTAAAAACATCCTTCATCCGAATAGCTAAGGTATTTGTGATATTAATGACTTTTAACTAATGAATGTGTTTTTCACGTCTATTAGATGTACATGCGATGCAAAGTGTATATAGAAGGACAATTTTGTAGCAAAATCACCCGGGAGTTGCACTTTAAAGAAAACACAAAACTTATACTGAAAGGGTCCCTGGTTTGCGTGAACATTATAACCTGATTTGAATGGTCTGGTAAATAAAGACATATTTTAAAAATTAAAGACCAATTACCGAGGTCCAAAGTCAACGGCTTTGAAAAGAAAGCCACGATAGGTGACATGCATGGAAGTTGGAAACTAAATCTATACACACATGATTTTGAGTTAATCATATTGACGGTTTGATATATGAGAATACATGTGTCTCTCTAGACACCTTACCATTTAGAACTCCCTTTTGGTTTTTGTCCTACGAATAGAACAACGAGGTCAGTCTCATCATTGATAGTTTACATGCACACGGTACTTATGATAACAGTTCTGTCAGTAATTTAACTTGGCAATATGCCTTACTTACATCTCTTTACTTTATATTTCAATACAATCCGCAGATGCTGGTTTACTCCTTTGATAATTGTCATTTTTATCTCTCCCCCTGCAAATGCAAGTTAATTCACTAACTAGTTACAGAGCTGAATTTGGTCCAACGACTTCACGAATAACAAGAAATTTCATAAGAAAATAAAAAGAATTTATGAAAAACGATACAATAGAAAAGAATAAATATCTTTATGAATACCATGTTTTTATTTCGTTGACTGTAAACCAACTTGAAATTATGTACAACAGTTAGTGGATAGTATTAAATTTGCACTTACGTCTTGTTGCATTTTATTTTAAGCACCCTATTTGCAAAACTCATGCTGTTTGAAGAACATTTCGAACATACTCACATGCAATTTTTATGAATATGATTTGAATATGTTCATATGATTTGCGTTGCGTTTGCGTTAAGTAATTAAAGTAATTCGTCAAAGCTTTGCTAAGTCACTAATGTTTCTCATAAAAAGTGTTGACACGAACTGTAAGAAGCAAGGAAATAAGAATAAAGAAATCTGTATTATTTCTACTGCTACAAGTTATGTGTTGACGACTTGATTTTTGAACTTCCTGTTCATCCTGAAATAGTTTAACAACCGGAAAGAAACACGCAACAAGTGAATTATTTCCGTGAAAATTTTCTTCCTCTTCATGTTAATAAACTCTTCAAAAACCCAAATAATGACACAATGCTATCTCCCAATTGTCACCTTCTCCATAACGACCTTAATCTTCTTTGATTGTCATTTAAGAATCCGATGAGATGAAAAAGACCAATTACTGTCATTCAACTTTCTTTTGCACTATATGTAGATACCAACACCGCATTTAAGCATATGGTCAGTTATGCAGTGACTTGTTCTTGGGAATTACATGCAAAAGAAACGTCCCCAAAATATTATATAATTATATTTAATGACCGTGAACATAACTCAGTGTCAGGAACAATCAACTTGATGACGTGACAAAAAGTACATGGGATGCACGGGTTTGCAAGAAAAATTACTTAAATCAGTGTATATTTCCGTATGTACAGAGAAATACCCGTACGATCGTGGGGCAATCGGGATACTTCAATTGAGCGCTAATTACGACCATGTCGCTAGAAGCGAACAATTGGTTAACTAGGGACGCGTTACAGACTTACTGGCGGGACAGCAGACAGGAGCAACACAGAAGGTGACTAGCCCAAATTAAGACCCACATTTACGGGTGCTAGAAGTTGTATTCCTTTGCTACCGTCCCTCAGAACCAACTTCGAAAATTTGCCGCATGACGTTAGCAAAATAGGTGCGAAAGCGGCACTAATAACCGATAGGTGTAATTGCAAGTAGCTTAGTTTCAGCTTTAGTTTTCAGTTTGAGACCAATGACCGCTGCAATCGATTGCAAGCAATTGGTAAATTACAACACGATCCTAGTCCTTGACATGCGTCTACAGGCGGTGGATGAGAGAACTTCACGTTTTCATATGTGTCACAGAGGTTGAGCCTTATGGAAGCTAAAGTGTTATGGTGTGCGCGCGTGTGGGAGATTTCAGGGGACAGGAAAAGGGATCTGGTTACAATTGCTTGTAATCTGACACCAAGCCGGTATATTGATGAGGTTCTACAACCCGCCATTGTTCATCTCTTCCGTCCGAACCTATGAACCATGTTCCTACATGACAAAGCAACGCCTCACACAGCGGCCATCAAAGAAACTTTCTCAAAACGAACAGTGTGAATGTTTTGCCCTGGCCAGCGAGATCACTTGATAAGTCCCCGATAGAACATCTGTGAGATTCCCTCGGGCACGGTATAAGACAACGTCAACGACAGTGCAGGACAGGACAGGACTTGAGTCGTGTTTCGTAGGAAGAGTGGCGCGGGATCCCTATTCACGTAAAAACACCGATATTAGGATTTTAGTGTTTCAGCTGTGTGATTCATGTTTCGACACCTGACCGGACCGGACATTACATCCCTAGCCAACCAATTCATCATGTAAAACGGTCCAAAAGTGCATTTGTGTTTTTAGGAATTCTTTCAATATGATATATATATATATATATATATATATATATATATATATATATATATATATATATATATATATATATATATATATATATATATATATAATATATTAATAATATTAAATGTTGGAATTTACAAGTGTTTTGTTATTTTTTCTTTGTTGGTTGATAATGCACGAGGACGTTTCTTTTGCACATGAGTATAGTTTGCTTGAGATCGGTGTTAGTATCTTAACTAAAACGTATACGTAGATACTACTACACTAAGCCCTCATAGTCTTTCACCTTCTCTCAGGTTTAACTGCACTGAGAGCAGAGATTTAAGTGTTCTTATTTCGTTTGTTCTTCAAGAACGAAATAATCAGGGCTGTCTTGAGTGTTCTCTCTGGCATTGGTACCAACATGGCCTAGTCCGCTATAAGTCTCAGTTCCAACCTCTTTAAATGCGTTATCTTCAGGTTTGTTAGATTGTTCCTGACCTTCTTGACCGAGTCTATTATAGATATCCGTTTTATGTCCAAGCTTGTCCTCAGTTCCAGTCTGACCACGTCTGCTGTTGGCAACTTTGACATTAGTTGCAGCGTGACGAAGTCTGTTGTATGTGTCCTGATCATCCACAGGAGAAGCAGCTGCTCCAAGTTTGCTACCTTGTTCTTCAAGAACAAAGTAATCCGCGGCAAGATCTTGTCCTGGATACTCACTCCCTCCAAACTTATCATAGTCTGTGCCTGCTGTTTGACGATCAAAGCTGCCATCTCCTAACCTATTGTAATAATCATTATTGACCTTTTGACCCAGGCGTCCATTGGATGTCTCTTGAAATCCTCCTGCAAGTTCGTACTCAGTCTCACCTCTTGTCGAGTTTTGGTCTTTCATTTCTTCATAATTAATGGATATCTTGTTTAACCCTCCTGCAAGTTCGTAATCAATGTTCCCCATGTTTAGATCTTCTTCTTTGATGTCCAAGTAGTCACCAGCTCCTGGCTTCCTGCTCTGAGTTTCTGATATGAAGTGGTACTCGTGGTCATCTACATTCAGACTTGATGATGACATCTTTATCACGTCGGGGACGACAAAAGCCGGTGTCTGAGAGAAAGATACAACTTCGTTATAATGATGTCATCCCTTAACAAAATTTACAATATCAATGTTGCTGATTAGGAATAAGTTGTAAAAACTAACAACCATTGGACATAACAAGGACATATATTAGTTTTTCGAAAGTAAGATTAAACAGTTACTGTAATTCATAATGTTTGTGTTATTGCTATCACGTTCCGAACTATATTTAAGGACATTTATAAATTATAAAATTTAGAGACGTTGTATATCTATAAAAACTATGAATTTATTTTGGCGGGATAAGTATAAAAATCATGAATTGTGGTTGAACTGACTACCAATCTTCCATGACAAGATGAGATGTTTGAAAACAGATTTGAAATCATCAACATTTCAAATATCAATGAAATCCAAATGAAGACAATGTAAAAAATGGACTTTTATGATATGTGTACGAGTCTGTTGGCTGAGACCCAGTGGTCGGGGCAAGCCTGCACACCTAACCCATGTATCGTGATATAAGGGTGTAATTTGGGGTGTGTTGTTTTAGTGCATCCAAGTGACGTCAGGCTGAAGGCCTCCGTGACCTCGACGTAGTGAACGACGGGCGGATCAAGTAGTACCGAGATCCGAGTTGCTGCCCAAGGGTGGAGTGAGTGACCGTATAGGAATACGGAGTGGCCTGTCGTCCAGTAGTGACGTCAGAGAGGGTCTAATTGTGATTTTCACAATTAAGTGTGTAATGGCCTTACTGAGTTGGTGCCGTACAGTGACGGCCTAATGTTTGCCCGGGTATACCCGGAGGGACGGGCGTATCATGTGACCCCGTCGGGAATCGCCCAGAGAACTTTCATAGTGTTCATGACGTGATGTTTGTGAACTGTTATCTGCGCGTGTGTGTTTGTATAATGCATTATTTGTTCAACTTGTTGACATTCGTTTGTGATACTGATAAATGTTTAATCATTTCTTATATTGAATAAGATGTGCTAAACTATTCTATATCCTAATTGTAACGTTTCGCTTGATATTCACTAATGTAATTGAACATAATTAGAAAGTTTAAGTTGTAGGTTAATTTGATGAATTAAGAATGTAAAGTAAATTAACACTTTGGGTTTATAGTCCTTGATTTCAGAGTAAAGCAAGTTAATCTAAAGTGTTTGTGTAATATCATTGGGATGTAAAGTGTTTTCATATTTGGTTTTTGTCCCTTTAGATATGATGCCATAGGTAAGCCAAGTCCATTCGTAGGAATAATGCAGATCTTGTATTGCAGCTGTATACCAACTAATGCTGAACTAACTGCACGGAGGCACACTGAAGTTTGCATGGCACGAATGCACAGTGCACCTCGGCTAGCAAACATCTGACATTCAGGTTGTTGCAGCTCCTATGTCACCTCATCCAAACCCCGCGTCTTTGTCCTCATTTTTATTGTAAAGTAATTGTAATCTCTTTTGTTTTGTAATAAACTCTATTAAATCATTATCACATTGTTTTCTCTGAGTACCACCGTCACTTTGTGACAATATGTTCCTCAAACTGTTTTTGAAAGTGTTTAGAGCATTGAATTATTATAATTGCATGTTCAATGCGCATTTGGCACGCTTAACCGAGTGGCCTGACAATACTATTACTGCAAAACTTGAACTATTTTCTCAAACTACATCATATTTTAAAAATTTTTTTTTAAGAAATAAACATTTTACTTCTCTTCAGATTGGGCAGATATTTCACAATATAAATAACATGTCTCGACAAAAGATGAAACGACATCAATTCTAATGAATAAATGTAAACCAACCTTTATCTTAGATTGGCCAGATTCTGTCTGCCTGAAGTTGGCATCATAGTCTCTTTTTCTTAAAATACAAATGATATCATGAAAAGATATGATCAATACTAACTGTAGTCGTAAACCATGAGAGGTAGCGTAACGTAAATATTAAATAAAATAGTTTAATCGCACATATATTTATCTCTGAATTTTTTCAACCTCTTTAAATAATTTTTGCATACGATTAACTCATGTCTTTTCAGAAAACTTTCTTCTACAGGTACAATGATTCAATACTGAATTATCTATACTTAACCTTGACAATTGAAACTTTCATGTAAATGCGATTACCTCTATATAATAAACCCTGAATAAAACTTCAATTTGAGTTTATCTATTGATCTACCAACCTGCGACCTCTACAGCTCCACCAAACTACGACGACAACGACAGTGATGATAACTCCGCCCAGTAATCCTCCCACAATGGCTCCAGCTAGTGTCCCAGTGTCGGTCGAGCCGGAAGCGGAGCCGTGTAGGTTCTCGTCTATACATATACAGAACAATTGAAATGAGTTTCAATTAATATTTTGAAGCAAAAAAGTATATCACGATTGTAGGTGACATAATTTTGTTCGACAACGAGAAAGGAAAATTTTATTGTTTCGCCCGAGTGATTAATTTTTCAAATTCAAATAAGTCATCCAAGGAACGTGAAACAATAACCCCGATATCTTTCATGTATCCAACTGCTGATTAAACATGTGAACATTTTAAGTTAAAGTTTCCTTATAGTTTCAACAATTATCGATAAATTATAAATCGGAAATCTGACGTTGTTAGCATTCATACCATACGAGCCTAATGGTTCTAGTCTGAAGGTTGTCGTGGATTCTCTCCTTACAGAGGCTATTCGACCAACATTATCCCAAGCCTCACATGCCGGACATAATCTCCCTGACTCTTTCAAAATGTCATAGCAGTGAACATTTGCAACATGGTACTTAGATTTTTTAAATTCAAACAAATATCGTCGAATATATAACGCTTTTCTGTCTTGTATGAAATTCGGAATGTGTATGTGCCCATCGTATAGGCGAAATAACTTCCTTCATTTTGATGGATAAGTCAACAGGTCGTGCTCAGTTTGACACAAAGTAGCTTATTTCACAATTTAGCAACTAACTGGGGATTCTGTAAACCAGCCAATTAATTTATTTTCTTATTACATAGGTTATGTGGCAAGATATGACTTGAATAACATCTTTCGAGAGAGAATGGATGGCATCATACCAATTTAATTTTGTAATTTATTACACGAGTGTTAATTAGAAACACTGCAAAGAATGTCTATAGTTTTAACAGTACCTTTTCCTGCCAGCCCATTCGTACTCGTAATGGTGGTGTCCGCTTTGGTTTTAGCTTGATGTACTTTTGCACTAGTAAGCAATGCTGATTGCTCGGTTGGGTCAGTGGCGGGTGTAGAGGATGTAGTGTTGTCAATGGCCGGTGTTTTTCGTGTAACACTTCTGCCGTTGTTATCGTCTACAATCATTACATGCACACAACATGAGAACTATTTCTTGAAGAATGATAGTGTTACATGGTACATAAGAATATCTGTGAATTTCTTTGAAAAAACTGGTTTATTATCAGGGTAAAATCATTAGATGAACATTCGATTGTAATGATTTTATTTTTTCGTCATTTCATTATTTTAACCTTGCGGTGTTAAGGCACTTTAAGCAAGTACTGGGGCTATCTTCAGTGACGCCAGTTGGTGCCTTGATGTCATATATGGTAAAATACACGAATGCTAACAAAGGCACTTATTGCTAGCAGAAGTGCGCACATGAGTGCAATCGATATTTCGATAATGTATAAAGAAAAAATTCTTTACCATATATGTTATATATACAAAATATAACCTGTTTATTATTTTTTGTTACTTCAGCGAGATTTGAACGAATTGATTAAAGCTAATTGCATAGCACACCTTTAAGTACGAAACTTCTTTATAATCATTTAATGCCATCTGTATGATTGTTAAGCGTCAAATTTTCTAAGAATATCAGTGACCAGTATTTGTTTAACGAAAACATATTGTGCGCATTGACACTTTTTGATATATGGATAGGGGATAACGCACATTCACATTATTATTGTGTTAACGAAAGTAAACTCACATAAAGTTATTTTGGAGACTTATCTTTCTACAGAAGATAAAAAGTTGCTGATATTAACAAATATTGATTTTCATTATCATGATTATCAATAATGCAGGACAAAATAATGACAGCAAACAATGTCAGATAAATGTCCTACAGTTATACCTGTACAGTCGCTAGCTTCATTTTCGCTTCATGTAAAAAGATAAGTTACACTATTGAGTATGCATGGTAGAAAACACAGAATGAAGGTAATGATACTATACAACAATATTAAATCGAAGTTGTATCAAGTTTTCCTTCTATGAAGTTCCTTGATGACCTTCTATGATAGCGTACGATATAAAAACTTAAAATTATTAAATTAAATCACTGCTTTACGCGTTCAGTGGCTGTATGCTTTTCAACTAGGTAAAATTTAAATAAAACCTGATGACCGGATCATTAATGTAATCAAATCAGTATTTATATAATAAATCGTTGATACATGTTATAACTAGGTTTTAAAAAACCCTTTTATCAATCATATTTTTTTTCTCAAAATAAACATATTTCATTAACATAATTCATTACGTCTATAGCTTTTAATTAGCATCGAACGGATAACAGTTCGTTACAAAATTTACTTAATTTTGATTGAATATTCTAAGATGCCAAGCGGTGACAATCGTAAGAAAAGTACTTTATCATACCATAAAGGTTTTTCATGACGTATCAATTTAATGAGTTACCTCTATTCTCCTCTGCCCCCTCATGAGGTATTTTCCCATAACACTCAAAGTGGTAAAACACCCACAACAATGGTCATGGGGAAGTAAACAGCTACTCCCCTATGATTTAATAATGGACCACCTTTTTATGTTCTTCTTATATGTACTGTATGTATGTTCTATATATGTAAAACATATGAATGTAAAATCATGTTTATTTCATGTTTGCATCTTGTAAATATAACTTTAGCATATAAACACATCATATCTGTAGTATTGTAAATAAAAAATCAAAAATATGTCAAATCGCCCCAGGTGGTTGTCGGTACGTGGTCCGTTGATTCCGGAGACCTATCTGGAATCTCGACCCAGTTGACCACCATGTAATCATTGAAGACTCGTGGAAGTTTGGGCATCGACTACATGGCTTCCACCAAGGTGTCTTGAAAAAGTTTTTTTTTTTTTCATTTTTTTTTTCACTTTATTTCTTTTTGGGCAGGGTACAGCATTTACATACACATTAATTTCATATATAAACAGACCAGATAAACATATTCAAGTTAAATAAACAAGTTGTGGCAAGATGACCAAAATGTGATAAATTTATCATATTTACATTCCGTGTAAGTATTTGATTTGTGTAATTGATAATTATAATTTAATATAGGTTTCAAACCTGGTAGTGTAGGTAATATGTTTGCTATTTTTCTAGAATAGATATACTCTTTTGTTAATAAAAATATGAAATTTAGAACATCGTTTCTTCTCTCTGTGAATCCAAGAATAATTGTTTCAACATTCAAGTTCAAAAGGGTACCTGTTTTCTCTTCAATCCATTTGAGTAAATCATGCCACAACTTTTTTACAAATTTGCATTCGTATATAAGGTGAATAATTGATTCCATTTCAACGTTACAGAATGTACAAAGTGGTGATTCAATGATTTTGTATCTGACGAGATCTTTGTTTGTTGTAAGAATTCTATGTAGTATACGATATTGAAACCATCTATGTTTTGCACTATAATTTGTTCGAAAAGGTATAGTATTATACGCTTTCCATTGATTGCAACTGAACTCTGAATTTAAATCGTTTTCCCATTTACGTTGATAAGGCAATTTTTGATCCGTAATTTCACTGAATTGAAGTTTGTTAAAAAATTTACTACATCCTTTGGTAACCTTAAATAGTATTTCTAAGTTTGGGGGCATGAAAGGCAACTCTGTTTGTTTACTAATATTGATCGACTTTCTTTTTAAAGAAGTTTTCAAGGAGGATATCAGACCTGCATATTCTACAAAATTTGTTTTAACTCCATATTTATTGACAAAATCATTATAAGATAGAAATGTATCATTTTCTGTTATGAAGTCATTTATAAATTTTATATTTGATTGTAAATAATGATCATATATTACAGGTTGATTTCCTATTGTGATGTTGTCATTTGCCCAAATGTACTGTCTACTAAAAACGTTATTATCGTATCTACAATTTTCTTGTAAATCAGACCAGGCGCCAAATACGTCTTTCCAAAACGGACTGATTAGTTTAGGGATATACTGTGTCTTAAGATATGATGGTCCCATTACTATTGGGTTAAGTTTTCCAACGTAAGAAAAGTACTTTATCATACCATAAAGGTTTTTCATGACGTATCAATGTTCTTCTTATATGTACTGTATGTATGTTCTATATATGTAAAACATATGAATGTAAAATCATGTTTATTTCATGTTTGCATCTTGTAAATATAACTTTAGCATATAAACACATCATATCTGTAGTATTGTAAATAAAAAATTAAAAATATGTCAAATCGCCCCAGGTGGTTGTCGGTACGTGGTCCGTTGATTCCGGAGACCTATCGGGAATCTCGACCCAGTTGACCACCATGTAATCATTGAAGACTCGTGGAAGTTTGGGCATCGACTACATGGCTTCCACCAAGGTGTCTTGAAAAAGTTGTTCTGAAAGAAGAGCAAGGCCAGCAGCTCCCCGTACATCTGAGATGTTGGGGTTCTTGTATCCGACATCTATTCCTGCGTCTTGCGCCAGAGGTATTGGCAATAGTCAATTGGGGTATTCGAATGAACGGATAGCTGCGAACTCAAAGTCCGTTTAGACCTCTGTGGTCAGAAGATGACAAAATCTGCTGTATGTTTCTGTTTGGCGAAGGAAGGCGATGACTAGGGAATAAATGATGGCCTCTCTCATGGCGTGGATCACTAGTTCCAGTTAATAAAAGTCTTCCTGTCGACTCTCTTGTTGTACACGAAACCTTAAAAATATCTTTGTAGTGCCTTTTTGAGATGTTACGCATTCAACTTTCCGAAGACCTGTCATGTTGTTAATGTGTATCAATTCATTTGTCTCTACTTGTATACTAAATTGTATATCCATAATCAACTAACCTTACTAAAATAAAAAATAGTTCTAAAAATATTTCTACAATAGTATCAATAGAAAATAAAGTGAGTGGACTGTCAATGTTTTGATTTCTAACACTATTTAATTGTGTTTGTTTAATTCAGAGATAAACAAATAGCCTAATCCCTTAGTTTTACCTTAAATATAAGTAAAGACAATTGAATAGACTAAATGGGTTTTGATTTTCCATTTTAATTTTTTTGTTAAACATAATTTGTACTGTACACACTAATCATCTTCCTAGGCAAAGCTTAACTATCGTAAGTCTCGAACTATCAAAGTTAACCCTCGCTGCCGATCTAGGACTTTTCTGGCTTGATTTTTTTCTGGCATTTTTAGTTGGTAAGCTTGGCCACTGTGTCAACAACATTTTTTACAATAAATCTTTTGATAACATTCAAGTTAATTTATTTCGTATTTCGTACTTGTATTTAAGTATGTACTATCTTTATCATGAAATGTGATTTTGACAAATAATGTAAACCTTGTATTATCCTCTTTATATTTAGTAGAAAGGTTAATTTTTATTATTCGGATTTTATTTTGTAGTACATGGAATGTTACAGTCATCACATGTCGAACCTTCAATGCAATTCCCATCTGCACAAGTCTATTCAGTAATTATCCAACTGTTCAGAAACAAAGTACAAGCCAAACGTGCAATATTTTACGAAGAGAGAATAATTTTTCAATTGAGGCAACGAGGTCGCAGGCTACTACATTTCGAGTGTTATGGCATCGAGATATGTTCACATTTTATCGGTTGATTTGTATCAAATTTATTCAATGTTTCGGTTTAACAGGTATTCGAGAAAAAATTTGCAATGACGAATGACAAAACAGTTGTACGATGAAAGGAAAGAAATTCTTGCCGGTCGTAGTGCACGGAGTCGGTGCTACAAATCATGGTAAATTTTCTCGAATTTGATTAGTTTACCGTGGTATTTGAAAGCAATCTTTTACAGGCCGCTATCCGCTTTGAGGGTTGAAGCACACTAGTTGCGCTAATTGATTATAAACATGAATGAAACTATTGCTTTACAGGCGGGACTTTCTCTTTACAAATCTTGCAGTCGACGGACTGTGACATGGAGGACGCCATGTTTGTTCGAGTCCCCGGATGAATCTTTTGCCAGGAGCTTTCTTATTGGACTATCTTATTCCTAAGCAGTAAGCTAGAGAGCAAGCACAGAAAAGTCTTAGGTTGGCAGCAAGGGTTAACTTGAACAGTTCGAGACTGGCGATAGTTAAGCTTTGCCCTGAACTATTTTAATGTTAAAGCATTCGGACAACCGTTCTCGTGCTTTAACTATAATTGTTTAGAGCAAAACTATATTGCAAAATACTGGGGTAGAGAGAACTTTGATTCTAAAATATTTTGAAGCTCCGTGCAATGCCATGTTTATCCAAATCAAATTAACATTACGAAAGGACATTAATTATATTGTTTGTTTTATATGGTTTAAACATATTTATTTCAAAAAGATGAATTGGATTGGTAAACAAGCCATAGGCTTATGTAAATACCGCTCCATACTTGTTTTATATGACACTTCTTTTCCTTAAATCTGTGTTTGACAATGAAGATAAAAGTATAAGTAATTTAGTTCGTTAAATGCATATGATAAGTTTGTTAACATGTAACATTTCACGAATACAACAATCGCAAATTAAACTTGTTTTGATTTACCTGCACAATTACGTTTCGTTGCATTGTCGGCATCATCCCCTCCAAAGCTGTAATGAACAAATATGAAAATGAAACGTAAATATTGTCAGGAAACCGAGGCCTATTGCGTCAAACCCGGTTAAGTTGAAAAACTGCAAGTAACTAAAGTAAGATAAAAAATACATACCAGCATGTCTTTCTGATGCTAATATAATTTTTGTTCTCATTCTGATCACAGCATATTGCAACGTGTTTCCAAATTGGATCTGAAATGACACACACACATTATCAGATCAGTGTAGTCCCCGTCTTTAATTCTCATTTGGTGCGTACTATCAAATATATCTACAGTGTAGTACAGTTTAAGGGACATCACCTTTATTATATTATCTTTATCGTTATTGACGTACATGATATATATATTTAATCACTTTCACTCTTCCTACAAATGATTAAAAACGAATTCCTTATATGCTAATAATGATCTTAAGTTGTGAAGTAGAAACGAGTTTCATGTAACGAGTAGCGCTAGCAGGCCAGAATGTGCTTTCTATTACACATAAATGATGATCCTTGTCTAAAACGATTTTTGGCTGATAATCTGCTTTTGAAGGCCGTGAGGGATCTGTTTTAGGACTGTTTCGAAATCTGGTTGACCTATTGATTAAATTGTATTTAATACAAATTAAATTATAAAATTCAAAATACTTCTTGTCACTTCACACCATATCTTGTACGAAGCATCGATGCATCCCTTCTTTTTGCATTTGACTGAAAAACTAAAAATAATATTTTATAGTGTAATATCTTTTATAGTGTAATATCTTTTATAGTGCATTAATCCATTTTTTCATAAACTCTCAAAGATAAAGAAAAGGTGTGATAAATAATTTATTGTAAGACATATGGTGCGGACATGTAGCAAATGAAAATTGATATACCTTAAGCTTTCTACTTGTTCAGAGCACCGAATGAAGTCTTGACCACCTTCCTGTGTACATTCATTCCACCTTTTCCTGCGAAATTGTTGAAATTGATTATGTCTTAAAACATTCAACGATTCATACTCTTTGAATTATTCAAAGCGCTTCTTAAAAGTTATACATATGTAAAATACGTTCAAGCCACTATCTTTCATAATCTGTTCTCCATACAAAGGTTTCTTACTTTCAATTAAGACAAAAACCAAAAGTTACAAATATTAACTTAAAGACACGTGGTTAAAATGAGAAATGCAATACATCATATTAATATATTGGGTAGCAAACAGTTTTTGGTCACAATGTGATAAGATGTATGAATTTATCAGTATCGAGGTTAGCTCTAACATTGCAAATACGAAATAGTTCTTAATACTTCTTGTCAACCATAATAATGTCAAATTAACAAGAGTCGTCTATCAAACAAATCCCATCTCCACGCAGCAATCACCACACATCGAAAAGACCTATGGCTAATATAAGGTTTATTAGTTGTATGTATGGTCTTAAAGGACTCATTGACCTGAAAGCGCTAGCCATTGAAAGGGATTGTTATTACTTCTAACTAAATATTTGTCAATATTCAATACCAGGGAACTGAACAACAATCTCTAGATTATGAACTTAAATATCCTTCACGTAAATCAAAATTAAAAAGATATCGCAAAAGGCAAAGATGTTTTCGTATTTAAAGTGAAAGGATTTGTAAAAGAAAAATATCAAGTACTTACTCGCATTTACATTTATCGGAACGAATTTTTCCATTGGAAGTTTCTGTGCAATAAAAATATGTTATTCTCAAGATAGTGTCCAAGTAAAGCTTAAACGCATTATCATTGAATACCGTTTCTTCCAAATGTTTTAATAATAAGTTAATTCAAATCTAAAATTCAGTTCTAACAGTGAAAACCTTGAAAGCATCAGTTTTTAAAAAAGATTAAGTTATCACCATTTGCTTGAGCACTCAGTGAATTTCTTATATCTTATATCTAAGACCCCATTAAAGAAGGTGATTTTACCTGGCAAAAGCACCAGACAAACCAAATACACTTTGGCTGTGGCCTGAAAGAGAGGATATGCGTTGTTACAATCACATGTGGTTATAATTATCATTTAAGAAACAAAGTTAAGAGTCTGATCTCTTGAATGTTACAAGTCAATTGTGTTTGTTTTTTGTTCTCAATGGTTAAAAAAGATCACTTACATTCATGTCTCCGTCCTTAGTCTGACACTAGAAACGGAAAAATTTAAGTCTCATTTAGTGAAACAGGTATTTAAAATTGCAAACATTCAATGACAATTGTAAAACCATTTTCTACTTTGAAATAAAGATGTCGCCTTCTGATTTATGATAAGTGCATTAACATGTGTAAGAAATGAGTACTAATGCTTTTGAGAGAATTCCCTCAGTGTCGCCAACTTTCAAATTCACTAACGTAGATTGAATTAAGAATGAATAGGCACTCTATAGCAGTAGATACAATGAAGAACAGACCTGGGCAACATAAAATCCATTTTTACACTATTTATATCAAATTTCGAAAATGTTCACTTTTAAAAAATGATATCATATCCTTTGGAGATGGTTTGAACTAAAAATACACACAATCTTACGATGAAAATGGATCGTATAGCACTTGTAAAGTATTTCGTTCGAATTTTGGTAAATAACTTTTATGCCCTATGGTATCCTTGAAACAGATGATATATCATCAAAGTCCGTTTCAAACATATAGGTGCCGCTAATGGCTGTAATATTGCCCAAGCGGCGTTAAACAACAACTCACCCACTCACTCCAAACATAGGTAAACGAATTTGATCTCTTTTGTTTGTTGAAGGGATTTCCATGGAACTAATAAGACAGCATTAAGCAGATCAATGAAAGTCTGTACACCACAAAGAAACAGTCAGTTCAGAAGGTGATAAGTTCAGTTCAACATACCTCCTGTAACGAAAGTGATGTCAAATTAGTAACATTGAAAAAAGGATGACATGTATATTTCCAATCAACATTGGATCACGGAATGATTTCAGATTTATCTATATTTAACACGGGTGAAGGCTCGGTCTCTGCGTCTGCGTAGTTTTACTTCCTGGCAGTTTGAATTTAGCAGACGGCTTTGCTGGCAGCACGAAGGTTTTTATTGGCCTGACTCCCCTAATCAAGCATGGGTCGAAAGAAAGAACAAAAGATGCTCAAAAAGAAAAACCAGTCCCTGCTTGACGTTGCTTCACCGGTCAGCTTTGAAGATTCACAGTCTGACAGTTTCAGGGACTGGTGTGATAATGGAGGAATCAGCATTGGCACGATAGCCGAACTAACCGATAAAGGGTTTAACAATACAGATGCCGTCAAATTACTTGATGATCCACCTGTTGAAGAACATTTCAAGGCAAACCGCTGGCACAACTTTTATCATTGAAAAAGGTCGTTAGAAACCTCAAAGAAGTTCGTTCCGAAGTTCAACCTCAGTTATCCAGTCGTGACTCAAAGTGTCAATCGGGTCTACCCACACGCATGCGCAATTCGGGACTTATGATCAAAACAACGTTACGGTAAGTGAGCTGGCATCGATGTTCGACATCCCAAACTTTGGAGACAAGACAAAAACCAAACAAGGTAAAGTGATTGACCCTTTTGATGCCCCTTCTACAACGTCAAAAGGACCATATCGCGAACTGACAAATTATTTACTGCATCAGTATGACAAGGGGGATAAATCAGGGGAAACGTCAGACCCAGATCATAAGATATCACCGTTGCAATATATTGAGGCATCGTTCAAGTTTCTGAGGAAATGATCCTTACAGATCGTGTTGATACTGCAGAAATATTTCAGAACGTTGGTTATTGTGTAAAAATAGCTACTTTGGGAAAAGCTTTCATTTGGCAGAGTGTCTTGTCGTTCGACAGGCAATACCGACTAAAGCAAAATGAGTGACAAGTATTTTGCGAACGTTTGATGATAAGTGTTACCACAAATTATTAATTGGTTAAAATAAAATATATATTGTGTTGACTTATTTAAGCAAGACGAAAACTTAGTTGCATCAATTGACAATTGTTATGAATATTATCTTTCACGTTAAATTCATTTCATTGTTATGTTGTACATGGTACCATGGTTGTTAAAACGGCTTGCAGTGATCTCGTAGACAACCATTACGTAGACACGGGGATTTCGTAGACAAAACAATTTCGTAGACAGTGATTTCGTAGACAGTATTAAATTTGTATTTCGAAGTCACTATTGACGATTATTTTTATCTATTTATTATTTACACGTCTTCGCTGTTGTCAGTATGTTAAGATGGTTGTCCGTTGCAAAGATTAGGTGGCGCTGGCCGCTGGGATTCTTGATATCTGATATCCGGCCGGAGAAAGAAAGCGTGTCGACAACTAAAAAGAATTTTTAAAAAAAATTCAAACTCCAATAAATCAATAATAATATTAAGTACTCTTTTGAAATTAAATGATATTTTTCATTTGACAAATATATAATTATACCTCAAAATCCAAATCTTTGGGTTCGCTAGGGCGGTCTCCTTGCTGCCCGGATGATCGATGGCAGCGGAACCAGTGATTTCGTAGACACGGTGATTTCGTAGACAGATTAAATGGTGATTTCGTAGACACTATCATTTTAATCATTATTTTGTTGGCAGAGATATACAGTGAATGTCAATCTTGCATCTTATATACCTTATTTGTTTCTACAAAAAAGATTAACCTTCTCATCTCAGTACAGGATGTATTAGTGTATAGTGAGATGTTTTGATTGTAAATTGCTTTGTCGGCGACTCACCTTTTCCATCTTCCCGTGGGTTGTTAATCTGCTAATCGTCGCTGATTGATGGTAAATCTTATATATTATCATACTTACCTAATTTGTTTATTTATTCACAAAGAAATAACATAAAACAAACAACAACAATTATGGGCTTCCTTTATTTAAACATCGTATTTCAACAGTCGTATATATATACACCTAAATACATCTATCTGTTAATTTGGTTACAGATTTTGTTAAATCTAAGATACAAATATAATATGCTATCATTAATGATGTTAAATGTTGATTAAAAGTTATAATATTACCACTTTTCCAAGTGTCTACGAAACCACCGTCAATCTGTCTACGAAACCACCGATATTTTTGTCTACGAAACCACAGTGTATACGTAATCACCTACACCCGGGAGGGGCACGGGCGAGTGGCGTCACTCTCGTCGCGTTAGATTGCCTCGGCGATGGTCCCGGAAGATTTGAAGTAGTCGCCACACTTGGCACTATCTCTGATCCAAAAAATTTTATTTATCAATATTACGTTTTATTCTTAATTCTTATTTTCTATAATAAAAATAACCAATATTGATATCAATGTTTTGGTCCATCTTCGTTTGAACATACCACGCAGAGAGCCATGTTTGCCATTAATGACTTATAATTTCAAACTTGTGGTTTATATACTATATATGTGTTTTGACAGGTAAGTTTGAGTCGGTGATTTGCTATAATAACAGCGCTATTTGTTTTGATTGTCAGTGACTTACCGTCTTTCATCTTCCCGGATGTCTTCTCGTCTCTGTGCTGGTGTTGATTGTGTAGTTGTTGATAAATATAATCATACTTACCTTAATTTATTTTATTAAAAGATCAAACAAGAACTAAAAGAATTGAAAACACTACATAAATATTTGATTACCTTAATCGTGTCAAAACACAACAAAATTGACTATTTATAGTTTTTATTCACTTGATTTCTTTAATCGAACCTATAAGTGTTCTAATCCTTGAGTTTGATAAATAAAAGTTTGTTATTATTACTTATAATCCTATTTTAAAACTTGTCTACGAATTCACTGCTCGATTTGTCTACGAATTCACCGGATTTCGTGTCTACGAAATGGTTTTGTCTACGAAACCACCGCATCCCGGGATGATACATACACATTATCTGTGCATTAGTTGTCAATTATAAAATGTTGGTGGGCGCTAAAGCTTTTAAGGATGTCAGGTACTGCGCATGACCAAACTGTCTAATTGCAAGTCAATGTTGCAAATTGCAAATAACCTTAAATCATAATATTACACATATTATCAAGGAAAGAGTTTGTACACTCTTAACACAAGTTACAATTCCAAGAATAGTGACGACGCAATGATAGTGTTGAATAAAATAAAATATTTCCTTGTTGGTAATTATCAAATGTGTCAATTCCGTAAAAGGCTAAATGACAAAATACTTCCTTGTTCATAAACAGCACCACTCTAATTTGTGACATTTCTTGTGTTATCCGACAGTATATATTTATATATTTTCAAGTATCTCATGTTAACAACAATTATAATCAGTTCTTGAACAAATTGAAATCAGTGATGTCTAGCTACGTTTTATTGTTTCATTATTAATATTACAACTGCAAAGAGTCCATTATTAGCCACATAAAATTTCCAGGACAGTTCAAGCTTGTTGTAAATACCCTAGTGCCTCCTCGATGTTGACAATTCTCTCAGGCATACATCCCAGATAGTGAACACATGTTACCCTATTATGCTTTGAATCACATTGTGTACACAAATAATCAAATATTCTGCAGGAAATCGACGAGAAAAACCC
Organism: Phorcus lineatus; assembly: GCA_921293015.1. NCBI lineage: Eukaryota > Metazoa > Mollusca > Gastropoda > Trochida > Trochidae > Phorcus > Phorcus lineatus. Next base: position 54,859,967 of record OV121086.1, on the reverse strand, counting down.
AATGATTTGAACTTTGGCAGACAGAGTGACCAATTATAACAATATAACAATCTAACAAAGACTACCTACTGACGATTTCACAGGTATTTAGGTCATAATTCAATTTTTTTTAAAACATAATTTCTACTTTACCATCCAATTCATAGAAAATTCTTACCTGAGAGTTTGAAAGGGACGACTTTTCTGTCCTCACGACCTCTCCTACCAGGAAGGTAATCACGGGTCCAGTGGATTGCTACGCTCTAAGATATGCCACTTTACATTTCACGTTGAATGATGATATTTGGATAAATATAGACATGCAGCCACACAATGGATTTTCAACAAATGACATACGTTAAACGAAAAGCATAAGAAAATATTTATATTCTTGATTCAGCTAATTGAGTCAGTTTTCCATATATGTATAAACACATTTTGAAAATAAGAAGTGTTGCTCCGTAAACAGAATTCATGTTTTAGCTATCTTTTCCGATTACAAAAATGATTTCATATCAAAAAATTATTCATGTTTCCTAACATCTATATATGTTTTGGGTGTCATAAGTGTCAAGGTGCAACCAAATCTTAACTTGGACGAGACCCGTTTATCCGGTAGAAAGATAAAACAATATGATAACCAAGCCAACAAAAGTTGAAGAAAATTAGTGAGTGAATAAACTGTTTTATTTGCACACCAAACAGGACGATAAAATGTTACAAATCTAATACCCGTAAATGTATTATTAGGAGTTAAAAGCTAATTAGAGTTAACTACGCGTGAATAAACAATAAACAACCACTCTAGCGTAAGACCAACTCCGACCTTGAAAGGAAAGGACAAATCTAATTGCCGTTTTACAGATAGCACATCAATAAGAATACTGGCATGTAATAATGGGACTAGCGGGGCGGATGGAAGGATACGGACTAAAATTGGGATGGACAAACAACAAGTACACAATACTTTAGATAATCCCAAAGAAAGCACAACTTGAGAGACTAAATAAATAAGAATACTAGATAGGTATAACAGATTTTTTCAATTTACTGGGATGGGGATGGTTATGATAAACTGTAAGTCTTTATAGGAATTGATAACATACTACAAAAAGGAACAGAGAAACACCAATTCAATTCCCAGTGTCAAAACGTCCGCCCGTGTACCTCCTGGCCCAACGCCAGACTCGCTCTGTAGCTAAAGAAGGGTGAGGGCAATAACGTCGTTGGTGATTTTGAACCGGGTTCCTTATTCCCGTATGATACGCTGCGTTGCGTTCTAATAAATATTCACGAGTTTACAGCTGTGTCAGGTAAAGATACGTTCTCGTACAAAACTTAACCTAGTACATCAGCATGAGTGTAAGCTGGTAATGTAATTGAAGTCTTTACATCTTTAGGCAATTTAGAAGATATGCAGACTTTTTGATAAAATAAAAAGGACTTAAAGATTCATTAGTGGCACAAAAGACTTAAAAATTGGCGAAAACTAACAAAATTCCTGGCAGTGTTCCCCATTTGTAGATCCTCTTCTTTGATGTCCACGTAGTCACCAGTTTCCGGTTTAATATAATGGTACTCGTCTAGACTTGATGATGGCCCTTTCAGCCTTTCAGAAAACACAAATTCTTTTGCCGAAGCAACAGCTTTACGTCACGAACATGTCACTACGTTATTGCATTGTTTGATGTCGTTAGATCATAACATGTTTCATTGTTAAATTTCAGTTTATTTCACTCAGTATTTTAACTGTTGTATTAAGTTTTTTACATTTGAAAAAAAATGATTAAAAATAATTCAAATCATCATGGATGCTTTAGCTTTATTTTTAACATAAAATCAATTTTATATTTGGCTAGTTATTTTCATTGAAACATGACATCGTGTGCATGCGTTATAGAGTATCTCTATAATCATACAATATGTCATCAATCAGTTCTTTTATTTCTGTTCTTTTACACGAAACAGTTCACCATTGCCAGTTTTAGGTTTGCTAAATATTTTTAAAAGTATTCATTGAAAACTAGCTTCGATAATAAGTTGTTTTTCTTTAGTTTCTCTCACATTGCATTAGAACATTAGTCCCAATTGATAACTATAATTCTCAACAAGGGTAACTTACCAGATTATTCTCCGCCGTATCCTAGTAACAACTAGATGTCAAAAAAACAACAATATATGTGCCATGAAGTCGGAAATTCTAAATCCAGCAAAGGTCATTCTTTGCTAGGTGTCAATTCAAAAATGTCATCCATTTGAGTCAGGCTGACTACTTCTCGGGGAAAATATTAAACTTTTAAGTTTTAAGAGTTGTCACTCTTTTCACGCGTCCCTCCTTTACCTCGACGCTCACGTATCGTCGGTTATTTAGTCTGAAAGGATTTCTTTTCATGTTTCAATTTCCATTTTCTATATCCTTATTAACCAACTATGTGTGCCAATGTAAATATTTGTCATGACAAATTGTTCCGCCTTTTATCATGTTGCAATTATGAACACTACATATGTTTATATTTACATATTATTATATTACATATTACATGTTATGATATGGTAATGGAACCCTATTATATTGTCAGTAGCCTGGAACTTGAAGGGTGTTTTCGTTGATCTCCCCACCATTGGACTCAATACCTTATCGTGGTGTGGTGGTTTGCGTGCTTCAGAGACCCCGAGAGCTATGCCAGCTGGAGCTTACATGCTCCTGGTAGGGTCACCCAAGCTGAACAGGTCGACCGATAGTAGCCAGACCAAATTTGAGTCCTTCTGCTTTCTATCTCTCACTATGCCTTTCTTTCCGTCTTTTCCCTCATCCTGTCGATCCCTTTCTCCCTGATCTGTCCACTCTCTTTTGGATGCTTGCCATCCACGTGTTAAATAACTGAAATATTGTTCAAAGCACGTTAAACCCCAACTCACTCACTCACTCACTCGTTGATCTCTACACACCAGACACTGGCTTTCCGGGATGTTTTATAGTGAGTAGATCCGGATGTAGGTCGGCGGATATACATGTAAGGGACACATTTGATGAGGGCAGATTGGGCGTATAGCCATACTCTTTTGGACGATTAACGTGGGATTGGTGAGGTTACATCAAGGCCCCGCAACGTGACATCTTTTACGATGCTAATGATGGTTGTTGTGGTTTGTGGTGTATGGTGATGTTATTGATGATCATGCTCTCTCTTAAAACTTTGATTTTGATAAATTGTTGATGTCCAAAAAGCAGCTGAATCAAACAGTCATATGGAGATTGAAATGAATAATTTGCTAGAATGTACTCCTATACTACATGCCTGTGATGTGTGTAATGACGGAATTAGTACCTATGTGTTATCGTTCTTCTTTGTACCCTTTAAATCTATCCCTTTAAATTCCCAATAATTAAGAAGGAAAACAACACATTCAAAATACCGAATTGTAAGTTTTTTCCAAGGCTGAGTTGGTTTATTTCAATGATAGTAGAGTGATGGTAAGTCCCTTGGTTTGCTTTTGGACACTAAATTGTGTGTTATAGTACATAAGTACACAAAAGGGTTACAAGTACTCATAATTTGATTCTCAGTGCAAATTATGTAAAATAAAGTGATATACATTGACTGTAGAGAAGAGAAAATATAATTTTTAGCGATCGAAGTCATGAATGATGAGTTTTTCTAAAGGAAACCTAAAATTTCGTACAAATGACTCATGGTAGCTATCTGAAATGTCTGGATTCAGTGACCTTCTAAACATACATTTAGATACAAGATTATGGGCGGGCGGGGGGGGGGGGGGGGGGGGGGGGGGGTGCATGGGAACCCCAGGATACACAGTGGATAATAAGGGATCACTACTTTCATCGTCTGATGGTCAAGGGATCACTACTTTCAATCGTCTGATGATAAAGGAATCACTATTTGCAATCGTGTGATGACAAAGGAATCACTATTTTCAATCGTGTGATGATAAAGGAATCACTATTTTCAATCGTGTGATGATAAAGAAGAAGAAGAAGAAAAATATTTTATTAATGTGTCACGTGGTACATTTTGTCGATTGGGTACAACGTGTAGTAAAATCTGTAAAAGATCGTACTACCCGGCCATAAGGCCTATGAGACACATGAACATCTTAAAATAGTCATGTATAAAATATAGATGTACATTTAAATACAAACATAAACACGAGTTTCAGGTTATTTTAGTTGTGTAAATTATATTTTGGATAATAGCGTGTTTTCGTCTATTACACATTTTTATTGATAGAGCGGCTAGTGGCTTTACAAACCTCTCATTACGTAATAAGAATACAGATTGGGCGGGGGAGGACAACTGAGCAAAGAAAGGATTTACACGGGAAATATCCTGTCATAAATTATACCTAAGATCAGAATAAAGGTCACACTCAGCAAGAAAATGTAATTCATCTTCAATAGTACTGCGATTTCAAAACTTACAAACTCTATTTTCTAGAGGCGTTTTTGGGCCGGTATACCTGCCGACTTCTACCTCCAGTGGTAATGTGCCACAGCGCAGCTTACTTATAACACTACGTTGATACCTTGTTAACAGAGTAGTAACATAAAATTCTGGTGTCAAAAGTTTCTTAAATAATCTTTAAGTACGTAATTTATTACCATTCTGTTGGGCTTTATCATTAAATAAATCATTGTACCAACTTTGACTATCAAAGGATTTCATCCAAGTTCTGATATGAGAGAAATCAATTCCAGAAATATCACTTAAATCACAAGGCAGATTAAGATTTTCAACGAGTTTCATGACTGTGTTGTTCCAAGACTTAGGATATTGGCCTGACCATCTGAATATCAAGCTTGGTAATCTAGAACAGTCCATTTTTTAAGCTTACTCCAAAAGGACAAAATTTCAATTTTTTGATTTGTAAAAATTTGCCAAATTTGGGGTTTTACAACTCACACCAAGGAAGAATCTGCAAGCCCGATTCTGGACAGAATTGATAATATTAAACTGCCTGATACCCCATATTGCTGACCCGTAAGTTAAGATAGGTAGGACCAAATTTCTGTACAATGTATTATAAACCTCTAAAGAGAAGCCTCTAACAGCTTTAAATTTGCGAATAATAATACCAATACTATGTAGGTAAAGGAATCACTACTTTCAATCGTATGATCATCAAGGGACCACTACTTTCAATCGTGTGATGATCAAGGGATCACTACTTCATTCAATACTTAAACTGAAAGGGTCCCTGGTTTGCGTGAACATTATAACCTGATTTGAATGGTCTGGTAAGGAAAGCCATTTTAAGAATTAAAGACCAATTACCGAGGTCCAAAGTCAATAGCTTTGAAAAGAAAGCCACCATAGTTGACATGCATGAAGTTGGAAACTAAATCTATACACACAGGATTTTGAGTTAATCATATTGACGGTTTGATATATGAGAATACATGTGTCTCTCTAGACACCTCACCATTTAGAACTTCTTTTGGTTTTTGTCCTACGAATAGAACAACGGGGTCAGTCTCATCATTGATAGTTTACATACTTATGATAACAGTTCTGTTAGTAATTTAACTTGGCAATATGCCGTACATGCATCTCTCTAGTTTATATGTAAAGACAACCCGCAGATGCTGGTTAACTTCTTTGATAACCGTCATTTTTATCTCTCCCCCTGCAAATGCAAGTTAATTCACTAACTTGTAATAGAGCTGAATTTGGTTCAACGGCTTCACGAATAACAAGATATTTCATAAGAAAATAAAAAGAATTTATAAACATAATACAATAATATTTTACACTAGAATAGTAATATATATCTGTATGAATCCCATGTAATTGTTTTTGTTGACTGGAAACCAACAGGCTTTATTTCATATCATTTATATACAACAGTAAGTAGATAGAATAAAATCAATTTGCGCTCCAGTCTTGTTGCAATATTATTTTCAGCACCCTATTAGTATACAGAGTTTTGGTCTTTCATATCTACATGATTAATGGATATATTGTTAAACCCTACTGCAAGTTCGTAATTAGTTTCCCCCATTATTAGATCCTCTTCTTTGCTGTCGACGTAGTCACCAGTTTCTGGGTTCCTGCTATGAGTTTCTGATATAACGTAGTACTCGTGGTCATCCACATTCAGGCTTGATGATAACATCTTTATCATATCGGGGACGACAACAGGTGGTCTCTGGGAAAAAGTTGCCAGTTACTGATAATGACGTCACATAACTTACAATATCAATCGATTTACAAGCAATTAAAATCCTGGATTGTGTTGCTGATTAGTAATGAGTTTTAAGAACACAGACATATCTTTTGCCTAAATAAGCTTAAAAATCTTTGTAATTCATAATGTTTGTGTTATATCTATCAGCCTTCGAACTATGTTTTAAGACATATATAATAAGTCAAAATTACATTACATGAACAGATGTTTCAAAACCGATTTTAAAGAATCAACATTTCAAATATCAAAGTAAAATGTCAAAGTAAAACATGGCTAACATTTCTTGATTTGATACGTTTATGATATATGTTCATTAAAACTCTTAATGCTTATGCTATGAAATGTTTAGAACATTGAATTATCATAATTGCAGGTTCAATGTATATTTTGCACAAGAAATCGAACTGCCTGACAATGCACTTGCTGCCAAACTTGAACTTCTTTCTAACCTTTCTTACATTATTTTAAAAAAAAACGGCAAAAATACGCAAAACTCATCTTTCTATACAATGGACCTTTTGGAAATGCTTGTTACAAGTTGTTCCTCCCGGATTGGTACTGAGTTGATGAACATCTTAATTAGAGATCAAATACCTACTTAAACTAAAGTTGAATCACTGAAACAAATGTTTCAGAAATAAACAATAAAAAAAACTTGACATGCTATCATTAGACAGATTCGGTAGATATTTCACAAAATGAATGATATGTCTCGACAACAGATTTAATGAAATCATTTCAACTGAATGAATGTAAACTAACCTTTGTCTTAAATTGGCCAGATTCTGTTTGCTTGATATGGCATCTGGGTCTATTTGTCTTTGAAAACAAATCATGTCATGAAAAGATATAATAAATACTAACGGTAGTCGTAAACCATGTGAGATAAGCCAACGTAAATTTTACACCAAGTAGTATATACAGTTATGTGAGATAAGCCAACGTAAATTTTACACCAAGTAGTATATACAGTTTTAACTTGTCATAGATGTAAATTGTTTTAAAACATTTAGCACAAAGTTACTTATTCTAAAATACACTGTCATGACAAATGCTTGCACTACATATTGTCGTTTACTTTACATACATAATTATTAGTTATTTCAATAAATGAAACACACACGATAACCATGGGGTCATGGAACTTCATGCGCGCATATATTAACCTCTGAGATAATTTTGCAACCGAATAACTCATGTCTTTGAATTTAACTTTCTTCTACAGTTATAATCTTATTCTATGTATAATGGAACCTGAATACCATTTTAAAAGATCTACCAACCTGCGACGTCTACAGCTCCACCAAACCATAACGACTACGATAGTGATTGCAACTCCGCCCAGTAAACCTCCCACAATGCCTCCAGCTAGTGTTCCTGTGTCGGTCGAGCCGGAAGTGAATCCGTATGGGTTCTCCAGTGGCTCAGTGGTAGATGTAGATGGAAAAGTCGGATCATTGTTGGATGTAGATGGTTCATTTGTGCCTTTGGTTGATGTGGACGGTGTAGTCGAGTCTTTGATGGATGTAGACGGTGTAGTGGAGTCTTTGATGGATGTAGACGGTATAGTGGAGTCTTTGGTAGATGTAGACTGTGTAGTGGAGTCTTTGGTGGATGTAGACGGTGTAGGGGAGTCTTTGGTGGATGTAAACTGTGTAGTAGAGTCTTTGGTGGATGTAGACGGTGTAGTGGAGTCTTTGATGGATGTAGATGTTGTAATAGAAACAGAAACCCTACTGTCGTTATCATCGCCTACAATCATTACATGTATACAAAATGAAAACAGTTTTTTTTGGAGATTAAAATTGTACTGGGGCTTGATTCAGTGACGTCAGGCATAGGCATAGGCAATGATAACTTAGCAGAAGTGAGATGTGCACTTGAGTGCAATTCATATTTTGATAATATAATAAAGCAGATATTTACCATGAATAATAAATAAAGAATATAACCTGTATATGATTATGTTGTGTTTTTACTACAGCGAGATTTGAAAAAGTTAATTTAAGAAATGGTAAAGCATGAATTGCAATAGTATAAAGTTTTTGTTATCATCAATGCGATATCATTTGAATGAGTTATCAAGCGTCAGCGGGCTTCAATACATAAAATTTTCTAGGAACGTCAGTAACGAATTTTTTTTTTATGAAATTGTATTTTGCTCATTGATACTTTTGACATAAATATCAATTACAAGATAGACGATAAGGATATTTGCATAATTATTCTAAAAACGAAAAGTAAATTCAATCCTACAAGGACACTTACGCGGGATACAAAATTTCATCTACCCCTCGGCGCGGTCTGACAACTTATATTATCCTACCTCATGTAAGAATGCTGATCGCTGATTGGTCCACGTGGCCCTTAACAAATATCCATATACACCGTCACCGAGGGATGATAAATCCCTTATAACCCGTTACATGAGTAAATCGTGCTTCCACGTCAATCAATCATAGCCACGTGATCAGGTCATAGGTGCTGTTTATTTCTGTTTGTCTTTTTGATAATACATTAAGACAATCGGTAAGATAGATTCGTCATAACATTCGAGCGGAACGCGAGTTGCATAAAACCTTTCAAGGGAATAATATATCCCTATGTCACCCTTGACAGAATGTTATAACTTATATGATGTCAGTATAAGAATTTATGACTGAACTACCTGTGTTGAGAGAGAATATAGAAGATAAAAAGCTCAATTGCTGATATTTATAATAGTATTAATAATAACATTATATATGATACATAGTAAAATCGATGTGAGCATTGAAGGACCTACCTGTACAATCTCCTGCTTTACCATCGCTTCAAATGAAAAAAGAAAGTTACATTCTTGAGTATGTACTTGAGCAAACACATGACTGAAGAAAAAATAATGTGCAACAATACTAATTTGACGTCTGAAATGTTTTTATTTTCCTTCCAGGACGCAACACCTTGAGAAATATTCCGATCTTATGCTGATCTAATTTCTTCAGAGACCATGGGATCACATTACAAGTTGAATATCAGAAGAACAACGCCGAATAATTTGAAACCTTAACGATTTGCCAACAACAAATATAACCCTATAATCCGCAAATTTTGTTTAAGACCAACGTCATTAGCCGAAGGTTTTAAACGATTAAATTTGCGGGCGTTTAATAACAATGAATCCCGGAAATTTTACAAACATAACTATTTATCGATATTTTAACATGACCGTTCGTTATCAGAAGTTTATGAACAAACTCTGTTTTTGCGTTCTTATTTTTGTGTGGAGAGGACTTTACGACTGTTCTATTTCTTTGTGTGTTTGATAAGGTTATACGTATGTAAATTCCCGGCATCATTTACATTAAATACATCCTACTGATAATACCAAATAGTGGCATTCGTTACGGCGAAATCTTAAAATATACTTGCATCATTTGGGTCCATAATCAACATTTATAAAGCTCATAAAAAATATCATAAAACGTTAAGAACTAAAGTCTTAAACTAGCCCAAGACCATTGTTACAGCAACCAAAAATTGGACGTCAAAACGGCTGACCTTTGCGACGTAATACTATAGGAACGGCATTCGAAAGAAGGTGGCCACATCAAACAAAGCGGAAAACTTGGACTAAGTTAACCAATAAAAAATATTTTCTTTCTTCCAACAACAAATATAAAATCTCGAGTCGGGACGGATCTAGTTAACCTAATGTATCAATTCGCGGTTATTCGCCTTTGTTGATTTGCAGGTATTTATTGTCATTCAACATAGGGTTGTTTTTCAAATCAAGCAATCAGAATCGAGAATACAACGAAGTCAGGTTACAATACCTATTTATCATATATCGTCGATGACTTAATGCTTAGGTTAGTTGATGGTGATCCAACGCTCGTTGATATGGAAGATTTCATAGCTGAATAAACACATTTATAAATATCAATATTGTCATAACTCTTGTGTAACACTGACATATCTTTACTTAATCTTAAACAATACGATTCTTCGTTCACATTTACAGGTACAAGTATGTAAAAACACCTGAAAACAGCAAAATAAACACAGAAATTCGTCTTAAATCAAAGTTAATGTTATTCAAATAAAGAGAATAAAAGAAGGATAGGTGAGCTTGATATGTCGTCATTATAGTTTCTTTTTAATGCCACCTTATGCGTATGTTTTAAGTCGACCATTTAAGTCGAAAAATAACCTTGCATGGAAACAATAGTTATTAGTTAAGATTTAGCAACTGGGTGCTTACCAACAGGAAGGTAATATGGTTACTTCAACGTTATCCCCGGAAATCTTCATACCACATGTCTGAGTCTTTTCTGTAAAATGAATTAATAATCATTACTTCCCGTTTTTTGATTAAAAAAATCTAAATCACATTGTGCACAACTTTTAATTTAGCATTGAATTTATAAAAACTTTGTACAAAACTAGTTTTAATTCATTAATATGTTATTACAATATCAGTGTTTAACGTTTAAAGTATAATAACAAAGAAGTTAAGATTAGTAGATAAAAGGCCAAGTTGCTAATATTTAAAAACGTATTGATAATAACATAAATGATACAAGACAGAAATTATGCTGCAAATGTAAGTTAAAGGACCTACCTCTACAATCTCCTGCTTTACCATCGCTTCAATTGAAAAAAGAAAGTTACATTCTTGAGTATGTACTTGAGCAAACACATGACTGAAGAAAAAATAATATGCAACAATACTAATTTGACGTCTGAAATGTTTTTATTTTCCTTCCAGGATTTCTTAAATTCTCGTTTCAATTGCATCAGAGACTTTTGGATCACATAATAGGTTGAATATTAGAAGAAAAACGCTGTTCAAAGAAATAATTTGAAACCAAATGATTTGCCAACAACGAATATAGTCCTTTAATTAGAAGATAAATAGTTGAGTTTTTTAAATTTACGGAATTCATTGTTATTCAACATCCGCAAATTTAGTTTAAAACCAACGGCATTAGCCTAACTACAAACCTAACTATCTATCGATATTGTAACCTGACCGTTTGCTATTAGAAGTTTATGAACGAACTCTGTTTTTGCGTTCTTATTTTCGTGTGGAAAGGACTGTTCTATTTCATCGAGAGGTGTGATAAGGCTTTACTTATCTGAATTCCAGGCGTAATATACATTACAAACCTCGTACTGACAATACCAATTAGTGGCATTCGTCACGGCGAAATCTTACAATATACTTGCTTCATTTTGGACCGAAAACAACATTTATAAAGCTCATAGAAAAATATCATAAAACTTTAAGAACAAAAGTCTTAAACAAGTCCATTGTTACAGCAACGCAACACTGACTCATTTTACTTAATCTTAAACAATACGATTCTTCGTTCACATTAACAATTAAAAGTATGTAAAAACGCCTGAAAACAGCAAAATAAACACAGAAATTTGTCTTTAAACAAAGTAAATTTTATTCAAATATAGAGAATAAAAGAAGGATAGATAAGCTTGATATGTTGTCATTGTCGTTTCCATTTAATGCCACCTTACGCCTATGCTTTAAGTCGACCCTTTCGGTTGAACAAAACCTTCTAGACACAAGTTATTAGTTAAAATTTAGCGACTTGCTGCTAACCAACAGAAAGTGAACTCCGCTTCTTCCAATTTCCCCTTGGAAATCTTCATACGACATGTCTTTTGAGTTTCTCCTGTATAATGAATTAATAATCATTGATTCCCTTTTTGGAAAAATAAATATTTTAATCATAATGTGCAGCACCTTTTACTAAGCATTGAACGGATAGCCACTCTTTACAAAACTCTCTAGATTTTACTTCATTAATATGTAATGATAATTTGAAGCGTTCTGCAATGCCATGATGTTTCCCATACAACACTTCCAGATATTTTTCCACATAACACATCTCCTACCAATATCAGCGTTTAACACTCAGAATATGAATAAAAGGAAGCTTAGTTTGTAATTACATATACTCAGATTGTTAATGTAATTATTAAATAATACACCATTTACCTCCACATTCATGTGGTATAACTGTGTCAGTATTTTCTCTTCTGAAGCTGTAATCAAGAAACATGAACATGAAACGTTAGAATTGTTAAGTAGTATAATTGTATGTTAAAATGGTTGTTTCAAGGCTGATGAATATCAAATCCCAAAATTTTAATATATAATACTCCTCAAAATAAGTTAAGGGTCAGCCAATAATTTATGTTTGACAGTTTATTAGACGCAGGGAACATGTAAATCAAACGTTTTATGACCTTGTTTGGTCAGAAATGGTTCAAAATCCCTCAATGTCGACTCTGTTATGCAAAGCATATGCAATTTTTATACACTATATTTTATAACTATTCTGGGGATCTGATGAAAATTCTCCATTTTGAGCATAATGAGGCCCTGTCTAAATTTAGATAACTTTGTTAATAACGAGTAAAACCACCACCTGCTCGTAAGAAGTCGACACAACGAGGAGGCATGCTGTCGATCAGACGTCGAAAAACCATCTGAGAAATTGCCTGCCACTCTGCCTGAAAAAATTGCACCAATTCTTGAATATTATCAGATTGCCTATGATTGTCTCTCACGCGTCTGCCCAACTCATCCCATGCATGCTCAATTGGTGCCAAGTGAGGAGAGTATGCAGGCCAATCCATTTGTTCAATACCATTTTTGGTGAGAAAATCATTAACAACTCGTACTCTATGTGGTCTAGCATTGTCATCTTGAAGAACAGAACCTGCTCCAATTTGACGGAGACTTTGGATTACAAAAGGCTGTAAAATTTCGGTTCTGTCCCTGATTTCCTTGGACGACGAAAAAAGGAGTCCTGTGATGTGCCAAAATTCCAGCGCACACCATTACCCTACCACCTCCAAAGCGATGGCGTTGTCTGTCGTTAACATCAGCAAATCTTTCTCCTTGCCGCCTATAGACGCGAAGTCTGCCATCATTGAACTGTAATGCAAATCGGGACTCATCAGTGAAGAGTACCCGCCCCCATTGTCGCCGTCTCCAGTCTCTATATCCAGTCACGAGGTGCTGCCCAATGATGGTGAAGAATATGTGGTCGAACCGCTCGTCGTCGAGATCGAATGTTGTGGGCTCGAAGACGATTTCTAATGGTCTGGTCCGATACCTGAACACCACTTGCATTTCACAGTTCATCTCTCAGACATTTCGCTGTAACAACGCGGCCATTTGAATGACATGCCGGTCCTGACGTTGTGACGTTGATCTTTGCCTACAAGACTGCGGGAGATTCTGAATTGAATTGGCTGCCATAGTCTCCCAAATACACTCTGGCTACAACCGATTCTCTGTGTAAAACCCTGTTGAAGCCACGCAATGGCTCTTCCTATGTCAAGTTCAATCGGGTGACATCTGACCATGTTGAAATTTCAACTGAGAGCAGCACGGTCATGGAAGGTTTTTTATATGCCAAAACTGTTCATGGAATATGCATAGTGCATTTTCATGGACATAATCAAATCCAAACGTCGTACACTACTGCGTTTGGGCGATGCAAACAGTTTGTGGATTCTTCTTTTGGGCTTTAGTTTATGGTTTCTGAGGAGACTGTCAAAATCGTTTTGTTTGAAAATGACATATGCCTTGTACAGAGGTTTTGTCGTCAGGATATTGTGAACCAATTTTGAAATGATTGAAAAAAACCTTAGACTAAGGCGATTGCATCTCAATATGATAACAATATGTTTAAGGACTCCCTTAGCACTACGGGGATTCTGTGGAAACTGGCCCTTTGTATTAAACGACACCTTTAGAGATAATTCAAACAGACCTCACAATGAATTTTCTTTTGTGTTGTTAATTACACGATCAGTTGTACACGAAATTTTGGTTATAAATCAACAAACATGTAATTATCAAACTCAAAATGTTCTTCATCAAACTTGAATAAAATGGTCTTATATTAAAAATCAAGTGATATAAACATTCAATGTATTTTTTTGCTGGTTGTGATGTTAGAAATAATATGTTTAAAGTCACTATAGCACGCTTTCGCTTCAGTTAAAATTTGCTATTTTAGGGCATATGGGGACATAGGCGCACACTTTAGCTTCTATCGATGCAAAGAAAAACTTATTATTTTGAACTTTTGGCCTGCAATCAACAATGAAAAAATATATATATATATATATATATGGCAATTTTTTTTATAGAATATATTTATTTCAAATGAATTAAATCTATCTAATCTATTCAAGTCTTTGTACTGATTTAAACGAGAATTTATGGAAAATAACATGCCAGTCTGCTTTGCTTCATATTCTTCAAGACGCGACCCGAAATTTGGGTAACATTACATTATCATGTTTTCAAATAAAGGAATTTATTACATACCCATGTAATCTTACGATAGTAATACGTAATGAAATACAATGAATTCCGTATTGCATTCCTCAATTCGTATTTAACTGCGAACTCGTTGTTTCTTTGCTCTTTGTGACATCTACTCGTTCAATACAAACGAAAAAATGCACTAGAATGACGTTCTATATATGTATTGAAACATTGGCTGCAGAGTCCCTCGGGAGTCTATGGCAAAATACGTCATAATAATGATTCGAACCAAAACCCTTGTTAGAATCAACACGTCACGTCTCCTGACAATAATGCATAGTAAGAGCATCATGCATAGCATGCATGGAAAGAAACAAACATATTTCAAATGAGCGACTTACATTATGCAATTTAACATGTATACAAGGCAAAACGATTTCAGTACCAAAAACACTGAGCGTCCGATAAGGAAAATCCAGTTACAGTATCACAGCGTCCTTAATTCATTTTGAATCGTACTAACATACCTAAATAACATTTGAAACATCGCACTCAAATATTTTGTCAATAATCGGTGTTCTTCACAAAAGAGTACGTACCAATACGTCTTAGAGGAGACATCAATATAACTTCCATCAATGATTTTAAGTTTGTCGTCATTTACATCTGAAAAAAAAAACACACAGAAGACCAGGCATAATTTTCGAGCCATATTCTCACCAACAGCACACAACGAGACAGCCGTTTTTTGTACCACAACTTGACGGTCATTTCCAATTTGATACTTTAACTCATAAAAGAGTAAGAGAGTTTTCAAAAAGAACATCAGGTTTTGAAATAATGCAATATATAAATGACGTCCAAAAGAAACTTTACAACCGTTTTAAACGCCCTAGATCAAAAACGACAAACGATGGATGTATGAAATAAAGTGTATTGAAAAGATCAACATGTCTACATGACAACCCCTGGAGATGATGAGCATAAAGTGTCTGGTAATGACGTGAGGGTTGCTAATATGGAGGTGAGGTCACAAAACAGCACTTTCAAAATCCTTGTGAAGCGATAGGTCACACATAAAAACACTTAAGTTCAGTAATGCGGCGTACTATTACCGTGTGTGGCCACCCCGTCCCTCAATA
Organism: Phorcus lineatus; assembly: GCA_921293015.1. Lineage (NCBI taxonomy): Eukaryota > Metazoa > Mollusca > Gastropoda > Trochida > Trochidae > Phorcus > Phorcus lineatus. The sequence continues at coordinate 54,844,346 of OV121086.1, read as the reverse complement.
CACGCATATACCATCCAACGAAAAGTAAACGTCAGTCGTCTGATGACGTCACGTGGTATACGCTGTCATTCTTCTTGAAATGCAACAATTAGTTCAGGTCTGTTGGCTGGCGGGTGTGGTCTCTGTCTAATACTGCGATCCATGACGTCCAAGAGATGTTCAATAGGGGACATGTCTAGGGAGCATGAAGGCCATGACAACACTATGACGTTGCTGACTGTAAGAAAGTCCTGGGTGATGCGGGCGCTTTGGGGCCTGGCGTTGTCATGTTGAAACAGGACACCATTTGGTTTTTGATGAAGAAATGGCACAACAGTCGGACGAAGGATTTGGTCTATGTTGCGCTGAACAGTCAAGTTTCCATTAACGATGACCAATGGCGTCCACTACTGACCTCAAATCCCTCCTTAAACCATACGGAACAACCTCCTGTACACAAGAAGCTGCCGTTCTTTCACCTCTACTGCGGTACACACGTTGTCGTCCATCAGCCCTGTACATGTTGAATCGACTTTCATAAAAAAAGACGACTCTCTACCAGTCACGACGCTGCAAACGTCGTACAGTTCAGGCCCATCTCAATCTCTGACGACGACGTTCCACTGTCAACCGCTTTCCCCTGTCTGGAATGTGTGGTCTAAGTCCATAGGTCCTGAGTCTTCTGGCATCGGTCTGTCAGCTGACCACGTGATCTAGGGCATTTTCAGCTGATGATGCCACTGTCAGGAAGCGATTTCGTAAATGCAATGTACGCAAATGCTGATCATCATGGCCATGTCATCCTCGGTCTTCCCGTTCATGGCCTGTCCGATGTCTGCCCTATCTGTCTGTTACATTGCATTAAGTTATTCACTGCAACGCGAAAATAACCAAAGCTCTTGCAACATGGGTATTGGTGGCACCCATTTCCAGCACTCCCAGGGGTCGCTCGCATTCTTCTGGTCTAAGGCGTAGCATGTCTTTGGTGTTTTTTTACATTGTGGACACCAGACATGTTGTTGGTACCTCTTTTATATACTTACTGCACATGCAATATAGGCCACACGTCCTGCACGTGATTTTCCATTTTTTGCACTTTAACCAAAGGGCATAGGTTATACACACAGCAAAGTTGGGTTCGGGCGATGTATTACCGACTCCTTAAGTTTCAAGGATTGTTTAGATTTCGATATTTTCATGTTTTAAAAGTGTAAAGTTTCTTTTGGACGTCAATTTATGTACATTAAACAAGTTGGCCATTCTAAAAGTTGTGGTGAATAACAAATTATATCAAAAAAGCTAAACATGTCACACTGAGTCAACCATAATCTTTTTATCATAGTTTGATTTGATATTTGATATGTAATTTATGGCAGTAGTTACAAGTGTACATGAAAGGAAAGGTACCTATTGTCTCATTGCACAACGTCTCAAAGCTATCACGGCGGTGACGGAGTTCAGGTTTTACAGATAAGCATGGCTTGTGTAAAAACCTGAAAAGCATCATTTTCAAGGTTATAATTTTCAATAATGATTATAATCGAAACATTATCACAATATTAATAACATAAAAAGTATAATCATTTTGAGTATATCGATGCATTAAATAAGTAAATCTACATATACAATAAGAATGTGATACTTACCTCTCCACACACTTGTTCGAGTTGTTTTGAGACCCCGGTAGACATTGCAACGTAGTTCTGTAAAACAACTTTCAGATTTCAGATTCAGATTCATTTATTCCGTTCATATCGCCACCAACGGTGGTACAAGAGTGAAAAATGTTATACAATTTTAATACAAATTAATCAGGACACCAGGGACAGACACATTTTCACAATGACACAATAATATATAAACAACAGCTATAAATAAAAAGATATATAAAAATATCTAAAAAATAATCATAAACGCATCTCAAAAGCATTACATACACTATTGATAACTTGTAATTAAAAAAAGTATATACAGAGGGATATATCTCTGATCAAATTATTCCTCATTCATATACTAAGAACTAGCAATTCTTAAAAATAATGTTGCTAAATTTAGCAAGCGTCTTCAGCACCTTTGTGTTATTATTATTAAGTAGCCGTTTATGAATTTGATTAAGCTCGGCCATGTTAAATAGAAGTTGTCAATAAGAAAAGTGCTCCAGCAAATAATGATTCTCTTCGCCAACTGCAGGGGAAGAACATAATTTACATGATCTTTCTTGCTAATAATATTCTGTCAGCGTCCAGTTTCCGGAAGGAGTCTATGATTAGTGGTTCTAAAGCGAGTGTTGGTGAATAAATATGTTTAGTCAAGAATAAATAATTCTCAAAACTTGGCTTTTTTTTCCATATGTTTGTAATATGATCTTTTGAGCTGGGTGTAACCTCCGAGCGCCAGGACTGAATAAATTAGTCTTTTACAAACTGAATCAACTTGTAGCAAAAGCCAAGAGGTAATTCATCTATTTAAATTTGAAAAGACAAAAGACATACCATAGTTATCTAAGATTGAATTGACAGATGGTAGCCATGGATTAGCTTCAATATCGTGATTGTGATTGCCGGATATGCATGAATGCAAAATTTGACATAATTTGACTTTTTCGTTACTCTCATTTAACCCTTTTTCAAGCTAAGGTCATTTATAAAGAGACAAACAAATGATGGTGAAAGATTTTCTTCCTATCGCATTGTTTTACAATTAATTGCTAAATGTAACATTTTTATTTCTTATACTTTATAAATAACTTGTGTCTAGAATGGTACATTCATTGTTAAGTAAATACATAGCTGATACCCATAGTGAGAGGACCTCTTACATTATATTTTGAGAAATGATAATTTCTACATGCAATAATACTAACAACCGTGATATAAGTGAAATACTCTCACCACTAAGCTGATGAGTATTGAGTTGTCCAAGGGCGGATCGGGGTATAGAGGAGATAGTGTCATTTTTGTGTTAATTTTGGGTTTGTTGCCATCAAATGTGGGAGTCAGAATATGGAGCTATGGTGATGGCAAAAATAGATGTTAATTTGCTAATTTCAAGCATGTTTTTAATAGCATTTACATGCAATTACTGAGATACTTACATGAATCCAAACGTTATAGGAACGCCGTTACAATTTGACGTTTCTGTGAAAAAAATACGTTGCGAGTTGAAAAAAGAGAAACATATGAAATCTATTTTAGACTCACTAATAGTCTATCTTTACAAGTACGTTCAATTAAGTTTACAGATTATGATAGGCTTAAAACTTCGAATAAACGGAGATTAAATTAAATTATTCAAACTTTGTAGGGTGCATGTTTTTGGAATATTAGTGTCATCACAAATAATTTATGGAAACAGTATGGAATTAATATTTACTTCTTTATTGAATGATATATATATATTTATATATATATTACCTCGTAAAAGAATCAGACCGACAAGAAGGAAATTTACCTGAAAGTGAAAGCATTAATAGTTGAAAGTCACTTGACTTCTGTTGAAATACAAGAAGTGATGGGAGTAAGAAGGTGTTACAGATTATTTCAGTGAATGATTTTCAATAGGATGATAAAGTTGGCCTATAGTTTAGTTGCCTCTGTCAAAATAGAAAAAGTCACTTACTTTCATTTTTACGTCTTTTTCCGACACTAGAACAGAGAAATAGTCTAGTCGAGTTATCAAGGCATTATATAAATCAAACATTCAATACCAATTGCAAAAACTACTTCTATACTAAAAAGGCTATATTTTGAAAAAAATGGCACTTGAAACTAGAATAAAGAAGACAAAAAGATACATATAGATATAGGGTTAACTATGCATATTACATATGTCATTCTAATTCCTTACAAATTGGTGACAATTCCGCGTGATGTAGAATTAATTGAATATATAAAAAAAACATATCCCTTTACTAATATACTTACCAAAGAGAAACAACAATCGAAAAAGCTTCACTTCATTTCACTAAAATGTAATATTTATACATATTGTTATTGATGGGTCGAAAAGACACACAATCGCACAAGGAAAACAGAATAGTTTTGATGAGGAAAGATTTTCGTTCGAAAAAAAATAATAACGTCAGGCCCTATCGTATCCCAAAAAGATAATAGCACCAAAGGCTGTTCTGAAATAAGTTGATGAACTTTTTCGTTCCTTCCTTGGTGTGAATTAATCCCCCTTCCACAAAGAGAGTATTGAGCAAGACTGTATATCGACCAGAAACAATCACTGAAACCACAAGTGATAAGTCAAGTTTAGCATACCTTTTGTAAACAATGTCATTATCGATTTGATTCTTTTACAACGAACTAAGAAGCAAAATTATCATTTCTTAAGCAAAGTTATACATGAGGTTGCAATTATTTTCTAAAGGTTTGGTAATGTTAATTCAAATATTAAATAGAGTTTGAATGGACTTATATTCATAAAAGCAAGGCGAAAAGGGAATCGGTAATTTGGTGGGATACAATTGAGTGTAAGAGTCGAAAATGTAAAACTCTTCTTTCGTTTTTTCCACAGCCGATGGCGGTTCTTCTGAACAGTATTTTCAACCTAATTTAATTTCATTGTTATGCACATAAATAAAACCAGCTGTAGACATGGACAGGATATCTGTTTATATATATCTATTCTCCTTCAAACACGCCAACCAAAGTCATTAACGTCAACACACCAGTGAAGACCACCAATAGATCCTCCTCATCAACGACCACAGACTGCACACTAGGTGAGACAAGTGATTCCTCATGTTCTATACTGAGTCATATCTTTGAACTTACATACCTACAGTGAAGGGCAGAAGAAAAATTCCCTTAGAAAAAATGTATCAATTTAAGAAATTTGAAAAATCATGACGTTATTTTCCTGTATATATTGTTGTTCAATACAGTGGATATTATCTGGTGTGCACTTGCCACTGAACGCAACATCCCTTACCCTCCATGGCGAATATTGCGGAAAGCTCGTGCATTTACACTGTCGAAGGATTCACGTGCGGGAAGGGTATAAAAACATTGGCACATGCCGAGGTTAATGACAGCAATGGGAAAGAAATTGTTGGAAATCGGAGCTACGACAGGGCAAGTTGCATGAACGTGCGGCTGCAGCGTAGTAACAGTCAGGAACTTTCGTCAACGCTTTCAAAAGACGGGGCAGACCTCAGACAGACCACGGACAGGTAGACCCAGAACAACAACAGCTCTGGAAGACCGGTACCTGATGTTATTGCACCTGACAAACCGTTTCCTGACGGCGACGTTATCAGCGGCAAAGACATCCGGTCACCATCTCAGTCGAAGGACAGTTGCTAGAAGATATAGTGGCACGGTACTGACCAACCGTCATCAGCAACTAACACTACGCTGGGCCACACAAGTGCGACGTTGGCAGCTGGCGTCTGGTGCTTTTTCGGATGGCCGTCAGAACCGTATGGTGGTGGGAGTGTCTGGGGTGGCATTTGTGGCGACCAAGAGACAGCTCTGGGTGTTGTTAACGGTAATCTGACGGCCCAACTCAATATTGACCAGGTATTGAGGCCAGCTGTCCTTTCATTTCTGTAGCAACAACAACAGGGAATCTTATTCCAACACGTCAATGCCCCACCACACGTTGCTAGATTGGTGAATAACTTCCTTAACGTCAACAAAGTTAACTTCATGCAATGGCCAACTCGATTTCCAGATATGTTACCAACCTTGGCAGGCGAATTCGAAATTGACAAAATCCGCTAACCAAATGACAACAGATGGATCGGACTCTCACTGGTGACTAGAGGCGTGTCCTTGCTGATATCATCACCATATCTGATTATACAAAGGATTGTATTGAAAAATCAGAATTAAGAACTCTTCACAGTGAGTCATTGTCACGGTGTAACAAATTCTAAACTAAGACGAGACCTGTTTATCCAGCAGAAAGATAAAACAATTTAATAATCAAGCCAATGAAGGTAAGAAACCAGAAAAGACTGAACAAAGTGATTCATTTGCAGTCAAGACGATAACTGGGTACGACAACTGGCTACCCGTAAACAACTTTACAAGAGTTAACAGCTAATAAAAGAAGTCAACTACCCGTGAATAACAATAGACAAGCGTAGACTAGGCAATCACTGTAGCATAATACCCAGACCTTTAAACAACAGGACAGGGCTAATGGCCGTCTTAGCCGATAGCCGATGGCCGATAGCATCAATAGGAACAAATCAACAGTGGCGGCACTGACGGGACGGGACAGTAAAGAAGGAATAAACAACAAGTACACAGTACTGTATGTAGAAACTTAATAAAAAATAATGGGAGAGAGATAATGTTTAAACTGTAAGTCTTTACAAGAAGTGATCACATACTACAAAATAGAGCCATGGGCTCTGTAGCTCATCAGACTTTTGATAGAAATAGGTATTGTGGTTAAGACCATGGGGTCATGGGCAGTGTAGGAAAGATAACCTGTCCCAACGTCCGAGTTATTCACAATCAAATAAAAAAGGCCCTTTGCCCATTTGGGGTCAAGGGGACACCGAACCTACAATTCAGAATCCCCATTGTCCAAGATGTCTACACACAACTATTAAGCTATCAAGACCTTTTGGAACTGGAGAAGAAGATGAAATTAGGTTTTTCAGGTTTTGACCCCTGTGACCCCATTTGGCATCATGGGGTCACCAAACCTACAATTTAGAATCCCTGTTGGCCAAGGAATCTACACACACCTTTTCAGCTCTCTAGACCTTTGGGAACTAGGGAAAAAGATGAAATTAGGTTTTTCAGGTTTTGATCCCTGTGACCCCATTTGGCGTCATTGGGTCACAAAACCTACAATTTAGAATCCCCGTTGGCCAAGGAGTCTACACACACCTTTTCACCTCTCTAGACCTTTTGGAACTGGAGAAAAAGATGAAATTAGGTTTTTCAGGTTTTGACCCCTGTGATCCCATTTGGGGTCATGGGGTCACCAAACTACAATTTAGAATCCCCGTTGGCCAAGGCGTCTACACACACCTTTTCACCTCTCTAGACCTTTTGGAACTGGAGAAGAAGATGAAATAAGGTTTTTCAGGTTTTGACCCCTGTGACCCCATTTGGGGTCATGGGGTCACCAAACCTACAATTTAGAATCCCCGTTGGCCAAGGAGTCTACACACAACTTTTCAGCTCTCTTGACCTTTTGGAACTGGAGAAGAAGATGAAATTAGGTTTTTCAGGATTTGACCCCTGTGACCCCATTTTGGGTCATGGGGTCACCAAACCTACAATTTAGAATCCCTGTTGGCCAAGGAATCTACACACACCTTTTCAGCTCTCTAGACCTTTGGGAACTAGGGAAAAAGATGAAATAAGGTTTTTCAGGTTTTGACCCCTGTGACCCCATTTGGGGTCATGGGGTCACCAAACCTACAATTTAGAATCCCCGTTGGCCAAGGAGTCTACACACAACTTTTCAGCTCTCTTGACCTTTTGGAACTGGAGAAGAAGATGAAATTAGGTTTTTCAGGATTTGACCCCTGTGACCCCATTTTGGGTCATGGGGTCACCAAACCTACAATTTAGAATCCCTGTTGGCCAAGGAATCTACACACACCTTTTCAGCTCTCTAGACCTTTGGGAACTAGGGAAAAAGATGAAATTAGGTTTTTCAGGTTTTGACCCCTGTGACCCCATTTGGCGTCATTGGGTCACCAAACCTACAATTTAGAATCCCTGTTGGCCAAGGAGTCTACACACACCTTTTCACCTCTCTAGACCTTTTGGAACTGGAGAAAAAGATGAAATTAGGTTTTTCAGGTTTTGACCCCTGTGACCCCATTTGGGGTCATGGGGTCACCAAACCTACAATTTAAAATCTCCAGTGCCCAAGGAGTCTACACACAACTATTCAGCTCTCTGGACCTTTTGGAACTGGAGAAGAAGATGAAAATAGGTTGTTCATGTTTTGACCCCTGTGACCTCATTTGGGGTCATGGGGTCACAAAATCTACAATTTAGAATCTCCAGTGCCCAAAGAGTCTACACACAACTTTTCAGCTCTCTGGACATTTTGGAACTAGGGAAAAAGATGAAATTAGTTTTTTAGGTTTTGACCCCTGTGACCCCATTTGGGGTCATGGGGTAATAAAACCTACAATTTAGAATCCCCGTTGGCCAAAGAGTCTACACAACCTTTTCAGCTCTCTAGACCTTGTGGAACTAGGGAAAAAGATTAAATTAGGCTTTTTAGGTTATGACCCCTGTTACCCCATTTGGGGTCATGGGGTCACAAAACCTACAATTTAGAATCCCCGTTGGCCAAGGAGTTTACACACACCTTTTCAGCTCTCTAGACCTTTTGGAACTAGGGAAAAAGATTAAATTAGGTTTTATAGGTTTTGACCCCTGTGACCCCATATGGGGTCATGGGGTCACCAAACCTACAATTTAGAATCCCCGTTGGCCAAGGAGTCTACACACACCTTTTCAGCTCTCTAGACCTTTTGCAACTAGGGAAAAAGATGAAATTAGGTTTTTCAGGTTTTGACCCCTGTGACCCCATTTGGGGTCATGGGGTCACCAAACCTACAATTTAGAATCCCCGTTGGCCAAGGAGTCTACACACACCTTTTCACCTCTCTAGACCTTTTGGAACTAGGGAAAAAGATTAAATTAGGTTTTTTAGGTTTTCACCCCTGTGACCCCATTTATGGTCATGGGGTCACCAAACCTACAATTTAGAATCCCCGTTGGCCAAGGAGTCTACACACACCTTTTCAGCTCTCTAGACCTTTTGGAACTGGAGAAGAAGATGAAAATAGGTTTTTCAGGTTTTGACCCCTGTGACCCCATTTGGGGTCATGGGGTCACCAAACCTACAATTTAGAATCTCCAGTGCCCAAGGAGTCTACACACAACTTTTCAAATCTCCGGACCTTTTGGAACTGGAGAAGAAGATTAAAATAGATTTTTAAGGTTTTGACCCTTGTGACCCCATTTGGGGTCATTGGGTCACGAAATCTACAATTTAGAATCCCCGTTTGCCAAGGAGTATGCACATAAAATTTCAGCTCTCTAGAGTCATTGGTTCTGGAGAAGAAGTCGAAAAAGTGAAAAGTTTACGGATGGACGGATGGACGGATGGACGGACGCCGGACGCCTTGCCATGCCATAAGCCCATCGGGTCTTTCAGACCTGATGAGCTAAAAAAGGTACAGAAAAATAAAGGAAAATTAACCTCATCAATATAACTACAAAAGTCCCAGAGTTCTTTCCATCCATCCCGTCCTTGCCGGCAAGCGCCAGTTAGTTCTCTGTGGGACCACAACCTAAGCTCTGTATAAAAAGGTATCCTGCGGAAGAAGATACCCTATTGCACCATGGTAAGATTGTAGCTAAACTTCAAGATAACACGAAGTTGAGATGGTGACATTCCACAAAAATTCATTAAATGAGAAGCGGGCAAAAGGATTCACGCTCGAACATCGTCACAGTCATCAACACCAACATCCACAGTACGTGGATCAACAAAAACAGCACAGAAACAAACGCCACCCTCGGCAAAAGCAGTTGTAGCGACCGATAAGCAAGACCCACAGCCATATTAGGTCTGAATACTTCGTCTCATCTACAGATTCGTATGTACGATGACTATGAACCCTCACTGGATTTACGCCGCAAAGACAACGTTTATACCATGAAGCAAGTAGGCCATCAAACAACGAAGTCCACCAACGTCAACAGTGAGACCACCAACACGAGTGACAAGGTAAAGCGAGATACAATTCGTCCGATTAGATCACTTTCTAAGAGGTATCATGTTCTCCAGGGCGTTCCTCTTCGTCTTATGCTGTATGATTTAAGTGCTCAGGAATAATTTTATTCAGTAAAAAACCTCATATATGGCAACAGTCATGATCAGAATGTGCGTGTGACCCTAGTCAGACTGATGAAGAAACATGTTCGATCCAATCATCCAGACAGACATAGTGTTCAGGTAAACCTGGATGTAAACGATTATGAGGAATAAGTCTTAGGTAACAGAGACTTCTGGCCAGTCAGATTTACAGACTATGTTCCTTAAGATAGATCATATAAGATGAGAGTGGCACATACAATAACAACTATATCAAATTACAAACATGGACCTATCGTTCTCACACGACTTTGTGCAGGCTGTCATGGCGTCTCCGGTATATATAGGCTACATGAATGCACAATGAAAACAAAACAACACTGCATACATGTACATACTTACATAAACGCATATGGCAGCAGTATATAAATTCTATACATCCATGCACATACCCATATCCATGCATACCTACATTAAAAAATACATTGTTACTTACACAATAACATACACACTTTTAGCACACATCTTGCCAACACATTTTTACATGACACTGACTCATCATTCAACATTGTATAGTCTGACATAGATATATAATGGTTGCATTAAAACATATCATTATACATGTTCATATGACTAGATAAGCAATTTTTTCTTATAATAAAATTCATGTTTTGCATTAAATATATAAAAGGTTGTTTGAGTTATCAGACACATTCGTTTGTGGTTGAAAGTCCTATTTATGTCACTGTAGAGCGTACAAAATAGAACAACATGTTTTTCATGTTTAATACATTGAGCTGCACATAATGTACCGGTAACCTAATCTTCAACAGCTCGGATCGGATGGGTGCTGAATTTGAATCTGCCCGTTTTTGCAGATTATATAAACAGGGTTTCATATGATTGTAATCCCTTAATAAATAGCTTGGTTTACAGTGAATAGAGAATACAATATCGTTTAAATTTGTCCCCGAGGAGAATATGAATGTAATACTATGTGAGCATTGTGTGTAAAAATATGTATAGGTTAAGTCATATCCGTAAACCAATGGTTTCAAGGTATCAAAATTCATCACAGGATTACTTTTAGTCATCATGGTTAACATTTAATCTGGATACAGTTGAAATGGTACAATTAAGGACAAAAAAGGTTCTCACAAAGTTTGGATTTACAGACAAACTTTCTACGGACAGTTTAACCATTTCATTGTCCATCGCACAATTTAACAAGATTATTGGTTGATAGCATTGCTTTTACAAGTCTAAATTGACATGATAACCCTCAATAATGAGTGTAACCACCACGATTGTTGATCACCTCTTGACAGCGTCGCCTCATCGACAGGACGAGAGTACGCATAAATCTCATTGGTAGATTGTTCCAACCAACCAATACAGAAGTACTGAGCTCTTGCAAGTTGGTCAGAGGTTGATCACGCCTATTCTTTTGCCTACCGATCTCAATCACATTGAGATCTGGATTCTGACTAGGCCAAAGAAGAGACTCAATTCGATGCAGCTTTTTGGCTTCCTGAACAACGATAGCACGTTGTCATCTTGGTACACGAATGCTTTGTCTGGATTGGCATGAACGAATGGAATAACTGTGTTTTCGATGATGTGTTAACGATATTTGACGCACTTCATTGTTCCTTGAACAACTTTGATATCCACCTTATCATCAAAAGTGAAACCACCCCACACCATTATGGACACTGCACCCCCAGCCACAGTAGTAAGGACACACTTCGGGTTAAGCTCATCTCTGGTTGCGCGTCGGACACGTAGACGGCCGTCAGCAACGTACAAATTGTAACGGGACACAGTCCAAATGACTCGTCGCCATGTTCGGATGTTCCAGTTTTGAGTTTGTCTAACCCATAGTAGTCGGTCCTTCACGTGCCTTGGTGTTAAACGTAGGCGTTTAAGTGGTCTACGAGCTCTTTATCCAGCTGACAAGAGCCGTTTATTAACCAGTTCACGTGAGACGTTAACGCCTGTGGCTTGTGTCCATTCTTGACGTAACATGTTGGCGGAATGGAAGGGGTTATCTCTCGCCATTCTAACCAGATGGCGATCGTCACGCACACTGGTCTTCCGCGGTCGACCACTACGCGGTCCTTCACATCCCCTGCCACTCTGTGTTTGGACAACAGTCTGGTAACCACGGATTTTATGACGTTGAACCGCTGAGAAAGCTGTATTAAAGACATGCTTGCATCTCTCATGCATATCGTCTGCCAACGCGAAGCGTCTGAGATTCTGTTTCGTGCCATATTCGTAGTGCAAAGACAAGTGGAACACCACTTAAGAAACTCAAATACCGCATGCCCCGAGTTCCCTCAGGGATTTCACGATACACGTGCAGCATGAGATATGGTTAGATTATCCCTATTGTGTTTGTGTGACATGTTCATGTGCCTGTTCGTGTGAAAACTCGTAGAGTTTAATTCTAAGTATGAACGAAGATGTCATCATGTAAATACAGGGTTGCATAACGTTTTACCATCAATAAATATATCGTAGGTCACCACTAAGGAGACAAAGTACTTATATCGGTCACTAACTAATGTTTACTCAGTCTTCTGCCATGAAAGAGACACCGTATCTCTTGGGTTTATTTACTGTCTGAAGGGAATATACTCATTTGACAATATAGATACATGTACCTGGTGTCAAACTGCCAAGGAGTGTCTGTAAAAGTGAAAGTGCCTCAAAACATCTATCAAGAGAATATACAACTTACTGGACGCAATTTCGCGACACGGTTTTAAAGACGGTATTTAGAGCAAAGACTATGAAGGTAATTTGTTTACCGCTATGACGACAGAATATGAGGTAGATAGACAGATAGATAGAGTTTTGGTAGGTTCATGTGATAAGAGAAAGATTTTTCTGGACTATAGACTACATCTCTGATGTAACAAATTGAGTGTGGTCCTATGTAAATTGAAACGACCTGACAAAGTAAAAAGTTAAGAGTTCAACATTAGTACACAAATAACCTGGAATACAGACATACTTTTTAGAGAGTGAACAAACATAACACTCTTATAATTTGATCCTGCAAGATTTCGACAAGATAAAGATATAATGAGTTTTCACTTCAAAATATAACAATGTGACAACAACTACCTCCTAACGTTTTCAAAGGTATTTAAGTCCCACATTTATAACATTTTACAGAATTTCTGCATTTTTTCAATTCATAGAAAATTCTTACCGGAGAGTTGGCAAGGGACGAGTGTTCTGTCCTCACGGCCTCTCCTACCAGGAAGCTTAATACGGGTCCAGTGGGTTGCAACGCTCCAATTCATGCTACTTTACATTTCAAGTTGAGTAAAAATATTCAGTTAAATATAGACAGGCAGCCTCGCAATAGGTGTTCAACAAGTGACGTTCGTTTATGAAAAAGCGTATAGACTTCTGTTACATGTAAAGAGTTTAACGATGAAGTCATACACATATATAAATAATGGTTTCGAATAACAGGCTATGCTTGTCGCGCTGTTTGGGCGTGCCTCTTTTCCCTTGCCTCTCATCAAATGTATTTTTATGGAATGATCTAAACAACTAACTTTAAAAATATATATTCTATTGTGCAATATTGAAGTTGCTTACCAATAAGAACTTGTTCTTATTCTCATAACTCAACTCAACTCATAACTCAACCTTCAATGTACTCAAAGCACACTACTTTAGATTAATCCATTAGTTTATGCAATAGGCTTCATTTATGTGTAGGATATGGCCCGCGTGCACAACTAATGCAGACTTTGTGTAACACATCTTACTTAAAACCAGGTCACTTGTTACTATTGATTTATCAATGAAGATCCCAAACCAAACCAATATTTTTGTTAGTTAGTCTTTATGCTTAGGGTAATCCAATTTTCCAGATTCACCAAAAAGGTGTGGGTTACATTGCATTCCCAATAAACATAGCATAAGGTTTCATTACAACATTACAAAAGTTACAAACTACACTGTCAATAACTTTAATCATTAAAAGCTCTTTTTTAGTGTAAATAATTCTATGCAAAGATTCGAAATTAAAATCAAATAGTTTTACATCTTTCAACTTTCTGCAAATACCAAAAATGGTGTGATACTCAAAAACTGTAACAGGAAATATATTTTCCCATTTATGCAGACTTGTACTTGTACATTATAAATCTTCTTCAATCTTAATTTAAGATTTAGAAACTCAACCTTCAATATACTCAAAGCACACTAATTTAGACTAATCTATTAGTTTATTCAATAAACTTCATTTATGCCAAAGTTATGATGGAACCATCCCACAGAAGCACTCAAGTCAAGCTACGTTTTGGAATTTACCGCGTCGACTTGGAGATTTTGACAAACATCTGCCTCTTAAGAAGAAAAAATATGTAAATTGTGTGACTCTCGATTGAAAATGAAATCCACTTTTTCTCACAATGTTTTTTCTATTCTGATTTAAGACACGATCTAAAGACGAATGTCAGCTTCTTAGAGCCCTCCTTTCAGTACCTATCGTCAGATTAAAAAACCTGTTATCTAATGATTAATCCATGTATCAGTAAATCCAGAGTCGTCCTTGTAGACCGAATGTTCATGCGACGTAAACTCCATATAGATGTTTTTGACTAATTTCTCTTTCATGCTAAACAGCGCTATCCAATACCATCCAAAAAACTTATATATTTTTTCACAATATATGTTTTTTTTTATCTGTGTATGTAACGCATCGAATGTGTGTCTATATACAGAGGATACATGTGTGGATCATTTATGTATGCTCATGTTCGTATGTCAGGTCTGTATGTAAGATCATACGCTCGTCTGTCTTTCTCTATGTCTGGATCTTCGTATGTAAGTGACGAATGTGTACTCTGTGCGTAATGGTCATATTCATTGGTTACGCTAAAATACGGTCCGGATTAATTATCATATTTGCTTAAATGTATGGATATGAGAGTGACCTATGTACTGGAATATGAGTTGGGGTATTCCATCGAGATGTGGGTCAGTGTTTGCTAATCTACATCGACTATAGTCACGTATGTACACATGTGTGAATGTTTGTGTTTGTATTCATGTCTGTATATATGTAGGGATATAAGTACGCCTAGGGTTGTATATGTTTATATTGATGTGTGTATAATCAAATATAAGCGGGTAGCGTTTGTTGTTGTATGAATATATATATGTATATATTTATGAATGAATGTATGTATGTATGTATATGTATTATGGACGGATGCATGGATGGATGCATTGATGGATGCATGGATTGATGCATGGATGCATGTATGTATGCATGTATGATGGATGTATTAATGCATGGATGCATGTGTGTATGTATGTGTGTATGATGGATGGATGGATGCATGGATGGATGCATGCATGGGTGCATGGATGGATGCATGGATGGATGTATGTATGCATGTATGGTGGATGTATTAATGCATGGATGCATGGATGCATGTGTGTATGTATGTGTGTGTGTCCTTGCATGTATATGCCCAAGTTTGTTTTCTTTCAACAGAATTTTATAAGAAATTTATGTTGATTTTATCTTTTCGTTTAAACCTGAATGTATTGAGGGTCCCATAGGCCACCTGTTTTAATAATGTATATTAGAAATGTTCTGTTATGTATTAGATCATGTGATACTGTAATAAAATATTTTCCTTCTTCTTTTTCTTCTCTTCTACTAATCGAAGCAGTTAATAATGATTTAACAGGATTAATACATTTCGTGTACCAACAAGAAAATAATGTAAAGAATTTTTTATTGGATGGTTAATATTTCGAGTTAGTCAGACATATAAAGAGTATTCAATCAAGTGAAGCCATACAGCTTCATCCTGGGATTTTCTTCCAACTTCCAACTTTTTGTCATACTCGGAATGAGGTCAATATGGTTTTCTGTTTACTCTCATGCGACCTCCTCCCGACCACCTTGGTGGTCAGAATAATAAGCTTGCACACTAAACTGCGTTTACATAATATTGGATTTTCTACTGCGTCACGTGACAGCATTGACGCTGAGTGATGTCGACCTGTGTGAATCACAAGAGGTTGATTTAACAATACAAAACACATCTGGTGGATAAAAAGATATTTGGGAACTCGAACTCTGCATTCCACGTGTAATACAGTAATACAAAGGATTAGGCATTGCTTGTCTGACACTAAATAAGAGACAAAATAAGAATTACGTCCCTTGTATTTGACGATTAACAGCAATTCAAGACATTTTGAATATAATCAAAATAATTATATCCTTTTGAATAAGTTGATCCAATGATTTTTATTGAGCTTGGACATGTCATATTAACACTGGCTCCGCCTCGATTAATATTGAAGGTTGGTAAATCATTAGATCAACCTCTCTTGAAGTCAATAATTGTTTATTTTCAATTGAAAGACTTCAATTTCTCTAACGAACTGTCATGGCATGATGAGCCTTGTACTTTATTACCGCTGTAAGGATATGCAGTTGAAGATTTCAGGTCTTGTCCTCGCAAGCATAGCTTTGTTAGGTCTTTTATATACTTTAAGTCATTCGGGTTTATTAAGACAGATGGACGAAACAAAAATAAATTAGTTATTTTCTTTATTATTTCTATTATTTATTCTTTAATTTTGTTATTGCGTGAACTATGATAATAAACAGCAAAAAAGATGTTAAGGTAGATTACAAGAAAATCATATTTGCATTAGAAATAAAAATTAGTAACGAATACTAATATTATATTAAAACTTGCTAAATCAGCCTATTTGAATACGCTCAGCTACTTTCCAATACCCTGATCTCATTCTTGCCAAATGCCTCGTACGGCTGGCGCGGCTTGATATTCGTGGCTAAGTTCACCTGTTAGTCAGCCAATGAAATGTAGTTATGATAGGAGCTTGAAGCTATTATCTTAAAATCAACGAGTTCTTCCATCCGGGTTGTGCCGCTGTTGCTGGATGCAAGTCGTCTCATAAGTTGGTTTGATGGCTAGCGATACGAGACTTTTGGCTTGAAAGAGATCAGGGTATTATGAACGAGCTGAGCGGATTCATATACGCTGCTTTTGCAGGATGGTGTTCACTATGTTTACTAAATAAATGTAGTTGTAATATTGTGTTTCACATTTAAAATGACATAACAACCAATTAATTGCTAGAGGAGGTTTTTTGAATTGCGGACAGCTTAAACGACAGAATCTTAACATCCTACAAAACTTTTAAAGGGTACAAATGTTTAAAAAGAATGAGTGTAAAAATAATCTTCAACATTGTATATTTGTAGAAAACCCAAGACCCAACAGAGGTACCTCCGTCATAAATTTCTATACAACCTCTGTCATAATACGAACGTTTCGCTGTCTAGACATGTAGAGACCTGAATGGATGCAGTCAAAGCTAGTTGTGCAATCAGCGATGCCGTTTCAAAAGTTATCATTAAAATCGCATAATTTTTTTCTGTAAGTTATTTGAAAGCTTAACTTTATTCGAATATGCACTTTGAATGTGAATCTTCTTTGCAGAACACATACACTTTATTTAGCGACTGCATCATTTCTTAGGCCTGTGTGACAAAATATATGTTAATCTTGCATAAGGTGTTTCATTAGCTGAAACATTGCCAGGTAGTTTATGTTGCAATATTGTGTCGCTAGGGGAAATTGCCGGAAGCTCAACGTATCTGTTTCCAAAAATAGCAATTTGGAAGTTATCCCGCCACTAAAGAATTAACTAATATGAAGAGATTGCTTTACAAAAAGATAATTCCATGGATTGCAATTGTCTTCTTTTGATCACGTATTGAACATGGGTAAATATTAGGCAGCATACAATACTTTCATTCTGGTATAGAGCCAGATCAACAATGTACAAGCGAGGCAGCGGTCGCCTACAACTCTAAAATTCATGGCGAACTTGCTGATTTGAATCAATTCACAGTTGGACCTGACGGCTCGCGTTACGGAGTCTGTTGAGATCTATACGCGTAATGAAGTGGTGCGTTTTAGATCTCATTTAATTAAAATGAGATTTAACACTGATGCGCCAAATGTGTGTTTTACTGTTCTTCCCTCGTTTGTTCTTCAAGAACGAAATATTCAGAAATTTCTTTATCTGGTGTGTCCTTCTTTGCACCGATTCCATCCTTACCAAGTTGTTTGTGGACATCACCTGCAGCCTCTTCATATGCGTTATCTCGAGCTTTTTTATATTGTTCATGGCCTTCCTGACCAAGCCTATTACAGGTATCCGTTGCAGCTGAAGAATGGTCGTATCCAAGTTTGGAGTCTTGTTTCTCAACTGTGACCGCCCTTCCAGCCTGGCCAAGTCTGTTATAGGTATCATCTTCAGCATCCTCGTATGCGTTTTCTTTAGGTTTGGTAGATTGTCCTTTGCTATCTCCAAGCTTGTTGTCTTGTTTGTCAACTTTGACATCAGTTCCGGCTCCACGAAGTCTGTTGTAAGTGTCCTGACCATCCACAGTAGTAGCAGCTGCTCTAAGTTTGTTATATTGTTCTTGGTTCCCTTGTTCTTCAAGAACAAAGTAATCCGCGGCAAGATCCTGACCACGACACTCCCTCCCTCCAACCTTATCATAGTCTGTGCCTGCCGTTGGTCGATCAATGCTGCCATCTCCTAACCTATTGTAATCATCATCATTGACATTTTGATTCCGGCTTCCATTGGATGTCTCTTGAAATCCTCCTGCGAGTTCGTACTCAGTCTCACCTCTTGCCGAGTTTTGGGCTTTCATTTCTACATGATTAATGGATATCTTGTTTATACCTCCTGCAAGTTCGTAATCAGTGTTCCCCTTTTGTAGATCCTCTTCTTTGATGTCCACGTAGTCACCACTTTCTAGTTTCCTGCTTTGAGATTCTGATATAACGTTGTACTCGTGGTCATCTACATTCAGGCTTGACGATGACATCTTTATCACGTCGGGGATGACAACAGGTGGTGTCTGAAAGAAAGTTAGGGAATAATTATGTCACATAACAAAAGTTTCAATATCAATCAATATACAAGCAACTAAAATCTATAGTTGATTTGCTGATAAATAATAAGGTGTGACAACGCACAGACATACCTTAGTTATTTTTTGCCTAAGTAAGACTAGAAACAGTCATTGTAATATATAATCTTTGTGTTATATCTATAAGCCTTCTATGTTATATGACATCTCTAATCATTCAAAATCGAGGGACGATGTGTATTTATAAAACTATGATCAACAGTTTGGCAAAAAAGTATAATAATAATAATAAATTGGGGTAGAACCGACTTAAATCTAACATTACATGAACAGATGTTCAAAACCAGATTTGAAATCATCAATATTTCAAATATCAAATGAAATCAAAATAAAGTCACAGATAAATATGAATAACATTTCTTGATTTGAGAAGTCCATGATAACTGTTCCTCAAACTGCGTTTGAATCTGCTGATGATATGAAAATGTTTGGAACATTGAATTATTATACATGTAGGTTCAATGTTCAATTGGCCCGATAAACCGAGCGGCCTGACAATACTAGTACTGCCAAACTTGGACTTCTTTTACAATCTACATTATATATTTTCTTATATTTTTTTAAAAACCCGGCGAAGATACCAAAACTTGCCTTTGTATACAATTGACCTTTTGGAAATCCTAGTCACATGCTCTGGGATTTGTACTAAGTTGATGACCATCTTAATTTAATTGACATATATATATAGGAATAATATGTCACGATGCCAAGTATAATGAAATCAGTTCAAATGAATGAAAACTAACCTTTGTCTTAGATCGACCAGATTCTATCGCCCTGAAGTTTGCTTCTTGGTCTCTTCGTCTTAAAAAAACAAATGATGTCATGAAAAGATATTATTCATCGTAAATGCAGTCGTAAACGATGAGAGCAAAGCCAACGTAAATGTTAAACAAAATACTATATACAGCTTTAGCTAATTATAGATGACACATCTTTGAACCATTCAGTCAAAATTTATGTATCTTAAAATACACTGTCATGTCGAATGCATGTACCACATGTTTTCGTTTACTCGACATTAAATACAATCTGGTAATTGCAATATATGGAACAAAAATAATCAAGGGGTAAGTAAATTTTATATCTCATATATATTCATCTATTTTCAGAAAACGCAACTTTCTTCTACAGACACATTGATTCAATACAGATTTATTTATACTTAACCTGGACAAGTGAAAACTTCATGCAATATTGTTATATTCTCTGTATAATGGATCCTGCATAAACTTTCAACGATATGAGTTCATTCATTGATTTACCAACCTGCGACGTCTACAGCTCCACCAAACCACGACGACTACGACGGTGATGACAACTCCGCCCAGTAATCCTCCCACAATGCCTCCAGCTAGTGTTCCAGTGTCGGTCGAGCCGGCAGCTGATCCGTGTAGGTTCTCGTCTATACATATACAGAAAAATAACATGAGATCTGATAGTTTAAAGCATTAGGTGACATATTTTCATATAGGGAAATAGAGGAGATAGGAGAATATGTATCGTTTCGCCCAAGCGCTGAATTGTTCCAATATAAACCAGTCACCCACATATGAGAAACGTGGAGCATTTTCAAAACAGAAGTGATTCATTGTACTTTAACACAATCCTTTATCATTCCCCTGAGTTTGCAATAACAGTTTTGGCGGGTCATTGAGGTGACCAGACACTCAACCCAAATTACGTGATATTTACATTAGGATACAGTGGTAAGCGAACAACCTTTTGGTATGCAGCTGTAATGATATATCACAAGTGTTATTGGGACCTTCTAACGTTGTTAGCGCTCATACCATGAAAGGCTTAAGGTTCTAGTCTGCATGTTGTCATGGATTCTCTCTACAGAGGCTACTCAACGAACATCTTCTCATGGGCCATATTTCACGACTCTTTCAGCATGTCATGTCGTGAACACTCGCAGCATAAGTACTGTTCTTATCTTCATTCAAACAAATATCGTCCCCCAATTTACATTTTACATCGTACAGGCGAAGGAACTCCATTCATTTTCAACGAATGTGTCAACAGGCGCTCAGTTTGACACAAAGTAGCTTATTTCACAACAAACATAGGACTCCGTAAACCAGCCAACTATGTGCTTTTCTTATAACAGGTGTTACTAGCCAGATATGACTTTGGTAAACGCAATCTAAATTCTATTTTTTGTAATGTATTAAACGTGTGTCGAACGCTGCACAAAATATGTATTGCTTGTACTGTACCTTTTCCTTCCAGCCCATTCGTACTTATTAAAGTTGTTGGGTCAGTTGGGTCATTGGCAGATGTAGATGGTGTAGTGTCCTCATTGGCCGGTGTTGTAGTAAAAGTAGTAGGAACACTACTGTCGTTGTCACCGTCTACAATCATTACATGTACACAAAATGGAACATGGTTGATGGTTGATAGTGTTACATAATTTTTAATGATATCCGTGAGTTTATCGTTGTATAAAATCATAAGACAGACTTTCCATTGTAATAATTTAACCCCCCCTAGTGGCAAAATATTGCAACACAAATAATCTGCAATCTTTCAGCCAATGAAAACACCAATTCTATTTTTTGTAATGTATTAAACGTGTGTCGAACGCTGCACAAAATATGTATTGCTTGTACTGTACCTTTTCCTTCCAGCCCATTCGTACTTATTAAAGTTGTTGGGTCAGTTGGGTCATTGGCAGATGTAGATGGTGTAGTGTCCTCATTGGCCGGTGTTGTAGTAAAAGTAGTAGGAACACTACTGTCGTTGTCACCGTCTACAATCATTACATGTACACAAAATGGAACATGGTTGATGGTTGATAGTGTTACATAATTTTTAATGATATCCGTGAGTTTATCGTTGTATAAAATCATAAGACAGACTTTCCATTGTAATAATTTAACCCCCCCTAGTGGCAAAATATTGCAACACAAATAATCTGCAATCTTTCAGCCAATGAAAACACCATATGCATGCAATGAAAACTCCATATGCATAGAAAGCATATCTGTTGTCACCGAGGCATATGCAACGATGCAGTTGTTAATAAGACAACTATGAAATTAATACACAAAGTGCAAAATGAACATTCAAATAATGTTTAACTTTTCCTAAGACTGCAATAATAATTTAGGCTTTACGTCGGCAATTGCATTACTTACTTTGATTGCATCCAATCGGGTTTCTACATTTCTAGGCCTTGAAACGCTCGTATTGGGAGAGAGGTTTATAATTTATGACGCAACTACTAGTTTTGGGAGAAAATAAGAAGATAAAAAGCTGAAGTTTCGATTATTATAAAACGTAATGATAATAACATTATGAATAATACATGACTGGAATGATGTGAGCAATGGCATTGAAAGGACTCACCTGTACACTCTCCTGGTTCATCATCGCTTCATGTGAAAAAGAAAGTTACATTCTTCAGTACATACTTGAGTAACAGAATGAATGAAGAAAAAGATACGGTGCAACAATACTAATTTGATGATGGAAATAACAAACAAAAGCAACACAAATACACAGTCATTCGTCTTAAGACACTCAATGTTATTCAAACATAAAGAATAAAAGAAGGCTAGGTCAGCTTGATATGTCGAAATTATCGTTTCTATTTAATATCACCTTAGGCTTAAGTCGACAAAAACCTCCAAGCATTAGTTATTAGTTAAGATTAAGCAACTGGCTACTCACCAACAGGAAGTTGACATGGTAACATTGAATTTCTTCCCGTGAATCTTCATTTCACATGTCTGGTGAGTCTCTAATGTATAATGAATTAATACAATTTTTGTTTCACATCGCGCATCTTCTCACGTTTTTTGAAAAATAACTTAGCATTGAACGGATAACCACTTTGCACAAAACTCTCTAGAATTTACTTCATTCATATGTAATAGAGAAATAAATCCTTTCTGTTTTTTATTTTTGGGTTGTATGCTGTGCATCTTTTAGCGCTAAATTTAATTTCAAACCGAACTAGCGAGCGTGTTCAAAATCAAAATCTATCAGAAAGCAGTATATTCATATCAGTTTTCGTGGCATGTTGGAATGATTATTTGCTGGCCTATGCAATGCCAAGATGTTATCACATGTAATATTTCCAATATGAAATTACATTTTTTGTTTCATATAAAACATCTTATAAAAATCGTATATCAACTCAAAAAATATAATAGCAAATGAGTTTAGTTTAGTAGATAAAAAGCTCAAGTAGCTGATAATTAAAAATGTATTGATAATAACATTATAAAATATTCAAAATATAAATGAAGTAGCCAATGTCACTTAAAGTACCTACCTTTACAATCTTCTACTTCATCACCGCTTCATTGGGAAAAAGAAAATTTACATCGTTAAATTATACTTGAGCAAACATATAAATGAAGAAAAATAGACTGTGCAACAATACTAATTTGATATTGAAATCTTGTCTTAACTTCCTTCTAGGAAGCTAAACTTTTGAAATATTCTGATCTTAAATTTCACATGTTTCTTAAATGGTCGTTTCAATCGTTATGCCGTAAAGGACATTTATTTTAAGGTATTAGAGACTTGGGGATCACATCGCAATTTGAATATTCGAAGACAATGCTTTTCAAAGAAATAATAGAAACCTGATGGTTTGCGAACATAAATATAATCCTACAAACCTATTTATCATAAATAGTCGATAACTGAAAGCCTAGGTTAGTTGTGTGTGTTACGGTTCAACTATCGTTGAAATGTCAGATTTCACAGCTGAATATATATTAGTAGCAATATGGACATAACTCTCATGGTACAGTGATTTACTTTAGCGAAAACCGTTCCTCGTTCACATTATCATGTACAGGTACATGAAGGATAGGAATGCTTGATCTCGTCACCATCGTTTCTATTTAATACCACCTTACGCACATGCTTCATGGCCTACATGACACCGCTTAAGATAATTCAGGCAGACCTCAGACCTTAAACTGAAGCAGCCCGTGTCAATTTACGTGAAGTCTTTATTGTTATGTTTTATGGTGTTTGTACTGATTGTTAAGGAGAGACAAATGTCCCTTTTGGCTTATATAAAAGAAGACATAAGGATAATTTGAACCAAAACTCTTGTTCGAATCAACTAGTCACTTCTCCTGACAAATATGCATAATAAAAGCGTCATGCATGCCTGTCGCCAAAATGGAAAGAAACAAATATATTTCAAACTCGTTTTAATCGGCTTTTAATCTCGTAATAATGACTTATAAACTCATAATTACGAGTTTTAATCTCGTATTAAGTACTTATTATTAACTGATAAAGAATGTTTCTTTATTCCTCCTTTTGTATTGAAGATTAAAACATGCATAGAGATACATTGATTTATATAAATACAAAACTTGTAAAGGAATTAGCACTATATAGACGCAAAGATTAACCGATTTTCAAATCAAGCTGATGGCAACATGTTAAGTGAATTCAATCATGATTTAGCATTCCAAAGGATCATGTATAAACTGTCGTGCCAGAGAAACGATACATTTTAAAAACTGTAATATCAGTTGTCAGTTTGGTACCGGCGACAAAGTTGGGAGATTAATATTTTGGTATGAAACTTGTAATGAAACAATATACATACATTTTGATGTTAATTACGAATACGTCACAAAGCGTATGACCTTGTCGCTGGTGCTCAATCATGTGATGCAAAGTTTGTGACTTACCAATAGTGAAATGGCTTTGAAGCAGATTTTTCGTGAAGAGTGGAACAGCTGACAAATAATTACATTTGACGTCTGTCATTCCTCGTTACAAATAGCGTTTTGGAATTGACACACGAGCTTGTACTACATTAGCAATATTACAACTTGATGAATATTTCTGTGTCAAAAGAATTTTACAAACTTTCTTGAAAAGTTCAGATTTTTCTGATTGTCTGCAGTTTCATAAACAGAATATTTTCTTACACACATCGCTATTACGAAAGCAAAGATTCGAACCATAGAGATGGGTATGACACATTGAAATAAAATAGCATTTTCACGTATTGATGTATGAAAAAGCGTCGTGGATTGACAAATCTTGACAAAATAGTTAATCAAAGTTGACGTTATGATACATATTACGTTGTTTTGAAATGAACATTTTATGACACTTCCTTTTTAAAAAAGTTCTTTAAGTTTGGACCCTAGTGATTTGCATATCAATGCCATCTATGATCTAGTGGGAATATGAATATGATATTTGAGCATGTCATAGGGGCATGATATTTTTTAATCTCCCTAACAAATAAGTCTTACTTAGGTAAAAATAAATTCTACGATATTTGTACTTAGTTTGCAAGTAATGTAACAAACCTTTGTTCAGCAGTTGTAAACATTGAGTTGCAATTTCAGGACGTGTTTAAGCCAACAAAATTTCAGTAACAAAACACTGAGTGTCAGATAGGGAACATTTAGTTATAGTATCACAGCGTCTTTAATTTATGTAGAAACCTATTATCATCATCAGCTAGTACTAAAATACCTAAATAACATTTGACACATTGCACTGAAATATTTTTTACAACAAATTGCGTTCTTCACTCCCGAACTAGAGATAAATTAAAATACGTACCAACAGGTCTTTTGGATGTAAAGATCATATTCATTTCCTGTAACTTTTACACAGCTGATTTCAACAGTTTCTTCTATTGACACTGAAATGAAACACACCGAATAAGACCAGGCATGATTTTCGAGCTATATACATGTACTCACCAGCAGCACATAGTCATACAGCCGGTTTGTGTACTAAAACTTGACGGTCATCTCCAATTTAATAACTTAATAAAAAGTGAAAGAGTTTTTAAAAAGAACATCAGGTTTTGAAATAATGCAATATATATGTTTAGTACTGTTTTTTCTCTTGTAAAGTGTTTTGCAAGCTTTTGCAAACATATGTTTTTTACTATTTGATACGTAATTAATAGTAGCAGTTACAAGTGTACATGAAACAAAACATGTACTTCCTTCCTCAATGCACAACTTCTCAAAGCTATCACGGAGGTCATGGTGAGGACATCTTACCCCTTTGCAATTTGACAAACATGGGTTGTCTAAAAACCTGAAAAGCATCATTTTCAATGTTATAATCTTCATTTATGATTTTTTAGCAAAACATTATCAGAATATTCATACAGTCTCGTCGAAATACAAAGTCGAAACATTTTGAGTATATCGTTATATTGAAATCTACATATACAGTAAGAAGTTGATAAATACCTTTTCACATCCATGCAACACTCGTTTCCGTTGTTTCGAGACCTTTGTCAATACTGCAAGTTACCGCTGAGAAATCACTTGAAATTTAGGTATAATTTCCTTAAAAATATTCATGTCGTATCCCAGAAAATTTATTATCATACTTCTGTAAACCGATAACTCTTCATTGAAAACTTTAATTAAAACAAATTTTTTAACTAATAAGTTTCTTATCAGAGGAAAAACATTTGAATTTGTAAAATGTCATTCAACACTCTTATATTACATTTACCTTGATCATGTGTTCATAATGAACATGTGCATTCCATAGACAAAGTATTTGGTATGAACAAGGAATACACGAATTACGCAAAGAAGCTTGTGTGCAAGGTATTAATCTACAACTTCTTTGTGCTATTTACGTACAACGTTTTGAAGCAAATCAGTGTCAATGCATAAAGCACATGAAGATAGACAATATCTAAACAACCATGATTCCAAATCGATTTTAAATTTCGAGTTGCGATGTTGACTTAGCTAATGACTCAGTGTCCTACTGCAATATTTCGATTTTAGAAAATCGTTTACAATTAGTGCAAGCTAATATTATGCACCAATGAACTAATAGATCTAAAAGAGGATAATTCTTTCATCTTCAAATAAACATTTCACTACAATGATGAAATATTTTGGAGACATACAGAAGATTATGATTGCATTTGTGTTAACAAATCACTGCTTAATGTAAACTTTTATTTCAAATGCGATGAAAATACAATGTGTCTTTGTTAATTGTTTAGTTAACAGATTAATAATTATACTGAAATGACCTCTTACGTAATATTTGAGTGACGATATTTTAAAATGCAAAATAATAACAACCGTGATATAAGTGATACTCTTGAAAGCGACGGTAAACCCTAAATAATCTCACCCCTTACATTGTGTAGGTGATGAGTATTGAGTGGTCTAAGGGCGAGGTGAAGGGAAAGGAGAGATAGTGCCGTATTGGTTGTGTTAATTTTGGATTTGATGACAACAAAGGTGGGGGTCAGATATGGAGCTATCATGTTGGTAGGAAATGAAATTTTGCTCATTCCAACCATGTTTTAGTTCATTTTTCATGCATTTACGGAGATACTTACAAGGACCAACAGGTATCACGACAGTTTTCTCCATTTGAAGTATCTGTAGAAATAACATAAATCTTTATACGTTGAGGGTTCGAAGAATGAGAACATATGAAATTTGCTTTGAATTGAATATAAACTATCCTGACAAATAAGTTCATTCCATTTATAAGATTTTTAACTATTTTATTAAATGGAAATTCAATTCAATTGTTAAAACTTTGTAAGGGGCATTTATTTTGAAATATTAATGTCAAAACAAATCATTTAAATAAACAGTATGGATTTAATATTTACTTCTTCATTGAATATACATTACCTGGTAATAGAATCAGACCGACTAGAAGGAAATTGACCTGAAAGTGAAAGCATTAATGGTTGAAAGTTACTTGACTACTGTACAATACTTGAAATGTGGTGGTGTAATGTGAGATACAATAATTAAGGGGAGTAAGAAGATGATATCGATTTATTTGAATGGATGATTTTTAATAAAATGATTTAGTATCGCCTATCGTTAGTTACCTCTGTCAAGATAGGAAAAGTCACTTACTTTCATTTCTACGTCTTTCTCCGACACTAGAACAAAGAAATAGTCTAATAAAGTTATTAAAGGCAGTATACAAATACAACATTCAGTACCATTTAATACATTAAAAAGAAGCGTATGGTTCTTTAAACTAGAATAAAGGAAAAAACAAAGATATCGGGAATCTAAAGATATAGAGTGCATGTTACATATTTCACTCAAATTTCTTCAAATTGGTGACACTTCCGCGTAAAACCGAATCAACTAAACCGGCAATATACCTATACTGATATACTTACCCAAAAAGAATCAATTCGAAAATGATTCATTTTAACATGTAATATTCCCATCCTATAATGAGGAAACAGGAAACAGAATAAATTCCATGAGGAAAGTTTATCTTTCAATTAAGATAATAACTTCACGCCCTCGTGTATCCTGAAAAGATAATATATCATTTAAGGCTATTCTAAAATAATTTAATGAACTTGATCTTTTTGCTCCTTCTTAATGTGAATTTAACGACCTTCCACGTGCAGAGTATTGAGCAAGTCTGTATAACGAACAGAAACAATCACTGAAACCACAATTGATAAGTCAAGTTAAACATACATTTTTGTAATCAAAGTCATTATCAATCTAATTCATTTACAACGAACTAAGAAGCAGCAATGTCATGGCCTAAACAAAGTTATGTATTAGGTTAAAATTTAGGAAGGGTTTGGTGATGTGTCGTACCTAAATGAGAAATTGATTAAAATGTACAATATTATTTGAGATGACATATATGCATAAAGGTAAGGTTTGGTACGAGGGGATGTCAAAAAGTTTCAATTATCACATACTGCACATATCAAAGGTGGGAACTTTCGTTTGTTCTCATGTTTTTAAGACTTCTCTACATAGTCACCATCCAGAGATACACATTTTCCCCATCACTTCTTGACCTTGCGCAGACCGTCTGAATAGAAGACCCCTGATTTAGCGACAACCAAGCCCCCACCTCTCGAATGATGTCATTGGTGTCCTCAAAACGAAGTATATATTTCATTTCGGGGAATAAGAAGAAGTCAAATGGTGCAAGATCGGGTGAATAGGGGGGATGCGGTAAGATTTCAAAGCCACATCGCCGTACTTCCACAGCAGCTGCTTGTCAAGTGTGAACTGGGGCATTGTCAGCTAACAGGCGTACACTTGATCATACCGCGGCGCTTCTGTTTAATGGCATCTCGTAACTCAGCAGGTTACAGTAATAAGCTCCAGTAATGGTCTGGCCCTTAGCTAGATAATCCGTCAAGATGACTCCACGACAATCCCAAAAAAAAGACACCATTACCTTTCCTGCAGACCTTTGCACCTTGACCTTTTTGGAGGTCGTGATGTATCATGCTTCCACTCTTTGCTCATCTTTGACCCAACATTCATCCATGGTAACAAGACGTTTGTAGAAATACTCTTCGTCTTTTTCCAGAAGCTGCAATGCCTGCCGTGACATGTCCCTTCGGTTCCGTTTTTGCAATGGAGTCAGTAAGCGAGGAACCCAGCGTGTTGACACTTTGGACATATGCAACTGGTTATGGAGCATGTTCCATGCACTGCCATAACTCAGACCTGTTTCGTGCATTATCATTTGTTATCATTTGTCATTGAGTTACGCGGCGATCTTCTTGAACGAGCGTCTCAACCTTCTTGATGACATCCATATCATCAGTAAGTGAGGGCCTACCACTTCTTGGCTCATCTGCGAGGGACATGTGGCCTGTTTGGAAATTCCTTTTCCATCTCACAACAGTGTCATAGGATGGGATGTCATTGTCATAAACAGATTTCATCTCATCATGAATTTGACGTGCAGTATAGCCCTTCAAATGTTAAAACTTAATTACATTGCGCGCCTCAATTTTCTCTGTTATAAAGGGGCACTGTGCAATTTGGTCAACTGACGTAAAACTGCATGTCGCGTAAAAGACTATTGTTGACCCAGAACTAGTCAAGGATCACTTTTGCTACAGTGACCATTTGGTCCGTATTCACCAGTACAATTTTTGTGATAATTTAAACTTTTTGATATCCCCCTCGTTTAATTGAGCATTATGTTCGAAAATGTTAAAATCTTGTTTCGTTTTTTCCCTCAGTCTAATAAGCAGTCGATGGCAGTTGTTATGAATGTTATCTTTCACACTAATATTCTTTCATTGTTATGCACATGTACTGCAAGTTGTTCAAACTATGTAAGTTAACCCACTTTGTTAATTTCGTCATGAAGAAGTCTAGGAATGGAATCAAAGAATTACGAGCACATGAAGTTTGAGGAACGAGTAATATACACATTGTCAGTATACTGACAATATTACACGTGGAACAAAAGAGTAAGAATCAAACTGGACCAATTTACCAATGTTCTTTACATACATACTTAGCTTTTACAAGTATCGCCGTTCATTATTTTGAAACCAATGTATAAAGCAAGACTTTATATATCGCGTTTGCGTCATCCTCAAAATCTTCATAAATCACTTGACACTTTATTATTGTTGATTTTTAAATCTAAGAGTACAAATGTTGTTAGTTAATGTTTGACACTTCAAGAATGATTCATATCTGAAATTAAATTATATTTCAATAGAATTACTTTTCTTGACTGCCATCACTGAAAAATAGCAAGGTTTACTGAGATAAAATAGACTACAATCTCATTAAATCGGTTCTTGGCATCGCGCATGATAAAAAAAAAACGTTGTTTCCGTTCAACAAAGAAGAAGGCTTATCAACGAACCTTAACCACCGGAGTTCTGATAAAATTAATGAAATCATAATGCGCTGAAGAAAAATTACAAAAAATCACAATCAGATAAATATTTATTACATTTACAAACATAAATATTTTATCTATATTCGTTTAAGCCAGGTTAATTTTGTTTCATTATATATCAAAACTCAAACAATAAGCTTTTATTACACACCCCTGAATTAATGCATTTTTCATTTTTGACCAAACCATGTTCTTGTTGCGTGCACTAATTTACAACATGGAGTTCAACTATTAGTAATTAACAGCTTATATAGTTCTGAGGCACGAAAGCCTAAACTGTAGCCGTAAATACAATTGTCAAATAGGAACGTCAAATAAAAAAAATAACCAATATATGTAGATAAGTCCTTAACTGCAACAGGAACTCTGTATATAAGAAATATAATGACTCAATTAGAAAAATATATGAAAGGTCACGACCAAGGAGACAAAAAAGCTCATATTGATCAATACCTGCTGTTCTGCCATAACAGAGACACCCTGTCTCTAGTCTATATATAATCTGTCTGATATAATCATTTGACATTTAAACAATATACTGTAAGTCATACTGGCTAAAACCACCTATCAAGAATATTGATCACTTACTGGACTCAGTTTCACGACAGGGTGGCTCTTATATTAAGCACAAAGAATGATTGTGATGGTTAGTTGTTTACCTTTATGACATCAGCATATGAGGTAGATAGACAAATAGTAAGAGGTGAGTTAGATACATATCAATACTACCTCTGTGGTTGAAGAATGCTTTTCCCATACTATGGACTACTGCTCTGAAGTAACACAATGGGTGTAATTCTATACATATTGAGAGCGACCTGACAAGGAAGTAAAACGTTTATAATGGATCATAAGTGAAAATATTGCCTGACATGAACTTGAGGATAATACAATAAAATGAACAGACGCCATAAACGGAAAACTAACTCGATACTTGTATTGTAGAAATAACTTCGAAACGGTTAGCTCTATTGAACATACAGCTCACGTTATGTCCACGGTGTTTTGGCTATTAACCGTATATTTGACACAGGGACCACACAACAACAGTGTTGAATGAAACAAAATCTTACCTACTTATTTTTAAAATGTTTTTAAATGTCTCAATTCCGATCCTCATGGACAAAATACTGCCTTGTTTACAAAAAAGACATTATCTTATACCACCATAAATAGTTTGTGTTATACGACAAAATATTTGAAGATATTTATCTCATCGAGTAACTCATGTAAGCAAAATATCTTTGAAATAAGTGATGTTGGTGATTCATTATTATATAATTAATATTACGACTGCAACTATTTCATTACAACATTATTATACATAATTTCGACGACAGTTCAACCTTGTTGTAAGTATCTTTAATTGCCCAGGGCTTCTTCGAGGTTTACAATTCTCTTGGACTTACATACCGCTTGAACAAATGTAACACTATTATATTTTGGATCACACAGTGTGCAATGATTAACGTCTTACGTAATCAGGTTACACTTTTTTACAAAATGTCAGGTTTTTCCGCCAATTAGAATTAAAAAAATTTCTTACCCGAGCGATATAGGGACGACTCTTCTGTCCTCACGGACTCTCCTACGAGGAAGCTAATCACGGGTACACGGGCGTCCAGTGGATCGCTTTACACTCCACTCTATATATCATGTCGGATAATGATATTCGCTTAAATATAGACACGCAGTCTTGCAATGGGTTTTTCCATAATGACATTTTTCCAAAATGACATCCATATAACGAAAAGCTTAAGAATAAGAAAAGCTTTTTCATTCACATAGCTTATTGACTCAGTTTTACTCATATATGTTAACATTTTTAGAATAAGAGGTGACGCTTGTTCCAGATATATGTTAACATTTTTAAAATAAGAGGTGACGCTTCTTGCACTGGTCGGGCGTGCCTCTTTTCTCCCACTTCTCATCGAATGTATTGGTAGGAAATATCATATATAATTGTATATATTTAAAGTACGTGTTATAAATTTTCATGTAATTTTATCAATTGTCCTTATTCATATTTTTATTTTGCTGAAATTGGCTATCTTTACATGTGACTATGTCTTTTTTCATTCTCTATATATCAGCCTTTTATCATATAGTAATTATATGTCAATACCTACGTTATTCACATTAACCTGTACTTCTTAAAGAGATTGTCCTCTGTACAATGAGCTATTGTGAGTTTTTTGTAACCCCGATATTGAGGGATATAGAGCCCTTTTAGTTTAGTGTAACAATGAAACACAACCTGCTGTATTCTCTTGGGTTGTGCTTACACCTTACCAGGTGGCCTTCCATGACTCTAGACGCCTTCGGCTATATATACCTGGAATCTGCTACTGCTGAGGGAACAATCGGACCTAGACTCTTTGGGACGATTGAATTTGGATTGGTGAGTGTAAATACATTTTTAAATAAGGATCCCTTTTCGTTCATCAAGTACAAAAACTAATTTCAGCAAGTGCAAAAGTTATAAATTGGTCATTAGTTGTAACAGGAACACTGTTCAGTTTTAAAGAAATATAATAACTGAAAAAATATATCAAAGGTCACCATTCAGGTAACAAAAAACTCATTATGATCAATACCTGATGTCTACGCAGTATTTTGCCATAAAGGAGAAACCTTATATCCCGGCTTTATTCTTTGTCTGCAGAGACTGCACTAATTTGACATTTAAACAACATACATACCTGTCAGTAAGCCCGGCAGTGTCTCTTAAAGTAAACTACCTATAACACCTATAACGAATATATATCACTTCCTGGACGCAGTTTCACGACACGGTTTCAAAAGACGGTCTTTTTATTCAGCGCAAAGAATGACATGATGGTAATTTGTTTATTGTCCTGAGGTCAGAAAATGAGGTAGATAGACGGATATTAAGGTAGGAAAGGAAGATATTACTACTCCCTCTGACTTTCCCGGACTATTAACCACTTTGTTTTTGAGAGCAACCTGACAAGGAAGTAAAAACGTCCAGGGGTCATAAGTAAACATATAACCTGAAATGGAATTGAGGTCAATTGCAATTAAATGAACAGACGCTTTAAACCTGCGTCTTATTCAATTTCTGTATAGCAGAAGTAACTTTCGAAATCGTTTTCTTTATCTAAGGGCAGTAAAGCATTCATTTCTGCGCCCAAATAGGCTGTTTAAGGCACATTAGAACATAGGCACTCACTCTAGCTTTCTATCGATGCATTAAATACTTATTTTTCCTTAGAATTAACCTGCAGTCGATAATCGAACAAAATAATACACGGCCGAAGACGGCTTAGAGATATGGAAAATCCATGGTCAGCTGTGCACAAAAAGTATTGAATATGGAATGTTGAAAACGGCTGAACTAGTAATGTGTGCAGCCTTTGAATTGACCTTAAATGATAATCAAGAATGGAATATTGTTAATAAGGCAGCAGTAAAACCCCTTTCCTTTTACATTTTTAGCATTGTTAATGGATAAACCCTAGCAGTTGCCGTTTTGACCTTTCCGGCTGTTTGCACAATTTGTAAACAAAATCCGATATCATAATACCGGATTTATTGCAACGTTGCATGTTAATACTTCCGGTCTTTTATAATTAACTTTATAACCTGAGTACGTATACATGTTCAAAATACTTATATGGTGGATTACCTAAGTGGGTGTCGTTAGTCGCATCGAGATATAAGCACTATCTGTTGATTTGTTTTAAATTATGAAATGTTGTTGTGCTCTAGTGCCTTTAACATACAGCTCGCCTTCTGTTGAGGGTGTTCCTACTACTAACCATACAGTTGACACCGTGATGTGATGCACTTACAAAGCTTTTACTTCATGATGGTAGATTTCAAAAACAAAATATTACACTGCTTAAAAATTACATATTATCAAGGAAAGAGTTTGTTTACACAAGTAATAATGACAACAATCGTGACAACCATACGATTATGTTAATTAAAACCAAATATTTCCTTAAGTATCAAATGTCAGTTCTGTATTAGCCTCATGGACAAAATACTTCCTAGTACATCCACAGCTTCAGTATGTGAACAGATTTAAAGTTTTAGCTATTTTTCCGATTACAAAAATTAAATATTTAAAATTTACCCATGTCTCTTAGATTTAATATCTGTGTCCGAAGTCATAAATCATACCCATCTGACAACCGATAAAGTATGATAATCCGTTTGACAAAATAATTTATTCATTCTCACAAACAATAATTGATTCATCGAATCTATCAATTACACAACATCTATATAAAAGTGCATCAGCGACACATGATCCGTTTGTCATTAATAGGAAAATATTAGAATAAAATGATAAAATGCCCCACATTGGCTATTTGTCATGGACATAATTTCCACTGGACAAGTGGTATCCGTGATTTTATCAGTGAATAAAACCCTGCTTATCATTTTTTATCTAAGCAGTGTTGATAATTCATTTACTTTACAATTTAACACTTTTCCTCACTAATCGAAGCAGTTAATCAGGATTTATCAGAATTAATACATTTGTGTACCAACAACACAATGATTTAAAGAAATTTAACAACACCCACTCTTGGACATGGTCTGAAGCTCATACGTACAGTCACCTATCTACAAATTACAGCAAAATGTACAAAATGATATCCTGGAAAACTGTTGATAGTGATTGTTTTCACAACCGGAAAGTAAGCTATTAAATTGTTGTTTTCTCTTGTTCACAGAGATGCAAGTTAAAGAATAAAATAAGCCACAATATCAACTGTCAGCTTTCCAAACGGTTCTCTGATCATCATCTTAGAAGAGATCGGATTTCAGACTACAAATTCTATTCCAACAGGTGCTTGCTTGATAGCAATGTTGGAATCTGTTACGAAACGTTGCATCATTGCGATCATGAGGTTCACATCTACGAGAACTGGTTGTATTTCATATTCAGTTTCTACAGGTAACCTGGATGCATCGCAGATATGTGTGCTTTACTGTTCTTATTTCTTAAGTTCTTCAAGAACGAAAAAAAAAAGCTTTCTTTATCTTAACCTAGTCTGCTATGCGTTATCTACAGGTTTATCAATTTGTTCCTGATAATCCCGATCGAGTCTATTATAGGCATCCGTTTCAGGTGACGAATGGTCATATCCAAACATGGTGTCTTGTTTATTAACTGTTCCCCTAGTTCCTCCCAGGCGAAGTCTGTCATAGGCATCAATAACAGCCTCTTCATATCCATTACTCATAAGTTTGTTGTATAGTCCTTGATAGTTTTGACCAAGAATATTATATGTATCTCCTTCAAGAGAAGACTGATTATCTCCAAGCTTGTTGTCTTGTTTGTCAACTGTGACATCAGTTCCAACGTGACGAAGTCTGTTGTAAGTGTCCAGACCAGTAGTAGCAACTGCTCCAAGTTTATTGTATTGTTCTTGGCTACCTTGTTCTTCAAAGTAATCTGCGGCAAGATCCTGTCCTGGACCATCAATTTCTCCAATCTTAGCATAGTCGGTGCCACCAGTTAGACGATTTACGCTTTCATCTCCCAACCTATTGCAATCACCATTGGCATTTTGTTCCTGTAGTTCAGTGGATCTTTCGCGAAATTGTCTTTCAAGTTTATATCCAGTCTTTGCTATTGCTGAGGTTTCTTCATCTTTCTCGTCGTCTGGAGTAATGGACATCTTAGAAAATCCACCAGCAAGTTGGTTAACTCCTTGCAAATCCTCTCCTCCGATGTCCACGGAGTCACCAGTTTCTGGTATCCTGCCCTGTGATTCTGATATAACACTGTACTCGTGTTCCTCAACGTTTAAGTTTGTTGGTGACATCTTTATAACGTTGGGGTTGACGACAGACTTTGTCTAAGATACAGATAAAAATATTATCATTGGATAAAACTAAGAATGATAAACACAAAACAATAATATCAATATAGAAGTATGAAAATTATATTTTGAACGCAACGGCGAAACTATACTAAACTATTGTTAGTCAATGCAACGAATTTGTCATAAATTTGTGCCCCAATTCATATATAGAATTTACCGCCACAGCATTTAAAATGATAAGAAATTGCATTTATAAGAACACCCTTAACGTAACAAAATCAATTTTCATAACAAAATTGTGGTTTGAAACAACAAAAGAGTCAGCTATTATGACGTCTTCGTGAAATGAAGAGGCTCGTTGAGCTGAAAGCGCTAGCCATTAAAATGGATTGTTTTTACTTCTAACTTCATATTTTTTCATATATATATATATATATATATATATATATATATATATATATATATATATATATACTTACCTTTTTCTTTAATTGGTCAGCATTTGTAAGTCTGGAGTTGCTGGAGTTGCTGGCTTGATGGCTTCTTTGTCTTAAACAAATATTCATGCATCATATTATTTATGTTCGAAAAATTGTACCGTTATTACCTGTGTATAATAAAACCTGAGAAAAGAACTGGACGATGATAGCGTATTCATTGATCTACCAACCTGCGACGTCTACAGCTCCACCAAACCACGACGATTACAACCGTGATGACAACTCCGCCCAGTAATCCTCCCATAATGCCTCCAACTAGTGTTCCTGTGTCGGTCGAGTCTAGTAGGTTCGTGTATTTACAGAGATATAAATACACTCAAACAAATAATCCATTAATGTGCAAGATGAAAGTTATAAAAATCAATCAACGATTGTTGATGACAACTGTTTTTCGAAAACGAGATAAGTACATGTCAGAGAGCAGGGTTTCTGACAAGCCATACTTTTATTCCAAGTTTATTCAGTGGTCCGCATGTGGGAAACATTAAGCATGAAATAAAAGACAATGTCACATAGATGGTAAATCCCAGGAAATATTTACGTATAAGTTTAGACCATTCGTGAGTAGATTGTCTTGAAGTGGTAACTATGTTTTCATTCGCTAAATCAAATTATTTCTAATAGAAATTGAGTCAGAGTGCCTTTACAGAACATACCATGTTCCTTAGTGTAAGTCTGCTGGTCAAATGATTTATTTCATGTTTGGCTTTCTCTTAAACATTTCAAGAATACATTGGTGCATAAATTTTGGATCCAATGCTGTACCTCTTCCTTGCTGTCCGTAAGTACTTGTGGAGGTGGTGACGGCTTTTGTTTGAGTCGAGGTTACTTGCGTCCTACCTAGCAGTGTAGAAATGCTAACGTCATGAGTAGATGGTGTAGTAGGGACAGGGGTTGGTGAAGTCAGTATTCAAAAAATATTGTTGTACAAGGATTACATGATTAGTTTATCACACGAGAAATTTTGTGATATCAAATGTTTTCATGAATTTTTGGGGAAGTGACTGGTGCAAAATTGCAATACCAAAAATGTCACTTGGCTTTCCTACATTACAACAAAAGGAAATAATATTACAATTAATACTTTTCGATAAACAGCGGCCTTATACACGTGCAGATGCCAAAATCTTAACTGTACTAGCACTCTAAACAAATAAACATCGTCAAACCAAATCAGTCATTCTGTCTTCTTATCATCTTGCTTCGTCAGTGTAATTGAATCCGCTGATCGAGCTCCTTTCATATACCCTGATCTCTTTCGAGCCAAATCCCTCGTAAGGCTGGCGCGGCTTGGCTTAATGTTCCTTGCTAGCCTCACCTGTTATTGTTTAAGCCAATCAAATGTCGTTATCCAAGGAGCTTCAAGCTACTCTTTTGAACTTAACGGAATATTCCATCCGGGTTGTGCCGCTGTTGCTGAATGAGAGTCGTCTCATTGGCTGGTTAGATAGACAGCGATGCGAGGCTTTTGGTCTAAAGGATATCAGGGTTTATGGAAGGATCGAGCTCGATCAGCGGATTCAATTACGCTGATGTAGCTAGATGTCCTCTTATGAAAATTACCGAAATTTCGTTATTGGTTGGAGGCCCCAACCATCTTAACAGCTGAAATTCTCTCTAAATTACAGTTGGAATTTTCAAAGGAACTTTCAACCAATAATATTTAGCCTCTTTGTATTTCGGCAATATCGTAAACCAACGAACACATCTGAATCAAATTTAGAACCACGTGACCGTGTGGGTATTCCGAAATAATTGGCAACCTTTAATACGGAAAACAATTGTCTCTGCAAATCTCAAAATTTAAAGGGAACAGTGCTGTTTAAGACTAAAAAAGACAGTACAATTCTTCATGACCGCACGTGTACTAAATGTCGCATAAAAGGTTAGACAACTCTATTCCATGTTGGTAAAAACCCCTCCTTTACAACGGCACACGAGAGAAACAAGCGGCTACAAGTGGATAAGTAGCGAATGTCATAAAGGCGAGTCAATTTGTTGGATATCGCTTCGTGACAGACAAAGATAGAGGTAGTGAACTATGCTTTAGACTTTAATTTGATATATCTTGTTCTTGCTATCTTTGAGAGTTGAGAAACAATTAGTGATACATATGGATTTATGAATTTGCAAATGAGTCGAACACTTTGTGCGGTGCTGGACGCTATCAATTGTGACCTATATTCTAAAAATAGATCTATTTCCAAGGAATAAATCGGTGACTGTTGTTAAAAACAGAACTGTATAGATATATTTATAACTGCAAGTTTGCCTGACTATTCTATTATTTGATGCAATGAACAAATAATTGTATAACTTTTTCTAAATAAAAGATAAAATGAAGGTCTTTTTTTCTATTAATGGCATTAATCTACTTATTTGCTGAAATGAAAATTCTATCCTATTTGTACCCTTTGTTTTCGCAGTATTTCCTAGCATAACAAGGGTGCCTCCAACTTAGCCTTTTTAAAGGCTTTTCTTGTTTTATATGGCCTCTTTTTAGTTACATACTAGAACTTGTAGTGGAAATGAAGTGAAAGAAATAATGGATTTACAACTTCTCTATTAACAGATTTGCGACGTTTCCATTCAACTTATTACACCGTTTAGAAGCATTTGGAAAAAAAAGTGCATAGCAAGATATATAGATATGTTTACCTCAACAACAAATTGAGATTAATAATAAGATATAATAACAACTGGAACTGCATTTAAGATATAACATGCATGAATAAGGTGTGATAAATGCATCAATCACAGCTGAGTGAGAGGGGCGAGTGATTAGGTGGGTACATAGAGTTCATTCAATCTCAATAAAATGAAATCTGAATACTCCACTACATTACGCGTGTAGATCTCACCAGGCTCCGTAACGCGAGCCGTCAATTTTTCCTCTGACATAATTCAGATCAGCCAACCAGCGAGTTCACCCCATATTCTATGGTGCAGGCTAATTCTATTTCGCTTGTACACTTTTCAGCACTCGAAAATCGAACATTTCCGACTGTTTTCCGACTAAGTATCCGAATAAATGTATTTTATGTACTTTCAATTTACCCTAGCTCGGTTTGTTGGACAAAGACTAAAATCGAACACTGTGGTGTATCATAAAGCAAACATCTGTATACCTTAACGCGCGGAGTGATTGCTTGAAGGTATCTGCGGGAAGCCAATGAGATTAAGAGGTCAAATTGAGAGTTAAGGTTAACCTGACGGCTTGAGTGAAGGTAAACCTAACGAGATCTATAATCTGCGTAACGTAGTGCAGCAATATTAGATTTTATTTCAATGAGATTGAGCTTTCGGTGAGAATAGGAGAAGAGGCGAGCCCATGAGGAGACCTTGTATCTGCTCGAAAAATAGATGTGCACAGGTACATGGGGAAAACGGTAAATAGCTCTACATTATCCATTTAAAACCTCAAGCTACGCGTTTGACTCTGATTTCGAAACACAGTAAGTTTATCGTCCAATTAGTCACATCTCTAGCAATTGTTGATAGAATAGAGAAGAGTTGTCAGTCAAAGTCCTACCTCTACAACCGCTGGCTCCATCACTTCATGAGACAATATACATCTTTCAGTATACATAAG
The DNA here is from genome assembly GCA_921293015.1 of Phorcus lineatus. Taxonomy (NCBI): domain Eukaryota; kingdom Metazoa; phylum Mollusca; class Gastropoda; order Trochida; family Trochidae; genus Phorcus; species Phorcus lineatus. The sequence continues at coordinate 54,803,945 of OV121086.1, read as the reverse complement.
AAAATAAGATAAATATCAATATGAAAACTATGTTTATAGCTCACATTAGAATGTTAATAGATATACATATGTCGAATAGTGCTAAACTTTGGCTTGTACAGCTGGGCGTATCCATGTGCTGGTTATAGCTAGCCTCGTAATGCCGAGCGACAGGCATATTTTTAAATCTTGAATTCATAATTGTCATTCTTGAATATATTCACTTCACAGACATCAGTAAATTGTCGCTACGATACGTGTTTAACGGCAATGCCGTGCTCTGAAACCTACATTTAGATAGAAAATAATAGAAAATAATTTTCGCTGGTCAAATTAATCTCGATCTCTTATATTTTGTTTCTATAAATAATATCTCAATGATAAACTATTAACACCCCGGACATTTTGATTTATAACAACTTAATATACATTGTAAGAGAAGCTTGCAATTGATTGAAACTCCATGTGTGTTAACGGCTTTAAAGAGCATCACTTCATTAAGTTAAAGGGCCATTGAGTATGCTAATGTTTCTAATACAACATTTTTTCAAAAAACGCCTAGACATTAAATCAAATGGTAGATAATTGTTACAATCAAATTAGAAAATAAACTCTAATTAAAACATTTCGTTGTGTAATAGAGAAAACTCGTTAATTCATCTTTTGGGATTAATCAACATAATAATCTTGTGAGTGGGCTTTACGCATGTCATCAACTTTCCTTACATCAAATTATTAGAATACGAAGGAGGATAACAAAATAGAAAAAACAAATTATGCTTACCAACAATAGAGTGTCATCGTCATTTCAACTTTGAATGATGTGGTCTGAACAGAACAAATCTTGTTATTTCCTGAAAAATAATCTAAGAGTAAGTATATCCCACAATTATGGCTAACAAAACGCCATACAATTTGCATTACTTACAATTTCATCGCCAGTTAACTTTTAACCGAAAAAAGCCCCGTTTTAATTTTTTTTGCTCTTTGCCACGGTTTATCAATGCTTTAAATATTTCCCAACAAACGAACGTGTTAATCATGATATAACATTATAGATTCAGAGTAGTAAGCAATTTCTTTAAAATAATTGAAGATGTATGTATAAATTCTAAGCAATAAAAAAGTTATTTCATTTTATATGCTTTGGTTGTATGTGTGGCATTTGATAAAAAAACAACAATGCAATTTAATCTTTTTATATCTTACCTTTACATTTGTCTTCAGTAGTAGCGTCCCCCAAGCTGTTATAAAGAAATATGCCAGTAAACTATTAAAGTGTTATATTTATCTTGTGCTAAAGTTGCTCATAGTATAATGAATGCACATAATAATCCAAATAACAAGAAACAAATATTTACGTATTCAGGTAGTAAAGTTGATTTTTAAAGACCGGAAGCTGTTGTATTTACCTAAACTCTGAACTGAGACCAAAGAATAAATTATGTTTTATGAAAGCAATGTTGTAAATAAATCGATATAATAACACAAATTTGGCTATCAGCAAAATCTTAATATTTCCGTTATCGTAGTTCATGCGGAATTATTGTAACGTAACATTAAATACTTCCGGTCTTTAAAAATCAACTTTACTACCTGAATACGTAAATATTTGTTAAATAACGTACGAGGTAGATTACTTGAGTGAGGATCTTGAATAATATCGAGAGATATGCAGATTCTGTGAATTTCGTTAACGAAATATTGGTGTGCACTAGTGCGTTTAAACCTTAAAATAGCCAATTTAAACTGTAAAAGCGTGCACTAGTGCCTTTTAGTTCGGTGTGTACATAAAATCGTCTTTTTTTGGTTCATGACGGAACCTGCGAACATAGGCTTGTAGTGCAAAGACTAAACATCCAATCATTGCATAACAAATTTTAATGGTGAACCAATTGCAGTTACCTAAACTATTTAAAAAAAACTGAAATAAGAAGTTAGAAAAATACCTACCAACATATCCTTTTAAAGATATCTACTTCGGATATAGTTTTCTGTTCGTTTGAACAGGTCACTTTAGCTTTTTTTAACACAAAATCTGAAATGAATTACCCAAATCATATCAATATACATGTATATCTCTTTTATCAGTTGGACAAGATTATTAAACAGACCCTTGTTGATTAATTGACAATTTTCTTTTTTTTTATATATAACCATAATGGAATATTTTTTAAAAATTAAGGATTTGTAAATAAATAACGAAATGCATTAACCTGAAACAAAACTCCATGTTGTTTGATATGACAAGTTCAATTTCGAAAAAGAATGTTAAAGACGAGTTCATCCGATAAGGCAGAATGTTCTATATCTCCCGAACCAAATATATGTAATTTTCAATGGCGGATGTGCGACCCTCCCAAGACAATTCGAAACATAGTGAATGTTGGAGAGTCGTATTTATCATACCTGGTAGATATACATAAGGAAAATGAAGGGCATGAAACCTAAATTCAGTAAATAAGTTTATTTTCCTGAGACACAGTCCGACACACACTGTTAGATCGAATTAATCATTTCAATTGTTGCAGGGCGCACCCTCCCAAACGAAAATCCCGTATCCGTCTCTGATATTTATTATACGATTTATCTCACCACATGGCACTTCAAAGTGATCAGCGAGATGACAACCTTCCAAATTGCAGTTGAACGGACACGTTTGACCTAAATACCTGAAAAAATGATTAGAAATGTACATCACAATGTACAACACACATCTCCTCATTCCAAAGACGCTGTTTGTTCACAATCAAGGGAAAAGAAATCCGAACATTGATAATCTGATAATGTATGAAGTCTAATGTGACTTACCCCTTAACTTCTTCGTAACATTTATTTACGTCCTGCTGTTGATCATGTGTATCTTCCAACAACATCTTCCTACAAAAATAATTTTATAATTATCGTAATTTCATGTTTTAACTTTCATTTACATGAGCCATTTGATTGGTACGCTGGACAAGTCTGCGGAGGCAGGTGATGGAATCACATTTCAGCAAAGGGAGGTAATAAAATCACGCGTCCAGCCTACCTCGCCCCTGGGGTAAGTAGCAAGAAAAATCGGAACGTTTACCGAGGGTCACCGAGGATGCTTCAAAACATTAATCCCAGTTAATATTGGTCACTAAACCAAAAATCCTTTTACTTAAATTGATATTTTTCATCCTACAGTCATTGCTTCTTAATCAAATGACTCCATTGACAACGTTTGGCATATACAAATCTAAAAACTCTCTTTTTCTTTAAGACCTGTGTGACTGTTAATGACTATCGTATATTACATTGACCAATTAGCAAGAAGCAAAAGTTATTTCTGCGTGTAGCTTTATAACTGAAATGAAATATATGATCGTTAAAACACAAGTTTTAAATCTTACAAAGGGTGTAAATATTATTGAATTTAATATGAAAAGAAGTACTTTTGAATCGTTAAAGATAAATATGAAATACTTACACGAGTTCACACATATCAAACCCACTATTTCCGTTTGAAGGGCCTGTAGAAGGAAGACATGCATTTCTAAAGTAAGCGTCCATGGAAAGCATACTGTAGTCAGAATTTTATTTTGTATAAAAAAAAAGTTATTTAAGATTTAAGAATGTTGTAGAACTCTTCAGATATTACGGAGCTGATAATGCTTACATGTGTGGAAGCAAAATATTGGGATTCAGAGACATAGAACAAATTAAATGTAAAGCCGAATTGTGCAAATATGTTTCAAATGTTAGGTACCGTTTTCCAAACGCAGATGCATCTGGCAAATGTGCCAGAAATCCAATATAGGTAGAATATTCAAGTATTTGTGATATTTATTCGATACGGATTTAAATATCGCTTTGGAAATGTGTATGTAACAAGATTTGGAAAATGAACAGCTGTTTATAAAAATATTCCGCGCTATCTAAGACTGGCATGCTGTACTAGAAACTAATTCTTCATTGTGTTTCTATTCATCTATCGAATCTATCTATTTTTGGAATCATAAGTTTCGTTATTCCAAATTCAGTAGAGATCGACAAACAGGAGAATGAGGAATCCATGAAATTCTGTAATGTTGAACTTTGGATGATATGTATCGAGAGGTAGAGGGCTAGAGATGTCTAATATATATAAAAAGGATGTTAAGATTCGTGTATGCTTCTGTGTACTTAAAATTTAAATAAGAACATAAAAGATCAAGTTACCTTCATGTTCTCGTCTGTTTTTCAACACTAGAAAGAGAGAGCGTGGTCGTATTTAGTTAAAAAAACATGATATTCAAGGATGCTTGCCACACCTTCTGCTTCTTTAGATAACTGTTATAACTTTCAAGATGTACTTTTCAGAAATAATGTATATTGGCAGCAGACCTTGCATACATAATTTCTTATCTAAAACTTGATTATTTTAAATCATTGACAATAAAAAAAATCATCGAAGCCAGATGACATGAAATAAAATAATCAGAACCGAGGCATCGTTGAAATGGTTGCAATTTAGTTAGACAACTTTTGTCACAATACATTCTAGCAGTTGCCACTGATTTAAGTTGACAGACATTTAATCCACGATTCACAGTTTCGATATAAAATTACGTTAGGTAAATTCGTAGAAGAAATCAACAGCAATATGCTCAATTCTTTAAATGTTATTATTGTTTATGCTCATATGACATAAGAAAAGCCATTTCAAGTATTTAAAAAACAACAACATTTATTCTTTCTTTTTTTGCTAAACACAACACCTTTTTTATATTTAGGTAACTAAATTGGTTAACTTTGAAAAAACTGAAAATTGTCTTATATAGAACATCTTGAAATTATGAAACTTAAACAGACACTGCAATATAGGGTTTCAACTTTCTAGGTCGTTTGCATCTGAAAAAAAGAATATGAAAATGTCTTTAATAGGGCGAGGTTCATGTCATTCTTAATAGGAGTAACTGGGTCACCAAATCAATCAGAATCCCCATCAGCTAAAGAGTCTGTACACAAGGTTTTAACTTTCTTTGCCCCTTGTTCCTTGAGTAAAAAAGGTTTTTAGGGCGTGGCTCCCGTAGACCTCAATAGGGCTCATCGGGTCACAAAATCAACACTGCTATCAAACAGAAAGTTAACAAAGTTTTCAAAATAACGCTGAAGAAAAACTAAGACATACAGTATAAAATGAACTGTTACTTTATAATTAGACCATGGCTACATTGTTGTGAACCGTGGTCATACCAACTCCATTTTCACTTAGACCACGGACGGAACTACTTCTTATAAGCAAGGCGGTTTTTGGTGGATTTGATATTCTGATAAAAACAGTAGGATTCATTGAAATTACAACACAACACAGATATACATTTTATTACTGTGATGACTTGGGCATTATAACAAACACTGTACGTTCCGGAGGATTCGTGTATTGATGCTTGTTCGATATTACATGACAGTCAAGTACAATCAGCAGCCATGAGGTCTGCTCTCTCGCTAACGGCACATCCGGTACAGTAACTGGCGCGCACTCGTTCATACAAAGACATCGTATGGATAACAGAGTTCATTATAACTGGTTTTGTGTTATGAATACAAATACGCTACATTCCTCCACCTTTAGTTAATAACATCAAAAGTGATTTATAAACAACCTTACTCAGCCAAACATCCTGAGAATGAGATACTGATCAAATCAAAGAGTTCACTGGAATCCTTCCAATATAACAAACTGTTTAACAGTATAACACTGAAAGTCACAAATTAATGTTCATTCACTTGGTTTCTGAAATGAACACAATGTAAAAAAACACAAAGTTCAATATCCTGAAAGGAAAAACACTGAACAATTTCTACAGTATGTTTACAGATTTAGTCTATCAGGAGCTCTGCGTTCGCGAGTAGATCTTCTTAACTCAACTGATGAAGACAGTTCCAGACTAGTGTCACATGAAGGTGATGTGGCACCAGAAGTTGGTTTGTCTGTGGATAGTATTGGTAGAGGACTCTGTTCTGGAAGTTCTGGTGAGAATGTAATAGCTGATTTCTGCATATCACTTTCTTCTGACCTTCCGGGAGAATTGGGTTCCGACAAGTCACTGTCCATATACCGCTTGATGAGGTGATCTACATGTCTTTTAGCAACCTTGTCATTTGCCAAGCTGACCTTGTAGGAGACAGGACCTGTACACTGGATTATCTCGCCTGGTAACCATTTTGGCTTACCAAGAAAGTTTCTGACGTAAACCAGATCACCTAAGGTGAACTGTCGTGACTTGGCATGTCTATCGTGATAGCTTGCCTGCTTCTCTTGTTTCTGCTGGACTTTAGAACCAATGTCTGGGTGAAGTAAGTCCAGATGGGAACGCGGACGTCTCCCAAATAGTAACTGCGCTGGAGATAACCCTGTTGTGGTCTGTGGAGTGTTGCGATACCTGAACAAGAACCTTGACACCCTAGTGTCGATGGAACCTCCGCTGAGTTTCGTAAATCCCTGTTTGAATGTCTGAACACTCCTCTCTGCTAGTCCATTGGACGCTGGGTGATAAGGGGATGTACAGATGTGCTGAATACCATTCCTTTTGATGAACAAGGCAAATTCATCGCTTGTGAAACATGTCCCGTTGTCTGAAACGATTGTCTCGGGTATACCATGGATTGAAAATGTTCTCCGAAGACACTCAAGAGTGGCGCTTGTTGTTGCGTTATTGACAGGGAACACATCCATCCACTTAGAGTGGGAGTCCACAATGATGAGAAACATTTTACCTTGTAAGGGACCTGCATAATCAATGTGCAGACGTGACCAAGGCTTAGATGGCCAGTCCCACGGATGCAGTTTCGCTTCACAGGGTGAGGAGCGACTCTGTTGACATACTGAACACATCTTGACCTTGTTCTCTAGCTCTGAATCTATGCATGGCCACCACACAAGACCTCTGGCAATAGCCTTCATCCTCGCTATTCCAGGGTGTGCTTCATGCAACACATCTACACACTGTTTCCTACCCTGAGGTGGAACCACTACTCTGTTGCCCCAGAGCACCACACCATCTTGAACACTCAATTCAAGCTTCCTTTGAACATATGGCTTGAGCTCTGAATCTGGCTTCATGTTTTCAGGAAAACCACATTCCACTAATTTTTTCACTCTAGACAACAAGGGATCCTTCCTTGTCCAAATCTGAATTTGTTTCACATTCACTGGGAATTCAGCCATGTTCTCAAGGAGCATTATTGTGTCTCCTGGAACAGGCGGCACAGACACTGGAGTTTGCAGAGGCAATCTGCTCAAACAATCAGCATTCGCTAACTTGGAGCCTGGTTTATACACAATACTGTAATCATAAGCCGCGAGCATCAAGGCCCATCTCTGAAGTCTGGCTGACGCCATCACTGGGATGCCTTTCTCTGCATCAAGTAGACCCATGAGAGGTTTGTGATCCGACAACAGCTGAAATGTCCTGCCGAACAAATACTGATGGAATTTCTTTATCCCAAACACTATGGCCAGTGCTTCTTTGTCCAGTTGTGAATAATTCTTTTCTGCAGGAGACAATGTACGTGACGCAAACGCCACAGGTTTCTCAGTACCATCTGGCATTATGTGCGACAAGACCGCACCAACTCCATAAGGAGAAGCATCAGCTGCTAAGTTGAGTGGAAGAACCGGGTTGTAGTGCGTCAAGACTTTACACGAAGACAAGTGAGATTTCACCTTCTGGAATACTGTATCATGTTTCTTGGTCCATGCATATGGAGAGTCCTTTTGCAATAGACTATGAAGTGGAGCTAATGTTGTGGAAAGATTTGGCAGAAACCTCTGGTAGTACTGTACCATTCCAAGAAATAACTTTAACTCTGTCACATTCTGGGGAGCTGGTGCAGACACAATAGCGTTGACTTTTTCCTCCAGTGGATGCAGTCCATGTGCATCTATCCGGTGTCCCAGGTAAGTAACGGAGTCTTTCTTGATGTGACACTTTGATGCATTGAGACGTAACCCTGCTCTCTGCAATCTATCAAGAACTTCATTTAAATTCCTATTGTGTTCTGCGTCATCAACACCTGTGACGAGAATATCATCAAGATACACACACACATGTGGTAAGTCACTGAGTAGACATTCCATTGTCCGCTGGAAAATTGCAGGAGCTGCTGACACCCCAAAAGGTAATCGTTGATATTCGTAGAGACCCTTGTGAGTATTTATTGTGGTGAGTTTCTTGGACTCATCGTCCAACACTAGCTGCTGGTAGGCGTTACTCATGTCCAATTTGGTAAATTGCTTGCCTCCGGAGAGTGATGCAAATAAGTCCTCTATCCTGGGTATAGGGTAACAGTCTGGTTTCGCAACCTGGTTGACTGTAAGTTTGTAGTCTCCACAAATGCGCACAGAAGATTGATCTGACTTCAATACTGGTACAATGGGTGCAGCCCATTCTGCGTACTGTACAGGTTTGATGACACCTTGCTGTTCCAATCGTTCCAGTTCATTCTCAACCTTGTCCCTCAAGGCATACGCCATATTCCGGTGTTTGTAGAAACGTGGTTGTGAAGGAATAGATATGTTAATGTTCACCTTGGTATCCTTTAGTTCACCAAGTTCCTCCTTGAAGACATCAGGATGAGAGTTTAGGATAGTCTGAACATCATCACAATCCACTCTGAGGATTGTTCCCCAGTCGAGACGAACATGTCGCAGCCAGTCACGGCCGAACAGATTGGCTCTTTTCCCTTTCACTACGATAACTGGCAGTTCTATTGTCTGTTTGCCATAACCCACTTTCACTGAGCAGGAACCAAGAAGGGGTATCTTTTCACCTAGATAAGTGCGTAACATGGTATGAGGAGGTCCAAGTTTGGGTGGATCTTTCCCTAACAAGCTGTAAGTGTCCTCATTTATCACTGAAAATGTTGCACCTGTATCTAGTTCCATGCTTAATGGCTGACCATTAAGTGATAAGTTAACAAACATTGGTAGTTCCTTTTCTCTCCTCCCAACTATAGGAGAAGAGATGGTCTCCATCTTGTAAATGTCATACACTTCACTTTCCTTTTCAACATCACTGCTGTCATCAGGAATGACCTTATTTGTTGATGAACGTTTATGGTGACCCCTACTTCGACCTTGACCTCTTGATCGATGGGAGCCACGTCCACGATGAGAGCCTCTTATGCTTTGTGACTGGCGACACACTTGCCCTATGTGGCCAATCTTACCACAGTTGTAACACTTTGAATTGCGGAAATGACAGTCCGGAGATTTGTGATTCCGTAAACCACATCTGTCACATGGTCGGTTGACACCTGGAGTATGTTGAGATGAAGACATCTTGTGCATATTGCCCCCTGTAGGTGTTGAAATGCCTGAAGTACCACTTTTAATATCCTCTACATTCTTTGCCGCCAATTCCATTGACTGTGCTAATGTGAAAGCCTTGTTGTAATCAAGCGCCTTCTCACCTAACAATCTTCTCTGAATAGCATCATTGTTAATGCCACAAACTAATCTGTCTCTAAGTGAATCATCCAGATTAGTACCAAAGTCACATGTACTGGCCAATTTGCGCAACTCTGAAGCATACGCGGCAACACTTTCTTGAGATTTTCTATCCCTCTTATGAAATCTAAGTCTCTCAACTATCACTGACGGGGTTGGGTGTTGATGATCTTGCATGAGTTTCACTATGTCAGCAAACGACATTTCTTTAGGTTTCGTAGGAGCACACAAATTCCTGAGAAGTGTGTAGGCCGTCTTACCCATTTCACTAAGTAGAATAGCCCTCTTCTTATCATTATCATCATCCACACCTCTAGCAGTAAAGAACAGCTCTAATCGTTCACAATAAATTTCCCAACTGTCTGTCTCTGGATTGAATTCGTCGATCTTCCCGGAGGTAGACGACGCCATGTTTTTTTGGAAGCGAGTGACACACGACGGACGTAATCACACACAAAATGTCCACAAAAACGTTAAGACATCCAGCTTTTTACCTCGTCGCCAAAATATGTGATGACTTGGGCATTATAACAAACACTGTACGTTCCGGAGGATTCGTGTATTGATGCTTGTTCGATATTACATGACAGTCAAGTACAATCAGCAGCCATGAGGTCTGCTCTCTCGCTAACGGCACATCCGGTACAGTAACTGGCGCGCACTCGTTCATACAAAGACATCGTATGGATAACAGAGTTCATTATAACTGGTTTTGTGTTATGAATACAAATACGCTACAATTACATAAGAAATGACTGTACAGACTGAGGTCACATTGCAGTAAAATCATGTATAGCTTCGTCAAAAGTCAGACGTCAGATGCATTCATGTGAACCTTCTCCCTTGATCTTCACACGTAATCAATTCTGTCTTAAATCATAGTTAGAGACGACTAGACGTTGCTACCTGATACCAATTTCATTTTAAACGACTCACTAAGAGCCCGACTGTCGTTCTTTGCATCAACACCATCCTGCCAAATCAGAGAATATGGATCCGCTCTCGCTCCTTCCTTATACCCTGTTCTCTATCCAGCCAAAAGCCTCGTATTGCTACCTATTTAACCAGCTAATAAGACGACTCGCATTTAGCATCAGCGACACAACCCGGATGGAAAGGTCCATTGTGTTCAATATAGTAGCTACTAGCTCCTTGCATAACGACATCATATTGGCTGAAATAATAAGAGGTGATCTAAGCCACGAACATCAAGCCGATCCACTCGTACGTGAACCTGAAGTTGGGATCTACGTCGGGTGCAAACAAGGCGTTTGAGGTGAGTATTTAGAGAATAACCAACGAGGTACGAGTGATTACGGGAAATATCCACGAGTCGAAATAATGTTCACAGTCGCGAGCCTTGGCGAACATTATTTCTACGAGTGGATATATCACGTAATCACTCGTACCGAGTTGGTTATTCTATGTATTACCCCTATGCAATTAAAATAACCAATTACGACTGAAAATCATTGTCATTAAGAGACGGCAATACACGGTAGTGACATTGATCAGCTGATCCGTATTCATACGCGTGGAAAAACCAGACATCTCAGGAAGTTAGTTAGTTTCTGTTTAAAAATGCCATGAAACTGACGACAGTTTGGTCCCCAAATAATACATAACATGATTTTCATATTTGAGACACATTAAGATCATAACAAAAATTCTCTCAGAAGCTATCGCATGAATATGTTTTATGTGAATGTGTGTCGTCGTCACTACCTACTTACTAACGGGCGAGTGTTGAAACGAAAATTGGAAAAACCTGTCAATATTTTAACATTTCAACAGATAAAAGTGGCAATATCTTGATCTCTATATAATGAAAGCATCGAAACGAGTTTGTATGTCAGTATTGTCAACTAATCTGAAGTTTGAACAACATTTTTTCTCTTGGAAGTTGCTTTCAATCACGTCTTGTTGCCAGTGTCAAGAACGATAACTCGTATCGGGTTACTTATCGTGTAGTCGATGAACCTTTGTTAAACTAATTAAACACACAATTACAACAATGAAACGTTTGCCCAAAAAATTGTTCGGAGCGTTCTCGATTTGTATGAGTACTTTAAGCAGCTGCATACTGCGTTGGAGAGGACGCGATTGTGCAAAGGTTTGTTTGGTGCGAGTGTGTCGGAACTGGATCGAGTCTGTCAGACCTGCACGTTTTTGCACCGACAATAGTGTATGGTTTGAACAATCGTTGGCCTCATGTGATTTTATGTTGTGAAATGATGATGATTAATTCTAAGTTATCATTAACGTATCGTTAATCTTCAGATTATGTTTTGATGTTTTCATGAATATTTTTATGGCAGCCATGTTAGTTTACAAACGCGACGCCTATTTTCAAGTATTTTGTCTGGGAAAAATTATCGTTCTTGTAAATTACAGTCATAGCGAAACAATTTGATGAAGTGTCAAATTATGTGTGAGAATTTTAACTTGTAATAAAAGTATAAGAATGTTCATCTATTAACGCTTTTCTTTGAAAGGCGATGCATGTGTTCGGCGCGTTCTCTTTATCGATGAAACGTGAAAATAGTCCCGTCAACCAATTCATTCTCAGGGTAACCGACCAATCAACGTCGAGAATCACTAAAGAGCACATGTGCGGATATAAAAAAAAAATATCCACCTGTGTCTCCTCGCCCATATGGGTAATATCATAATATTACTTTGTATATGTTCTAACTTTTCTGTTGTTTTTTCCTTGAGAAAATTTTGGTAAGAAGTGTCTTCCTCTCAATGTATTTGTTTCATGTATGTTTGTAAGTAGTTTTTCTGCTCTCGGAACCTATGTTGCAGGGAATATTAGTGAAGCAGGTTTCTCTTCAGGCGGGGTATACTTCTGTACTGCATATATTATAGTGGTCTCGTCGCTCGGCTACGCGTATTGCCAATTCTTTGTCAATAAACCTGCTCGTAGGCATTACACATGAGAAGTGTTTTGTTGTACATAAATAAATATTTCATGTTCGTTTGATCGAAGAGAATTAGAACATAAACACGTTAACCTGCACAGGCAAGTCACGTGATCGTATCACACCATCTTATCCTGATCAGTTGAGTGAGGAAAACTTTGTAAAATTTGGCTTAGTAATCACTTCCAACAGTACATTTACCATTTGGTAGACACCGTTTACGAGAAGCTAAAACGCAGTACAAGAGTCTCAAAATTAATATCAGTACCAGATTGCAAAAGGGATACCGTATCCAGTTGTCTTGAAAGATCCATCGAGGGACACGATCGAGGCAACATGACATATCCAGTAACTGTTTGTAAATGAGATTATGCTTCCGAACAGACAATATCATACTTGAGCCACTATAGGTCTATAAAAGATAGGCGGCATATATTTAACACGGGTATTATGTTAAAGTTACCAACCGAGTTGGAGGTGCGCATGAATTGGAACACCTAGGCACGTGCGGATTGTGATCCCGAGACGCGAGGGATTACATCGGACGTGCCTAGGGGTTTCAATTCATGCACGCCGACAACGAGGTTGGTAACTGACTTACCATTCAACCATCAAAATCAACGGCGACAAAAATATTTAAAACAATATATTAATCACACGTTAAAATAATAGAGGTACTTCCGTTGATATCATTGGTACGAAATTAATTGCGTTTCCAGATAAAAGAAACGGTGTCTTAATACCGTAGGCGACAGAATCCCGAGGAAATAGCGCCGCACGTGCAGCATGCTGAAATATACATGCAAAATAACAGAAAGTATAACCAGTGTCAAAATCACCAGAGAAAGCACAAAAAAGTAAATCTCAAGATGTAAATTAGAAGATGTTTACACCCGTAAACATTTAAGATTTACAAAATTAACCATGTATATAACTCAATCATATCATTTAAAAGATCTAAATCATTTGGTCATTAAAATATCATCTATTCATCAGCTGTATTTGCTGGTCTAGTGGTTAGCTCTCTGAACAAACAACGGGATGTTCTTGTTTCGATCCACGGATTCGACAAAAACGTTCGTTAATTCTCCTGTTCTAAAGTACTAGTTGTTTATGAATCATCTTTACTAAGAGACACAACTATTTCAAACGTTGTACTTATCTACAGGTGAGTAAGTTAGTTGAACACCTGTATTCATTAAACTTAACAACTGTCATAAAACACGGTGATCAACTTAGTTACCTACCTTAAAAGAACAATAGAGTTGAATGGTAATGTTTTGGATATATACAATGAAGCAAGAATATGAACGATCACTATAAAGATGCGTATGAATAGATTACTCCGACTGAATTTGTGACTGTTCACATTGTATAACATTGATGTATTTCTTTTTTGTGGTAACCTGGCTCAGTTTAGAACCGTCTATAGGTCTCTTGAGACAGGTGCTTTGTGTGTCACCTGAAACTGGTAGCCTACATAAGAGCTTTCTGATAGAAAACTGTTCACACTCTAAGATAACATATTTACATTTTGATTTGCGATTATTATGTTGCCCAATTGTATTCGCGTAATCTTCACTCACTTGGATATCAACAAGCCGAATTTAATATTCAATCGTCCGGTTCAACAAGTATCAGCCGTGTTTACAAAGTACATTTGCGTATATATTTGGTGCCACTCATTTAATTTATTTGTAGATGATAATGAAATGTTACCTTAATCTCTTTGTTTAAAACTATCGAATTTATTGAGAAAATAGGCGGAGAAACATTTACAATGCTTGCCTAACACCATTTATTATGTGCAAAACCGCGACGATGCAATAATAGTATTAATAAACGTGTTGTTTCGTGCTGGCCATCCCGATAATGAAAAAATGTCTAAAATCTAAATAATCCTGCATTTGAAAATGTTAAAACCTCATGTCAACAGTAATTTTTTCAATGTTTTGGAAAAAGGCATGTCAAGGGTTCATTGTTATTTTTAAAAAAATGATTATGTGTAATCATTACAGGACACTGTAAGATAAACCACAGTTACCATCTATATAACCTACCAAAGACAAACATCACACGCACGACAGCTCAACATTGTCGTAAATGTCCTTTTCCCGACTCGTGATTACTGGATGAAACTAGTGCATTATTTGAAGGCTCCAAAAGAAGTTGATGTTTGAAAAAGCGTGACATCCACTGACCGAAGCTTTAACAACTGTCAATACGTAAAGAACTACTTCGTAATGTGTTCTTAAGTTTCAATAAAACACTTTTTTTAATCGATACGGAACTTACTGGGAAAGTATTTAAAAGGATATTCTTACCCGAAGTTTTTGAGGAGACGTTCTACGGTGTCCCCCACATTAGGAACTAGCTAATGTCCTGTAGTGTGCTGTTCAGTGGCTACTTTTGCTCCAACAAGGAAACAAACCGAGGGCAGTTAGGTGTCGAGTGTTTTTTGTTCCTAGTTCAACATTTGTAACTCTATATTGTGTTGATCAGTGACATTTACATTCGGTTAGTAATAGTCACGAAACGTACAAACGGTCTTTTCCCCACTAATCGCATCAAAGCGAACAAAGCTTTCTAATAGTAATGTAGACTACTGCAGGTTATGTTTAAGGCCGTATTTATGAGCATGCTTTCGAGCGTGGACCTGTGCGCAATATAAATATGCACTATTATTATTATTATTATTATTTGTCACTCATGTACATAACAAACTTTAAATAAAACCTGAAGCTGTACTAATGGAGTGCACGATAAAGACGAGACTACCATGAGACTTACCACAAAACCAGTCTTTGTATGAAGATGTATTCATCTTCTATATTGTCGTTTTTTAAAACAATTTTCGAAAAACAGTTTGAACACCTTTTCGCATAGAAGGCTGCTTGATAAAAAAAATCGAAATATATTTTCTAGGTTAAGGTCATTCTAGACAAGAATCAAAGTTAAACATAAGACAGAAACTACTGAAACCACATAAGAACATGATGATATTAAATTCTGAGTTCTTGGGGTTACAGATCCCAAAATTAACAAATGGTGTCATGTTATCGAGAAACTAGCTGTAGCTGTATCATTGTAATGTATCATTTATATGCTAATAGGTTCAGAAGAGTGATAACATATACCATGAAAATCAGACTGTTGTTGAAGACGGACATCCGCTAGAAAATCTATCGAGGCCTTTTATCTTACAAAAAGACGCTGTCAGGAGACATAAGACTGTAGGTTATTTGGACTGAATAAAAGAGCTACCTAAACACAGAGATTCACCACTTCTATTGAGTCTTTAAAATGTACTTCTTAAATGTACCGAACCAGACACCAATTTTGACGGCAAACGATTTTGTCCAATCATACATGTATGTCGCCGACTTGAATGCAGTGATCTAAATGCTCATAAGTATGACATGTTTATATCTTTTCATGTCCTCTTTTCAGTGACATCAGGGAAATATCAAGGGATTTGAACTGAAATTGTTATTATTTGGAAATTAATTTGTTTCCTCCACTGTAAATTATGAACTTTTTATTTCATTACACTCTTTTATAGATCGAACAGGCATATTTGACCATTTGCCTGTTTAGATCTCGTGTATACAAATGAACAATATTTGTTTTTGTTGAAGATATTTAAAAAAATATTTTACCCTACATAAAATGGTAAGTATATTTGATTGTAAGTATAATAAATCCATTGGTTATAGTATTAATTTTGGATTTTGTAAATTTGTCGACTTTGTACGTTTATCACATATTTTATATTCACCAAGACATATGATATTATGTATTCTGGAGCGGTATTAAGATCGGCCATTGCAGTTGGTATCAAAGCTGTTACATCTAACTCGGTTACGAAGAATGTGAATGGTTTCATCAAGGGAAGAATGGTTTAAAGGTCAACAGCACCGTAGCCTAAGATACAACTACGGTCAGAGATTGTCTACAGTTTATCACAAATTTCAGTAAGAGTCTGAAATATATAGTCAGCACCAAATAGAAACTAGAAGATAGTTGGGATTGATTTTAAGGAAGTAAATGCTTGAGAAGTACAAAGTTAAAATGTGCAAATAAATATAGCTATGTTATGTGTTATATTGTATCACATTATGTTTTGTCTATCATAAGGAAATGTATAATTGAATAAACTTTATATTTTATTTCGCACAATGTATATAACTTGCGATCATGTTCTACACGATTTTCAGAATCATCATTGAGTTGCAATGAATTACACATTAACCGTCGCCAGTTTATGGTCGTGGTAAGTCTGAGCTTGTGATTTCGAGCACCGAGTTTGTTATTCGTTTTCTTACCCGAAATACTATGTTGCGGAGTAGTGGAAAAGAAAAATTAAAATCAAAACCTACGCTCAGACGCTAATCTACAAATTATACTTATACACGCCACGCTATTCATCATTACAGTCCAACTTTTGCGAGATTCGCAATGTTTGTTTTTTTTAGAAATTTACTATTTTCCCGGCCTTTTTTTGGCAAGCTCTATGTTAAAAATAGTTGCTTTGTTTTTACAACAGACATTTCTTAGTATTGACAGTAATGTCGCTTATCAAGAATAGGATAGGAGAAAGACAAATTATTTCAATACGTCAATCAACACAAGCCTGAAATACTCTTCCTTAAAGATAATCATGCAAAACTGAAACATTTACAGTAGTATCTTTATTTCATATTTGGAAGGTCTATACTGCAAAAATGATAAAAATAGTATAGAAAAATACAAAGAAAACTATAACATAAGGCATAATCCAATAATCCAGAGTCCAATACAACATTGCACAATGTGTGATCATGGTAAGGTTTGTGGAATAGTTTGACTGTATTTAAAACATGGATGGGTAAAGTAAAACTATTTTTGATACATATTTGTATTTAAAACGAAATGAATAATACGATGGACAGATCAAAAGGAAAGGTTATTCATCTTCGATGTCATTCCTAAGGTTCACAAAACCAATAGAAAATAAGAAGTGTTACCTATTCGAAACCCGATTTCATTCTCTATTTCCATTTGGCATTATAACAATAATATAATCAATTCATATGCTTGAGAAAAATGTGGGCCCCACAGACAAAAAGAGGTCAAACTGTTGTATGAAAAAGAAACTTTTGTTTAACACTAAGAGCAAACTGAGAAAAAGGAAACAATCATAAGGATGCTCGACATATATATTTGATCCTCAGCCGGTATGGAGTGCGTCCAGATGTAATGACATGGCTTCTTCATATATCTTAACTTTTTAACGTATATAATAATTGGTGGTTCTGAAATACTTAAAACATATGTCATTGGGTTGTTGGCCGGTAATTTAGTCATTGACAAGTGGTTTGACTCCTACTCATCCTTTCCGCTTCGCCCGACATCTTTATCTACCTTGTTGTCCGTTTCCTTAACAACTTCCCTATCAATGTCGATGTGATTGTAGTTGTCTTTATTCTTAGATAGAGGAAAGTCACCACGAGTTGTGTTATAATTGTCAGGTTTTGTTGCATCTTCCCCAACACCACTGAGACGATTGTAAGTGTCGTTAGACTTCGGAACTCGGTTAAAGCCTTCACAATGACTGTAACTGTCAGATTCGTTGAATTCTTCATTTATATCACCAAGGCGGTTGTAAGCATCCGAATCGTATTGATCATCATCTATATCACTACAATAGGCAGATTTTTTCCCGACCAGAGCAACATCACCTAGACGATTATCATCGTCTGTTGCTTTTGACAAATGATTGACATCGCCTCCTCGGTTGTGTGTATCGCTTTCTTTTTTGCCGGCACCAATGTGGTTGTGGGTATCTATGACTTCAGGATCATGAACTGAATCTCCAGCGTGGTTGTAAGTGTCCTCATCTTCATTGTTTATATCGAGTCGATTGTAGATGTCTCTAGCTACAGAATCAGTCGAATCGCCAGCATGATTGTATGCATCATTGGTATTGCCAAGGTGGTTATAGCTTTCTCGAGCACTAGAGCTTTTTGTTGTTGCTGTTGCATGAGGTTGGGAATCACCAAGTCGGTTGTAAGCATCATTCTCATTGCCCTCAAGGCTGTTTGACTTTGTGGTCTGGTTTACAGGGAGAGGACAAGCTGGTTGTCCCTTTCTGATTTTATTCTTCCACTCCAAATCACTATCGTGTATATAAGTGTAGTCATCATTTGTTGCATTCTTGTTTTTCTTGTGAAACTGAGGTGTTCCTAGTTCTGTAACTGTCTCGTACTGATTCACTGATTGGCTTTGATCAGCATATTTGGGATCATCTGGTAGACTTTCATCGTCTGAGATGTCCTGCAAAGTGAGTTAATTCAGATGCAAAATACATTCAATTCACCCAAATGCAAACAATAATAGGAGTTGAATTAGCCGCTTATCCTTGTAACTATTGATAACAACTCCATTTAATTGTTTAAGAACACACGGTTTAATTTATCTCTATACATTATTAACGTTACAGTCTAATCAACTAATACCACTTTAACTTAGTTTTGTTTAACGCGTCTTTGAATACTATTAACTGAGTGTTAATAACTTCTGTTCGTTATACCCTTTTACTGGCGGGCTTCATGTTTTCCAAGCAAAGATTCAAACGTTGTCAACTTTTTGTCACATATGTCTTTTGTCTTCACTAATTTTTTCTCCGCTGAACATCTACTTTACTACAGCGTCCTATGGCTAATCTGGAGTAATCATTGTTTTTTGTATTAATGATAGGCTTACCTCCTTTTCCAGGACTTCCATCTTATTTTCTTCACGTTTCAAATCTTTTGGTCTTAAATTAAAAGATATACGATGTGAAAAGGTAAATGTATCCGTCGGAAATCCTCACATTAGTCGAAGTCAATTAGTCAAATTGCATGTAATCGTTGCTTGGTTGATATTAGTTTTTGTCGTTTAGATGCCAAGTTACATTTCATAACTAAGACACAATTAAAAAAGTCTGATTTTGATAGAAATTAATGCTTAGTTTCAATCTAGTTCTAATAATATATTTGCATAATCTCAAATAGTTTAAATCTTATGCTCTAACATGTTTGTCTAAACCAATCCAAAGTGTATTTTATTCCTATTTAACATGACAATATAACTAAGTACAGATTGACAAATTTTTTAGAAGACTTGAACTCCGATAAGAAGAATCTGTGTTTAATCACCTTCGTCGTTTACTCCTCACACAAACGACTACAACGACAACAATCATAACGACACCAACTCCACCGCCAATGATACCTCCTATCAATGAGCCTTTGTCTTCCTCGGGTATCTCCTCTAGGCTACCGTGTTTCTTGTCCTTGTCCCCACCTGTCCAATTCGTTATCATAATTGATAATTCACAAACAAAGATGGACGGGATTATTATTATACCTCAGCACAAAATAAAAATAATAATTATAATGTAACTATTAAAGAGTTTACAAGATCATGTTAGATATGTTGTTATCGTAACTGTATTCCCTTCTCAGTCGAAGAAATGTGCTTAAAATAAAATTAAATGCTCATATATTTTAGTCTTATGACCTATTTATTCTGATACATACTATAAACTGAATATGGAAAACAAACTTAACATTAAGAACATAACAAAACGACAAGTGATGTTAATACTTTTGCTTTGTGTTAATGTAAACATAGTAAATAAAAAGATTTAATTCTTCATAATTTAATGATCCGTTCTTAATATCATCAATTGAAATGAGATTTCCCTGAAACGAGACTCTAATTCTTACACAATTGCGGCAAACCGTTGTTGTAGCATTGGTAACAGCTTGAAATATCAACAGTGCTGAAATATAGAGGATATGTCATCTACAGTTTTTAATTTACTCAGCGTTAAGAGCATTCGTAAAGAGAAATGTATTAACGTGATACAGAAATGCATCTTTACATTTAATTTTATAATCAATTCAAAAACAGCTTTCATACCTGTTGCCTTCAATGCATGGGATTTGATTGAAAACCAGCTTGCATGCTATTTTCATTGACGACAATTTTGGGTATCTCTTGACTTTCAACTTAATGTCACAAGCAATGAAGTTTTGCGATCCTGTAAATAAATTAACATTAGAAACCTTCAACCCTTACAACCAACATCCTAGAGTTTGTTAAAAATTCGAAGAATATTGATAGAGAATTATTTTTCTGTTTCCTACGTTACCTATCAGTTTAATCGTATTTCTCTCTTTCTATAAATGATATTGATCAATGCCACCGTTCTCAGACCGACACGTTAAAGCTTCAATCCTGTATTCCAATAGTAGTTTGGAAATGACACGTAGTAATTGCATAACACTGTGCTAGATGACACTTATCCTATTTGTCAACCTGCTTACTGTTTCATTGACTAGAAATAAATAAAAATTACTATTAACTTTTGAACACAAATGACATTTGTCAGATGATGATCTCCAATAAATGATGGTATGATATATCTGTATGACCACTTACCTACATCAGAGTAAACCCTGAGACTTATCTCCACAGCGGTATAGTTAATCTTTAATTCGGCAGAGAGAGCCATTTTCTCATCACAGTCGATTTCACACAGAAATCTGTGAAACATGCAAGGAGCAATAATCATTTGAATCGTCTGATGCAATCGTTCAATCACGTTTATAGGAAATGTTCATACAAAGGTTCAGCATTATTCGTCTCGGTGGAACTTGTCTGGACTCTACCCTTTAACCTGTTCAGCTAGGTTTATCCGCTATCAACATTAATGATCCCTCTGTGGGAGACACACCAAGCTCCAAACCACGATAAGGTACCAAGTCACGCGGAGAGAGAGAGAGAGAGAGGAGAGAGAGAGAGAGAGA
The DNA here is from genome assembly GCA_921293015.1 of Phorcus lineatus. NCBI lineage: Eukaryota > Metazoa > Mollusca > Gastropoda > Trochida > Trochidae > Phorcus > Phorcus lineatus. The sequence continues at coordinate 54,782,745 of OV121086.1, read as the reverse complement.
GAGAGAGAGAGAGAGGAGAGGAGAGAGAGAGAGAAGAGAGGAGAGAGAGAGAGAGAGAGAGAGAGAGAGAGAGAGAGAGAGAGAGAGAGAGAGAGAGAGAGAGAGAGAGAGAGAGAGAGAGAGAGAGAGAGAGAGAGAGAGAGAGAGAGAGAGTTCACATTAAATTGAAATGCAACATTAACGAATGGAATTAGCTTTCAGTTGGAAATGTCTGAAGTTCTTGTATGTTTATATTTATGAATATGACTATTTGATACTGAATGCTTTGAAGTTGAAAAGTGAAAGGTATTTCTGTCTTGCCTTCTTACAGACAAGTTACATAAAACTTCATTTGCTCTGGTGATCGTTGTTATGAGTTCTTCGTCTCCGTCTTGTTGTGAGCAGTCGGATGCACTTCTTTCATGTCTTGCCAAGGAATGACTGAAAAATGGATTGACATTAAAATGGAAGTTATGTTGATGCAGATTATTGTATTTTGGAATGTTTTTAATGTAATGTAGGACAAAAACTTAAATATCTCAAACATGTTTTCATGGCAATTCTTTAACTAGAGCGGAATATGGATGCTATATATGTCAGATAAATCTTGACTTAAATTTTTTTCAACTTTTTAAAGATTTTAAAGAGCTTAAGGTTTGTTTCCAATGTGCGTATCTATTTTTATGGAAAAAGGTTTGCCTTGCGGCATTAAGGGTTTCAAACATACAAAATTGATTATTCATCTTTAAAATTTGGTGAGTGTTTCATGAGCAAAACTTATGAATGCAAGCCTTTTACTGTACAAAAGCATCTTCATAACGCCGCTTCAAATTTCGTGTGTGACATCGATATCACAACGTAATTAGTTTCAAAAGTGTTTAGGGATTAAAAGGCAGATATTTACAAAATTGATTATTTAATCATTTGATATAATGAACCATTTTAGATTATAAAGAGATTGTCGACATGATTTAAGTGTAAACTTAAACAATATAGCTAGCTATATCGTTTTAACGTTCGACATTCACTGAATACTTTTGCTGGTCATTTTGATGACCTTTTTGACTGAGATATTCTGTCTCGTAGACCAAGAGTCGTCATCTGTGTTTACTTTATTCATTGCGTGAAAGGCTAACCAGAAAAAAATCCAATGAAATTGTATTCGATGACGCGCTGAAATCAACATGACTGAAGCCGTACTAAAAGTTGACATGATCATATAATTATTTGATTTTTCCAGTTATAAAGTATATCTAACATCTGTCCATTTTCGCTAAAATCCTTTTGTACAAGAAACACTAACACACAAAATGATTTTCTCAGAAATTAACCAAAGAGTGTTTTATTTTAAAATATATGCTGCATAGGTGATTGAGAATTTTTTCTTGTTAGGCTTAAACAATGTTTGGTGTATTCAAACTTGAAGCCCAGAGTTGTTTTGTAATACTATCGACAAGTAGATAAAGCAGACTAAATTCAATACATACCTTACTTCTCCCATATCAAATTTCTCTTCGGCGTGTTTTCCTGCCAGACATTTTACTTCCTTGTTCTCCCATATTGTCATACCTGGTTGTAAAGGATAAGTTGTGCTATATCCATCTCTTATATCACCTTATATGTTAGAAGTATAAAATGTTACAATGATTTTATACTATAGATATCTAACAGTAAAAATGTAACGATCACTATCAATATAAAACATGTGACGTGTTATTTGAGGAAATTGAACACAAATCGTTTACTTTGTTATATTCTTAATACTTATTAAAACATATATGGACCACCACTATTTATGATAGTACTATCTTAGATATCCTTCTTTACGTGTTCATTTCACTTAGATTGATAGTCACCGTCAGATTAACTTTAATCATCAAATGAAATCATGTAATTAACTTACATTATAGCTCCTTATCATACATAAATGATTATAATAAATTTCAATATTTCATTTTGATATGTATATTATTATTTATCATAGATGTTATATATAATATATCTACTGTATAAAAGAATAATAAAAAAAATTAGAAGATTGATTGACCACGAAAACAAACGTGTAGAAATTGTGACCATATTTGACTCATTTTTAATCTATTCAATGATAATGAAACAAAGAGGCTACTTACTGAGAACAAAAACCAGTGAAATTCCAAAGCTTCGTAATATTTTCATCGTGGTACGATCTGCAATCAAGGTGATTGTTGAGAGAGGACTGTAATCCGCTTCACAATTTTACAATTTAAAAGTGTATGACTTGTGACCTTATACTGTATTTGAAATATACACATAGACAATACACAAGCTTGCATGATTATGAAGTTTATGTAACTGTTTTGATTTATAGATAAAAGCGTTATGCATCTCACACTATCATTCATAAAATAGTCACAAAAGGATCAAAATCAAGGGTCTATGGTATAACGTTTATAATCTCTCTGTTTTATACATAACGCAAGTACTTGACCATACCCATACTTATCAACTAATATAACTAAACATTTCACCTCTAGCTATAGAGTTAAAAGTACTACTATTACCTGAATATTGATACATGCAGATACGATGGGCTACACTCGTCTACAAGGGAGGTTTTTACGGTTAGCTACCCTCCCTGTATTTTCTTTTCACAGGACGAGGGACATGTAACCTGAGAACTTGTGCTCAACAAAGGATTTCGTGCTTGACATGGCCGTCTGTTCTAAATATAAAAACACTATGGCCTAACATACTCAGATGCACTAAAACGCACCGACTTGAAAATTGGTTCATTTGGAAAACATTCCATTTCATTAACATCTCCCTAAACCGTTTGACGCCACTTCAAGTTACTGCAATAGCATGATAAATCGATGTTCAAGTCGTCACTATAACGCATCATTTAACGAGCGCCTACTACGTTCAGCCGGACCGTATGTCGTACCAATACTTACCCAATACAGAACACTGTTTACGTTGGCCAAATGCTTAGAGAAAGCAAAGCGAATTAAGTGGTGATTCTAATCCTTCTACAGAGTCAGTAAATATAACGGGATCATCGGCGTACATGTGCAAAAACATATTCAGATAAGATATAAGATTTAAACTCGTGAGGTATACAATTATGCTTCATAAGAGACTCTTCAAAATCACTTACATAAAAAGAAAACAAAATCGGCGATAAAACCTCTCCTTGCATCAACCCCATACTATTTCTTACGGACTACCGTAACGATTAAACATTAACTATCCTCACACAAGATCTGACATTACGATATAATGAATGAATAACCGACAATAACTTCCCTCTAATTCCAAACTTTACTATTTTATACCACAATTTATATTTATCTATGGATTCAAATGTTTAAAGTCGACAAACGCACACTATAAGCGATAATTACTATTCAGACTATGGCTAATGACTGAAAGAAGTGCAAATATAGTATCAACTGTGCTAAGATAAGGACGAAACCAAAGTGAGCATCCAAAATACACTAATTATTCTTAGCCTACTATTATGATGTATTTTAAATTCACGTATTTATATATATTTATATCATTGATCCTCATTTACCTGTATTACTTATGTAAATTTATTCCGTATAAAAGTATATTTACTTTGTAACTTGGGCACATACTAATGTAAGGCTATCTCAAAAGGAATAATTAACCAGTGAACAGTAGGCGTCACCGGAGACGTATACCAGGAAGAAGACATTTGTTATTACAGTAAAAATCTTTGATGTTAGAGGGTTGTCGACTTGTGTTGTTTTAAAGGATCAACTTTCTGGGTTATACTAAATTCTGAAGTACCTTACGAAACAGGAGTTAAAATCAACTCTCGTTTAACATTCAACATTAGAGAACAAGTTTCGTGTCAAATTAACAAGTTGGTAATCATGATTAAATCAAATGAAACAATTATTGATTGACGTTGATTAATAAAAGGGGCACAGAGTATGTTGTTGGGGTCACATATGGCAAACTTTATAAATGGTGTTATTTCATAGACAAGTACTGATTGTTTCTGAAAATTTAACATGATAGAGCTTTCTTGTTACCATAGTGACCATAAAGAGGAAAAAGGTCGAGATTTATGATCGAAAACAGGACAATGGCGCGCGCCAATGACTCAAACGTAATTATTGAAACTTATATATAGCAGACACAACGAGAAATATAGGTTGATATAGTTTCACAGGTCCTAAAAGTAATATACCTGTAAATGAGACGCTAATTTTCGACTTCGTAACTTTAATATGATCATTTATAATTTACAAAAGAAAACAAGAAAACATCGTAATTTTGGCATTCAATAAAAATGAACTGTAAATAGATAATTGGAACGTATCCCAGTTCATATGATATTTTGGCTCTATTTAAGCCACATACAAAATTCAAGTAACATACTCTGTGTCACTTTGAATTAGTTGATTTATTTTTTGATGAACACCAACTCACTCTTATTTAACATAAGTTCATTCATTAATAACCACGAAGGTATCTACAATGTCATAAACATCAACAACAGAATACGCAACTTGACAGCTGACATGGCTGCAGGAAGAATGACCGTTTAATCTTACGGATAAGCCGTCTAATACTTGTTGAAACTTGTATGAACTATAAACTGATGAAATGTTATAATCTTGAAGTGTGTCCATCCTACCAAAGTGTCTTATTAACGAGGAGCTAATTTGATTTATTAAATTGATAAAATGATAATAAAAAAACTGTGGTGATTTATAGTTTTATATTTTAAGATGATTGCATTTGTAAAGTCATTGTCATGAATAAATACATTCTCTTACATTTGTATCATCTGATGTTACAATTTAGTTTCATTTCCATTTGAGAATTTGGTGTGAGCCGCATGCTTTTAATTGTTCCTAGAGTGCCATATGTACCGTCCTTAGTTGTTGTTATAACCACACAAATGTCTACTTCCCGGTAGGTAGCCGCGTCAAATAATCCCTTGAAATTATATCTTAGAGATTATCCCCTTGCTATTCATTCTGCTTCCCAGGAAATATTATTTGAAAAAGCTTAACAAAGCACAGGACGAAAAAGCTGATAACACTCCCGATATTAATATAATTAGGGTTTAATGTTATGCTCCAATATAAACTTAGCATTGTCTGTCATTGTGATGTCTTTAATTTGATGAATGTAAATTTTACATGCTTGTACGTATGTTATAAAGGTTGTGCAAGTTATTTATGTAGGTTATGTACATGGAAGTTATGTATGGTTTGCTTGTAAGTTGTTTTTGAAGGTTATGAATGCAAGGGATGTATGATGTATGTGTGTGTTTGATGGCGTGTACGTGAATGTGTATGCATGTGGGTTTGTGTGTGTGTATGTATGTGTTGTACGTATTGTATGTAATGCATAGTATGTATTGTACTGTATTGTATCGTACGTATTGTATTGTATGAATGATATCGTTTGTATAATATCGTATATATGGAGGGTATTGTATTATGATACTGTACGAATGTTACCGTATGTATGGTATCGTTTGCAGAAGAAGAAGATTTTAATCCAGCCTCACTCGTATAGATTGTAAAACATTGTAAAATACATGTTATTTACAATAAAATACTGCGACCTAACTTAGTGATTTACGAGAGACACATAGTATATTACAAACACAAAAGTGTTAAAATGCATCAAACAATAATATATATATAAAACTACCTGCTTTAAAATAGTAAAATGTACCATTTACGAGTATAAAAATTGCCGCTTTCGGGTTAAGATGTCATGGCACTCTTTGGATGCATAAAAAGCTAGTTCGGGATATGATAAAATAACCATAAATTTCTCCTCCATAGTTTTTCTAGTAAAATGATCATCAAACTGTAAACAGTTGCTAAAAAGTATAGATCTGATGTCCTCGTATAGACTAAAAGGACATGAGTTTCGTCTTCGACGTCATTATCACAGTTGAAGCATGGTATGGTTTGTATGGTTAGGTCTGTATGTTGTTTTCTTACCCAAGCGTGCACATATGTGCCGGGTATTAAAGTTTTCTTAATGGTCATGGGAATTACAGTTTTTCTAAAAATAACTCGAGATCTGATTGGCTGACAAAACTATTTCTATTCGTTCGTTCGTTCGTTCGTTCAGTGAGTCTAGCACACCCCTGGCAAAAAGACCTCATAATAAACATTGTTTTTAATTTCGTGTTGGATAATATGAAACGTAAAAAGTTTTTTATGTGGTTTATTTTACTATTTCGTTCATTTAGGCTTGTCTTGCTTAATATATGATCCACAAACATGTAATGAATTGCTGAGACTACATTTTACTGCGCCATGACATTATCGTTGTTCGTCGCGCATGAATACAATGGCCAGTTTACTTGCAACTCGCCTTCACGAAGGTATTTTTTTAAAAGTACCGTAAATATTCTTAGATTTGACTTGGGAAAGAAAAAGAATAACGAACTCGAAGCTCGGATTTACGGTTTATCTGTCCCTCGTGAATTGTATGGTATTGTTTTGTGTGGTATGTTTACTATTTTAATATGCATAATTTTACATAATTCATTTTATTGTGTTTTTTTAATTCATGTAGTGTCTCATAAACCTTTTGGCTGGATGTTACGTTTTAACAAGTGTTTGTGGCTACAAAAACAAGAAATGTGTAACATGTGACACTGAAATAAAACAATTCTTCTCTTCTTCTTCTTCTTCTTCTTCTTCTTCTTCTTCTTCTTCTTCTATTAACACTATTTATTCTCATTTTGCTAGAAAAAGTGAAGAATTTGAAACAGTTGAAATTGACCTTGAAGCTAATGAACATCATACGGATACGCCTGATACTGATATTCTCAATAAGGATATTACCTGTGAAGAAATAAAATTTGCGTTTAGGCAAATAAAAAGAAAGAAAGCAACATGAGTTAATTTTCTTATTTATTCAATTGATTTATTAATGCCTTTGTTTTTAGAACACATTAATCTTGTACTTTCATCAGATATTCTCCCGGAGACCTGGCTTACAGGCGTTGTCAACCCAATTTATAAAGGTGATCTTGACGGCAGTCTCTCTAGTCGACACCACAGACGGGCTACCTCAATATTCACTATGTTTTGGGTCAGGCCAGCCCGTGTCGATGTTAGGCGTGTTCCGTGACCACCCAGGAATACGTTCCCAGAGAATTACAGTATACTTAACCCGTCACAAGCGGGCTTTAGGGAGGGGTTTTCAACATAAATGTAAATGTATCTTAGCTATGTACAGAAGTGAGACTTTAATAAACTATTGTCTGTCTGTCTGTCTGCGATAATATCTTTGTAATGCATGTAAAGATACAGTTATCAAAACTATCTAAAAAGAAACTCTTACACTGTATCTATAGACTTCTCAAAAGTTTTTGATAAAGTATGGAGAATTGGTCTGTGGCATAAACTAGCAAAATGTTAAATGTCTGGGAGATTTTTCACTCTCATAAAATATATCTATCATGATATTAAAACTAGAATTATTATTGGAAATACATTGGAATGAATTTCAGTGCTACGTTGGTGTGAGACACGGTGCAAATCTCTCACTTTTATTTTCCTTATATTTAAACGACCTTGAAAAAAACCCTTCTTAATAGTGGTTGTAACGGCTTTAGATATGAATCACTATAGCGGATTATTACTCTCATATCCTCTCATTACTGTAAACAATGGAAACTAAAAGTAAATTTGTCTAACACGATAGTAGTGATCTTTGGTAGCGAAAATCCTCAAAACAACACTATACGTATGGAAACGAAACTATAAATATTGTAGACACATTAACTACTTGGGAATAAAATTTCATAGAAACGGCCGCTTTGTTCAAGCAATAAAATCACTCGCAGAAGGTGCTACAAAAGCCAATTATTATCTATTAAAAAGTCAAGAAATATCAATTTACTTTTAGATTGCCTTTAAGATGCTTTCATATTATGGTTGTTCCTATTCTCTTGTATGATTCAGAGATGTGGGGGACATGAGAATCTCGATGTCGTAGAAAAAATCCATTTGAATTTCCTTAAAAAAGCTTCGGGTTTAAAACACAGCACTCCAAATTTCAAAATTTACGGTGAATTTGGAAGAGAACCGCTGAATATTAAAATTTACAAACGATCACACTGGCATAAATTAACCTCCTCATTTTAGACCATCCCAGCCGAGATATTATTTAATGATCCACATCGCTGATAGTACAAGCTAAATTCCTTGGCTACTTTTCGCAAAGCATATCTTAGATAACTGCGGTCTATCCTACGTCTTTGTAAACCCGTCGGTATGCTCAGCGCAATGGCTTGTCTCAATGGTTGAAAATGTTTACTGATCACAGTTTCTTCAAAATTGGAGTCTCATAGCTAAAGTTTTCTCTACTCCTAAGGGATATCTTTACAAATAGAATAAAAAAGAATCAAGCTTAGAAAAGTATCTCCTCCTACCAAAAAACATCTATCATCCCATCTTAAATTTCAGAACAACTAATCACCAGTTACAAATCGAGACAGTCGATGGTTGAGCATTCCACGGGTGAAGACCGAACATGTCCACTTCGTGACTCAAATGCGGTTGGAGACAAGTATGTCTAGTAAGATAAATACTTTCCAAACATGTTCATTTAAAAAAACATTTGAGATTAACCCGCGTCACATGATATAACACATCCTCCTTTATATCTCAACATCGCCCTGTCTGCCCCAATACATGTACCAGCACGTAGCATATTCTGACATGTTTATGCCAATTATCTGTACTAAATTGAACCCTACAACTGATGTTCTTACTGGTTTTACTTAGTTCCCAACAATTCTGCCCTCCATCATCTCCCATTTAAGGAACTATACCGAAAGGTCACAAATCGTGCAATGAAGAAGTTGAATATCCATAAATCTTGGTCTTGTTCAAACAAGTGTTAAATAGTCATTCCCTTACATGGTTTTAGCTACATTATTTCGTAGACGAAATACCCATCTATTATGGACTCACACATTCACAATCGCGGTCTGTATGTATTTATGCATATGGTTGTTAACAATAGGTTAAGGAAGTAAATGCTGAAGATGAGGGAAATTTTAATTTGTAATAAAGTATATTTATGGTTGCGTGTGTAAAAACATATGGCATTGCCTAATATGTATTGTCCTCCATGAGGAAATGTATAAAGGAATTAACGTTATCTAGTACAATATATATGACTGAATGATAAATGATAAATGATAATTACACATTGTCTGTCCCCAGTTTATCGTTGTGGTAAAGACAAAACTTGTGATTTCGAGCACCGATTCGGTTATTCGTTTTCTTACACAAAAACGTTTAACGCAGAAAAGTGGAAAAGAAAAGAATTAAAATTAAAACATTCTAATAGACGCCAATCTAACCATTTTTATTCAGATACCATTCATCATAACAGTCAAACATAACATAAAAACGTTTGCGAGATGTGAAGTTGTTGTTTAGTGCTAATTTACTCTTTTTCTGACTTTTTTGTCAAGCTTAATGGGGAAAAAATATGTTTTTATACAACGGACACTTCAATAATTGAAAGTAATGTCGCATAGTAGAACTATTATAGGAATAAGTCAAATTCATTTACTAATGGTAAAAATGAATGGTAATCTAAATGCCATAAATGTTTTGATTAATGACGTCATAATGACATGGCGTAATAAGTGTAATAAGCTGGCAACTAATGCATACGCCTTGAATTGTATTAGGGTAAATATGACCGATCCATCTAATTTTTCATAAACACCCAGGGAATTTCTTTCTGAAAGTTTATTAGTAAAACTGTAACATTTACAATATAAACACGTAAATACTGAAGATGCCTATAATACATAAATCATAAAAATAGTATGTAAAAATACTAACGTAAAATATTAAATGTGTATGATAATTTCTATTGCTGAAACACTTAAAGCATATATCATATGTCTAAGATACACATGTCATAGGGTTGTTGCCAAAATTACGCGTGACATGGGGATGTTGGCCGGTAATTAAGTCATTGACAATTGGTTTGACACTACTCATCTTCGCTTCGACTGACATCTTTATCTACCTTGTTGTTGTCCGTTTCCTTAACTACTTCCCTATCAATATCGATGTGATTGTAGTTGTCTGTTTTCTGAGATACAGGAATGTCACCACGAGTCGTGTTATAAGTGTCCGGTTCTGTTGTATCTTCATCCACTCCATTGAGACGGTTGTAAGTGTCGCTTGACTTCGAAATACGATTAAAGCCTTCACAATGATTGTAAGTGTCCGATTCGTTGACTTCTTCATTTTCATCTTCAAGGCGGTAGTAAGCATCCGTAACGTTTTGACCATCATCTATATCACTACAATAGGCAGATGTTTTCCCGACCTGAGCAACACCACCTAGACGATGATAACCGTCTGTTGCTTTTGAGTTATGATTTGCATCGCCTCCTCGGTTTTGTGCGTCGCTTTCTTTGTTGAAGTTTTTGCCATCACCAGCGTGGTTGTAGGTAGCTTTGACTTCTGGATCATGAACTGAATCTCCAGCGTGGTTGTAAGTGTCTTCATTGGCATTACCGAGTCGATTGTAGATGTCTCTAGCTACAGAATCAGTCGAATCGCTAGCATGATTGTATGCGTCATTGGTATTGCCAAGGTGGTTGTAGTGTTGCCGGGCACTAGAGCTTTTTGTTGTTGCTTTTGCATGAGGTTGGGAATCCCCAAGTCGATTGTAAGCATCATTCTCATTGCCCTCAAGGCAATTGGACTTTGTGGTCTGATTTATCGGGAAAACCCCAGCTGGTTGTCCCTTTCTGATTTTATTCTTCCACTCCAGATCTCTATCATGTATGTAAGTGTAGTCATCATTTGTTGCTTGCTTGATTCTCTTATGGAACTGACGAGTTCCTAGTTCTGTAACTGACTCATACTGATTCACTGATTGGCTTTGATCAGCATCTTGGGGAGCATCTGGTAAACTTTCATCATCTGAGATGTCCTGGAAAGGGAGATGATTGAGATAAAGAGTACTTTGAATATAGTGAAATCTATAGAATTTTAAGGTTTGCATTATTATCAGGGATGATAATGTTTGCATCCAGCATTCGATGCAATGAATGTATCTTATAATAGAATATTTACATTTAAGAAATATCAGTATTTTTGAGACTACTATAGTTGTTTTCATTACGTATGAATATATATTTACTCAGAAGTTTTGAGATTAACATTTATTGTGAATACTTCATTTTCAGTTCTTTGTTTTCAACAACACATATTCACTAGTATATTCATTATGTTGTTCCATAAAACAAGTTTTTATGTTTTGAACAGTTAGCTTTTCATTTGAAATTATAATCTATCTGAATTTCATTTTTTTATGCTTACCTCCATTTCCTTATGAACAATGTCTTTCATATTGTTACTAATACTCTCTGCTGTTGGTGGTCTGAAGTCAGAAACATCCTTTCCTTTCTTCAAACGGAAATGCAAATTTGGAAGTTTTACTTAATTCAAGCAAAAATGATTACAGGACTACAATTCAAATATATTTCCTTCTTTATTGCATAACGCCATACCTCCTATCCCCCTCCCTCACCAGCCAATATCTCTACCAAAGCTTTCGTGCATATTGATATGTCTCACGTAGATCCGTGAAATGCTTTAACCTTAAAATCGACACATGATTGAGGAATGAGGTGGATTCAGTTTTACAATCTCTTCAACCGCATGACATAATAATTCGTGAACACAAACAGGAGGATATTATTACCTTTGTTGTCGTCGTTTACACCACAAAGAGATGGCGATCGCAACGACAATTATGACGACACCAACTACAGCGCCTATGATACCTGCAATCTCCTTACTAGTCATTGCTGCATTGTTCTCTTCTTGACCTGTCCATTTGGTTATAGAGTTAGCAAATATTTAAAATGTTTGAAGAAAATAAAGGTTTAAGTATATAATAGGAAATTAGAACTTTTTCAGATGTTGCGATTTTCGAAACAACACGTTACGTCTAAACACTGTTCATTTGTTGTAAATGGCAGGTTGTATTGAAATAAACATTTCTAAGACTATAACATATAACGTAGTCTAGCGCTTAATTTTGTCGCAGAAAAGAGAGGACCCTCGAATAGGAAAATTCGATAAAATAATCATTGTAGGCCCGTATATACCAATGATTGATAGTCCGAGTTCCCACATTAGATCATTCAATTCGTAATCAACTAAGCGAAAATAAACTACCGGGCAAAAGAAAGGTTTCACTCTTAGAATAGTTGTATTAAATGCCAAAAAGCTGGTACAGGTTTGAACTCCTGCCAAAAACATTAGCCCAAATGCAGCATTACCACAACCACAACTCTATGTTCGAACGCAGCTTTCAAATTCATGCCTTGTTTAAAACGTGATTTTGAGACATTGAGCAAAATGCACGTGCATGGTCGTAGCATAAATAACGACGTTGGACAGAGCAGGCATTCAGTCAGCCTAAAAACACCAAGAATATGCCCAGACTTACACCAGCGCAACGAGACAGAGCGATCGGCATGGCCACTATGGGAGCGTCACAACGTCAGATAGCCAGAACCTTCAACAGTTCCCAGACCACCATCAGTAGGTTGATAATTCGTCACCAGCAAACAGGACAGACTCAAGACCGGCCCAGATCGGGAAGACCGAGAGTGACAACACCGGCCGATGACCGCTACATCCGTCAGATTCACCTGCGAAACCGATTTGTGACGGCGACGTCAACGGCGGCAACAGCACTAGGGTATGCCATCAGCAGGCGAACAGTCCTTCGACGACTTCGTATGGCTTGTATACGAGCCTACCGACCCTTCCGTGGAATGGCCTTGACCCGTCTACGCCGTCAACGCAGACTGCAATGGGCACGCGTCGGTGGCAGCGACGTGAATGGGCGAGAGTGCTCTTTACAGACGAGGGTCGATTCTGTCTATTCAGGAACGATGGCCGAGCTCGAGTTTTTCGACGGAGGGGAGAACGACTGGCGCCAAACTGCATTAGAGAAGTCCATCCTTTTGGAGCTGGGGGGATCATGGTATGGGGCGGCATTTGTGGCCAGATTATCACACCGATGGTTATTATTCGAGGAAACCTGAATGCTCAACGATACATTGATGAAGTGCTGAGACCTGTTATGGTACCCTTTATTCAACAGCAGCCAAGAGGATCACTATTGCAACAAGACAACGCAAGGCCTCACACCGCCCGAATTGTTCAAGACTACCTGAACAACGTTAACATCAACGTATTGCCCTGGGCGCCTTATTCACCAGACATGAATCCCATTGAACATCTCTGGGATCATCTTGATCGTCACCCCCAGCGAACCGACAAGAACTGGAACAGACTCTATTGAACTTATGGAACAGGATTGCTGCAGACGTTATCTGCCGATTGACGACGTCAATGAGGAGGCGTGTTTTGGCGTGCATGGATGCCCAGGGTGGTCACACTCGCTACTGATAACGTGTTACCTGACTGCTGTGCCCATAATGGATTCTTCATTCAAGTTTTCAATGAACTCTCATTTGTATAATTTTCCATTTTGACCCCTTGACGCTTTCTTTGTGTAATGCGGATAAGACAGTAACGACATTATAATGTATTTTCTTTTCAATTCATGGAAAATGATTTGTGTTTATAAATTAATCATGAAACATCTCACATATGCTTTTGTTTTTTGTGATTAGTCAAGTGAAGTCGGTGAAACCTTTCTTTTGCCCGGTAGTTTACATTTTTCTGGCAATTCATTGGAAAAGTAGTATGCAGATGAAAATGTACTATTGTCATTAATGTACTATATAGTTCAGACGCTCATATAATAAATTAAATGTGTTTGAAGTTCTCATTGCTAAACTAATTGCAAATAACTGAAAACATCTCTGATGTGGATATGTATTGTCAAAATACTTGACTAATAATGTTGAATTAAAATCTAAAACGTTCATGATAGGATAATGTACTTTTCATTCTTACACCGAAATCTTGGAATTGTTCCTCCATAGCACAGATGACAGCTGTAAAGTGAAAGGAATATAGTTTAAACATGTCATTTAATGCTTTAATTTTTTCATTAAGACGGTAAATTCGCCAATATATATCCAAATATAATATTCGATTTATGCGATAATTGATCTTAGGGATAAGACTTTTTCTTATTTACAAAATAAGGTTTAATGAGTTTTTGCTGGAGCCTGAAAAATTTCACATTCAGGACACAATCTCCATTTATATTTTGCGACTGTTTTTACATATAAAATACATACAGAGTGCCACATGTTATCGGATCGACAAACGAAAATACCAAATATATGCATATTATCAACATTAGAGAAATTGAAGCCGCTCTCGTTCATTTTGTTCCTTACATTAAAGATGAAATATATTTTCAGTTCATGTTCACAAACCTGTCCAATTCTTCTTCACAGGGTATTTCATCAAAATAATTACAGGATAAACTGGAAACCTTGTCCACAGTGGTATGAATTTCACAGCCAATATATCTGTTCACGGATCCTTGAAATAAAAATAAATGAAGGACTTCCCTCTTTGCAAAATAACAAGGAGGACATAAATGGTAGTTGTAATTTTTTCTATTCTGTTAAATGTAAAATTATTTATTAATTTTATTATAAGGAATGTCTAAAATTAAACTTATGCTTGTATTGGCGCAAAACATAAGATTGTTTCCTTCACTGTGTAGTATCAAAATATTCCTTCCTGTGCTTATATTAGAGAAACACATTAGACTATTTCCACCACCTAGTGAAAAACATATTTCGCACTTATGCTCATATTAGTGTAATATGTAAGATTGTTTCCTTCATGTGTAATATAAAACACTTTTCATTCACCTGTTTTGATATTAGCTTAATATTGTTTATGTTAAGATTGTTTTCTTCACTGTCTTACATAAAACATTTCTCTTACCTAGGCCTGTGCTTGTATTAGCTTAATACGTAAATTGTTTTCTTCACTGTCTCACATAAATGTGACGTGGCTTTGAAATCTTACTGCATCCACCCTATTCACCCGATCTTGCACCAGGTGACTACTTCTTGTTAACCGAGATGAAAAATGGTTTTTGTTACATAAATCATTCCATTTACGTGCGCCTGTATTAGCTCACTAATAAGATTGATTTTTTACTTTGTTACATAAAACTTTTCTCTTACCGGTGCTTGTTTTAATGTAATACGTAAGATTCATTCCTTCACTGGTACCATTTAGCTTTAAGCTGATTTTTGAAGGATATTTGTTATCACAATCCTTGCAGAAAATCCTGGTGGAAAAAAAGCATGTCATTATTTAACATTGTTTTTACTTAGATTATCATTCTGTTGATGATCCCAGTATTGATTGTGTGGGAGTTTGGTTTTGGTTTCAACTTTTTCACATAAATTCTTTGTGAAGTAAGTATTTTCTTTACACGAGTTCTCATATTTTTCACCTGTGATATCAGAAAAAAATAACTAAGGACCAATACGGGCCTTTGCAACAGACGCAATACACTTGTTTTATTTTCTACTTTTCACACACGCCCTTAACGAAAAAAACATCAGAAAATATATCACCATATATATGACGCATCGTTGTTCTTTGGACATCTAGATAAATTACTAATATTTACTATTTAAAAAAAGCATTGTATCTAGTATGGCTGTTATAGACTTTTGTTAACATGACCAAAAATAGTCATAAAAGTTGTATTCTTACCTTGTAGCAGATATGTTGCAAAGAACATCAGGTGAGAAGTAAACCTGATCAGGTCCATCTATTTCGGTCATACTTGGACAGTCTATAGCACTCCTTCTATTCCTTGATAATAAATGACTTTAAGAAAGACGGAAATTAATAACTTACAAATAATATTCAAGGTTTATGATTATTTGAAGAATTAACACTATCAGAATCAGCTGCAGCAAAGCTACTTAATCAAATCTATACTATACTGATGTTTTAGGACAACATGTTGAAGGCAAAAATGGATAAGGAAGGCAAGCTTTAGGCTAAAGTAAATGAAAGTTCTATAAATTTGTTACAGCGCCGAACAACAGCAATAAATCAAATTTTAACGTATAGCTAATGAGAAATTGATACAAATTAATTTCAGACAAAAATACCCTCCTTATATATCATTGGAAATAAAATTCGTA
Source organism: Phorcus lineatus (assembly GCA_921293015.1). Taxonomy (NCBI): domain Eukaryota; kingdom Metazoa; phylum Mollusca; class Gastropoda; order Trochida; family Trochidae; genus Phorcus; species Phorcus lineatus. Next base: position 54,766,601 of record OV121086.1, on the reverse strand, counting down.
ATAAATATCACAATAAGAAAAAAGAGGTACTAAAACCTTCTCGAAAAATCCAAACATAAAGAAGGGTTGTTACGGATTATGGAAACATTATCTTCTTCACATGTTTAGAAAGCAAATAATTTAACTTGAGGAATGGCTGACACTAAGAAAAAGTTAGAGCCCAGTTTATGAAACGATACACTATGGTGTATTCAGAGCATTTCATGCTTGAGAACCTCCTTTCGTTGTACTGAAAAAGCTGTTTCCACTGTCTTTTTCTGTCAAATAAATCATGTTTTGGGATGTTCGTATGTAAGTGATAACGAATAATAGCCATACTACTTATAATTCATATAGAAAGTGTTGAAGGGCAGGCAGGAAAAGTTCTGTAATTCCTAGATATTGTGACAAATTATTTTTAGATAGAATCGTAATTTACGGTGGCCCATAAGGGATATAGAGATTGATTCTTGTTAGCCCACATGATACCTAAAAAATGTACCAAAACCAGAAAAGACCGAAAACTAAACACGATTAAGGGAAAATAAACATGAAAAACCAAAATTGAATAAGAAAACATCAAACTAAAAAATAAATGATTCAAAAGAGAAAATTTAAATAATACAACTTCATGACATGTATTTACGGGTTCTTTTAATGAGGAAACCGATATTATGTAAATGATATAATCGTTATCACATAATATTATGGAGAAGCTAAAATGCAATCTACCCTGTTACGCCCATATCTCGTTTCTCGCTGTTGTGCTCGACTGCTCGACCTTCCTTGTTTATCCAGAATACAAAACCTGACAGTGAGAAATCATGCGTGAGTCATAGGGCATATAACTGTGAAACAGTTCCTTCTCAGAATATCCCCACAGATTCATCACTCTCATTCATGTACCCTCAATTCAACTAAAAAGGATAAATACATTATTAGATACGTCAAAGTTCCACATGTCAGAGTTACCATGAATTACATATGCCGGTATATGTAATCCTCATTACAAAGCTATGTAAAGGCATAACATGTCGATCTACAGAATGAAAGGAGAACAGAAAACATAGGAAAACATAATTATGTAGATAAATCGTCATGGTTGTATGTTTTTCTAAGGAATGTTATAAATATAACAAGTGGAGCAATGAGGAATTATAAATCAGTCAATGGTAGAAGACCATACTTACTGAGGATGAAAATGATTCGAACACCTTCCATGGCTGCGATCTTCTTTCTATATGGATTTGAGGTGTTTGACATCATTGAATGAATTCAACAAATAAATATATTCATCATCAAACAATTCTCTCCCTATGGATCGTTTTTCAAAGCATTCTCGCAGGAGATTTTTCATGCAAGTTGATACAGTTTTGATTATAACGCTTCAACATATTCAACAAAATTGATGTTGAAACAAATCTTATATTCTCGATTTGATGATGTTAAAATACTCCAAAATGTAAACTTTTAATATCTTTGTCATTATCAACCTACTAAGGAAAGGGGAAACTGTAAAGACTAAGGAAAGTAAATAAGTAAAGTCTAATGGTTATCAATGGAATATTATGATTTGAAACTCTCCTTTCTGATCTTAGTCTGTAATGTTATAATTTACCTGCTAAGCAATATCATATATACCTAAACGTATTACGAGAACACCCGCCGTTGATTACTTGACAAACCCAAAAGATATCTATTTGATATACCAGCAAACATTGTCAAACATGTCGACGTGCATCGGAGTGTAACTGAGGGCAATATTCAAACTTTGTTAAACCGGGGATAAACTAAAACTGCTTCATCATATGTTAAAACGTATCAAATCAAAATCTTTACAATAATTAAACTAATAATCCTTATGAATCCTAAAATAAATCCTACCTGAACCTTGCGAGAGATGGGTTATGGTCTCACTACCTACAAGGATGTTTACTTGTAACTGCCCGCCAGGTATGTAGTTGTTGAACGAGCTGCAATCTGAACGCGTGTGCTGAACCATGTATTTCGTGTCTAACATCGGCGTTTGTGCTAAGTATAGGACCGTTGCAGGTTAAACAAAACTTTCCTATTGAATAATATGATATTTTGATAAATCCATTTATGTTGATAGAACATTCCTTTTATTTGATAAATACCAAACAACTGACACTGACTGACATTTAAGATAACAAAGAAATTTTCTCAACTCAACACATGTTTTGCTCAATACAAACACTGACAATTACTTTTGTGGGTATTTAAAATGAATGAATGGATTTTGTAATTTCCTCCAAATGCTTCCCAGGGGTCCAAATAATAATACATGATGAAATTCATGATCATACAATGTACATAATACAAGACCCAATCTCTCCAACATTTCTAACAGAAAGACTTGATAGAATAAATTCATCGGAGCGTCCACCATCCAGTTTTTCGTATGCTGTTTTTCATCGAAACTCGTGTTGTCAAGTATTCATCATGGAAGAGTGCATGGACGTCTTAACTTTACATCTTATTCTTTAGTACGCTTCTTCATTTAGTTAGTTAGAGTGTATTAAATTTCCTTTTCAGAATGGCATCAAAGTATATAAATCTGATTCATCTTAATAGGTGTTTTTTAAAAATCTAATTTAATTCAAATTTGAATCAATTGAGTCAAACTTGATCTATATCGTTTAATCTATTTTCGTGATTTAAAGGCACAAGCGCATACGAATATTTTGAAAACTCAAAGAATGCACAGATGATGCATATCCCTCGATATTACTATTGGTCCTCACTCCGGTAAACAGCCGTTCAAGTTATCTAGCAAATAAGTTCGTATTAAGGTTATAAAATGTATACTAAAATACTGGAAATGTTCAAGCATCGTTGCATTTAATGCGCATTAACTATGCTATACGAAATTCTGCTATTCGAATTTGGCCTTCAGCAAGAAAAGCGAAAACGACAGCCACAATTTTGAATCAAATAACAATGCTTATGTTTGCGAAATCGTTAAAGGTGCGAGATTGCTTTAATAAGGGATATTTCACCCTTTGTTCTCAGTTCAAAGTTAAGGTATTAAATGTTGCGAACATTACTAGTTCATCCGTTCTTAACTGTTCCTACTGTCCATTTTTGTGCACAGACGACCATATTTTGTTTATATATCTTAGCCGACATCGACATTTTCATTGTTAATATCAGGTCAATCGTAAAGAATAATAAATATTTCATTGCATCGATAGAAAGCTAAAGTGGGTGCCTACATGTATGTCCTCAAAGCAACCGAAAAAGCGTGCTATAGTGCCTTTACAGCATCATTCGATTAGTGTGAATTAAAAAATGTTCAGATATACAATTGTAAAAGTCGAGATTAATTTATTCAACTTTGAACAATGAAAGACTCCAAATGAGTTTGATCCAAGTATCTGCCTTCATCACATGATATCCATCAAGCGGAAACAGAAGTCAATAGAACGTGTCGAAGGTTGATAAATCATTGAATCAAGTACAACTGATTTATTCTATTCAAATTGTCCTTAATTACTAATATTCAATAACATACATGCAAAAGGTTAGTGTCACTTAATCAGCGCAGTTACAAAGACAAAGCGATTCCTATCACTTGATTTCGAGAATGCGTTCAGGCCATGTATGGAGTTCAAGGTGGGAATTTCCCTAGTTTGCCGGGTTTTGCACTGAAGCTGTTATCAACAATACAACAATGACATTTGGGAAGGAAATATAATTGTAATATGATCTTACCGCTTTTATATGAGTAATAAGATCTTACGATCACCTATACTTTTCTCTTTGTGAACAGTGTCACTTCTTGAATCAATTATTAAACATAATTGAATGACATATACACATTACATTACTCACACACATACAAATGTGTGTGTCGTGTATGTGTGTATCCGCAATCTGTCTTAGAAAGAGGGAGATTATACAAACTTTCTTTCTCTTATAATGGATCATATAAGAAGTTGATAAGTGTGTTCACCGGTCGCACCTTCAAAACAATGATGTTAATTCTTAACGTGACAAAAATTGTTTTGAGGAAGTTCTTGTACCAAATAAATTTGCACAAATATAAAGTATTTTGCGAAATCGCATCAAAATCTACAAGTGCAAAGTCGTTGACGTCAGTAAGGCTCCCTGGTTTGTTAGATGATCTCCTTCTCGTTTTGGATCACATCTATCACACGTTACTTGTCTGAGATGGGTGTTTCATCGTTACAGAAATATAATTTCATAATGATCCTGAAAGGGTAAAAATAGTCATAATAATAAGAAACTTTCAAAAAAAACCCAAACACTGAAATATCATTTATTTCGGTTTACAGAGGACACATTGCACATAACCCGATTGCAAAAAAAATAATTAAAGAATGAGAAATCTTTGTAAACATCAACCTACGAGTACATATATATTTCTTGTTCTTGGACGTCAACGTACTGGATCAACCTCATGAAACAACAACATGCTAGAGTAGGAGTTATAGTATCACGGGGAAATCACTCAGAATATTTACATTATACATATACAGATTAAAATAAAGGTATAATACATTTCTCAATATATACATAACTCGGTTATTCTTTTTACTGTCATTGAATTTAAGTGTGATTTCCAGATTTTCTGTTACTTTTTCAAACAGCTTATCAAATAAATAATTTATGTTTACATATCAAACATAAAACCTTATGCTGTAGTTGCTGTCATCCGAATCTAAGATGGGCTGTGTGTGTCTATCGATTGTCATGGTAAATCATTCATGGCACTATGAGTGTTTTGTCTCATTGTTCATTTTGATTACAGAGATTTGAAATATATAGTCAAAATGTGTTACTGAAATAGTGATGCGGTAAATAGTCTTTAAACAAGAACCTCAAAATATATCGTGTATAAATCATTTTCCGGTGAGAAATCTGTAAACCGATTACACTGGTGCTTTATATAATCTTCTGGCGGTGACGTGTCTGTTTCCTGGCATCCACGTTATCACATTATCACAATGTTATTCATCCTCATTATCATCATCATCATCATCATCATCATCATCATCATCATCATCATCATCATCATACATCATCGTCATCATCATCATCAATAATTTCTTAGCCCATGATTAGTCAAGCCCTTTCCTGAGAAACTCATGTACAATAAGTATTTTTGACCACCTTCATCAACTCGTTTGTGTGAGGGGGGATAACTCCCTGATATATCTAAAAATCGTCGGCATCATGATCCCCTCTAGCAGAAACTGGTTCCAGAGTGAAGTAAACCCGTTTCTTGGTAGAGGCGGACGACGTCTGCTTCTTCATTATTGTCTTATGCGGAACCTCACCAATAGGAGAAACTCGGTCATACCGGTCACTGAGTGCAGATTCCTCGTGGACCAGGAACTGTGCTCTATTGTAAACATGGTCGCAGACGACAGCTTTCCCATCTTCTCTCAGCTTGTTGTAGATACTGCTCCGAGACGCCCGTTTAGCCGCCTCGTTGTCTTGAATGGTGGAGTATTGCTCGCTGTCGGTTGAAAGAGGTCTTCCCTGTACAGTTCCGGAGGTACCAAGTGTACTGTAACCATGTTCGTCCCGACTGACGATGCTGATGACGTCAGGAGCGTGATTGGAGAGATAGGCGCCATTAACTATACCCGTGTCAGAACTCTGGAAATTTTACATGATAATGTTAAGGTTAAAAATCTGGATTTGTGTTTGTATCTACCAGTTATATTCCCTCTGTATCTAGGCTTTGGTTAGATTGATAATAATAATCACAGTAAGATTAAAAATTTTTGAGATTTTTAAGATTAAAAGATTTTGTTTAGTTTATGCCTTTCGTTTACGAATAAATTGTCTTTCGAAAGTATACAATGCAATTCTCACTAAACATTTCAACAAAATAAATAATCTATACAACACCAATTTCAGTATGTTTGAAAGGTGAAGACGCTATTTAAGACGATACTGGAACCAATGCTCTGGGATATTTTTGGGATACCAGCGATCCATATTATTCATTATTACGATGATAAAATCTCTATCAGAAGAATTCACATATCAACTATTTGTCCAGAATACATACATAAACATTGTAAACGAAACATCAATTCATATACACACACAAAGTCGTTGGACAATATGAACAAACAGGTTCCACTAAGAACAAACAACATGTACTTCGACCCTCAGTATAAACTCGACTCACCGTGTCCCCCACTTCTGCATACACTGCCGACTCCTGTTTTCTCACAGAAGCTTTAGGGCGTGGCGGGGAAGACTCGCGTTGCTGTCTGGAAGCAAGAATGAATTGTACAAGTTAAAAATTGTTAATGATAACAATTATATTAGTAATAATCTAAAGAGACATTGTGACAAAAATAGATGTAAAAAATCCTAATTGTACTGAAAGTTTGATTGAACCGCACTAAAAAAATAAAAGCAGATGAAATTAGCTGAATTAATGATACATAATAGAACATCGACTTCGTCACATGGAATGACATACCAGTATCGAAAACTAATCATATAACAAGCGAGATCAATTTGATTGTTTGGATTCAATATAACTCATTGAAATATTCATCAAATATTGATGTTGTACATATAGTGACAGACTTTCTATGCTTTTAAGTTTTATTTTCCTTTCACTAGTTTTTAAGGCAATGGCTATTTCTCCATTGGTTTGAAACACAATTCAGTGTATGTACCTTCTCCACTTGTAGCACCAGCATATGATGAAGATGACCGCTGTCAGGAAGATTCCAGCAAGAATTCCACCAACCACTCCGCTTACAACCTTTATGGTATCTGAAATGAAAACAGTCATATAGTAACGACTTCGAATGCCGAATAACTGAATTACTATAAGAATGGAATTGATTTGCCATCATCAATCAAGATTATGTCAACAAACGTTGCCTGGAGCATTTACCTCTTTATTGAATTAAATTCATCCTGCTCATCATCATTTTCACGTTTATCTATGGATACAGACTATTTCGAATGGCTTCGGAACAAATATATCTCTAAAAAACAATTGTAGCGCACCAAAACAATTCAATTAATAATATTCTAAATACCATTATCCTTATCGAGATAAGTTTTTGTGAAAAATGTTATTTGACAAATAATCTCTGGATATCTGCAAACCTACCCATCTTGAGATGTTCTGCATCTATGTGATGGTCATGTCCACTGTGGTCATCGTGGTCATTGTGTAGCGAGGCCACCATCCCCGTCGTGACGGTTGTGGTTGGGGTCGGGGTAGGGGTAGGGGGTTGGGTGAACTGTGGCATCTTGGGCCGGGAAGGGGGGCGGTTCTGATGCCATACTGGTGCCTGGGTAGTGATTGGCACTGGGATTCTTCGAATGCCTGAGAAATAAAAAAATCGTGAAAATGTATTTCTTGAGTTCAAGAAACATCTATGAGTAGCATAGTAGAAAGTGCAAGGGTGATAAGAACAAAATAACTATATCGAATACTTCATCATTCTTGGTACGGGATAATTTTGATACATGAACCTTCTACACATCATGACAAAAGTAGTTTCAATATACATCTATTAATAATAAGAAAGCATAATTTTCGAATAAAAGAGTAAATATATAAATGAATAATCCATACCACATGTGAATTATCATATGATATCGAGATATGTAAGGTTCTCCTAGGGTGAACACCATTTGAACTGCCGAGGACGTGTTGATGTACTGTATGTGTGAAAAGTGCATTAATACCACTGAAAACATTTGCTGATGAATGAGACATAAGGACAGATGATATAAAGTCTCACCTCAGACACAACAATAGATATAAGGCGCTTTGAATGAAAATCCCAAACAGTCCAAATCTTTGAAGTTATGTACATGAGGAAGACAAGATTTGCTGGATAACAACTTCTTTATTGTGAAATTCACGACATTTGGAATATATTTTTACTTCTTCATCGGATGGGTTCCTACTTGCTCCATAACTTACTCAACAATGCATTCATAGAGTGGAAAGAGTATCTCACATCATTATCGTGATATTCGCATGTTATCAGTTCTTTCAGTGTCGTTTTATAAAGCCTTTTATAAAACTGCACTGTATGTTACCAATGACTGTCCTTTCATGTCGATGGCCGTTAATACAACCTGCCAATATCAATCTTTTTAAAAAGAAGACCTTTTTCCTCAAACCTCTTGGCCAGAAACCAGAAAATGTTTTGTTTGATTTGATACGAATGAAGATTTGTGAATTTCTAAATACATAGAAGATAAAAGTCACAGTCACGTGACCTAATGTAGCGAGGCACATGTGTCAAGTAAGATCTGATTAAAAATGATATTGCCTTATATTCAAAATATATCTACGGGAGATAACTTACACTGCACAAAGTCCTGCGACTGACCCCTGGGGTTGCTGAGCAAGCGGTCTACACAGATGAGCAACTCGCAGAAATACTGCGACCGGCTGAAGCTGAAAACGATGGACAAAATTGTTATTAACTGGAGCTCAGTTGAGCTACTGTTATCGGCATACAAGTCTAATAATATTGTTCCAAAAGTTCAACTCCGTGACGTATTAAAATTATATGCAACACACATATGATGAATCTTGGGAGTAGTACAATGTAGGTGTGATATACTTACCGACAGTCTCTGGAGATAGGAAAACTACCAATTTCATGGTAACACGCGATACTCAGCCCTTCTAAACCCACGAATGGATGGCACTGGAAACCTGTCATGACAAATGTGAATTCACAAAATGAGAGGTTGATATTTTAAGAGATAGACTAATTCATTTTACAACACTTTAATTTCAGATATGAGTAAGAGGTCGGGCCAATTTAAAGAACATATAAGGTTCATCAAGTATTGTCATCTAGACATCGGTAAATTGTTTTGCATCAGATTTAAAAATATAAAGATAAGGAACAAACTACTAGATACCTAGGTGACTTTGATTGATATAACTGTAGTGTATTTCCTAATTTAATTATCAACCATGAATGTTTTTATCAATTCTGACATCTATCATTTATGCAAAGAGTTTTGAGAGAAACGCCACCCTGAAGTAAGACGACTCACCAAGACCAGTCCATAGGTAGAGAAAGCCCAGATCTGTGGCTGTGATACGAGGTAGTAGCACTGGTATAGCCACATTCTGGTACACGCCGAACAGTTTGCCTAACCCTAACACGCAGGGCTGTTGGTCTGTTCCCTCCTCCTTGCATAAACACTCGATGAAACTAGGAGGAGGAATAGGTCAGGGCAAGGTTAAATCATCATAGATTCTTTCGTTTTACATGCTTAGACATTAACATTCCTCAGAAATGTAAAAGAACTATTGTTTTAAGGGTATTAGAAATAGGGCAATTAAATGTGTAAAAAAACACTTGACTGAAATGAAACGAAGTGAAACAGTTGCGCAATTACTCCTTACGAATGCTTAAAACTTTGTGTATTATGAAATTGAAATGTTACAAAATACAAAGAATTATGATAAAAGCAAAACACCATGCATTATTTCATAAACACGCGAACGACTTCAACAAATAAACTGAAAGAAGTCACTTTGGGAACCATGTTTTAATGTCTTGGAATTACCTTTCTGCAAATCTTGAAATCCATCTTTCTTCAGGGGGGCAGGTTTTCTCTTGCACAATGCTTTCTGTAGTCGTGGTGCTTGTTGTCTCGGAATCACCATCGGGTGAAAGCGGGAGACCAAAATCTCTAACAATGAAAAATAAAATAATAAAAAAAGGAAATTTTAATGTTAAACAATCAAAAACCTTAATCTTTATTTCTAAAGCCATATTAGGGATATATTGTTTTCAAATTGTAAACTATGATTAAGACTGTCATGGATGTGTTTTGAATTGTAAAAATTATAGGGAGAAAATGTCACATCCATGTTACCTTACCTATAATAAATTGATTATTGATCGATGATACCTCCTCAAATTACAATAATTGCAGTCCCTATTGTATATAATGGCAAACAAGGAAGACGACCATCACCCCGTAATAACTGTTTATGTGTTTAGAGATGAAACAAAATAGGAAGGAAAACAGCTCCCTAGAGTACCCTTGAAATACTTCCTCATCTAAATGTCCTGCGGGAATACTTACTTTGTTTATCTTTTCCACGCTTTGATGATTTTATCCTGATATCTCGGTGACGAATTTTATGTTGTCACTTATTTGTTTGTGTGTATTTGTCATTTCTACTGTTATTACATATACTTTAACGCAGAATGAATTTGAAACACACTATAGAGCAAGTATGGCTTCATAGGATACATCAAAAGTGAGAAACCGGGTCAGAACTCGAAAGGGATATTTTCAAAACAATATGATATCTTCTATTGTAGTTTAAAACATATGCAGCATTTAAATAACTATTTAGTTTACAATAGTTTGTATAGCATTAACTTACTCATTTGAGAGAATATTTCTGGCAACGGGGAAAGTGGATGGTTTTTCTGAAATGATGTCGGTTGTGTTCTCAGCATCAAAACTAGATACATAGATGCTGAAAAACACTGAAACATAATGCGATTGCAGATAAATGATTTATTTTTCAATTAACAGGACATTAATGATTCATGCAACAATTGGAAAGTACCTTTTCAATGCATACAAACTTTCTTGTGGAAAATGAGCTACTGCCATATATGAATGAATTAACTAGGGAAATGAAGGTATGAATTAAAATATTCGGCAATTAATAATATAAATCATTTGTGCCAACAGAAAAGTATAAACGTTTGTTGATAGTCGGTATAAATATTTCTATTCATTCAAGTGTAGTTATACGTTTTTAGTTAAAGACAGTGACATTTTACCGATACACATCTTTGATACACACTACCTTAAGACAAACACGGAGGGAACATTTAAGGCAAAAAGACAAATATCTTATCCATCGAGTCTAACATGTATTTTAAAAATGAATTTATACCATAAACTAAATAAAAAAGCTTATTTGATTGAACCTTTGAACAAATTAGTCCATTTTGATATTGCCTTAGGTAATAGGTCAAATTTCAGCGAAAACATGTTTCTAAGTATTGCCTATATTGACGCAGACCATTGATGAAAACTATATTATAACAACAATGCCCTATGTATTCAGAATTTGTCTTAGGTTAAGCTTGTATCAAAATGTTCATAATTTGAAAATATGCTCCATTTGCCACAGACAGTTAGGAAATATGCCAAAAATGAAGAAACAAAACTTACACGAAAAAGTAGTCCAGTGTTTCATGATCTCGTGAGACGTTCCCCTTGCCTTGATTTCAACCGTCTCAGCAACGAGTGATACCCACCACCAACAACTACTTTCCTTAATTATCCCTCTTCTTAATTAACATGCCAAAGTCATCAGCAATTCGTAAATGTCCGACACTTTTCGTGTTATTAGTGACGTCATGATCATTACACGCGTGCTGATCTGGCCTGAAGACGTTTGCTTAAAGCTTCAATGAAGAGACATAGAAAAGGGAGGTTACTGCTGATGGATGGTGATAAAGGTGTGAGGATTAAAGCTATGAATAACAACGAGATGGCCTCGCCTCGGGCCTATAGTAATTAATAACACATCGCAGTTTCTGCAAATTACCCAAAATATTTCTGTCCATCAGAACTTCATATTATACACTTCATATATTATCAGGATTTCTAAATTTTATAATTTGATATTAAACTAACTATGATATGACATAATGATATTTATGTTAGTTTTATGCAGCATCTATTAAAGTTATTATTTCTCTTCACAGAATATACAAACCTTGGTTTTGTCTAGAAGAAAGTATGAACATACTTAAAGAAAGATTTTAAGAAATCAGGTTTCAAAATGATTTGTATACGTAACTTGTGTGTCTTGTGTCGAAATCGTAAGGACATTGTTATGATAAAGGATGCTTTTAGTAACAATAATCAATATTTGAGAGAAGAAAATGCGAACCACTTCAAATCATTTTTATCATATCACGTTGGTTTTCATAATTAATATCATATTTCATTTGTTTGCTATCTTAAACGGGTAGAAAACTGTATGCATAATAAACTACTAGTATTTGGAATTGCTTAACGTGGGGAATAAAGAAAACAAATATTTTTCAAAATTTGATGACTAGGAACAATTAAATGAAAGGTATAAATGAATATAACTTCGAACTTGCAAACCTCTAAACAACCATACATTTTCAAAAGTGCAGTCATGTAAAGTAAATAAAATCTTAAATTAAGCGCATTGCAACAGTCAGTATGAGATTTGTATAAAATGAAAATAATGTCTTCATAAAATTCAAAAATCCATTTTGTGGTCACTTCTGTCATTAGCGTGATCATGTCTTAAGCCATATATCCAACTGTACATAACTACTGCACTTAAGGATATCTTAAACAAATAAATATAAGTGCAATTTGTGATAAGACATCTCTTTTGTTATCATATTCGTACATATTTCACTGTGAAAGTATATGGCTTATGATAAAGCTAATCGGCTTGTGTTTACGACACGGTTCCCCACTCATGGATTATTCCTCCTTCCTCTATATATACGTACGCAGTCGTGTACGTCAACGTTAACGCTGCTGACGTACAAACCAAGACGATGTCTCGCCTGATTGTCTTTGCTCTTCTCGCTGCCTGTATAGCTGTCAGCTATGGGTAATTAGAAAATTTCTTTCTTTTATAATCTAAAATGATTATTTTTGTATATTTCATTTTCATGAATATGAATACTCATGATAATAATGATATTCATGTCAACTGAAAAAGTCAATTTTTAAATAACTGTTTGGAAAGCAGTCATTTTAAATATTTACTGAAAGAAAATTATTCAATTGCCGATAAAATAATGTTACTGTCAATCCTGTTGTACTACTGTGACATTCAAACCTGGAATACAAAAATGAGTTATTTCATACTACTGCAACGATTCTAGAGATACCTATATCTCGCTTAAATGATGAAGTGTAATATCCTTTCCATCACTTTGTAACCAGTGATACTCCGCTAAACGTATGACGTCACAGAAGCTTTCAGTTCTCACGTAAGAGTGTTAGTTTCGACGTCAAGTGTTAGTTTCGATCTGAGTATTCAAAACAATATCTGCAATTACATATATATATAGTTGAGTAATGAACTGAAGACTAAGCGTCTTTCGGTCAAGTAGTCACAATGGAAATTAAGACTTTGCAAACGACAGTATTATTTTTCCATGACCTCAAAGAAACGATTCTGAAACAAGAGAATGCAGAATCCAGTATCAAACACACATTTCTCATTAGGCAAGACCATCTATCAGTTAAATTATAGACCACAGAAAACAAACCATAGAAGTTCAGCGTGACAAGTTAATGGAGTAAGTCAAGGACGCAAAGGAAAAGAGACATTCTTGCTTTTGTTAAGGATATTTTCTTCAAAGGGAAGATTTTCTGTTCTCAATCACAATAAAATGATTTTATCCTGATTTTCCCGATGTATGTCAATTCAAGGCGGAACTGCCCGTACAGGTGCTACAAGAGGTCGAGCTACTCCACCAGGTGTGGCAGCTGGGGCTGGAGCCGCTGTACTAGATACAGGTTCACAAAAATATCATATATGTATTAATTCAGACTTAACATAAATCTCATTTATTTTCCAAACATTTTCGTGAGTCTTCATTTCTCTTTACCCGTGAAGAGTGAGATAATGTCACTGGAATGAGTTGTTGACTGTTAAATTACCCGTGAAGAGTGAGATAATGTCAATGGAATGAGTTGTTGACTGTTAAATTTCTTCGTTATCTTGCATTCATATAAAGTATGTAATTTGACATCATTAAATATTTATCTATTTAGTTATGTTTTGAAATGCATTGAATGATGTTTATGTGCCCATTATTCTGAAACAGGAATTCCCTCTCCACCTGTTACAAACCCTGCCCAGGTAAGATGGAATTTAAATGCCGACTTTCAATTTTAATTTGTTAATTGAATTTAATTAATTGAATTTTCTGTTATAAATTCTATTTAGTAAAGGTCTTAATGTCAACCATTAAAAAAAAAATTAAAAGAGCAATGTATCGTAAAATTACCTGAAAAAAGGACGATTTATCGTAATACAATTGTTATCATGGGTAATTGTTAATTTGCACAAAACAAAAATTTAACATACAAATAATACTGAATATATTCCCTTCATCACATACACCGCGATCATCAACGCAGAATTATTCTATAAGCAGCTCCTAAAACTTTCTTTGAAATAGCATGGTTTGCAATTATCTACAATAAATACACCGGATTTTTACTTTCCTTTTAATCATTAAATTTGCATGCAAACACACCCAAACATTATAAATATAATAAACCGATTGCATTATTTCCCAAGTTAACATAGGAATTTAAATTGTACACTAATTAACATCATGATAAGAAATATTATGAAACAAAAACACCGAAAACTTACTTTTCATAATGTATGAGACACAAAAATGAAACGCTCAGAGCGTTGTCGGTTTAACTGAGCGATAACATATACAAAAATAGCACCATATACAGACTTATATAACATGTCTGCAACACTCTGATCCCTGGTCAGTGAACGGAGGATGGTCAAACTGGTCAAGCTGGAGACAGACCGGGAGCTGCTCTGTGACCTGTGGAACCGGACGTCAGGAATACACCAAGACCAGATCCTGCACGAACCCCGCCCCTTCCTACGGAGGCAGCCAGTGCTCGGGCAGTAGCGTATACAAGAACTCTTTCACTTGTACCCAGGTTCCCTGCCCTGGTGAGTTTAGATTCATTCAATGTTAGAAAGAACATGTATCTGTTGAACGCGGTTACTGACTTTAGTGCCTCTTTTTATTATTGATATGATTACATATTGTCCAGTTTTGTCAGACAATATGTGTCTGGAATGGGGAACGACGTTTAAGTGGCTTATATTATGTAATATCGTCCGTATAGGGTATTGATTGATAAGAGTATCCGGGGTACCAATCTATAAAACTTTTTATAGAATTAATTTTGTTTTTTGGTGAACATGTTCAACATTATCGGAAGTACCTACAGCATATAATAAATCAAGAACTCATGTCAGTTTCATCATCTGTTGAAGTTGTATAATTTAGTCTGATGTCTGATTTTGCCTAAATAATAGTCGTATATGTGAGATGCAGTTGAAGCTTCAAACTCTACCATCACAACCATGAATGTAACTTCAAGAACATGCGAATCTCCGCAGTTCACGGCGAATGGAGCGACTTCAGTGACTGGACCCCTGTGGAGGAATGCCCCGTGCTGTGTGGCGGAGGCAAGACCGACTTCACTCGCTCCAGGAGTTGCTCCCAGCACATGTACGGAGGCAGACCCTGTGAGGGAGAGGCCTCCCAACTCAGAGAAGAACACGACTGCAACACCGAGGAGTGCGGAGGTACTCTGTCTGTCTCCTAGCCGCCATTTGATTCTTAGTCTGTCATTGGCCTTTAAGTCATTTTCATTAGGTCAGTTGTCAACTTGTCCAAAGTAGACTCAAAGTCTATTTGTGTAACGGTCTCCAATATTCTGTGCTTTGACTCTTTACTGCCGTCTAAATTCTTTATTATGATTATTAATAGTCATCAGACGACTCCTTGCATCAAAGTTATTATCAGTTTTAAACAGTCCTTCAGTCTCATACAACCGAGGGGTGCAGTAGGTAGTGGTCTTTCCAATAAATAATTCTTAGGTAGTTTTATATAGTGTAGAGATTTTCATTTTCAAGGATACTTTTGTTTGTCAGTCTCCGTTGTTCCTTTACTAACTGTTTCAACATGATCTACGCGCCCAAGACTTTTTCTCTCTCAATGCCTAACCTAGATCGTTGCCGCGAGGACAGACCTACCCGTATCGCTCACAGCTACGATGAGACTAAGTTCTACAACTGCAAGGACAACGTGGCCTATCTGACCTCCTGCCCAGCTCACTCCAGTTTCAACGCCCTAGCCGAAACCTGTGTCGAGAACCCTTGTAACGTCATGGACGGACTTCTTCAACCCAACTCCGAGGACTCCGCGACCTACTTGATGTGCCTTGCCGGCACCAGGGTGATCCAGATCAACTGCCCACAGAACACTTACTTCGACCAGGCAGCCCAGAAGTGTCAGTAAAGAGCTGCAGTGGTCATGTAGTTGAGTGAAACTCTGGGAAATAAACTTTGGAAAATATACGGATTTTTTTTTTTTCCATATGATTACTGGTAAATTCCGTTTTGTATATTTAAACTGCATTTGAAGGCTGTCAGGAAGTTGACTATTGGTCGATATTTACTTCATATGCACAATCTCTGAAATGTCACTTAAAAGCAGAACCGAAAACATTATTTTCTTTGTTTCATGTACACGAGTATACACTTTTCAGTTGCGCGTTTTTCACAGCAGACATATTCCCTTAGTGTTAAAAACAGATGACAAAATGAATACCAACATCATGACACAGCTTCTCTGCAAAAACCCCAAGTTAAATCAGAAGATAAACTAATATTTCATTTAACTGCATTATCAAGCTTTGATTCTAAAATAGTGACATAATATAAACGATTACTTTTAGGTAATGCAGGATGCATCAGGAGAAGTTGATTTTAAAAACAATCCACCTTTAGCACATTTGATATCATCACAATAAATTAAATCAAGATAAAGTACTTTTGTCTTCGTACAAATGGATCTACTTTATTTCTACCGGAACTAGATGCAGTGCCCTGCCATAAGATTTTAAAAGATTAAGGTAATGCAAAAACATTTCTGTCGAGGTTTTTAGAAGTTCACTTCTTTTCATACATATTCAATATGCATAGCTGAAGTAATGCATTACGTATCATTGCTAACTTGAAGACTTACATATCAAATTATAAGACAGTGCCTACTTGGTCTCTATCATAGTAAAGACAGCAACTTAGTTTAAAACTAATAATTTCAGTCAGCAGTGTATAGTAGCCCTGCACAGAGCAAACCACTCTAACAATGCACTCATGCAAAACGCTTATATTTTGGGTAGGACAATGATATTCACACATCGTAGAACTCATCAGTAGAATCCTGACATAATTCTGGAGAAAATATTAAAGCGAGAACGGAGGCGTATGCTCAAGAGCATATTTTCAAACTAGAGTGTCCACTCTAACAAGGAGATTCTCTGAAATTTTGGGCTTCATTTACCGTTTTTTGGAATAATTCCTGCCACGCCCATATATTCGGTGTATTCGAAATGGTGCAAATCCGAAATTTATCAATTAGAATCGCCTTACAAAATTCCGACTAAGTGGGTTTTAACACACGGTTATCCGATTATTTATTAACAGGTAACTGCTTAAAGTTCAAATATACACTTACAAAAAAGTTAAGCACCCCCATAATAAAATAGGTATAAATATATGTTAGGTCGACAACAATGAAAATTATATTCATTAACATCAATCCACATTCAATTTGCAATGCATGGACTGAATTTTATTGAAACTCGCGCATCCACACGCAGCCATGATGCATGTGCAAGACGAGACCCATGATTTTTCCAAACTTCACTGTCTTCATGCAGGACAAATTCACTATTTAAATGATTGTTGCAGGGATTTTTCTGCCAGTAGCAGTCGCAATGGTACGTAAGAGATTACCAGAAGCGTTAAGGTGGCAAATTATTGGTCTTCATGATGCAGGAATGTCCTACAAGGCAATTGGAAGACGAACAGGATATCATTACACTGTAATTAGCAGACTGGTCAGAAAACATAACATGGGTCGTCAAGTCAAGGACCGACCACGTTTAGGACGTCCCCGTGTTACATCCCATCGCGAAGATAGGGCTCTTATTCGACTGACAAGGCGTTTTCCTTTCGTTTCCAAGTAGAGTCCTGAAAGGTCTCTGGTTACCAAATCGCCAATTGAGCACCAAGACTGTGAGAAACCGTCTGAAAGCTGCAGGTTTGACTTCCAGGAGGGGTATCAGGCGTCCACTGTTAACAAATGAGCATAAGCGAAGGCGACTGATGTGGTGCCAGGCCAGAAGAAACTGAAATGTGAGGTCATGGAGGAGGATCCATTGGTCCGATGAGAGTCGGTTCATGCTACACCCCAAAGATGGCCGAATTAGAGTTTGGAGGCGTAGAAATACAGCCTATGCTCCCAAGAACATCCTCCCTAATGTTCCTTTCGGTGGAGGCTCGGTGATGGTATGGGGTTGCTTTTCACACAAATGCAAGTTGGATCTTCTGACGGGCCAACCTTACAGGCGAAAGGTACATCCAAGAAGTGTTACAACCCATTGTCGTTCCTCATTTCGACAACCATACTCAGTTTTCATGGATGACAATGCCAGGCCCCATCGTTCCATCGGAGTGAACCGATTCATCCAACAAAATGCTGTAGAGAGGTGTGATTGGCCAGCAATGAGTCCAGATCTCAACTCTATCGAGCACATCTGGGATATCATTGGTCGTCGTGTGCAACAGCGTGACCCCCTGTACAGAATTCACGTGAACTGGAAGCAGAACTACATGAAGAATGGCAGAGATTACCATTTGTTCAGTTTCAACGTCTTGTGAGGGGTATGACACGAAGAGTAGCTGCTGTCATCCGGGCACATGGAGGAAATACTCGGTACTAACTGCAAAGTGTTCCCGATATTCTGTAGGAACGATGGGACAATCTTCATCAACCAATCTTCAGCTGTTAACTCACCAGCACAATACTTTTACACAGTTTTAATTTTCATGAAAAACACCCTTTTTTTATTCTAACCCACAAGATCAATAAACAGAACTATCAATTGGAATTTTTTGTTTTTCTTTCATGCTCAAGAATCTGTTCTTTGATAACCACAATGAATTTCTCATGTTTGCGTCTCCGTAGTCTGTTAATTTGAATGTATGCTCACCTTGACGACCAAAAACGCAGGGGGTGCTTAACTTTTTTCTAAGTGTACATGTATATATTATGTAAAAAAGCTCCTTACGAGTGCATTGACAGGTGTTTTATTCCGATGCATAAAACATGAAAATGATCTGTTTATTAATGTTGGATTTCGAAGACGTCTTCTCTATTATGCGTCTTCTACATTTATAACAAGAACTGTCCTCTGAACCGTATTACGTTGACAAACCAATACTTAGGAGTATGATAAAACATGAACAAAGATTAAGCACTGTTTGCTATCAAGACATTTAATGACATGATAAAAGCACAATAAAACAGCTTGTACCTTCAGTGGACAATTGTATCCTGGGATATTTCAGTGAACAAAACACTTCTGAATATGGTTTGACGTATACGTCGAGAAGCATAGAAAACCTTCAACCAAAAGAGCTTTAGAAAAATGAGGCTATACAGAAAATATTTAATATTTTAGCTTTTAATTGTTTGAATAGAAATTGAACTTTAGGAGAAAGCCAGAGGTATTTACTGTAAAGGCAACTGACAAGAGAATAAATAAAGACAAGGGTAATCCTTAGCAACTCTCTGTACAATTTCAATATCTACAAAACATGTATGGATCACAACTATAACAGGAATATGAAGTAAAAACGTTTAGCACTGTACATTCAATACAAAGAAAGTCACAAAATCTTGGTCAATGGTTATTTATCCGAAGATAAAGAAAAATCAAAACATGACGACAATGCACATAGTATCACGTACATACATATAGGGGCTCAAATGAATGACAAGAAATCAGCCATAAATACACCTCACGAACAATCACTCCCTTTGGCTTTTTTATCACTAAAACCATTCACTGCTCAGACTATCCACTGAGATCTGTCAAGCTGAATGTGTCCGTGAACATGACCAGAAGTCACATACATTGCTAATAGATAACAGGAACCAGTTCTTACACATTAAAAACGACATGCATCCAAATAAAATCTTTCTCACAGAAAACTAAAGCACATGATGAAAATGGTGGGTTATGTCTGAAATGTTAAACATCAACAATATCTTCACTATTTCTAGGCCCATTTGAGGTAAATGAAGACGCAATGTCAAAGGTAGGTTTCTCTGGAACTGGAACTTCATATCCATCAGAATCGGAGTCAGACCTTCCAGGAATCCCTTCTTTCTGTGGATCACAATCTGGAGAAACTCCAAACCCACTGTCGTTGGGATTCTCTATGTCCATCGCCTCAACATCGGCCTGTTTGATCTTTTCTGGAGTCTGATTTTCTTGTTGAGGGCTAACGTCTCTTTTTTCTTCGGGTTTCAATGATGTTGGTTCAAGAACAAAATAGTCGTTACCAGCTGCTTTTGGAGATTTATGGGGACTATCGACAATCTTCGGAGTTGTAATCGATTCATCAACGGCCTCGACACCGACCTCAGATTCGTTAATTGAGTCGTAAGGATGAACTCGTTTGGGTATCTCACGGCTATTCCTGTCTGGGAGCAAAGGGAGGTAATCAGGGGGATCGTCTGACGTGACCGGTGTTTTAGGGTCTGTGTTGTCTTTGTCAGGTGAAGTCTGGTGACGCAAGAGAGGTTCGTAATCTTCTGCTTTTGTAAAACCAGCTTTTCCACTGACAGGGTCCATCTGTAATTTCGATTTAGGTGTTCTGTCGCCTATCGGTGGAAGGGAGGGAACTCTGCACAGCAAATCTGGGACCGGATGTGAGGGTGAATCGTCCTAAAATATTGAAAATATAATGAAATTTGAAGTTAAGAGGCAGTTAAGGATAATTGTAAAATTGAAAGGCAAGCTATGTCACCTGTTATATTAATGTTTCTGAAAAAACAATCTGGTAAAAGTTGTAAGAGCGGTTGTGTCTATAATCCAAAAGGCTGAAAAACATTCCCATGTATCAATGATAAAGATGAGTGTGTTAAGATTGTAAATTCTGACAACAAAGGAACCTATAAGTATCTAAATTAAAATCAGCTGAATCTAACCTAAACTATACAATTGCTCTAAAAGCCATTTAAGAAAATTAAACTCCGTAAAACTTTCTATAAAGTGGTAGTTTGACTTCGGCTTATAACTTATGTCTAGAAAACAGTCGAGGAATAATTCTTTATAAATGATTTGGGACGCAGATGTTCTCTTTGATGAAAGAGTTGGCTGGATTGACGTCATGAGAAAGTGTTGAAAGAAAATCATTTTGTGAAGATTAATTTGACTTACCGACTTCACAATGTCATATATGTGATCCTCTCCATATTCACTGTCATACAGATTGGGTTGACTGGCGTGTTCCGGTCGGGTCATCAAAGGGGAAAGAGGCCTGTCAAATTATATAAATGTACGAAATTATGACTAATAATACAATAACAGGCATGAATTAATAATAATATTAAACTTACATAAACTGTGTTGATTTTTAGATGACTGTATAGACATCATTATCATCACGACAGTGCAGTCACAACCAATTTTGCTAATTTGAAGAGAGTTGTGTCCCTTTCATCAGTTTTAAGATAATTGTTAACAGGAAAGCTTCAATTTTATTATTTGTCATCATTGCAATGTGACTAATTGCAACACCTTGTTAATGAATCGATATATTTCTTCATTCACTACATCCTTTCATATCAGAATACCTCCGTTCGAATAGTAATATAACATTATGAAGGTAAATAACCATTATGACCACTTCTGCTGTCGAAAAATAAAAACAAAAACTGCTAGTTTTCAAAGTGAACACCAAAAATAAACATGTTCCAAAGAAAAGACTTCAAATCACATCAAATGGCCGTCCGACTCTCACTTGTCACTACAAACTGCAATGTGAAGACCTCAAGAACAGGAATTTCTAGAGAGAAGACTACAAGGGACAAGAGGTTACTGTGCGACTGTCTCACTGACCTGTTGTTCTTCCTCCTCTTCCTCTTCCGCCTCCAGCAGAAGACTCCCAACCACGTCCCCAGGACTCCCAGCAGTAGGCTGATGAGCAGCGCCATAACCAACATGGCGATCTTTATCTGGGGCTGGGTGGTCGCTGCTGTTGTGGTCAGTAGAGGTCCGACTGTTGTGCTAACTGGACCTAAGGATAAACGTGGAGGTTAAGTAAATTCTGATTTCCCAGTTATCAAAGTTATGTATTAGTAGATGTCAACAAGCCGCACCCTTCACTAAACCTACAGAGGTTGATTTCAAGGTTAGATGCAGTGTTCTTGCAATTGATCTAATCTATTTTAATGAATCTGCCGTGTAGCATGAAACCAGCAACATAAGATTGGTCAGATGATGGATATCTTTAAATTAGCTGAATTTATTTTTGATAATGTAACTTACAATTGATGTCTTTCAAACTTGTTGATAGGCAGTCTAAGACATACTGGTCCCTGCAAACAAAAAACATCAATTTTAAAACCCAAATTCTTTTCAATATACAACATAAAAGTTTAAACAGCTTCTCCTTACTTGATGAGAAGGTCAACTATTTCCCTTTGTTTAAACGATAATAAAATCTATTTCCCCTAAGATATAGAAAGCCCTGAAAACGTGACTAGATAATGAGACATATGCCACACTAGTTATATTTACGAGATAGTGTTCATTATCTTAAATCAAGATGAAAAGGGAATCTGAGTTACGTCACCTGTTTTCCTTTCTTTGAGGCACGCCAATGTTAGGATGGATGGGTTTGCATACGACCATGTGGTTTGGTCTGTTTTGGTTTCCTCGCACAAAACATGAAAAATCTGAAACGTAAATTCGATAAAATGATATCTGATATATGTTACTACTTACTTTCCTTCATGAAATAAAAACAACAATTCATGGTAACTTTATCACGTTCATTGGCCTGTCAATGGTTCCCGTTATTTTCTCTTCATGAAAACATCCGTTGCTTGGCTTATATATCTATTGAAAACTTTAG
The DNA here is from genome assembly GCA_921293015.1 of Phorcus lineatus. Taxonomy (NCBI): domain Eukaryota; kingdom Metazoa; phylum Mollusca; class Gastropoda; order Trochida; family Trochidae; genus Phorcus; species Phorcus lineatus. Next base: position 54,743,803 of record OV121086.1, on the reverse strand, counting down.
AACGTCAAAAGAGTAAATTTTCCCCAAAAATACGTTTGCTTAAAAATACTTTAAAAACTCAAGCAAAACTGTCAACCCGATAAAAATGGGCAATCAGAAAGGATAATGATATAAAACGAGACGATTTGAGTAACTTCCTATAGTATTTTAGTCACATATATTGAAGGAAAGGTGATGGTGTCGTCTTAAAATACATTCCATAGAATAGATACTGAAAATAGCCTTATATCGTAAATTGACAGAAACTGTTATAACATTGACAAGGACGGCTCAATATGACAATCATCGTTAAGGCGCCTTAGCATGCTTTAATTAGTCGGTTCCAGCAAGGAAAACGTGTGATAGAATTGATAGAATTGATAGAATTGACGAAGGTTAAGATCTTTCGGTTGAGGTCAGAATATTTATAATACTGGCAAGGGTAGCAATTTTAAAACGATCGCTAAGGTACCTAACGTGACTTACTTTTCATTTTACTGCAGGAATAGACAGAAACGCCTTTCAAATGATTGACTAAGGGTATGGATATTTTGTTAAATGAATCAATAAAATCAGTAAGGATAACGCTTATACATTCATCAAGGTACCTCAGCATGACTTACTTTTGCTTGTGCCTGTTTGAAAAATAACTTAACTCCTTAAAAAAATTCCTACGAACATTATCAGTAACAATAGCAAGGATTTCACTTTGAAATTGACAATCAGGTGACTAAGCATGACTTACATTGACCCGTCTTCCTGAAAACCAGCTCCTAAATTGACTACGAATACTATAAAGATATTACTCATTATGTTAGCAAGGATATCGCTTAGCGATCATCGCTAAGGTGCCTTAGAATGACTAACTTTTGCCTGATCCTGAATGGGAGAAGGGGTACTCCTCATCGCTGCTCTCCAGACACTTCTCCAGCACGGTGGAGTTGTCCTGCACCACGCTAAGGTTGAATCTGCACCGGTCTCCCAGACTGTGGATGTCACACAGACATGCCTGGAATCTGGAATAGAGAAGGGTCAATAGGAACCTGTTTTTGTGAATCCACATCATTTTCTTATTCACCTCTTTTAATGACTTTCAAATTTTCAATGATCAATTTATCAACGTTAACATTCTCTCACTTCTCAATACACACTGTTGTATGCATCTCTGGAATGTTTCTTTCGCATGTGACACGCGAATAAAACATTTTTTCTTCTTTTTCTTCTTCTATATTGAAGTTTTGAGTTATACATATATCTTGATAGCCGTCTTATGTCGTTCCAAACCAAAACATAAGAATTGAGGCACTATCTTTATTAGTGAAAAATATAAATCATCTTCATAAATGAGGGTGATTACAACTACCCATGAATAGCACTTATTCGCACACTTACGCTCCGGCCTCTTGCCTAAATCGGTCTCGCCTCCTCTCTATCTCTGGTGTCGTGGAGATAGGTCTCTCTCCTCTTGGAGTTGTTAAACATATATCTGTTGTGCTAAAATACAACGTTTGATTCTTAATCTTACGAATAGGTTCGAGCTTTACCAGTCACAAAACCTTTAACTTTATTACTCTGTTGCTTAGGTCACAGATGTTGATAATTTACGGCTAATTCAAATATTCAAGAACAAAGAGATAAATGTCTTAAAGTTCCGAAACTCTCTAGTGCAAAGAGGCTTAATGCATTAACGTTGACTTAAGACGTAAGACCTTTAAAATCAAGGGTCTGACGCTTGTTCACAAAGACTTCTTAGTTCTTAGGGTGCCATTAAGTCATTGCTTTCAATTCCTGACTTAAAGTTCCCTTTGCTACGTGACTACATATCTAATTGATAAAAAAGATGTAAGAAGGATGTTTAAAGGCCTGCATTGGAGTAGAAACACATTAATTTAACATAAAGTTATTAGAGAATGTATCAGTAATTAGTTATAAAACATCATTAAAATCCTCATGATAATGATCGTTGAAAAACCGTCGCTACCAAGTGTGCGCTCAGTTGCATTAACTTACTTATTGTTGTCACCACGGAACACGCCAGCGATGCATTTTCGGAGAGGACGTGTCCTGAACGAGTACTCGAAAACTGACCTGAAAATAGATTTCACAAAATTGAAACAATGATGTTTTGCTTGAGACTCCGAAATCCAACTTTTGATTATTTGAATCGGAATTATTCTAATTCATAATAAAGTTTGATGTTTATCATATATCTTTAATCATGTCTATAAATGAAGACAGATGTTTCTTGGTAAAGGTGAATTTTAAATGCAATTCGAGGTTACTCCCGTCTCGATAATATCTTTGAAGTTGATAAAGCGTGTTTTTGAATAAAATGAATATGAATTTGCGTCTAAGTGATATGACAAAGAAACAAGACAAAGGAAAGTCTTCAATGACAGATTGTTATTCTAACCAATCCCTTAATATGATATCCCGTGTATCATTCCTGATATCCAATGTTTTTTTCCAAACAACAATCATTATGAAAGGCTGATAGGCTCACATGTCATCATGTCCATGGTCACGTCTTGCTCTTGGTAACGACATCCTGTTATCTGAAATGAGACATGCCACTATTTATACTTTATACTTTTTTCTAAGATTGTTTGGTCGAAGGAAAATGCTATGTCAGGCCAACGTATGACCTTGAATGACATGACGTCAATTTTGGCAACGAGCAGTAATCAAGCTCTAGGAGGAACTGTTCGATTGACTACAGAATAACACTCGGAACCTGAGTAACATTTAAAGGCAACTACTAAACATATTTACTTACATGAGATAATTAGAAGCGACAAAGTGGACAGAATTCTGAAGAACTCCTTTCATTCCATTCAGTTTATCAAGATGTGCTTTTCACTTTTTTCACCGGGTTGTTTTCATTTATTACAGCCGACGGTTTTGAGCCAGAGAGTCTGTTTAACATATGATTGTCCTGATGTGAGACCCAATAAAGTCAATTGTCGGTGGTGTTCGTGATTCAACAGTTGTTAACGTTTGTATTATGGATTGCTTGCCAAACAAATACCTGTAATACTACTTCATGTCAGCAAAACGACCTGACTAAATATAACGTACAATTACCAAGCACGTTGATCAATGACGTTATCGGTATCATCGTTTGGAGTTGAAGAATGTTTTTTTTATCAGAAATGATTTGTGTCGGCGCATTATCACTATTGTCAAATGGCTGAAATGGCTGTTAATCAACCTCTTTTAAGGATCATTATTTACAAAACAATAAACCGTCAAACTCTAAAAAAAGACCATGTTTAACTTTCAAACCGATTCTGACTTATCCAAAAACGCAGATTACACAGACAGACCCGGTTGATAACATATATGGTCAATTCTTCTAGCCATGACTATATGTCACGTAATTATACCGAGAGAGTGTCATATTCCGGAAAATAATGCTTGTCATCAAGTTTTATTTCATTTTCCTTATACATTTCGTGCCTACTGAAAGCGAATGCTTCCGGTTTCATTGCCATGGTTTCAAGCGTGGTCGTTAAAAAAAGGCAAGTTGTTAAGTGAGGAAAAATCAATTAAACAAGAGAATCGATGTTATTAATTGCAATTTGGTGATATCTACATGAGTCGTTGTACAGTAAAATATATCTGCACACGCACATACACATTTCTCGTATAAGAATAACCAACTCGGTGCTCGAAATCACAAGCTTTGTCTTTATTACAACAATAAACTGGGGACAGATAATCTAAGAAAAGGGTATTTAGTCGAGTTTGTCACACGATTTCACTGAAAAGCTCTTATTCTCACATATTAATCTATTATTTTTATTATTTATTATATAATTTGAGACCTGTCCCTGGAAAGGGTCCATACCTACTCCCTTCACAAACGCAAAGATACCCATGGTATCGATTGTCTTCAGCTCATGAATAATTAACTTTTCCTATAAACGTATGTTAAATTTTCCGCACATGCATTTGCAACGAGGTTCAATTCGTTTTCTGTTTATTTGTCCGATATTTTCATTTTGAAAGCATTGGGATAGTTCACAACGTACTTTATATATAAAAAAATATCGACTTCTTGGTAAATGAGAGATGTTGCTGAACGAAAGGAAAATATCTGTTACAGTTTGATGTATATTTCTTACAATTTTCAAATGTAAAAAAAACAAGATAGAAAGAGTACAAATGTTATAAAAGATCACGTGGAGCTTATCGTTATACTGCAATAGAAATCAACACAAGGAAACAATTGCAACCTAATTTCTATCCCGCATAATATTTAAAGGCCCTTAGAGTAGGTATGTTGATACAAATTGGAAAATAGTGCCAAAAATCCATCTCATTGAAAGATTTTTACATAATGTTTCGCCAATTGTTTCGATCCCAAATAAGCCGAGAAATCTAACTAAGTAGAAATGGTGTTTCCCGTGTCTATAAATAGATCGACTTTATTATTTTATTGCGCAAAGAATTGTGGTCGTAGTTGGCTCCCATACTTCAAAAAGAGATAACACGTGGGTCGGAAAAGAGATGCAGGAAAAAGTTAAAACGACGATAGACAAGTTGGTCGACCAAAGGAAAGTCAAAACGGCGTAACAAATATTTGATTTATTAAAAAAATATCGAAGTCGCTTTTCTTTGAGTTTGATTCGTTTTAACATGTGCAGGTTACTTGACTGTTCATGTTAAGCGCGCCCATTGTACGTTGTTTTCATTTAAATACATCATGATCAAAATGATGGCGAAGTAACTCTTATAAACGTTTTGATTTCCATTGAGCAAGGCGAGGTTATTAGCATTTACACATCCTATGACAACTGAATCTATTATAATTTCTCAGTCTTCGACGGAACAAGGATCTTTTTAATTTGCATATGTACTGTAAATATGTTTAATATTAAATTAACAACAACATAATCCTTTTTTTGTTTTGCAAGGTTTTGTCATCTTTTTGTGTAAAATAATATTGGTTATTTCTTTTCACGAATTTCAAGTGTTTGTAATATTTTAAGAAAATAAATTGTATTTGTTTATTTCTTATCACTTAAACCCGAGCTACGTAGTACACGGGACATCATAATCCAGTAGCCTGCGCTCCTCGTACGGATGAAATATAATTACACCGACTTGTCTTGGTATATACTATTTCTCACATATCATGTTGTAGCTAAAACAATTATCTACCAATAGATACAATTTTAGGCGTTTTGGAAAAAAAATGTTGTATTAGAAACACTAACATACTCAATGGCCCTTCAACAAGGTGAATATAGAACGTACTGCGTGACTCATAAATCGTAATGTAATAATCATCAAAACGTAATTGTAGAATATTCGTTATTAGTTATAAAGTTAATCATCTGATGAATAATGTGATCAGTCACTGTTGTTATCTTTATTACCTATTTTTCACTGGAAATGAACAAAGTTAAGTCTTGAGCGCATTGACAGCGTTATTGACCCAAATACTAAGGAGCTATTGATACCAATATGATCCTCATGTGCATATATATTTTGTATATGTTTACACACGCTTGGGCAGTGTAGTATGGGAAAGCTGATGACGTAAGCTAAAATACAACATATATACAAGTACATACTACTATAAGTGATGGAGTTCAGACCCTGGAGACAACATAGCAAAAAGTGATTTAATCTCACAATGACAGTTTAGGTTTATTAAAAAATAAAGCAATTAAATTAACTGACACCTCTCTTTGATATCCGAGTAAGATATATAAAATACTGGATAACAAAACTTAAAAACATTAATACAATCTTTGAACCGTTTTCGTAACACATACAATGACAAGAAAACGCTTAATTCATTCATTATCAGATACTAATTATTTACGTTCTTGTTGAATTTTCAATATTACCGATATTTACTCCCATTAACGTTATATCCTGTAATAAATCATCTAGCTGGACATGGTGAACATTAATGACCACACATTCAAACCGTTACCTATGCAACTATCTAGTACGATTTGGGTTAAATCAGCCCCTTTGGGCCACAAACAAGGTCATTCGAGATACGGTTATTTGGAACGTTTATACTTGAATAGACCTTTGTCTGTTTTACTTTTACATCGACAACACAGTATCCAAAAAACAATTAAAAGTCCTGTGAGAAATACATGGTTTAAAGTACAACTTGTTCGACCATGAACTAAAAGTTCCTTTTTTTTACTTCATCACGTTTGTATAGAACGCTCGGGTCATTGTGTGATCGTGTTGAAAAAAGTCGCATGTTGAAGTGAAAGTTAATGAGCGAGTGTATTCTTAACAGCTTCGGAAACATTTCAGCAATTAACGACGACAAAGTAAATCATATATATATATGGCCAGTAAACATGCAGAAACACTGTGTTTTTTTATAACGAGTCAGCATATATGTCCTTTCAAATTGTAAACCTCAAATATGTCCATATTCTAATGATGTTATATTGATAGCGTAGATTCGGTGAAATGACCTCATTTGGATTTCTTGGCTATCTAATTTGTTTTAGCCTAACTGATTTCGATATGTTTACACTATATGTGTTATAAGACTTGTAACTGACTCTAGGTTTATGAATCTGATGGTTTTGGGTTCGAATCTAACATAGGCACGGCCTACAAACTAATAAGGGCTTCAATTAGTTATACATGCTGTGACCATAATTTCAAAGTTACTAAAACAAAATAGGGTACCCCTGCTGGTTAGATCCTTCTTATTAACTTTACTAATCCTTAACCTACCTTGAATAATAAAAAAAGTGTTCACACTAAAATGGCCGCCAATATTTTTCACTCGATACTTGAGTCATCAAGTGTTTTCCACTGAAAATAATGCATTTGGAATAGACATGTATTTATTGAGGAAATTGGAAGAAATAAAATCTCCAATAACGTGTTTCTGCCCCTTTGAGATCGCGCTGTGGTATAGCATTAGAGCGGAATTCTGTTATTGTATCTAGGCCGCCTGGCAGTGTGCTGCATTAAACGTCTATCAAAATTAAGAAGATTACGAATTACCAATTGTATATGTCATGAACAAATATTAAAAGCGTAAATGTAAAACCACAAGCTCGGGAGACATCGATACAGGTGATATACAATATTGTGTAGATGTCTCCCGATTTTGTGTGTTAAACATAAGGAGAAAAGTTTCATTTCAGACTAGCTTACACCACACATACATGTATACACATATCGAAAAGACGAAACACGTTCATTATATCCTGGACATGTTTTCACTATAATTGTAAATTCTCATCAATATTAAAGTGATGATACAATTTTATGACATTTGGCGAATATTTCGTGCTTTCGAATAAATTTGAATTATGAATCTAAATATTCATTAACCATAGTTTTTAATCGCTTAAAATGTTCTATTTTATGTAAAATAACGTATATTCTCATTCTCTTTACAAAAATGTGCAAGAAATAACGGCTTCTTATTTTGTTTACTCAGCATTTGTTGAACGACACTCTTTGTGCGAGTTATATATCATAGCTTATCAAGTGCACAGTTGCTATGGCAACGCACGTGAGAACATATCTACCTGTCTAAACAGTCATGCAGGTTCTCCACCTCACTCACTGTTGAATGTGACATAAGCTAAAACATGATTCTAATGTGTTGCAAAAATACAAGTTATACCTGTAAAACCAATTTTTAATTAACTTTAGTAAATGTGACCTAGTTATTTCAACATCTGTTATACTTATCTAGATCGAGTAATAAGACATAAAACCCCTACACGATCTTATTCTATTTTCGTGGGTGTTTGCGATGGGCCACAAAAGGAAATGATGAGTAAAACTGATATTGATCTCATGAAACAAAATAATAAGACAAAGAGTACTTTTTAAAATTAAGAATATCAGTTTAATCACATAAATCAAAGGGCTTAAGTTAACTGTTTATGTTGTCAAAATAAATATCACACTTGGCATATTTACTCTAATTAAAATAAGAAAAGCGATGACGATTTTGCCTTATAAAACTGCGTATGAATAATTCAACTTAAAGATACGTTAAACACAATCAATAAGCTTCATAATCATCCAAATTCCTGGCATGTTCTACTCTCTTCAAATACAGGCGGTATGCACAATCCTCAGCTTAAATTCCCACGTTTATCCCTAGGCGATTAAGGTTGGAACTTGACATTTGACCTTCATGAAATTTTCAACAGATAACATTGATTTTAAAACCTCGAATCAGAATTGTTATAACCCGTCAATTTCTTCTTATGTTGCCACTTATCTTAAAAATACCGACTGCACAATACGATTAACTTTATATGAAAAACTGCATGAATGCAAGCGTCTCCATCAATGGCTATGACACACAGATGCTCTATTAGTCACCCCCAATCCTTAACCACAAGTCGACACGCTTCAATTGGTTAGCTACTGTGAAGCTTTCACTTCGGCCATTGTCCACTTCACTGACCAGTCCTCCTACTTACGCAATATTACGCGATGACGATTACTCAATAACGATATTTGAACTAACTTTATTGTGTATGTGGCTCAGCGGCTTTCTATGACAGTTTGATCAAAATAGCCTGTTTTAAAATAAGTGCCAAAGACGATGAATTGAGTTAAGTACTTGTTTATGCAAAGATATTTTATACCAGAAGCTACGTGGGCGGTGGTGATTATTGTACAAACAGCTGCTGAATTTATGTTTATCCGTGATGCTCGACTGTACAATAAATAGCTTGTGAATTATTTTCATTATCATTATTATCAAGATTGTGTTTTATTGTGGACTGTATGTCAACGTGTTTCATCAATATTAGTCGTTTTCAAAACGTTCAAATAAAGATAATAGATATATCAATAAAACATTCTGAAACATAGTCGGTGTGGAAATTTCAACGTGCTAACATAGCTTATTTTATCAGTTTGAATAATTGAATAATTATGTTCTTAAGCGCAAGCATACTAAACCACTGGTACACATACCTAATTAACAGTGCGATCAGCGAAAAGTAAATCTCTATCGCAGAAAAGGTAATCTTTCAACGATAAAAAAGACAACGAAAGGTATGTTCAAGGGAAAACACAAGTAGACTTTAGAGATGTCATACAACATTGGCCTATAACATAGTATTATATAAGCATAAACGTCAAAAAGATCAAATAATATTTATAAAAATAAATAAATCTACTGTTGAAACCAACAAACACGGGTACTCACATGCACAAAGTATTTTCCCGTGTCTCTGCCCAGTTCACACGTAGATGAAATCAAGAATGACGATACTGTCACAGTCAATTCTGTCAAACCGGATGAGTAACTCTTCCCTCTTCCGTCTAAGGCTACTATAGGAACCACGTTTCCGAACAAGAGTGTGAGAGCAGAACTTATCTCATAATGTATACTTTTCAGAGGTCAGACATTTCAGAAATGAGCGGCCATCGCATCAAGTCAACCGGATGTGTATGCAATGGCTTACCTGTGGAAGGGAGGTAACTCATTTGATTGCAATTAAACACCTGTGGGACAGGTTACTGTGGTTACATGTTAAGTAGTTACATTCCGGGTTCGAAACTCATGGGCAATTTTGGAAATAATTTTTGTGAACATTTTGAGATTCAATCTTTTACACTAACAGTCGTGTCGTGTATTTTAGTGCAATGGTTTACATCTATCTTACGTACTGGTTAGAACCTTAATTTTCTGAAACAGTTAATAGCGCCTTTTATTTAATAATCCTAACCTTGTCTTACTTGACATTTACACGTGCGTGATGCTCTTAGGAGTTATTTTCAGTTTGTTTCTTACGAAATATGATAAATTACTGTTTATTCAAGATTCAACCCGCAGCTAGATACCCCGTCACTGAATTTTCAAATATGCCAAAGGAGTATGTTTATTAACCCGAAAATTACAATTTCTTCTCAATCCTATATTTTGTGACGACTCTCTCATTGTTGCAGGTGCTAACCGAAAGTTTGTTCACCTAGCTACCACTGAAACGTCGTGCCAATATCATGTTATTAGGATTTAGTTTGGACGTCAATAAAATAAGTCAGCAGAACTGATAAAGGATCACTCATTGTCCACGTGTGAAATTGACATTATTATAAATTATTTAATGATCGTCTTGGTCACTCGTGCAAAAATAAGAATTTTGGCATGTTTGAATAGACAGGAAGGGTCATATATACAATCCCATTGACTAAGCGCAAAGGAACAAACATGACTAATCTTTAAAGGATGTTGTAGAGAAAAATGAAATTAACGTTTCCGAAATTTTGATCCCTGGTCACTTTAATGACCTGCAAAAACTGTTTCGGTTTATTGTTGGGCATGATAAACGTTTGCCTTAAAGAAGAATGGATTTGCACATCTGTATTGAATACACAACATCAGTGTCATCCAAAATTATATGAAATTTGCACCAGTGTGAAAACACTTTTGATATGCAGCTGTATATTATTGACAGGAGTCAGCGAGGATGTTTTTGTGAAAATCACATAAATATTTATAATCTTATTTGTTACTATTCGGGAAGCTCTCTTTGTGAAAAACAATACTCATTTTAGATGTATTACACGTAGTTATCGTTGTAGTCAATGACCCAATTTGCATATTTAAAAAAAAACGTTTTAGATTTCTATTGTCTGATGTCAGGGTACTCTTTCTCACATATGTTTTCCTCTGGTAAAACCCTCTTTACAAGTGTCTTGCAATCATATTAAGCACTGTTTCGATTGATAGGTAGTGATGTTATGAGTATATTTTTAAAAATTGTGTTTGGTTAAATCAGTCAAATCGAATTGAACACCAAAATATATTTTTGTAGCATTTAAGACAATACAATTTTTCGTATTATGTCGGATTTAGTTCTTTATCTATGTTAAAGTTATGAAAAATCTAGCTATGGCATTTTAAATGACCTAAAAATGGACCTACAGCACCACGTTTTTAGCCACAGAGCTCTCACAATAACCTAATTATACATTCAGACAAAGTGCCTCGTATAACGTATGCACATTCACTAGTATTTCTTATTTTTCATAATGATAAATATAATGGAAGTCACGAGTCAAACCTCATTCAGAATTCTTTTAATACTCAATATAAATTACTTTATTTCGTAACAAAATAACATAACAAATATATACGTAATATGATAAAAGTTGAGCTACTGGCTGAATCTAAATAGGTGAACATGCGCCGAGTGGACATATCGGTTTCGTGGGAAGGGAGATTTAACGTTCAACTAACGTGGGCAAATAAAGCACAGATGATTGGTAGAATAAGTGTTTAGTACTAAGTAAATGTATTACAATGTTTTATACTCGCCTTATTTCATTTGCGACAGGATTAAGAGATGAACTCTTATTTCTCTTTGAAAAGTTTATGCAATCCTGTCACCGATGAGCGTTTATTCTCATTGTCCGATCAATGCATGTTGTGTTAATCTTTATACATCGATTTATTCCCACGCACCCTAAAAGTGTCTTGATATCATGAACTAGAATATATATCAGACTGCTAAAATACTGAACAAACGTGTCTGTCGAAACAGGCATTTAAAGCTCTTTATCAATGTGTATCGTTTACACTGCAAAAATGGCGTTTGGAATTTAAACATGTTGCGTACGTGTTTTACTCAAAACATGTTGCGAAATGTGTTTAAATGCTAAACACATAAATTATTATGTGTTGTAATTCAAAACATGTTTCAAATATAAACACGTTGCACTTTACTTCTAAAATGACGTTGTGGTTTTAAACATGTTGCGTACATGTTTCACTCATGACATGTTGCGAAATGTGTTTAAATGCTAAACACATCATTTATTAAGTGTTGTAAAGCAAAACATGTTTCAAATATAAACACATTATACTATGCACAGATTATTCTCATATTAGCTAAGTAAAAGAAAGCATGTAGTCGTGATAACATGTTGAATGCGTACATGTTGCTATAATGTATGCTTTGATATATCGTATATCCTTTATCTGAATGTCACAAAAACACAATGTGAAAATATCAGTCGGAGTAACATTTATATTAAAGTTGACGACTACGATGATGATTATTTTATTATCATAATCATTATAATTATTACTTTTTCCTTATTATCATCCGAAGAATCAACAGAATAAATAACCCTCGCGATGCCTGTTATGGGTATAAAGAACTATGCACTTCTTTTATTGTTATTGCCGATTGGAACATACATCCTGAACAGTATAAAGTGATAAAGTACATATCTTATCACTATTTCATGAAGCCACGATATAAGTGAAATAATCTTGAAAGCGGCGTTAAACACCAACTCACCTCACTATTTCATGATAAATAAACAGTTGTTTTATTCTTTTGTTAAATCATGTTGATATTTTAAAAACAGATGGCAATTTTCACTATTGTATTTCTTGTCACCCGTTTTCATTGTATTTCTATAAAGTTAATTTTTAACAATACAACACATGATGCCACGACTTCAAATTGTTTATGTTTTTTTTAAACACAGGTCGATAGTGTACGTTAGCATTTAAATTGATGTTGATATGTGTTTAAAATGTTTTCATGGTCATTGAATATTATTTCATTTTCACAAATAATTTGCAAAGTATGTCTTCAATTATTTCTGGTAAAGTAAAGAAATCATTAGCCTGTTAAGAGTTTATTTTAAGTATCAAAAGGGGTTTTTGTCACCAAACACCTTGAATTTCAAGTACTTAAAGATTTAACATGAGCAAGCAAAGCAAACTGTACAAATAACGTATTTACTTGCACCGCAAAGTCATACAAATTAGCAAAAAATGAATAAGATTTAACCATTCTATACTTTTATATAAGTATCAATTGAACAGGTATTACACTCAAAAGTCGGGTGATTCAGGATTAGAATAACAGCGGTTCACTGGAAAACATTTTCGCAAAAAAAGTATATATAGTTTAGATTAACAATAAATGTTAAACAAACAAGCACGAAATCTCAATGATTTTCAGAACAACTTGTCAATAAAACAAGCGTTAACTGGCGTGGAGCGGTAAAGGGTTTGAGAGAACAGACAGCATTGTAAATACCACGAAAACAGGTTACTCCAGTGTACTTTTAAAAAATTAAAGTTTACTACTACTACTAGTTGAAATTTTACCAAAATTGTTTTCAAATTTCCCCCCATAAATCTATTTTGAATTAATATATGAAAACAACAAAAAGCTTGCGTGAATGATAGGAAATAAAAGTAGTGTCATTTCTCTTTGTTTCAAACCTATTACACGTGGTTTAGAACAAAGGAATTCAGCGTTCAATTAGAGTTACTTGCCCCTTGATGATAATTTGCGCGAAGTTGTTCCTTTGTTCGATACGTTTTTGTTATATTCACTGAAAACGGACAAATACCACCAAACATGAGTGATCAAAGTTTGAATGAAGATGCAACGGTACAAGGTGTGCTTGAATTCTTCGACAAATGAACTATTGAGACCAAGGAATCAACATTTTGCAAGGTAAGATTTGGTTCAATACACGAGACGTCACAAAATTACGATGCTATATAACGAACTGAGATGATAATGAAAATAAAGGTTACATAATAGAGTGTTTTGTCGACCTGACATACCATTAAACCAATAACAATATATACTTGTTCAAAACTACCATTCGAATATTACAGGCTTCTCTTACAAAAATATTCATATTGATAATTGTTGTATGGATTAGAGAAATCTTGTACACAAATTGTTATTTAGTCACTTGATCAAATAATTAATATAAGTTGTGTATTTTAAGCTATAAGGATTTTAATAATTTTTTAAATTTTTTTATGCTGATCCATCAATAACTGTTTGAATGAATTATTTATACTACGTCGAAGGGACAGTAGCACGTTTTTTGAAAGATTTTTTCCTTCAAATTTTCCAAAAATACGTAAGTCTATGCCGAATGTATTGTCTCCGGACGATCAAAACTTCTCGTTACACAACCCGAACATATGTAGTCCTAGAAAAATATTCAAGTATCATGAAATTATCAGTTGCGGCCATTTTTGTAAATTTAATTGCAATTGATTATCATAGATTAACCAAACATTGTATGTTGTTTTAAAAATGTTTTGTGAGATTAGAAAAAAACATTGTCTTGCAATTTGAAACATTTAATTTTGTTTTATTTAGATCACATTTTCCATCTTAAACAAAGTGGTGCATTCCTTTTAGCATGTATAGTCAGTCTTTGGAAATAATGCTGATTATTTATGAAGAAAGCAAGAAATGATACGAATTCATGGAACCTTTTGTTAACTTTGTTTTTTAGGGTGAAGATCTTGATGAACATTGTGACACCACCGAGGCTGATATAGAAATGACCATGCTGACTGAGGAAAAAAATAGTCATGACAGTCCCAAGAAACAGCAAAAAGGCCTCACCAAACATGATCTCAAAATTTTATGTAAGTTATCGCTTGATATTATTCTAAAACTCATTGATTTTTAAGGTTTCGCTTGCTGATTTCATTTTTATGGGGTCATAACCAAATCATTGGTAACAAATTTATATATATATATATATATATATATATATATATATATATATATATATATATATATATATATATATGATATATGATATACTGATTGAATAGTATGCGGCTTTGGAATTATATTTCAACTTCCATTTTTGTGTGGAAGAGTTATTACCAAACTAGCTACCAAAAACCCCTCAGATAATTATTTTTTTGATCAAGTGCTGCTGTCACAATTATATTTGATAGAAGAAGACACTTGGATGATATTCCTTATTTGAAGTTCATCACTTAAATTCAGTAGAACAGTTAGTTTAGCATTTCTCACTTTTCTTTTTAGTTGAAGAATGATGACCTGACCAGCTGCCACAAGGAAGCACCCCGACTACTGATTATCACCAACAAGTCCCTCACCTATTTTGATCATCATGTAATCATGCACAACTTGAAGAGCCACAGTGCTCTTAAGTTTGTTGCTGTCACTTCCCATCTGTAATCTTTAAAATTTTGATCAGGTCAAATTTGGCCGTAAAACAAATAAATATTGTGAATCTTTCATATGTCTTATCTTTTCATTTATTCTTTGTTTTGAGCATATCTTCACATTTGCAAGTTACTTCATATTGTGTTGCATAATGTTTTTTACTAACTTTAGATTCCTTTTGAAACAAAATCACATTTCATATAATCATAAAATGATCGGTTATCAGTTATTGATATCAAGTAATTAAGGTGTTAACAGAAGTTATTTCATCAAAATGTGTTAATATTCTTGCTATCATATGGTGAGGTGCTAGAAGGTTTATAAACTAAAGAAAAACTTGCAAAACTATTATTCAATGCATTGCCGTTTGTGATTGTTTTAAAGTCTTGAATGTCTTGGAAAATATTTAGTTAAATAGTTTACAACATGGTTTATACCAAAACACTTGTCGGACATGTTTTAAATTAAAACACATTTCACAACATGTTTAATACCAGAACACTTTCACAACATGTTTAATAACAAAACACTTATCACAACATGTTTAAAATCAAAACACTTTTCACAACATGTTTAAAATCAAAACACTTTCACAACATGTTTAAATTCAAAACACTTTCTACAACATGTTTTAACCCAAATGTGTTTTGATATTAAACACTTTACGGAACGTGTTTGGGATTTAAACATGTTTTGAAATTCTATGTGTTTAAAAAACAGGACAAGATATGTGTTTGGGTTTGTGTTTAATATCCAAACACCATTTTTGCAGTGTAGTTGATAAACAACAAAAGACTGTAACCTGGTGATATATACATCAAGACCAAATTGTGTAGAAAAAGTAATAAATTGTAAAAAATTCATTTAAAATATAAATCACAAAACATATAAAAAAAATATCATTTTTGAACGAAAAAAGTGAAACTGAAGAAATTGCATCTTGTCCAGTGATAATAAATACATAGTTCTTGTGCGAGATGAGAATGTTGAAAATTACTCCAGTTCCTCATAAGCCGTTTCCTGTGAAAGGGGCTGGTACGTCTTGATGTGGGCATCGCGTCGTGACATGTCCTGCTCCACCACTGGGTATGACGAGGCCAGATCAAAATGCCGCGTTGGCGTCGCATCCTTTCTTTCAAAACCGACCAATCCCGGCAGTACAGCCTCAGGATCGTGAGGTATCGAAGGCAACGGGCGTTCCTGGGACATATGTCCATTACCGCGATTTTCTTCTGGGGCGTTTACTTCTAGGACAAAATAATCTTGTGGTAGGGTATCCCCGCTGAAATGTGCCCCTCCCTGTCCTCGTGACCTGCAGTGAAGGTTTGGATTTGTGGCCAGCTTGTAGTCAGAGTATTGCTGCTCGAATCTAGTCGGAGCGCTCTGAGAGCATAGGTTTGGTATGGAGCCAGGCAAACGTGTAGCCTCACCCAGAGACCCGCCAGAGGCGTGAGAAGCAACCTGTAACCAAACAGATTTCATTAATTTGAATTAAAAAGGTTGATGAAGTTTGACTATGCAACGTATTCTTCTGTGTTTGCTAATCTTTTTACACATTATTGCTGAAACTTTATGGGTACTCACCAAGTTGTAGTTGTTGGACGGATTTTCAGGCTCAACGCGTTTGGTAACCATTTCCATAGCCGTCCGCGCTTCCCTTCAATAGAAACGACAGAACCAATCTCATCAAATTTAACTCATCCCGTTATCTTGTGTTGGTTAACTAAACCAATTATCTTGTGTGGGTTAACTCACCCAGTTATCTTGTGTGAAAATGGCTTTCGAAGACATTGTACGGTAATGTACGGTAATGATAATAAATCGTCGTGAGATATCAAATAAAGAAGTTGTTATCCATAAGAATTGTCTAGTATTATTACACCAACTTCTAAATGCCTTTGAAGAATTTCAATGATAATAAAGTTGCAATCAGAGATGACCAGAAAAACTCCAATAACGCCTGGATCAAACATTCTCTCCCAAATGTGAGATATTAAGAGCTAAGAACCATATATATTGGGAAAGCGTGGGAAAAATGAATCAACCCAGGACTCTTATGGGTCAGTTACAACCGTCGGGTTAACACTCATTTTAAAAGTCATTATGTGCAATACATAACCTCCTTAAAATTCACCAAGCACTATGGTTAAAGCAACCTATTACTCATGTTACCGGGTTATACAGACGTTATTAAAACAACTAAATAATCTACCAGTTATCTTACAACACTTACAAAAATAACATGAATCGGTTTAATCTATTTAATGGAAATATTGCATTGGGAATGCGAAAATGTCAAGTTTTGACGTCGAAGAAATTACAAAGTATTTGCATCCCATGTTATAATCAGCGTCCGGATAGATAAGGGGAGGACAAGTGGAATAAGACAATTGTTAAGTTTGCTATCCTTATAACCCCTCTCCCGAACTTGTAAGGACACTCGTGATAATTTTCAGATGTTCGCGTTTACCGATATTTACCTCCTCTCCTTGTTCCTTTGCTTCACGCAGTACACGCAGCATAGCGTGATACCAGCTCCGATTAGTAAGCACGAAACACAAGACACAACACCAGCATAGAGAAATGTGTTTTCGAGTCGAGTTTTTAATTTTTCTTTTTCACGTTGACCTTTGACGTGACCCTTTTCTGTCGTTGTGCCTTTTACCTCCCTCCTTTCTTCCCTGTTGACCTCCTTTTCTCTTTCCTTTCCAGATTTTTTCCCCCCCTTCCCCTCTCTCCCTCTCCTTTTAGGTTTGTCCTCGCGCTTTGTGGGGACGCCAAAGGTCGTGTATGTACTTGTCAATGTCATATCCTGATTTTCCTCTGCTGTTATGCTGCCTTGGGATTTGAAAGTAAATACATACCAGACAATTACCGCAAAATATAATCTGCGAATTACAATGACAATATTAATTATAATAATATAAATTGAAAGCGACGATTTAATGCTCTTATTTATCATCCGTGAATCAAGAATAATATACAACTTATAATTCATAAATCTTATTTTCAGCATTGAAATTTCCTACGAGTGATATATTCGGTGATTGTTTAAAATATTTTAAAATTACAATACAGGAAGAAAAATGTCGACCATGTTTCCAGTGAAACTTTGTTCATGATGCTTGGGTCCATGTGACGTGTTTCCTTTTTCAGAGACAAACAACACTTACCAGAACCAGGTATAGTCGACAATGTACTTGTCTGGCTGGAAATAAAGATTTACCTTGCGTTATTTACAGCAATACTGCTAAAAGACTCAAACTATTACATTGATGAAATAATACATATTACAAATCTATAAACGCAAAGGGTTAACATTTCCAAATTACTATCTCTACATTAAAATAGAAACTGTTTGTCATAATAATCTCATAGAGAGTCAATGTTTAGAGAACACAATTCTTAGTTTATACTCACTGCTCTGTATTTTCCGATGTACCAATGTTGTTCAAACTCAAAATACAAAGACCTGCAAAAAAGAGGGAAAGACAACATGCTTGCATAGTATGTAATTTCGTTCTATTTGTACAACATCACTTTTATATTATAATCAATTCCTATAATAAAAATACGAGTGTTTCTCAGTCTAGAAATTCAGACACCTTATTGGACGCAACTTTGATCATTTTAAAAGCCTTAGTTATATATTAATCGAATGTAAAATTTGTACGTTTAGTCGACGTACAGAACATATTAAGCGACTGTAACACTGCATGTGTTGCATGCATGGGGTGTTTTCATTGGCTGATATTTTGGAGATAATTTTTTTCTGTAAGGGAAACCTGCTACAGGCACGAGGAGATGTCATGACACAACAGAGGTTACTAATGGTATTCACGACAGAATGACTCTTACGGTCGGTTTTAAATGACAATCATCCTTATTTTGATGTCAAAATTTGAATCGCAATGAAGGAAGAGGGAAACAAGAACAATAATGTGTTTTGGTAGTCTTTTGTAGCAAAGCGTGCAACGATGATGCCACTACAATATTCATCATTGTTTATCTGTACACAAATTTTCAGAGTTATGAGTCATTGTCAAACGTTATCAGTAATGTAATTTCTTCGAAAAGTGCTGACTATTGCAGAAAAATGTCATTCTCAGGCTATTCGGTTCACTGAAAAATCCAAATATAGTTTGTGATTTACAAAAAGTAGAGTGCACTCAAACATAAATTTGGAAGTTGCTTAAGCAGACAACAGATAGCGTTTAATGTGTTACAAAACTAAAATTCATTATTAAGGGCGTGGCGTTTAGACATACATAAAATATAATGTTTAATGTTAACTGAAAACTATTGTCACACATTTGGCATTTAAAAACATCTGTGAGATATTTCAAGCTGGTATCACATGATGGTATCTTGGCAAGTACCATTGAAATAAGATACTGTGATGATCATGAGGTGCAGTGATTCTCTTGGACAAACTCGAAAATAGTGTATAGAATACAGTTTATATCCACATTTGCTAAGGATTAATCAGTATTTTAGCTTTCTGTTGGCTTTAGTTTAGTAGAAAACTGTTTGTTACTTCTGAAGGTCATTGTTACCTTAGCTTGACAGATGTCCTCGCGTTGAGATAATCAATCCATTTATTTCCCTCAGTGTACGTGTACTGATTAATCTCTTGTGTAGTAAACTTCAGGGGCATTGTCTATCACAATATATTGAAACGCAAAACTTCAAAAATATTCACGATCATTTATTTGAATTATGTACACAACTCTTGCCACTATTTGGATTGAAGGAAACCATGTCAATATTAATATATTTATGCCTTTTACATATTTCAAAGTCTAGTGAAAGGCAATCATACAAAAGTATAAGAAAACATACTAAGAATGTAGCAAAAGTATGAAATGAAGCACTCACCAATCAGGATTTCAGCTACGGGAACATTCATTTTCTTCATCAAACACTGGTGTCTCTAACTGAATATTATTTTTCTCATTAAACTTTTAAATTCCAATAGACTGAATGTGAGATGAAACCTCGCTATCTCTCTCCGACACGCCGATCATATCTACCATCAACCGGTAATGGGATGTACATGTATGGTAAAATATTTCCTGTTTTTAACCAGTTATTTAAAGTCAACCCTAAAGATAAATCGTTTAAGGATGTACATTGCGTAGTTTAAAATATAAGTTGCATTTACGTAATAAGGAATACGCAACTTGTTTGAGATCTCTTCAATCGAGAGAATTTAGCTGTAAAAACAGATTTAATATTTTGTATCATCAATGCACACAAGTACTCTGGATCAAGGATCTCTCTGCTTTCATACCATATCTCACTCAACATTCAGCGCTCAGATGTCATCTTCAAAAGGACGACACTTTTACTACTGGGTGAATAGAGGCACAGTTAAACGAGGTCTTTTATATGAGATGACTTCCAACTATCCCATCTTATGTCAATCGCATTTAGCCATAAAGTCTTAATACATGTCATGGTTGTCATTGCAACATGCACTAAGGGGAACTAGAGGAATTGGGTCATGGTAGGTTACATTATCATATTGTCTTTTAATAATCTTAAGAAAAAGGTACACTGTTTACAAATATCTACTATGTGTTCATAAAGTCACCTTTATAATGTCTAGGTCACCTATTAAAAACCTTGCATGCTCCATACGTGTTGACACGTGGAGTTCAACGATTACCAGTCCCGGTATCTATCAATCCGGTCACTGGGAATTGAGAGCTACTTCTCATATCATGACTTCAAAGCTAGGCTGGCATTTGAACATAGTTATCGAATTGATACCAGCTGATAAAGACTGACTTGGTTATCGTCAACAGTGAATGCATGATATTCTAAATCTTTACATTGTAATGATTTATAGCCATTTATTTCACTGGTCTTCTTATTCCGACCAAATTCCTTTGCATATATCTCAAATACTAAACCTTTACATACATCACTTGAGCACTGATTTGTTGAAATAACTGTGTACAATAACCAATACATATTAGGTTTCTTCAACGAATAACGTTTCTAAGTACGAATTGTCACCACCAGTTCTACTTTCTTCCTCAGGAAGTTTAGGCAGGATCCTTTCATAGTCTTGATATTGTCTTTTATCATGACTCTCAGGTGAGACCTTGCATTTGAATGAAGACGCCAGGTCAAATGAAGGTGTCTCAGGGACAGAAATTTCGTACTTGTCATCTTGAGAACCCCCCTTTGAAACATCCAACTGATCCGATAGGTCTTCTAACAGGTCCTCTGTGATTGGGTGTCCAGACTCTTCACCCTTCGAACTTTCAAGAACAAAATAGTCCATGTTCTTCACACTTCCTTCGACACATTTCTTGGTAGTATAGTCTAATGCATGCTCACGATCTTCAAGCTTTCCCTTAGCTGTTTCCCTGATCTTTGTATCTTCATCTTGGTCTTTAGGGGTCTGTTGATCTTCGATCAGAGCAACAAAATCATCTTTATTTGTCCCTGGTTCTTTGGTTTTCTTAGTGTCAGCTGGTTTTTCTAACACATAATATTTAGGCCCAGCTGGCGTGACGTCCTGTTCCTCCATCTTATCCTCTTCAATGAGGTCAAGATAGTCGTGGGAGGTTCCCTCAGGGACTGATATCTGCCATCTTGGCTTTGGAATCGGACGATTCGGGAGAGATGGGACATCTTCCTGTCTGGTCAAGGGTTCATAGTATCCCTGCTCACGGACACTTGGACTGTACGACACACTTCTTAGGGTTGAACTGACCGAAATGGACCTCTCGCTGCCGAATCGTGAGTGAACTGCAGTACGCGAGCTTTGCTGTAGGATATCCGGAACCTGCTGGGGATAAATGCAGCAGAACATTTAGGCATTGTAATGAATTGAGTTTATGAATAAGAAAGGTGAACATTTTCTTGTGTTGATATATTTGATATCAGAAAACATTTGGGCGACTGTATCAACCTTTCAATGATTATGATATCATTTATTAAAAAACCGATGGAACTTTTGAAATATGCCTTTGAATCGACAGTATGTTCTGGTAAAATCGAGTTGCGAAGAAATGGAATACAGACACAGAACTGCAGCAAGTTACTCGAGGCGTGACTCTTGTATCATTCAGTTGAGGATTTCCGACATTTACTGAAAGTATGTTACATGACCATTGCTGAAGGAGTGTTGACGTTTTGCGAGTTTTACAAATTCGTATATATTTCATAGAATGGTTTTACACGCCTTCGTTTGACTGAGGATAGAATAAGAAAATAAAATGTTGTATACTTATTGCACACGAATAAGGCATAGATATATGTGTGTTAAAACTTCGTTTGACGAAAGCTTATGATAAAAAGTGTTTTTTACTTACTTCATCAGGAAGATAGGTATAAACATGATCCAAGTTGTCAGCATATGAGTTTGAACGCGCATGTTGGCGGGGTCTTTCAACGATGCTTTTCTTCTTTCTGCAAGACATAAGAAAACTGTTGTCACAAGATGTCATTATCCTATTCTTTAATGAAAACATGACAAACTCTCTAAATCATGAATATCAATAATAAAACATATTTGAAGACAAACTTTTATAAAAATGTAGGATAAAAGTTCTTGTCAGAGAGAACCAATCATTCATTTATTTCGGAGGAACCAATTACTCTTCTTTCTGAAACACGGCCTCAATTCAAGAATGGTTTATCACCAATAGTATATTTACCTCCGCTTTTTTCCCTGTCTCCAGCAGCGGACGACACAGACTGTGGTGAAGATCCCTATCAGTATGAAGAGAAGACAACCCATACCAAGGAAGACGAAACGCAGGGTGGTCTTCTCCACAACACCAGTGTTACCCGCGGGTAGTACAGTCGTACCTGGAGGATGCGTCGGCTTTGTGGGCAGGTGCTCCTCCCCGCCTGCAGAAGGACAAGAGTTTGTACCATTTCCAATGTAATCGAATGATTCAATACTAGAATAATTTAATGAATTGATTTAACTTAATGATTTCTTGAAAGCTTTATCTTTAATGTGAAACCGAGAGGTATAGGAGTATTTCATTATACGTCCCTGCTCTCATCCTCATTTCAATTATTGAAAAAGATGGATTAATACAGAAACAACGTTTCAACGAGAATTTGATTTCAAGAAATTTTTCTTTTTGTGTATTTTGTTAATGAATGTCCCCTGGTGTAATTTTTTGGGCATTTGTTTTGCCATAGCCGATCGTTAATGTCCCTTTAACGCTAGACTGACAAGTGATACATGTTAGAAAGCAGCTTAAATTGTTTATCTGGTCTGTTATTATGTGATAACTGATATTAATAAATTTGATGAAAGTATTCAAATGTATACAACTCGATTGTACAATCATGCCGGCTTCAGTACAAGAAATGCCTAAAAACAATTATAATCGACACTGACCTTCTGAAAAGCCAATGAGATTCCCTATTTTTAGAATTGTTTAACTAATAAAGGAATAAAACTGAAGATAAATAACTTACAGACGTGGAAGGTGAGAGCGCTTGATAGACATACAAGAGTCCGGTGCAGTCTGTAACATACAAAAAACGCAGTTTACTCATATTGATCTTTATCTACTTCGAACTACAAAAGAACTTAGTAAGTATTTCGAAGTTCAGGGTTTTAATTTTGATATAAATCCAACTATATGATGATTCAACTGCAAAAAATAACTTGAAAGTATTGATACAGAGAAACCTAATATAATTTCTCAACCCCGATTTGATACTTGTTTGTTGTAGAACATGTTTTTATATGAATTTCCTACTCCGGTGTACTCACTTTGTATCGTTAAAGGAAATATTGTTTTTCTTGATGCGGCAAACGATGGTATAGTTCTTCTTTATGTGACAGTGAAACTCTACAAAAATGAAGAAGAAATGACAGGAAGAAGATGAAGTAGAATGGTTTGGAAAAATATTCCATAGTAACGCGTACATTGATTGGGAGTCATTGAGTCACTTATACAAATGATAACAATCAACTCTGTTTTACACTGTAACTCTTAGTGAAGGAAATAATCCTAATCAAAGATGAGCAGTTTGATCTTAAATCTAATTTAGGTCAGTATTAAACTCTTGAATTGTCGTATTTCTGCAAAGCGATTATCGTTTGTGTCCTCTGGAGCCAGGAAGATCAGCTGAGATTTATAGGTAGTCATTCAACATTATCAACCTCATAATCAAAGTGGTGAAACATACGGCAGAACTAAGTCTGGTGGTGTGGTCGGGCGTAATAGCAACCTCATTTTGGGACAAAATGTGACTTTTTAAAATGAGATTGACAAACTCTTTGTTGGTCAAGGTACCCGTTCTACACACACCACAGACTGCAAAGGTTGTCTTTATATTGCAATATTGTCATATAGCCTTTATATGTTATGAAGCATGTTTACCTTGTCTTCCTGATGTCAGTTTTCAAATTGCTGAACGTTTATGGTTTGATGTTCAACTTAACGTAACGCAAAATGGATTTGTGAGCTCGGGTACCCGCGCCCCTCCTACACACAACACAGACGTAAAAGGTTTTTTATACTGACATATAGCCGTTATATGTTATGAAGTGTTTATACCTTGACTTCCTGATGTCAGTATTCCAATGGTTGAACGCGTGTCGTTCCCCAGCACCTCCTGCAGTACGCTGATATTGTAACCTGTCTGGATCATGTTGAAGTGACAGTGCCGACCAACCTTATAGCTCTTTTCTCGACATATGCATTCATGAAATCTACAAAATAAACAAAAAAACATCTTTGTTACCTGAAAAACCTAACATTGATTTATGTAAAAGCAAGTATAATGATTAACATTCATATAAAAAAACGATATTTTTAAAGGGTATAAGCAAATCTTACGTTCAATTTGTTCTAATTATGAATTTTATTTTGTATAAGAGCAACACATAGATTGGTTCCTTCCTAAAGTGTACAAGTTGTTTATAGTGATCGGTCGTGCAGAATAATAATAAAGTTAACCACATAACTTTAATAATTCTTAGTTTCAAAAGGCGATTATTTAAAAAACGTTTTAACAAAAGATAATAAATAGAAGTAAACATAGTCAACAATCAGACATGACCTCTGAGCGAAGAACTTTCATGTTTTTAAATATCCATAAGCTTCACAGAGAAATTCAAAACCTTTTTATTTCCTTTCTCAGTTGTCTTGGCTTGTATTTCTGGACCACAATTTCAGCTGGTTTACCATTTCCATCAGTGAACTCACACATCGAGGCCGCGCTGAAAAACGTTAACATAATTGTATCAATATGGTGACTTTGTTTTGTGGTTTTCATTGATTAGGCATTCTTTCCCCATATGGGTAGCTCCGTCAACAATTCCTGTAAATTTGTAACGGAACTAGGTCTGTGGGGAGAGAGTGGGATTAAGGGGGAAATGACAACAAACTAATCAACAAGACTTTGCCCGAAAACTACTAACAACGCATACATTCCGTATGTAATCGTCTCTAGGCATTTAAGGGTTATCCTAAGATTCCTTTGAGTTTCATATATAAAAATATATCTCAGTCACTCTGTAAGCTAATTCAAACCCCACTCTTGTTATCCTCTACAAAGTAGCAGCATAACTAAATCAACATTTGCTCAATGTTATAACCCGACCGCTGAAACTAGTGTCCCAATAAATTCCAAAATACAGTATTCCATATAGGAATAAAAACGGTAATAAAACTGAGGAAAAAATCATCAACCCTATAAACAAATACATAGGGACACCTATACAGCAATGAACAGAAGAAACGGAGCACTCATTAATATCTTAATCACATTACAGTCAAATATTCAAAGTTCAATCAACTATCTTTTATAACGAAATTGTGCAATGGTATTGGTAAACATAATAAGTGTAAGAAAGTTTGTAGATGGGATTGTGTGGGCTGATCGACAGATAAGAGATATATACGTGATAGACACGACGTTTCTATATTAAGTGAGATCGTGTATACACTCAATCTGTGGTAGGAAGCAGGAAATGTAGCCACAGTGTTGCACAGCCACTTATTATTCATATCGTGGCGACCGCACCACGACAAACAAATGGTATTGTAATCAAGATTGGTGGTTTGTTCATTTTCCAACACATGAACAAAACTAGTGAGATAATCAACTCGATTTTTCATTGTTATCTTTTCATATCTATGCAGAAAATAGGCCATTGCGGTAACCGATGATTACAATCAGATGCACTTGACCACAGAATATCACTGCTTATGAGGACATCTGCTTAAATTGTAAGGACTTTGAATAGTCAATTTTTACCAAGTTCACAAATAGAAAAATGCTTATGGAGAGCTAAAGGGTATAACTCAGTATAAATAGTCATTTACAAACCATTCTAATTTGTTAGATAGAAATTTTGCGATTATTATCTAGAAACTAGCAATCTGACACGTAAAAAGAATGTAAACATATGCTTAAATGTATTTATTTTAAATGTTAAATTCAGTTACTTACTGAGCTGAAGTAAAGGATCAGTGTTTTATGGCAAGAAAAAAGTTTGTTTTAATTCTTGATATCTCATCCACAAATTATACATTTTGTTTTTATTTATGATTATACAGTTTCAAAGCATATATTTATACTCCAATTGATTAGTTATACTTGGAGTAAGACATATACACCCACACACACACACCCCACACACACACACACACACCCACACACACACACACATACACATACATGCACGTATATATATATATATATATATATATATATATATATATATATGTGTGTGATATATCTGCAAGGAATAACCTCACAAAGTGATGTTTGTGAAGTATGTGCACGAATGATTCAACCATTTCCCCTTAGATTAAATTTTCGTCGTTGTAACAACATCCTTATACACTAAACTAAAATGGTCCAATAATCAATAATATCCACAGAAAACTCATGATCCTATTTGTATTTTGTTTGTTTTTCGTTATCTATGGCAGAAAGGTAAATATTGTTAATCAAGTACACACGCACCCCAAAAGTTTGTTCACATACTTGTATTTACAAGTGCCAATGGTTTTGTAACTTGGATTTCGTTTTCACGTAAATTCCATTATTACTTCAGCTGCATTGACAACTTGTTTTTCCTGTGTTTATTTATGCTTTCAAACTTATCATTCTAACCGTTAGTTTCTGAACTTTTCCAAAATTCTGATTATCTTTTCAATCAGAGAATTAAATTGTTTATATCGAATAAATTAGAAAGCAATAAACATTAACACAACTGTATAGTTCTGGAATGGCGTTTGATCACTTATGGTAGATTTTACACACATAAATGAGAACAGGAGGTCTGGAAATGTTCACCATCACTTCAACGATCTTTCAAAACTTGTAGTGTCATGACGTACAGTGGATTCAATATGGCCACCTTCCGGACAAGAAATTGATTCACATCAGAAGGAAAGGTCGACATTGTGCTCTCGATATTGTAACAGTTAGTACTTTTGTTTAAATGTCTCATGCCTAATGTATTTTTTTTATATGATTTTACAGAAGATTATTGAAACAAAAACAAGATAGAAATTAAAATACCATTGAGTGTAGCAATGGATAACGATGATTCAAATGGTGATTTATGCTAACGAATGAATAAAACAATATAATAATATGCAGCAAGCAGGAAATAATATATTACAAGCAGATTCTGTTCAATTATCATATTTGGATACAAGGAAATAATTTACAACTATGTCATTGAAAATTCTTTCAATACAACATGATCTTCATGTAACACGTATGAGTACTGTAAACGAGAAATAGTTTCAAGGCCTTACATGGAAGTTGAAAATAGGTTACCTATACCGTATTTCGACTAAACACCGACATCATACAATGTGTGTGAATTGTTTATACCTAAAATCCAATATATCAGGAAAACACAGGTAACCCTAAAATTCACGATGCAGTGATCAAATGAACACTTTTACACCCAAGCTAATGACATAAGAAGGACGAAAAGACTTCAGGTCTTGTCGTTTAATCACTATGAAACTAACAGACGTTTTCAGGAGACTAAAGCGGTAGTATAATGACATCATGAACATGAGATGATGAGTCATATTTAATAAACGTTTGTGCTAGGCTTTAAGTACTGAACAAAATGAGTATTCATCAAATCCAGTAGTTTTACTGTTTCATTCCCATTTTTAGTGATCATATCAGCATATCATATGTTAACATCTCATAAAACTTATTGTACATTCATACAACAGTCTCCCTCTAAACCATGAAACGGATTAACAAGTTATTATTTAACACTTTTCTAGTTGCTGAGTTCATCATTTTGTTAAGATTGGACACTATAAGAGCTTATTTATCAATTGTTAATGGAAATTTGACTTTGTAAACAGCTACCCAAGCATTAAATCATTGATTAATCCAAGAGATACTTACACCAGTGGAACCATGATGGGGTCGGGTTCAGGTGTATCGCCAAGTATCTCAGGGAACGGAATCACAAACACGTTATTCTCCACAAGACATTCCCTGAGATCTCTAGCGGCACCATTCATGGAATTGGTCTGGTCTTCGATTGGAGCTTCCTTATATAAACTCTCTGCCCTGAATAAAAAATATCAATTTGAACGAAGAAGAAAAAAAGGGAACCTCAGAAAAATTGCTTATCTTACGCTTCATCTAGTTATAATGTCCATTGTAATTGTACGCTCAATATTTGTCAAGTATTACCGTACAATTAGCTTGCTATTTTTTTGTCTACCCGTCGCAGATTCTGCCATCACAGTCAGAGTCACTAACAGTATTTCTGCTGCTTTTTGTAATACTTTTACTACAAATACTACTTAAAATATATCCTTATTCGAATAGAACTATGAACTCACCATCAATACCAGCTAGTCTACTCCAGCTGCTTCTAATACTGCGAAATATCACCACAACCTTCTGCTAGTAGTTCGTCTACTCCTCTCAATTCTTCATCAACAACTATAGTAATCTTTACAATTGCCAAAATTAATTATTACCATTACTTTTTCTAAAACGTTCTCCTACTTTTTCTACTTCTTCTTCTACTACTGCTGCTATTACTGCTACTGCTACTATTACTGCTTCTTCTTCTTCTTCTACTGCTACTATAACTTTGGCATTTATCACTACTACTACTTGTTCCACCACAAGTATTACGACTTCTACGGCTTCTACTTCTTCAACTACTACTTTTATTGTTACTGATCCTGTCATTATCTTACTTCTACTACTACAACTACTACTACTACTACTACTACTACTACTACTACTACTACTACTACTACTACTACTACTACTACTGCTACCCATACTCATTTTACAACGACAAACACTGTTGTTACGACTTCACAACTATAGATACCAATGTTTAGATATAATGTTATCACTAAAAAACTATTCACAATTCGAATAACCTACACAATACATGTTTCTGTGTCTATATTTTCTCTTTTTTTTCCAACCCTATTATTCTCCCTTTATTTCTCAACCTCGTAAACGATATGTATATGATACAGTACTTACTTTTCCACGACAGCCGGCATCACTAACATCCCTGCTGAAACTGTTGTTATGACATTCAGCACCACCATACCTGCACATGTATCAACCAATACATTATTGATCATTTACATTATGATTTCTCATCTTAGAATAATGGAATCGTTTATGACATATATTAGTACACATAATAACACTTAACAAGTAAGTTACCGACATAAGGCTTTGATGTGGAAGATTGAGATGTGAAATTATGACCATTCAACACAGGTATAAGTACACGGATAAATATTCAAATATAATCATTAGGGCCAAGTACAATTTGAAATTTAAAGTAAAAAAATTATTAAAACGTCAAAATTAAATCTTATCCAGTTAACTTAACACAAAAACCTTCAACCTAAATATTTTCAAGCATAATGAAATGAATAAATCTATTTACCCCAGAAATATCGCATGTTGACACTCATATCTGCTCTCTGCAGCCCTGGATATTGTAGAGAACGGAGAGGCAGGAAGCTGATACTGTTGCTTGACACGTCAGTGGACTGACGCTATGTGACTTGAGTGAGGTCCCCAATGTCACCACTGTGGACAACAAAGACATACTTGTCCATACATTTTGATTTTGAGAAAGTCGTTAAGATGATTTTCAAGATATGATTTATGATTTAGGAGGTTCATTTTCAATGCAAAACAACAGCAATACAAAGACCGGTAGGATGCATTATCATTTGAAACTACATCATACTTCAGGAAATACATTGAATATTGTATTCAGAAAAAGTATGCGGTCTTAGTCATAAAGAAAACTTTACACATTTGTAACGTTTGCTCCTACATGATAAAAAGTCATGTTACTCAATGATAATCTGGATATATAAGAGCGGACATGTTATTTGCCTTTGATATGTTTACTTTAATTTCGTAAATACTTCAGCAGTAAGTTGCTGTAGATCGGATATATATTAACAAAATGAGCTTTTGTATCTTAGATAAACTCTTATACATTTTATGTTCTCTAGTTATATATTAGAATATTTCCGCATTATTATCTACCTCAAGTGCATGCGATGAACATCTGAAACGTGCCTAGATTACCCTTATGACCTATTTTAATTATCTTTAAACGAGTCTTTCAGGAATAAACTCGAGATATCTGGTTTCACATGTTCTCATCCGAGTAACACAAATAATTTGTTCTTTTCGGTCACATGAAGTCATAAATTTAAACGCTTGAGGCTCATTGGCATGAGGGCAACGTTATCGACCAACGAATTGTTTCGATTTGGGGGAAGGGGGGTTGAATGAATTGAGAAATCTAACATATATATATATATTCTATAGACCATAAATTTGGGGTAATTCGTTAAACATCGAAGAACTTTAACAAACATACATACATATATATATATATATATATATATATATATATATATATATATATATATATATATATATATATATATATATATACTAACATACTACATAATCATAAATAATGAGGATACTTGAATAGCGATATATTAAACACTAAGGGTTTGCTCACGTACATGATAATGTTATTAGTTGTGATATTGAGATTTAGTCAGAGTTATAAAGACATTTTTTCAAATGTATCTTAAACGCTCCAAGTGTCTCAAATTCTTTCAATTCTGTATATCAATATATATTTACAGCGATAAAACCACATTGTCAAAGCCAAAATCAGGATGAAGGTGATGAATTAGTTTTTCATGGTCAGTGGTGCCAGCAATAAACAGCATCAAAGAGCGACTTTGCCAAAATACTTTTACAAAAGTTCCAAGTAGATGAAACTATAATCTAATTTGACGAGACTTTCACCTAATTAGACGAATCTATCATCTAATTGGATTAAACTACCATCTACTTAGATGACACTATAATCTAACAACGGGATCTAGAGATGTAATGATAGTATAGTGAAGTTGCTATAAAATCAAACATTGACGTGCAGGCCAATGCATAATTGGTTTCAATAGCTTCCACTGTACGACCACATCTCAAGTTCATGGTTTGCATAAACCACCAACAACTCAAATGCTAACAAATTTATACACTGGTTGAAAATGGTTTGCAAGAACTCATAGTATGAGTCCGTAGATGTTTCCAAGTGTAGCACATGAAAGTCACTGCATATGAAAGACTTGCCCTCTATTGTGCTCCAATTGAAACTGTCGATTCCCTCAACTATATTCAGTTTCATCAAATGAATCGTCTCCCTTGACGTATAACAAAACAATGATTAGATAGTTACATTAGCCTGCATCGCTTGAATCATTATCAGGACAGTATCAAATGTTCAAGTGCATACATGATGGATAGTTGCTCACTATAGTTAAGAAGATAATTAAGTAGTTTTATAATATTTCTTATTTTAGTATGCCTCTCAACCTCAACAACAATAAGTTCAAACCCCCTTACAAACCAAATCAAAAGATGTGAACAATATGTCCATTCTAAGTCAAGAAACCCACCCAGCACCATGAAATATATCTAATACCGAGGCAACAACAAACGACTGTCACAAATTTATTCAACTGACTAAATATTCAACAAAGCCATTCAACCATATCAGGCTGTCTTAAACATCCATCAGCTTAATTCAACTCTGAAATAATACAACAAACTAAAAAAAAACCCCGTCAAAAACCCCGCCAAATTAGCTGGTTCATCCCACCATTTGGAGTCGCAGTTAAAACTAATCAGCAAAACAGTTCCTCAGCATCCTCGACTGTTCAACCCAACCAAAGTATTCAACGCAAAAACACAGTCTGACTTAGCTACAGTTGCATGTTCAACCCAACCAAAGTATTCAACGCAAAAACACAGTCTGACTTAGCTACAGTTGCATGTTCAACCCAACCAAAGTATTCAACGCAAAAACACCGTCTGACTTAGCTACAGTTGCATGTTCAACCCAACCAAAGTATTCAACGCAAAAACACAGTCTGACCTAGCTACAGTTGCATGTTCAACCCAACCAAAGTATTCAACGCAAAAACACAGTCTGACTTAGCTACAGTTGCATGTTCAACCCAACCAAAGTATTCAACGCAAAAACACAGTCTGACTTAGCTACAGTTGCATGTTCAACCCAACCAAAGTATTCAACGCAAAAACACAGTCTGACCTAGCTACAGTCCCATGTTCAACCAAACCAAAGTATTCAACGCAAAAACACAGTCTGACCTAGCTACAGTCCCATGTTCAACCCAACCAAAGTATTCAACGCAAAAACACAGTCTGACCTAGCTACAGTTCCATGCCAAACTTGAAAAACGTTATGATAGGCAATTAACAGTTCAGAAAAACAAAACAAATACAAAAAATGACAAAACCTGAAACTGCTGGAGCCCCAAAACATGCGCTTTACAAGGAAATTGCTTTGCAAACTCACCTTTGACAAGCTAAAGTTATTATTAAACACAAAATTCAAACATATGTTGGTCTCACAGAAACAGAATTTTAAAAAAGGCATAACAATCATAAAACATGCTTTTAAAAAAGAAAACTACTGAAGATAGCAAATATATCTGGCAACTTAGGCAGGAGATATCAAAATTCCCAATAGAATGTCCAGGTTTCGGGATGGCAAAACCCTATTTAGACCTTTTGTTGTTGCTACGCACAGAGGGTTAGCAATCAACACATACACCATGTTCAATTAACTTTTATGTGCTTATAAATAACCATACATACATACATACATACATACATACATACATACACACATACATACATAGATACATACATACATACATACACACATACATACATATAGGGACTATGTATAGGGACTATTGAACCTCAATAAGTTGAACTGAATTTTGAAAGTGAAACTTAACACTTATCGAATTCCACATATACTGACAATGTTAACGAGAGAGATTATGAGTTGAATATCCTTTGAGCTACATTCTTCTTCCGGTTTGTCTGATTCTGAAATATGATATCATATATAAACGTAGTTGAAGGAAGTCAACTCCATTGTGAAGCATATCACACGAACTAAGTTCGAACATCGATCTGGATGATCATTACACATGTTTTATGAATGTAAAATAAAGAAGGAAATCTAGATTTACTTCTGAGTTCCTTTAGCGCTTCTTTTTAGATGCCCACACGATTGGTAATTCAATACTTAATCATTCATCACATGAAGTGACGAAGAAATAAAATAAGTCATTGTTGGTGTTCTCTCCTGATGGATCCGGGTTTCAACGAATTGGGGTTTCAAGTCTTAAATTGTTAATATTGGGATCATTCAATTGTAGAAATTCACCAAAATTTCGAGAAATGAATGTATTCAATAACAACATCTTGTGATGCTTGAAAATGAATTTCTAAAAGAAGTAGTTACATGAAATGAGACAACTGTTAATGAATTATAAGTGTTACGGGTGTGAGTATTGATCAACTGTGATTCATCATTGAGGTAGACCATCTAACGACAGTTTACAGACATAAACAAGTCTTCCCGATCATTTACTTGAGATTAACATATTGCTAAGGCTGCACTTCAACAATGTGGCTTTGGTCAACTTAATCATCCCCTTACAGTCCAGATCTGGCCCAACGCGACCTTTTTCACGATTTGAATCACCTTTGCGTGGTACAAGATTTGGCGATGATGATGAACTCGTAGCTGAGGGGCATGTCATGATATTTCTACCGTAAGAGCATAGGCAGTCTAAAATACAAATGGACAAAGTGCATCGAGGTCCAGGGAAAAATAAATCAATATCAGGACCATCCGCTTCTGTAACATATCCACTTCTATGAACGTACTAATGACTTCCCCTCGTAACTTACCAAACAGCCTACCGGCCTTGTATGAATTGTAACCGGACTATCCCTGGTTGAAGTAAAAAACATCATAACATCACACTTAACCAGAAACATTGTTGTACAAAAAGAGTTCTCCGCTTTAGAAATTAAAAGACAAATCTTTATACTGTTATTTTGATACATTCTCCCGCGAAAGTCATGTTAATTTTATCATTGTGTTGCAAAAAAGCCAATACGCTAACACTAATGAACAGTAGAACACTATCTCAGCGAAAAGTACAAACCTTTTCTAACATATCTCATGACTGGTTCAGTATTCACGTTAAAATGCCTTCCCTATATGGTTTGCTTCTAAAAAGTTACTTTGAGATGTCTCTGAGCTGTTCAATCATTGACAAGCTGTCAGGGAGCTACAATCATTTTAAAGCATAAAGTGTGAGTTGTGTCTGCGATATGATTTTAGTCAAATGTCGTAAGTGGTCAGCAAAAGGGCAGTGAGGGATACCTCTGACTACACCTATTCAAGGTTCTATCGTACATATGTGCACATGCAAACACCGGTTAAAACATTTGCTGATTATTTAGATTTGACGCTGATCTAAAGTTAGCGGATATCAGACTTCATAGTACAAAAGACGATGGTTTTGTCTCCTTTTCGCACGTCAGTAATCATTCACCATGTCTTTATTGTGAAAATGAAGTGCCAAAGTAAATGCCAGAAATCTTTTCGTATATAATTGTCTATCATTTTGAGTTTTTAACAGAGGCTCTTTATGTTGTTTTGTTGTGACAAGTGTTAGTTTTATGTGTTTTTACCAAAGAGATGATGAGTCATATTAACTTTAAACTGTCATTTTACCTGTTTTGATATTTTCATTTTTTTGCATTTTCTCCAAAATGTCTGAACACTCAAATTTATATTTAGGGTATTTGAATACAAAATATACTGTAAACCTCAATTTTAACCATTTTTCATGATTTAATTTCCTAAAGTGAGAAGTTGCCTTTGCCTTTAGTGTATGTTTATCAATTCAAGCGTAGGAAACAAAATAAGATCTTTAAACAAGTGGCGCAAAGTTATGTCATTGTCTGCCAACTTGTATGCTTACCCGACCGATTGCCGGAATGATAACAAATTAATTTCTCAAAACATCGGCAATTGTTTGACACACATTCATGCGTTGTTAACATCGCCAATGTAAGCTGACATAAAAACGGAAAAGTTTCAAGCTAACCCACTTAAAATCACATACGTAAACATGAAATTTTAGAAAACGCCACTCTATTTAATCGATGTTTCCGGAGCTTTGTTTCCAGCACTGGTCAAGGGTCGCCAGCTGGTCTGCAGGAATGTCATGGATAAATGACGTTATCAAATATGACTCATCAATTCAATAAAGTTATATATAATGCTGAAATACTGTCACTGCAGCAGATTTGAGTTTTCATGTAAGTAGGATTTCATTTTAATAATTTACAATTTCTCGGTCATTCTCATGATGTGCAACTAACATCAACTTAATACTCTTAATTCTATAACAGTTTTATAATGCTTATAATCATAGTTTGCCGCAGAAAGAACATTAAAACGATTGATAAAAACCCAATAAGGTTTGACATCGTTCCGCTATGATTAATTTTAAATTCTTAAGAGAGAATAGGTCATTGCATCCTTGACACGCCTTGACATGAAACATTGTTCTATTTCTAAATACACTATACGCCATAGGACAACTCTTGTAGTTTTTCGGGGCTGGGACTTTACGGGATTCGAAACAGCAGCCTCAGAGTCAGGCAATACCACCTGTATTGAAAGTATTGCAGATCACCAACTCACTTATCAGCCCGAAACTAATCGCTCGTACCTCGCTGCAAGAAACGCTGCGATGTACGAGCGATTAGTTTCGGACTGATTTCAAAGAGATTGAAATTGTACCATTGCAGATAGTGTATTCCCAAATGCAACAATGTTAAATTTGTTCATAATCTAAATGACATGCCTATACAAAGTACGCACGTTCCTCGTTACATCAATGATATGAATGATAACGTGGTAGTAGATGTAATATCTTACACTAACGTACTGAATTTCCACTTGTCACAGGAAGCGTCTCGTTGTTAATGTGACCGGCGCGTGGTGGCAAGTCCGTGCTAAATGCTCCATAGGAAAGGAAGGGAGGATTCACACACAATCGTCAAACAAAATGGACTTAAAAGTTCTCTTTCATTTTTTCTCTTTCATCCTGATTGGTGAGTAACTACAGTAACGAATGTTACTGTGTATTTGTTATTGGACTATTTGAATATATAAAAACAGTTTCGAGAGGTTTCTATGTCCTGTTTGTGAATGTGAACTTGCCTGTTGACATAGCGATGGTTTGTTACAATATTTAGTTGGCCGTACATAACATTCCTCACAACTTATTAACTGTTCAAGAAAAATGATGAGTTATACAAGGCCTTTGGTTTTGTTCGAAGTTCTTGAATTGAGAATGACATGTTTCACGATAAAAAGTTTAATGTGAGTATTTTGCTATAAAATTAAGATGAAGTATATAAAATAGTTGATACTTGAATGCTATCAGATTTCATATAAATCCCTCTTGTGAATACACCCAGACAGAAATCGTGTCATAGATTTTGGAAAGGGTTAGCCTTAAAAGTAAACTTACAAAAGAAGATATACATTTGATTCTTAGATAACGAAAATTTAGTTATGAATACTTTCAATTGCTCGTCACTTAGTTCTCCGTCATTACATTCGAACACATGCGTTTAAAAATTGCTTTTGTTTAGCAGTATTACTACTAATGAATTACTAATTGCAGTGGTGGCGCTGGAAAACACTGATGATGAAGATATATATGCATCTGGTTCAGGATCAAATAAGGTTGTCGGTAAGTAAATGACTTTTTACATTCGTCTGTTGCCTGCCATTTGATCTTGTCACTAACGATTATTACATCGACGTTCAAATTACATGTACATGCGAATGTACATAATAATTCAAATATTGCCACGAAAGAACATAGCGCTTACAAAGAATTGTGGGAATCGGTCTGATTATAAAGTGTAGGAGAGTCGACAAACATATAAGAAATAATACAAGGGATACATGTGTTCTGACAGTTGTTGTAACTAAGAACACCGCTTATAAAATATGCTTATAACATATTTCATGTTCGACAAGTTCGAGTTCGAAAGCACGAAAGTAAAAACAAGCAGAGGAACAAAGATGGCGCCTGCCTTGATTGTCCACGCTCGCTTCTTCAAATCATGTATGATAACTGTTGTCTATATAACATGAAGATACAAGTCTGTTTAGTATTTATTGTGGAATATCATGTGCTTCCTCACTATATATCATTTTAGAGATTGAAGGTGACAGAAAAACATGACATCCTCTTATTTTTAAATTCAACAGAAAAAACCCAACACATTTTGCGAAATTCATGATGTTTCTTTTTCAACTAAAGTGTTTTATCTAAAGGATCGAGGAAATCGATGAAAAATTGGGTTAAACCGATACAGTTCTTTTTGATAAAAAAATAATCAATAGGTGTTACTGATAACTATGCTGTCAAACTAGGACTTCAGAAGAGTAGAGCAGATATCACTCCATTCAAAAAGACAATTACTATATTTCATTCATTTCCGTACGTAATATAGACATAAAAGCAGGTATAAGAACATATTTACCACGAAAATAAACTTATCTAAAACAATGAAATATTGTCGCAAAACATCATGGTCGTTTTTTAGTTCGATTTCTTTTCCCCCTTTCTCCTTAAAAGAACAGTCCTATCGGGTTATTTTTGGTGGAAACCAATTTCAAGGGGAAATTCCTCTTTATTCATATATGTTATTAGTATATGAATGTAACACAACCCAGTTATAACATGTTATCGGGGTTAATATTTTGGTTGATAGAGATTTGACAACTGGATATACGGAAGCGCACATTCCGTAAAATAAAACTAGAATGAGAAGTGAAACCATTCATCGGCGCTACGATTGTGAAAAACCTTGCTTCGGCATTACAAGCCATTGCTGATTATTTCTTGTCATAAATCATTTGTAAATGTGTTGATATTCTATCCATAAATATAGCTTATTTCCGTAGTATGTTGTAAAATTAGTAAACGTACAGCGCCTTTTTTCATGGCATTTCCCGAAATACAAAACGGCGGACCGATTGCCAATAGGACAGGCTCTTTAAGGGTATGTTTTATAGTAAATTAAGACATATGTCTCCGCCGTTCACAACTTGTTTCATCGAGGGAACATCCTACAAGAACATTTGTATACACGTCGCACAATGTGTTAGCATTCAATAAAGGTGATTCTTCAAAATAAACTAAAAGCTGACAATTCTTGATAGAATTTGTTTCCTAGGAAAATTTCTCTGTGAGTCATAATAAAACAATAGAATGCTTTATTAGTTCCCTTTTCAATAAAACGCATTACTTGATTGTCATCATCAAATAAATTCTATTGTTACTGATGGACTATGTACACGCGTTGCAGCCTGTTGTGTACTTGTTAACATGTGTTGATGGTTTCTGTCAACTACTCTTTGTTTAGATAATAATGAGTTTGTTTTCGGATGAAATCAAGTACAATAATCGTTCCTGATTATTTTGGAGAAGGATGTTCTGTTTAACAGATTGCTCTTTCGGGCGGATCTTTTATGATATTGGGTTCGAAAACCATAATAAGACGAAGTGATATATGTGTAAACACATTCAGAAATCGAAAACAAATCTGCTTCAGCTGACCACCAAGTTTGAACTCTTACAGGCCCTTTTTTTCTGGATTATCATGAAGAAAACCAATTAGACAAACAGCTCTATGTCATATAACTAAACATGACAGTGAGCTATGTAGTTATGATTTATTTTCATAAAATGATAAATCGAGTATGACTTATGATTTTGGTTGTAAAAATTATATATTTTATTCTTCAGATGTTTCATCTCCAGAACCGTTGACTACCATCTCCCAAACTGGCAGTATCCCCGAAGACACCAACAGTAATAACATATATTCATATTCATATACAGTTATCGAGCTTTATAGAAAAAAACCCAGCCAATTATTGTTCAATTGAACCCGAAAGAGATCAGGGTATTAGATCAGGAGCGAGAGCGGATTCATTTACGCTGATTTAGCAGGATGATCTGTTTTGGCACATTTCGGAAAAAAGTTAAAGTAAGAAACAATTTGGCGGGGAATATTGATGGTCATGTCCTCTTGTTGATCCTTAAAAACAAGTTCCTCATATGATATGATATCCATGTGTCCATGTACTTTAATAATATATTGGCAATTGCTAGAACAAAGCATAGATGGTTGATAGACGGCAACATACGTAATGACTAGCAACTAGCAGTAAGAGAACTATCAGCATGATCCTTTGTACAACTAGCAGTAAGAGAACTATCAGCATGATCCTTTGTACAACTAGCAGTAAGAGAACTATCAGCATGATCCTTCATAAACTAGAAGCAAGAGAACTAGCAGCATGATCCTTCATAAACTAGAAGTAAGAGAACTAGCAGCATTATCCTTCATACACCTTGAAGTAAGAGAACTAACAACATGATCCTTCATACACCAAGAAGTAAGAGAGCTAGCAGCATAATCCTTCATACACCTTAAAGTAAGAAAATTAGTAGCATGATCCTTTGTACAACTAGAAGTAAGAGAGCTAGCAGCATGATCCTTCATACACCTTGAAGTAAGAGAACTATCAGCATGATCCTTCTTAAACTAGAAGTAAGAAAACTAGCAGCATGCATTCTCATACACCTAGAAGTAAGAGAACTAGCAGCATGATCCTTCATACACCTTGAAGTAAGAGAACTATCAGCATGATACTTCATACACCTTAAAGTAAGAAAATTAGTAGCATGATCCTTTGTACAACTAGAAGTAAGAGAACTATCAGCATGATCCTTCATAAACTAGAAGTAAGAGAACTATCAGCATGATCCTTCTTAAACTAGAAGTAAGAGAACTAGCAGCATGATCCTTCATACACCTTGAAGTAAGAGAACTAACAACATGATCCTTCATACACCGAGAAGTAAGAGAACTATCAGCATGATCCTTCATACACCTTAAAGTAAGAAAATTAGTAGCATGATCCTTTGTACAACTAGAAGTAAGAGAGCTAGCAGCATGATCCTTCATACACCTTGAAGTAAGAGAACTATCAGCATGATCCTTCTTGAACAAGAAGTAAAAAAACTAGCAGCATGCATTTTCATACACCTAGAAGTAAGAGAACTATCAGCATGATCCTTCATACACCTTGAAGTAAGAGAAATAGCAGCATGATACTTCATACACCTTAAAGTAAGAAAATTAGTAGCATGATCCTTTGTACAACTAGAAGTAAGAGAACTATCAGCATGATCCTCCATACACCTTGAAGTAAGAGAGCTAGTAGCATGACCTTCCATACATCTTGAAGTCAGAGAACTATCAGCATGATCCTTCATACACTTTGAAGTAAGAGAACTATCAGCATAATCCTTCATACACCTTGATGTAAGAGAACTATCAGCATGATCCTTCATACACCTTGAAGTAAGAGAAATAGCAGCATGATCCTTCACACATCTTGAAGTAAGAGAACTATCAGCATGATCCTTCATACACCTTGATGTAAGAGAACTATCAGCATGATCCTTCATACACCTTGATGTAAGAGAACTATCATCATGATCTTCCATACACCTTGAAGTAAAAAAAACTATCAGTATGATCCTTCATACACCTTGAAGTAAGAGAACTATCAGCATGATCCTTCATACACCTTGAAGTAAGAGAACTATCAGCATAATCCTTCATACACCTTGATGTAAGAGAACTAGCGACATGATCCTTCATAGACCTTGCAGTAAGAGAACTAGCAACATGATACTTCATACACCTTGAAGTAAGAGAACTATCAGCATGATCCTTCATACACCTAGAAGTAAGAGAGCTAGCAGCATGATCCTTCATACACCTTGATGTAAGAGAACTATCAGCATGATCCTTCATACACCTTGAAGTAAGAGAAATAGCAGCATGATCCTTCATACACCTTGTAGTAAGAGAACTAGTAGCATGATCCTTCATACACCTAGAAGTAAGAGAACTAGTAGCATGATCTTCCATACACCTTGAAGTAAAAAAAACTATCAGTATGATCCTTCATACACCTTGAAGTAAGAGAACTATCAGCATGATCCTTCATACACCTTGATGTAAGAGAACTATCAGCATGATCCTTCATACACCTTGAAGTAAGAGAACTAGCAACATGATCCTTCATACACCTTGCAGTAAGAGAACTAGCAACAAGATCCTTCATACACCTTGAAGAAGGAGAACTAGTAGCATGATCTTCCATACACCTTGAAGTAAAAAAACTATCAGTATGATCCTTCATACACCTTGAAGTAAGAGAACTATCAGCATGACCCTTCATACACCTTGAAGTAAGAGAACTATCAGCATGATCCTTCATACACCTTGATGTAAGAGAACTATCAGCATAATCCTTCATACACCAAGAAGTAAGAGAACTAGTAGCATGATCCTTCATACACCTTGAAGTAAGAGAACTATCAGCATGATCCTTCATACACCTTGAAGTAAGAGAAATAGCAGCATGATCCTTCATACACCTTGCAGTAAAAGAACTAGTAGCATGATCCTTCATACACCTTGATGTAAGAGAACTATCAGCATGATCTTCCATACACCTTGAAGTAAAAAAACCTATCAGTATGATCCTTCATACACCTTGAAGTAAGAGAACTATCAGTCTGATCCTTCATACACCTTGAAGTAAGAGAACTATCAGCATAGTCCTTCATACACCTTGATGTAAGAGAACTAGCGACATGATCCTTCATAGACCTTGCAGTAAGAGAACTAGCAACATGATACTTCATACACCTTGAAGTAAGAGAAATAGCAGCATGATCCTTCATACACCTAGAAGTAAGAGAGCTAGCAGCATGATCCTTCATACACCTTAAAGTAAGAAAATTAGTAGCATGATCCTTTGTACAACTAGAAGTAAGAGAGCTAGTAGCATGATCCTTCATACACTTTGAAGTCAGAGAACTATCAGCATGATCCTCCATACACCTTGAAGTAAGAGAACTATCAGCATAATCCTTCATACACCTTGATGTAAGAGAACTATCAGCATGATCCTTCATACACCTTGAAGTAAGAGAAATAGCAGCATAATCCTTCATACACCTTGTAGTAAGAGAACTAGCAACATGATCCTTCATACACCTTGAAGAAGGAGAACTATCAGCATGATCCTTCATACACCAAGAAGTAAGAGAGCTAGCAGCATGATCCTTCATACACATTGATGTAAGAGAACTATAAGCGTGATCCTTCATACACCTTGAAGTAAAAGAACTATCAGCATGATCTTCCATACACCTTGAAATAAAAACAACTATCAGCATGATCCTTCATACACCTTGAAGTAAGAGAACTATCAGCATAATCCTTCATACACCTTGATGTAAGAGAACTATCAGCATGATCCTTCATACACCTTGATGTAAGAGAACTATCAGCATGATCCTTCATACACCTTGAAGTAAGAGAACTAGCAACATGATCCTTCATACACCTTGCAGTAAGAGAACTAGCAACATGATCCTTCATACACCTTGAAGAAGGAGAACTAGTAGCATGATCTTCCATACACCTTGAAGTAAAAAAACTATCAGTATGATCCTTCATACACCTTGAAGTAAGAGAACTATCAACATGACCCCTCATACACCTTGAAGTAAGAGAACTATCAGCATGATCCTTCATACACCTTGATGTAAGAGAACTATCAGCATGATCCTTCATACACCTTGAAGTAAGAGAACTAGCAACATGATCCTTCATACACCTTGCAGTAAGAGAACTAGTAGCATGATCCTTCATACACCTAGAAGTAAGAGAAC
Organism: Phorcus lineatus; assembly: GCA_921293015.1. Taxonomy (NCBI): domain Eukaryota; kingdom Metazoa; phylum Mollusca; class Gastropoda; order Trochida; family Trochidae; genus Phorcus; species Phorcus lineatus. Next base: position 54,700,584 of record OV121086.1, on the reverse strand, counting down.
TAGTAGCATGATCTTCCATACACCTTGAAGTAAAAAAACTATCAGTATGATCCTTCATACACCTTGAAGTAAGAGAACTATCAGCATAATCCTTCATACACCTTGATGTAAGAGAACTAGCAACATGATCCTTCATACACCGAGAAGTAAGAGAGCTAGCAGCATGATCCTTCATACACCTTAAAGTAAGAAAATTAGTAGCATGATCCTTGTTCAACTAGAAGTAAGAGAGCTATCAGCATAATCCTTCATACACCTTGATGTAAGAGAACTATCAGTATGATCCTTCATACACCTTGAAGTAAGAGAACTATCAGCATGATCCTTCATACACCTTGATGTAAGAGAACTATCAGCATGATCCTTCATACACCAAGAAGTAAGAGAACTAGCAACATGATCCTTCATACACCTTGAAGAAGGAGAACTATCAGCATGATCCTTCATACACCAAGAAGTAAGAGAGCTAGCAGCATGATCCTTCATACACATTGATGTAAGAGAACTATCAGCATGATCCTTCATACACCTTAAAGTAAGAGAACTATCAGCATGATCTTCCATACACCTTGAAGTATAAAAAACTATCAGCATGATCCTTCATACACCTTGAAGTAAGAGAACTATCAGCATAATCCTTCATACACCTTGATGTAAGAGAACTAGCAACATGATCCTTCATACACCGAGAAGTAAGAGAGCTAGCAGCATGATCCTTCATACACCTTAAAGTAAGAAAATTAGTAGCATGATCCTTTGTACAACTAGAAGTAAGAGAGCTATCAGCATAATCCTTCATACACCTTGAAGTAAGAGAACTATCAGCATGATCCTTCTTAAACTAGAAGTAAGAAAACTAGCAGCATGCATCTTTATACACCTTGAAGTAAGAGAACTAGCAGCATGATCCTTCATACACCTTGAAGTAAGAGAACTATCAGCATGATCCTTTATACACCTTAAAGTGGGAAAATTAGTAGAATGATCCTTTGTACAACTAGAAGTAAGAGAACTATCAGCATGATCCTTCATACACCTTGAAGTAAGAGAACTATCAGCATGATCCTTCATACACCTTGATGTAAGAGAACTATCAGCATGATCCTTCATACACCTTGAAGTAAGAGAAATAGCAGCATGATCCTTCATACACCTTGAAGTAAGAGAACTAGTAGCATGATCTTCCATACACATTGAAGTAAAAAAACTATCAGTATGATCCTTCATACACTTTGAAGTAAGAAAACTATCAGCATGATCCTTCATACATCTTGAAGTAAGAGAACTATCAGCATGATCCTTCATACACCTTGAAGTAAGAGAACTAGCAACATGATCCTTCATACACCTTGAAGTAAGAGAACTAGCAACATGATCCTTCATACACCAAGAAGTAAGAGAACTATCAGCATGATCCTTCATACACCAAGAAGTAAGAGAGCTAGCAGCATGATCCTTCATACACCTTGAAGTAAGAGAACTATCAGCATGATCCTTCATACACCTTGAAGTAAGAGAACTATCAGCATAATCCTTCATGCACCTTGAAGTAAGAGAACTAGCAGCATGATCCTTCATACACCTTGAAGTAAGAGAACTAGTAGCATGATCTTCCATACACCTTGAAGTAAGAGAACTAGTAGCATGATCCTTCATACACCTTGAAGTAAGAGAACTAGTAGCATGATCTTCAATACACCTTGAAGTAAAAAAAAACTATCAGTATGATCCTTCATACGCCTAGAAGTACGAGAACTAGCAACTTGATATTTCATACATCTAGAAGGCACTGTAGTAGTTTACATGTAATATTTGTGTGAATTTCACCTATCATAACAAAATTGTTCAAAGTATAATTTCTCAGAGGAGAAAAAACCCATCTGTTTACTCAAACCGATTATCCTTGTCAGATTAGGCTATCAGCGAATACTGTTTAGTATACGTATTGTACCGTATTGTAACTACGAAACCGTGCTTATGTACCAGTCTGATTAAAATCGACCGTGTTCCGAGGAATAAAAGTTTCAAAATTTCGGGTCTATCGAGATTTGAAGTCTATTTGTCTAGGCTATCCTCTCCTCTAGGTCTGAAGGCAGCCTCACTGCTCGCACGTGCCGACACCAGTTTAGCGCAGACAAAACCTAGTCAATAGCGAACCAATCACATGATCGCGTTTGAAATAAAGATAGCGGCGATCAAGGTTAACGAATGGTAAATGGGAGTTACTTGCCCCTAGCTACTGATACCGAATGCTTTTGCCGCACGCATTGTGATTGGTTATAGTTTAGTTTACGCAAGAACGTGCGCTACAGTCGGGTGCGGTCAGACCTAGTGGAGAGGATAGCCTAAACAAAGAGAGTTCGAATCTCGATAGACCCAAAATTTTGAAACTTTTATTTCTCGGAACACGGTCGATTTTAATCAGACTGGCTTCTGTACCTAGTAGAGAACTAAGAGTGAGTGGAAATTCAAAGGTTTTGACAGGAAAAAGGTTTCAATATACAACCTTGAGTAAAGTTTGAATGAAAGAGTAATGGATGGTCGATTATTGCAGTAAGTTGTTTCCTTTGAATTAAAAAGAAATTAACAATTAAGGTACAGACGCACATCAATGTCTCGTTGATAATAATAGTGCCGACTCGTAATGAAAATATACTGGACATACAAAGGATGTTATCAATTTTAAGATTACTATTTCATCAGGTGATCAATTTACAATATTTCACTATCAATAATTTCAGAATTTTCATATATCCCTAATTATTTTTGTCCAGTATATCCATATAACTTACGCACGGCCTTGCCTGATTGGTATCAAGGAATTGTAGAAGCTCTGTGAAAACAATACGCTGATTCAACAGGGTGTAGCGAAATACGACATCAATTCAAGTTATAAAACATGTTATTAAAAAGGTATTTTTGACATACAAAGTCGTTCGGGTTCAAAGTTGTTATTCTGAGATCAATTATCCTAACGCTAAATCTTTGTAGACCACTATGGTAGATCCTTCTTTGATTTCACAGCTGGTGCTGACACGCCCAAGGGGAATGGACTGGAGAGGTACATAACTGTCGGGATAGCTGTGTCTGTGATGAGTGTCGTCATCGTTGCTGTATTATCTGTGTGTCTGGTCTCCATCGTCAAGAGGTGAGAGGGGGTCTCAAAGATATTATACAACTTGGAAGTTAGAAAATTATCAATTATGAAGTGGCATGTAATCCATGAATGGAACCTTTTGTGTGGGTACAACTGTTTCTAAAATGTGTGTTGACAGTTTACTTCCCTCTCTCGTATACAATGCGAAATGCACAATCGTGCTCAATCGTACTCAACAGCATTGCAAAGTTACTTTAACGATTTTGTCTTGGCAATATATCAGTAAATATATTAATCAGTTTTAAAGGAATTGATTTTTCATTCCACCACCATTTAAACGTATCACAGGGAAACATACATGACCAAGTTCTACAAACATAAAGAGTTTATGAGTATTACAGGTCTATGGTAACATTAAAGCATACACAAGAGGTATTGTTTCACACCAAATGTACATTATAAAAACACTGTCTCTTACTTCGCTATGTGTGAATTTCATACATACGCAACAATTTATCGTTATCAGCTATGTCATCAATATCATCACTGTCCTCAGACCGTCTCACAAAGACGTGGAAAGGACTAGCAGGGGTTCGATCCTATATTACCGTTTTTGTGGGTTTCTTTGGCAGTTTGTTGCCTCCCCCCCCCCCCCCCCCCCCCCCCCCCCCCCCCATTTTTTAAAACAATTGAATTGCCTTGTACTCGAAGATCTCTTTCTGAATGAACTGTGGAGGTTTTCCATTGACAATGCTTCGGACCATAACGTCCAACATCCAAGAGATGTGTGTTTTGAAAGGATGAAGAGGATGATCTTTTATGTTTGCGCCCATTCAACCAGGTCCAGGCTGACATGGGACGTGTGGCCGTCAAGGAGGGAGGCGAAAGTGCTGGTCACAATCTCTTGGAGATAAACCCGAAAGATTTCAGAGTTTGACCAATCACTGTCACACATGACGTCTTTGCACCTTGCGTCGAACCTTTCATTAGATCTGGAACACGCCTTTTCCCAGGGAGCAAAGAAAGGTGGATTTTGCCATTCCACTCACATTACCATATCCAGTTATAATTGCAGTTTTTTCTTTTCCTGCAGTGACAACTTAAATTTTGCAGCGTCAATATTTCTTTCGATATTTAAAAGCCCTCTTCAGTTCACACATTGTTGGTTTATCATTAATACGTCATTTCATCGAGAAAAAGTAAGCAAAGCGATCGAGGTGCCTGTCACAGGCATGGCTATTTCACTGACCGTATTAAATCGCGTCAAAACCGGCGTTATTGAATGCATAAAGGGCCTATGCATCCCCAAGCATTTCCCAAAAATAAATCCTTATACACATTTGTAAACATTCACATTCAACAAATGCATGACCCCCCGCCCCCTCCCCCTCCATCAGAACAATACTATGACGTCACCTTTATTTCTTGTACCAGCTTCGTACGTAGACCGTTGACAGAAGTCAATTTTAACATGAAATCAAATGAAATAGAATATCCGCTTCTACTTAAATAGCATGTTTATCTTATTTCATGAGACAGATGGACACCTACTTTTCTAAACTAAAAAAAAGGCTTAAGAGGCTATTCTATTCTAATTCTCTTCTATATGTTAAAGGAAATTTTTATTGACTTTTCAATTTATAGAACATATACATTAGTGAGTATTCAAAAAACAGTTAATCCTGTCACTGTTCTGTGGTGCCTTTTCATGTCTTAACACACAATTATTTCCGATAAAGGCCTAATTTTGTATCGATTGTTTTGTTTGAATGTATATTTTCTACATTTGGCATTTTATTCAGATTCAATAATAGTCATATCTATGAACGGGGTTCAAATCATCAGTTCCCTATGTACATATCTCGCTGGCTACCTTTTCAGAACTTAAGTATGGTAACACTTACGCATACAAAATAAGTGCCATGAACACACGCATAGCAATATACTGAGCTCATCATAGTGTGAACTGAATCCTAACTGTGTGAAGTTGGCAAACAGTGTCCATTACGACTTTGTTCTCGCTGGTACCCGTTTCAAAAAAGATAAGTTCATCATGGAATAAATATATGTTAGGTCTAACTAAAGTCTACAAATGCACTGAAGATGAGTGTCCAAAACGCTCGCATAGCAATATACAGAGCTCGTTATAGGAGTTTTGAACTGTATGCTAACGTCACATCTTGATAGGGAACTGGAAACTGTATATTATCATCACACCTTGATTAGGGAACTAGAAACTGTATGCTATCATCACACTTTTGATAGGGAACTGGAAACTGTATACTATCATAACACTTTGATTAGGGAACTGGAAACTGTATGCTATCATCACAATTTGAAAAGGGAACTGTATGCTATCATCACACTTTGAATAGGGAACTGGGAACTGTATGCTAACTTAAAGAGCCTCTCCGTGAGTTGTTGGAATCATATATGCCAAACTTGATCAATGGTGTCATTTCATCGCGAAGTATCGACTGTTACCAAAAAGAAACATTTTACAGCTAAATTGTTTTTGTACAGTGACAATATGAAGGTAGAGCGTCGCAATTATGATCGAAAACTGGACAGTGGCGCGCGTCAAATAGTCAAACGTAATTTTGGAGACATGTCTAAAACAGCCAGGAGGCGAGTTAGAAGTTGATAGTGTTTGTTAGGTTATATAACTAGTAACCATGTATATTGGACGTGATATCTACACTTCTGTCCATTTATAATGCTGTTTTTAGATTTTCATGGAAAACCAGTATTTGTCATATATATGTCTTTTGGACATGAAAAGTTAAGATGTTTTGATTTTATATCACCACATATGACCTTTAGGTCCGTATCAAAGGTAAATAATATGTAATGAAAATCACAGAGTGGCTTTTTAACAGACAATAAACATGGCATTCGTCAATGAAGACATCCTCTCTTCCACAACTCTACTATATATTTTTACTGACTATCTTCGATAATATCTTATGATGACTTTTAATATTTTTAAATTGTTTATATTTTATCCAATTGTTTGGTGACCAGGAACAGACAAAGGCAAGAGATCATGGTTGCAGCAAACCAGCGCGCTTCAGATCCTCAGTGTCTCGTCATATCCAACCAGACGAAAGCGAATCAAGTGAGTTTATATGTGTGTTTAATGGTTATTCATCTCAACATCCAGGCATTGAACATGTATTGCTTCTTACTGGGGCAAATAAACAACACCTGATTTTACAGTCTCTACAGGGAGCTGAAGGTTATACAAGCATAACCACCATGGTCTGACGTTTACACAAGTACCTTTTGGGTCCTATGTATTAATGTAGCATTGAGAGGGTATATCCGCTACTGTTACCATGCATATCTGTTTTGACAGATCCTTTGATAATGTAACCATACATTGAATCATTCACATACGCTTCATTATTTTCAACTGATATATTCTTCATATAAATTTTATTTGTGTATTTGTTCGATAGCATGCCTCATTTACTAATTATTTATCCATATATTAATTTTTTTCAGCAAACAGAAGGGTACCTAACTCAAACTACTGAACCAAATGTGTACTCTAAATGAAATAAGTGACAGAAATTTAGGCGAACGACCGAACGGCTGCAAAGGGTTTCCCGGTTGAGTTAAATAGTTCATGCTCATACTTACTTGTTACTATAAATTAATTGTAAAATAATTTCCTATGTGATAATACTGTCCATCGTTCCTGAATATTAAAGACCCTGTCCATAGGAAGGAATGAAATTCAGCCAAGCTTTTCTGACTGACAGTCAAAGATGGCTTCTTTTGTGATAAAATAGCGACAGAATTAAAGCGGGGTTAACGTTGAACTAGTTACAGTGTAATTGACCTCTGCTGACCTACATGTTCCTTAAGCCTGTAGATTGACGTTAATACTCAAGGTAAGGCATCTCGATTCTTCCTAATCTCATTGTAATCTTTTTTATTTGTAAAATTTTGAATTTTTATATTGACTGTAGAATTCCAATTTTCCTTTCTCCTATTCGATTCTTCCTCCTCGTATTGTAAGATTGATAAGTTGAGCCACGTTTTTATTTGTATAAATGTGAATTTGTATATAATTCCATGTACGTTTGATTTGCCTTGCTTCTATTCGATTCTTCCTCATATGATTGTAAAATTGCTATAAGAGCTACGTTTTCATTTGATAATTTAGAGTTTTTCTCTTGACCATGACGATAACAAGGTATCTAAGATGGTTTCAGATGAGTAAGAAACCTCTTACTTTAGGTTTAATGTATTTGTTTGCTGACCAGTCGATAATGACATAGGAATATTATTTTTGCAGGACCTAATTTTGATTATTTGTTTCGTTTTGGTTTCTTGTTTTACAATGGCAAAAGCCACTAAATTTATTTTTGCCTATTGTAAGAACATTTCTTTTTTCCTTACGTTTTGTTCAACGTAAAGAGTTTAAAAACAAACTTTTTGATGTTTATTTAGTTTTTAATATTTCATCATGTGTTTGTGTCACGTAAATGAGATTGAAATTATGATATAATTTGTATGTTGACAGTGACCTTTTGTAACATTTTCGTATAGTTCGAAGGATTCTAATGAAATTTAGAAAACAATGATTGTCCGCTTTTGACTGAATAAATTATACTTACAAAAAACACCCTATTGTTGAATTTGTGCGTGTACATATTTTTCATTTCACCAGAAGTAATAGCTATGCGAATCATGGATTCGATGAGGTAGAAAGATGTTGAAGTTGTTTAAGGATCTGAGTTGGTAAAAATGGAAGACAAACACAGTTTTCTGTGGTACGCTCACTCCTCCCCAAGTCTTATTGTTGGAAATTAAATGATTGGATACCCATCAATGCAAATACAAAGCACATGTTGGTGTCGTGTATATTCAACCACATTATGGAGTACACAGAGTTTAGATAACATCATGTAAACTAAACTTGTGGTGGTATCAGAGCTGCAAAACGATATAGTTCTATTTCAAGTCAATTATTAAATGTTAATGATTATTATCAGAAGTAATCCTATGCACAATTTATTAATATGAACTTCAATATGCCAAGATATTTAACAAGGAAACCAAGGGTTCTAACTTAATAACTTTATTGGAATTAAACGTCAGTCTAAATGATTACTGAACATTCTATATCAAACCAGGGTAATCATGTGTATGAATATAAATGGCTAGAAAAATTATGCTGGATTCATTCTTAACACATATTTTTCATATCTGTGATTTTAAAAACGTTACAATTGTGTACTAAAAGAAGTATTTAGATAGATGTTATACTAATAGTTTTAATGGATCATTGTGTAGATATAATTGCTAGGGAACATTCGAAACTTTGGATATTTAATATTATTTAATATGTTTATTTTTAGCCGAGCACTTGTATTTTTCTACACTTATGTTACCTACATTCTATATATAAAACGTAGATCTTAGTCTAAAAACGTGTTCCTAATCGTCAACAGGAGAAATAAATCATGCCGATTTGTTCTACTTTACAGCAATGATACTACTGAGTGTATCATGAATATTTTCCGCAAAAGGAAACAGACGTGTAAGACAATAGTTTAAACAGTCTTTCTATGGAAATGTAATTACAAATTGACGTTTCCGAGACTAAAATTCTCAACGCAACGACCATCCCAAGTCCCCTAAACGTTTTATCAATTTATTTCATTTGGGCTGTACCACGTTTTTTGACAAATCACACATATATTTTCTCTATTTGCCTAATGTCTGCTTGTGTTACCGAACCGAGCAGGGACAAGAGGACAGTTCCGCATCATGACACACAGGAAACGGTGAGATGGTTACAATGAGGCACTTTAACTTCATGTCCTCAAACACAATGGCGTCGTGTGAGTAGACTTTTAAATAGGATTTGTGTATTTAACTCATTAAAGAGCTACTCCGTGATTTTCATAACATATTATTTACCTTTGATAAGAACCTAAATGTCATATGTGGTGATATAAAACCAAAACATCTTAACCTTTCATGTACAAAAGACATATATATGACAAATATGACTGGTTTTCCATGCCACTGTCCGGTTTTCGATCATAATTGCGACGTTCTACCTTCATACTGCCACTGTAAAAAAACCAATAAGCTTTAAAATGTGTCTTATTAGTAACAGTCTGTACTTCGCGATCAAATGACACCTTTGATTAAGTTTAGCATATATGACCCCAACAACTCACGGAGTGGCTCTTTGATAATGTGATTCTGAGCTAAGTTGTTAGCTTAAGTATTTACATCCTTAAATGTATCAAATTTAACATCGAACTGAATGTAAGTGAATCTCTTTTGCTAAACTCTTATGTCCTAAATTACATCTCCTCAAATGACTTAACATCCTACTTAAGCAAAGCAACAATAGGAAAACCAATATTTACAACGCACACTTGTTTTCCCCATTTTTACCTGAAACAAACCTTCAAATTTCGAATTCAATTCTATTCTATGTTTATTTCACTGAATTTATCAAAGCACATGTAATATAAATATGCAATATTATAGTTAAAATATATAACAATATATGTTTCCTCAAGAATACTTAAAATTTATACAAAACAAATTAAAGGAGTACATTGAACATAATAATATTATATATGATAACATTACCAGTCGTAAATACGTACATCATCGTCGAAAATTCAAATCAACTAAGAACAAATTTGTAAAAATTACCAATTAAGAATATGATCGATATGACAAAAAACAACCATAAATTTATAGAAATGAATAACAGATTCGAAATCAATACAATTTTAATGACATAAAAGTTACATGTTATAATAATTGTTCTGTGCACTGTGAATGACCTCGTATTGAATATCATCAGTTAAAGGAGCAGAACCACGCCCCTCACTCTTCCCCGACACAGTACTCTCCATCCGCATGTATGAAGGACCAACATAAGCACTCTCAACTGGAACTGGTTCTAAGTACTCATCCTGATTTTCATGAACCGGTTCCATATATTGTGTCGGTAAAGCTACATAGCGTTCGGCTTGTGAAACTGGTTCAAGATAATCGTCATCGGTTGATGATTCCCGTTTAGCACAATCTTGATTGGTTGGTGCAGCGTAAACGCCGTCGATGACGAAAGCAGGATTTGTGTTTCCATCACCCAAGACAAGTTCTTCCCCTTTGTTCAGGGACACGTCAAAAGCTAGGTTGTCGTGTTCGTTAATCTGGCATTCGCTCAGCGTGGCGTACGTTTCGTCAAACGATGCTCTTGACGTAAGCGGTTTGACGTCAGATCGACGTTGACGTTCATGACGTATGGCGGCAAGAGGATTCACAGCTGCTATTGGCTGAAAAACGAAACTGATAATGACACAAAAGAGTAATCACTTAAGTAATAAGCATGAATCTTCTTTACTGTTACGTTCGTGAAATATCGCACAGAAAGCGATCCTATGAAATATTATAACTTGCCTATAATACAACAGATTATTTAACAAGCATTTCGGTGGAATCCACCATACGGCCACCAATTCAATGTCGACTCAATTCTTCATAATCGATTTTGTACATCAAGGCTTTTCAAAACAGAAAGACAAACGTTATCACGGGGTAAAGTTTTTGGTCAAATGCAGTATTGAAACGAATGAAAACATATTTTGAATGCAATAAATGTAGTTAGAAAGTTCATGAGTATATTCGTGTGTTTAACGCCTTTTACAGGAAAACAACTCTTGCTTGGTTGTCTGTGATTTTCTTAAACCGGGTAGTGACAGATTTTGTGATCTTTGATTTTTAAAGAAATAATCATTGATGTTCATTTCATGACACTCGGCTTCGATTTACTCTGCATTTTGATACAAATTCTGTGGCTGCGAGAATATGTTAATGACACTGACAATAAATTAAAGTTTTCGCTACGAAATTTAGCGATAGATCTTATAAGGTAAGGTTAGATATCACATCTACGGTACTATTATGAACTAAAGAAGGATCTTAAAGGCCTGAAGTTTGTTTACACGTTACGATGAATGTTAGTCTTGAATTAGATTATATTAAAGTCGTTGCCTAAACTGTGGTAAGAACAGATCGAGGTTCTCAGTTTGATTATGAACCTTTCGAAATCCCAGTTTCCTTGTCTCAGAAGCCCATGTATGAGTGTCTAGCTGTGGGTTTAATAATATTGTGTATGGGAGTCTTGACGGTTCATTTTAGATAAGTTTCCACCAGAAAAAAATAGTACGTGTCCCATAAGCTAGCAGTATGTAAGTTTGATAAAATTCTGCAAGGGTCACATTATTCGGTGTAAATTCACTCATTTAATAGAATATCTTTTATACCAATTATGAACAGTTTTGGGGATTTTCATGAAAAGAACCTTTACAATCAAAGTGGTACAATCCAAGTGATTTGTACATCCTTCACATCTTCAAAAACTCTGCAACATCGATAAGTCATAAGACCATGTGCACTTCCATTCTGTCTAACCTGTTTTAAGTGTTACTGCAAGGAACTGTTCTTCTACATGATAGCTCCTAATATACACAATTATATCAACATTTATTAGAAAACAATATTTCATATTGATATCTCCTAAAATGGTGGTTTATTCTAAGCGTTGATTTAAGCGATTTGCAGGTAAGCCCCTGGAGCTCTTATGCCAACCACTTCCTTAGAAAACATGTCATTTAGTTAACAATGTAACTATGTTGTATAAGGGGATCGCACTATATGCAGTACAGTAGGCTGTCGGTACCGTCAATGTAAGCGGTGTCACCCGATATGGTAACACACATTGCAGAAAGAGGGATCCAATGGTACGTGTTCTGCCAATAACATTTCCATGCTGTAAGCTTTATAGGTTGTACATCGCCTCTCCTAATTTACTATCACATTCTTGAAAACTTAAAATCAAGGAAAGGAGATTTTACTCACGTTTCTTCTAGATGTGTGATTTGATTCAGTGTTTTTAGGAACACCATTAGAAGCTGAGAATTTGATTGAAGGTTCCGGGCGCCTGAAATAGATAAAGGTAGATGAGTATTTTTTTCTTATAAGCATATATCTTTATATGCTAGGCCATTAAATTAAGAAAAGGGTCAAAACAGTAATTAAAACACACTATGTCATTTTTGTTTATAACCATTTTATCATTAAAAATTATATAAAGTGATAAAATGATTGTAGAATGTACTATAGGCTGTCACCTTAGAATATGGAATAAAGACTGACTGCTTGAGAACGCTTGTACTTGTATCTATTTCTCAATTTAATAGAAAAATGATTGTAAAATTCTATACTAACAAAATACGATAGAGGCATTGGAATAAAATGCAAATGATTGGTGTATTATCATTTATTGAGTGAATTAATGGATCATGCTTGGAAATTGTAGTTAAGCTCTAGCCTGACTAGCTAATGTTATTATGATCTACGGTTTTGGTGTCACATGGTGTTGATAAATTCTGAGACAGCTCTTACTGTTCATTCCCCTGTTTCCTCTTGCGCCTCCACAGCAGTATAACAAAAGCTGCTAAGGCGAGTAAAGCTAAGGCAAGCATCCCTCCAACTAGCCCTGCTATAAGAGTCGACGAATCATCCGAGTCTAGGTCGTCGCCATCTTGTTTAGCGGAATCTGAAAAATAGGATAAGACTTGTCAAAAGAGGTTGCATCATTTCATTGAAGCAACGGATATAAACATTTAAACACCTCTCTGTTTATATAATAATGTGGATTACTTTTAAAGAAAACTTAGCGACGGCGTCATTATCATAACTAAGGTGATCTTAGCCTCCTTGCAAGACTTTCATCGTTAGATAACCGTAGAAAATGCAAGGAATCGGAGAATATTACATTATGCTTAGACAGATGATAGGACTTGAGATATAGATTTTTAATTCATAAAATGACCTGGACTATTGTCTCCATCTTTAACCGTAGCAGATCTGTTGAGTTGAATCTTCTTAGTGGGCTCCATAATGGTTCTTGGTTTAGCATGAACACGTCTCGCTGATTCGGCGGAATTGAGAGACGTTGTTTGTGATTTTGCTGTTGTTGCTGTACTTGCTGTTTTTGACAATGGAAGAGGAGTTGTCGTACATGCTCGGTTTACGCCTGGAAATAGATTTGTTAAAAAGGTAAATCAGAAGACGGTAGAATTGTGGAGGTCAAACATTTATCACAAAATGCTCTAAATGAAAGCAAGAATTGAAAGTTGAGGAATTAGAATTACTAAAGTTTGGTATCAATTAGGTATCACTGAGGCTTGAAGTTCCATGTTTTGATATTTTAAGAATATATGCAGCACGATATCAATGTATGTAAAGAAAACATAGATTTTACATTGATCATATATCTGGTTGTAGGATAATGTATGTCCGAAGTTGACCCATCCTTCGAATATGCATCGGAATCGAGTGCAGAATTCACTGTGGAAAAAAGAAAAATAGCAGAAAAAAATCGAAACGAAACCTTTGTTAATGAGTAACAAAAAACTGATGATTATTAATAGTAGCTGGCTTTACAATTTGTCAAAAATGTAATAGACTTTCTGTAAACAATACATATCTTTGTCAACCAAACAATATTACATTCATAAGAAAATATTATATATATTTCAAAATCAGAATTGTGTGGGGAATTATATAAATTTATTCATTACATAAACACAAAGATAAAAACTATGAAACGATGTGTCAACATTATAGTGATCAGTTAATAAAAAAAGATGATACTGGTTTTTTAAAAACTTCTTCGAAACACTACGAGTGTATATATCATATATTTTACAAATTAAAAAATTACGAAAATCATAAACATCATTCACATGTTATCATTCCTACATGTAAAGTTTAAATCCTAACACCTTTGTTATCCTACTTACTCGCATGTAGATCTGTCTTCAATAGCTTTCTGAGTTTTATTAAAGAAATTCCTGACTTCGACCCTCGATGATGTTGGTATTAAGAGCGCATGGCTGAATCTACAAGCAAGCACGGAGCCTTGGCTGATATAGCAGTAGAAATCTGCAATTAGATCATTTTTAGTGCTTAACCATTGACACTTCATGTTAAAACAATTATTTTCTTTCTAAAACTGAAAAAGCCGATTTAATGTTGTTTTGAAACTTAGTAAACGACGAAAAGAAATGATAGGCGACAAAAACGTATTAACGAATTGGAAACACATTTACTCCATTTTTTTTATATTGCAATTTTTTCGGTACGTTGAAGACTATCAGTGGATAGCCTTTGAATTCCGTTTTCAATTATTTATATCTGTAATATCAAGGACTACATTTATCAATGTAGTAAAATCATCTTTTTCCTACCTTTGACAGATCCTGCCCAATAGAAAACGACGGAGAAGTCCTTCTCGACTGTCATGTGATCACTTCCACCAATGGGGAAGTGTATGCGCAGACTGCACTGGTTCTGAGAAGGTGATGCGCGGCATAGACAGAGGCTGAATCTGTGTTGATATTGACGAGAATGTTGAAAACATGCTACTTACGTGTGTTGGTGATGTACATGATAAACACCTCATTACGTAATATAAGGACATTTATTTGCTTTAAAGCATAAACAATTTAAGCTTTATATTTTCATTTAAGAAAAACTGTAAGCAGTTAATTATCAAAAAAGATTTTGGGGTTATTTAGTGAAAAGAAAATTTTCTTCTTACTGATTGTCTCCCTTTAACTGTTCATTGTGTGAGTATGTAAGTGAGATTTCTACAAACGCATATTTCGTTCGTATCGTTGACTCACAATGATGATAATATTATCTAAATTAGGTATGATGTAGCTCTGTATTTATTACAGATTTAAAGTGTAACAAATAACATAACTACAAGATAATCGTATAAAAAATATCCTACTATCAGGAAATCATTATGTTTGAACCGTTGATTCAATCACTAACTCAATTCTCATAGCGCTTGTAAACGTGATGAAAACATGACCTGCCTTGCCGCGAGCATTGGTTACTGTACCTATTCAAGTCCACCAGCTCCTGTGTGAGCCCAGCACGTGTAGCCGTCGTGCATGATGGTCCTCCCACCACACACCATGATGTGTGCAGCATCCTTTCTACCTCACGGGTCTTAACTAGAAGAGGACATTTTATCTCATGAATAAGAGTTTATCATGTTTTTCTCAAAATGCTGATACAAATAAGACATCCATAATTTTTTAAGGGGCAGTAGCACGTTTTCTAGATGAATTAATTGATCTCACAATAACGAAAATAAATGTTTATCATTTCAAGGTAATATGTTTTAATGAAAAAAAGCAATTTCAAACGAACGTATCATGATTGGTTAAGCTATGCGAATCCATTTACCTACATCAAATGTTTAAAAGGTGTTCACACGCAAATTGCCGCACGGGTTTTTTAGTTGCGACGTAATTATTTCCTCTACGACTAAAGATAATCGGGTTCAGTAGTAAGATGTTTGACCCTCTGAAGAGAATAAATATGGCAATAAACAAATGTTTATTGAAGAAATTGTGAAGAAAAATAATCTTTCAAAAAACGTGCTATTGCTGCTTTATCTTTCAGTCTCATCAAGAAGCGCCGTGACTGAAGATTCTCTGATATACCTCTATCCATCACATCAGTGAGCCGAGAGCCGAAACCCGTGTCTGTTACATCGTCATCATCGTCGTCATCGTCACCGCCCTGAACGTGGTCAAGAAGTCCTGTTAAACCGATCAGATTGCTTCTGTTTAATAATTAGAATATTAACCATAACTGTAGACAATATTTTCAAGAAATTACAAATATTTTGGATAACAATATATGTGTTGTGAGTCACAAGAAAGAGGTTACCCAGATATCCTTATCACTGATATATGCCACTTCTAAATGCCTTCAATGACTTATGCCTAAATGTGTTAGAATCTTGTAAATATCTTTAATCAAGTTATATTTACGATTCTTTACTTACCAAGCACAAGCAACATAAATACAATCACTGGTCTCATCCTCCAAGGTATAAAAGTAACTTCTGAAAAGACATGAATTACACCTGGATACACGTGGAGTTTATGTATGACAAGATACACGGTTTACAGAATTCTATATAAAGAGAAAATACGGGGAAAATATATATGACATGGCGATCGTGCATGTCTCGATAAGAAATATATTGAAGTAGAAACTATATAAAAAATAAAGCAAAATCTTGGGCAAACCTTGGATGCAAATAGAAATAAAAGACAATGCATATACGATATAGTTTTATCCCAAAGTATAACTGAACAAATCCAACAGAAGGTATAACTTACTATGACTATCGGGGCATTTCTTCACACGAACTGTTTTCCCTTTCATCAAATGTCGCTTTGAACGTGTAACGGTAATTGCAAATACCTTACAAAAGAATCAACTTAACTTTAATTAACAGAAGGGTCACGTGTTGGAAAGTTCTTTAAGTTTGACAGAAACAATTCAATGAGTCATAACACCTCAAGTACGTTGTTCTTGGTCACCATTTTGCGTGACAATTACGTCATTTGACCTCCCATTTGAAAAGGTCAAATCCCTTGTACACTGACCCCCTTGTTTGACAAATGAGCTTTCCTTGGTGACAGTTATTGTCTGCCTAAGGGCACAGACGCGCTATAAGCATCTCCCATGTAACCAAGAATTATGTTGGAGTGTTTTTATGCAGTATATGTTGTATTTTGCTGGATCATAGAGGTACCAATGTGGGATTATATGAAATGTTTAAACACCTAATCATTGGTTTGAAAATTGCATATATATACATATAAAGAAGGCTATCGATGAAGAAATTGAAATGTAAAAGAATTGTATGCTTACGTTTTCAAGAATGTTAAGAATTGTAATGGGGAATTAATGTTGTACGGTTGACACAAGACAGTCAGTTGAATTCGCTTTAATAAGGGAAATGAATAAAAAGTAATATCAAAAAGAAAGCTCATGTACAAAATGTGTTCAACCAGGTTAAATTTGCAATGTAATGTTAATCTCACCTTTAAATATTTTTTTTCTAAAACTGATTGAAATTATGTTAAGATAGAAATAAAGTAATTATCTAACAATTGCGGTTTTTTTCAGAATTTGATATTCAATAACAACATTGTCTTTGTTATTTAGAAAAATGTCTGCTATGATAATATCATTTTAAAATATTAATCAACTTATTGATTTCGAAACTGAATCTTGTCTTGTACCACGCTTCATTATTCAGACCAATGCTGACGTCACAACAATTATATTTGCTATTTCACCCGGTATAATAAGCAATTATACTTGAATACGATATCAACTTCATATCTACAAAATAAGCATTTCCTTTGTGCCTTTTTCTTAGTGAGAACTCATTTGGTGAGTTATATAAATGATGTATTTACGTGAAGAAAAAAGAAAATTTCTCTTGTTCTTTTAACAAAAGTAAACCCATTTGTTTCGACAATAGAACAAAGAAGCATTGAATACTTTGAACAATCATTACCTGACTTTTGCACAACAGAATTTACTGCAAATCTATCAATTAGTACGTCACTAATAGATATATATGAACCATTCGAAGATGAAATAAACCCCAAACAAGATGGCCGAAGGAGATGCTTTACTTTGTCCTTTGGTTCTTGGCAGCGTAATTTGAAACATATTCATTTGAATAAAAATGTTATGGTATTAACTAATTTGATACTCATGTGCAGACAAACATTTTTCGCATAGCTTTCCGATTGTTGAGCAAAGTCTATTTTTGTGTTGTATTTTTTTTCTCTGCAAACTTCCCCATTTGTCATCATTTAAACTAAGAGCTTTTTTGTTCTGGTATTTGAGTTTTTACATAAGGAATTCCGGATAAGAAATTTAAAGAAAAATTGTCTCAATAATCATAATTTATTTGATGAAAAGGAAAATGGTCAAAACACATATTGCTGAAAACACATTCAAATATTGATTTTCGTTTTGAACTTGAGATATGTACATAATTTATCATCAAGATTCTATTGCTGGTCTTTGACATTTACTGCGCATGTTTTACTATCGGTTGCTTAGCAATATAAAAATATCAGCTCCCTGAATCCCAAATGAGGAAATCGATAGTTTTGTTTCAAAGCGTCGCCTGGTTTGCTTCAACTGTATTATATATACATGTCTAATACACACTTAAGTAAATACTTACACTTTAATTCAGTAAGTATGTCTACGTACAAATGTACGGTTTTTAACAAACTAAAAATCATTGTCTTGCAATAATTATTATATTATCATAATTTTGTAACAATATGAATTTTTTAACGGTTTGGTTTTAATTCTCACAAAACGATATGCACTAAAGTTAGTTCACCTAAGCTTTATATTTCTCCTGGGTAATATTTGTATTGGAATGGCGGAAACACAAGGAATCTTGGCTTAGCGTTCTTGTTCTGAAAATAAATTTCTGATTGCTTGATATCGAATGTTTGACCTATGTCCCCATTGTGTGACAGAGATACGTTTGAATATTAACCGTGTGAACGATAGACAAGCATGTTTATTAAAATCCAACCATCGACGTTGTGATATGTCTTATATGAAATATTATTATTATTATCATTATTTCATTTATCAGATTTGATTAATATTGATTTAACATTTGAAACAGCGTCTTGATAAGAATTGATTTAAAAATCGGTAGGAAAATATCCCTTAGTTATAATTATACACTACAAGATGACAATACTTGGTAAGTATATATATCCAAACAATGTTGGCATAGTACTGTGGAAACCATACGATTTACACCACATTCAAACGTTAGTATCTGTCCACTGCTCACCTGATTCAACCTGACATATTTCACTCATTAAAAGAGAGAAATATAGCTATATGCCGAAATTGAAATCTGTTGCTTTCCTATAATCTATAACGTTTTTTTACTCATACCTTCAATATTCAATTATCAATCAAAAGATTTTTTCCGAAGAGAATACTCTCACTCCTCAAAATATGAAATGAGAGTTGTCTTTTTTCAAACATATATATGAATATGATATGATAGCTTTAAAACAAAATCATTTCAAAATCATATGATACAATGATTATTGACTTAGTCTACATTCCCAAAACATTAATTGTAACAATACCATGACTCCAAGTAATGGGACAAGATAAATACAATAAACCTTTTTCATCTGTTAAAATCTCGGGGGTATATATGTTATAGTTAAAAAGTGTTCATGTTTATAAACGGTTTATGGGAAGCATCTTCGACACAGAATGTTTAAGTTAATTCTGTACCGAAACGGTATTTTCAGATAATCATAATGTTCCAAATAATAACGGGATGACTGTCCAATAGCTAATGTAGTTGTTGCTGCGGTAATCTGAATACAGCTGAGATAAAATAGATCTATACTTTATGTTTTGTCTTCATGAATACTTCATGAAAACCTTATGAAAGTATCTCAACAAAGCTATGCAATTATCTTAATGTACATTACCTATATAATTGGTGAAATTAGAAACTTTTAGGTTAAATTTCTCCTTATCCGTTGCAAAAGAAGATACTATTCAATAAAGTTGCAAAAATAGCTCTCATTTTACCGTACTAGATAAAACATATAGGGTTTTGTTGCTGACGTGTTTAAATATATGAGCGGTAGGCTATTAAGCATCTATTATATGGGCGATATGCTCTTATGCATCATTGTCACATCTACATGTACACGTTTTGATGATAGAAATAATCAATATCATTCAGTATAAACATCTCAATTGGCATTTCTGCAAGTTACCGCATATACATATTATTCGGGTCACCTCAATTAATTCTACTTATGACTGACATTTGAAACCATTACCATGAATAAAGTTGAAAATGTTTCATTTAGGTAAAACATGAAGATTAATAAGATTACTCTATTCTTTATTCTAATTATTAAGAGCTCTTTTCATCAAATCATTCTATCAGGGTCCCATTCTAATTTTATATAGCTTCACTGCTGAATAATCCAAATTGTCACATGAACCAAAGCTTGTGCTTTTGGTAATCGTAGCGATATGCTAACTTCATTGTTTACAAGGAAACAAACTAAAAACTTTCAATGAACTTTATGGTTCATTTCCTAAATTGTCTACACTCACTATTGCACTTTACAAACTAGAAAACTCTTTTAAGACGGCAATTATCCTATTCAGCACGTGCAGGTAATGTCAAGGTGGTCCATTTCTTGTACATTTCAATACATGCGTGTACAATTCCCTGTTGTCAGCTGTTGAATGACATGTTCCATAGCTCATAAATTGTAAGTTTCAATCTTGCCAAGTGGAATTGTCCCAAGACACGCTACACATGCACCTAACCCACGGCAATCGCCTTCAGTTACACGGGGCTTTATATGTCAAAAGACTTGTCAGGACGGCTGTAATTTATTGATATTGACATGCGTAATTACACTTGTTTCACTGTGATGCATGCAATACATATACGGACCAATAAAAAGTGGATTATGTAGGAATAATGTTCTCACTGTGACACAATTTAGTTAAAGGGGCGGTGGCCTGGGAAGATAACCACAACAGATAAGGAAAATGAACGGAGTAAAAGGAACGTTGTAAGGGGATCTTGCAAGGTCCATTTTAGAGCAATAAGGGCAGATTGGACCGATTGTGACTGCGATAAATTAAAGAATAACTACTTTGAATTATTATATTATTATAATACATTGATTTATTTGGAAGTGGAACGCAATCTCCAGCGGGAGTTTAGGGATGCAGGCCCACTTTCAGATACCAAGCATCAGTTGATGTTTAACATTTTAACTCGTCATGAGATAACAGAGAAACAGGTTTATTCGCAATTGAGAATATCAAAGTATTTTTAAGTGAGACATTATTAATTGTAATGGTTGAATCCTTGTAACATTCAATCATGGATGTTTATCATCGTTATGTTCATTTAATTATTTAACTAAACTGCATTTAATAAGAGTCATAAAATGTGCATAATTTCATTTAAAAAATGATTTTATACATCTATCAAGATGTAAACGGACATTTACCGAATCGCAAGATAATATGAAACCAACATCATTCCGGCAACTACATTGAAATTAACCATTCACATTTATCCCTTACAAATTTATATCTTAGTATATACGATTAAACATATTGAAATAAGAATACCCAGTATTATATTTGCTTCACAATAACAAATAGATTCGATCATAAAATACCATTAAAGCGTAATATATTCCCTAGATTTGACAAAGTAACTAACCTACCTTTAGAAGTGAATAAAATCCGAGCCAGCTCTCGCCTCCCTCCTCTTTGATCTGCGTGGTGCTCACCGGTCACTGGTGTTATGCAATGTCCAGTTATCGGACAATAGGTTGACCACATATACAGGTAGATATCATACCTGTGCGTCCTCTACCTGTACATCACCTGTTACTTATGTCACACTTCGGGATTCTGGATCAACGCGACGGCTTCATACACCTATTGTTATACCTGATAAGTTTATGACGCCTTAACATGTACCGAGAAAGTTTTATGGCATTTGGGTTGGCATATTTCCATTCGAGTATTTCTCATTTCTGTTTTCTGTGTGTTTGCAGAAGTGCGCTTTTCATGAACTTAATTGTTTTCTAAAATCAACATGATAGTTCCATACTGTCTGACAATGACCTGAATCAAACAATATCTCTAGTTTACAATGTCATGTTTTATATTTCGAAAATTTGAGAAAAAATGACCGAGACGTATTACTAAAGACTGAAAATTTGCAAAAAATAAGTTTTAATCATCTTTCCGATCGCGTGACGTTTGCGCTAAGGCGGACACGCTTGACTTTTTATGGGTCAAGAAGTTGACAGGTCAGTTGAAAAGGAGACTTTGAGTGAATGAAGTCTGTATGATAAAAGCATAGACATGAACGTAGCATGGCTTAGTTAACAGTAAATTGCTACTTCAATGTCGGGTTATAATTGTCTCCGATGAGATTAATAAATGTAGTAGGAATGGAAATGAAGATTTTTGATTTTCCCATTTGAGGTAGGGCTGTGGTTCGACTTAACTATCCCTTAAGAGTTGCTACAGTATAACCAAACGCTACACTAGTACTGCCATTAGATTTGAGTAACAGAGTTTCAGATTTAGTCTCTTGGATCTTTACAGGACTAACTGGAACTCCTGACAATTATTTGTACATTTTCTTTGACTCAGTTTGAACGAAATGTACTTTCATATTTGCAATACTTTGGGTCATATGGCAAACTTTAAGAGCATGTTTTTTTTCTACCACTTATTTGTGATTGTGATGTTTCTAGCCAGGAAAAGGCAGTATGTTAGAAATATTGGACAGCATTTGCATTTCTAGTAGTACTTCATGTGTAATCTTAAATAGCGGTCAAGTAAAATATATTTATAATCAATTAGAGGCAATATTGTTTAATTGGCACAAAAACAAAACAATCCAAAAACTAAAACATGTTTTACACCAAATTGGAAAAAAACATGTTTCAGCTGCTGAAAGCTATGTGAAAACTACAGTGAATAAATGAAAAGTGTGCACCGTCGAAATGATTTTAATTCTATTACAGTAGTGGACCTCAAGCTCAAAACTGATATTTTGACTAACAGGAAACGATAAGCCTATAAAAAGCGTGAACTCAGTGCGGAAATGAAGGACGTTAGTCTGACGTGATGACAGTGTGAAACTGGCATCCATCACCGCTCTTTACTAGTGTTGAGGCATGCGTGTATACCAGCTGACGTGAAATTAGCATGCCGTACAGCACAAATGTTGTGACAGGTGCTATCAAATGAATCACAAACGATATAATATGAACAGAAATACATGTTTACATTGTGCATAGCATTAAACTTACATGTATAAGAGTTGCTGACAAAGCATGAATTAAATCATTTTACCCCACATGAGCAACAGGAAATACCTTATATGATTAAAATGTAAATTAGTTATTCCTCTGACGTCACGAACCTTTGAAAAATGAACTTCATAAAACACTTTGCGAGGAAGTTAACAAAAAATAAATCAACATCTTCTTCTTCAAAAGGTGTTTCTTTGATAGGCTTGTCATAAACTTCCAAAATTAAAACTAACAATGTGACGAATCTTTGAAAATGAATTTTCAGTACGTACCCTTTTATATAGTTTAATTAGTGAACTAGGAAACATAATGAAAATTCGTACATGTATAGGAAATTATACGTGAATTAAGTATTACTGATTAAATTTCATAAAACAAGGATGCGTTCTAAGGAACAGAAACGCATTAGAAAAACACCAATTAACAGCATTTTATTATTTTCGACTTTACTAATTAATTTTTAACTACATGTATGTATTAAAATTGAAGATACTAGTTAAAATAATTGTATTCTCAGTTTAAATGTTTTTTCCTTGTTTCCATCATATGTTCCTTAGAAATGTTGAGGTGCTTCATAATGACAGTTAAACGTGATATACGAGAGCGTCATTGTTGAGCAAATGGTGTTATCTAGCGGTGAGTTGTAATTGACATGCCTCGCATAGAATATGAGCTATTTGCTGTACAGAACAAATCAATAGTTTTTGAAAAATATATGAACATGAGTTTAGATAACGAAAGTGTATATTTAGTTTTGCTAAGTCTTTGTAATATACATTGTCAAGCTTGAAAAGCCAAAATAAAATATTCTCCATGTAGTTGAAAATAAGTAGAATGAATAAAGGTACCTGGTCGTGATTAAAACAAATTAGCCATGAAGACATTTGAGACTGTAAGATCCTTTTTTGTGTAAATGATAAATTACTGAAGAAAATTGTATAAAAGGCAAATTACAAGTTTATTTAATGAAGCTTTATTCCAGTTGCCCTTGAAATGAAAATACCTATAAAGCCTCTTTGACGTCATTAAACGTACAGTACCACATGGCCTATGGTGACAAGATAAAAGTAAAATAATTTTAGAAAAACACGCATGGTAGTTTTATGATTAATTGCATGTCACGACATCACGTTTTTTTTAGCATGAATACCCCATGTACGGTCACATCTCATTTGGTTGACGAAATGACAAATATAAACCACGGATCAAATTTTTAAATAATCCATGTCTTTTCGTTAAAGCAACGTTTGTGTTCAGCTGAGTAAGAAGCATTATTAATCAGATTCTATGACGTCATAGAATTAAATCCGACGGAAATGTGTCGGTTTGGCTATTGTTTTAAATGAAAGTTAATCTTTATTTCAAAATTTCGTAACTAAATGTTTTCCTTACCTGATCTAATATAACCCTGCCTTAACGAGGGTCAGTTTACCCACTTGGATATCAATATTTATAACCAACATAAGGCAAATACGTTTTGTTTCAAACGCATTGAAATATACGGCACTACGATACGCAGATTTGGATCTTAGAAGGCACAAATACTCAAGCCGTCAAGTTCACCTTTGAATCCAGTTTGACCTATTGATCTCAATGTCTCGACGCACATAAGTTCAAGCAGTCAAGATGAGCATCTCCAGTTGGCCATCAATCAAGTTGTAAGTATTTACATGATTAGAAAAGGAAATTTATACAACTTTTCCAATTTACAAGTATCAATTTTACAATTGAAATATTTTGCAATAATCATTTCGTTAAATGGTACAGGACTGAAAGTTAAAATATCTTATTTTTTTAACAAGGGCGAATTTAATTGACATGTTTACGAATATAACTGGTATATAGCCAACAAGAACATTTTAATTAGTATTATTGTTCTTCTGTCATCAATATATCTATGGTTATTTCTGTTCATGAATATGAATAGTATTCATCGAATATTTGTAGTTAACAGTAAAAACGTTTATTCAACGTAATTGTTTCCAAAAATTTCAAGTTAGATATGTCTGTTTTTCTCAAGCTTTAGTGCAGATATTGCTTAAGGAAAGATACAAATTTAAAGAAACGCACAATACGTTGTTCGGATATGGATTCAGCTCTTTATTTAGATAACAGTCGGAAATTTTCGTTTTGCGAGTGATAACGCACTCCATCACACGCAAAAAAGGGTGTCGCCTGCAACCCTTGTATACGGGACGAACTCGCTGACTGGCTGATTTGACTCAGACTCAGACAATGTAATTTAACCTGGCACAATATTTGAATTAGCATCAAAGTAATGAATCCTGTGGTTAATTGATCACACAATACAATTATATTTAGGAGCTAAAGCACTGTGAACTAGGCACAACTATTACCATTAGCGATTTTGTGTTTGTATATCTGTATGAATGCAAATTTTAGATATATGTATTTTCATTTTCCCAAAATGTAAAAGTAACATTTTTCAAGTTAATTAAGCTCACATTTTAGAGATTTCATATAATTTTCTAATGGAGACCACATTCTTACATCAAAGCTCACATGAATCTGAAATGTGCTACAACATCATGGAAAACAGCAACTTTCGGTATCAATCAACATTTTATTTCACATCTCTAGCTTATTCAGTATTCATTGGTTTCAAAATATGTACAGAAGGTCTAACATTGATATTCAACGGAGCACAATTATCAAAAAGATTTTTTTTAAAACAATTCTTCCACAACATAATCGATTATCTTGCTAAATAAGGATTGATTGCTATCGAATCCAAACGTTTTTCAAAGTTTAGAGCATTTTTATTCTAAACCCCTTTCAGGTGAAACGGCTAAACGCATTCTAATAATTATTATTATTATTATTCACACATTGTTACAGAAGCTGAGAATTTCGAGCCATTTCGTAATCATCTTTAACAGGCGTTTTACACCTACTGTGCAATTTTTAAGGTAAGAGGTAAAACATTTGGACTATTACACAACATTGTCCCATTATTCATTTCTTTACATGTAACCAGTGTGCAAATGAGAAATTTCAGAGAAAATATTAAAATACAGTTTATAGGCAGTTTATTACAGGCGATAACAGACATATTTTAAGATGCTTTCTAGAGAAAAAGCTTCAACAAGATTTTGAACACCATTAAACAAAACCATTTTAATCACGTTTGTACCTCACTAATATTACAAACGACGTTCATTCGTTGTGACGAAACCTGTCGTACTCTCTATACAAGACTTCCTTCTAGTCGCTATTCGTTATTCAGGAATGAATAAGTTAAACATTGAAGACTGAAATTAAACAATAAATCAAAACAATGATTAAGTACCCTGAAGAACAATATTTAACAAAACTTAAAAATCGTAAGGCTTTTGAATAACTGAATGTAGATGAATAAATCAAATAATAATATTTCTTTACCAAGTACAACTGAAAATATTCCTGTGACGTCATAAAAGACAAAAAATCATCATCAGTCACGGAAATAACTTTGAAAATAAAAAATAAAAATCTATATTGGTTTTTTTTAGAATTAAATATTTGAAAATTCAACAGAACACCGGTAAATTAAGTGAGATAAATAAAAACATTTGAAACATATTTGAACAAAATATTGCAACATGTTTCATAAAGCTTTAACAACGAACAACAGATTGAAGTATTTACAACCACTTAATGTATATCTTTGGGAACGATCATGCATTAAGGCATTGTGGTGAAAGCCTATGCGACAGTACTTGAAAGACATACAATCCGAAAAAACTTATTTCGGATCTAATTCATGTTAAAATATCCCAACTATTGCA
This sequence comes from Phorcus lineatus, assembly GCA_921293015.1. NCBI lineage: Eukaryota > Metazoa > Mollusca > Gastropoda > Trochida > Trochidae > Phorcus > Phorcus lineatus. The sequence continues at coordinate 54,673,867 of OV121086.1, read as the reverse complement.
CTATTTCCCAGTCCTTTTCTCTATCCAAAGTTAATAAGATTCAAATTAAATCTTGGATAAAGATATTGCTATTGTTGTCATAGCAACGACTATCTTCCAGCTGTTCACGAAACAAGACGTTGCGTCATTCCTCTTTCCGGATCCTTTCTTCTTCGCCGGATCTGTAGAAGGAAGCACAACAGGTCAATCAACGGAAGGGTGAATTTTCATTTCACAAAGCCCTAAGGTGATCGTAAGTCCTTAAGGTAACCTTAGTGCAACGTTAAAGCATGGGAGTTAAGGTCAACCTTAGTAAAGAGGCCAGTTCTTTACACACGTAACCTCAGACAAATAATTGTTTGAAATGCATTAGGAAATAAATTAATCTACGATTATCAATAACACTTATTTTCATATAATTCATAAACATGACAATCTAAAAGAAGACGTTTAACAAATATGTAAGAATTTCACTTCAAATTACCATTTATAAAGAAAATGTTATCAGCTTCGATGCCTAAAAGTATGTGATTGGCAATGTCTATACGTACCAGTCACTGCGGAACTCGGGGCTTTCGTGGAAGATTCTCCTGAATATCAGAAAATATTTCTTTAAAAACGGTTTATTCTCACTCACTAGTAGTTTGATGATTATAGATGAAACGTAAAAAGCTATTCGTAGATAAAGTGTTCAGAATGAAAATGACCATGACCTTGTAAATTTGAATAGATATATCATACAAACTTGAAATGATTTGACCATAATAATCATTTGATATTGAAAGAAAAATCCTAGAATGAACCCACCTTTCGTTGCCTTTGGTTCTGGTTCAGGCTTACCTGCAATTAAGGGTAATTTCGAATTTATTTCAATCTGCTTGATAATCGTATTAATTAAAACATTTATATTGTTATGTTTATTAAAACAATTATATCAGTAATGTTTATTAAAACAATTATATCAGTAATGTTGATTAAATCAATTATATCTGTAATGTTGATTAAAACAATTATATCTGTAATGTTGATTAAAACAATTATATATGTAATGTTGATTAAAACAATTATATCTGTAATGTTGATTAAAACAATTATATATGTAATGTTGATTAAAACAATTATATATGTGATGTTGATTAAAACAATTATATATGAAATGTTGTTGATTTCAGTATTTTTGGCCACATGGCTTGAAGTACAGTTACAAGAAAGAATGAATTGTGATGACGTGTTTGATCTGTGATTTAATCAATTTTTGAGATATAAGGTAACAGATTTATTTACATCAAAATTTGTATACAAACGATATTATCGTTCATTATTGTAATAACTTTGACTATTGAAACAACATCATCATGAGTATGACAAAAACGCACATGGTCCTTATAAAAGGAATTACATTCAACAATAAATAGTCCACTTCCATAAAAGTTTCAAAACGAATGAATATAACGATACAAAGGAAACGACTTAAATAACATGTGCAAGCCTATGTCACGTAGTTTTCTTGATGAATCAAAAATCCCTATATTTCTGACATGAGATGTATTCTATTCGTTACAGAATAGGAAAACCTGTTATCAAAGTAAGATTAGGTAAATAACTTACCGCTATCCTTGCCTGCAGGTTGGTCTGAAAAGATAACATCAACAAATCCATTGAAGCAAATGATGAAAAGTATTTCTAAAATTACAACTGTACAAAAGTAATTTGAAATACTTCAGTGTGGGAAAAACAATTATAACGCTATATCGTAATACTTTATACTGAGTTTAAACATCCCACATATATCTACCATTTTTTTCTAGTTTGTTTTCTTCTTTCGTGGTTTATTTCGATGTTCTGATGTGTAGAGTGTGACCAACTCACCATTCACCATCTGCTTTTCCCCTTGTTTAGCAGGTGCATGAGGAGCCTTAGCAGGTGCTTGTGTCGGCTTCTTCCTGTCAGCTCCTTTCTTCCCAGTTGTGACCGTCTTCCTGCAATAACGTATTTATCGTGAATCATGTAGGATAGAAAGAAATTTGTAATTTGTAGTTTCATTTCCTCCCACCTTTCAAGCACAGTAATTTTTACTTGGTTTGAAAAATGTTTTTAGGTTCTAAATAATTCATGCTTTTTCTGTTCAGGATATTCACTTAAAGGTAACTGCTTTAAAGTGTATTTCTATGTTCAATTGTCATTCAATATTTCATTTTAAACCTAATTTTAGTAGCCTTACTGATATATATATATAAGATAAGGTTAACCTTACTGTAAAGCGACTTTGTGAAACGACCCCCGGAGCTTTTCATTGCTATTTGTTGAAGGTGCTAAATCAAACACCGTTCACTGTAAAAACTTACGATTTTACGGCTGCTTCTTCCTTCTTCCCTGCCGTTGCAGTGTCTGACTTAGCAGATGGTTTCACAGAATCCTTGTTATCAGACGAGTTTGCAGCATCTTTCTTTACGTCAGCTGCCTTAGAAGCCGGTTTGACAGTCGTGATAGGATCACTTAGCACAGCTACCGTTACAGATAACACTACTGAAATTGTAATGATTGACGAAAAACATGTTGGTTCAACTCTGAAAGTACATGTTAAAATAATACTCTGCTAAAAGAGTATTTGCAAAAATAAGCGAAATTCCACAACGATTAATCAATTTAACCATTAAGCAAGGAATATTTTAAAACAGACATCGATCCTACGAGTAAAGATATCAGTGAAAGACATATATATCGTAAGTTTAAAACTTAAAAAAAAATTAATAAAAAATATTTACAGTCCCGATCAAATGTAAAACAATAGATCGTTTAGTTAATGTAGCGAATCATACAAAACGAAATTGATGTTTCAGGGGGTTTGTGGCATATAAAAGGAAAGGGTAACTTTATAGTTATACAATGCGACGTCTAACAAGATGTTATAGTTAAGTAATAGAGACATGTCTCACCACTCTGCTTTAAACAACATTTGGTAAAAATGTATGCTAAATTTTAAGCTAGATTGTAGATACAAGTTTAGAAAGTTTTTCTTTGCAAACATAACCGTTGCTTCATAGAGTAAAATAAAACTAAAGTGGAATATAAGGTTTTGTGAAATCTTATATTGACAAAACAAAACTAAATTCAGTGAAATATGACGATTGGTTGCTTTTGACAATGATGTACTAAAGTAGATGAGAGAGCCAATATCAACCCCGAAGATATAAAAGGCAATAAAACAAACGATTATAAAATATCTATAAAAGCTGTCAAATTTGCGGGTTAGTTGTACTTGCGGAAGTATATCATTTGTCTGAATCATGCCAAAAGAAATTCAATTTCGAACAGAATAAACTTACAGACAGCTGTGAGATAAACATTCATTGTCGTGGGTAAAACCAGCAATCTGAAAATAAATGAGAAAGAATTAATTTGAAAAAGATTGTATGAGTAATTTTCTAATTAGATTTAACATCTCATACGCTGTTTTTATCTGGAGAATTTTGGAAATACTTGTCACTTTTGAAACTTGAAATCCAGAATAACTTTAATGCTTATGACTACAAGAACTAAAATACAGAAACAAATACCAAGTTAGGATATAAAGATTATGATGAAACAAATAATGACCAAAAAATGTTTTAAATAAGTGGTGTTTGTCGTTGTAATGGCATATTCTGAGACAGTTCATTCGTTTTTTTCTTTAATCTACATCGGGCAAAGATATGTGAAACGATAAATTCTAACGGGGATATATAAAAGGTTGCATTATAAATCATAGTACCGATTAAAGATAATTATTTTTAATGAAATTGCATTAAACATTAAAGGCATGATCGACGAATACAAACTCATATTTTTTAAAATGCTTTTTTGTTATAATCATTCCAATAAAAAAAAACAAATAGAGATAAAACAATTTATTGCAATAAGATAAAAACAAGATTCAATAACAAATGAAAATCAACTGCGCATTACTAATTCAAAATAAACGAACACATCATAAAATCAAAATCGTAGGTAAATTGAAATGTTTAGAATCTTAATTTTCATAGGTAAAATCCAAAATGGGCATAAGTCATATCAAGTGTACATGTACAGAAAGGGACATTATATTCTCAAACAGAAAGGTCGAAACGTCATCTTTATTAATAAACATCATAGATCTAAAGAGAAGTTGATTTGAGTGCGAAGAATTTATTCCATTATCTAAACGAGGATATGTTTAAGATACTAAATGTATGTTTGATTAATTTAAATAAATATGTATATTGCAAGATTTGTTATCACACTTGCAAAAGAACTCTTTATTGAATCGAAATTGCGTTGCTCCCACTACAAAGAATTCTATCAATTCATGCGTATCTTTTTATTTACCAATTATAAAGTATTATTAGTTATTATCAATTCGTATGTATGTCATTATGTCACATTCAAGTATGAAGGGAAATCACAACTAACAGCCAAGGCTATTCGAATTTGCTGCAAATCCACGCAGAATGGAACTACGGCCAGCGAAGGAAGAATTTTGAAAAACCTCCTGCGCAGTCCGAAGTCACATCCTAGGCAGTAAAGGTCCATTTTCATTGGTTGAGAGATACCAATACTTCATTTCCATTGGTTGCCTCGTGATAATGCTAAGACGATTTTTAAAATATGAAATCACTCTATCTGATATTAATGAGCTTAGATTGTCTACGTGATAAGCAAACATGGCTATAAGCTGATTCCATGATCCAAGTGAAGAGCAAAAATGCAAGAAACTGTTTGAATCATGAACAATTATAATTTTCGATTCAAAGAACTATTCGAAGGAAGGAAAATATGTTTTTGATTACATTCTTTAAAATTTAAAGCAGTTACATAGGAAAAGACCGATTACCAAATATACTAAATAGATATAACAAAAGCTCAACAGTTTCAAGACATTATCAAAAGATGCCTGAAATCTGTTTCTTACCTTTTCTTCAAATCCAGCGAAGAAGCACCCCGCCTATGTGTGTTTCCTCAAAGCGCCGGGTGAGCAACCCTCGACTCTCAACTTCATTAGAAAATGTAGCTGGGTGATCTCCTACCCCCGGATTTTACCCGGGTGGCTAGTCACGTGACCACAAACCAACCAATCACATACTGTAACGTTTGCACGAAGACCACTTTGCGAGCAGCAAGAAATATGATACTCATATCGGCCCGTTTGATAACCGACAATGTTTTCTGCTATTGTATCTTTAATAAGGTAAGCCTCCCGGGGCTCGTTTAAGTCAATGGGGCAGATTATTAGGGCCATTTGAGGGAGCAGAGACATAAGACGAACGTGAAAAGTAGCAAGACTGATGACGTCTTGACGTTTGAATATTTTATGAGTTGAAATCGTGCAGTGGAGAAATTAATCTTATCAGCAACAATTTCAGTAAAAGGATAGTCTTTTAAACAGGTGGATATCAGGCTTTGCCCTCACATGACAAGAGTCAAATTTTGGTTGACCGCGGTATGCATAATTCACAGGGGTGACAAGGTACACCGTTGTTTCTTTGTTTAGAAATAAGCCTTTGTCGTACATCAAAACTCAAATTGTTAATGTGCGCTACCTTGTTGACACCATGGGAGTTTCATTGCAGGGAGGTTTTTACCGTTCCTGAATTTCAGTTGAAAGTCTACCAATTATCGTCGTGAAAGAGATGTAGAAATATTATAAAAACTGATTCATTTTAATTTGATTGTATACGCTTCTTATGCATCAATCTTTGAACTGTTTATTGCTTTAAGATTTTGGAATATGCATGTGGTCATTATCGGTTTAGATGCAAACTACAATCTAGATCTTTCTATCAGCAAATATACACAGATGGTTTCAGGTACTTGTTTTGCCCAAGGGTAGGCAAACATGCATGGTCAAAAATAATTCCTATTTCTTATTTATGACAAAAGATTAATTTTTTTAGTTAAAAAAATTCCAGGTCTGTAAAGATTGTAGAAATATCAATTTGGCACTCAGTGAACAGAAATTCGCTTATGCATTGCATTGCATCAGCGAAAGTGGTGTACAGAAAAAAGGTTGTGTGTAAGGTTCTTACAAATAAAGGTACACAATTATATCAAGGGGTCCAACTGAACGGAACATGTAGCGATGTGCGAGAGTAAAAGTTTATGTTTTTGATGTTATTTAAGGAAAAAGTGTGGGGTGTGCCTTGGGTTCTCCTTTAACAACAAAGCCAGATAAACTACGAAATTGTATGATTTGTAGGATGAGTTGTATTTTATAGGTGAATGCTCATGTGTAAGAAGGAAATAGATATTGACGTTAATTCTTTGGCCTTTACATGACATAATCTTCGACTCAAATATAAACATGTACACTTGATGATGGATCATTATGATTGTTGTTCTTATATTCTGTCTTCGCAAAATTGAAATATCAAGGATTTTAGAAATTATACTGTGTGAAAAGAAAACATTATTTCTTACATTTTGTAACAGTATTGACAATAAATTAGCTTTATAAAAGCAGATGATGGACATTTTCACACTGTTCTTTAAAGATATGTTGTTATTTCACTAAGATCATAGTTATTCCATCAAGGCAGGCAATCTTTTTCAACATAGTAATCACGAGGTTTTGAATTTCAGAGCGAAAGAAAACAATACTTAAACTTCCTATGAATATTTGAAAACTGATATTTTCCTACATGTAGATATATCTATCTCTCTTAAAGAGATGTCTGCAACAATGTCATTGAACAAACCAAACAGAAATCATGTAATGCTCTTATTCAGCAAATACATTGTATAGTACGCGAAGAACAAAATTTTTCAAATTTTACAGAAGAAATTCGAACGTACTAAATAAAACATGAATCGATATGAAAAGCCATAGATTGTTGTTGGTGAAAAGATCAAATTGGACCAACAGTGACCATATATAGGAAGTGTAATGTTTGATTATAACGTTTTCTAAAGAATCTCTATACGTATTGTGTTATTTTCTTTAAACTATTTCCATGATTGTGGATGTAAATCTCATCAATATATCTGAACAATATTCCACTATAAATTCAAAAGTGATTTGATAATAATTTAGATTATAAAGAAAGAATACATATAACTTATTCTAACGTGTCTCGGATACAAACTGTAATTACCTAAAAAAACCTTTGTGTAAAATGGCCTCTGTGTCTTTACAGTCAAATAAATGGTGTACATCTATTTTTAAGCTATGTCTTTTCAAGGGTATATAATCGTTTTTATTAATGTGATATCGAACATTTTGTTTTAGAGGCAGTTATGAAAACAAATTGCTGATGGCCTGTATAACCTGTATATGTGATCCTTACAAAACAATGTTTCAGAGACATTCTGTGGTTTTCATGACTTGTTCTTGAGCTTCGATATATCAATTTAAAATATCTAGGTCTCCATCTCAAATAACGAATACATTATAACTACTTTTTCAAAACGAAAAGCTAAAATCAGCCTCATATACTTTTAAAAACATTTTCTGACCAATATAGGTTATGTGTCAATAGAGAAAAAACTAAAATCATGGTTTTTAAGAGTGGTGGAAAACTTTAATATTTTTATAAAGGAGAACTAATCCAGACTACCAGTGCAGGTATTTTGGTGTTTATTTTTCTAATAACCTCTCTTGGTCGGGTCACACAAAACAAGCGCCAGCAAGAGCCTTACAAGTTTTGATAGATATTTACAAAAATATTAAATGTTTAGGTGAGATAGCTTTCAACACCTTTTCTAAAAGAATATTTGATATGAAAATAAGCCCAATACTTCTGTATGGATCTGAAATACGGGTATTGAAACAGTATGACAGCATTAAAAAGGCCCATTTATATGCATGCAAAACGTTTCTTGGTGTTCAACCAAGCACACATAGTACGATGCTCTGTGGAGAACTAGGTACGTAGATTTGCACTTGTCATTTATTCTTCACTTAGAGCTATTAAATATTGGGTAAGATTTCTGAATATGCCATTTCAAGGATTTAAAAACAAATATAATATGATTAAACTGTATGATGAAAATGTTAAAAGAAATTGGGTAACTGTCATAAGAGATTTTCTCAATGAAATAGGAATTGGTCATATTTGGTACAATCAAAGTGTACATTTACAATCAAAAGTTATCTTCACAGTTACAAAAAGAATGAAAGATATATACTCACAATCCTTGACAGAATCCATGTCAATATCAACTATTTATTTTATGCAACGGAAATCTGAAATATGCCTTGAAAGTTATCTTTCAATGTTGATGTGAAAAAGTTCCGTAGTGCTTTATCCTGTTTTCGGTGTTCATCACATGAAATGTTTGTTGAAACAGGTAGATATGTAGATGTTGAAAGAAAAAACCCAGAATATGTAAAATCTGTGATGTGAATGACGTGGAAGATGAGCTACATTTCCTCTTAATCTGCTCTGTCTATAGAAGTCGACGGACAAAATATCTTAAACCATACTTTTATAACTATCAAGATAGAAGAAAACTATTGTCATTTCAAATTAAATACGAATGCTGTTTTACTACATAATCTTACAATGTATATTTATTATGCAATGTTATTTAGCAGAAACATTGTAGAAACAGATAATTTGATAATGTGATCTATCCATGAATGCATTACAGGCATGTGACCATTTAAGTACGGAAATAAAGATTGAAATCCAACATCCAAATTACATAAGTACAAGTTATATTATGTATCAAACAATGTCAATAGCAAATTCTTCTGACTGCTTCAGATAAAATGTAAATGAGTAATAATATAACATTTCGCTTACTGACGCGCGCATTGTCCCGGTTTTCGATCATAATCGCGACTTTATAGCTTTATGTTGACTCTGTCATAACTATTTAACTAAACATAAAACTAATTTGGTTCAGCAACAGATAAATATTCTCGATCAAATAACACTTTTGATAAACTTTGTAATATGTGAAAACAACAAGTCGCTGAATAATTTTGAATTTCATAATTGATATTAAACTACGTGTATATCAATTGCACTTTTTTCTAATTTTGTAAATACGAATATCAAGCTTTCAGTTATAAACTTATCCAAGTCAGTCTATTCATGTATATCTTAAACCAAATTTGAAACTAACATGAAAATTAAATTTAGAAAATTCAGTAGATTCAGAGATTTATTAAATGATATGACATCAGGCAGTGTTGTTATGCTTGTACAGTTTAAACGTAAAAACTGTTCTTACCAATCATTGATACATCATATCGTATAAGTAAATACAAATGAATACATTATAACCATTTATAGACAAACTTTGCCTTGCAATAAATTTAGAGAGTGTTGAATATGATACAAACGTTGTTTGCTAACATCCAGTTTAAACACCGCTGGTTTTTGTCACGCTTTCAGTCAGTTGCCTATTGGTTGGTTGGATGTCAATATATATGTATATGTGTATATGTAGCTGTGCGTAAATGAATGTTAACATGGTTATATCGTGGTCCATTTTTATGTCAAAATATGGCATAAACAGTCTTTATATATAATATGAAGATATACTATATATAAAGAGTGTTCATGCAACATTTTGACATAAAATATAATATAAGTTATCGATAAAACTCAGTGCGTGCAATTATCAGATGAATATTGAGAATGGAATGTCAAACTTAAACATTTTAATGATCCTTACTTGAGAGTACAGGTAAAAAAGACAAAGACTATCAGCGTAGGTCAAGACAAATTGGAATTTTTTGTTCTTATATATTACTTTGAAAAGCTTGAAACTGATAAGGACTCTAGTGGACGGTGTTCATTTCACAAAGCAAATGTGCCATCATGTTTTATTCATTAGTCATATTTCATTTCACGGTATAAGTCTCAAGTTACACCATTATCAATAACAAAGTAGTTTTATAAGATCATGTAGAATTTCTGGATAAGTAAGTTTATATATGAGGAAAATTGCAAGATGAAAGTGGAGAATAGTTCGCATGCGTTTTCATATTGCGTGAGAACAGTTTTCATTTTTGTATGTCCTTATGTTAATATACAAAATTGGTTTGAAGAATTCAAAGATTAAAAACATGATTCGTGTAACCTAACGGGCGTATGGAATAAATACGAGATAAACATACATCTATCCGTCAGATTGCAAGAACAACTTCACTTCGGTAAACAGTCCAAGGAGAAGAGGAGTGACAAAACCCTTTATGTGACAGGTAATAAAGGAGTAAGCACAACAACGTTTAAAGGAATTATAATATAATATATTCAAGTACTGTTTATGTTCGGCATCAGGCTTGATTAAAAGTTTATATGGTTATCCCAACCTAATACGTTTTGGAGAGGAACTGTCGACCTGCAATGATAGTGCAAGGCTGTAAAAATGGGTTACAACACATTGGGCGGAGTTTCTGGGGGCAATAACAGTTTGGTATTAGCCATTACATCTTTCAAAATGCCTTATTTCAAAATGGTATTAATCTGTACACATTAGGTAAAGCACAAAAGGTATTATTTTTGCATCCTGCACATGTGTAAAAGATACATGTAATCTTGATAAATTAGTCATTATATGCGCTGTTACCCCTACATCACAGTGTTTCATGTTTAAAAAAGTTTAGAGTGAACTCACTAGAAGTGACCAAATCCGTGTAATTTCATGATAGTAATTTCAACATGATGACATAATTTGCGAAAGTCTCCACTACTGGCTAATGTAAATTCTGCTGCAATAGTAACAAAATGTATGGTTCGAGTGCACCCCCCTCATCGGGAATCATGATTAGCCAAACGCTGAAGATTTAGCATGTAAAATTTGTTTAAACACAGCTTGGCTGGAGTTAGCAGTTAGCGAATGAGTGACACAGACGTAATTGAGGGTCTGTGAAGTTGGCAAACAGTTCCCAGTTCCCAGTTCCTTATTCAAATTGTGAAGTTGGCAAACAGTTCCCAGTTCCCAGTTCCTTATTCAAATTGTGAAGTTGGCAAACAGTTCCCAGTTCCCAGTTCCTTATTCAAATTGTGAAGTTAGCAACCAGTTCCCAGTTCCCAGTTCCTTATTCAAATTGTAAAGTTGGCAACCAGTTCCCAGTTCTTAGGTCCTTATTCGCTGACGGACTAACTGTAATTTATCCCTATATTATCCCTTTCAGAATGGATTGATGTAAATGGAATAAGTATATGTTAGGTCTGCCAAAACTCCTCGTATACACAAAAGATCACTGTCGTACACACTCGCATAGCTAAATACTGAGTTATTATAGGCGATTTTGAACTGTTTGCTGAATGTGTGAAGTTAGCATACAGTTCCCTATTCGATTTTGCACTCTCTAAAGCCCGTTTCAGAACAGATAAGTTTATCTTGAAATATGTTTATTATAGCTCTGCCTAAAGTCTACCTATAACCAAAAGATCACTGACATAAACGCTCGCATAGCAACACACGGAGCTCATTATAGGCGTTTTGAATTTTACTGTGAAGTTGGCAAACAGTTTCTTATTCGACTTTGCTCTCGCTAACTCCCGTTTCAGAATAGATAAGTTTATCAGGGAATACGTATATTAAAGGTCTGCCTAAAGTCTACCTATAACCACAAGATCACTGTCATAACCGCTCGCATAGCAATACACTGACCCCATTATTTATGGCGTTTTGAACTGTTTGCTGAATGTGTGAAGTTAGCATACAGTTCCCTATTCGATTTTGCACTGTCTAACTCCCGTTTCAGAACAGATAAGTTTATCTTGGTATATGTATATTATAGGTCTGCCTAAAGTCTACCTATAACAAAATGATCACTGACATAAGCGCTCGCATAGCAACACACGGAGCTCATTATAGGCGTTTTGAATTTTACTGTGAAGTTGGCAAACAGTTCCTTATTCGACTTTGCTCTCGCTAACTCCCGTTTCAGAATAGATAAGTTTATCAGGGAATACGTATATTAAAGGTCTGCCTAAAGTCTACCTATAACCACAAGATCACTGTCATAACCGCTCGCATAGCAATACACTGACCTCGTTGTTTATGGCGTTTTGAACTGTTTGCTGAATGTGTGAAGTTAGCAAACAGTTCCTTATTCGACTTTTCTCTCGCTAACACCCGTTTCAGAAAAGATAACTTTATCATGGAATAAGTATATTATAGGACTGCCTAAAGTCTACCAATACACAAAATATCACTGTCATAAACGCTCCCATAGCTATTTACTGAGCTCATTATAGGCGGCTTGAATTTTACTGTGAAGTTGGCAAACAGTTCCTTATTCGACTTTGCACTCGCTAACGCCCGTTTCAGAATAGATAAGTTTGTCAGGGAATAAGTATATTAAAGGACTGCCTAAAGTCTACCTATAACCAAAAGATCACTGTCATAACCGCTCGCATAGCAATACACTGACCCCATTATCCATGGCGTTTTGAACTGTTTGCTGAATGTGTGAAGTTAGCATACAGTTCCCTATTCGATTTTGCACTCTCTAACGCCCGTTTCAGAACAGATAAGTTTATATTGGTATATGTATATTATAGGTCTGCCTAAAGTCTACCTATAACCAAAAGATCACTGACATAAGCGCTCGCATAGCAACACACGGAGCTCATTATAGGCGTTTTGAATTTTACTGTGAAGTTGGCAAACAGTTTCTTATTCGACTTTGCTCTCGCTAACTCCCGTTTCAGAATAGATAAGTTTATCAGGGAATACGTATATTAAAGGTCTGCCTAAAGTCTACCTATAACCACAAGATCACTGTCATAACCGCTCGCATAGCAATACACTGACCCCAATATTATTTATGGCGTTTTGAACTGTTTGCTGAATGTGTGAAGTTAGCATACAGTTCCCTATTCGATTTTGCACTGTCTAACTCCCGTTTCAGAACAGATAAGTTTATCTTGGTATATGTATATTATAGGTCTGCCTAAAGTCTACCTATAACAAAATGATCACTGACATAAGCGCTCGCATAGCAACACACGGAGCTCATTATAGGCGTTTTGAATTTTACTGTGAAGTTGGCAAACAGTTCCTTATTCGACTTTGCTCTCGCTAACTCCCGTTTCAGAATAGATAAGTTTATCAGGGAATACGTATATTAAAGGTCTGCCTAAAGTCTACCTATAACCACAAGATCACTGTCATAACCGCTCGCATAGCAATACACTGACCTCGTTGTTTATGGCGTTTTGAACTGTTTGCTGAATGTGTGAAGTTAGCAAACAGTTCCTTATTCGACTTTTCTCTCGCTAACACCCGTTTCAGAAAAGATAACTTTATCATGGAATAAGTATATTATAGGACTGCCTAAAGTCTACCAATACACAAAATATCACTGTCATAAACGCTCCCATAGCTATTTACTGAGCTCATTATAGGCGGCTTGAATTTTACTGTGAAGTTGGCAAACAGTTCCTTATTCGACTTTGCACTCGCTAACGCCCGTTTCAGAATAGATAAGTTTATCAGGGAATAAGTATATTATAGAACTGCCTAAAGTCTACCTATAACCAAAAGATCACTGTCATAACCGCTCGCATAGCAATACACTGAGTCCATTATTTATGGCGTTTTGAACTGTTTGCTGAATGTGTGAAGTTAGCATACAGTTCCCTATTTGATTTTGCACTCTCTAACGCCCGTTTCAGAACAGATAGGTTTATCTTGGTATATGTATATTATAGGTCTGCCTAAAGTCTACCTATAACCAAAAGATCACTGACATAAGCGCTCGCATAGCAACACACGGAGCTCATTATAGGCGGCTTGAATTTTACTGTGAAGTTGGCAAACAGTTCCTTATTCGACCTTGCTCTCGCTAACTCCCGTTTCAGAATAGATAAGTTTATCAGGGAATAAGTATATTATAGGACTGCCAAAAGTCTACCTATAACCAAAAGATCACTGTCATAACCGCTCGCATAGCAATACACTGACCCCATTATTTATGGCGTTTTGAACTGTTTGCTGAATGTGTGAAGTTAGCATACAGTTCCCTATTCGATTTTGCACTCTCTAACTCCCGTTTCAGAACAGATAAGTTTATCTTGGTATATGTATATTATAGGTCTGCCTAAAGTCTACCTATAACAAAATGATCACTGACATAAGCGCTCGCATAGCAACACACGGAGCTCATTATAGGCGTTTTGAATTTTACTGTGAAGTTGGCAAACAGTTCCTTATTCGGCCTTGCTCTCGCTAACTCCCGTTTTAGAATAGATAAGTTTATCAGGGAATAAGTATATTAAAGGTCTGCCTAAAGTCTACCTATAACCACAAGATCACTGTCATAACCGCTCGCATAGCAATACACTGACCTCGTTGTTTATGGCGTTTTGAACTGTTTGCTGAATGTGTGAAGTTAGCAAACAGTTCCTTATTCGACTTTTCTCTCGCTAACACCCGTTTCAGAAAAGATAACTTTATCATGGAATAAGTATATTATAGGACTGCCTAAAGTCTACCAATACCCAAAATATCACTGTCATAAACGCTCCCATAGCTATTTACTGAGCTCATTATAGGCGGCTTGAATTTTACTGTGAAGTTGGCAAACAGTTCTTTATTCGACTTTGCACTCGCTAACGCCCGTTTCAGAATAGATAAGTTTATCAGGGAATAAGTATATTATAGGAATGCCTAAAGTCTACCTATAACCAAAAGATCACTGTCATAACCGCTCGCATAGCAATACACTGACCCCATTATTTATGGCGTTTTGAACTGTTTGCTGAATGTGTGAAGTTAGCATACAGTTCCCTATTCGATTTTGCACTCTCTAACGCCCGTTTCAGAACAGATAAGTTTATCTTGGTATATGTATATTATAGCTCTGCCTAAAGTCTACCTATAACAAAATGATCACTGACATAAGCGCTCGCATAGCAACACACGGAGCTCATTATAGGCGTTTTGAATTTTACTGTGAAGTTGGCAAACAGTTCCTTATTCGACTTTGCTCTCGCTAACTCCCGTTTCAGAATAGATAAGTTTATCAGGGAATAAGTATATTATAGGACTACCTAAAGTCTACCTATAACCAAAAGGTCACTGTCATAACCGCTCGCATAGCAATACACTGACCTCATTATTTATGGCGTTTTGAACTGTTTGCTGAATGTGTGAAGTTAGCAAACAGTTCCCTATTCGACTTTGCTCTCGCTAACTCCCGTTTCAGAATAGATAAGTTTATCAGGGAATAAGTATATTATAGGACTGCCTAAAGTCTACCAATACACAAAATATCACTGTCATAAACGCTCCCATAGCTATTTACTGAGCTCATTATAGGCGGCTTGAATTTTACTGTGAAGTTGGCAAACAGTTCCTTATTCGACTTTGCACTCGCTAACGCCCGTTTCAGAATAGATAAGTTTACCAGGGAATAAGTATATTATAGGACTGCCTAAAGTCTACCTATAACCAAAAGATCACTGTCATAACCGCTCGCATAGCAATACACTGACCCCATTATTTATGGCGTTTTGAACTGTTTGCTGAATGTGTGAAGTTAACATACAGTTCCCTATTCGATTTTGCACTCTCTAACGCCCGTTTCAGAATAGATAAGTTTATCTTGGTATATGTATATTATAGGTCTGCCTAAAGTCTACCTATAACCAAAAGATCACTGACATAAGCGCTCGCATAGCAACACACGGAGCTCATTATAGGCGGCTTGAATTTTACTGTGAAGTTGGCAAACAGTTCCTTATTCGACCTTGCTCTCGCTAACTCCCGTTTCAGAATAGATAAGTTTGTCAGGGAATAAGTATATTAAAGGACTGCCTAAAGTCTACCTATAACCAAAAGATCACTGTCATAACCGCTCGCATAGCAATACACTGACCCCATTATCCATGGCGTTTTGAACTGTTTGCTGAATGTGTGAAGTTAGCATACAGTTCCCTATTCGATTTTGCACTCTCTAACGCCCGTTTCAGAACAGATAAGTTTATATTGGTATATGTATATTATAGGTCTGCCTAAAGTCTACCTATAACCAAAAGATCACTGACATAAGCGCTCGCATAGCAACACACGGAGCTCATTATAGGCGGCTTGAATTTTACTGTGAAGTTGGCAAACAGTTCCTTATTCGACCTTGCTCTCGCTAACTGCCGTTTCAGAATAGATAAGTTTATCAGGGAATAAGTATATTAAAGGACTGCCTAAAGTCTACCTATAACCAAAAGGTCACTGTCATAACCGCTCGCATAGCAATACACTGACCCCATTATCTATGCCGTTTTGAACTGTTTGCTGAATGTGTGAAGTTAGCATACAGTTCCCTATTCGATTTTGCACTCGCTAACGCCCGTTTCAGAACAGATAAGTTTATCTTGGTATATGTATATTATAGGTCTGCCTAAAGTCTACCTATAACCAAAAGATCACTGACATAAGCGCTCGCATAGCAACACACGGAGCTCATTATAGGCGGCTTGAATTTTACTGTGAAGTTGGCAAACAGTTCCTTATTCGACTTTGCACTCGCTAACGCCCGTTTCAGAATAGATAAGTTTATCAGGGAATAAGTATATTATAGGACTGCCTAAAGTCTACCTATAACCAAAAGATCACTGTCATAACCGCTCGCATAGCAATACACTGACCCCCATTATCTATGGCGTTTTGAACTGTTTGCTGAATGTGTGAAGTTAGCATACAGTTCCCTATTCGATTTTGCAATCTCTAACGCCCGTTTCAGAACAGATAAGTTTATCATGAAATATGTATATTATAGGTCTGCCTAAAATCTACCTATAACCAAAAGATCACTGACATAAACGCTCGCATAGCAACACACGGAGCTCATTATAGGCGTTTTGAATTTTACTGTGAAGTTGGCAAACAGTTCCTTATTCGACTTTGCTCTCGCTAACTCCCGTTTCAGAAAAGATAACTTTATTATGGAATAAGTATATTGTAGGTCTGCCTAAAGTCTATCAATACACAAAATATCACTGTCATAACCGCTCGCGTAGCAATACACTGACCTCGTTGTTTATGGCGTTTTGAACTGTTTGCTGAATGTGTGAAGTTAGCAAACAGTTCCTTATTCGACGTTTCTCTCGCTAACTCCCGTTTCAGAACAGATAAGTTTATCATGAAATATGTATATTATAGGTTTGCCTAAAATCTACCTATAACCAAAAGATCACTGACATAAGCGCTCCCATAGCTATTTACTGAGCTCATTATAGGCGGCTTGAATTTTACTGTGAAGTTGGCAAACAGTTCCTTATTCGACTTTGCACTCGCTAACGCCCGTTTCAGAATAGATAAGTTTATCAGGGAATAAGTATATTATAGGACTGCCTAAAGTCTACCTATAACCACAAGATCACTGTCATAACCGCTCGCATAGCAATACACTGACCCCATTAATTATGGCGTTTTGAACTGTTTGCTGAATGTGTGAAGTTAGCATACAGTTCCCTATTCGATTTTGCACTCTCTAACGCCCGTTTCAGAACAGATAAGTTTATCTTGGTATATGTATATTATAGGTCTGCCTAAAGTCTACCTATAACAAAATGATCACTGACATAAGCGCTCGCATAGCAACACACGGAGCTCATTATAGGCGGCTTGAATTTTACTGTGAAGTTGGCAAACAGTTCCTTATTCGACTTTGCACTCGCTAACGCCCGTTTCAGAATAGATAAGTTTATCAGGGAATAAGTATATTATAGGACTGCCTAAAGTCTACCTATAACCAAAAGATCACTGTCATAACCGCTCGCATAGCAATACACTGACCCCCATTATCTATGCCGTTTTGAACTGTTTGCTGAATGTGTGAAGTTGGCAAACAGTTCTTTATTCGACTTTGCACTCGCTAACGCCCGTTTCAGAATAGATAAGTTTATCAGGGAATAAGTATATTATAGCTCTGCCTAAAGTCTACCTATAACCAAAAGATCACTGACATAAGCGCTCGCATAGCAACACACGGAGCTCATTATAGGCGTTTTGAATTTTACTGTGAAGTTGGCAAACAGTTCCTTATTCGACTTTGCTCTCGCTAACTCCCGTTTCAGAAAAGATAACTTTATTATGGAATAAGTATATTGTAGGTCTGCCTAAAGTCTATCAATACACAAAATATCACTGTCATAACCGCTCGCGTAGCAATACACTGACCTCGTTGTTTATGGCGTTTTGAACTGTTTGCTGAATGTGTGAAGTTAGCAAACAGTTCCTTATTCGACGTTTCTCTCGCTAACTCCCGTTTCAGGATAGATAAGTTTATCATGAAATATGTATATTATAGGTCTGCCTAAAATCTACCTATAACCAAAAGATCACTGACATAAGCGCTCCCATAGCTATTTACTGAGCTCATTATAGGCGTTTTGAATTTTACTGTGAAGTTGGCAAACAGTTCCTTATTCGACTTTGCTCATGCTAACTCCCGTTTCAGAATAGATAAGTTTATCGGGGAATAAGTATATTATAGGACTGCCTAAAGTCTACCTATAACCAAACGATCACTGTCATAACCGCTCGCATAGCAATACACTGACCCCATTATCCATGGCGTTTTGAACTGTTTGCTGAATGTGTGAATTTGGCATACAGTTCCCTATTCGATTTTGCTCTCGCTAACACCCGTTTTAGAAAAGATAAGTTTATCATGGAATAAGTATATCACTGTCATAAACGCTCGCATAGCTATATATTGAGCTCATTAAAGGCGTTTTCAATTTTACTGTGAAGTTGGCAACCAGTTCCTTATTCGACTTTGCACTTGCTAACACCAGTTTCAGAATAGGTCGGTTTATTTTGGGATAAGTATATTGTAGGTCTGTCTGAAGTCTACCTGTAACCAAAAGATCACTGACATAAACGCTCGCATAGCTATTTACTTATTTACTTAAAGGCGTTTTGAATTTTACTGTGAAGTTGGCAACCAGTTCCCTATTCGAATTTGCTCTGTCTAACAACCGTTTCAGAATAGTTAAGTTGATCATGGAATAAATCTATGTTTGATCTTTCTCATCTCACCAAAATAAAAGGGTAAATAAACGTTGGTGTGGTTATAAGACATCATTTTGGATGTTTGAATTTGTTACTGTCTTTTTCTCGCTGCAAGTTCATTATCATTCTCTCCGAAAAAAGTTAGAACCTTCATACATTCCTATATCATCTTTGTCATGATACGAATGTTATCGGCCCAGATATGTAGAAACCTGGTTTGAAGGTTTCAAAGTTAGTTGTGCAATCAGCGACGTCGTTTCAAAATGTACCATTCAAAGTGTGTAATTAAGTTATTTCCGTACTCATGCGAAAAGCTAAACCTGATTTCAATATACACTTGCACTTTGTGTCTTTTTTTACAGAAAACATTCGCCTCAATTAGCAACATCCTGCTACATCAGCGTATTATTCTTTGCCTAGCTCCATCATATACCCTGATATCCTTTGGCCTTAAACGCTCGTATCGCTAAATATAACAAGCCAATGCAATAGCGGCACCACCCGGATGAGAATTCTAACAAATGTCAATGTAGGCGATAAATAGCCGTGAATAGACAGCCGTAAGCGATACGAACGTTTTAGGTCGAAGATAGCAGGGTTTATGAAGGAGCTAGGCGGAGACAAATACGCTGATGTAGCAGGATGATCTAGCAATTTCATAATTGCATAGGCCTGTTTGACAACACATACATTTTTCAAACATTTGGTGTTTTCTTAGACTGTTCTAGGCAAAGTAGTTTAAAGAGAGGTAATTAAGTGACTGGTTTCGTACTATTAACAGGTCTGTGTTTCTTTCACTTTGCAAGCTCACACTTTCTTTACAACTTTCAGTAACATTATATACATATTTGTTACCTTTTCCTGTAATTTTACATGGAAATTGTTAATTCTAAAACGTCCGATATATTGGATATGTTCGGAAGAACGTATCGTGGTGTTCCTGTATTGCAATATACCGATATACCAATAATACTGCACCCTTACTATATACCCCGGTCTTAAAGAGGAGAAGTAACGCATGAATTTGATTATTGCAAATTTGTATCTGTATTCGCTTCACTTATATGAATCAATAGAGCCAAAAAATGAGAAAATATACGCTTTAATTCGACTACTAGGAGACCTTTTATACCCCTGTTTTGGATAGCTGCCTAATGAGACTGGCGAACGCTTACACAAAATCACCGAAGCATGACTCGAAGCCACGCCCAGTGTGTGACGTGCTAGTGGTCAGCCGAAAGCCCAGCCCTTTGATTTTCTCTGTATTTTCAAGCAAATTCAACAGCAAAATAGAGGCAATAGCATGACCGAAAGAATTCCAAAATACGATATATAACGGCTTCATGATATCAACTTTCCCTCTCAGTCGTCAAATCCATCTTAATTGGACTGTGACAATCCTTGGACGCGGTTTTCTTGGGTGGGTTTATATCTAAAAGGTAAAGAACTTGGTCGGTGAGAGATCCAATTACAATGGGATATCACGTAGTGTTACAACATGTATTTATCGATATGAAGTTATAAATTGTCTCGAAAAAATGAAGGTTTTTGTAATAAACGGGAGACAATTTAGAAACTTTTTTAATGACTATAGAAAAAATAATTTTGTTTCATTTCACCTTAATGACAACTTAGTACTTATTGGATGATTCGTTTGTATTTAACTAACACATATCATATTCTTATCTAGTATAACATCTCACACCGTGTTGCAATATCTCTGTCTTTGGATTTAACAATAAATGACATGAAAGCATACCTGGCGCAAGCGTTAGAAACAGCCTATGTAATCCTAAAGAATGATGGTTCCCGTTATTCACGATGTACTTTTTTAAATGTGTGTCATCGTCCGTAGAAGTGCATGAGCCAAATCTGCTTCTCTTAATTTATTGGTTGAATATATATTCTACAAGTTCATTGGTTCAAAATGACTGGACGCCGTGACAATAAACTAAGTACCAGTCGAATGCCAAGAGTTACGCCATTATGACAGGACGTATATTCCGCTTGGCGGGTCCAAGGCGTTAAAATTCAAAAGGTATAATTAGAGACCATTAAATCAAGAATTGAAATTGAATGCAATAGGATTACATAACGGCCACCTGTGTGTCATAAAAACAACCAAACTAGTTAAAACAATCTGATTGTTGTGACAACATTTGGCAGACGTCGTAATTGATGAACAACTTAACTTTAAGGTTAACCTTAGTGACTTAAGGCTACCTCCTTAGAGTTTTGTGCAACGGGACCCAGGAAATTATCTGTGGATGTACATTTATGATGTATGACCTACAAATGTGATAGGATTTGACTTCCACTTAGCTATTCAACAATAATGTCTCATTCATCATATACTACATGCCTACATTACATTTAGAAAATTGTGTGAACGACAAAATACATAAAAATATGGATATCATATTCAAATAATCCATGGTCAATAATACATTCAATTTTATTTTATTATTTCTGTTGACTGAAAAAATATATAAATCTAATGGAGAATTGTTTTTAAAAAATAATCAGTACAATGCAATTTAGCATTAGAGTAAGTTCTTAGTTTTGTTGTAATAGCATAAAAATTTGAAAATGCCAAAAGAAATTCATACCAGTCGATGTTGTTCAATCTGTCTCCGTTTTGATTGCTTGTAGTCTCTTATGCCACTCGAACTGTCATTTGGCTCATACAAGTAAGGAAAAGTATCGGCCCCGTCAATTGAAATTAGCGATTCTGAACATGATGAGAACACATTCCATAGATAATGATATCTCACTTTCTGAATCGCTGGAGTACATTACGCGTTAATACTTAATAAAGGTTATATATTTATGAGAGTAAGGATGCCGGTGCATCCCTCAATATAATGTCCAATAAGTGAGCATAGTTCATGTAAAAAATACTCCCGGGATCTCACGCGTTATAGCGCAATCTTATAACTATGAAAAAATGGCGCAGGGTCGTGACTTAAAAACATTCCGTAGGAAAGTGCACACAGCATCGTATTTAATCAGGGTCTTGCGCTTGCAAAAATAGAAATTTCCAGACAATGAATTAAACACTAGATTCCTGTAAGGTTTGAGTTGTTTGGATAACGTTTAGTAGGTATAACCGACGGTTTAACTGCGAGATTTACTATCGGCTAGTGTTGTTTTACATAACGAGCGTATGATGATATGCCAACTAGCACGTCACGACAGATTCACGCTTCAGTGACCACAGGGCCTTTCAGGTTCTGCTCCAGACAATGAATTAAACACTAGATTCCTGTAAGGTTTGAGTTGTTTGGATAACGTTTAGTAGGTATAACCGACGGTTTAACTGCGAGATTTACTATCGGCTAGTGTTGTTTTACATAACGAGCGTATGATGATATGCCAACTAGCACGTCACGAAAGATTCACGCTTCAGTGACCACAGGGCCTTTCAGGTTCTGCTCGCCGGTCGTAATTAGGCAGTTTAATTACAAAGCCGTATTTATGTTGTTTAGTGGCCGATTTCAGAAATTTAAAGTTGAGTCCACGTCAAATTGTAATCCCTTTTAGCGAATTCCGAAATCGACCACAGGGCATTTCACCCGATCTTTAAAGCTATCCCCGCCTTCCTCCCTTAGGCTGTAAGGCAGGGGTATGATAATCAGCCATTTGGTCTTTTTAGACTTACCATTTGCGCCATGAAATTGAAACCTGTTAAGACGAGTTAGGTATATCATTGAATAACCATACGTTATGTTTGTCCAAGGTTTATATAGACTGGAAAACAGTTTCCTTTTCAAATAAAATACTCGCTGGAACATTACAGATATAACATATATTAGGTCTGTCTAAATTAAAATGTACACCAAATCAATATATAGGTCAATGTATGGGTTTTTGCATTGGTTTTGTTTGACTTACTGGATAACCAAACAATCTTTATAACCATAAAAATGCAAAAAAAAAAAAAAAAATAGTGTGGGTGACCAATTTGTTTATTCAATGTGCCTCTAACATATGTTATGAAACATATGAAAATTGAGCAGTCCTTGTAAATCACAATTCTTAGTATCGTTCATACACAAGGTGATATCTAACTACTGAAACTGTGAACGTATAAGTACATTAGACAATATGTCATGTCACAAAATTTGAGGAAAATTGATAAAACCATATCATATTCCTTAAAAAAAAAAGCTAAATAAAAAACATATTGCAGGTTACTTTTTAAAAACAACAACACATATGTAGCATTAACGGTTTCTTGAAAATAGAACAATGAAGATTTGAGGGTGGACACCATGCCATGGCCATATGGAGTTAAAGATGAAAACTAATTCCTGCAGACGACACCAGACAATGGACAACCAGATCTGATGGGTCAAGGAAAAATTTCTACATTTGATAATTTGTTCAGTGATCAACATGTTTATTTAACACATGGTTTTCAACATCATTTACATCTTGTAATAAAGGAAACAACTTATCTTATCATATTGTTTCAAAAATGAATTTTCTATTCAAGGCTAAACAATATCATTTAAGATAGATTCTTTAGCTCATTTATTTTGTCTGCATTTTTCCTCAGATTGAAATAATTCAACATGTAAATGAATTTTTATTAGAAATTTATGACCATATATTTCAATTAGAGAATTGATGCATGATGTACGGGGTCATCTGGGACAAAGATAAACTTACTGCGTGATTTCCCTACAACTACAGTTGTTGATCATGTTATCATAATACACAATCAAATTGAATCATGCACTTGACCAAAAAAGATACAATTAAATATTTTGAAATAAAATCTAATCATGACGGACCTTCATGTAATTATGAATTTATATACATAAGTTGAATTAAATCAGATGATTTCTTTATAAGTTAAAAGTGAGGCCTGACCGGAAGATGTTTACTAACACAGTAATGAGTCTTACCAAGAAATGCAAATTTCGAAAATTACGAAATGTTATATAAGACACAGCTTCATATTTTTGTCTATAAAGTTGATCACAATTAAATGAGCAGTTTAGAAGATGAGAGCCAAACAGGCTTTAAAAACAGTGATCATTTTTTTGTAAAAAAGAGCTAACTTTTACAAAAATGTTTTCAAAATTTGTTAACCTTTGTGCTATTATGAATCTCAGTTCCAAATGGGACACAAATTTAAAAAAAAAATTGCAGGAAAGGCGTTGGACAAGATTTGATATAGTTCCTTGACAGTGTCCCAAATATTTTTTGACGAATGCCAAATGTACCAAAATAATTGTCTTAATTGTTAATTAGATCACATCCTTACGTTATTATGCATGTATCACCAAATTTGATAAAACTTGGATGTTTAGGTTAGAGATTAAGAGCTGCACTGGACTTGTTAACTAGTTGGTGGACTAGTTTTCTTACTAATTGCCCATAATATATATTTTCAGAGTAGTTAATGAGCCTAACACGATATTTAACAGACATGACAAAGTTTATCAACAGACTGGTAAATGATAAATAAGCAACCTGAAAACACATTGTGTAACACAAACTGCGGCAGTAGTCAAGTTAATCACTGGATTAAGATAGCTGCTGTCGTTTTTGCCCTCCAGGCTGTCAGCAAAATTTGAACATTTCCGATTATATCGTAGTTCTTAATATACTTCCGATGTTTTGAAATCAACTTTATAACCTGAATACGTTCATTTTGTTAAATAACTTACAAGGTAGATTTACTGAGTGAGGATCGTTAGTAATGTCGATATAATATGCATGATCTTTGCAGGCATTCGTTGTATATAGGAAATATTGCGTGCGCTAGTTATTTTGATATAAGTGTTTCTGAAACGATGTTATAAAGTCGTCAATGATATCCTTTCTTTTCGAACCTTTCATTTTCAAGAATTTCTTATGATTGCGGTTGATAGATAGGATCATTGAAAATAATCTTTTGGCCCAGGTCTTTATAAAAAAAATATAAATTGTAAAATTAACACGAAGAGTTCTGCTTAAGGGAAACAAATGATTATAAATTTAGCAGGCTAGCAAAATTCAAATGTTAATAAGAAACTGTGGTACAAAGACCACAAGTTAAAACAAAGTTACTTCAACAGAGCACACTTCGATTTACAAAATATGATAATGAGCAAAATGCAAGCGTAAATTGCATTCTTAAGTAAATTCCACGATTAAGTTGGATATGAAGCTGAAGATGGAAATTCGGTAAATAGACGACTCCTAACCCCATAAGTAAAGGTCATGTATTGGTGACATTTCTCTTTTTTTGTGGAAATAGAAGTTACACAAACTTCAACTGTATTGTAACTACACACAGTCTGCAAACCTAAAAGAGCCCCGAATATAGATATGCGAGCGACAAATACACTTGTTTGCATGAGTAGATTTCAAGCAGATTTATTTACCATCTCCATTATACACTTATGATGAACCCCTCCAAAATATGCTTTAATTGATGACATTAAATAATAAATTTCATGCGAAGAGGTAGGCAAGCGACCCTTCATCAATCCACACCCCCCCCCCCCCCCCCCCCCCCTTTAAAAATGTGCAAATTTATGCAGACATGGGAATATGGGAATACATCAGATAAAAGAAGACAGTGAGTGTCAAACAGTGCATGGTAGTCCGGTAAAGGGTTCTGTGTATTAAGGTATTGCTGGCGATTCTAGTGATGTGTTGTCGGCGTCTAACAAGTATACTCCTGGCGGTGAACCAGAACGGGTCTCCGTGTATGTCAGTGTAACGTTACACTCTCGCTCTGCGGTTGCGCAATCCAATTATGCATCTTAGCTCTGCGAAGTTTCTCCCTCCTCGAGGTCGAGTGGACTTTGATGTCGCCGGCTGGAATCTCTGTGCTCTGTCTCACGTTGTTGCGATCGAGGCCATCTGCACGTCGCGTATGGACTCCCTTTTTGCATGTCTAAGGACACAGGCCATGGTTCTGGGAAACAAGAGCCAAGTCGAATAGGGAACTGGTCACTAGCTTCACACATTAAGCATACAGTTCAATACAGCAATAATAAGCTCAGAATGTATGCGAGCGTATATGACAGTAATCTTTTGTTTTTAGGTAGGCTATAGGCAGATCTAAAAAATACTTATTCCATGATAAACCTATCCATCCAGAAACTAGTGATAGCGATTGCAAAGTTGAATAAGGAACTGTTTGCCAACTTCACAGTAAAATTCAAAACGCCTATAATGAGCTCCGTGTGTTGCTATGCGAGCGCTTATGTCAGTGATCTTGTGGTTATAGGTAGACTTTAGGCAGACCTATAATATACATATACCAAGATAAACTTATCTGTTCTGAAACGGGAGTTAGAGAGTGCAAAATCGAATAGGGAACTGTATGCTAACTTCACACATTCAGCAAACAGTTCAAAACGCCATAAATAATGGGGTCAGTGTATTGCTATGCGAGCGGTTATGACAGTGACCTTTTGGTTATAGGTAGACTTAAGGCAGTCCTATAATATACTTATTCCCTGATAAACTTATCTATTCTGAAAGGGGCGTTAGCGAGTGCAAAGTCGAATAAGGAACTGTTTGCCAACTTCACAGTAAAATTCAAAACGCCTATAATGAGCTCCGTGTGTTGCTATGCGAGCGCTTATGTCAGTGATCTTTTGGTTATAGGTAGACTTTAGGCAGACCTATAATATACATATACCAAGATAAACTTATCTGTTCTGAAACGGGAGTTAGAGAGTGCAAAATCGAATAGGGAACTGTATGCTAACTTCACACATTCAGCAAACAGTTCAAAACGCCATAAATAATGGGGTCAGTGTATTGCTATGCGAGCGGTTATGACAGTGACCTTTTGGTTATAGGTAGACTTTAGGCAGTCCTTTAATATACTTATTCCCTGATAAACTTATCTATTCTGAAACGGGAGTTAGCGAGTGCAAAGTCGAATAAGGAACTGTTTGCCAACTTCACAGTAAAATTCAAAACGCCTATAATGAGCTCCGTGTGTTGCTATGCGAGCGCTTATGTCAGTGATCTTGTGGTTATAGGTAGACTTTAGGCAGACCTATAATATACATATACCAAGATAAACTTATCTGTTCTGAAACGGGAGTTAGAGAGTGCAAAATCGAATAGGGAACTGTATGCTAACTTCACACATTCAGCAAACAGTTCAAAACGCCATAAATAATGGGGTCAGTGTATTGCTATGCGAGCGGTTATGACAGTGACCTTTTGGTTATAGGTAGACTTAAGGCAGTCCTATAATATACTTATTCCCTGATAAACTTATCTATTCTGAAAGGGGCGTTAGCGAGTGCAAAGTCGAATAAGGAACTGTTTGCCAACTTCACAGTAAAATTCAAAACGCCTATAATGAGCTCCGTGTGTTGCTATGCGAGCGCTTATGTCAGTGATCTTTTGGTTATAGGTAGACTTTAGGCAGACCTATAATATACATATACCAAGATAAACTTATCTGTTCTGAAACGGGCGTTAGAGAGTGCAAAATCGAATAGGGAACTGTATGCTAACTTCACACATTCAGCAAACAGTTCAAAGCGGCATAGATAATGGGGTCAGTGTATTGCTATGCGAGCGGTTATGACAGTGATCTTTTGGTTATAGGTAGACTTTAGGCAGTCCTTTAATATACTTATTCCCTGATAAACTTATCTATTCTGAAACGGGAGTTAGCGAGTGCAAAGTCGAATAAGGAACTGTTTGCCAACTTCACAGTAAAATTCAAAACGCCTATAATGAGCTCCGTGTGTTGCTATGCGAGCGCTTATGTCAGTGATCTTGTGGTTATAGGTAGACTTTAGGCAGACCTATAATATACATATACCAAGATAAACTTATCTGTTCTGAAACGGGAGTTAGAGAGTGCAAAATCGAATAGGGAACTGTATGCTAACTTCACACATTCAGCAAACAGTTCAAAACGCCATAAATAATGGGGTCAGTGTATTGCTATGCGAGCGGTTATGACAGTGACCTTTTGGTTATAGGTAGACTTAAGGCAGTCCTATAATATACTTATTCCCTGATAAACTTATCTATTCTGAAAGGGGCGTTAGCGAGTGCAAAGTCGAATAAGGAACTGTTTGCCAACTTCACAGTAAAATTCAAAACGCCTATAATGAGCTCCGTGTGTTGCTATGCGAGCGCTTATGTCAGTGATCTTTTGGTTATAGGTAGACTTTAGGCAGACCTATAATATACATATACCAAGATAAACTTATCTGTTCTGAAACGTGCGTTAGAGAGTGCAAAATCGAATAGGGAACTGTATGCTAACTTCACACATTCAGCAAACAGTTCAAAACGGCATAGATAATGGGGTCAGTGTATTGCTATGCGAGCGGTTATGACAGTGATCTTTTGGTTATAGGTAGACTTTAGGCAGTCCTTTAATATACTTATTCCCTGATAAACTTATCTATTCTGAAACGGGAGTTAGCGAGTGCAAAGTCGAATAAGGAACTGTTTGCCAACTTCACAGTAAAATTCAAAAGGCCTATAATGAGCTCCGTGTGTTGCTATGCGAGCGCTTATGTCAGTGATCTTGTGGTTATAGGTAGACTTTAGGCAGACCTATAATATACATATACCAAGATAAACTTATCTGTTCTGAAACGGGAGTTAGAGAGTGCAAAATCGAATAGGGAACTGTATGCTAACTTCACACATTCAGCAAACAGTTCAAAACGCCATAAATAATGGGGTCAGTGTATTGCTATGCGAGCGGTTATGACAGTGACCTTTTGGTTATAGGTAGACTTAAGGCAGTCCTATAATATACTTATTCCCTGATAAACTTATCTATTCTGAAAGGGGCGTTAGCGAGTGCAAAGTCGAATAAGGAACTGTTTGCCAACTTCACAGTAAAATTCAAAACGCCTATAATGAGCTCCGTGTGTTGCTATGCGAGCGCTTATGTCAGTGATCTTTTGGTTATAGGTAGACTTTAGGCAGACCTATAATATACATATACCAAGATAAACTTATCTGTTCTGAAACGTGCGTTAGAGAGTGCAAAATCGAATAGGGAACTGTATGCTAACTTCACACATTCAGCAAACAGTTCAAAACGGCATAGATAATGGGGTCAGTGTATTGCTATGCGAGCGGTTATGACAGTGATCTTTTGGTTATAGGTAGACTTTAGGCAGTCCTTTAATATACTTATTCCCTGATAAACTTATCTATTCTGAAACGGGAGTTAGCGAGTGCAAAGTCGAATAAGGAACTGTTTGCCAACTTCACAGTAAAATTCAAAACGCCTATAATGAGCTCCGTGTGTTGCTATGCGAGCGCTTATGTCAGTGATCTTGTGGTTATAGGTAGACTTTAGGCAGACCTATAATATACATATACCAAGATAAACTTATCTGTTCTGAAACGGGAGTTAGAGAGTGCAAAATCGAATAGGGAACTGTATGCTAACTTCACACATTCAGCAAACAGTTCAAAACGCCATAAATAATGGGGTCAGTGTATTGGTATGCGAGCGGTTATGAAAGTGACCTTTTGGTTATAGGTAGACTTAAGGCAGTCCTATAATATACTTATTCCCTGATAAACTTATCTATTCTGAAAGGGGCGTTAGCGAGTGCAAAGTCGAATAAGGAACTGTTTGCCAACTTCACAGTAAAATTCAAAAGGCCTATAATGAGCTCCGTGTGTTGCTATGCGAGCGCCTATGTCAGTGATCTTTTGGTTATAGGTAGACTTTAGGCAGACCTATAATATACATATACCAAGATAAACTTATCTGTTCTGAAACGTGCGTTAGAGAGTGCAAAATCGAATAGGGAACTGTATGCTAACTTCACACATTCAGCAAACAGTTCAAAACGCCATAGATAATGGGGTCAGTGTATTGCTATGCGAGCGGTTATGACAGTGATCTTTTGGTTATGGTAGACTTTAGGCAGTCCTTTGATATACTTATTCCCTGATAAACTTATCTATTCTGAAACGGGAGTTAGCGAGAGCAAGGTCGAATAAGGAACTGTTTGCCAACTTCACAGTAAAATTCAAGCCGCCTATAATGAGCTCCGTGTGTTGCTATGCGAGCGCTTATGTCAGTGATCTTTTGGTTATAGGTAGACTTTAGGCAGACCTATAATATACATATACCAAGATAAACTTATCTGTTCTGAAACGGGCGTTAGAGTGTGCAAAATCGAATAGGGAACTGTATGCTAACTTCACACATTCAGCAAACAGTTCAACGTCATAAATAATGGGGTCAGTGTATTGCTATGCGAGCGGTTATGACAGTGACCTTTTGGTTATAGATAGACTTTAGGCAGTCCTTTAATATACTTATTCCCTGATAAACTTATCTATTCTGAAACGGGAGTTAGCGAGAGCAAGGTCGAATAAGGAACTGTTTGCCAACTTCACAGTAAAATTCAAAACGCCTATAATGAGCTCCGTGTGTTGCTATGCGAGCGCTTATGTCAGTGATCATTTTGTTATAGGTAGACTTTAGGCAGACCTATAATATACATATACCAAGATAAACTTATCTGTTCTGAAACGGGCGTTAGAGTGTGCAAAATCGAATAGGGAACTGTATGCTAACTTCACACATTCAGCAAACAGTTCAAAACGGCATAGATAATGGGGTCAGTGTATTGCTATGCGAGCGGTTATGACAGTGATCTTTTGGTTATAGGTAGACTTTAGGCAGTCCTTTAATATACTTATTCCCTGATAAACTTATCTATTCTGAAACGGGAGTTAGCGAGTGCAAAGTCGAATAAGGAACTGTTTGCCAACTTCACAGTAAAATTCAAAAGGCCTATAATGAGCTCCGTGTGTTGCTATGCGAGCGCTTATGTCAGTGATCTTTTGGTTATAGGTAGACTTTAGGCAGACCTATAATATACATATACCAAGATAAACTTATCTGTTCTGAAACGGGAGTTAGAGAGTGCAAAATCGAATAGGGAACTGTATGCTAACTTCACACATTCAGCAAACAGTTCAAAACGGCATAGATAATGGGGTCAGTGTATTGCTATGCGAGCGGTTATGACAGTGATCTTTTGGTTATAGGTAGACTTTAGGCAGTCCTTTAATATACTTATTCCCTGATAAACTTATCTATTCTGAAACGGGAGTTAGCGAGTGCAAAGTCGAATAAGGAACTGTTTGCCAACTTCACAGTAAAATTCAAAAGGCCTATAATGAGCTCCGTGTGTTGCTATGCGAGCGCTTATGTCAGTGATCTTTTGGTTATAGGTAGACTTTAGGCAGACCTATAATATACATATACCAAGATAAACTTATCTGTTCTGAAACGGGAGTTAGAGAGGGCAAAATCGAATAGGGAACTGTATGCTAACTTCACACATTCAGCAAACAGTTCAAAACGCCATAAATAATGGGGTCAGTGTATTGGTATGCGAGCGGTTATGACAGTGATTTTTTGGTTATAGGTAGACTTAAGGCAGTCCTATAATATACTTATTCCCTGATAAACTTATCTATTCTGAAAGGGGCGTTAGCGAGTGCAAAGTCGAATAAGGAACTGTTTGCCAACTTCACAGTAAAATTCAAAAGGCCTATAATGAGCTCCGTGTGTTGCTATGCGAGCGCTTATGTCAGTGATCTTTTGGTTATAGGTAGACTTAAGGCAGACCTATAATATACATATACCAAGATAAACTTATCTGTTCTGAAACGGGCGTTATAGAGTGCAAAATCGAATAGGGAACTGTATGCTAACTTCACACATTCAGCAAACAGTTCAAAACGGCATAGATAATGGGGTCAGTGTATTGCTATGCGAGCGGTTATGACAGTGATCTTGTGGTTATAGGTAGACTTTAGGCAGACCAAAAATATACATATACCAAGATAAACTTATCTGTTCTGAAACGGGCGTTAGAGAGTGCAAAATCGAATAGGGAACTGTATGCTAACTTCACACATTCAGCAAACAGTTCAAAACGCCATAAATAATGGGGTCAGTGTATTGCTATGCGAGCGGTTATGACAGTGACCTTTTGGTTATAGGTAGACTTAAGGCAGTCCTATAATATACTTATTCCCTGATAAACTTATCTATTCTGAAACGGGCGTTAGCGAGTGCAAAGTCGAATAAGGAACTGTTTGCCAACTTCACAGTAAAATTCAAAACGCCTATAATGAGCTCCGTGTGTTGCTATGCGAGCGCTTATGTCAGTGATCTTTTGGTTATAGGTAGACTTTAGGCAGACCTATAATATACATATACCAAGATAAACTTATCTGTTCTGAAACGGGAGTTAGAGAGTGCAAAATCGAATAGGGAACTGTATGCTAACTTCACACATTCAGCAAACAGTTCAAAATCGCCTATAATAACTCAGTATTTAGCTATGCGAGTGTGTACGACAGTGATCTTTTGTGTATACGAGGAGTTTTGGCAGACCTAACATATACTTATTCCATTTACATCAATCCATTCTGAAAGGGATAATATAGGGATAAATTACAGTTAGTCCGTCAGCGAATAAGGAACTGGGAACTGGGAACTGGTTGCTAACTTCACAATTTGAATAAGGAACTGGGAACTGGGAACTGGTTGCTAACTTCACAATTTGAATAAGGAACTGGGAACTGGGAACTGGTTGCTAACTTCACAATTTGAATAAGGAACTGGGAACTGGGAACTGTTTGCCAACTTCACAATTTGAATAAGGAACTGGGAACTGGGAACTGTTTGCCAACTTCACAATTTGAATAAGGAACTGGGAACCGGGAACTGTTTGCCAACTTCACAGACCCCGTAATTGATGCATTGTGGGGGAAGTTGCTTGATAGTCTGTGAACATAGGTTGACTGTAAAGGTTGACTGCGTATTGATTGACCATAAATTCAGACTTTGAAATTTAACCGATATGCTCTTTAATCTGTTTGGATTTATGTCCTAACTTAAGCGGTACTTGTGTGAGCGGGGCTCATGGCCTCTCAGGATCCATCAATTTGTTTTTGGCTTTTCAATTCTATTTGGAAACTACCCTTAGAATTAAGAGTTTGATTTTATAAGAAATAGATTTCATTATTTGTTTGCTCACTGGGTTATAAACGCTTTGAAATTTCAGTTTTAGCTGCATATACATGTAAATGCCATCGACAAACTCCGGTATTTATACAAGTGAATTTCACGTTCAAACCATTTTGACAAACCAGTGAGCAAACACATTATGAAATCTATTTTGTAAGTATAAATGTTGCTATATGTATGGATGTTATATGTGATTCAAACCCAGGATTTCAGGACCGAATCACTGAACTGATCATTAAAGAACTTGACAAAGAATTGCGATATTGTAAGAACTATTTTTTAGATTTGAAATTGTAATCTAGATGATTTAACCGTTTTGATATATTTTTTGTCAGACTATAATCACTTCTGTAAACTTAACGAAATGAGTTTTTACCGTAGCGACTCTATTGAAATGATCCTTATTTGAATTGTCTGATTGTGTTAAATCCCATAACTGTTATGAATTCCAATCCAAATAATACGACAAAACTATAGTTCCGAATTGAGGGGACACTGGTGGATATTCTTAGAGTATATATAGCATTTATACTTGTGTGCGGTAAAGGGTCATTTGCTAAAAGCATAAAGATAATAATTTTACTGTGTTAATCATCATAGAAAACGCTCAGAATAATATAAATACAGCAACATTGATTTCACGAAATAAGGCGTCATTTATGACGTCACAATGGTATGAGTCTACTGTCTTTGGCTAATCTGGACCAATCTCATTAAAAGAAGTTCATGTTTTAGCACTAATACGTTACGTCGGTTAGAGTTGGCTTATTGCAGTAGAGAAAATGTAAGTACGAACTTTGAAACATACAATAACTTCCTTTAACCTGGAGATGTATAAGAAACGCATATATGTGACTTGTATGAGCCTGTTTTGGAGTAAATGTTTGAAAATATTTTTTTTGATTCAAATTTAAAAACTTTGATATTTAACGTGCTAGGTATGTACTTTGATATGGAATTTGTTTGTAAAACAAGTTGTTATAGACATCTTTTGTTGTGACGAACTTGAGAATATAGCGCAATTGCTAATATGAACTTTTATACTATATTGAAATTTATTACTGGCATCGAATATTTTTTAAAGAAAACCCTTACTCCAGCTATCTGCTTGAAAGTATAGATTTTGACAAGGTTTGTCAATGAGTGAATCGCAATCTTTGACCTTTGCTGACCTAAATGATGATATATGTAGTAAAAAGTATATGAATCTAAAGGAAGACAGGGTCAGTGCTTATTGAAATGGTATTTTATTGCTCAGATTTGTCAAATATGTGTTACATAGAGACAAAGTTAAACTGAAATAACTTCATTATTTAGATAATTGTTTAAACTGCAGTTTACGTGATATTGATTGTTTCCTCTGCAATCGTGGAGGGTTTCTCCAATACATTGAGACCTCAAATAGATTTGAGTGGCATTATTTTCATTTATTCCTTAAACAAATATTCAACATATGCTCCTTAAACCATGCCTCCATCCATACTACCCCCCATGCCTCCGCTCCTACCACCCGTACCACCGCCTCCCCCACCCATACCACCACCTCTACCTCCCATTCCACCAATGCCACCACCACTACCTCGCATTCCACCCATGCCACCACCTCTACCGCCCATACCACCCATGCCACCACCTCTACCGCCCATACCACCCATGCCACCACCTCTACCGCCCATACCACCCATACCGCCCCTACCACCTCCCATTCCACCTCTCATACCTCCACCCCTTCCACCCATGGCTCCTCCCATGCCACCACCTCTACCGCCCATACCACCCATGCCACCGCCCCTGCCACCGCTCATGCCGCCCATGCCACCACCTCTACCGCCCATACCTCCCATGCCACCGCCCCTGCCACCCATACCACTACCTCTACCGCCCATTCCTCCCCTTCCGCCCCTACCACCTCCCATGCCTCCGCCCCTACCGCCCCTACCGCCCCTACCGCCCATACCACCAGCTCTACCACCCATGCCGCCCCTACCACCGCCCCTACCACCGCCACCCTTATTTTTTCTCTGTTTTCGCATTTCGGCTGCTCTACCATATAGCCCCTTGCCTGTAACAGAGAGACATGTTCAGTATATTAACTTTAGAAATGACCACCTTGGTGAATAGAAAACAAGTCAAGCACAATTATGTTTTTGAACTGTATATTCATCAATAGGCTGATAAAAGATGTCCACACTTTAGTCGTGCGAGTCACTTCAAGTGTTGCGCATGTAAAACATTCAGGCAAAATTTAATTTTTGATTTTTTATCTTTTATACTAGTTCATTTTATATAGACACATGTTCTCCGTTAGAAATAGTTTAGTTTAATTTTCAGTTTTCGACTTTTTGACTATTTACGTTTACGAGATTAAAAATACTTGCCATCTTTACAGTCCTGAGCTTCCTTTGAGGCAATGTCTTTCAGTTGGTTGTAACCTAAATAAAGAGAGATGGCTATATTGCATGTATTGGACATTTATCGAATTCAACATTTGAGCTTATAACATCCATCAGCAAAGCTACTACTGTTGCATACCTAAGTTGGTTCACTTACCACTTAATCGTTGAGCAAATATCATGTAATTTGGGTTTCGTTTCAACATCAATAGAAATACTTCAGCACGACTAACAATGGATCACCCACTGTCCATGTGTGTAATAGCCATTATTGAACTTATTTTGGCATTGTCTGGTCACTCGTGCAAACATTCGAATTTTGGCATATTGATATTGACTAAAGGTCACATTTTCGAAATTTCGATTTCGTTAAATTTCGAATAAAATGTTCCATTTCGACAATCTGAGATTAAAACCAACATAATCACATTGACTTTGTGCTAAGGAACAAACGGAACTTATGTTTAAAGAAGTTGATAACTTATAAAGGATGTTATGGAGAAAAATAAAAATTAGTGTTTTCGGAATTTTTACCACTGGTCACTTCAATAACCTGCCAAAACTATAACGGGTAATTATGGGTTCTGATAAAACTTTGCCTTAAAGAAAAATGGATCTGCATATGTGTATTGAAACTTCAATATTATACGTTTCTTTTTCGCTACGCTACGATACCTCAAAGGCATCTCAAATTACATGATATTTGCACTAGTATATTCAGGTGTGTGAAAATTTTTTTGGCATGCATCTGTATACGTCATCGTTGCACATAAATCTAAACAAGAGTAGTCAAATATCAATGAAAGCTCTTTACAATTTTTAAAAAAATATATAAAATCAGGATCGTTTCCTGGTTTCAATGCAAAATTTTCTTCTTGAAAATTGGAAATTACCTCATTTGGAGTTTTCTCATTTACAAAAAAATGCAGTAGTTTGAAACTAAGACGAGATTTTCATCTTTTTGCACTTGATTCAATGGCATGATACAAATAGGTGCAAGCAAGATACATGGAGGTACAGGCATGATAAACATTTCGCCGAAGAACAGAACAGAACATTTACCAGCAAGATTTCGATTAGCCAGTGATTAAGACTGGCATAGGTATTGTCTTGCAGGTAAGGGTAAGATACAGTGCTGCAATCCTTTTATAATTGTTTCCAAGGATTTCCCAGGTTTTGGTAAAGAGTTTAACCGAAAGCATATATTTTTTATTAGAGTTTGGGTTAATTAAGGGGTTCTAAATTTTAAAGGTATTAGTTATGGCGTATTGGACGTACGTATTAATGTAAATAAAATAATAGTGGTCTTACCGTTATCGAACTGGGACTGGGCCTCACTTTTTAAACTTGCTTCGGCTGAAAATAACAACGGGTTTGTAAATAACACACTTTCCACTTCTAGTCTTTGCAATGCTGCTATGTCAGCCAATATACATCAATTTTATCGAATCAATATCTTGTAGAAAAAATTGCATAACATTATCGAGATAAACAAAAAACTTACCTTTCTTTACTTCTTGGTTTTCGTCAATCTTTCCGTCTTTCTTCGAAACTTTATCACAGACTGAAACGATATCATGTAAATGACTGACATTATATACACATATTGAGAACTTTTTATCGTTTAAAATTGGACAGTACGCAAAAAGTAATTCAAAAGACCCTTAAGCGGTTACCATAGGGTAAATATAATCGGTGTCATAAATAGTATATGTTCATGCATGCAAAATTGCATTCAGTCTATCATTTCCGACAATACATTTCCGTAATCCATGCAAGTGCAAGTTAGGAGTTAAAGAAATGTTTTCGTTCGTTTGTTTGAACTATCTA
This sequence comes from Phorcus lineatus, assembly GCA_921293015.1. Classification (NCBI taxonomy): domain Eukaryota; kingdom Metazoa; phylum Mollusca; class Gastropoda; order Trochida; family Trochidae; genus Phorcus; species Phorcus lineatus. The sequence goes on along the minus strand of OV121086.1, from coordinate 54,636,706 downwards.
TCAAAACATTCGTCTGCTAATCTAAATTAATCTATCATATCTACTTTATACTTACTTTTCTTCACAACCATATACATATACTCCTGCATGTCACCCAGAACTGCAGCCAAATTTGAAAAAGGAAGGAATAAGAACTTATGATTATAATATCTCATTTATTACTTTACATATTGGAAATATTAGATATTTCTCGTAGACTACTATGTACATCTAATCGAGTTATTGATTCTCGAGAGGCGCAGCCACGAGTGAAAATATGAATTGTTCTGCCTTGTAAGAGGAGACGAAAAAATTTTAATATTCAGATTGCTTGTAAATAACGGTCATCTTATGACGTTATTTGATTTTTGCATTTCATCATTTGAAATATTATAAAACAGTATGACATAAGGAGACATATACACAAAGCGGTTCTAACTACAATACCATGTATATGCCATGTCGCAAAGTTATATGATGTTCATGTTCCCTTCCAAAACTAAAGCCTTTTTGAGTGTTTACTGATGAGGTTTCTTAAAGCATTATTTGTGACGCCTTTGAGTCATTGCAGTCAGGGTGTAAAACGAAACAATTTCGCTTAAGTTGGGATAGAGAGTAGACCTTCCATGAGAAATTATAATTTCATGCATTATCATATAATTTTGGCAGGTATATGATAATTACTGTACACGTGAATAAAAAGGGAAACGTTAAAAAAGACAGATGACATAAATGTAACACTTGGACGCAGATATGTAAAACTATTTTGGAATGTACCTTTATGAAGTTATCACCTACCTCTCGTCGACTCCGTTCTCAGCTTCATTTCCACCAACTTAGCTCCTGGTACTCCAGCTAAATTTGATTCAAAAGTTTTTTTATGATCTGTTATTCAAAATACGTTCGAAAAATTACAACTCTCAAGTTCTATAATAAATTCCCATACAGCTGCTGAACAAACGTTTGTTTTTCTGTGCAATAGTTCCTGTAAAAATTTGGAAGAAATTAACATTTCTTAACAAAAGATTTTATTCACACTTCATTTGGAACAATTGGTATAGAGGTCAAATGTTCACTACTAACACAAAGGGAAGACATGCAACATGCACACAATCATTTAAAACATATTTGGTATAATTTGATTATTAATTCATATGATTTGTAATATATGTTGTATCACTGAATTCATCCATAAAGACACTGACAATTTTGATCTTTTACCGTAAATAACATCAAATTTACCTTGAGTAAGAAAAATAATAACCAACTCGAGTCTTGGTTTATCTGACTCTATGGCAACAATCTACTTTGGGCATATACCCCGTCATTGTTGGTTATTTTACATTATTTCCTGAATGATAAGATCAACAATAATTATACTTACACAATCCCTTAATGGTATCTTCCATTAATTTGGAAAGTTGTCCAGCCTTCTTAGTCTTCACTTAAAAACATATTATATAAACATGTAAAAACTTGATATAGGTAATAAAGTATTTTAGGAAAGTTAAACACATGACTAATCTAACGTCTTCAAAATCATCATTTTTATAAACAAACTTTGGGCAATCGTTCCAATTACTATCGATTACTGCAGTTCCCAAATAAACAAAGTTACATGTTCTATTTTCCAGATGCATATGAAAACAGTTTAACATGCCCGTTGGTCGAAGTGATGTCCTTTTTGTTAAAAAATAAGAAGTAGTTTTCGTAAATATTACAGTGATAAATATTTATTAAACAAATAAAGTGAAATACCTTCTCTGAAGATTTTCCTGGAGGAACCGAGAAGTCTTTCCTTCACTGAAATATATTATACATGTAAGTACAAGAAATGTACAAGGCATACTGACAGAGTAATTTGGTGTAATACTAATGATAGGTCATCAGCGTCAGTTATTTCATGGACAATACTTTTGATTGCGATAAAAAAAGATTGAAACGTGAGGGTAACAATGCGTTATGATGTAAGATTACAAGTATCAAAGTCAATTTAATGCGATTTTATTACGTTTCATTTCTGTAGGAATCACCAACAATCAGATCAGCTGCAACCACTGATAATAAATTTAATACTGACAGAATAGAGTTAATGTACATGACATTTTGAGAAGGTATTAAAATCTATTGGGCAACAAATGTATCTTTTTGTAGGAACAATATGATACAAAAAAATTGTAAGAAGAATACCACATTGACCGCAATGATGTTAACTGTAGATACTTTAATTTAAATGTTTTTTTTGTTGTTATTATACAAATATATTTATATCTTAAATCATCGTAGTATGGGTTATTCTATAAGTACATCTATGTCATGGGAATATGTTAATAGATTACTATCAATCAAAGAAATTGATATACTTACAGACTTCAACTTTCGGGTCAACTGAAAAAAATTCAACATATTAAAAGGCGAAGTGTGGAAATTTACTAATTCAAACATGAATTGACAAGACATAAACTTTTATGTTTCAATTCGAAACCGTCGATTTGATACAACTATTTGAGAACATGTATGTTTGCAAAAATAGAAATATCTAATATTCAACTATAACATGATTTTCATTTTTTACACGTTTAGGCTGTAATGATAATTATACACTGATTCAAAGAGTTACGTACACGGTGTATTGATAATTATACACAGATTCAAAGAGTTACGTATACGGTGTATTGATAATTATACACTGATTCAAAGAGTTACGTATACGGTGTATTGATAATTATACACTGACTTAAAGAGTTACGTATACGGTGTATTGATAATTATACACAGATTCAAAGAGTTACGTATACGGTGTATTGATAATTATACACTGATTCAAAGAGTTACGTATACGGTGTTTTGATAATTATACACTGATTCAAAGAGTTATGTATACGGTGTATTGATAATTATACACTGACTTAAAGAGTTAAGTATACGGTGTATTGATAATTATACACTGACTTAAAGAGTTAAGTATACGGTATATACATCAATATACACTCTTATATTATCAATACACCGTATACGCAACTCTTTAAGTCGGGGTATATTTAGCATACACCATATATACGAACCCTTTAAGTCAGTGTATAATTATCATCATACACTGACGTCAGGGGAGGCGTATACATGTACATGACGCTAAGGAGGAAATGGCGAGGTTAGAGTTATTTCTGTGAAGAAAACTAACTTGCCTTTTTACGATAATTGAAAAGAAAAAAGGTACCTTTGTCGCTATCTGAGACGGATTTCAGTGATTTTAAACCTGCAATGAGAATGGATACATCGTTAAAACTATCAAGTAAACATTTACTTTTTAAAACATTAGTTTTTGCTCTTTCAATGAGAGTTATGAAATATATCGTAGACTATCTTTGTATAGATAAATGGCATGCCTATGTATAATGAATGAAATCGATCGAAACAAAGTTGGCACCAAACATTTATCCTTTTCTACCTTTGTAACACCATTCCTTCCAATGCTCTTACCTTTGTTAATAAATTCCTTCTGTGTTTTCCTCAGCTCATCAATAACTGTGAACAAAAAGCATTGGCAAACAAGTTTCACTAAAGATATGCTAAATCCTGTATATATTTGTGCATATGAAGCTTTTTACAATAAACTTTATACTAGGTTACTGAGTATGTGTTATGTATTTTGTGCTTTTACAATAGTTTCCTGAAATGTTGGTACTACTAAGGTAACAGAGGTTATCAGTATTGCAAATATTGTAAGCAAAGGAAAAAACAACAACACAAATTCCTAATAACGGTGCTTTCACATTTTACAGAAATATTATTAATATTCTTTAAAACATTGTATTTGCATTTCTTCATATCTAGAGAAAACTTCAGTCGTAAATTCGTGAAAAAGAGTAAGTAACCGATCATAAACAACAATGAACGACACATATGTGTATCAATGTGCTGATCGGTGTGTGATTAATGAGCTATGTTTCCATTGAAATCATTTATAAAAAAAATTATAAATAAAATTATAGATATAAATTGTTAAAACGGACAAACTACGTATATACTAAAGAACGGAGTCAATCTTACTGAAAATCAATTTTCATGCCTTCATATCATATATTTGTAGATAAAAACACAATTCTCAATGCATTTCTTTAAGGCATACATTACCATTCTTTATTTTGTCTACATCAAACTTCTCTTTGGATGCATGGACCTCCGTTTGCACTGAAACACGTGCACACTAGTATAGACATGTCGGAAAATGTTCCACTACTTTTATTTAGAGTCAACTGAAACTGCCTCACAGACATTCTTAGTCTCCTAAACATTGATTAAAGCTATTACAATGAACTTTTTAAAAAGATAAGCATTGGTATTTACTAAGGGTTTGATGGAATTCATTTGTTAATAATTGATTTTATCAATTTAACATTGATTTTATCCTTATCAATCAAGTATCTTATATTCATGTCGCAACAGTCATTGAATAAGTCCCATGTCTTAAGAGTTAAACTTTGGGACGTAGTATTGTTTAAAGCCTTTTCAAGGCTGTGAATGACCACTAATAATACAAAAATAGCCAGAGATGATTCAAGCTTGAATAAAAACTACAAATTTGTTATAAATCTTTAGCTCAAATACATAATTTCAGACTGCTAAAATGTAGTTGCAAATGTTAAATGTAATCAAAGAAAACCAGAATTGACCTTGGTAAAGTACAAGGAGCGTCTTTGTTATCAAACATCATATTATCATGACAATAAGTCAACAAGGAAATGTCATCGAACTTACTGGGTTGTACTTTATCTTTGCAGAGTGTATCGAATTCGTTCACAACTGTTTCAAAGAAAGATAAGTGTTTGTTAGAAATTTGTATGATGTGTTTTCAACAGTGTCATCTTTAATACATAAAAAGTATTATTATAAGTATAATTATGATAAATCTTGAGTTGGATATGATAGTATCTAATCATTCCATAGCAAAGACTCACAGAACCTGATCACAGTGTGTGTTTTTGTGAGAATGGACACATCTTATGTTTAAAGCATGCCCAACATAAATTTGGTCTTTTTGGAAAAGGGAACAGTTTATCTGTAAATCACAAAGCAGTCTAACTAAGTTGTCACCTCGGTTCTCTGCATTCTTGAGACGCTTGATGAGGAGGGATTGGGCCATGGAAGGTACGTGATGGGCATCGTAATCTGCAATCATGCTTATAATCAGTGCTGACTCGATGATCCCGTGGATATAAGTTATGATTGGATTGTAGAACGGAAATACAAACAAGGATTACCCCAACCAATCTTAGTCTCATAACCATCTATCTTACCCATTATAAAGTAACATATATGTTTTCATTTCTTTGAGGCATCATAGTGGAATTAAAGCCAACAATATTGTGTTTTCAGGTCAGAACTTACGAGGTTGTAGTTTGTTTCGTTTGTCTTCAAGTGCAAGCTTTACTGTGAAACAAAGATTGTTATTATAAAAAACACTGGTCAATATGTTTATCGTCATTTTAATCGGAATAGAGAAGTGTTTAGAAATATTGCCATGATTAATATTATCTTGTAACATATGTCATTATAATGAGAATATGTGCAAAAGGGAAAATCGTTACCAATATCTATATTATTACATCATTAATTATTATTAAGTATCAAAGTATATGTAACAATGATATGGGGATATGATCATCATAATAACGATCACTTCAAAATAAAACAAATAACCAAAAATACATGTACATGTAGGAGCCTGACATATAAACGAGTTGAAATGATAATTTTTATAAGAAATTTCACACAGTGAATATTTCAGTAAGATATGTTTCCATGATAATTACAACTTATTGTAAATCTATATCTAAATTAATGATACTTACGACCAACCTTGATGGACCTTACATCTTGCATCATTGCCCTGGTTACTAAAAAAAGAGAAATATTATGATGAACAATGTATGTTTCTCTGAAACGTAGCACCACAAACTTGAATTTGAGTTTCATTTAGGAATGCTAAATTGTTTTATGTGAAATTACTTAACATTAAATGTTTGAATGCTCACTGTAAAACCTACAGCAAGTAAGCTCCATGTTTCCTGTAAATTCTATTAGTGCATAAGGAAGTTGAAAGTGCAGATAAAGCCATGTGAAAATGAAAATATTTAAGTTGCTGCAACCGCTAATCTGTGAGAAATAGTGATTCGTTCGACATGAATGTTGTTCTTGTCTAGTTGATTTATCTTTTACACTTATTTCTTATTCATTCAACAATCTATATATACGTATCATGCAGATATTATAAGTCGAACAGTATATCTAAACCAACAATAAGTATCTCCTACCTTCACGATTACTTGCAGAGCTGCCGACCTCTTCAACAAACATTACTTTGTCTAAAAGAAAAAAGACATGGGATAGGATCTAATATGCAAACAATATAATCATATTTCAAAACATGATATCATGGTAATTCGGAATTGTACATCAGGGCATAGGCTGTCAATTCATTTTTGTCATTGTTTAACAGTAAGAAAGTAACTTGTTTCTATTCTTTTCTAATAAGGGAAATAGCAAAAATATATATCAAACTTCATGTTTCCTATAAGAACATAACAGTATATATACTTACTCTTGGATGCGATCTTATGTTCGTACTTTTCGACGATCTTTTCAACTGGAAAAGATAAATATTTGTTACCAGGAGTTCATCTGTTGGAACCAAAGAATTTAATTGGAAACCCTTGTGGAAGAGAGTGGGTTTGATCATTGTCAACATGATATGCCCTGCTAAGTAAACAACGAAAAAAAGACTAGATGCATTTTAAGGATTGATAAATCATTTCGCTTGTTGATCTTGCATATTTTATTATAATGGTTACAACACTGAAGTGAACCTCCAAGGACGGTAGGTAATTAAATCCTTCAACTTTACCTTATCTAAGAGGCCAAACGTTAAAATGGCAAAACGTTAACAGAATTCGGCCAATACATTTTAATCTAACATACCCTTCTCTAGAAATTCTTCAACTTCATCTTCGACTTTACTCATTCCTGTAATATGATAATAAGAATATAATAGAGTCTTTGACTGTTTGTGTAAATCTTTCAATGCAATTTATATCATTGTTATTCAATACAAACATGTCAAGCATAAAGACATCAGGTATAGTTTTAAAAAAACAGCTCTTATATACATCTATAAATTAACAAGTGTTATCATTTGAATTGTTCCAAATTGAATGAAACGTTCCTCCATTAGCTACGAGTTGGAATGCATGTCCACAATCGTTCAGGTTTTAACAGCATTCAATAGACGAAATGAATCCTTGGTTACCAAAGATGTTCAATCAACGGTTCAATCTATCAAATATCATCATATTACTTACCAATGTACACTGATGAAACCATGGTCAATCGAGTGGGTTCGAATACCAAGAACTACGATGATAATGATTTGAAGGACACCAAGGTGTTTGTTTCACAACCATTCAAAACATACAATATGATAAACTGTGTTATGATTTCCTACCTTTTCTTGAAGCGCCCTTTTCCTTCGGGTCCAATCCATATTGGTCAACCACTGGAGGGAAGAAAGAGAAAATAAAACATTCACTTCTCTAAGTAATTATACTGCATTCTAAAACATTTTTCACCTTTTCCAATCTTTTAAGAAAAATATTATTTTTCTTAAACCTCGTTGTGCATTTCAAAAACGTTCGTTTTACAAATAAACATACATAGTGAATTGATTCATTGACCATGTAGTTATTACATGGTAAGTACAATATCGCAGAATATATAATATTTTTCAATCAGTTCTTTGCTTTGAATTTGAGTCCAAAATATGCCACAGGTTAAATATATTACCTTTTTTGAATGTCTCTTTGCATCTTTTGACGCTAGTTTCAGTAACTGAAAGTAAAATTGAAAGATGTATGCTTCAATAAACACATAAAAGTAACAACATTAAATTCCAATCCATGTAGACTTCTATCATAGAAAAAAATCCAGGCCTTAGCAAATCAAATAAGACAATGATTCATTTGGTTGGAAATGAAAATGAGATGTATGAACCAAATTTACATAACAAATTAGGTTTGATATAAATTATATGCAATAATTGGCATTAAGTAAATATTTTTTGCTGCCTATGTCGTAAACGTTGACAAATGTAAATTAAATCTGATTAGAATGTGCAAACAAAATAATTGTTAAAAAGCGGAAATCCCAAATTGAGTACCCTTTTTGAGCTCGGCCGCGGCTTCATCGTACAACTTTTTGCTTTCTGAAAAACAATGTATGTCCTTTTTTGAAAGTCAATACTTATCAAATTGAAACTCTATTCAGGTTTGATAGATATTTAAGTCTCCTGACTGTATATTACAACAGTTCGCTTAGATAAATGATGTAATGATTAATTTGAAATATATGAGAATAACGTGAACTTACCATCTTTGCCTAAATTCACGCTTCCAACTGAAGAAAAAATATGGGAAGGTTATTGGCAAGGAGGACTTGAGAATAATGGTGAGGATGCTTATACATTACATGTGAAGGTCTAACACTATTTGTCAAGAGATATAGGATCGCTAAATCGAAAAGAAACCTATTGAAAAAATCAAAAGCAAAACAGGGTCATATTAACAGTTTCACGGGTCGACAAACAAACTGAAGGAATTAAAGGATGTGACTAACCCATGAAGATAAACACTTGAAAGCACAAGTGAAAGGCAGAAAGACATGGAGTAAAAACTTAGAGATACATACGGGTTGAGAATAGGAAGTTTTCCTTTCCAAGGATGACTCCCCGGACTGCAATTGACAAAAAGAACATAATGAATTTCAAACTCAGAAAAACAGGATTTGGAAAAAGTCATAGATATATGTAAGTTATTTCAATGAATGATAGATATTAACATTCACGTTATACATTGGGACTGGCAGCTATTAACAGTTTATTTAACAATTACCCCTTATGTTACACCTCCCCCTGGTGTATTTACTTCGCCCTTGATTTAATACTTCACTTTCATGTTTTTACTTCACAGCTGTGTTAATACTTTTCCCAAATGTAAATATGTCATCCTTGGGTCTCTTCTTCAAGATTTTTTATACTTCAACCTTGTATTCATACTATCCCTTTCGTAATAATGCTTTCCCTTGAATTTCCACTTCAACCGTTGGTTTATACTTCACCCATGTATCTGTATTTCCTCTTTTTATCAATTGTTAACCCTTGTACATACACTTAACCCTTGTACGTAAATTTCACCCTTGTACCTATAGTTAACCCTCGTGCCTTTACTTAACCCTTGTACCTATACCTAACCCTTGTACCTATACTTAACACTTGTATCTATACTTCAACCATACATATCGTTTCACCCTTAAGCTTATAAATCACATTTATGTTTATATCCATCCGTGTATTGTTGCAGTATTTCACCCATACGGAAAGTTAAACTCGTCAAGTAGTTTCCTTTACCGGGGACGTCATACACCATGACCATATCAAACGTTTCAGAAAACCTACCTCTTGCGTAATCGACTCTGTAAAGCTTCATCATCTTGGACTTTCCTTGAAGAAAGGAATGACACAAGTGAGAACCAAAAGAACATTTAGAAGATGAATAAATATGTTATTTTTCTTTGCAGAAAACCCGGGTATATTGTTACATTTGAAAAAGACTAAACATATAAAATTTGAAAAAAAGCAAACAAAGTATTAGAGTTATCTACAAGTCTTATTTAATTGATTATTATTTAAGCTAGCAAAACAATATTTTTGTTGGTCATGCTTGGGTTCATGTGTTAAATTTTTCATTCGAATTTTTTTTACTTACGATCGTAGTTTTCGTCGAACTTGACCATTGACTCAATCAGTGCTTTCAGTTCTCTCTTTGCACCTGAAGTATCTATTCGTGCCATCCCTCCAAAATGACCGCCATGACCGCCATGACCGCCATGACCGCCATGACCACCATGACCCCCCATACCGCCTCTGCCTCCACCCCTCCCCCCACCTCTGCCGCCGCCCCTTCCACCGCCCATACCGCCACCCATGCCACCTCTTTGTCCTCCACTCATACCACCACCCATGCCACCTCTTTGTCCTCCACCCATACCACCGCCCATGCCACCACCCATACCACTTCCCCTGCCACCACCTCTGCCACCACCCATACCTCCGCCCATTGCTCCTCCCATTGCACCTCTTGATCCTCCATGCATGCCTCCACCCATTGGTCTGCCACCCATACCACCGCCCATGCCACCGCCCATGCCACCGCCCATTCCACCGCCCATACCACCGCCCATACTACCGCCCATACTACCACCCATACTACCTCCCATGCCACCTCCCATGCCACCTCCCATGCCACCTCCCCTGCCACCTTCGTCGCCGCTCCAACATATGGTATATTCGAGGAGTAGGCACAAACCCAAAACTGCAAATAAAAAGATAATGATTTTGAAATCATCAACCTCGCAACAAAAACATATGACAAAACGAAAAACAAGAGGTAACATCCGAGTTGAGGTGAATACTAAGTCCCCTCTCATGACTTTAGCTGTCAAGGTTGGTTGTTATTAATTTGTACTTATTAATTAATACATGAAGAATCGTTGGGCATTTAAACAGATGGTATAAAAGACTCAATTAAGTAGTTCAGTAATACCTGATGTGAAGTGCTTCATAATGTTGTGTCTCCCGGTCAAAATTGTTTGAAGACAGGCAGAGTCCTGGAGAATATTCAAAATTGTCATGTGTATGAATTTTACACAACGTTCACCATTTTGATATCTTAAACAATGTTTTTGACTTTAATAATAATATTTAAATTTTCAAATTTGAGTTTATTATACAAAAAGGTTAAACCAGATTTTAAAAAATTAAATGTGACACGATATCAATTGAATTGAGACAGTCTTCAACAGTTCAACAGTACTTGTACCATTAATTTCGGTCCTTCAAACTTGTAATTGCTCAAACGGTTAGATAAGAATATATTCAAATATTGAGCAATTGGGTAATATCTTTGTTGACAAACTGTATATGAATTTCAGTAAAAAAAGAACGATTGATGATTGAAATTAATGCTTTATCATAATTTCTGATACAAATGTTTTATGATCAGAAAACAGTTCAAATCTAATTTCTCAATGGTTGACGTATCCTTTTAAAACGAAGTTTAGATGTTTAAATCATTTACATTGCAATTAAGTTATCTTACTCTTAGTGAGACCATTTGGAGTTGACATGTTAATGTGTTGATAGAGGGCATATGCGAAAACATTCAAATAATCACTGACAATTGTAATTCGTAAATAAGGTTAAAAACATTTATGAATTTTGATGAAAAGAACATTCACTAGTATAATCTGAGCATCTAAAGGGAGAGAAGTGTACCTAGGAAGGGGCTTTAAGGTATGCTAAAAATAAATAAAATGAAATGTGATACCGAATCTTGGTTTAAGCCACAACTACAATGTATTGAAATCACATGTTTACGATGGCTCATTTCTAAAGATTAAAACTAAAACATTTGAACAATACATATATATTTATAATCACTTTTGTATGCAATGCAACTTACCTGAACCTTATTGTATCCCGACCGAATGAAATAAGAACAGTTTGAGACCCTTTATATTGCTTCAGTTTGTCACGTGGTGGTATCTACACACGCACGTGTAACTATGACAAATGCAAGTAACACCATATCGTTGTTACTAAGGACTCCATTCTTACTTTCATATGATACCAAAAAGATCTTCACGTTAAAAACACGGCACGACAAACATACGCAACGGTAGTATAATAAAACATCTATAATCTCTCATTGCTCGCAGTCCTTGTCTAAACAATATCCTATCATTCAGTAGCGTTTTACCCGTTTGGTATGTGTACACGTTTATGGCAAAAATGTATGTGTGAACGATTTCAATGTTTGACTTGTCAGCATGTATAACTGCAACGTTACCGAACGAGTTTACTGTGTAGATAACAATGAATATCTTCTTTGAGTTGCATTTTATAAGTGGAAGAACATAATAGCAAATATTATGGATGGCAACTTCATTCTAAGAAAGTGACGTTTCGAAACAGCTTCTTGTCTTGTTGTCAAGCATTCCAACTTGACAACGACACAAGAAGAAATGTTGAAACGTCGCTTCTTATTCAAGGAAAATTGTTCATCTCAATTCGTTATAAGTCCATACATTTAAACTCCTTTTCTATAGGAAACACTACATCCGAATACTGGAATACATATATCTTGATCTTGGAATTTGAAGTATGTAATTTGTGTACATAATGATGGTGGAAGGTGATTTATAATTGACCAGAATGATAAATATAAAAAGTGTATAATTTGAAAACTAGTTAATTCATTCCAATCATCAAAAAGATATCATCTTGAAAATGTAGGATATTATGATAACGATAGGCTTTTTTAACCTCATAAAAAAATATTTAATGCTTACGAAGTATATTGCGAAATTTCTACATAGTTTATTTTCATACACAAACCGTGCTTTAAAAATACCAAAGATTAATTATGTATGACATGTACTAAAAAGGGAAGTTGTTGCAGCTGTAACTAAGCAAGAGATACGTTTTGTTTCTGATCCTTCTGGTGTCTTGTAAAAAGCGTCACTCAATAAACATGATAATAAGTCAGAGACACGATATGTCTATGATTAAATTAACATGGGCAAGAATCTCTAATGAGGAAAATTCAGATTGAAAGCGTTCATGACATGATAAACCATAAAAGATATAGTTCCATCATAAAGAATAAGGTTGAACTTTATTTTATACACAAGTTACAAAGTAAAGAAAAGAGGTGCAACATGAATACAGAGGATAACTGTGAACATGCGTTTGTGTTTTGCGGATTAACGCAGTAATTGTTTCTCTATTATATATTACAATTATATAACAGCATGCATCTTTATTTTCCGACCTCCTAGAAGTTGATCTATCACATTGCCAGGTACCCACTCTCAGTGCTTATTATACAGACACAGAAGCATGTCTGCGTGTGGGCGACTAAGAAACACTTTGTAATAAGATCTTCAAACTCTTAGCTGAAAAATTCATGCATTTAAACACTAAACTCTTGTAAAACAAGCCTCAACATTTATTAACTTAATTCAATTATGATTAACAAAGATTCACTTACAAAAACTGACATTACTGACAAACGTTTGAATCAAGAGATAAATGAAATCAAGGAGACTCATTATCAAGATAAACACATAATATTGTTATGAAAATATTATTCGCTGTCTTTTGATAACTTGGAAAAACATGTTTTCCCTTTTGGAGTTATTTACCATAAGCACTTGTGAATAGAATTAAATGTAGAGCAGATGATTCCGGTACGGATCTATGGTGTATGGATAACTGTATGTGTGGTATGTCAGATTCAGGGTTTACTAAAGAAATCCTGCTTCTTCTTCCAACAGCTTCTGATAGTTCTTATGGTGTTTTTAGTACACCATTATCGGAATCATAACAGTTACAGTGACAATTAAGGATTCTACATGAGAAGCCTAAGAAATTTGCGAGACTAACGAGATTAAAGAATATATTCCTAATATCTACAAGATTTTCAGGTGTTACTAAAGTTTGAAAAACTATCATTTTATTTTACTGTACATTGTCGAATGAAAATTCAATATCAACGGTAATTTGTTCGTTCTGTTGGATACATTATTCAAAACTGTATAGAGACCGTTAACACTTTTTTAATAATTATAACTTTGTCATTACTTAGCACATTTCTTAGTCAAACTTCATTTTTCACAAACCACAAATAAGTGTTCTATTCTTGATGAATGTTTTGCTATCGCTTGCATTTCTTCTTCCGTGAAAGATAAACGTCCATGTCGAATTATTATAACGTTAGTCTGCACAGATGTTGGATATACGCATACATATTATCTAAAGGATCCACTACATAGTGTCTGATGTAATGTATATAAACATCTCATTTTGAGGCTACAAAACATGTCATTCACATAGTGTCGACCTGTTGGAAATTGTTCAGTTCATTGTTCAACTGTTCAGTTTGATGATGAATTTTTTTCTTCTGATTGAATAGTTATTTCAGACATTGCAATCGAAATGTGAATGACATAAACAGCTAAATGTATATTCACATCGTGCTTCCAATCACTAGGGCATACACTTTGATTAATGCTATGAAACCTAACCATTGTAGTGACTTCTATATCGCTTGGTTTCTTATCTGAACAGATGTAGATGACATTGTGTTAACGGACACTTTCTAACGAATTACATAGGACAGTTTCTATTGAATACATGCATTGGAACCGTAAATACTATGAAAATATTTTTAAAAAGCAGTCGAGAGAGAACGAGACGATTTAGTCATCCATCTTAGTCTCAGAGGAATAAATGATTCACCAAAGTCAATCTACCATTTTGCCGTAATTTCCATTACCTTTCTTGAAGACCTTCGGTGAAAAAAACATTTAGTCAACATTCAAGGAGAAAATATGTTTCTTTTTATTAGAGAAATACATGTAATGAATAAGTTCAACGTGCCACGCTATGCAGGCAATTATATGTGAACATAATATTATAAATGATTGGTGTACGTTAAATATTAAAATAAGAGTTAACGATTTCATGTCTAAATATTGTATTAAGATCATCAGTTTAAATTGCAATGTTCGCTGCTGGATTGTTGTCTCGCTATATATGAGTCTGATTAATGTACACAATGATCCGAGGAATACATGTTTTAAAACATTGACTTTACTTGAATACGAACTCGTTCCATCAAATGAATCCCTTTTGAGACGAGTTCGCATCCCGGTAGAATCACTATTCTAAACTATCCGTAGGAACACGGTCGGTTTTAATCAGACTCGCATTGTCGTATATCAAACAATCTGTTAGTTTGAACAGTTTGAACATGTGGCAGAATACATAGGGCAGCACAAAAATGCACATGGGTAGCTGGTGATTGTGGTGTTAGAGTGTTGTTTGTATCTGGCGAGCTATGAGTAATGATGTAGGTTGTTATTCAAGAGAACGATCATTGTGGAAATGTGCACAATTCTGTATTATCATCATGATTCATATTACTTCAATGGAAAATAGTTTGACGTGCCGTAAGGTCGCATTAATAAGTTACCATTGTTCATCTTATGTGTCATATCAGCCCGAAATATATCATAATTGGAAATCGTTTTGATTGTTGTGTATTACGACATATTCATGTGAACAAGTTTTGCACTTGTCACTACATCCTAGTTTGAAACATTTAGATGCATTCGACATGTTTCAATATTCTTGGCCGTTTATGTCTGGATTGTTATTTTCTTCTATCGGCCTATCGAGTGTCAATACAATGTCCATAAATTCAAAATAATCCTTAGTGAAAGGGACGTTGCTTCTAACTAAAAAAACGTTTTGCTCGAATATTTTACATAGTGTCCCACACCTACCCTTGATGTCATACGGGCACTACATGTTCGAAGGTTGTCGGAAGTATGTCATTGAATTAAACAAGAGATTCAAATGTGACTTTATTTTTTTAAATGTACAAAAAATATGAAGAAGTATAAAGCAAAAATCTCTACAAATTACAGAAAAGAAAACAAAACTGAATAACATCCTGCATTTAAGAATATATCAAGTTCATTTAAAGGATATATAAAATGTATACATCCATACACACATATAAAAAACAATTCATCCATTTTATACACTTGATATTAAATGATGAATAGAGTTCACGATATAAACAATGAAAATAATTATCATCAGAGATAGATATTACAATGATCTCAAGAAGTTATAGGTTTATTACGCTTAGCCGTTGATAACCTTTCATTAAAACAAAGGGTTCGTAAATGATCTAATTAACATTCTTTGTCAAAAGACGATCTCTTTCATAGAAATCAGTATCTTAACACTTATCAGTTCTTGACTTAGAGGTTCTCACGGTTCACAAGTGAGACATTCAAGACCATCCTGCTACATCAGCGTAGTTGTCTCCGCCTAACTCCATCATATACCCTGATATCCTTCGTCCTAAAACGCTCGTATCGCTTACGGCTGGTTACTTATGGCTATTTATAGCCTACATTGACATTTGTTTGAACTCACATCCGGGTTGTGCCGCTATTGCTGAATGTGAGTCATTTCTTTGGCTTGCTATATTTAGCGATACGAGCGTTTTAGGCCGAAGGATATCAGGGTATACATTGTATGATGGAGCAAGGCGGAGACAAATACGTTGATGTAGCAGGATGATTCAAAACATTTTATTCCTTCTCCAACACAAAATAATCTGGCAAACGTCCCTCGTTTTGATCTTGAAGAAGAACTTCATTCTTCTTCTTTCTCGTCAGAGTTTCATACCCACCGTCCTCGTGTTCAGTGCCTTTCAGCTCATCAAAATATGGACCCCTGTTAGGATTTTCAGGAGGGTCTTCGTGCTCTGTGGGAGGTCCATAGTCAATGTCTGCAATTGAAAATCTTGGTGAGTCCCATGGTTCCAAATATTCAATGCTTCCTGCGAGTTCTCTTGTAGAAGGGCTTCCTGATAGCGTTGTTTTGTCGTACCTCACAGGCAGGTCTGGTTTGTGTGACCCTTCAATCCCGTCCATCTGATTGGCTAGCTCTTTGCGGTAGTTTTTCAAAGGCTAGAAAAAGAATTTGAGATTGACGATGAACTTGCTTTGTAAACGAGACAACAGTGCTATATAGCGATTCTCTTTGAAAATACAATGTTTGAAATAGAATCACAAGTATAATGGAAATCTATAAAGAATATAATTGATAATTTCATTCAAAGATCAGAAAACATTTCATATCAATTCTTATTGTTTTAATTTCTTAGATAGGTGTTGTTCATTATATTAAAAATGAGTTTTTCAAATGAGACATAATTAATCAAATCTAATGGCAATGTACAAATGTGTGACAACTGGTTTTTCTAAGATTAATTAGAACTTTTAACCTCTGATTGAAAATTCATCATCCGTACACATTTTTTTCAAAATTGAAAGAGAGGATATTTCTAAATACAATGTCTTAAAATAAACTGATAATGATAAATAGACCTGGTATCAATACACATAACTTAAATCACATCGTGATGTATCGGCATTATTTGTGACTTCTTAATACAAAAAGAATGAATGAGTAAAACAAAGATACTTCATGAAGATCAGGTAGAAAATACTTACCATCGAAAGTCCGGAAATCTCTGAATAAAAACTTTCATTTTCATCTTTTTCAGCTACATGATACTTGACACGGCCCTCTTTATTTCTGAAAAACATAAACATCTATTTGATTCATTTTCAAATTAATTCATGTTCTATTTTGAGATTGTGGCTTTTTGTGAGACCTGTTAATTCCTCCAGTATCATATTTGAATCACCACAGCAAGATATACAATTTTGTGAAATCCAAAAATACCTTTCGCTTTTCTTCTGTTTTTTCTTCTTTGAACGGAAGGCAAGGCAACACATGAGTAGGACGAAACATAAGAAAGCGAAGCCGCCAGCCGATGCCCCAATCAGTAATGCAAGGGGCTTTTCTGTCAAAAAAATTAACTATTGAAAAGCATGTTATGTTGTGCATATATAAGAGACAGAGATATTAATATCTTTTTATGGTTTTATAGGAAACACAGTCATAAAATCAAAATGACCATGAGATAAACTCACTCGCATTAGTCTAGACAGCGAGGAAAGAAAATGGGAATCGACTACCAGTTGTTTAAAGAGTTTCAGAATATTAGAGGACTTTTGCTAAGGATTTGAGAGAGCCCATGTAAAAGAAACATCGAAGAAGTGAAGCACAGCCCTTCGATTAATGGTTATATTGTGACATAGACCATGCTAGGATAGTGTACTTAAACTAAATTTATATAGTCCCTTTTACAATGATACAGTATTTGTGTTTACAGAACGTACACTGATAGTCAATGCTTTACCTGTCAAAGGGCAGGTATGAAAGCTTACCTGTAGGGAGAGCATCACAGGTACACTGTAAGTGACGTAACTGTTTGTTGAAGAAACTCTCTACAGCATGGTGTATTGGATGTGACTCACACAGGACGGTACTGTTTCTTTGTAATCTTTAATTTACACCAAGCTTCATCAATGTCATTGCCAGCAAGTCTTATGTCGATTAAAATAATCATAAAGAGTAAAACTGTTTAATATCATGCTACTGGTTCTAAGGTTTGCTCACTATCACGTGATAGTTAAAACATCACAAATTCAAAGAAAACTTACTATTAAATTTTCATGATTGTGTTCGTCCAACTCAAAAACGATTACTGATGTCATCTCTTCTCACATAAGAATGTGAAGGAGTATTTAGGCTAGGAAAACACAATTTGATAGTTCACTTATATATTTTGGAAAACACATTATTTAACATATGTTAGAGCATGCGTTTTGTAGAGAGAATAACTTTGCATGCTGACATATTCTCCAACTCACCTGCACACAGTGGCAACTGAGTCCATCTCCGTCGACCCTGCTCTTTTCATGCATTTGCCGAGATCTCGCCATTCCTCTCTGTGGTGGTCATCGGGGTCTAGATGTGGGTCTCCATCACCATCCTTCTTTTTATCATCACCTCCTCCTCCAGCTCCACCAACCACAACATCGCCACCTTCTCGTTCAGTCCCTTCATCATCGCCACTGCCTTCTGTTTGGTTCCCCTGTATTCCCTTATCAAAAGCATTCCAAAAGGTTGAATCTTTATCTTTCTTCCTTGGGAATGGAGTCGTAGTAACGTAGGTCAGATCATCAGGTTTGTACTTGCGGTTCGTCAATGCATGGTTGTGGTCATTTCCAACATGTTTAGTGTCCTTGGTGCTAACCAGCTCATTGAGGTGTGTCCGAAGGTCCTGTCTGATCATTGACCGCTCCTGGGATGTACAGGAGGATTCTCCATTGGTCCGGGGGTTCAGGAGACTGGTACACAAGAGTGAAACTGGTGAATGATCACTCTGACCACAGGAGTTGACATGGTATTAGGGCCTTCTAAAAATCATTGAATTCGTATCACTGTTGCTGGTACCATAAGAGGAATAAAGCTCTAAATATAATTGTCCATATCATAATGAACTAAAGTAAGTCTTACAAACATCAGGATGACCTAGTGATGATAAATTTTGATAGCGCATCACAATGAAAGCTCCTGAAGTATGTTACCATGGCCCAAGGGAAATTCTAGCATTGTGAAACTTGATGACTTTCAAGTTTGTATTGTTCACTGAAAATGCCGATTAGCAGCACCTTATGACGCTATGCCAAACAAAACTATTGCAGACTAAATTTGTAACTAGTGCAGTAACTAAAATGTCTAAGCTTATGAGTTGAGTGACACCACCAGTTAACCTGGCAGTGACTATTGAAGACTTTCAATGTGGCACTTTTGATTTCAAATCAAACATTTTCAGACTGTGACTCTTAATATCATTACATATCGTATACCATTTAACAAACCTTGTAAATCATCTCACCTGCATATGTGCTTGAGTTCAATGTCTTTCCCCTGCAGGAGAAGCAGAGTGTTTTCCTGTGAGTATAGCTCGTCCAGGCAGTGGTCAAATCCTTCACACTTACTCCGGACCTTCTCCAGGTGTTTAGATATATACTTTGCATGTTTCGCTGAAACGAAAGAGGTTAAATAAGAGTTGCCAAGAAAGAGAATGTGTTGTAGATGTTAAAGTAGAAGTTTACGAACAATTTTAGGACAAAAATGACCAATTATCGTTCGTAGTCGATGATTCAATTATCTTAATTAACATAATAAGAAAGGACTAAAACGAATTTCCTTCGAAAGTATTTATACTGAGGAAATAACAAATTTCCAATAAACCTAAACTATTATAACAAGTAATGAATAGCATTGGTATGGTCCAAATTTTAAAAACAAAAAAGATGTACATGGAAGTATTTCAACAAATAAATTTTGAATTCGCAATATAGACAATACGAAGTGAATTATATTCTGAGAGTCAATGATAAAGACGACATAACCATTTTCCTTTTACATTTTTCATTTTATTTAAAGCCAAGAAAGAGGACATATTTAAGTCTTTTAAAACATATTTTTACTTTACTTACGATCATATAACTTTACTTCACAAGCATCAGATTTGTGGGACATATTAGATATGAAAGTATCCTTGAATGACTATGATTATCGCTTACTGTTGTTGACGCACGTATCTCGAAGAGCTAGGAAATGATTCATACGTCCTTATGATTATTCTCCATGTTAGACCCCCCTAGACTCTCTTATTGTCTCCAGTCTTTTCCCCCAGCGATAGTTCGTATTTACTATCTACTATGAGGTCAATCATATCATGGAGTTTACTTTTCAAACCCGTCTCGAGGGCAAAATATCACTTCTCATGGTGTTGGTATGGTACTGCTCTGACAATGAAAATGACAGCTGTATTCATTGTGACAAGTAGTCAGGCTATGTTTGAAAGTGCGTTATTCCGTATTTTCCTTAATTTATGTCTTCGTAAATGAATAGAGCGCAATATTACAATCTGTAAAGGACACTCGTGTCTCGATCACTAAGTGCCTATTTCTATTTCTCAGGAAATACAAATATTCAGGAACTCATGTAGCAAACATTGTATGGCACACACGTTTATATAATAGCTATTTGTATTCTGACATACAATAGGAAGCTCATGATCTACTACGTTACAATTTATCCTTGCCGGAAACATAAAATTCTTGAAAAGCAATTTAAGATTTGGGATTGACAATCCAGGTCACCATGGGGCTCTCTCCTATGTCTGATGAAATAATAAACCAACATTTCAGAATCTCTTAGGTATTCCTCGTTTATGTTACCAAAATCATACCTTCTCTGTAGTCTATAAAATTTGGGGAAATGGAATTGTGACATGGTAAATCTTTCAGTTCGAAACTTTTTGTTTTCTATGACATTTGCCTGTATACAAATAGCCTAACTGATCCATAGTTTAAAGAAGTATATTCCCCAATTTTGAAAGACATCAGTATGCATGTTGATGACATTAATTCATATTAAGTTCTCTGAAATTCTATTCTATGATCAAACATGACTATTATTCTGAGAAGTATTTAACAATCAGAAACGCAGGTTTACGGAGATTTGTGATAAAGATACGTTGTAATATGCATGGTTTCAGAATGAATTGTTATGGGCATTAAAAAATTTAGATACAACTTGTACATTTTGTAAATCACAAATAGAGGATGAATATCATGTCATTCTAGTATGCCCAGTATATAATGACCTGAGGAGTAGATATCTTCCAGCTTATTGTCATCACCATCCTCATATGAACAAATTGATTAGCTTGTTTCCAATAGTTGATAATGATAACTTTGTATATTCATAACGAAGGTGTTTAAACTGAGAGACAATATGAACTCATTGAGTGACATTTAGAATGAAGAAGAATCTTGTCAGTGGCGCAGTTATTGTATGTATCATATTTTTCACATGTTGTATTGTTGGCCTCATGGCCATTTATACGTAATAAAATCAGAAAATTAAATCTTTGGTCCTATGTTTACATATATATTTCTTTATTTTTTAAAAACACGGTTGGAAATCTAAAAAATTGAATTAGGAGTCTTTATGCAAGTCTATGACAGTTCAGAGGTCAGACGTTGTTCAGTGACGTAGATTAACACTCCCTTAAGGTTGGACAGATTTACATGTACTATGTAAAATGATGAAATTCTAAATCAACACTATAGCCCTGTATTGTGTAAAAAATAATGTTCATTAAGATCATATGTCATTCATAAAGTGTACATTGTATCAGTATTGTCTCAAGTATTTCGAGATCTCGTATTTCCATTCAGATTAAAGATATTTCTTTTTTCAAGTGTTAACGCATGTCTCTATATTCATATTCATATTATGTTAAAGCAATGAAATCTTTTCAATTTTGATTTTATCAAGTATGGTTCTATTCCATTGTCGAATACGCTTCCTTCATTTCTGGTCTATGGCAATATTAACAATGAGTCTCTTGTATATAAAAACAATAGTTCTGCAACATTTTCAAAAGCAAATCGCTTCAAAATTTATCGGTTACAGAAAAATGGTTGAAAAAAAATCTATTCAAATTCAAACATATTATATGATTATTTTCAGACAGATATTCAAAGATGCTTACGTGATATCTTAGGACACATTGTTTCCACTTGGTCATCTTGATGATCATGAAGATCGCCAGCCATGTTGGTCGTACTAAACCTAGACAACACGGTAGCAGGCAGATGACCTCACGGTCTTAGCTTATGATGTCGGAAGCAGATCTAAAGGGTTCGGAAGCAAAACCAGCTCATACATTACACTCTGGGTCCCATAGCCTACTTTTACAATATGTGGTATATGTAATGAATGTTTCTTATATATATATATATATATATATATATATATATAACGCTACATGAGTGACAACGATATGTACATTACCCCGATTACCGTTACCAATAACCAGTTTCATAAAAATATACTTTAACGGGAGTTAAGAATTTTTTCACAATGTAGTAAAATATTACAAGTCGCTGACATAATAGCTATGGCAGCGTGGCTTACACTGCGACGTCATACTTAATGAATATGATAATTAGTCAATTGGTCAGCATTCTATGTTATTACACAATGAACTAACGTTCACGTTGTAGTTTATTAAACAGCGATTTCCTCAATGGGCGAGTATAATCATCACTATTGCAGTACCATATTTGGAATTGTTATGGTAAACATTCATATACGAACTAGTAAAGTAGAATAACTGAAAGGTACCACATTCAAATGGCGCACAGATAAGATGGAAAAAGCTAACCTTCTTCCCCATCTATAACGATCATGTACATATTTATGTAGAAGTATCGGTGATTCTTGTGCACGTATTGTTCGTTTATCATGCCGATATGTAAGCAGATGTTCATACATTGTTCATAATATCCATTGACGGTTTTTTGTTTAATGTATTTTGTAAGCAAAGCTACTATTGTAAAAGAACCGTTTGAAGGTTGCTTTTAATTATGTGTGAAGTAAAAAAGAAACTTAAGAAATTTCGTTTCATTGCAATTGATGAATTCGTAGAGGTTTCAGGAAATTGGATTCTTCTTATAAACATCTGTCTTTTGACAACACTGGCATTCTTGATTCGAAGTCTCATGGGAGTGACTACAATACATATGTCTACTGTTGAGTGATACGGTAATCTTATGATATTGCTCATTGCAATGTCCACATTTCAGACCAAAAAGTTTTGATGTACATGCCAAATATTCAGGACACTTTCTATTTGCGAAAAAAACCCAAACTGTTCTTGAAACTTTTCTTTTATACATCTAAAATGGACATAACTGATTGGGTATTGATTTCAAAGTACACATATCTAAGTACTATATGTCATCCAAACCGGTTTCAACGAGATGGAGTCACTGAATTATGGAAGGGAGCCTTGGAAACATCTTGTGTGGAGTGGTAATAAATATCGAAGTCTAAATTTCTTCTTAAAAATCAGAAGTCTTACTTTTACATCTTATCAACGTTATATATTTTACACGTCTACAGATAAATTGACAAGCAGCTTTCAATTTATACCTTTTTTATATCAAACGTGAAATAGGCAAACAACATTAATTTCCGACATATTTAATGTGATAGAAAAATGATATTGTGAATGTTATAAATTGATAATTTTGTCGTTTTTCTGCCTCTTTTAAGATTTAAATGAAATATTTTTTTGGTAAAATTAAAGGTTCATGCAAATAATCATCGCATTGACCACTGAGTGGGAATACTAACACAAAAAGATAAATTCATCTGCAAATAATGTTAAGCCAGCCACATGAAAACTATATATTTTATTCTTTAATGTAGTGTAGTGAAATTTTGTCAAATTGTTTGGATTAAAAAAATATCTTCAATGGAAGAATTGCAATCATTAACTCATTGATACATAGGAAATATTGCAATTGTCTGAATACAAGAAGAAAACAAACTTTCGAAATATAAGCATTTTATTTAAATTAATTTCAATTTACACAAAATATTTATACGTATCTTTATACCGACAATCCTCTGTCTGATGTTGCTGGTATAAAACACAATAATTAACCTTGCATTTGTCTCATGCTTGTGGATCCACTGTCACAGAAGCTAAACAGGAACTGCTTTATTCCTTATCATTACAGCTTACACACCGAATACTAAAATAATTGACTCCGCTTATGTGACGTGATTGAACCGTCGCAAGATGTACTAGATATTCAACAAAAATGCAGTATGTCAATAATTTTAGTTCGAAGATTGTAACAAAATCGCTGTTTAGTGATACAAAAAACTAGATTCATTAGGGGTTCTTAATCAACGGTGAGTAAAACGTTTTTTAACAATAAAACAGAGGGTTTTAAGCCTCGTGTTTTGCCTAGAACTGTGTTGTGGGGGAATAGCTCGGGATCTACACACCTTCAAAAACAAGCAGAGAAGATTCTTTCAGGCAGGGAACAAGACTGTTTATTCGTAAGATAGTAAATGAATCAGACAAGAAGTAAATCAATCAGACACAACAAGCCATCTAATAATAAATGAAATCATATGTAAGTTACAGTTATTGAATATAAAAACAATGATACCTGAGTTAGAGAATTGATAAGTATGATTAACATATTCATTATGTAACAGTATAATATGAGAGTAATTATAATTGAGTTCGATAATCAATAAGTATAATGAACATAATTGTATATAACAGGATAATGCAATAGCTATAAATGAACAAAGGATGTGAGTATCTCAACAACTTCTAAATGCAGCTAACTATGTAATAATTATGTGACAAACCGGAGCTTAACAATTTACTTAATATAAATGAACATTGCATTCATCTAGATAATACAAATGCATATATCGTCTTAACTTCCATGTTTGTATGCCATTAATAACATTCATTATACATCTAAACCTTATATTAAAATACTTGCTTGAATAGTGATCCTCTTACAACACGTGTGCAATATAAGAAGTATTATGGTAAAGTAAATAAAACGATAATTACATCTAAAGCCTTAAACAAATAATAAATATAAAACATGTCTTACTTTATTAATGTAATGATTCTTTACAGTTTAATACTATTGAAATATTAGATATATTACGGTATGGAAGGCTTTGTTTAAACACTTGACAAGAGACAACATGAATACAAATTATTGCTAGAATAATGGAGGACTTATTATAATTTTAAGTGTGAATCGTTTTAGAGTTATTACTGTACGGAAGGTACACTGATAATTACATTTAAAGCACTTAAACAAAGGTTAACTCTATTGCCTGTTCTTGCTCGCATAATGGATAGACTCTTATTTCTAGTTTAGCAAGGTGAAACATTAGACTTACTACCGTACAGGAAGTTATATGAAAATGCTATCTTTCTTTACGATGATTTATCCAAAGTGTAACAGTGACATTCTAACGTTTACAGAAACCTATACATGATGAACTCTGTTAATAATTATAAAGACTACCCATGTTGAAGACATAAGAGAATATAACAAGCGCTGTTTGATTATTTTGTAACAAGATGGATATTTATAATTGCCTGTATCTTTTGAACTACTCTAATACTTTTCTACATCGCCGTGGCATTATAATAATTTGTGTGAATTACGTAATAAGACATTGCCCGAATGTGCACGTTTAGCTAGGAAGATAACATTAAAGTTTTGTACCCTAGAACATATGCGCTTACAGACAGGATACCTTGAACGTAAATATATATATATAAGCTTCCGGCGCTACATGACATTTAACATACACAGACGTGTTAAGTAGTATAACATGATACACCACAAAGATATGAATATGAACATTTGAAAACTTGACCATCATCAACACGTTGTACATATATGTGCTTTAGCATCCACGACACCCGACCGAGAATAAAATATACATTTTAACATAATTCTCTTCCTAAATACTTCTACATTTTAAGCAACTGTATAAACACTATTTATGAATAAAACCACTCAATGCATTAGAATTGCCTTACTGAATTCTGACTAAAAATTACATAAGTACATTATTGAAGGCAGCAGATTTTAAACAAAGTTTCAACACAATAGCAAAGTGAAGTGACTTACCTTCAAAAACAAGCAGAGAAGATTCTTTCAGGCAGGGAACAAGACTAACGTTAGAACGTTTAGTCTCCCCTTTTATAGCCCTGATTCTCTGTGTGAATTTGAAAATATGTCGTTTCTATCTACCTCTTGATAATGGATAATCTTCATTATGATTACGTTATGTACATTTGATGCTACATTTGCTGTAATCGGCAAAAGTTGAGTGCCCGGAATGATAATCAAGGTTTATGCCTGCCATTGACTGTTGAAGTAAACGCTCTTGTTGTTAAAGTGATAAGCTGTTGTTTGTTCAACTGGTCGCTCCGACAGGTTAGTTAATACTTATTGCCTAATAGCTGGGCTTAGCACCTCGTGTCAACTTGTATCGGAGAGAGAGATAAGTGATATCATGTAAGCTGACTCTACACATTAAGACTTCATGGGTTAAAAAATGTAAATTATAACTTTGTAGTGTATAACAAAAATTATGAAAATTTTGAACTAAAATATAGCAATTTTGGCACTGTTATAACAACATTGATAACAGAGAGTAGTTTCTTGGTAATCGATAACGAAAAAATCCGGTCCAGAGAAACTATTTATACCCACTTAAAGATGATAAAGGTGTCCTAAGATGATAAAGGTGTCCTAAGCTGTTTCTGAAGATATAAGAAAGTTTCTTTCTTGATGGCAGAAAACTTAACACGAGGGATTATTTATTCTCTAAAATATCTTAAAGTGAATTATGTAAATAGTGATAATAAAACAGATAAAGCTCCTTTGGTATTAATTTCATGCGTATTTATAGCATAATTTACAACATAGAAGTTAAAATATACATCAATTCAACAATGATAATTATATGAGACATAAATATAATACTTAACAATATAAAATGAATCTGATATACAAAAATATAAACAAAAAACGTAAGGATTTATTCGTTACAAAAATAATTGTAATGCTCATAATGGATGAATATAAAAACAAAAAAAGCATGTGACAAATTGCACTTTGATATGAGTTCATTCATTTGTGAAATAATCAAATGCCTGTAAAGGGTAAATGTTAAAAGCTTAAATATGACAAAATGCATTTTGATAAGAGTTGATTCATGTGTGAAACAAGCTCAATCTGTTATTCATCCTTTGAGCAAATTATTGCTTAAAAAAATTACCACATCGACTGTCAACTATCCTCGACTAGTTACCACTCTTTGTCAACAATCCTTTAAATTGTCATCCAGAGTGCCATATTGATTTAAATGGCTTTTTCTAATTCAATGTTTTATCTATGGAATACTGACAGTGATTAAACGATCTTCTTTTACCTTCATATTTATGCTCAATATCATTACTCCTTTTAAAGTTTATCACCCAAAACACTAAGACAAACAAATAAGCGTAGTCGACCTTTTCTTATCGAATAATTGACCTCTTGCTCAACATAACAACAGACGTTTTTGACGGGTACAAAAGGATTCGATAAACTGTCGAAATGAGAATTTTTCTTCTTTCAATACAATTTCAAACTTTTCATATAGCTTGGTGGATCTGGACCCCGTTTTCTTACTATCCGATGAATAAATAGAGAGACCCTCTTCTTATTCAGACGAGCCTTTATTTATCCGGTATTATTTTCTAATGTATTAGAAATATGACTAACTTTTTGCCAAATAAGCAGAATCACTTATAAATCTTGGACCAGGCTTGTTTAAACAAAAAAATGGCTAATTTGCCAATTTTTTTACACACCTTGCGTAAATTACCGGAGGAAGTGATTGGTATGATTAGGTCTTGAAGTAAAGCTAGTTTTCCAGAATATCAAAGACGCGTTTCAATTTCTCTGGAAGCCCCAGTCGTGAGGCACTCTTATCTTCTTCTAATTCTGCTAGAACCTGCAAAAGGGAACATAAGTTATTGTAAATCATGACATATTAAAACGTGAAACTATGTTTACATTGAAATTTAGCCTTGAAAGTTGCCGTTTTCGATATATGCCTGGATTTTCCAAGAATTTTTGTTCAATGTTGTCAATGTCATTAGCTATGCGATCTTATGTACATCTCAGTAAAATAGTGCATGTGATTCGTAATGCTTGAAAACAGGATCTATTTTGATGTATTAACCATGTCTATGTGTAAAAACTTAAATGAAATATTGATAAGTAATCTATTACATAAGGCTGAAGACTTATACATATGATGGGTATGTTGAGATCGTATTGCATTGTAATGTCTTAAACCAAGTTACTTTTATTTTCAATATTATCAGTATTCATTTTCACAAAACAAAAGGATCCATTTCACCGGTTACCATAGTAACAGAGAAACAAATCAATACCTCGAACCATGAACATGAATATTTAAACGAAGTAGTTTTACCAGGGATATATTTAAGAAAGAATAAAATTATTCCTGTTTGTTCATATTAATCAAATCATTTATCATCAAATTCAAAACTGTGATTTAAGAACAGTTTTTTTTTCATTTTACTAATTTGGTTTATAATACAATGGCATATCTGTTCAATTTGTCAAAATAATTATGAAAATGTTGAAAAATGATATTAAATAGATGATATGAATAATAGATATGCCAAAAATATTTACCTCTTCTTTGAACTTCAAGAGCACGCTGAATATCTCATAATAAACAGACGTTTTGTTTGTGTTTAAAGACTGCATCTGTAAAATGAGAGAGATTCGAATATTTGATCATAGGAAGAAATTTAGATCATGTTTATGTTACGAATACAATTATTTCGAGTACTTATTTATTTAGCTGGTTGAATAAATGTTTTCTTTTCGCATGCAAGAATAATGGCATTAGACAATATCTTTGGTTTTTTCAATATTTACATTCCCACAGATTGTGCATCTCAGTCACTAACGTGTTAAACTGTATATAAGGGGTCTAATCTGTGTAAGAAGTTTTCCTTTAGGGCGTTTATGCACTTAAACCATGAATTGTCGTAAAAAAAGAGCATTATCCAAAAGATAATTTTCACAAAATTTTCATTTCATAAGACTTTTTTAATTTGTTAACATAGAAACAATAGTCTCCTCCTTACACAACATAGTTTCTTCATGTGTTGAGCGAACTCCCTCTCGTCCAGACTGGGAGTGTTGGTGACAGCACGGTGGAAGCTCTTCACACAGTGTCTGTAGTCCTCCTGGTCCTTGTAGAACAACAATTTGTGTGGGGCAGAGTTCTACAAGGACAATGAAATGTATATAATGACAACACCCATCAGACCCCTAATGAAACGTGTGTCTACATATAAAACATATATGATAATACTTATGGTATTGCTTTTATTAAATTCAATCATTTATGTCATTTGTTTCACGTCATTGATCCATATGACTTCTTATTGCTTTCGACTAGGAAACATATACGATTAAAGTCTTTAAACACAATCATTATTCTCCCAATTTCTGTGAGATTATGAATTTCAGGGGACTTATCCTAAGCGGTTGCCATATTGAATATAAAATTATGACAGTTTAACAATGATATTTTACAGAAAAGAACGAAGAAGGGAAATTTAAACACAAGAGCAATGTTTTTACAAGACTGAACGGAAATCCAACTTAAAACTCTACAAAATTGGAAATTATAATAATGTAAAAATCATATCGATAGTGACTGTTTAATTTTTCATTAGGTTCGCGTCAGCCATATTGTTTATAACGAAAGACCTCGGTTTATGTGGTATCTACTATATATCGTGGTTCATTTCCGTGTGAAATCCAGAACTTACTGTCTATTGAAAGATTGTAACAGCATAAGGATAGGAAACATAGTACAGACAAATGTTTTCTACTTGACTTACAAAGAACAATATTTTGAAATACGTAAGAACTATCAAGGTTATCTTGATAATGTATTATCAATTATCATTAATAAATTGATTCATATACTCAAGATTGATAACTTAATAAAACATTTATGGAGTTACTCTGTGGGAAAAGTCATGTTCCTGTTAATGAAATGTCTTTTTATAACAGCAGCCTTGGGAACATGTTTTCTTTTACCTCCGTTATAAAGAACCTTCCTAGAACGCAAAGATTTCAAGTATAATAATTACAATAAACCATGATCTTCACTGATTTTAATGAAGAAATAAAAATATCTAGTTAGGTTGTGTTAATGAATTATTTTCGATTTATCTCTTATCTTCATGTATTCGGTAATCAAGTTTTTAACTCGCTATAATTTGATGTTATATATCATGATGGAAATAATACTCTCTCCCTGTTAAATTTTTATTTCCTTAAAAATTCCAAATAAGACAGAGTCTTGGCAGTTGTTATTAGCAGAACCGACATGAGCTTACAAATTTCATTAAAAAAATATAGGTTGCTGAAAATCGTGGACAATCCGTTTCTGATTGGCATAAAATGTATGATTATCCAAGTACTATTTCTAAATAATTTTCTATATTAAACTATAAATTTAGAATGAAAATTTCATGATATGCTTTATTGGACTTCTTTAAAGCGTCTTAACGTCCGTAGTCTTTTTAAAAGGGATGTAAATGCTTGGACAAGCAGATAAAAGACTTCTCAATTAGTTGAACCATTACACCATCGTATGTGAGTTTATATTTATGTTGAAAATTTGGACTTTGTAACTCTTTGGCAAATGGTTGTTTTTAAAAAGATTCGCCTGGTCTGGAATCCTATTATTATTTTGGGTTTCAATGGATCTGGAATATGCTTTCTAAGACACATTCTGTGACTGTCTTCAGCAACTGTTACCTTTGATAGAGTCTGTGGAGGCGAGAAGCTGTCAAGGAATGTGCTGGCTACGATGTCCAGTGACGGTTGGAGATAACCCGGCACGTCGATATCGAATACAATCTTTGGTCGAGACATCAACAAGCCCCAGAAACGTATAGGATAGCTGGAATAACAGCATGACCATTTTGTATGTTGATATTCACGTATAATTACAATTTAAAACGCTCATATTATTTTCATTATTTTGATGTATTTCATTTTCAATATCTTTGACGCGTCAAAAGTTAATGAGCATCTGAGGGACACTGTGTATTATATCTGGTCTAATAATTAGATCAGTTCCATTTGGTGTCAAGTTGTGACACGGAGAAACAAGGAATTAGTTTATGTTTCTAAAGAGATGTTTAATTAAGTGTACGGAGCGACTCGGTCCTTCAATTAATGCTTCAAAGAGACTATTGAATTAATTCTGGTAACTAGTGAGAGTAAGGTTTTGGATATCTTAACTATCAATTCACTCGGGTCATTTCGAGACAAAAGTAGAATGGATATTTGACAATGGGCTTATTAGGAGATGTTGTAAAACGCATTATTTAGTGAATTTTAGCATCTATGATGCATAATATGATCCATAATTAACAAAAATTATACGGAAACATTCTTTCTATAATATATATATTTATAAAATATACAATGAATGTACACATGATCGATCTTGCTAACTAAAGCCAAAGTCAATCTAAAGTGGCAGAGGAATGTGCAACACTGTGCATATTAAAAAGATAAAGACAATTCAATATGAATTTTGAATATGAAACCCCCATATTTAGTTATAAGAATGACAAGTAATATGCTAATGACATGACCTGCAGACTCAGAATGACAGAGTTATTACAGTAGAGGGGAGATAATTTGACTAAATAAAATACGATTTAAACACATAAGCCTCAGAGAGTTACCTCCCTTTAGTGAAAAAGCCGGTGATCTAATTATTGACTTATAAGCAGAGGCGTGACCACCTTGTAGCACAAAACCCAAGTGCTTATACTTTAGAATTCAATAAAAGCATTTAGTTTTAACGTCATATAGTTTTGGTGACAGTCGTCAAAACGTACAGTTCTTCGCGGAAAATCTATCATGTCCAACTTGACTAGTTAGTTCTTTATAGAAGTGTCAAAAGTGGTTTATATCAGGTTGTGTGGCATTAGCGCCTTTAGCGTTTCTCAGACCAAACATCTGCGCCGTATTGCGAGGTTGATAAAATCACTTTGCATCCAAGTAATAATCTTACAAACCATGTTTAAGAAACTTTAGTATTACGTAGGTCTCAAATTTGGAAAATCAAATAATTCTTAATTTGTTCTATTAAGTTAAAAGTAGTTCCTTATTACCATATATGATGTTGATGGTAACTTAACATTTGATTGGTATGATGTTTTGGTCAGTTTGGTTTATCACATCTTAAGTTAAGCTCACAACTGAACATTTACTAGTTACCCCCATTTACTAGTAACTTCTGTCTATACCTTACAGTATCTAAGATATGTTGATAATGAAACAATAGAAATTCTATAGAGCAATTGTCACAAAATGATAAATCCTAATGGATTAATATTTAATTGCAAATGGGAAACGTTTTCAGCAATAAGACGACATCTAACTCCACGTAACTGTGTGGGTTCGAATGGGTTCATATTACTTCATCTGTAAAAGATCTGCCTAAGATACATAGCCCCTATCGTGCGGCTTGATTCTGTATCTGAGCAATTACAGTCCTGAAAAGTGACAGCTCACAGTGACGATGTTACGCAAAACATAACCTTGTGAAATAAAAACGCCTAGAATTATTCCATTATGGTAACATTATTTCTATAACGTCTCCCATTAGAGATATGACGTCATATCCAGTACCAGTTGTTCTTCCAGGAGAGAAGAGTATCGTTGTCCACACCAAGACCTGCGGCCAGTTCGTCCAGTACAGAGAAGATGAACTTGACCTCACCAGGGATGTCCTTTCGGTCCAGAGCTGAGTCCAAGGCTTCGTCGACGTACTGCTTCACGTTCAGCTGGATGGTTTACAAAGAGAAACATTAAGAAAGATTTGAATCTGTATGATAACAAGGGAGAAAATTAAAATGTGTTAAGAGACGAAATCAGTTTGAAAATATAATCCGTTCTTTGCATTGTGTTTGTGGTCATATGCAAATACAATGTATCTGATTTAATGAGATTGCCAAGAAATGCAATTTGAATTGAACTTATAAGGTGAGGTTATAATAATTGAAGGAAATTAACAACTAGCAGCTTTCTATGAAGTATCTCCCAATCTTTAGATGATTATTGAGGCGTAAGAAATACTACACAATATGGACTATATAGAGAAGTTTGGAAATAATTTTGGAGCAGTAATTGTTTTTGAAGAACAAGTCTTGATTAGGTATCAACGAAAGTTTAAAAGATATGAAAAGTAGACTGGGTTACTTTTTCCTCGAGATTGTGGGAAGTTTTTAAGCTTTCTTTATAGTCGACGTTAACTATGCACGTTTCATCTCGTAGTCATCCAATACAATACATTAAAATATGGTAACTCACCTTAGTTTGTAAAAGTTTATGCAGATTGACCTCGGCAAGCATTTTGCCTTTTTCTTGATTTTCTGATTCAGGTTTAATCTGTCAAGACATTTAGAAAAATACAGTTATTCAAACAATCATATGAACTGATTGAAGCGTACGTAAATCCCCCATATGTCTCAGTCCATTTGGTTGACGTAATGCTTCACAATATGTAGGTACATACTTATAATTAATGGTTTAAACATTATTTTATCTTCCTATTAGCATTTTGGCCCGTTTCATTGAGTTCATTAAATTTTGTAACAATATATTAGTTATTACTGTCATCAACGAACATACCAACAACTAATTTCGTACCATTATACATAACAAAGAAATCGAATTTTCTTGATATTCATGTTAAGCGTATGTTAAAAAAAACAAACGTACCAAGTGATACATGGTTTCCATTTTGACCTCAGTGTCTGCATCCATCGTTTCCGAATACTCCTCCTCCACTAGAGGTCGCACGTCGCTGTTTGATAAGCCATTCTGAATGCTATCCACATTTTCTGAAATTAAGCAATAGTGACAATGAATGCAAAAATAAACCCAAATTTTATGCACTCAGTTGCAATTCCATGTTGATTCTATTTGCAAAAAGGACATATACGGCCAATGGAAACATCCGAATTTATCAACATTTTGAGCATGTCCCGCCTAAACGAGGGCCCACTTAATCAAATCAGTTATATATGATTGAATCTCAAAATACTCATGTTTATAAAACAGGTGAAGACATAACAATGACTGTTCAGTCTTCAATCATATTTTGTAAAGACTTTAGATTACTTTAGACTTTAGAGCTTTACCCTATATAACAGTCAGTCACTCAATCAACGTTTGGTGTTCCGATTCTCAACACTATGTATAAACCTAACTCCGGAGGTCTTTATACATATTGAGGTTACTACATTCCTTGAACTGACTTAGAAGGTACTACCACGACTTTTACCACGAGGTTTAACCTCAGGTTAGATTTCAACCTTTGATAAGACCTACACACTTTCTCGAATTACTTTGACTACATTATTTATTAATTCTATTGTCTTACCCCATCTTCAGTATTTTCAAAACTATTATTTTCAAGTAGCGAATGCTTGAATCTAACAGAAAACCATTGAGAAAGACTGGGTTCTTCTTGAAAAAGAGTATATTCAATGTGCTCTTTGCAATTTGTCTACGTGTACCTGAAATCATTACATTACATTTTTTCAATATACTGGAGGTATATACGTCAGAGAAAACCCTCGATAGAGAGAGTTTTGATAGAAATATATAACATCATCAGGAGGCGGAATGAAAACAACTATAAACTAAGTAAGCTCAGTTTTATTTTTCATTTCAGACTTGTAATGACAACAAACATTCAACAAGCGGGTTTTCTACCCAATATAATCTCCTGGGTTTCTAATAAAGAAAGTTATTTCTTTCTGAGGCTGGTAAAAAAATTGACCATTGAAATGGCTTGGGAGGAAATGAGAGTATCTAATTCACTGTATACGGTACATTTTAGGCTTATGCATAGGCAAAACCAAACGATTCCATGCAGAGGCAAGTATGAATTGTTATAAAATTTAAAAAATTTAAGCGGGGTTGCCAAAGGAAAGGCTAATCGACGTAGTATTATGATCAAACAGTCCTAATTTTAGTATATTGTATTGTATATTGTCGAGATCGGAGTTTTAGAAAGTCGTGTAATGAAAGGTATAACAGTATACCGTATGTGCACTCCACATCCAGATAGGTTTTCTTGTTAAGAAGTTCCATGATAGCTCCATCGGTCACATGATAGTCTGCCAGTGTCATCAGCTTCACACAGTTATCTTCAGAAGGTTTCGTGTCCCGTTCCTCCAGGATCAGCCGACCTTGCTTCCCGCAGTGCCATTCTGACGTTTAAGTGGTTAATATGATGTATAAGACAAGTTTACATTACGATTATGCTTATAAGTTATTATCCATGTCGCTATTCCCATGCGTTGATCTGATATTGCTTTCAACTTAGGACACACAGTTAGTGACAGTTTGCTTCATATGTTTACTCTTGTGGAGAGATTAATGTTTACATAAAACCCAATAAACACGCACATAATTAGATAGTTTTATAATTTTGAAACACGGCATTCACCATGACCAAGACATGCTGTTTACTTTATAGAGCCCATGTTCACAATAACATTTCCATCGTTATCATTGTTTGATAAAACATAAATGCAGATATAAAATTGCAATTGAAAAGACGTGTATCAATTAATATAAGAATAATCAACAAGTTGCGAGGAATTACGGTTTATCTGTCCTGAGTGGATTATTCTGATAAATTCCGAGCATTAGACGAACGACGATTATGTTATGGTCTTCATTCGCGGAACCAAATGTAGTCCCAGCAATTCCTAACGTGTTTATGGATAATATAATGAGTAAGAAAATCTAATGTGAAAGAAATAGTAAAACAAACCAATTATGAACATTTGACGTTTCATGTTCTTCCATACGAAATGAAAACGATGTTTGTTTTGAAGTCGGGTTGACACGAGTATGCTACGCTCGCTGAAGTAGTTCTGTCAGCCAATCAGATCTCGCGTTATTTTTAGAAAAACTGTAATTCCCGTGACCATTATGAAAACTTTAATACCCGGCATATTTGTGCCCGCTTGGGTAAGAATATTGGTATCGCACGCTTAAACAGTTATACGTCACTGGCCAGCTAAACAGGAATACTTACGTA
This sequence comes from Phorcus lineatus, assembly GCA_921293015.1. Taxonomy (NCBI): domain Eukaryota; kingdom Metazoa; phylum Mollusca; class Gastropoda; order Trochida; family Trochidae; genus Phorcus; species Phorcus lineatus. The sequence goes on along the minus strand of OV121086.1, from coordinate 54,600,492 downwards.
GGTCTATATCCTCTACTTTAGGTCGATATGAGAACGGATCCTTCTTGTATATGACACCCAAACATTTGCTCTTGACTTGAACTATGGTGTCACAAGCTAGTGCCGAACACTTGCACTCGTGTTCACCCCCGTTGATCTGAACAGTCAAACGCTGAAAGTGAAAGCCTGTAAGTATATCATATCTTTTATCTACACAACATTCAAAAATCCTTTAATCTAAACAGTGAATTTGTCATGTAATCTATCTATATCAACTTTGTTGCAATCAATTTCTTGGTTTTGTACTCATTATTAGAAAAAATGGTCTGAATAAAAATTGTTTTGGACAACTGCTTACGTACATTTAGATGGATTTTTGAAGAACGAAGCAAAAACGTAAACGACAAACGGTAAATTCGCTGTTAAATCGAATAAATATTATTATACACCATTATCCTGAACATAGTACGAATAATGATGTCATTGTTCTCCTCTAGGTGTTTAATATCACACACAGCTTTTGATGACAACTTACTGATGTGCTGTTGGTTCATTATATTATATTATATTATATTATATTATATTATATTATATTATATTATATTATATTATATTATATTATATTATATTATATTATTACCTTACATTACATCCTCTCATATCATATCATATCATATCATATCATATTATATTATATCTCGTTAGATACTAACTATCACATCATCGTTGTCGACTGGACACAGCAGCAGTTGTTCATAAGACAGAGTAGCTCTGGCAGCGTCTGTAACAGCGTCTATTGGAGACTTCATCATCACCGTCTGGATCGCCTTTACCATCATAATCAGGGCAGAACCTCCTCGGCTCTGGAAATGAGCATTCACTTTGCTGAACTTTGTTTTTTGAGAAATCATTTATTTAAAAAAATGTCCTTTTCATTATCTTATTAAATGACGAAAGTTTGTATTTTGTGTTGATAATATTATAATAATCAACAACATGCGAGGAATTACGGTTTATCTGTCCTGAGTGGATTACTGTTATAAATTCCGAGCTTTAGCGAGTAATTTATCACAATAATACAAGAGGTCCGAGCTTCGAGTTGGATATTCTTTTTCTTACCCAAGTCAAATCTAAGAATATTTACGGTACTTTTGGAAAATACCGTCGTGAAGGCGAGTTACACTAAACTCGGTCTTTGTATTCATGCGCGACAAACAACGATTATGTCATGGCCCAGATAAATGCAGTTTCTGCAATTAACTACATGTTTGTGGATCATACACTAAGCAAGAAAATCCTAGATGAACGAAATATTCTCACCCAAGCGGGCACAGATATGCCGTGTATTAAAGTTTTCATAATGGTCCCGGGAATTACAGTTTTTCTAAAAATAACTCGAGATCTGATTTGCTGACAGAACTATTTCTATCTATTCTTTCCGTGAGTCCTGCGTACCCGTGTCAAAAAGACTTCAAAACAAACGTTGTTTTTAATTCCGTATGGAATAATATGAAACGTAAAATGTTTTATATATGGTTTGTTTTACTATTTCGTTCATTTAGGATTGTCATGCTTAATGTACGACAGAAATGAATTGCAGACTAAATTTAACTGCGCCATGACATAATCATTGTTCGTCGCGCATGAATACAATGACCGAGTTTAATTGCAACTCGCCATCACGAAGGTATTTTCCAAAAGTACCGTAAATATTGACTTGGGTAAGAAAAAGAATAACCAACTCGAAGCTCGGAATTACGGTTAATCTGTCCCTCGTGAATTATTGTGATAAATTCCTCGCTAAAGCTCGGAATTTATTACAATAATCCACTCAGGACAGATAAACCGTAATTCCTCGCATCTTGTTGATTGTTATTATAGTTAAACAAACCATATAATACATTTTACATTGAAATACGAAAATAAAAACAATGTTTGTTTTGAAGTCTTTGTGACACGGGTATGCTCGACTCACTGAACGAATGAATAGAAATAGTTCTATCAGCCAATCAGATCTCGAGTTATTTCAAGAAAAACTGTAAATCCCGTGACCATTATGAAAACTTTAATACCCGGCATATCTGTGCCCGCTTGGGTAAGAAAAGATGTTTTAAACCACTATGTATCTTCATTCCCTCGCGTCTCGATATGTGAACATAGTTAATAAATTTCTAAATTCCCTCGGTAGGTGATGTGGGGAAACTTTACAGTACAATTATTTTACAGTACATTTAATAAACAATTTCAGCAAAAGGGAAAAATAGGATTATATAGAAAAGACGATACTGCCGTAACAGAGAATAGCATTGTATGCTATTATAACCTTTAAAACATGCTGATGCAGGACAAGCTCCAACCAAAGAGATGTCAACTTTTCCGTGATTGATTCACATCTGGAAAAAATAGAAATTGTCAATTAGTTATGAAACATTGACTGAAATAAGATTCAAAAAGACAATTCTCTATGGGTAATGAAATATAAGGTGGAATTAGATTAAGAAAAGCAAATCGTCAATGATTTATGAAATATTGTGTAAATTAGATTTTAAAAAGCAATTTGTCAGCGATAAATGAAAGAATTAATTTGATGAAGAAAAAGAAACTGAAGTGATTATTGAGAGATTTACCGAAAACTGTTTAAGAATAGTAACTGTGAGTGTTATATATATATACCGTCGGAATAAACTCTTGTGCCTCTTTTTCGCCACCGCCGATGTAATGTGTTGTTCTAGTAATAGTTTTATCAACCTGAAACATAAATCTCGTGTTATAATCAGGACGAGATTTGACGAAAATATATCGCAAAGAAACTGCCCGAGTTTTGATAGAAATTTCCACTTAACACTTACTGTGAGAAGTAGTTCAAGTCTGCAAGCAAAGCAGTAGCTAGGAATGCGGCAAAACTTGATCTGAAAAAAAGCAAGTTCATAGTTATTATTTAGTTATGATTTAAAAAAAGAAAATAGCCAATGACGTTTTAAGCATGCAAAGATAACCTGAAAAACGGAAAATTATTTGCTACTGAATAGGTTTGCGGAGGACAAATTGAGTTTTATATACTTTCATTCGTTTCAGTACATGAATTGTAAAATAATACACAGGTAATCAATCAATGCATTGAAGGCTACATGATACCTTCCATGAAAACATACATGTGACGTCTTATTGGGTTTATTGCGCAAGAGCGATCGTATAAAGGTTACAATATGAGTGACAAGTAATACTATTTTTTCGAAAGGATTATATGCGTAACAATGTGTATTTACCGAGCGAGAGCGAGGACCCCAACCTATTCAGAAACCAAGGAGGTATAGGAAGCTTGAGACGGACATGATTGTATTCAAAATACCAAAACTGTACTAACAAGCATACAAAAACTATCAATTACAACGCGACGCGTTTGATGGCATTGTGATTGTTTGCAAAATGGCATGATATGCACGTAACTCGTAGATAAAGAAATTATTTACTTCTCTGACATGGAGAGTCTCCGTTGTTGTTCCAGGGTACTGATAACTGACAAGACAAAGAATTTGTTCTGGAACAGATCGCCTAGCTCCATCATGGCTGTGTCCACGTCAGTGACGTCTTGTGACGTCTGAACAAAACAAAATACTATCAGTGAATCAGATTTTTTTTACAATGGAACTGTTTCGTGATGTCATGTACACGATTTTTCTTTCTTAAACAAGGCCATCTCGTCAAAAGAATGCCATTTGACATGATAAAGTTGAAATCCAAATGACACACTTGAAACTAATAACGTTATATTGTAAGAATCATTATGGATATATTTTCAGTATTTTAATATTCTATGTTTACCTCCGGGTAGTTGAATATTTTGTGTGACCTCATAATTGTGACGTCATCAGCGGGGAAGAGTATCTGGAAGGCATAGACAGGGAAATCATGGTAGGGAAGACCGGTTTCAACAAGTTCTCCGGTGACATCCGTCATATCCGTTTGAAGGTCGGCGAAAGCTGGATAGCGAAAGATAATGGTGACATGGTTATTACTATCCCTTTTGTAAATGTTTTCCGTTTGGAGTGAAAGCCAACAAGCCATGTTTTGCAGAAACTGTTTTTTGGAGTTTGAGAAGTTTCTTGTGTTTAGATATTTGAGAGTTGTCTGTTCACGATACAAATAAACTGTACAGCGTATTTCATCCAGTCAATCTAATCCGGATTTCTAGTTTTTTCTAGTCCTGTGTCATTGAGATGGTTAACAAACAGTTGTTAAATATGTTCTGTAAATTTGATGGAGTTACTTACTGATTATATCATACTGGAGTGGACGCTAACGTGAATCTAAAATAGGATCAGAGAATGTTTCTATAAAGAATATTTAAATTCTCGACTACTACATTGATGACTAACAGGTATTCTATACATTTATACGCTTAAACACTCTCTGCTTCATCAGGGAATCCTTATCCCACGTGCTCCCATAGTATCAAGACACTATTCACGCTAATCATAGAAATCGCTAAACCGTAGAAATCGCTACGGGAACAAAAGCTGACAAAAGAAATGCCTTAACCATAACATACAGCAATATTGGTAGTGGCCAGATGACAGGACCATTGGCTTCGAGATACAATGCTTCAGTTTTCTTGCAAGACTTCACAAAGACATTAAGTGATGAGTAGCCAGTCAACAGCGATACGAGGTAAATGTCGTGAAAAGCATCAGGTGAATGAGAATCTGCAGATAAATACCCTTATGAAACAGGGAGGCTAGAATTAGCTATGGGAATGTACCTTGTCGGAACTGGGTCTGGATTTTGACTTCCATCAGCTCCATATCATTCTGGAGTTTCTTCACTACATGGCGGCTCCGATGCCACAAAACGGTCCCGAAAAGAACAAGGGTCACTATGACGACAAAGAGAAGCCCAAGTCCAATGTACAGGTAGATGGTGTGATCGGGGTCTTTGTGGTAGCGGAGGAACCCAACATGACGTTTGATGTTTCCGACACTTACCTGAAAAAGCAATCAAGGGTTTATCACTTAGTTATAAATCGAATGCATTCTGAGAAGAGAAGTTCAGGGTTTTACACTATTGCATAGAGAATCATCCAAACTATAACACATTTCACTTCCTCACCGTAAAACGGCATACACAAAGACACCCTCATTTTGTTAACATGCAATTGGATTTAAACTGAAAGAAGGCACCTTGTAGGTAAAACAATTAGTTTTTTTACACAGAACGATACAAAACTAGAATAATCTAGCAGTGTAGAAACAAAAATATTTTTTCACTACCGTTTAACAGTCTTTGGGGGGCTTTTTTATAATAACCTCAAGTTGGTAATTTTGGTTCAAAATTCAACTTACCTTAACGAAGAAACTGAAAAATATAGTTGCTGGTATAGTGTAGTTAGTGATATTCTTCCTAATGAATTGATGACACTTTTTAATATTGACTTTCTTTCACAATAGGCATCCGCAGTCAAGCAATGTGATCCTTAAATCACAATCTTATGATTCTTCGATATTCAATAAATGGCCCAATGGACAAATTACTATTATAGTTTTTGGATTATCTAAATCAAGGAGACGTTTCTTATGAACAATGCAAGTTAAATTAACAAATAAGTCACAGGTTTTAAGGTTGTAGATTAACTCAAGTATTTTTAAAAAGGGAATGAATCTTCAATCTCTGACTAGCCTCTGACAAACGATGTTTTGGTGTATAAATATCAATTTGATGTACAAAATTTGTCAGAAATGATGGTGAAGTATTGCTAAACTTTATTTTGTAGTTTTCCCCAGGGACGATTGTTATTTTGGATAAACATACAGTACATTTTCCTTCATATTTTTAAATGTGTTTTCATATGGTGGATTCTAAATTCTAGTACTTTGTAAATATATAAGCAACTATTATATCTGGTGATGTCGTTTCATTCAATTTATCATAACAAGGCACCGCACTTCACTTAGAATATTGAGCTCTGTGTATACTTCTAGGATAACAATTGTTAACAAGATGGTGTCACTTCAAACAACAGCACTCACCTGGACTTCCGGGTTGAGTGACACCAAGGTTAGTCTCTGCGGCTCCTCGGGGGGAGGTACACATCTTAGCTGGTAGCGAGAGAAGTTGTAGGTCACAACCTGGCACGACTCGAGACCGACAGTCACAGAGAAATCGAGCACACTGGCCGCCACGTTGATCCGGTCACCCTGGAAACATTCATTGTATACATCTGCATCCCGAGGGTAGGGTTGTTCAACAATCTCATCGAAGATATCATGTGGATTTGATTTCGCTTGGACGTCTAATGCATTACTACGACTGCGCTGTAAACGGACCATATTTGTCTCTGTGTTGAATAATTACTCTCAAATTTACCATTACTTTAACCACATACCAAAACTGTTTAGGGAAGATGTATGGCATGAAACTAGATATATAGTAACGATACATATACACTCTGTCAAAATCGTTACTTCTGAACATAAAACATTACATAGGCAGTTTTGTTTCGTGCTGCAAGGGCTTTGACATCACAAATTACAATATATTTTGTCTTAGAGCAATCGGTAAAATCGAGAAAATACTTCGAGGCTGCAAGTGTATTATTTACTTATCACCGTGAAGGTCTAGACAAACCAAAGTCCAAAGGCTCAACCAGTCTGTATTGCAAACAGCTTATTTATCAAAATCATATCGTTAAGGTGTTGCACGGATATACTTAACAGAAATTGAATAGGAGTGAACAAGTAACCCATTGGTCATGAATGAGCCATGAAACAATACATAAATATCCTATTGGAAATTTGATCGTCCTTTCAAGCGCATACTAGGCATCGAATATGAAAAACTGAGAACTTGGCTTCAACTTAGTGATAAATTAGTTTAACAGGTAGAAACGTATATGTACCATAATAGCTATATTTCTCATATTACGATGGTAATCTTTTGTCATATCTTCCTCTGTAAAGTTATGGAATATCGGATCCCTGGCGTACTCAATGGTTTGCCGGAGTAAACTAGTATTCACTCCATCCATCTGAAATTCAACGGGGACGCAGAATGTATCCTCGTTCCCACAGATCTTGATAGCGTCATCCTCTGGACTCCTCCGTCGTTCACTTGCAGTCTTGATCTCTTTCTCGAGCCTCTCTTTGAGTTCTGTCGTGGCTTCCGGTGACCTGCAGACGATGACACTGTTGTTGGAATGATGACATCCCTGTTACGAAACATATATATGGGATGACAAAGAATGAAACATATTCATGTAATAAACACTCTTGAAAACAGATAACAAAATTGCAAAATTGAAAAAAAATACTAAAGTCAAAGCTACATGTAACATAAGATTTAGATTTAGATAATATTATTCACCTGATGACCTGCCGCAGCGTTTAGATTATGTATAAAGTAAGCTATTGACTTACCTCTGATATATTAGCTCCAATTATCTGTAGTCTGGGATTTTGGATAATTTCAAAATTCTGACCTGTTACTGTGAGATTCCTGCCGCCACTGAAAGATTTAAACGAGAACACCGTATATCATAAACAATCATTGTTTCATGATATATATCATTATCTGTTTATTTTCGGCAAATGTCTTGTTAACCTTAAAGAAAAAAATATTTACTTTAGATTAAATGTTAACGGTTATAATGACTCCGAAAGGCAAAAACTCTCGCCATGCTTCATCACCGGTTAATTTGAACCTTGCTGTTAACGCAATAGGTCGTTAAAGTACAACTTCTTCTTTGGCAAAATTTGAATAAGATTCTGCATTAGACTATCGAGATTTGTCTCGAGCAATCACAAAAAAATTCAAGAAAGCTTGCTAGGCCTTCATTAGCCTGTCATGTGGGTTGGGGTAACTTATGATGTGCGGGGGATGTTTACAACCATCATGCCTACCTTTCAAAAGTTCTGTTCGGTGATATTCCTGAAACACTTGGGTTCTCCATATAACTGAATTGTTGTGAGAGGACATGACTCTTTGTAATGTTATTGAATGTATAGATATAGGAAACATTAACCAGCTTGACTTCAGACGACGCAGGAGTGAAGCATTCAAACACAGTTTCATTTCTGAAAAGAAAACAACGAAAATTTGACAAACTAGTACCTTTGTTATGCATTTGTATCCCATCTAATAAAACAGTACATTGCAGAAGGTAATAATAAGGTAATAATGGCGTTTTCTGAATAACATTATTCCACATTCTCTAAACTCTGTATGACGGGCTGTTGCACTCCAATGAGTTAGTATCACATCACACATATTCCTTATGTATCATAAAATAATCCTCAAATCTCGTTCAAACATTTAATGATTTGTTTGATATGTAAACATTCTGCACTTAGAAATTGCTATGCCAAATATTTAACTGCTGATGCCAATGCGATTATACAACGTTCATGACACACTGTGTATTGATAAACTGAAACCATATGACATGACATTTGTTATATCTGTTGACATTTTGAACATTACAAACGCATAAGACATGGCATGCCAAGCGTTAGTATTGATTTAATGTTGTTTACAAATACAAAAGAATTCCTGAACATCATTAACTAATATTGCTTTCTTTATATATGTTAAAAACTCAAAACACGTGAGAGATGTTTGAAAGGACGACAATATGCTCTTTGATCTTCATGTACCTACATTCTGTTTACATCTGTACATCTCTGGTCGCCAATAAAGATTTCAACTGAATACAGACGATCGCCGGTAAAAGACAGTTTGCTGCCACCTGCCATCGGTCCAAGTGTGGGGAAAAAGCTCTTTATTTTCAATTCTCTCTGAAATAATTAAACTTTATTAAAGCCAATAGATTGACAATAATATCTTAAATATTGCTTCAGTAAACAAACGGTATTGTTTCATTTCACAACGTTCAAATCAGACTGTTATGAAGGTTTCTTCATAACAATAACCGAATCGTTGAGGCTTTTTTATTGTAAAAATGCATCGAATAGTAAATAATATCAATGATAAATTCATGTTGATACTACGATACTCGTTCCCATTGGGGGATGTAGCGCGTTTGGCTTTTGATGAAGAGGTCAGGGATTCAGATGCCGCAATGGACTTGGCAACTTCGTCTTCAAGAGCAAACTGTTCTACAGGCAATAGGGTTTGTTTCACTGAATTTCAGCGCAGGACAACCATGGTTCACTAGTTCCAGCTGTTGCTCGCAGGTTTCATCGCAGTGCATAGTAATAATAGTGTTGAGGGCTTTTCACGCAATAAATTAGCAGCTGTGATATAAGTGAGATACTCTTCAAAGTGATGGCGGTAAACCCCAAATAACCTTACCTCACCGTAGCCACTGAAGTTAGTAGATTACCAATGGTACAGTTAGCTTGTATCAGTACTTACTAGTATTATTGGTACCAATGGTACAGATAGCTTGTATCAGTACTTACTAGTATTATTGGTACCCATGGTACTGTTAGCTTGTATCAGTACTTACTAGTATTATTGGTATCCAGGAGCTGGAGCAGTTGTTCAAGATGGTGCATCTAACAGACATGAAAAAGAAGTTAAGTCTTGGTTTAAAACAACAAAGAAAATGGAATCCTGATCCTTTTACTTATGATCCTAGACAAAGTGAGTATGTAACGTTGATCAATCTAATAGGTACATTATCATAATGTTCAAAGGTAAAATAGGCAGTGACTTAAATGCTGCAACGATAGCTATAAGAAAAATATATCCTTCTTTGCTATGGTTTTATAGAGCAAAAAATGAAAATAGTATTTAGAATTTTATTGTCAAACATACATGTACTTCGAAATATTAGAATAACAACAACTCCTGCTTGACTGCAGAAGGTGACTTGATAACCTTGCCCATTTGTCTATGCATGGTATTTACATGAAAGTCAACTGAAAACATTGACTTACTCATGCGTGTCCGAACACCATCCACAGAAAGGGTCATTTTGACCCAGGCATTTGTCAATTGTTGTGAAACTATGACAACGAGTTAAATTGTACAACGGATATTTCGTCATCTGGAAATTAGATAATAATCATCATTGGGGGTATTTTGAATGCAAATGCAATTACAGAAATATAATGCAGAGTATAACATAATGGGTCTAAAGGAACTAATCGATTTGGATCCATTTGTTTTTTGAAAAAAAACTTTATTTATTTATTTATTAAGATTAGATTTAAACAAAATGGTCTTATAGGATCACAAAGCTGAGCTTCATACAAAACTTTTTGGTGCATTTGTGAAAAATCAACTTCTTTTTCGCATGAAGAGTAGATTTATTGTAAAACAAAAGTGTCTTATATGAACTCAAATGGTATTAAGTTGATCACCTACCCCCGTTGAATTGAGAACGATGACATGATCATCAATGACACTCAAAGCGCTGATATTGCCCACACTCACTTTAATAGGCGGCTCCAACTTGTAGGGGTCACCTTCGCGAATTAATATCTAAACATGTTTAAGCATAAGTATACTGAGAAATACATGACCATGACAACTGATGACATGACAACTTTTCCCGTTCCAATCAATGAAGATTTGTCTCAAACGAGCTCTGCTCTAAAATGTGGAGATGTCCACTTCAAGTCATTCTCTTGCTACCTAACGACATTCTTCCGAGTAACCTCTGTCACAAGTTGGACATCTTCATTCAAAGTTGGTTTAAATTAGTAAAATATTGTGTATCTCCGGGGTATGCTAAAGTACTTGAATATTGCTCTGTCAATGATAAAAAGTAAGTTTCATATAACATGCTTGCAAGGTGAAATAAATAGAATCCTGTTTTGATAATTTCATATTGAAAATGTCGATGTGTGCTAAAACCGATTTCTGTAATTCAAATAGTTCATATTGAAATGATGAGAAACATTAATTCACAAGTACATTGAATTAGTATAAATATACATGACAAATGTTGACACTTTTGGTCAGCTACCCTTTTATCAGAGAATTGGAAGACCTAGTCAATATTCCCAACCACTTTTAACGCAAAAACTTGAAATGTGTAAATGTGTGTTACCTTTGATATATACCGATTATCGTATGATACCAGCACCAAGGTATGTCTATCTCCGTTTATGAGAGAAACTGTAGAATGAGTTATATTTTCTTCAAATGTAAACCCATTTATTCCATTAAGTTGGTATGATGAACGAGCTATGAAATTTCTGTTTTCAAACGTCTGGTTGCACTTTCCTTTGACACTTTCCTGCAGAAAAGAGGGTAATAATATCAATCAGTATGGTTACAAAGATGTATTTTGAAAAAACAGTTATGAGATTATCGTCCCAAGAAATGGGTCATTTGACATTCACGAACGAGTGAGATTTTTATCACCAGAGCGAGAGCGAGATTGTTTCGTGATAGTCACTTGACACTTCCAAGTATAATCATTTCTTCATTACTGATTCTATTTCAAGGAAATATATATATAAAATGAACGGCTTCTCTTGCGATGACTCACTACAATGACTTCAGAAATGTTGTCTCGTGGCTTCTCAGGCGAGGAATACAGGACACTCGTTGCTAGGTGGGAATATTGATAATATTTCGCGCTACTTATGTTTCACTTAATGGGCAATAAACAGATACAGAGAGGATATTTAAATTTCTCGTCGAATGCAATATATATGTCAACGTGAGAAATGTATGAAAGTGACGTCGTGTTTTATGTGCTCAACGTCTTTAACTCAGAGTATTTCCTTATTTATTTTATATATGAATTATATAACTTATCCAATTGAAATTAACAAAAAACCTACATTGTTCGCAGATTCGTTGCTTGTTTCCAGATATGTTGAATTTGTCCTTCGCTTAGCTATATCAAAAAGTTTAGTTGGTTGAGAAAATGGGTATGTACACACAAAACTATGGGAACCGTTTTTGAATATTCCAAGGAATCGGTAATCCTCTTGTTGCATCGTTCTCGAGTGTGTTCCGATTGAAACGTAAAGGATATCAACTAAACGCTTGATGTTCATGCACATTATCTTTACGTCTTGATATGAAAAAAGTCTGTCTTTTCCTTGGTCGTGCTGACATATACGTATTAACTTAGCAGCTGAAGGCTTCCCGTAATCGTCATACTGATTTGCGAAGAAATACGCCCAGCCATCGTCAACAAATCCCCCAATCGGATCAAATAGATTGTAATATTCTTCTCTTATAGTTTCATTCCACGCCAGCTCGATCTGTGAACCCAAACCTTTTTGGTTGTAAAGTTGAAACGGTTTCTTCTTCAGATCTCTAACGCTCAAAAGGACATTGCCGTTGGCGTCATGACGTTGACGTGACGCCGTGTATAAAACGGTGTCGTTGTTTTCCCCTGCCGTACCAACGAATGCAACTGTTCTGAATGAAGGGTCATCAGAAACAACTCGTCTAGAAGTTTTGTTAGTTGCTGTCGCTGATAATTGATATGGTTCAACTTTATATAGATCATCCATCTCACGAATCTGGCACGTTCCATTTCCCTTTGTTCCACACATGATAATTCGTGTCTGCTCAAACGCCAAAAGCACCTTTATTTCTCCACGGTCGATTTCGGCGCATCTCTGGATGTCAAGTTCAAGGGTTGCTTGGCAAATACACCGAGTTCCAGCGATGAAGATGTTGTTCCCATATTTAAGAAGCTTGTTGAACTGGTTGTCTTGTCTGCACTCTGCAGTGTGCTGCGTGTTGGCAGTCTGGACCGTTAGGAGTACTACCAGCAGAGAGACACAACTCCTCATCTTGTCAGCTTCATCATCAGATCAGCTATCGGTATCTAAAAACAAAACAGTTGGTTTGTATCACACTTAACGTGTCATTGATGAGTATATTTCTGAAGTGTTCATATTGAATACCTGCTGAAATAAAAAAACGTGAACAGTTAGATTAGGAAGAAGTCTGTCAACGAATCACCAACTAAAGATGTGTACGGAGGCTAATTAACTACATAATGTGTAAGATGTAGCAACCTGCAGGTGTTTGAGAATGATAAGGGTTATCTATGAATAAATAAAGTTGATGGCATATGATGATTTAAACGTTTGCTTGCACACGCGTATATGACTCCATAGCAAAGACAAAAGAGCATTTTCTGTTATAAATGTACTTGAACATTCTATTGGGGTGACTTTACATAATTTTTTATCATCATTTTTTCAGATTTCAGAACTTTTGACCTTCATGCTTTGACCTTGAACTTTGATAATGAAGGTTAACATAGCAAACGAATTCCTAAGGGGTATATTAAATGAACTATCAATCTGAGTTCACAATATGCTATTTCTGATTTCAAAAGTGACCGTCACTTGGCATTGAGTATAACAGCATTTAAGCACAACCATGCTTAATTTGTGACCTTGCTGTGACCTTGACATTTGACTAATTGTAGCGAAAATCTTTGTACTTCTCTATGTTTGGTAAGTTTCATTCAAGAGCCTCATATAGCACCAAAACGTTTCAAATTATCTTGTCTACATTGATTTTTGTTTCCGGTTTTAATACTTCTCGATCTTGACCTTTGACATGAAATGAGGTTGTAGGAAGCACGTATATGTACCCTGAAATTTGTTGGGTAAACGTTATTATTAGAAAAATGTAAAACATCTGTAACGGAAATTTGAATGGGACATACACAACCTTTAAGAGAAATTAATCTCTTTGGAAACGTTTCAGAAACAGATTAATTAGGATGACATACAATGCTGAAACCCGGTCGACCATACATAAAATGATGACAAATTATTCAGAGCCCATCACCCTAATGTAATAGTGGTATCACTTACATAAGCCATTACTACACAGGTTACCCCAAATCTATAACATCAAGAAAATATTTCGCTCGTTAAGCAGTTACAAGTAATATATCATATGAGGAAATAGAGAGCCTGCATCCGGGAGAATATTAGTCATCAGAGATATGTTGTCATCGGCAAAATGATGTGTAATTAAGTAGATATGTTGGCCGATGAGGGATGGTGGGAAAATGAGGTAGATTTGTTTTAGTCTCCTCATCTTCTCCTTTGAAGTCGATTTGGTGTTTATAATGACAAATTTTATGGATAAGCGGCTCTTTTATTCTGTGAAAGCGACGTTTCGACTAAGATTCTAATGCTATTGTCAAGCAATTGATTAATTATGGAAAGTTAGAGAAAATATGTTAATTGAATGTTTTAAGATAAACAGGCTTCCTGTACAAAGGTCTGCACATGTGGACAATGGACACGAGATTGCTCAGTTGATTGGTTGGACTAAGCAATGTGGAAGGAAGTTATGTTGCTGACTGTAGGTTGTGTGAATGTTTTACAATAGATAAGGCTGTTTACGACGATGGTAGGGTAAAAGTTTGAGAAGTGATTAAAAGCAAGTGGTTATTTATACAATTGATGATGTAGAATAAAGCATGGTATGGTTATAAAGTGTTTGGTTTCAAAAATATTACTTTTATTGAAAAAATACAGATAAACATTTTTAAGCATCTAGCGTCTCTTAGGAAAAGTACTTCATACTTTACCCTGTATGGGGATTCCGGTAGTTACCTCCTCGCAATTATAATTGAATTAAGAATTCTTTTGTTTCGGGTCGACCTTTGACAGGACAATGTTTAAAATTATCCTTAAACGCACTATAGTGAACACCAATATTTCGTAAACACAACGAATGCACAGAAACTGCATATCTCTGGATATTACTAACGATACGCACACCGGCAATCCAACTCGTTAGTTATAAAGCAAATGTGAACGTTTTCAGGCAAGTAGGTTGATTTTTAAATGCCGAAAGTAGGTATTCAATGCAACGTTGAATTAAATCTACATGAACTACGAAATCGGAAATATTAAAATTTTGCTTTCAGCTAGAAAAGCAGAAACGGCAGCCACTTTGGTCAATCTTATAAATATGCTGTTATCATATCGGTTAATCTACAACATTGCTTTAATAAACTATATTTCATCATTTGTTCTCAGGTGAGAGTTTAGGTTTATTCAACAGATGCACACATTACTAGTTCTGCCGTTTTCAACTGTCCATAATTTATCCCTTTTGTGCACAACTGACTACAGATTTTTTATATGTCCAAACCGACAGCGGTTGTCTAAACATTTTCATTGTTATTTGCAGGTCATTTGTAAAGAATAATAAGTGTTTTATTGCATCGATAGAAAGCTAAAGCGATTGCCTATGTCGTCATAAACCTTAAAATAGCTAATATGAACCGGAAACACGTGCAATAGTGCCTTTAATCATCTTCAATAAAATTTCTTATAAACTGTAAACATTTTGAATATTGAACACATTTTTGACTTCGAAGTTTTACTAAATAATAAATGGAATCCCCAGAACCTATGTCAAGAACTCCGATTGTTGAACAAATAGAATAACATGCTGAAAAAAATTGTTTTTGGCCCTCAAAATTGAAAAACAAAATGGCCGCCAAACTTGCCTTAAATATTGACATGTGTGAATGGCATATGTGTCAACAACTGTATTTCACCCTTCTAAGATGTAAAAAACTAATTGATACTAAAAATACAACTAAAAATGCCTCATTATCTTCTATACTTCTATGATTGACAAATTTAAAGCCTTGTTTATATTCAAGCCCAAATTTTTTTAAATGAAAACATTATTTCATAGTAAGAGAGAGGTTCTTTAAGAAAACTTGCCCTTTTCGACAAGGTTCTTTCAAGTGTTGTTTAAAAACACAACACACCATCTACCAACATCTACAACAATCTACCATGCACCTGTTTGTTTTTAAGTTTTCATATTAATTGTAAGTCATTCGATAACATGATTGTATATTATATTTTTTATAAAATAGTTTGTATAGCTTCCAAAGATGTATTCATATTCATATAAATCCCAATAGGCCTATGCTTTTCCAAAGTAATGTAAGAATGATATACATACATATTACATAAGCATACATATTGATGGATGGTCTATGCCCATGAGTTAAAATTTCTAAAACAAATTTTCTTCACATTATACCATATTTGTGTAGTAGTTACTATAAACACAATAAATTGGACACACTATTTCAAAATGCCTCTCGTGTAGTCAGGCAAAATTACCCATTATAATAAACTCAATGTACCGTTCATTTGGGCATTAGACTTTGATAGATGAATGTCGAGAGTTAACTTTCATGTTACTTCAATTGAATAGACGGAAATGGAGGAAGTAGGAAAACGTTCCGTGTTGGTTTAAAACCTGTACTACGACTAATGGTGACTAATAGCATTTATTTTCTAACCTATGGTTAATCATACGTAATGACATATATTTCATATGTGCATGTGCACATATCGCGTTTACCTAGCAGCGATTGTTTCAGCGCGGTATTCCTTACTGTATTGTAAATGACGTCACTGCAGAGTGCAGTTGCACGAGTAAACATGCTGTTTTCAGGATATTCCGAGTCGTTTGATTGAAATAGATTGGGAAATAAATAAATCATTACACTTTAAGTACTTTTACGAATCTCGTTCAAATTTGTATATGACCTTCGCTATCGGTCTGGTGATGCGAAACCTCTCACCTGTTTGGTAAAAATCATATGGCACACTTCCTCAGGTAATATATTCCATTCCTGAAAATGTCTATAAATGTTTGAAATATGATCCGGGACACAACCGAAACATTTGATAATGAAAAACAAGGGATGATGAAAATAAAGCGTTATTCATGAGAACTTGACTGTTTTCTTATGTCACTAAGGTTGCCCTAGCACTATGTTGAATAACAGCACTTTAGTGTTAAGTTACTTTATGCAACGATCCCCTGTTCTATAAGTTACCTCAACATACATTCAAACTACCCTGATCATAGCTCTTTTAGGATGTGCCTTAGAAAATGTTAAATCTTCATATAAAATAAATCTTTAACGCACTTACATTTATAATTCTCCCATTGTTAGTCCTTCTTCTTGGAGCCCTTAATCGGGAAACTATTTCATTCCGGATCTAAAATGGGATCAGGGAAAAGTTTTAACGTCTTCTTCAATGACACCAGTTATAGGTCTTTAAGCCATCTTTTGTTGTCCCTGCTTGTTCGCATGACCGATCGCGACCAGTTTTAAATAGTTTTATTTTTAAAAAAAGAGGAAAAGATTAATTTTCTTAACAAAGTTAGTCAACCACAACAAAGAACTAAACTAACTCCCATATTAAACATAATGGTTCATTTCAGACAATTGTTTTCATGATCGGATTTCTTAATCCCTGGATTGTGACTTGAAAAGACCTCGGGTTTCAATTGTAAAATTATTAAGGGTGCGTGTTATTATCGATATATCTCTATATTGCAATACACAATGAACATCATACGTACCGATACGAACTTCTGAAAATATCAAATAAGTCGGACGTTTCAAAATCTCTTATTTCCATCTCAAATTGATGTAAAACAACCAAATAAAACGTTAAGCTGTGAAGTGAAAATAGTTTAAACGTGATCAAGCTCATAGCCAGCCATTGAAATGTCTCCCTTTCAAAAAAGGACAGACAGCAGAGCATTGATTGCTGTTCTGATCGCTGATATTTATTCACGAGAACATGGTAAATCAAAAATTTTAAACTACCAATATACCACAATGCATATCGCAATATGCTTTTCTGTATCGCAATACGGAATTGAGAAGCTATACCCATACTTACAAATACTACGTTCGTGACACTTTTCCCTTTTGAATTGAGTAAATTACCATTTTAATCAAAAACCATTTACAGTTACCCCCCATAACAATCAAAACAGAAAATTATGCAATGATCGAAATTACACAGCTGAGATGGTAGACTTCGAATCTGAAATTTTTGCTACATCAAGAGTTAACCTTGCCATATGCATGTCACTACGAAGAATGCTTACGATAGAAGGCTCAATACACCTAGTCAACCATTGTCAGAAGAAAGGAACCTCGGCTTGACGTAAGTATAATGCGTTGAATGCCTCAAAAGGTATAGGCTGTCCTTAACAGTCAGTGCACTCTCTACTGCGCGTGGCATTGAGATCTCGATTAAACTCCTCACATTGAATTTTCATCTGTTTTTTTTTCAACATTCTTTTTTCTGATTCACCCAAATATTTCGCTTAATTATAGGATATCAAACGAGCTTCCCCTTTCATATCAAGTTTATGTCCCAAGTGAAATAATTTTGCTTTGTCACGAGCCTTGGCGACATAAACTTGATATGAGAGGAAAACGAGTTTTGTATCCTATTTATTACCCACGTTTTTTACAATGAAAGCATCGTCAAATTAAAGTAAAATTTAGCTTCCCTATAGAGAAACGCAAAACGCAGATTAACACATTACATTGGTGATTGGAATGTCGGCCCCTTCACTTCGTAAAACGTACGCTGCTTTGGTGTAATGTAGTTCATTACATTTGATAAAGAAACAGATGAAAATAAACTACAACTAAAAGCAAAAATCATTTAATTCGTTTCAGTTAAAGACTTGGTTTCAGCTACAAATATGTAATTCAGCACAAAGACGCGAAAACTGTCAACATTATGAACTGATAAACGTGACCTAAATCTCGGCTCAACGTCAGTCGGCCGTCACTCCAGGCGCGTCGTGACGTGGAGAACTGTTCGGAAACAACGGATTAACAAGACACGTTTTGAATGGCACACGTAACATTTGGCCTCTATAAAGGGAAAAACATTGAAATTTATGTCTCAAAAACTGTCAACTGGTAAAGAAGCTTTTCATTCAATTGCATCTATTCTTCATCAGATAAAATGACAAGTCACTATAAACAATACGGCGACGCTTGGCGAAACAGGAAAAACAGTAAGTCTATATCTAGGTACTTGCTTTCCCCCTGAGAAGTCTTGACAACATATATGCTGAAAGTGTTCAAAGGCCGAATAACATTCACAACATCTTTGTTTATCGTTACATGAGTCCCGATAGACCTAGACGAATTTTGTTACTTATTTAGATTGTATCGTTTTTCTATTTATTTAGGGACATTTCAGTAATATAAGGAAAGAAAAGCCTTGCATGTAACCACAATTGAAAATACATTTTATTCGATTATATGATGAAAATTCTCGTTTTTCGTGTGCTTAGGAACGAAAACTTATGAATGGAAATCATGAATGAAATAGCTGATGAAAGTAGTACCGGTGACGTTAAAACTCATGTATCAGCCAATCAAATCACTCGAAGGTGTTACGACACATATGTGTGTCATAACAGATTGTTATTAAACACCTTTACGAAGTCCCACGTGGGTAATAATAACAAATATGCGTTCAATGTTATGATCTGTGCAAATTAGAATAAACGCTAGATGTTTATAGGTAAATAATGTATAATGAATATAGAAAATGAATGTTTGACTGAGCTTTTTGAATATTTATTAAGTAGAAATTTTCAATGTTTCAGCAGAGCAGTTATTCGTCATTCAAATATCTCGTAAGTTGAAAATTTATTTTTTTGGGTAAAGTTTACAGTTTCACGAATTTATACTAAAGTAGTTAGTTAGAAGCACATGATTGAATTCTTGAAAGGAACAATTATCATTAATCATTCGTATCTCTTGTGTGTGAAGGAACTGAATGTTTAATCTTTTATCCAAAACTGTTCCATAGAAAATATAGCAAGGAGGAGATCAAGCGATATCTCCTAGGCAATATCGTTTCGACAGAAGATTCTGAACAATATCTGGCTACAGACAAATATATGACATTGTTTTACATGATCAAGTAATGACATGACCATGCTGTGAAACATGACGACATCATTGATTGGGAGTTCAAAGGATAGTGCATTGTTCAGAGGTGAACATCTAAAATCTAATGAAAAAATATTTTGGATGATAAATAGAATGTCACCCTCACACTCGTTGATAAAAGTAAGACTAGTTTCGGCAAACCGTAGCTCTTTGTGACTATCAAGTCGTGATATATTTGATATGTGAGGACACTTTGATGGGAGACCCTCTGTATTTGGTGATATATTGATATCAAAAGACATTTGGGTAAGATTCTCTCTGTATTTGGTGATGTATATGATATTAGAAGACACTTGGGTGGGATTCTCTCTCTGTAAATGGTGAAGTATATCAGTCATTAGACTAACGAACCTGCTGCCTCAGTCCTCTGGCTGTTCCCTGCTCTCAAAGTACCCGACCTCTAATACGTCCTCGTGGCCGTCCTCCTCACTTCAACACAATGACCTAATGCATTACCAGAACACCATCGCAGTTTAAGGAGAAGATATCTTAAACCTGACCTGATATACTTTTAAAAGTGACCTCGCTCTTCAAAAGTAAGCGCCTTGTTTAAAGTAAACTCAAAAGAGACGGTGCTCTTCCTTCAGTTATTAATATGCCAGTCGCACACATGATGTTTGTCACGATAGATTCTGATAAAATTATGTTGACATAATTACATTTTACAAACACTTCATTTATATCTTATGGAAACACAATAATCTTTTATCAACTTATGATTATAATATCACTAATGGGAGTATGGGTTATTTTCATATTTTCAAAATAAATCAGTTGACGAACATTGCATTTTAACACTGTTATGAGTATGTCATTGTTTAACATTGTATAACATTGTTGTATTGTTAAGTGGGTTACACACACATTGGTTTTGATAGTCTAAGCTGGCAGTTACTAGAATCATCTATTTTAGAATGTTCTATTTATTTCTTGATTGCTTGAGTTGGACATTTCTGATTGGATTTTGTCATCTTAAACACTTTGTTTATTATTTGATTGATTAAATTGTATTTGATATACAATTGTCTTGTTATATTTTGCTGGTTTGACTGGGGACATTTTACTATTCCAAATTATTTTCGTAACAAGACATTGATTTTGCATAGTTCTTAGCAACAAAACTTTTTTCGGAGAAGGAACATCAAAACAAATTTGTTTTGAAATAAATCATTGTTTTAGAGATTTAACAAACTATGTGATTGGAACCTTTATGGAAGTCTAGCTCATGCACACTCTTACAGGTTAAAGCGACCGAACCCCTCCCACGTTAAAATATTTTTTTCAAGGCTCAGTAAATCACTCAATGACTGTAACAGGAAATAGACGTGATTCACGCTAGATTTCACCTGGTGAAATGTTGAAATAGACAAGCCGACATGTGCACGTGTTTTGACTGCTTTGGAACACGTAAACAGTAGACGCATGTGTAAATTCCACCACAATCATTTGAAGCAATTGTTGTGTAGAGATACTACGTTTTAGCAACATATAATCTCCCTGCTGCATTAAACTGTTTCTAACATAGCCAATATTTTGTATTTCATATTAAAGGTATTAATATGAGTACACTCTAACGGATAACGTTACAAATGACGAGCTAAGACTTGTTGACTTTGATTAGCCCTTTCAAGCGCAAGGAACAAACACGATTCTAATCACGATTCGCGGATATTTAGTAAAATTGCGCACGAGGAAACAAAATGCCACGCATTTAATCGAATTTGTATTCGTCCTGGCAGATACGTATACATTACTGGTATCAGCGATAATTAACTTTGAACATTACCCTTGTACATATATGATTTATATGGTATAGTCACATACTGTTTTCTTTGTCATGGCGTGAAATTACAGAAGAATCTTATATGAACTAATACTAAAGTGGGAATGACAAGGTATATTGACAAAAAAAATTAAATTGAATAGCCCTGAATTTCATCGCATGTAATGTAAAATCTAAGTTTATTTTTGTATCATTATAATTGCGATTATGAAATAATAACGGCGACAACATATTCAACATCGCAATAGCCTTTAAACCCGCCTATGAGAACAGGGAAGTGATAATACATTTCCGAGGAGACCTCTGTGCAAAATGTGTACGATGTACAACCCATGCAAAAAATATAAAAGCCGGCAGCTGCCCATCATATCACAATAATGCTTTTGTTCCTATGACACGAGGGCCATACACACAATACACTCGCAAGAAATGTACATACACAGCTGTTTGTGACAGCTCGGGCATGCTTGCGTTCATTTTATTTGGAAAGCGGATATTTTACCATCAGCGTTGCAACACAAGGATATAGTTCGTGCATACAATAGTTGTTATATAAAAGTGTGGTTGATTTATGCTGTGCATTGATTGAGATAATGACATCATCACATAAGGTAGCGTGTCTTTAAACGTGATTAAATATCCCAAAACAATGAATTACGATTATCATTTTAGTAGGTTTTAATGTACAATTTGAAATACATGTACCCACAGGTACTTTCTATGCATTCAGGTATTGCTTGGATCCATTTACAAAACAAGCACATTTTTACCATGATATTCGTCACGTCTTGAATATTTTTTTTCTAAGAACATGTTTCCATGGTGATTCAGCACTGATGCTGACTTCGTGGGAAGGAAAACCCGATATTGTCAGTCATAGACCCAAAGTTGTTCTATTTCTGAGAAGCCTAATCATGGAGGGTTTAAGAGTTCTATGAAAAACATACTAAAATACATTACTTATCACGTGGCAGTGCATAATTAGATCCTGTATTTACGATCAAATATTTTAGGAGCTTGGCGTTCGTTATATCAGATCTATTGATGATAAATGTCAGTTAAGGTAAAAATAACAACCCAATTATTTAGCTTCGTTTATCAAGGTTTGGCACGATTCTGTCCTTGGATCTAGGGTGGGTATAAACATATCATGATTTGTTGAAATATGCGAATTAACATGGAATTAAAGGATACAAAATAGTCTCATTTGAAAAATAAAACATCAAAATTGGTTTTCTCATTACAATGTCCCTCACTCGTTAAGCATGCAATGTCACCTATATTTCTTTTGAGAGACATTTTAACGTGAACTTACCAAATACTTTTTCTAAAAAGCACACACCAATTCTTTGATATTCTCATGACGAAACTCCAATTGTTCAATTTCCTTACGATAACATCGCTGAACAACTAGGTTAAAGGTCAAAAGCATAAAGGGCTAAGTCCTTGAAACGTATTATGCCGGATACACATACGTAACAGGCGAGAAAAAACTTACAGGATGTTTAGTAGGTCAAAGCACTGCCAGCCTACAGCGTATTTAATTTCAACATCTTGTTTCCTTGCAATAATAAAATAATTAACCTCGAGAAATATTCTTTTAAATTTCAAAAGTGTAGTTCCGAAAGTCCCTTCATTTTGAATTTTTGAAACTGAAGCATCTATTTGTTTTCGACAAACTCACAAGTTTTGCTGCCACAATAATACCTTGAGCTTTTATACACAAGATTTCATTTTCTGAGAATCTTTCTCGGTTGTACTAGCTTGGAAACAAGGTAACAATGCACATGTGTGCATCTGAATGGGCGGTAAACATCTACGTTAAAAGGAGCATGGGCACGAAGACCTCACGGAAAATATATATTTCTAATTTATTGCAAAACAATATATTTTAGTCAAAATAAGCCGTTTTAAAACGGACATAGCATTATCGGTTAAGCTATGCAAATCAATTTCGCTACCTCAAATTATCTAAAGGTGTTTACACAAGAATGACCGCCATTTGTGTTTGCTTGTTATTACTCCAGGCTACGGATGATCTTGTAGAATAATGAGGTGGTGGACGCTCGAAAGATAATACATCTGGCATAATCTAATGTTTGACGAAGATTTGAAGAAATAAACCTTTCAGAAACGTACCACTGCCCGTTCAAAATACTACTAAGATGGATACAACAACAGGGTTGAATTTATTCGTATGAAACAACAATATACAGAAAGGATTGATGAAGATTTGAAGTCGTGACATGATTTCAGGATTTTAGCTTTAGGGTGCAGGGTGCATATGATGAGAGCAGGAAAGACATATTAGTGTACTTAATCTATATGCTTTTTTCGAAAAAGAGAAAAACGCATTTTTGTATATGATATCATGAAAATCAATGAATAATAGTCATCTTATGGTTACAGCTATAGTTATCGTCATATAGTAATATAGAAGTTAATCAGTAAAGTTGTTTTCTTAATTTTGTAAAGCAAAGCCTTAACAAAAAAAAGGCAGTTGAAAAATCGGCATGAACAAGAATAACCTATAATATTGGCAGATGCACGTTTTTAGGTAAACAAAGTGGTCTCACAAAAATAAACATCAGTGCTTCTAACATGCTAAAAAGTCGAAAGATCACTAACGTAGTAGCTATTTGGCAACTTTTAAACTAACCGCCAAAGGATTGAATGTTGTTAAATACAGGTTTCGATTTTCGGATGCGTCAGATGTATATGAATACACATGTTTGCCACAATGACTTCACTGAAGAAGGCTCCTTCACTGTGTGATGTGAGGTCGGGTCCTCCTTAACAAAACCTAAGGTGTTCATCGTAAGTCCCTAAGGTGATCGTAAGTCCCGAAGGTGATAGTAAGTCCTTAATGATCGTAAGTCCTTAAGGATATCGTGAGTCACTTAGGTGACCGTAAGTCCCGAAGAAGATCGTTATACAATATTTAAAAATGGGAGTTAAGATTAATTTTAGTAAAGTGGCTTTGCGAAAGGAGCCCAGATTTGGTCAGGTCAGGCTAAGTTAATACTAAAGGATTCGGATGAATTCATATAAACATAGTGAAACAAGGGAATAGGAGAAAACCTGGTGTGAAATTGACCGTGCTTGTTGTTCTTAAACGAGGCGTATAGTTGATGTAGTTGTAAGTGTGACAATATACAAGATATAAGTGTGGCCCTCTCAAACCCGGAAACTCCACCAGTCTAATCGGTTGGGAATGTTGATATTCACATCACCAATTTCAAGACACTTACTTGAAACAACTATCAAGTTAAAGTTCAAATTCTTTATTCACTAAAACCACTCACAGTGGTACATAGTACATTCTTACATAATATTTTTGAAAGTTGTGCAGAGATTCATTTAATGAATTTACTTAGTGTGTCAACAATTGTATAACCATTTTCTGATAAAAGACTATGAAGTTAGTAATTAGGTTTTGTACAACAATACTTTATTTAGAAATACGAAAAGCGATGGCAGTGGATGCTACATTTCAAAATGATTTTATTTGGTTATTGAACATGAACTATGATCACAAGTGTGGACAAATAAAAAGATACAAAGAATCATGTTATTTTGCTTTGGCTACTCAAGTACAGACAAGGGACGCTCTAACCGTTTCGTATCCAACAGACCGCAGTATATAACATGTCAACCTTCAGTCATACTGGCCCGAAATATAACATATTGAAAAGTAAGTTTAGATTGATTTATTTATCCGCGTCTCCTATCTTAGATTTGAAAACATGAAATATTTTAGGATTTATCGTCATAGTCTACCCTAATGCCATTTCACAACTGTATTGTTGTATTGTGAGTGTTTTCATGTGGAACACTGGTTACTGCCCTATCCCACTTGTTGATTATTGTTCTTTAATAGAGATAGTCTTTTAGCCAGACCCTAAACTAAGAAAGTCTATATGAATAGATAGCTTCAATTTAGGTTTCAGTCTCGTTATCATTTTTCATATCTTTTATTCTTCTTTGACACAATGTTCATTTCAGAGCCTAATGGTTGGGGTGGAAAAGAGATACTGCTGACTATAAGAACACACATTAGAAGAATACATCCGAGACGCTTATGGTAGATCGTTCTACCACTCCTTAGCCGTGAACACCGGCATGTATCTAAGATATGTACACTTGAAATAACTATGTATGAACACGTTGTAACACATTTTTCACTTGATTGAATAGGCAGTCCAGGAACTGTCTAATATCAATTAAACACAAATCACGAATCACGAATCAACCCAAACAACGAAAAACATGTTTATCCGTGTCCGCCAAGTTAACACGTTGAAGAACATATAAATGGGATCGTACAAATTGAAATTAGAAGGTTTCATTACTATATATATATATTACAGTATAAAACGTTAACAGATAACTAACCATTTCCTATCAACACATTATACTAAATGTCGGGGCTTCTGCCTTTGAAAGAAATTCACAACTACATTCACATTATAAAACACATTGTTCAACAATCCCATTTCTTTTATAAGACATGCAAGTTAAAACGAAGGGCTTACCTTAAAGGACACGATGGCAGGCTATAATCAACGTATCCACAGCTATGCGTACAGCAAGGAAACGTTTTCTCTCGACTCCTCTTCTAAACGAGTTTCCCTCATCTGTCCCACGCTATACGCCGTAACTTCAGTGAATCCCCATAGTGTTCAGACTGCCGCCCTTCCTTCCTCCTCTGAGCGGTATTCTCGGTACTGACACACTTACTACTATTGTTTTCTGCCCTGTGATGAAGCATTCGTAATGAAGAATTTCGTAGGATAGTGACTTATCTGTAACTGAAGTGCTACACTTACAGGAATCGCCGTTTTACATATACTCAGGAATGGAGGATGTTCTGGTGTGGTAAGGTGGGATGTTGTGTCCTACACATGTACCTTTATTGTATCTTAACATGTCATAAATTGTCAAAATTCTCAATAAATTTTATAAACCAGTTAATTATTTTACACACGCCGTTATCATATGTAATTCAATACTTTGAATAGCATTCCACACCATTCCATAACACAACATTCCCTAAATTCTATACCATAGCATACCATATCATACCATACCATATCATAATACCACACCATACCACACACCAAATTCTACCATACGATACCATGATATCTTACCATACCATACGACCATGCCGTACCATACCATGGCATGATATGACATACCATAACATACCATATTATACCATACTACGTCATAACAAACTACTCCATAATCATACCATAGCCACACATGTCATACCACACCATTTCATACTATGCCATTCATTCCATACCGTACCATTTAGAACTGATCGTAAATTTAAAACAATAAGTAATAAGACAGATGACATCAATATATAGTTTCATACTAAGAGAATCTAAACATTTGATTGTCTGTACACGAACCTATATCTGAGTATAATTCGGTTCTCAAAAGGGTATGGCATGGTAACGGCTGTTGTTCTGAAATTTCAGAAAAACAAATTCCCCGATATGTGCCAAGGGCAGGTTTTTGATGATAACTTTAGCTTGATATATTAGGCGAACATGGTTACAAGATAAACACTTTCTTGATAATATGACATATATGATTTCATAGGAATTTCGTTGAAAGCCTACCACCGATAACATAGTTTTCTATTTCTAACTTGGGGGATATCACAGATGACTGAAAAGAAAAATAATCGTTCTGATTGTCCGAGGGATATTTTGAAACTCAAATATTGTGACAATGTGTTCCAGATGTTTTTGCTCTTGTAATGAAGTAGTTAACATGAAACACATTTTTTACATACGAAATAAATAAGTAAAAAAGGTACTACGGTACAACTTGGTTGAAAAAAGATTGATAAAGAAAAGTTTAAAAGTGACTTTCATCGTATGGTTTGGTTAAAAAGCTGATAGGGGAAATACGTGGCAAAAGGCAGAATGACATTATCTAGACTATTTGTCGAAACTAAGTATTCCTGATGAAAGCGGCTGATAGCCTTTATCGGTCCTGATTATTCCAAGACTTTCGTGAAGAAGAGAATTTATTCCAGATTTTCAGGTCAAATTTCAAAGATCATATTTCAAGTTCTCCTTTCCAAGTCTGGTACCATCTATGATAACACAAGAACATACAAGTGTATCGAGATGACACTTTTGCAATATTTCTTTTTGAACTTTACACACGTTTTTCTACTTCCTTTTCATTTGTTACTAATTATGAAGAATGTTTATTGCCTTAAGTTCTCGGATATACCCTGTGCGTAATTACTCTAAGTCAGATTATTTACATCTACACTTGCAAAAATGTCGAATTTCTTTTGTATTATATAACCAATTCTTCTGTGATGTTTAGAATTATATGAGGGAATATCTATACTATAGAAATTGAAATTTATACAATTCTTGAATTGAATGATTCATAATAAATAACATAGAAATGATAGATGATATATAGATAATACAGCTGCATGCCGGAAGGTTCTTCATTTTCCACTGATTACTACGATCCCTCAAGGGCATGCCCAGTACATGATATTCACTAGAATACTCAGGTATGTGAAAAAACGTTTGATATGCAGCTGTATAGATTATACATTCAACAAACTTGATGGGATGCTCTGTTTCAGGGTAAAGATAAAGATGATTTTGAAGAATGGCTAAAATGATCTTATCATAACCAAAGCCGAGAAAGAGCAAAAATAATCGGATTGAGTAATTACACAGTACTAATACTTAGCACAGATTACCCAACACCTTATATAGTTGCAAAATAGTTTGGTGGTCAACTGAAAGCGTGAAGAGGGTCAGCTGAGGGTGAATGGTATTTTGCAGTTATCGATAACAGAGAAATATATCTATGTGTTGAAGATAATGGAAAAATACCATTTGGTCAACATTAGTCCATAAATGGCAATATTTCCTTTCTCTCACTTACGCCTGTCTTAACTTTTCCATCACCTTATTCTTTTTCTTCTTATCTCTCTTTACATACTTTATTTGATCTTAAATTACTGAACGTTAGCCTCTTTAGACTATTTATACAGATCTACTAAGTTCGGAATCTTAAATAAATTTGAACAATAAGCTTTTTTAATCTTTTTCCAAATTTGCAAAAATATACAAAAATCCTTATTGTTAAATAAATGCCTTGCTCAGTATGTCATTCAGTTTAACAGCTATCAATGAGAACATACATTTCTATTCAGCAATTAATGCTTCATGACATGGCAATCTCCAGAATGTCAGATCCGTCGTAACATGATCTGGAATGAAGCAAATTGCGAATTATGTTACGAAGCAAGTAGAAAGTAAATGACAAGTTAAACAAACCCTGCTTCTTATTTACAGCAGCTGTGTCGGGGTGTTAACCTCGACTGTATGTACGTGACTACAGGGCAGTTCTTGGATAGGTTCGCAAACTGAAGTGAGATGGAAAACTGAAAACATGAAAGCTGTGTCGAAGTTACAAGACCTAAAAACATTTTTGAAAACCGAATATAAAGAAGAGATTGGGAATGAATTGATTTAAATCAAGGTCTTGTTTCTTTCCTAAAAAAGGCCATATGAGGTAGAAAAATTGCGACCGGAATGAAGCCGGGCATCACTGTGCCTATGAAAAGAAAAGCGAAATTGGTTAAAACGAAGTCCCTTTTTGTTGCTCAGGAAAGGTCAAGAGGACGACCTCTCATACAGGCCAATGTCAATGAAGAACAATGATCTATCTTAATTCATTTAGACTGGTTTTGATAAAAATGTGTTATTCAGTCATTAAACACGATCTTTAACACGACATGAACACGATCCCGGGTGTTATCGAACAGCATTGGGACATTCTGAAATGATCGAGACGAAATGCTGATGGTTAAGCTGCATCGCTATAGATTCATACAGTCGAATCTGGGTGTAACGGTCATCATAACAAAGCCGTAGTATACAGGCTTCCAACAAATTCGAAGCCGCTTGAATTGGAAAGCTAACGCTAATTAATTTAGAAAAATTATTAATTCATTAAGTAAGCTTACTAAATAGCTATAAGAAATCCCATTCGACACCCCACGATCCAAATGTAATCCTTTTTGGTACACAGCTGTTAGCTTCGGGCGTCTTAATCTTTTCATTGTTGATTGCAGGTCAATTGTAAAGACTAATAAGTATTTCATTGCATCGATAGAAAGCTAAAGTGAGTGCCTTTATGCTTATATGCCTTAAAGTAACCAATTTTTGACAGGAAATATTATGCAACATAGTTTTGCAAGATTTTACTTCACATGCACTGGAAAGCGATGGCCAAAATGGTTGTGTTGTTTCTTTGCGCTGCTCCATAATCAGCCAGACAGTAACATGAACTCAACCTCTTAGGCAATCAGTATAATCACGGCAGTTTCGTATCTTTGACATTATACGAAACCAAAGTAGCTGCTTTTCTGTGACTCCCAGCGTGCATATGGCAGCTAAGGTATCTGACACTTGATTCCATGCAAGTAGATCATGTCAAGATTTATGTACTGACTTTCCCTTTAGAAATGGCGTGAGAAATAGAATATTCTTATCTAAAGTCAGATGCGTATTTCAAATGGTATTTAGCTAAACTGTTTAATGGAATTCCACGTCTCTCGGTAATCTAGCTAGACTGTCTTGCAGTCATTTGAAGTATAGCGACTACACTTCACATGTTTGACCCGTCACTTGATGAAAGGCAATGATAATGGAAAGTTAATTACATCAATAATTGCGACTAAAAACGAAACGGTAAACTTTGTCATATAAATTTTGTTGTGTCGACCTATCATTGAATAATGTTCTATGAATGAAAAACTTACTCCTCAACAGAATGAATAGGAAATATGTTTTAAATGCTACACATGAAAACAGTTTAATTAATAAATGAATGCTCTGTAATTTAGGAAAAAATTCGGGCTGTAAGATGTTTGATATGATTGAAAAACCAGGAAGGTATTCGTTGTAATATCCAAAATCTTTCTTAATGAGTTTTGAATGACATCATGAAAATGCTAAACTTGGATAATTCTAATTTAGTTCATAACATTGGGACAAAAATAACGTTGTGTCACGACCAATTATATATATATATTGTCTCACCCGATGACACCTAATGGTCGAAAGTACTTGTGAATAATGTGACAAATGTGTTTTTCTATATAAGACTTGAGAGGTGGAACTGCATGAACTGTGTGTGTATATATATATATATACACACACAATATTTGAAAAAAAGTTCACAAGTATACAGTATTATATATTCAAAGACAAAAGATGACACATAGCCAACATTACCCCCAACATGTTTCATTGATATCTTCAGGGAGTCTTACTCTCCCTGAAGATATCAATGAAACATGTTGGAGTAATGTTGGCTATGTGTCATTTTTTGTCTTTGAATATATATATATATATATATATTATATTATATATATATTATATATATATATATATATATATATATATATATATATATATTCAACACTGGTCAAAATGAATTCATCGTATTGTATTAAAGAAGACTGATCCAGTCAGAACCATTTACTCTTTCTTATATATAACTTTCCTTCACGTGAGAAATCAATGTAAAAGGATATTGTAAATTATGCTAATCAGGTGACAGCATGGTTCTTCCTTGTTGGTCTTCTGCTTGACACAAACACTCTCTTATGAGTTTTCCCCTTGCGCATTTGTTAATGTAACATAATCTCTTGTGTTTTTAAATAGCTGCGTTGTAGTTAGAGATATGTGAGATTAGGGTAATCATCTCATTGTTTATTTATTGAGGGTCTATAGGTGTCAATGAAGGACTCTTCAAGTCGTAAAAGTGCAAATGAGACACTTCCCATGTTAGATTTATGGAATAACTTATAGAAAGGAAAGTTTTAGAATAATTATTTGCTCAAGTAGAAATATGTTTATGGTTGAGATAATGACCTACAGCCGAGTGGGAATAGGATATAACCTTCAACCGACAGCGAGAAGGTTATATCCGATAGCCACGAGGATGTGGTCATTATCTCACATGCACCTCATGGTCCAATGCATCAACGTTAAATTGTTGAAACATTGATTAACAGATGTTTTAAGTTTCAAGAGTGACACAATAACATCCGCCATTTAAATTACGCAATAGCACAATTTTGGGATTTTTTGTTTATGTTATTGAACATTTTTAATTGAAATGAAGAAATTATACCTGTTCATTCATCTAGAACATATCAGTTCAAAATAAAACATGCAGCTACAGATAGACTTTTTTAAATTTTCAAGAGTGACGTCACAGCATGCAACATTAAATTTACACATTACTGGGTATTATATAATCAACGACTAATGGCAAATGAGGTGACTATCCTTTTCCATTTATTGATAGGGATGGTCTGAATTGAAATCAACAAATTATACCTGTCCAAATTTATCTTAGAAGAGTCAGTTCCAAATAAAACAAAAATCTTAGGTTCGTTGATTTCTATTGATAAAAGATATATAACTTTAAATATCAAATTCAATATATTCGACTAAACAAGATAAATAAATTAAGAATTTTCCGCTGGTTCATATTTAGAGTTTCCATGAATAAAACAAAATAATCCTAGTTGTAAAAGTGAAAACCGAAGTGAAAATACTCAGATAGTATAGTTTCTGTTTTTGAAGCGTTGGAAACCGGACGAAGCTGAAGCGAAATCTGTTCAACAATTTGTCAATTGTACGAATGGATATGAAAATGTTTCAATTATCACAAGGAATGTACTGGTGAATACGGACCAAATGGTCAGAGTCACATAAATGATCCTTGTCTAGTTCCTGGTTCAAAATAGTCTTTTTCGCGACAGCCAGTTTTAAGTTTGTTGACCAAATAGCACGGTACCCCCTATTATGGAGCAAATTGAGACGCGCAGTGTAATTAAGTTTTTACATTTGAAGGGCTATACTACACGTCAAATTCATGATGCGATGAAATCTGTTTATGGCAATGACAGCCCATCCTATGACACTGTTGTCAGATGGAAAAGGAATATCCAAAACAGCCACATGTCCCTCGCAGATGAGCCAAGAAGCGGACGCCCCTCACTTACTGATGATGTGGATGTCATCAAGAAGGTTGAGACGCTGGTTCAAGAAGATCGCCGCGTAACTCTACAAATGATAATGCATGAAACAGGTCTGAGTTATGGCAGTGCATGGAATATACTCCATAAACAGTTGCATATGTCCAAAGTGTCAGCACGCTGGGTTCCTCGCTTACTGACTCCATTGCAAAAACAGAATCGAAGGGACATGTCACGGCAGGCATTGGAGCTTCTGGAACAAGACGAACGGGATGTCTTCAAACGTCTTGTTACCATGGGTGAATGCTGGGTCTATCAATATGATCCTGAGACCAAAGAGATGAGCAAAGCGTGGTAGCATGCTACGTCACCACCTCCCAAAAAGGCCAAGGTGCAAAAGTCTGCAGGAAAACTTATGGTGTCTGTTTTTTGGGATTGTCGTGGAGTCATCTTGACGGATTATCTAGCTAAGAGTCAGACCATTACTGGAGCTTATTACTGCAACCTGCTGAGCAGGTTACGAGATGCCATTAAACAGAAGCGCCGCGGTATGATCACCAAAGGTGTATACCTGTCAGCTGACGGTGCCCCAGCTCACACTTGTCAAGCAGCTGCTGTGGAGACACGGCCATGTGGCTTTGAAATCTTACCGCACCCCCTATTCATCCGCTCTTTCACCATGTGACTTCATCTTGTTCTCCGAGATGAAAAATCCAGTTCATGGACGTCGTTTTGAGGACACCAATGACATCATTCGAGAGGTGGAGGCTTGGTTTTCCATGAAATCAGTCGTCTTCTATTCAAGGTCAAGAAGGGGTGGGGAAAATGTGTATCTCTGGATGGCTTTATGTAGAGAAGTCTTAAAAACATGAGAACAAAATAAAGTTTGTTCCTCTGATATGTGTCTGTGATAACTGAAATTGTTGGGTACCTAAAGGTCCCCTAAAACACAGTGGTTTTAAAGTTCTTTCGAGGTGCTATACCGCAAAACAGAGGTAAACAGAGGTAAAGTTATATAATATAACCATCACACGCCTGGTTATATGAAATAGCTAACCTCTGATATGGCCCCTATAACCTCACCAAATGGTGTATTTACAAATAAACAGCGGTTTCTGCTATCGTCATTGTGTGTCTGTGTACGGTTACTCTATTATTTAGGCATTCAGTTTGACCAATATAGGATTTTTTACACTTAGCGCAAAGTTAGATTTTATTTCAAATGTTTTGCCATTGTCGAATGTGAAAAACAATCGTTCGAGAATCGTTCTTTTAATTTCCTCAGCTCTTCATTATCTTGCGCATTTTGTAAATAGGACAGATTGTGAACTGGGGATTGCAATTCTTTGCGCATTCATCTATATGTGCGCTCAGGGGTACAAATCTATACTTTGGTGCTTTTATCTGTTGTTTATGCACTCGGACTCTCGCCCTTAATGTATCCCCCGTTTGACCAATATACTCTACAACATGCGGTTTTCTTTATTGATGGATATCGTGATATCTCATATGAAGAGATCAGTTCTGTAATTGCTAATATGACTAGTGGTAAGGCACCGGGATATAGCGGTCTGCCAATTGAGTTTTTTTAAGAATGCTCCTAAACTCTGCATTGAATTGTTACAGTTATTTCTTAATTCAATTCTGAAAACGGGTATTTATCCGGACGAGTGGTCTAAAGGTGTTATTATACCAATTCACAAGAAAGGTGATAAAAATCTTCCATGTAACTATTACTCTGTTAGAGGTATCTGGTAAGATATTTTCTAAGGTCATTTGCAATAGGCTGGTGACTTGGGTAGATCATGAAAAGTTATTTATTCCAGAACAGTCAGGTTTTAGGCAAGGCTTCCAAACTACTGATAATATTTTTGTATTAGACACTATAATTTCGAAATATGTTGGTCTTCATAAGGGTAGAGTTTACTGTGCTTTTATAGATCTTAAGGCAGCTTTTGATTCAGTTTTTAGAAATGGATTGTTGTTTAAGTTGTGGCAGTCTAAGATCCAGGGTAGAGTATTTAGATTGATAAAAAATATGTATTTTAATGTTAAATCATGCATTTCATTGAAGGAAGGTTTCACCTCCCTTTTCGACTGTATGTGCGGTGTCCGACAGGGCTATGAGCTGTCTCCATTTCTCTTTTCTCTATCTGTTAATGATATTATTGACTTCTTGGGAGATGATAATCAGAGGTGTATAGAGATAGGAGTTCTTCAGATTTTCATGTTGTTATTTGCAGACGATATGGCGATTGTAGACAGTACGGTCATAGGTTTTCAAAAGAGGTTAGATAAATTAAGTAGATATTGTAATAAATGGCAGCTTAAGGTTAATGTTCAAAAAACTAAAGTAATGGTATTCAGAAAGGCCGGAAAGCTGAGGAAATATGAAAAGTTTTTTTCTTTAACGGTGGTCAGTTGGATATTGTTAGTTCTTATAAATATCTTGGTGTACACTTTTCTAGTTCAGGTTCATGGTACATTTCACAAAAGATTCTCTCAGAGCAGGCTTTGAAAGTTCTTAGAATTATTCGCTCTAATCTGTATAATTGTATAAATCTTCCATTTAAAGTTTTATTGCATATTTTCGATGTCAAAGTTCTGCCAATTCTTCTGTATGGCACAGAAGTTTGGGGATTCCATCCATCTTCTGACGCTGCCCGAGTCTATGATAATTTTTGTAAAGATGTTTTGCATCTAGGTAGAACAACGCCTAACTAAGTAGCTCGAGGCGAGCTAGGTAGATATTCTCTCCGAGTTCATCAATATGTAAGAATTATCAAATATTGGGTAAGGCTGTTGTTTCAGCAGGATAATGTAATTTTAAAAAAGGCTTATGATTATAAGTATAGTTTGGCAGAGGCTGGAAGGAAATGTTGGGCCTTGAATGTTAAACAATTGTTGTTCAGATATGGTTTCGGTTATGTGTGGTTAAATCAAGGTGTTGGATATATTAATGTTTTTATTTCTTTATTTAAGGATAGGTGTATTGCTATTGATAACCAAATTTTTCTTGAAAGTATTTCAAACTACTCTAAACTCCAGTTATATAGCACTATCAAAATTGAAGTTAAATGTGAAGATTATATATCGTTGGTTACTATACCAGTGTATCGTATTGCATTGTTTAAATTTCGATGCTCCAACCATAAATTGTTAATTGAGGAGGGAAGAAAGATCGGCTTACCTCGCAGGCAAAGACTATGTCCATTTTGTATCGTTCAAGTAACTGAATCTAAGTATCATTTTTGTATGGAATGTGACTTTTATGATAATCTTCGTCGGAGCCTGCTCCCTAAATACTACACTTCATTCCCTACTGTTAGTAAATTTCTGCAGTTGATGTCATCACGAAATAACACTATTGTTAACAATCTGGCTAAATATGTATTTCTAGCATTCAAGAAACGATCCACTTTCCTTTCATACAACTAGCAATGTATATCATTTTATGGCGCTTCAACTATATCTAATATTATGATGAATGTACATGTATAATGGGCCCGTGGCCCCTTTACGGAAATAAACACAGTTTCAAACAGGATATACCCCTAAATTGAACTGTAACTAATATTAAATCATGTTGACGTCGCATTTACTATACGATTAGCAACACAATGTATAAGTTACCCTGATGATCAATATGTTGTGAAACCGGTTGGTAATGAACTTATATGAAGACCAATCTTCAGTTTGTTATTTTTAAAGAATATATATTTATAATAACACTTTAGTTATTTTGAAGTAATGTATGAATAGACTGACAAGTATTCCTCTGGGAATAGTTTGTAAGGCAGTAAATTCCGTAAATCTTCAACAATAGTAACATTGAAAAATGACTGTGACGTACATGATTTGAAGTGTCTAATAGATATCTCATAGGTAATTCTGGTGAGGTTAGTTGATGCAGTAAATACAAACTTCCTTAACTGCTGGGACATCTTGACATCAATCTGATTAAAATCAGATGACGTATCGCTCGCTTAACATTTGTCCATCATCAATATGCGAAAATATAGCTTGTTAAACTGAAACGAAACGAAACGGAAATAAAACGAAACGAAATTAAACAAGCGGAATTCCATCTGATTTTAATCAGATTGTCTTGACATGGAAAGCATCAGAGTGACGGTATAAACAGTTTGATAAAACTGGTCCAATAACGTATTGTCCCCAAAAAACATTACAAAAGTAGGTTGATTTATCATTGAAGGCGTCTTTTCTCAGCTATATCATTTAGCCCTCACACATAGTTAAATATGTTGACAGCAAACAGTTAGCATTCAAACAAGGTTTTTTCATTAACTGATGTTTTAACAATAGGATTATTTCTGCATTTCTTGCATTGTTAGTACTCTATACATTCTAAATCAATTCTGGAAACATTTATATGCACATAAACTTCTGAAGTCCATATAAAGGGATGGGCTATGATCACACACAATCCTACTTGAGACTTCTTGTATGAGAAGAATTAGCGTCCTGGTTCCTGCTTCACTGTCAGTTTTCATGATGAGACTTCTTTGTTAATGAAAGAACAATTGGCCAGTCTTTGTTCCTGTCACCTGTCTAAATTTGTCAAACTAGTGAAAGACTTGGTTTTTAATCAATCAATCAATCATAAGTGTGTATCTATTATCGGCCTCGAGTACATCGCTTTCAGACCATCCCATCCCTGACGACGATATCTAGGTATGCAGCAATTCAGACGACAGAGTTATCGGACTCTGTTCCTGGTTATCTCATCTTGTGTCAAACAATGAATAGCAAACGAGAAAGTATATCTCCCGTGTGGGGAAAGTTGATAGTTATTGTATACATCTGTCTAACGTTTGTGGAGGTTCTACAGTCCTCCTGTAGAGCTGTGTTCAAATCGGAAACGAGTATTTTATTATTAAGTGAAGTTGTGATGAACAGATGATTTTCTTTTAGCTCCGACTGCAATATGACCCAGTCATCATGCTCCAGGTGATGAAATGCGAGAGTCCGATTTACCTCGTTTCATATAACACGACCAGAAGGAAAGTAACATGTACATGATGAAAATGGTTGTTGAGGGTTAGGGCTGTATGGTTGTTTGTGTCTCGATTCGTTTAACAATGAAAAAGAGTGTTCTGGCTTGGGGCTTAAATGATATGTATATCTCGATTCGTGTATCAATGAAAATGGTTGTTTTGGACGGGGTCCTCATGGATTTGTATCTATGTTCGTGTAACAATTAAAATGGTTGTTGAGGACGGGGTCCTCATTGATATTTGTATCTATGTTCATGTAACAATGAAAATGAATGTTGAAGACGGGGGCCTAATGGATGGATAATTGTATCTCGATTCGTGTAACAACGAAAATTATTGTTGATGTTGGGGGCCCTAATGGATGTGTAAAAATGAAAAAGGATTTTGTGGAAGGGGTCTTACTGGATGTGTATCTCGATTCGTGTAACAATGAAAATGGATGTTGAGAGTTGGGGCTTGATGGATGGTTAAAATTGTATCTTGACTTGTGCACGATGAAAAAGGATGATAACGGGGAGAACGCAAAGGGGTAATTGTAAAGAACTGTAGAAGAAGTGTTCGAAAAACACATGAGAACTATCTGATCCTCTATCTAAAATAGGTGACCAGCATGTTACGTCACTTTCAAACCATTCTTTCCTTGATGATGATACGTCAAATATACATCAATGAAAATATTATTTTTGAATGAATTAAAAAGTTTAGATTTTGTTGAATACCTGTAATTTTCGCAGGATTTTTTCTGGAATTCAAAAATCAATTCATGTATTTAGATATTCAGCATTTCTTGGTTTAAGCAATAACCCTTTCTTTCTAATAAATATCTGTCTAAATTTTAAAAATCTTTATTCTTTTGATTATTATTGTGTTTTTTTTATCTTATTAACCTTCTTTTGCTCAAAAATAATGTAGTGTGTGAGTGAGTGAGTGAGTTTTTTCTTATGGTAATATTTCAGCCATTCGGGGCCTTGGGAAAATATGAATTACATCCAAATCATGTGTCAATTGTCTGACATTAACTATTAGATAAGTCAGCAAACTGATTTGTATTGGTTGTTCATAAGATAGTATGACATTCATTCAAGTTTAAAACGTGAATTAGATATTTAGAAAAACCTGAATTGTGAAATGTACACTAAACTTATTCACCTAAAACATGTATAACATATCACATTTAATACAGATGGATCCACTTTCTTCATAGATAATAAACAAGTTTGAGATAATCCATTTCCTAACTTTAAAAACGCTAAGGAATGGAAATTAATTAAAACTATTACACATAGAAATATATTTTAAATGAGGGATCAAGCGAGGAGAAAACATTTACCCATTGTAAAACATGATCGGCAAAAGTCATGTCAACTGTTTCCCTTTCAACGAAATTAAAGAAAAACACGGTAACATACAGCAGGGGGACACTATTTCATAAACTATTAAGAGAACAAATGGATACCATTAACATGTACGTTAAAATTCCTATATCAACTCAATTTGTCTACATTTAATCCTTTTTTAATTAATGTATTTGTATGAATAAATCTTTATAGAAAAGACACACATATAATCAATAGTATAAGTTTATTTGGTTTATTCTCATTTCAAAACACAGAAACAAATTGAACTTAAAAAAATGTTCATATATGACAAATCAATGCACTGATTAAAAGTAATGGAGTGAGATTAAAATGAATACAATGCTGTGAAGCCCTATCCTTCAATAACCCTTCATTAATGACATGCAATGGAGATGACGAAGTTCTGAATATTCATATAAATGATCGTGGAAATAATTATTTTGACTTTGTTTGATGACACTGTTAATCTATCAGACAAGCTTTGTGTAGATATGAGTTTGCGAGGAGACACATATCATTCCAAATATTATGCTTTACAGGACGTTCCATTTCGAGAACAAACGTGACATTTGGCAAACTAACGGAGATTCTGAGTATTACGATTCAATTCAAATTTTCTTAAATACCGTATAAGTAATAATCTAAGATATGTATCTATCAACAAATCAATTTAACTTCGGATTTGTTGGTACTTTACCCTTAATTGATTGCTAAAGTTGTGCCCATTGTTGCATCACCGTTTTGGCTATAACGTAATATCTCGTAAACACCATACCTATTCCAAACAACAAACAAGTTCAGAGTATTTGCCCGTCATCCCCAATTGATTCATAAAACCGACCCTCTATTTGAATATTCGATATCACAGTAATAATTGAATATAACACGTGTAAAGTGTGTGGCTTAAAAATGTGAACAAGATATTTGGGTGAAATTGTCATTTATGAATATAAAGTCGCAACTCGTAAAGGGAAATTCAACAAGACCGTGTAAAAGTGAGTACTTATCCAATTACGTATAAGGCATGAATTCTGCTCCAATAGTGATGACAATCCTGGAAAAGAGACATTTCATATCAAGTCTATTATGAGTTTCGAATGTACATGTATGGGATTATGATTAACTGATACACTGTAAGAAGGTCTTACATTGGTTGTTCGCAAAAACGTGTCCGTGTCTATGGTTTTTGCCCCACCCTTTGTATCCTGAACCTTCACTTCTTAATGTTCATGTTGTAAAAACTCGTTATACGCAATTTAGATGATAGTATATCCTGATAGCCTTACTTCCTTCATCCATTCAACCACTTGTGAACTTTATACGATAACTCTTATCTTACTCCATACAATTGCAGTGTCAACAACATCTTCATTTCACTAATTGAACGATGACTTTTATCAAAAAGGGCACCCTTTTGATGAGTGGAATAAAGGAAAAAAAATTTTCGCCCATAATTTTTCTCTTTATCTGAAGATGAAGAGTTAAATACAGAGATGTAAAGGAAATATTAAGTTTCATATCATATCCCGTTTGTGGACAAACACTGGTTTGAAATTTGAAATGCATAAATGTTATTGCGGATTATCGAGTGTTAATACCATACTACTTTACTGTACGTTGTTTCGGTGTTCCCCACAATCAACATGGCTAGAAATAAAAACAATGCAGTGTAGCTTTACATATCGAGTACATATACATATACTATATATATTAAAATTGATACAAAAATAACATTTAGTATTTTCACAATTCAAACTCTATTCATAAAGAATATTCAAAACATACATATACATAATTTGTTATATTGATACAATAATACCATTTGATATTTTCAAAATTTAAACTCTTTCATAAAATTCATGAAGAATATTAAAATATTCACATGTGAAAAGTCTTTCAATATATTTATTAAAAAACCCACAAAAAGTAAATTTCACTCCATCATATTTAAGGAAGTAAATTCAAAAGTTCAACACCACGTTGGTTTCGGTAAACAGAGCGATCTGTTATGTAAATGTTAGCTAACGCAAGGCATTCTCTTTTAATCAGGAGAAAAAGTTATAAAACAAATGTAACTGATAAAGAGATGCTCATAATAAAATTGTCGCCAACATTTTTCGCTTGATACTTGTCTTGTACGACAACGGTAGAGTAAGTAGTTTTTTTACCCAAGGACGATAATGTATTTGACATTAACATACCTTATGTTGGGAAGGTTTGACTAAAAACTAAAAAACTTAAGATATGCTACTTCCTCTGTTTTATGAAGTAAGGTTTAACTCCCTGGGTAACGAATACGAGCAGTGAGATTAGCTTTGTGTTGTGTAAATCAATAAGAACTTGTAGTCAAAGACCACGATAACGACATTGTAAACATTTTGTAAATCTTTGGTTTATAACTATATATAATGGGAGAGTGAAAATGAGCGGGTCATAGTAAACGTTTTTTTGTGGAAGGACGAGAATTATGGCTGAACTGGAGTCACACGTTGACTTGACTCTGTGCTGATTGACATGCAATTATGGAGGTAAAAATCTTATATATGACCGATGATTTTTAAAAATCTGTAATTATACAGATATAAAATCACGGCAAGGTTAATCTAAGATATTAAATTATCCTTAGTGTCTTAATGACATTCCATGCATGTACATCACCTGTCATGTAAGTAAGGCGATCACCTATTCAAATGTTTGATGTTGCTTTTAAACGTATGACGACCTGTTTGGAGGGTATGATTTTAAATGCATTTGTCGCGATGGTTGTGCGATTTTATGGCGCTTCTAAATGGTTTCGCACTTTTCTGAAGGCTATTTACACTGTACAGAACGCGTGTTGAATGATTCACGAGCCATCCATCATCTCAAAGACATGTTCCAGTTTCTCAGGCAAGTTTAACCTACTAGCGTCTGGATCCTCTTCCAACCCATCCACAATCTGAAATAAATTAATTCACTTCAACAATCAGATGAAGACACAGTTGAATGTATTAAAATGGTTCAAATAACAGGCTCATATAAATATTTCATTGTCCTTTCCTACGACTTTTGAGTTTAGGTTTGACTTAAGGTTTCAAGATAAAATATATAGTATTTTTAAAACATTAAAAGTGTGTTTTAGTTTACAGTGAAGTCAGATGCAGTAATATAATTGTTCGAGGTATCTGATATAACCTGCTCCAGTGAGATCAAGATAGTTGCTGAAATGATTTTTTTCTATCTAGTTATAATTAATACAGATACACATATTTCTATTTCCCTTAGATCTGATTTTGTCACTCCAACGATGTAAAAGGTTACTGAAATGTCTATCTAGTTACTGAGATACTCACATCGACCTTGAACTTCACAAGCACTTTGTAAATCTCATATAAAACAGAAGTCCGGTTCACAGCAAACTTCTGATTCTGAAAAAATAAAACATTCATATTAAAGTTCACAGATCAATATTCATGATCAAATACAAGGTTGATGACGGATCACATGTGGTTGTAATACGTGGTCTGCAGCATATAGTTTCAAATCGTTGACTCGTTTCGACCAACTGACAAGAGTTTTTCTACTATAGTAGAACCCAAGTATAACAAATCTATACTTTTCTCGTTCTAAATGGCATGTATTTCCTTGCTTTTTAGTTTTTATACAGATTACAAGAGTTATCATTTGACTAGTTCTACTCACGTGGCATCAATAAATCCCAATATGAGTCATTCATTTATGACATTACACAAGTAAAGTATGTTTCATTAGCATTTTGAAATAATGGATTTTGGTAAAGTTATTTTCTATGACTTAATTAATTAGAGAAATGATCTATCTAACTTACACCGGAGAGTTCGTTCATGTGCTGTTCGAACTCCCTCTGGTCCAGACTGGGAGTGTTGGTGACAGCACGGTGGAAGCTCTTCACACAGTGTCTGTAGTCCTCCTGGTCCTTGTAAAACAACAACTTGTGTGGGGCAGAGTTCTGAAAAGTGATAAACGTTATAATTGACGAAAAAAAGCAAAGTTTTCATGAAAAGCCAATTTAATTGTCTTATAAATTTCACATTACATGGGACTTAAATTTCAAACAACGAAGACGATAAAGACGGTGAATAAGTCATGTTCATATATAACCATGTAACGTTGACACGAAACTGAAAATTGTTGTTCCTTTACCACACGCTTAAAAATGCTTTTTGGTGTCATTTTCAAGTCATTCAAAAACTATAAGATTCAGGGCGTCTAGAGGTCTAACACGTCAACATACTGTACACATACCTCAATCTCTAACACCCATCAAGAACAATTGATCAAGGGGAAAATCATTATTCGTCATAAATCCTACATTTGTATCTCTATGTCTGACACGATACTAGAACATTGATGTAGAACTAAATCACTGAGCAACCCTCATTGTGTAACAGGAATTCATCATAAAAGATAACATATTTTTATACTAGTAATTCTGTGGTAATGAAACGTTGTTAGTATGAAAAGAACATAAATGTGTACAGCATGTTAAAATGCATAACTTATAAATGAACGAGGAAGTAGCAATACAACACTCGAGCAAAATTAAACATAATATTTGAAAAGTTAAATGTACTATCACCTTTGAGAGAGGTTGAGCAGGTATAAAACTGTCACGGAATGTTGTTGCAACAACATCTAACGAAGGTTTAAGATAACTGGGCACATCTACATCAAATATGATTCCAGGCTTTTGTATCAGCTGACCCCAGAAACGTATCGGAAAACTGGAACATTGAAATTGGTCACATGAAATGAAACAAACATAAAATTGGCAATACGTGTTGCATATTGCCACTTAGCGTTACATTTACCCGTCATAAATACATTATGGTCTTAGTATTAACTGTAATAATCAATAAAGATACAGTAGGAAAGATTTATTCTTAAACATTCTATTACGACTTCACCATG
Source organism: Phorcus lineatus (assembly GCA_921293015.1). Classification (NCBI taxonomy): domain Eukaryota; kingdom Metazoa; phylum Mollusca; class Gastropoda; order Trochida; family Trochidae; genus Phorcus; species Phorcus lineatus. Next base: position 54,556,637 of record OV121086.1, on the reverse strand, counting down.
TATATAATTGTTTTTAAAGTATATGACTCCAAGAAGTGAAAAAATTTTCATGACAGGCTTTATACTTATAATTTGTTAGTCCCCAGAGAGCAGAAAAAAAATCAATAACAAATATTCTTAGAACTTAGGCTCAAAATTGTCAAAAATTTGATACTGCGTAAGTTATAAATTGTGATTAAGTACATTATTTAAAAGAATCCTAAAGAATGAAGGCATGATAGATAATTAAAGAAGATTGTTTTATCTCTTGTTTAGTTATAAATCAGCATAGACTAGCCTTTCAACTACCGAGGATGCAGCAGGATGCAATGCCTTCGGTTTAAATTAAAATTTCCTCGCCATCAAACAAGTATAAAATATCTCTGATTTTCAAAAACATTAGGTTTATCTAGATAACAGTACTAGAATAGGTCACTTACCAGTTGTTTTTCCAAGAGAGAAGTGTATTGTTGTCGACCCCCATACGTGACGCCAGCTCTTCCAGTTCAGTGTAGATGAACTTGACCACAACCGGGATGTCCTTTCTGTCCAAAGCCGAGTCCAGTGCTTCATCGACATACTCCTTCACGTTCAGCTGGGGAACAAAACACATTGGAGGAAATGACCTAATGGTTCACGCTCGACTGCAGAATGGCATTCACAACATGAAATGTAAAATCAAAGCAAGGACATAAAGACTTTTATGTTTATGTTTTATGTGATACCGAGTATGTGACTTTCATTGACCTTGTGAAATGATGATATTTGAACTCGTCGGTCTAAACTTGCATGCCATCACCAGATGCCATTTATACGCCAATGAAATGTTAACAGAAGCGGAAGTTTTACGATTCATCTACATGGTCACTAGTTTCAGACATCAAAACCAGAGTTCATTTTGTAAAAGTCTTTGAAGTGTTCACTGTAGCACACATCCTATTAGTTTATTTAGAGGATTTCAACCACAACATATATTTCAGAATGTCCTCTTTGTTGTTATTAAAATTTGGTTTATGAAGTAAACTCTGCTTGAACGCAACCACGAGATTCAATCTGTCATAGGAAAGGAGTTTACTTCAAGTTTATGGTTGTGTAATGGCGTACCTTTGTCTGTAGAAGTCGGCTGAGATGAACCTCCGGAAGTAGTTTGTTCTCTACGTTTCCCCCATCTTGTTTGGCCTTTTATGAAATATCAAATAAAAGCAATAGGGTGAAACTATCAAGACAACTTGAATATAATTGAATGGTTGGTAGGACTGGAAAATATATTGAAACATTTCCCAATCAAAAATAGTTATTTTTTCGCTTACGTTTTCTTCTACGTTTTGTTAAGATCGGTATGACACTGTTTAAATTATAACGTATTTGATAGGCTTTTTTTTATAAAGGGTAGAGGAGGTGACACTGACGAAACTCGGTCATGACCAAATAATGCTAACAAGACACCAAGCTGAATAGCCAGTATGTTCATTATAGCTGGTAACATCCGTGTTGTTAAAGGCTTGTGTCAAAGTAAAGACACGCGTCATTACATTCAATTACACATTTTACACAAGCAGTTAGATTCTTTAAATATGTGCACATGGGCCAAATCATTTTGCCCAGTATTTCAACGTTAAGTAGTAAAAAATAAAAAAGAAAGCCATTTCCTGCCTACTTCTATGCGTTTAGAATTACATGAATCGGTTATCCCAGAAATAGCACTGGAACTTTCATCATTTGACGTTCACGGGACCTTTGCAAATGTCAGTATTATCCTCGCTATCGCTCGGAAAATTAAAAATGACTTTCATTTCCAAAAGGTCACATAACACCCCTTCTTTTGTTAGAATCTCTTCGTATTCTACTCACACGATATACACGAAATATCAATTGCACAAAGAGACACGTACGAACTAAATGACATGAAGAATGAGATGTTTAGGTATCTTTAAAGTGTGAAACTATTTTGTTGAAAGTTGAAATCTTTTCAAGTGTTAAGTGAATACATACCAGATGACGTTCAACCTTGTCTTTACTTGTTAGTGTGTCTTCCTTATCCTGGTCCTTTATCTCTTCTTCAATGAGCACATTTACGTCATTCTGTGAGGCAGCATTGAGCTGTATATTTGCTGGAACCAAAATAATATATTGCATAAAACTGCATTCCACGATTTTTTGAGAATTCAACCCAATATCCTGGAGACATCAAGTAATTGACATCATATGTCTTATTCTATGATCATTTGCGAATCTAACCAGTTTCTTGTAGACTCGGATAAGGACATTTGTAATGATCAGGCCATAGAAATGTAATTGAAAGTATTTAAATTACTTTAACATTGTATTACCAAGTCGAAATTGAAAATGTTTTCAAGGGTTGCTACTCTACGTTAACGTGAAGTTACATGTGTTTTAGCATTTGCAGTTATTCAAAGGTCTACTTCAAATGTTTAACAAATCATTAATTTTTGTCTTATAGTTCTAAACTGTCGATCACAGTTTATTTTGCTTTTTACCTTTTCCTAAATCAAATGCAGTACTCGCCTACCGGATTTAATCTATTTATAACAAAGCCTGCGATTTCTTCTGGGAAAGGCACAAACAAGTTAACACAGACTGCTTTCCAAACTCGTTTTATCAATATCAATATTTTTACAACCGATATCAGAAAATTAGCGGGGCAAAATCATAATGCGCAACCCAGAGTAGACTCTAGTTTAGCAAATATCAAAGCAGTGGGTGCTACAGGTTTCTTTCTTTATCAAACTTGTGCGAAGCTAACATTTAATTATCGATAACGAGATAAAGATAAGGTAAAATAACATTTTATCGCAGTAATATAAAGCTTTAAGGGGTTCATCGGACAATGAAATTACATTAAATAGTGTCTTTGATAAATGACTGGTTCCAGTCCAACCACGGACCTTGTCCAAAAAGAAAATTGTACTATTGCAGATATTTTTTTCACTAGTATCATAATCACTAAGTAAAAGTTCTTTTTTTAAAGCTTTCAATCATGTGTGTAGTAATTCAATGAATTTAAGAATACCTATGAATGGAAAATTATCGCAACTTTGGGCTAGGCTTAGTTTATATCAACGTCGAAGTGGCTTGACGGTAAAGTTGTATGAACATTCAGTGCAGGTGACATGTCTAACTCTGAATACATGGATCATAATTTCGTCAAGCGGTTTCGTATTTACCATACTCTTCCTCTTCATCGGTTACTTCTTTGTTGAGAAGTTCCATGAGGGCTCCATCGGTCACGTGATAGTCTGCCAGTGTCATCAGCTTCACACAGTTATCTTCAGAAGGTTTCCTGTCCCGTTCCTCCAGAATCAGCCGACCTTGCTTCCCACAGTGCCATTCTGTGAATAAAATGGTAAAATTTCCAATGGCATTAGCGTTATCTAATCGGATGCAATATCAGGAAAAGTCATTTGCATAATAGAAACCTGCATAGTATTATACAAAAAGAGATCCCCGAAATATATAATAGATAACGTTGACGTATTCGTTCTTTTCATGTTTTTTTTTCGGCTTAATTTTGCTACATCAGCTACGTAATTAATTAGAGAATGGTACTATTTGAAACTTATTTCATGTCAACCCAAGTTCCTAGTTGGCATTTTATTTATAGGAAATCAGCAATCAATGTAAGTGAGAAATACTTACGTAATTCAACGTGGTTCTTGGTTGGTCTCTTCGAAGCCGGGTCTTTCTTATACATGACCCCTAGACATTTGGCCTTGACCTGGCCTATAGAGTCACACGCCAACACGGCGCAGGAACACTGACAGGCACCGTCATTTATCATCACTTGAAGTCTCTGTGGGGGAAAAGCAATACTCCTTTTCGAAACAATGCGATTATTTAAACTGCAGCATAACATCTTTTATAAAAGGTCCCTTCAGAATAGATTTTCTGCGATATCTGACCAGCAGTAGGAGATTGGAAACTCTTATATCTAATTGAAGTTGCAATATCATAAAATTAAGCTCCTGATTTTCTCCACTATATACGTAACGCAGTCTGAGTGAAATCGACCGTGTTCAGATTAATATAGTTTCAAGATGTGGACTTTATCGAGACAAGGTTGTGGAGAGGAAAGCCTATACAGGCCGAGTTCGAATCTCGTTAAAGTCAATATTTTGAAACTTTCATTCCTCGGAACACGGTCGATTTTATCCAGACTGCAACCTAAACAGATGTAGTTCGAATCTCGGTTAAGTCAGTATTTTTAAACTCTTATTTGTCGAAAGAAGGTCGATTTTAATCAGACAGTATATGTTACACAGATGATAGGATCTGCGTGATGTAGTGCAGCACTACACAGATATTGTTCACCAATTTCGTTTCTGCATTATCCTTTTTAGGATATTTCATTTCTTCTATACGATAATAACAATGCAATAATACGAAGCATATAATCCCGTATCATATTAGCTCATTCTTCTTTAAGTGAATTTCATGTGTGAAATGAATTTAAAGCAAGAGTTGTTTCCCTTGGTTTGTTATATTAAATTCAGAGGGGTAGCAGGAGTTGGCTCCCTGTAAAAGTCTTCTCCGGATATTCCCGGTTTTAATGTTTGGCGGTAACGTAAGATGGCGGGCAGCTTTTAAGATTTGAGCTTATGAAATTTTGCCAATCAAGAGGCAGTGTCGCTGTAGGAAAAAGAAGATGGACATGGAAGCAAAACTAAAACAGGGTAGACAGGTCAGTAATTATAAACAAAGAGCTGAACTAGATGACTTTGATGTTTGTGAATTTGTAGCCGAATTGCGGCTCTCCTCTGACATAGCAGACGCCATGTCGGATGCTGGCTTCACAACCCGCCAAACAATCTTGAACATTGATGATTTTACCGAGATGAAACTCAAAACGGGTCATAGACGGGCGTTAGAAGGGGTTATCAGATCAATGAAAGGTACAAGCGACGAAAAGAAAAATCTGAGTACTGATTATAGATTTAACCCAAAGTTTTAAGTGATGCATGTGTCTAGTTGCTTTAAAATGCTTTTGCACTTGCTGGACTTACGGCTGTAACTCAATTGAAAAACACTGGCATTGATGCTGTTTACGAGATGAAAGAAAAAAATCACAAGAAAGTGTTCCTATCCTTGCAATCGCCTTACAATTTAAATAGCAATGATTGGAATCAAATCTAGTGTTTGCCACTTTGGTAGGAGGCATGATTAGCAAAGAGTCGTGTAAAAATGTCTGCTGTCTCAAATTTGAATAAAAGGCAAGTAGCAAAAACTAAATTTCTGAAACTGGTGTCGGTGTCTGTAAAACCCTGTAGTCTGTTACAATGGTTCATGAAATGCTATGTTGAAGTGAAAGTCATCATAAATGAATGATGTCTGCAGAATCGAACAATGAGGGTTGTCTATAAATTTCGAGACATTAGGGGCGACGGTTCAAGTGTTATTTGTAAAAAAAATCAAAGTGTCAGGATGACCATACAGATAGGTCGAGCTCATTTAAATGGATTGGTGTTTGGAGTATCTGCCATTGGAGGCTGTCACCAAACTAGAAGACTAAAGCTGCAGTAGTTCATGTGATTATGTTTTCAAAGTGGTCAATGTGGTCATGATGACCATAACAATAATGTAAAGTTATCCCCAATGAAGACTAGATATAAAGACTTTTAATGAAGGGTAAATTATATATATATATATATATATATATATATATATATATATATATATATATATAATATAACATACTTCACATAGTCTTTTGCAGAATCATTTTTATCCGATACTAGTATTTCGTCAATAGCATTGACTCATCAGGGATGAAACGATGTGATCGTTAACATCGCATTACAAGCGTTTATATATATATATATATATATATATATATATATATATATATATGCGATACCTATCAAGGTGGTAAAAGACGAGAAACTCACAATGACATCGTCGTTGTCTACTGGGCACAGCAGCAGTTGTTCATAAGACAGAGTAGCTCTGGCAGCGTCTGTAACAGCGTCTATAGGAGACTTCATCATCACCGTCTGGATCGCCTTCACCATCATAATCAGGGCAGAACCTCCTCGGCTCTGGAAATGAGCATTTCAAGTGGTATACCAGGGTAAGGATAAAAGGACGTCCAATTCTAAACATAATTTTTAATTCAATAATATGAATGGTGTACTCTTGACCATGGATGTTATCTTTATAATTAAGGCTTTTCTTCTGACCAATGACATCTGGGAAAGGTCGTTTAGCGTTATATAACAGCAGAGGTTTAAATGCCGTGTTCGGTCAGCGCATGCATATAAACAGACAGTAAGATATCGAACTCTCACTGCTTTACGGTGATTTTTAAAGCTTACATCCAGCAGGTGGTCATGCAAGCAGACTCCAAGCCACATTTCTGTCATCTTTTCCGTAATCGACTGGCATCTGATAGAGGAAACAAAACTTTAACTATTAAACTACTATAACTTTAAACATTACCTGATTGAAAATCGTTACATTTTTTAACAATACAAGTTGCAATGAACTGTTGTATAGTTGTCATGGTTTTTAATGAACTAGCAATGTTAACTCGGACACACAATGACCTGACAACTACTTTGCATACACTCAAAGCGAATGGAATTAACAGGGTGGATTTCAAACTGAATATTTTCGTTTTGGTTGTATGTGTGACATTTTGCAAAAAGCAATAAGTATATACTGAACCTCAGCTCCAAACACACGACAAGGAGTCTTTAACTTAATAACCAAAGAATAAGCAACGTATTTGAGACTTGGTATTGAAAGCTGATGTCTGTCTAAATCAGAATTCATTTCACATATAGCACCCGGAAAATGACAAAATTGTAAAAGAGAGATTATATTTAACCACAATCTGCGTCCATAATGACATAAACTCATTTAAATGATCATAACACGTTTGTAAGATTCAAATATAAAAACTCAAGTTTACAATTGATGTTTACATGAATTGATACGGCCAATATCTATATAATAATACAGTGCTTACCTTCTGAAAAGACTTTTTTGTTTCTTTTTAAGGACAACATCAGTAACATACTGCTTCAGGAGACCTTTCACTAACCTGGTGAAATTGAGAATAACTTCAGTTAAACTCTTCTGAGAGACAATTGGAGTTGGCTATAAGGAACAAGTGTATCATAATTATCATAGAAACAAATTGTGACAGCACACTTTCAACTGATTTGTGTATTATGCGAAAACTCAATTAATTCTACCTGATATCAAAACAGATTTGTTAAAAGAGCCATTCCTATTGTTTGATTGGCAAAAATGAAAACCATTCAAGCTATACATATCGAAGTTCACAGAAAGCCTTAACGTCTTACCAGGATAAGCATTTCTAATTTTTTAAAGATAAATACATGTATGACATTTTGATGACAAGGTTTAAAAGAAATCTTGACTTAAATTCCTAAGCACTCTTGACGTACCTCAAGGCTTACATATAATATTTTTGTATATTGCATTGTATATATATATTAGGTGTATTAATATGTATATTGTATATGACATATTTCTGTGTCATGTATCATATCATGTTAGAGATACTACACACTGATGTCATTTGTCAGAGCTAGGCAATCCATTATGGAATCAGTTCTTCTTGTGGTATACTTAATTTCTATCGTTATTATTCCATAACATTATGTTACAAATCAAATATTTATCATTTCTTACCGTTCCCATACTTAATTGTTTACTACAGTATGTTGTATTCTGATCAGATATATCTGCTACTCACTGAGAAAATAGATTGAGGTCATGAACCAGCAACGTTGAAACACAGCTTGCCAAGGACGCCCTTCAAAATATTTGAAACAAATATGATGTTACATTATCTGAAAATGATTTTATCCGAATAATGATCGTGAGAATATTCGTCTGAATTCTAGTATCTGTCACTCAGTAAGGCTTTAACATTTCATTTCATAAAATATATGTTATTACGTAAACTGATACTAGATTTTAAATATTTATTCTCAGTTACTTGGAAATAAGATTCACTGCAGTGCTTCATCTAGAGAGATAAATTGTGTCCGCTTATTAAGCACAAGAAAGTTTAAGATATATCAACATACTTCTCTGACAATGTTAACTTCTTTTCTTTTTCAAGGGTGTCGATGATGGACAAGACAAAGAATTTGTTCTGGAATAGCTCGTCTAGTTTCATCATGGCAGTGTCTACGTCAGTGACGTCCCGAGATGTCTTCGAGGAAAAGCAAACGTTTATTGAATAACTTTGAATAGGTAAGAATCCCTTGTTTGACCATCCCAAACGGTCAGATTTTAAATTGACAGATTTATGCTCTATCTCTATTTTACATATATAATGTCGACTCTAAAAATCACAAATCTCAATTTTTTTGTTTTCAATTATAAATAATGACAGGAGTTTAATTGAGTACATTAGTAAATTCATTTGTTTAATTGCAATAACTTATATTGTTATAAAATTGGAATAAAGTAGATACACCGACAAGACAGAGCAAAGCATATATTCACCTCCGGGTAATTGAATAGTTTGTGTGACGTCATACTTGTGACGTCATCGGCGGGGAAAAGAATCTGGAAGGCATAGACGGGGAAGCTATGGTAGGGAAGACCAGTTTCAACCAGTTCGCCTGTGATATCCGTCATATCCGTCTGAAGGTCAGCGAAAACTGAACAAAAGAAGGTCATAGTATCTATTCTTTAGAGTTTAAAAAGTAACACATGTGGATGACTTTGCCTAGTTCGTAAAAATAAGTAGCTCACTGGAGTAACGACATTTCGCCAGGTTGATGCGTTTTTTACAATGATACGCAAATTTCTTCTCAGATTTTACGCCAACACACTAAGACGAATGTTCAAGAGACGACTAGAGGCCCCATGTAGGTGACAACTGTATATTTGTAAACTACTCCCTCCACCACCCATACTATTGCTCAGATTCATCTTTCTCTATTTCATAATGTTTTATAGGTACTTAATAGTACTAAATTTTATGTTTTAATGGATAAAAGTTGTCTTGTAGGTCCAATGGCCGGACATCTGTATACATTTTAGCACACTTATTTGTCTTTTTAATGTAAATTTTAGTGCATTATGAGCATTTTATTGTACGTACAGCTGTATGACAACGGAAAAAACTATTTCTTCTTCTTCTTCTTCCCAAAACATTAGTATCTGAATTACGTTTTATGAGAGAATATAACCGTATCTGTAGTCACTCCAACTAGACTTAAATGACAGTTTATAATATATATCTAGGAAAAAAGTTGAAAAGAAATAATGACTTGAAATAATTGCTTGAAGACATATTACGACATCATTTTTCATATCTTGACGTTTTAAATTTCAAACGTTTCTTGGTTAATCCTTAGTCTTCAATATCTTCGAATCAAAATGTCAAAGGTCTAACTTGAAAATCTAAGCTTTCTAATTGTAAAGTTTTGTCCCACCTTGTCTGAATTCCGTCTGTATTCGCATCTCAGTGTCCTGCATGTCGTTCTGAAGTTTCTTTACAGCCCGACGATTGCGACGACGCAGCAAGACACCGACGACGATAAGGACAGCGACAGTGACACAGAGAATCCCCACCAGGATGTAGAGGTAGACGTAGTGCTCTTCTTCAGGAGGAAGGTAGTGAAGGAAGCCGACATGGCGCTCGATGTTCCCAAGTCTAACCTGCGACAATGAAGCCAATTTCACCATTTAGTCTGGGATGAAGACCAAGTGTATTGTTCATCTTTCTACACCTTCGGCGATTTTGGCAAGCGTAATATGCACTCACTTGCCATATCTTTGGCGAAAACCTATACCTGGACTTTCTTCTCTCATGGGTTTTAGTGGTAGAATCATACCTAAAGCAGTGGTTCAATGTACAGTATATGTAAGTATCTAATTAAATGCACACTGACGTCGTTAAGAATAATCTCGTCAATACAGCTTTATCTAATGATGATAATGTTGATTGCCTACGAAGGAAATCTTATTTGGGTTCTTTATTTTTATACTTTATTTTTTGCCATAGGGCAACATATCACGTTTTCATTGTATCATAAACAATGCTTTGATGTCATAGTTCCAAATTTGACGATGGCGGGTAAACTTCTCAGCTTGGTTGTTGATTTTGACAACAAAACATATTTCGCGGCATATTAGTAGAATATGGCTAGAAAAGATTCACACACGTATGAACGAGTTTTTGTGAGTTCATGGGAAATGGAGCTCTGAAATTTAGATCACATGACCGTACTCTCGACGTTCAGGATTATGTGTAAACTTCAAAGTGCGAAATTTAGTGAAATACTCACATTTGCTGAAATATCATTCTAAGGCAAATCGGTATCCTACGTTGATATTACAGGGGTATAGGGGATAGACTATGGCAGTATGAACATCCATGAGAGACATATCGTAAGAGGTGAATCATTTTAACATACATCAAAACCGCGGCTTCATTCAAACCAATATTTTTTTAACCGACATAAACTGACATTGCCAAATTTACAAACATGAGATATGTAAGAAGATCTGGTCGTCAAATCTATTCCTCACCCAAACCTCAGGATACTTTGACTCATTCTTGAGTGGTTGTGGTTGTTCGGCAGGAGGGAGACAATGGAACTCGTATCTGGACAGTTTGCTTTGTAGAACATCGCATGTCTGCTTCCCTACTGTCACGTCATATTCGGCTGCTTTTGCTGAGATGTTTAGTCTTTCTCCCTTCAAATTCAAATTGACAATAAACCTTCTTTTATACTGACATGTAAAAAAAACACGGCAATGGAAAAGTGTTACTAAAACCTCAAGTATCACTTTCACCCAACCTTAACCAAACTTGAACCCTCATCATACAGGTACAGTCAGCCCACCGAAATTACGGTCTCCTATTTAAATTTCAGCTTCCGTTCTAATTTCATTTTTAATTTTTCGCTATCACATTCCATGTTTCCTGAGTTAAAATCCACTAATGATACTACAGTTTTTATTGTTTTACATTAGCCTCAATCTATTTAACCTTTATCACAAGATACTCGTTACCATCAAACACGGATTCCTTGAGAGGAAACAAAATACCTTTTTACCTCTATAACAATATATCTGGCATTTAGATAATCTGTTTGATACTGACGATGTCGAAAACACAATATCTCACTTAAATAACAACAGACATAGAGTCCAACTATGTCTGTTGGACATAGAGTCTGTTGGATATTGTTTGGTATTTGTAGAAAACAAAATACCTCACCTTGAAACACAAGATCTTGCATCTGTAATTTAGTGTTTGGTAATGCCAAAAAAATGAAAACACGATATCTCACCATAATAACTATAGACCTGGCATCTGTGGAATACTGTTTGGTCCCGCCCTCCTCTGTGAAGTTATAAAACACCGGATCTCGAGTCAGCTCGAGAGTCTGACGAAGAAGGCTTCTATTGACCCCGTCCATCTGGAATTCCACCTCCACACACAGGATGCCCACGCTCCCGCAGATCCCCTCCGTCACGCTCCTCCTTCGCTCCCCTTCTTCCAACCTCCTTTTAAGAGCTTCCGGTGCTTCAGGGGCCCTGCAGGTCATTACCGTGTTGTTGTTGTTCGCCGTGCGATTACAACCCTGGATAATCACGATTATCAAGACAAACATGAGGTATGGAAATATCGCGAAAATTTTCACAAAAATTCGATCTACTTTTTTTTGTTTTACGTTTACGCTAACATTTCTTAAATAATAGGGTCTAAAATCAAGAGAGATTATCATTTCAACTTATGTTGGTTTTTTCAGTCAACTGATTATTACCATCATTTGATGTTTGTTTCTTACGTCACTTGTATCAAATACGTATTCATACTGTCGTATCATATATATGAAATAAGCTTGTGATCTTTAAATATTGAATAAACATTATACAAAAATACTACTTACCTTTGAATATGAAAGAGCTAATTAAATGTCTTTCGATAATGCTGTTTGTCACTGATTTAAATCTATCAGAATTACAGCTATCATGTTAATGATTTATAATGGTTTTGATTTTATAAATTAACTTACCTCCGATTTATTTCCACCAACAAACTGAATTCGATGATATTTAATTATGTCAAAATTGCTTCCTACAACTGTTAAAATTCGCCCTCCGCTACAAAAAAAAGAAATGTTAAACTTGTTATTTAATATATTTGATAATTCTTGAAAGTGTATTCAATTAACGGACATTAAACAATACAATTTTAAATAGACAAATTGGTGTACTTGAAATCTTATCATATGACAAAATTAATCAATGCGTTCTGTAACTTCATTGAATCAATTACGGATTTGCAAAAACACTAATTTTCTTTATGTAATAAGCAACTTATTATAGCTTGAAAATGTGAGTTACTATGTGCAGAAAAAAAAATCAAAAATATATTGAGTATCGATAGACATGGCTTTAGAATATCACCTTGCAAAACTCCTGTTCGGAGAGATGCTAGCAACTGTAGGATCGTCCAGATACTCGAAAGTTAAGTTTGCATGGATGGCGTCATTTTCATCAGATAAGATGATGGATATATTCAACAAAGCCGGTGCCCTCGAATTTAGGGTCAGATAAGTGAGGGTTGTCCCGTTTCTAGAACCAATAGTTATGCTTATTAAATAATAGGAATTGTACTTTAAAACATAATCACTTTAACTATTACTAACTATATAAAATAAATTCTGCAGGGGTGATACTTTCGAGATTCAACAAAATAACGTTGAACAGAAAATTATAACAAACATCGTTCAGCAGCTGTATTGGTGTAAGTGTAAGTGGATCAAGTATGAGTTTGAACGTTGGTTTGCAATGAACGTACGTACGGGTATAGATTTAGGTTCATGTCAAGTTCTATGAAATAGGTAAATGTGAAGTGTCATGCAAATGACCGTGCAATGGTCCCTTTGGTAGAAACATTACCAAAGAAAATCAGTGTTTGCTAAAATGCATTATTAATTCCTTAATAATAATTGAGAGAGATGACTTCACTAGAAATGCAGGGTGTAGTTTGAAACTAGTAACATATTAAGCATCAACAAAATTGACCAACCAGATGAGGTTTTGCCACACAGGTTGGTAACAGGAATAAACGAACGTTTTCTTAGCTTACCTTGTTTCAATGGTGGCCGACACGTTATCGCCTATTTGTACTTTAATGTTTTTGTACAAGTCGAAGTTTTCCCCTGTGATAGTTATGGAAGTTCCCCCAGAGAGAGGTCCCCGATCCGGCCACACTGAATCGGTTGAGAATTCTCCCTACAAATAAATAAAAATTATCCAAAGAGATTATCAACTTAGTGGTTCCTTATTTTTAGTACAATTCACCACATTAGGATAACTCTTTGTTTCTTTCTTTCGTCTCGATACTTGATAACATATGTCATGAACATAATTTTTATCTAAGGTTGCGGAAAATTTAATAATCAAATTATCGATCAGCGGCTATTTGAGAACCGGTGTCCAATTTTTGAACGGTTGTGCTTTCGGCGTCACATGGAAACCCGAGCGGGGAGTCGTATTAATCCAAATTCGAGCCAGGGCGCTTTGAAATGTATTTGATGAAAATAATGATTGACGTCTTGATATTCGCTTCTTTCATACATATTAGTAAAGAGTGACAAACCAATGTGTTGACAGCAAGTACTGACAGCCAGGATTCCTCTTCTCCACAATCGCTCAGGGTTGTACAACTGAAAAAAAGGATACGTTAAGATCAATAACATACTTACACTATTATATTATGTTCCTAGAACAGGTTCTCAGTCATCAATGCCCCAGTGCCTCATGTGTTTAATTTATTAAAATTGTCTTTAGAAGAAATTTGTGCATGACGTGCTATGTTCATGTCAATTCCAAAACACCTTGCACTTCATGTAACACGATCGTCGAAGCTCCTATCCCCCCCCTCCCTTACACATTCGTCGTTTCTGCTTTTTTCCTATTTATTCACAGGCCCTTCTTCATTGCTGCGTCATCGATCAAAATATTTGGAAATCTATATAGAAGCCTGGAGACCTAAGTGTATTACAAATTGTTCGAATACATCAGTGGATCAGAGTGATTCCAAGAGTAAGTATCAAACCACTATCAGTGTTTCTCTTGTGCAATGCCTGATTACCTTGTCTTGGTTCGACACCAGCCACAGAAAGGATCTCCCTGGTTGATACATGTGCGTGCACTTGTGGAATTACTGCATTCTATTGAGTTATTTAGGCTCTCCCTGATCACCTGAAGATAAAATCAATGTTCAAAAAACATAAATTTTGCTTTCATTGTTAGGAAAATGGAACACTAGTATAAACAATCGTGTTATGGTAATAAAATAACAATCTCGAGTTTATGTTCATAATATTGATTGAAGAATATAATTGTATGGGCTGTTATATAAACAGTCAGTGGTGTTTACATTCAGGTTGGGTTATTTCTTAACGTCCAGGTTTGTTTATTACATGAACTAACGAATGAATTAAGATCAAGACGGAAGTACACATGTTTTACCTCTGTATTTTCCAGTAAATATACTTCGTCATCAATAATTTTCATTAAATGTATTTTGTTCTTGACAGAGAGTTCCCGAAACAAAACCAGGGAAGATGATACATCCAAGTAATACTGAAATTAGAAATAATTGAAATGAACAATGCAGACAAACAAAGAGAATAATTCAATACACACGGCATTTACACTGTATAAACTGTGTCTATAATCACACTGATATCCTACTGCTTGCACAACCTATACACAAGCCTCAGGCACAATTGTACCTCATTGTCGCCATAACAAGTCTTTGGTCAAAGGTATGTTCAAATCACATGTTTACTGCAATGGTGGCTAAATAAATTTACCAGCGTATATCGCGCTCCAGCTCATATAATGAAAGAGATCATGGAACGAATGTACGATTAATATATATACAACTGCAAGAAAAGCAATTACATATTTTCATTGACAAAGGTATCAGAAAGCGTATCTTTACTAAACGATTAAACAGTCAACAATAATATAGTAAAAAAGGGTTTTCATCAGGTTACCTTACTTGAAGTAAAGGATTAAGTAGTTATTATCTACTAAGCCTTTTATTGGCTATGCTGATGGCTATATCCAGGACTGAAATATGTTTTACGTGAAGAACTTTGAACTTACCGCATTAACATGCGAGTCATTTCTGACCAAGATAACGGTAAACGACCCATTGAGTATAGATCCTGATGCAATTGGTCCACTTATCAAATTGGAATCAAATGTCATAACTGGATGGCCTGTTATATTCCCAGCAAGGATAACATTCCTGCATCCTGGAGATGCGTTACAGGGATTCGAGCGTGCTGAATTCTATCAAAAACAATAAAAAAAACATTGGTCAGCACAGTGTAACACTCCCATCATACACCCGTGTCAGGATATTTGATAATATGTTTTTTCAGAAATGCATCTAAGAAAACAATATGTTATAAACTCGTATTATTTGTTTAAATTTAAATTCAAATCGGCGTATTTTGATTGACAATCTTAATATTTTGTGCTATAAATCAAAATCATATCCAGAGGTTCATCTACCTGGCACGTCGACGTATCGGTTGGTTTGAGATACCGATTAGCATCATCAACACTCTCAGCCTTGTCAAAAGCAATTCCGATTCTATCAAAAGTATATAGACACAAGGAAAACGCTGCGTTGTCAAACTGAGCAAGCATCACATGTGAGTAATTCGTGTCCAAAGATTCCCTCAAGTTTTTCCCAACTGGCAATAAATTGGCACTGACTACTTTGCTTCTTTCGTTACATGTGATGGCGATATCGTTGTACGTTAGCCAATGGTTGGCACCAGTATCATTCTGACATAGCCGTATTAACTTGGATTGCTGATTGGAATCCACGCTGTTGGCATCTTTCAGTTGATTAGTAATAAAATACGCCATTCCATCGTACGCAAAGCCACCAACAGGTTCAAACTTTTTGAAATAAGGATTGTTTTTTTTATTTTCATCATCCACAAGTTCTATTCGGGAACCAGTGCCATTTTGATTAAAAAGTTGAAACATATTTTGTCCTCGAAGACTCCTCACACTAAGAGGGCTTAGCATTGTATTATTTGTATTGTTTGTAGCTGTATACAACACTGTTTCATTCTGTCCTCCACTCACCCCCCAGGAGATGAAAGCAATAACCTTATTACCATTACCAATAACTGTTGAAGTCGTGATATTGTCATCACGTGTTGAAACATTTCTTGATGTATTGAGAGACGGTAACGTTAGCACTTGACAGGAGACGTCGGTACCAGTGCCACATGCGATCAAGGTACCGTTTTCTTTATCTACAATTAACAAGGCGTCATACATTGTTTTATTTTGCTGTGTTATCCCAACACAATGCTCTTTGTCTAAACTCATGTTTAACCTACATAAACAGCGATCTCCCGAAGTATAGAAGTATCCGTTGTGATAAACCATGCGTCGAAATTGGAAATGGTTTTCCTCAACGGTGCATTGGTCTCCATCCGATAACCGATCGAGGATAAAAACAAACACAACAACCACTAATACGTGTTTCATGTTGAAGATGCAGCACTGTTTACAACCATGAAACTTTGTGTCTTACATTTTGGGCTGACGTGGTCTATACTGAGTGGTGTTTGGTGAGATACTCTATATTGCATTCATTGTTTCGGAACAACTTCCTTATATACCTGTATTCCTGTGTAAGTTTGTCTCCCTTTTGAATATCTTCCTTATATACCTTTAAACCTGTGTAAGTCCCTCTTGTGAGTATCTTCCTGGCCCCTCTACACTGAATGTGTGTCTTGTATAGTTGATGATCCTTGGTAAATCCTCGTTACAGCTAGGATATACCCTCTTGGTTGTATGTTCGTCTTGAATTGCTCCTCCGAATTCCGAAGGCCTACATCACAAACTTATCAAGTTTTGTTTTCTCTTGATTGATAACACGTTGATCATATTCTAGAAGAAGCACCTTCGTTTTGGTTACGTGGCGGGATTGAATTTGCCTTTTTCTCTGAAATAATAAAATAATAAAGATCACTACTTTGTTTTGCTGATATGACTGACACCTGACATTATAGACAAAATATATTGTCACATCACCAAATCAGCAGTGAGTCATTTACAGTTTATCGCTTTCACCGAACAAACTTTATGGTTTAAGAGCGACCTTTCATATTTCATATTTGGGAATCGATAACAGAAAACTTAAAACACATGCTAATGTTCACATTGGTCGTTGCTGAAATTAAGCATCAGTTATACAGCTGTAAAGTTATAAGTTTTTCAAATACCTTTGCTAACTTACTCTTCTTAGATATCGCTACAAATTACACATCCCTCTGGACAATCAAACATACAAACCAACTGAACGAAGTTATGTGACGAAGAAGACATTTAAATCTGTTTGTAGTAGAATGAGTAAAATTCATAAAAACTCTCCCTCCCCTGACACCATGTACACAACAGAATTGCCATAAGTACTTACTGGTTGCTAACCAGCTATTATCAGCTATTATATTTAAAAGCTTATTGGTTTTTTACAGTGACAATATAAAGGTAGAGTGTCGCAATTATGATCGAAAACTGGACAGTGGCGCGCGTCAAATAGTCAGATGTAATTTTGGAGACCTATCTAAAACAGCCAGGGGGACAGTTATGACTTGATAGCGTTTGTTAGTTTATATAACTAGTATCCATGTATATTGGACGTGATATCTACATCTCCGTGCATTTATAAGGCTGTTTTCAGATTTTCATGAAAAACCAGCCTTTGTCATAAATATGCCTTTAGGACATGAAAAGTTAAGATGTTTTGATTTTATATCACCACATATGACATTTAGGTTTGTATCAAAGGTAAATAATATGTTATGAAAATCACGGAATGGCTCTTTAAGGAAGTAAATGTCCTTGATAGCATGCTCATAGTATATATGACTACAGGTAGTTGAATAACACATGCCTGTTTATGCATGCATTTCACTCTAATGCACAATGCTCTTTTAACTTTGATGAGAATACATATATGTCAAAATGTTGGCTCGTTGGCAGAATTAGTCATTTTGTTGACGACAAAAGAGGTCATTGTTAGTTAGTAAAGTAACCAATGGGATATTCTTATCAACGATTCATCGTTTTACATTTTCCAGTAACTATCAAGTGCAAAGGAGTTATCAAACACAATATTTCTTTTTTCAGCTACATATACAGCTGTATACCGAAAGTTTGAGCATATAGTATATCTTGGTACAAATATCAAGATATTTGGATTTATTTTGGATGTCAATAAAACAAGTCCAGCAAAACTGACACAGGATCACCCAATGTCCATGATTCACAAACGATTCTTTAACTTATTTTGGTCTTATATCTCATGCAAAAATCGAATTTTAGAATGATTTTAAAGACAAAAAGGGTAATATTTTCGAAACTCCAATTTCCTTAAATTTCGATCAAAATGTTCCAAATCAAATATCTGAGAAAATAACCAAAACAACAACAATTGGCTTTGTGCAAAGAAACAAACATGACTTCTTATTTAATCTATTGATCATGTATTAATGATTTTGTAGAGAAAAATACAAATAAGTATTTAAGGATAGTTTTACATTTTTTTGTATTTCTATCGATGTATAAAAGCAACAAATTGTATAAAATCGCGTACATCATTTTGTAATTATTTCGAAATGTTGACCCCTTAAATGATCTACCAAAACTGTAATGGTTAACTATGGGGTATACTTGAGAACAGAACGTCACATCTGTATTGAAAATCAAACAACATCTGTTTCCTTTTAGCAATGCTACGATGCCTCAAAGATACCTTAAATAACATGATATCTGCATTAGGAAACGCAGATACGAGAACAAACGTACGGTATGCAGCTCAATGTCTTCCTTGAAAAAGTATTAATTATATCAGGGACCTTATATACATGTATATAAGGTCCCTGATTATATGTATAAGATGGTAAAAGGGGCAGCACTGCAGTGTTTTAGACTAATAAAGTGCTCCAGCGAAAAACATTATAATTGTTTCCAATTGCAATTTATCAAAAGAAGCCGTTTAAAACGAACGTCCCATTTCCTTTTTATCTATGCGAATCCATTTTACTACCTCTGATGATTAAAAGTTATTCGCACAAAAATAGCCGTCAGTGATTATTGCTTGATATGATTTCCTCTACGACAGATAATCGAGATGAGTTTTGAGATGTTTGAACTCTCTAAATATATATGACATTTTTCATTAAGTAATGTTTATTGCGGAAATTCGAAGAAATATTTTTTGGCAACAAAAACGTGCTTCTGTCCGTTTTAAATAACGTTGCTTTAAATAAGGTATAAAACGTTAAGCAATACAAGTGAATGAAAAACATGATTTTATTGATAATAAGTTCGTTCTTTATCGTAAAATCATTTATGGTTATTCGTCCATAATTAACTCTGAACTGTGATTTTTTACAATAAGAAAATTTTATCCCGAAAATCTTGCTTTTGTTATGTTTGTCGCTTCTGACTGCACGTGAACAACACCTGAATAGCCTTGCGAACGAGACATAACCCTCGCATTAACAAACCAACGTAACACACACTACGTACTTCAAGAGCTTTAAAACTTAGTAAAACGGGGTTTGTAAGCCAAAACCTGGTTTGATCAGATACCTAATTTACACTACCAATATGTAAATAGGGTCGTTGCACGAAGGAAATTAACACTAAAGTCAACATTCATAGGGACCTAAGATCACCTTAGTGTTTTGTTCAGCGAGACCCTGGTCAGTAATAAGAAGTTTTACAGAGTTACCTTTGGTAATCTCAAATGTGGTCCTCTCCTGGTTATCCCTATGGCATGTGAGTATCGCTGTACATACACCCTGGGTCGTCTACAGCATTTTACTTCCTGGTTGGCACAACAAAGAACTCTTGCTGATGAGGGAATGAATATCTTAACAAGTTGTGCCTGCGTGACAATAGCACGCTTAGCTAGCCATGAATAACAGGGAAAACCAGTTTTAGGTGGCATATCGTATTTTAAAAAACCTTCAGTGTCTGAAAATATATGAGTCATGTTTCAAAAGCCTTTGGGATAATTTTGTGCATGTTTTCGAAACCTTAACCCTCAGCATTTGTGAACCTAAGTTTCAAATATTTAAATTGCTAACTAGATAATAATTTCATTTTGCAGCACATAGGATTATATGTATTTCATCAATAACATGTTTATATCGTCAAGGAAATAACAGTATATAGAGATAACTAGGCTAAATTTTAATCTATGAATTTTTTAAAATAATTTACTGTTCCTTTATCCATAATATTTTTTTCTAAGGGCTCCTTACTTCATATGTGTATTCAGTCAATGTAGACTTGATGAATGTGGACATAGACTGTATAAAAGGCCCCTTTATTTACACAGTCATGAAGCAGGACTAAGAGATAACATACAAAAATGGTTATGGTTATAATTCAAAATAGGTGTTACGATACCCTCATCATAGATATTCGAAACAGTAGCCTCAGATATAACTGCATTTTATGTACCGAGTTTTTAAGATAATAGTTTCCTTAACGCTTCATCACATCCTAAATCACGCTACCTTGTAGCGCAAGTCAAGATTGGGCATAACACAACGAAACGTCTACATAAAATGATGATGTGAATTAATATCAAGGCAACAAAATAGAAGAGATAAGGTTTTCAGGCATACCTTTTGTCATAATTGATGTCAACAGAATCAGTCTATGGAATCGAAACGGGTTTCAACAATTTAGTTCCACTTCATGTAAACTTTTAGTTAGGAATGCATGAGCATCAATTTCCTATTTCGATATGCATATAACATGTGTTTTGTGTCAGTAGAAAGATGACCCCCATCAGTCGCGGACCCATGAAATTTGAAAAAGGAAGCGGGTTCAAATCTTTTTAAAAATGGAACGGAGGAACATGTCTACCTTGATCAAGCCACATGGTATATGTAACTTCTTTTTCCGGCTTAATTTAGTTCTAGGATCAAGGGCAAAGTACGATTATACAAATCAATTCTGTCCTCTTCCAATTATACAAGAAAGCATTACAGTTAACTTTCAGTAAATGAGCAGATATATGCTACTGAGAGGTCACAAGCTTTAGTGTGAAGTACAATTGCTTTTTGAATAGATAGATACACATTTCAAAATGCATTTTACAAGAATCATTTGTCAATTTGGTAACTACACCTTTACCGTCTACTCTAGATGTAGTAGGGTGTCATGGGATCACTTTACGCACTATGCTGACACGCCTAGGAAACAAGGAGGAACCAGGAAGAAAACGCCTCGTGACGATAGATAAAGCAGAATAGATACACGCAATAGATAGAGTGGACGGGAAATCGAAAGGGAGACAAAGAATAAAAGAGTTACAGATCTAGGGAAGAGAGATGAAAAAGTCGAGAGAAATCTATAAAGATAATCATGGATATAAAACTTGAGAAATACAAATGAACCTGTTGTAAAAATGTATATGAAAACGATAGGAATTGGAACGTTAAAAAATTAAAGGAATTGGAACGCTTAAACGTGAAATTCTACACTTATTTGAGATCTACACAAAACATTGCAATCGATCCAAATTTGAAAAACGAAAGAAATGAAGAGATAGGGAGAAAAGGGAGTAAGCAATGAATGAGGGTGGAGAATGCGGCGTAGAGCAAGACTAGCTTTACTCTGCACTCCCCTTCCTCCTACAATGTAGGTTAATCTGCCCCGACTTAATTTGAATATCACGCGTTTGTGAACAAAAGTCTCTGCACCTTATGATGTACATATATTTACAAAAGTAGTCAGAATTATCCAGTTCAAATCAATTTTATTTATTTTTCATATCCTTGTTTTCGATTATATATTTAAGAAAGTAACGATATTGATTTAGGATCTGTTTACTTTTGATTTCTGGCTAGGTCGCATACTAATTCGATTTCAACGTTTCAAAGTTACGGATGGCGAGTGCGACCCGCGATTGTTATTTTGAAACTGTAGCAATATAACTGTTCCTAAGTACACAATTGGATGTTGACCAAATGCACACATCTCACATTGAGGTTTTACATACCCACTGGTATATTCTCCCTTTTATTAATGTTTTACCTCAGAAGATATTTGATATATAAGCCTGATGTGATATAGAAGCTAGTCCCTCTCACCCTTTATGTTTTCATTATGGGGACGGGAGCGGAACGTCCTGCTTCCCTTTACTTACATAACAAATAGTACCATATCACCTCGATTGTTAATCATTCATTAACCACGTCAGTGTAAGTTAATCAGGAAATTGCTGAACAACCTCAACAAAAAGTCTAGAATAATCGAAGATATTATCTTCATCGGTTAGAAATAATTATTGACATAACTGTATTAATGACTGTTACACATTGTCTAACTCGCAAGTGTATGTTGCTACCTGTAAGGTCGTAATAATTTTCATGCCGTCTTCAACATGGTACACATTCATTGATATGTGTAACCTTTTGAGTTAGTACGAAAAACGTTGCGCATTAATAAGACTGACTTACCATGTAGGATTTGCTGAACAATTACTAATTTTATGTGACGTGGTGACACATGTGACAAGCGTGTGTAAGGTTTTGCAATAATCGAATATCCTTACAAATTTATTTGACAGAATTCTATGATATTTTATACCAGTACGTTAAACAAATATGTAATTCATCCTAGCCGAACTTACGTCAACAAAGGTAGACACAATCTTAATTACACTACTAAAAATAGAGACGTTGTCATGCGCTTCTTATACAGCGGCAGTCATGCGCCTCTTTACTCTGCCTCTCGGTAAAAGAATAAGTTTTAAATGTCATGATCTTATATTTCAATCAATTGACATACTGCATTGTTTGAAAATCAGGGTATATTCAAGCATGGAAACTTATTGTTCAGGTCGGTTTTGTTACCCAGGGCCATGCCTTAATGTTGGTATAATATTCCCAACATTTACTGACAAGCTTTGTCACTTTGAGTTCACTACACACAAAAAAACGTTGTGTAAACAACATAAAAGTATTTCATTAAGATAAAGTCTACCTGACTCAATTTTCACTGGTGGACCTATATGTTCATTTGGTGTCAATGCAATAAACGATATATATCATAAGCACGTTCTTAATGAACTATTTGTTATACAAACGCACCTTTTAAAGAATGAGAGAGAATCCTTAGATTGTTGTTGACAGATTTTATTTCTTAACACTGATTAACAATCTCCTTTAAACCCAATTTCCTTGTCCTTCTACATAAAGTAATTGTTTGAGAGAAATCGGAATTGATTCAATGTATCAAAATACATTTCAGTAAATTAGATTTAAGATACAAACAAGTAAAGTATAGAAAATATTATGCAAATTACTATACTGATACTTTTCATTAAAAAAAAATAAGATATTTGTCATCACTGTTTCCATCATATCTTGACATAATCTAATATATGATGGAGACATTTACCTTCTATCCTTATTTGGTTTTGTTAAGGACGTTTCAACAAGTCATAAAGTAACGGATCGATGGCCATTACTTTAATCATAGAAAAATGATAAGCTTTTATCTAATTTACGTGTTTCTGTTTTGTAAATACCTGTTTCTTGAAATGATAAGTGTCATCGTATATTGCTCTAGGTACAAAACTACCTCCAAGCTTTCTTCCCTATTTCCCAAAAAACACATTATTGATTTCTCTCATATATTCATGAAAAAAGGTGTTCTATGTCACTCACCGCTCCTGTCTGCAACTGCACGGACTATGCCAGTATATGCTCCTGAATACACAACCAAATGAAGGCGAACCAGGAAGAATTTAACCCGGAGGTAAATCAGCTTTTATTATGCAAATCGAGCCATTTTTTCATAATCTTAGTTTTTTTCATGTTACTTCATGTATGAAAATGTATGAAACGACTTGATTCTAGACTTACAACGTAAGACAGGGTGAGGAGGGTGGCGGGGATTTGCACTAAACCTCGAGGTCACGCTCATCGGGTGTGCCTCTTTTCTCCCGACTCGCATCCTATTGTGTGTTGTGTTACGACAATAAAAATCTAAATATTGAAAGTATATATCATGTTTGATTTTTAATATTTATATTTTCATTTGCCATTATTTGCTTTATTTGTGTGTACCAATGTACTCTTCATGCCTGAATTTCCCGCATTGATCATATAATTTTTTTTATATTGATATGTTCCCGTTGAAGGGCATGCCCTCTCTACAATGGGCTATTGTAAGTTAGTGTAACCCAAAAAACCCTACTTGTTGCGCGCTCTTGTGCAATACTCAAAACCTACAGTCTATGTAAGTATAGATGCGGGATGTTGGATAGTTCCCTGCCATGTGCTCATCTCGGGGGAAGAACTTTGCGTTTTTTCTGTTCAATGGGTCAAATATTTGTTTGTATTGATTATGTCAGCAAAGTAGAGATTTCTGTGAGTTTCCTCTTGAACTCAGAAGGTCTATTTGTGGAAGATTCCAGAGATAAGATGATTCTAGAATTGTAGTAACCTTTATAGGGGGTCATCAGAGAAACTGACATTCAGCTTCCTGGTTTCTACATTCAATGCTGCTCATTGTACTGGGCAATTGCTCTGAATCGCTTTTTGTACCTGTCACAATATGTGTCGACCAAAATATATATATAGGAATATATTTTGGAAGCTTATTAATATTTTCAGAGACTTATAGCCTATTTTTATAAACAGTAATGAGCTACACGTTGCCTGCCTAGGACAACTCTACGCTGTTGGTCCCTCTTTTTCTCTGTGTCTGTGTCTCTGCCTCTTTTTCTCTTTTTCTCTGTGTCTGTGTTTCTGTCTGTGTCTCTGGTCTCTAGGTCTCTGGTCTCTAGGTCTCTGTCTGTCTGTCTGTCTGTCTCTCTCTCTCTCTCTCTCTCTCTCTCTCTCTCTCTCTCTCTCTCTCTCTCTCTCTCTCTCTCTCTCTCTCTCTCTCTCTCTCTCTCTCTCTAATCACCATGCATGTGTATTCATATCTAAACAATGGGAAAAAACCCGTATCTAAATGGGACATGGGACTATCGAACTATCTAGGATTTGATATACCTGTTATAAATAGTGCTTAACTAATAAAGACACGAGATACATGTATAAGACATTTATAATGAGGTGCACGCATTTATATTGAGGATGTATTATCTTTAGATTATATATACCCTTGATT
Organism: Phorcus lineatus; assembly: GCA_921293015.1. Classification (NCBI taxonomy): domain Eukaryota; kingdom Metazoa; phylum Mollusca; class Gastropoda; order Trochida; family Trochidae; genus Phorcus; species Phorcus lineatus. The sequence goes on along the minus strand of OV121086.1, from coordinate 54,531,431 downwards.
ATGATATCAGGTAACCATGGCAACATTATCACGCATTGAAGCGCTCATCGAATTTGTACATTTTAATCGTAATTATAAACTTTTTTTTCAATATTTAGTAGAAAAGAATGTCCAATTTTTCATAGTGAAATAATATCAGATTTTTATTCTGATATATTCCAGGTAATGGAATACGTTTCTTAGATTTGTATATGCATTTCCATCGCTTAAACTGTTAACTTTTGTTTTTAGGGGTATGTTCTCTCACGTAACTTTCTCCTTTTTATTGCAGTGAATGCACTTAATGGTTCAATCGGCCAATGTTCAACGAGACCTCTTCATATGCTACATTAATTGTCACATCACTTTTCTCGCGATTCAAGCGGATGCGTTCGAGCCAATCCAATCTGACGGGAATAGTTGCTGATCGTTTTTCCTAATTATTGGAGACTTTTCGTTTACTAGTCAACAATTGGAGACATGCGTCAACAAACTACGAAAACAAAACTATCCTAACGTCTACGTAACTTTATTTTGAAGTTCAAATGTTTAATCGAACATTGTAATAAATGAACTATGCATACATTAAATATATTTGAAACTCAGCAAAACAGTGACTTTTTTAAAAAGAGGTTAAATAGAATATTGGCGAGCAAAGGAATATGAGCAAGAAGAACAAGAAATGCACAAATGAAGTCATTAATAAAAAAATAATAACAATTGTTTAGCGTGCTATGTAGAACCAATGGAATAGAAAGGTTTTTTTTAAAAAAATTTGATACGGATTGATTTCTCATTAAGAATTTTGTTAAGGAAATATGCTAATGTTTCAATCTAATTATTAGTAATGTGACACCTTGAGAGATCATGACATTCAGAGTGGAATATGTTTCAATAGTTGAATTATCATTTATAGTTTAAAAGGTTTTACACAGACAACATTTCGAACGCTGAAAACAAGAAAACTGTACAATATAATGAATGAATGAATGAATGTCTTTATTTCCTCCAATGGCATTTGAAGATTGCAAGGCAAAAACAATATACATCAAATATGTACATAAGGAATATTTACAAGAAATTCAAACCATAACGGTGCACATTTCAATATTTACAGGAGCATTGTTTAGAAGTATTTACTCAGAGAGATTCTTATATCGTAAATATAGTGTGAGAATTCAAGTATTACAGTTTGTCTATCTTCATTTGTAAGGCCATTAATGTCAAGGGTGCACCACAAAATAGTGCCAATACATCGTCATCATCCAACAATTCAATATTCACATAGGCATCTATATCAAGTATGCCAAGTAGTTGTAAATAGAAGTTATTTCTCTGGCACATCAAAGATTCACAATGTAGTATGACGTGTGCATCATGGTCATAGCAGTGTTTATTGCAAAGTGTACATTCGTTTGAAAATTTTGCCTTAGAACCAGTTTGTACAATTAGTTGTATACGGGCTTTGTAATTTGGGTATAGATCTATAAGAGTATAGAGTCTGTGCATATTGAGGTTTTGGTGTATCATAGCATATCTTGACATATCTTCTCTTATGGAGAGTCTCAGTTTCCATTGGGTTTCTTCAAAAGAGAAGATAGACTTAAAAACTATTTTCCGCCATACTGTTTTAAGGGGGAAAATACCAGTTTGTACATAGTGTTCAACATATTTGAGAAGATCATACTTTTGTGCTGTACATAACAGAGTGTTGCTAATACTGCGGGAGTTAGTACATACATGAATATTGAGTGATAGAAATGCACAAAACAAAGTTTTCGTTGATGAATTACAGCAATTATTACATAGTCTTCCAAGGAATAATAATCTACACTTGTCAATGTATCCGACCATTGTCCATAGACCAAGGTTAGCACAAACAGAATCTGTTGACATACGTCTGTTAAAACCTTGTACACAACAGGCAAAATATCGTTGAGTATTTTCCACAATATGGATGTCTATCTTTACCATGTAGTGTAGATAACAGTTCACAACCATAAAAACTTGTAGGTAAAACCATTCTCTTCCATATATTTACACACGTAATTGGATGTAGGCCAGCATTGTTAAGACCCAGTGAACGAAGGGAATTTATAGTTTGTCTTGCCTTTTGACAATTAGTCAAGATTCTGTCTTTACAAGAGAGATCTGATGAGAGAAGGATGCCTCCGTATTTTACTGATGGTCTTACAGTTATGAGGGTATTACAAAATGAAAATAAAAGTTCAAGACTGGATTGTTTCCCTTTCCGAAAAGCTATGACAGTGCTTTTTGATGCATTGTTTGTTAGGCGCCATCGAGAAGCATATTGTGAAACAATATTGAGGGAATTTTGAAGCCCAGATGGGGTGGTACTTAATAGTGTTGTATCATCTGCCAGCAAAGCTGAAGGTACATTTATACCATATACACATATACCATTGTCAGATGTACAATATAATTACATATGCAATATACTATTGTCATATGAAACATTCCAATAACTTATTGTTACTTAACGAGTCAGTCCAACAGTAAACGGCTATTCTGCACCTCAGGATCAGGTATGACTACTAGGAAATCCATACAAACTTGTATTCCAGTCCATATTGTTTGTCGCCTAATGGCGTCTTATTGTATTCATGCCCATTCGATGGATAGAGTGTTCTAGCTGTCTTAAACTGACTGACTGTTGCTTCCTTCATAGATAATCCAACAAATTTCTTGACGAGTCTGGTGCTAAAATTTGAAAATATTTCCAGACAAATTAGAAAAATTAGACAAACAATTGAGTTTTATTATAACACTTTTAAAAAAAACAACCCAAAGCGTTTCGAATAAACAAATAGGCAATAAAAATGAAATGATTCACTGACACTGATAATAAGCTAGCAAAATATATTGACCAAAGTCATAGGTCACAGTAGTTGATAAAAAGAACCTGGATGAAAATTCCTACATAAATCCGCCTAAATGAATTTAGATCAACAGTTTTGAAATACCATGTCACACTGTTGATCTAACATTGACCAAATGATTCAAACTGTCACGATGAAATTTGACATTTTGCCCTTAAGCCAATCAGAAAATATGCCTTAAGTGGCAATAGCCTTCTTGAGACTAAAACATCGTTTTAATAAGACTAACTTACCATGTAGGATTTGCTGAACAATTACTAATTTTATGTGACGTGGTGACACATGTGACAAGCATGTGTAAGGTTTTGCAATAATTGAATATCCTTACAAATTTATTTGACAGAATTCTATGATATTTGATACCCGTACGTTAAACAAATATGTCATTCATCCTAGCCGAGCTTACGTCAACAAAGCGAGACACAATCTTTATTACATTACTAACAATAGAGACGTTGTCATGCGCTTAACATACAGCTGGCATTCATGCGCCTCTTTCCTCTGCCTCTTGGTAAATGAATAAGTTTTCAATGTCATGATCTAATATTTCAATCAATTGACATACTTCATTGTTTGAAAATCAGGGTATATTCAAGCATGGAAACACGTTGGTATAATATTCCCAACATTTACTGACTAGCTTTGTCGAGTTCACAACACACAAAACAAATCAACGTTGTGTAAACCACATAAAGGTATTTCATAAAGATAAAGTCCATCCGACTCAATTTTCACTGGTGGACCTTTATGTTCATTTGGTGTCAATGCAATAAACGATATATATCATAAGCACGTCCTGAATGAACTATTTGTTATGTGAACGCACCTTTTGAAGAATGAGAGAGAAAACTTAGATTCCTGTTGACAAATTGTATTTCTTAACACTGACAAACAATCTCCTTTAAACCTAATTTCATTGTCCTTTTACAACAAGTAATTGTTCGAGAGAAATCGTGATTGATTCAATGTATCAAAATACATTTCAGTAAATTAGATTTAAGAGACAAACAAGTAAAATGTAGAAAACATTATGCAAACTACTATACTGACACTTTCCATTAAAGAAAAACAAAAGATATTTGTACTAAACATTAAACATCACTGTTTCCATCATATCTTGACATAACCTAATATATGACAGAGACATTTACGTTCTATCCTTGTTTGGTTTTGTTATGTACGTTTCAACAAGTCATAAAGTAACGGATCGATGGCCATCACTTAAGTCATAGGAAAATGATAAGCTTTTATCTAATTTACGTGTTTCTGTTTTGTAAATACGTGTTTCTTGAAATGATTAGTGTCATCTTATATTGCTCTAGGTATAAAAACTACCTCCAAGCTTCCTTCCCTATTTCCCCAAAACACATTATTGATTTCTCTTATATATTAATGAATAAAGGTATTGTAGCTAAACAACAAAACTCGACTTGTTCTATGTCACTCACCGCTACTGTCTGTAACTGCACGGACTATGCCAGTATATGCCTCTTGAATACACAACCAAATGAAGGCGTACCAGGAAGAAAGCTAACCCGGAGGTAAATCAGCAAATCAAGCCACTTTCGTAATCTTAGTTTTTCATGTTACTTCATGTATGAAAATGTATGAAACGACTTGAATCTAGACTTACATGTACAACGGAAGACAGGGTGAGGAGGGTGGCGGGGATTTGCACTTAACCTCGAGGTCACGCTCATCGGGTGTGCCTCTTTTCTCCCGACATCCCATTGTGTGTTGTGTTATGACAATAAAAATCTAAATATTGAAAGTATATATCATGTTTGATTTTCAATATTTATATTTTCATTTGCCATTTTTTGCTTTATTTGTGTGTACCAATGTACTCTTCATGCCTTAATTTTCCGCATTGATCATATAATTTTTTTATATTGATATGTTCCCGTTGAAGGGCATGCCCTCTCTAAAATGGGCTATTGTTAGTTGGTGTAACCAAAAAAACCCCAACTTGTTGCGCGCTCTTGTGCAAGGCTCAAAACCTACAGAATAGCTACTCTTACGTCCCAACTCTGCGCCTCGTACACTATGTAAGTATAGATGCGGGATGCTAGATAGTTCCCTGCCATGTGCTCATCTCGGGGAATTAACTTTGCGTTTTGACTATCTTGGAACTCTGTTGGAACTCGGGGAGCTGGTTTGGTGAGGTTAATATTTCTTATAGAGTTAACCCTCCCCATTCCATGTATCCTCAATAAGCTCTACTGTAGGTGTCTAGCTTTCTTGAACAGAGAACAAGGCTATTTCATCCCATCTGCTTACGTAGTAAATAATGATACGGTGCTGAGCGGTTATGGCAAATAAACTGGCGATGGCGTAGCCCGAGCCGAGTTTATTGCCATAACACGAGGCAATGGTTTAAACATATTTTATTCATTGTAATGAACATGGATTGACAAACAAGCTGGAAGCTTATATAAATGCCGCTCCAATACAAAATTATATCTTAAAACCATCAAACATGTAATACAAAAATTTTGACAAACCAATAAGATGTACAGTTGCAACACAATTTAGTTAAGATATTCAATATTGCAAAGGCAATTTCTTCACGCTAGTTTAGAGATAAAATATTTCAACTCATTTCTTATCAAATCTACAAGAAATTGTGATAAAAAGGTAAACAGATTGTTGAATAGCGGAGTTTTCAACATCAGATAACTCTTTATTTCCGTATAAAATTGTTTTTAAACTGTAACCATTGTTGTAGAATGACGCTTTATTTCTTAGCAATGAGTAATTTGGACATATGAATAAATAATGTGATGTATCTTCGTGTTCTGCGCCGCATGAACATGACGGGTCATTTGAAATATGTCTCTCAAATTTATGAAAATTTAAATCGCTACATCCTAAACGAAGTCTGCAATGAGAAATTTGACAAAATCGATTTCCGTTATTCAGATCAAATCCAAATGAATTTCCTAACCTAGGGGTAATTTTTTCAGTAAACAATTTCTGGGATTCTAACACTTTTATGTCATTTGGTAAAGCATTCCAAAGATCAATTGTACTTGGAAGGAATGATTTTGAATAAGTAGAGGTTTTAATTTGAATATTTCGTATATTTGGCGAGTTTCTTAAACCGTACGGATTTCCTGCCGATACACTATCTGGAAGTAGGTCACATAAATAATTTGGTGCTTTACCGTTTACCATTTTATAAAAAAGGGTTAATTTTTGTACACGTCTTCTATCATTTAGAGGTATGAAATTAGTTTCTGCATACAGTTTATAATGACTTGTGCCCCTTGTCGCCCCACATATAGTTCTAAGTGCGTCTAATTGTAATTTTTCTAAATTGGCTTTTTGGGTTGCCGTACAGTTATCCCAAATATGACTACAATAGTCAAAAATAGGTATAATGAAAGACTGATACATGGTCTGTAATGACATACGCGATAGGCGGTATTTTAAACTCCTTAAGCAGTTTATCATAGGAGTGACTTTATCTACAATATTGTTGACTTGAGCAGCCCAGCTAGCATCTTCTTGCAATATAAGACCTAAATGTTTATGTTCGCCAACTTCAGCAATAGGAATACCTTGCATGTTTAAGTGAGGCTTAAAACTGGCCACCCTCTTTCTACTAAACTGAATTGTTTCCGTTTTTTGAGGGTTGAATTTTACTTGCCATTTATTCGCCCACATAGAAATTTTTTGTAAATCATCGTTAAGTTTGTTTGCTGATAAAACCGGATCTTCTATTATTACATACAATGACGTGTCGTCAGCAAAAAGGCGTATGTTACAATCAATATCTTCAACAAGGTCATTGATATATATCAAGAATAACAAAGGTCCTAAAACCGATCCTTGAGGGACACCTGCCATTACAGATTTAAATTTTGAGTTATATCCATTTATAACTACTTTTTGGGTTCTGTCAGTCAGATAACTTTCGAGCCATTCTAATAATTTTCCTCCTATGCCAAACGATTTTAATTTGTATAAAAGCCCTTTATGCCACACTTTATCAAAAGCCTTACTTATATCACAAAAAACTGCTCTGACTTCTTTACCCCTATCTAAAGCATTTGCAATGTAATTATATAAATCTAATAACTGGTATGTAGTAGAATCGCCTGGAATAAACCCTGATTGCATTGTGCTAATAATATTATTGTCTCTGAAATAGTTAAATAAATATTTTTGAACACACTTTTCGAAAACTTTGGATACGCAACTTGTAAGAGCAACAGGCCTATAATTTCCGCATTCATTTACTGAACCTTTCTTATGTAGGGGGATTACTGACGCTTTTTTCCACATTTTTGGGAATACAGCTACCTGAAGCGATGTATTAAAGATCTCAGTAAGAGGCAATGATAATTTTCTAGCGGTTTGTTTTAGAAAAAAATTTCCAATTCCATCAGGGCCAGTGGCTTTTCGGGTATTTAATGAGAGCAGTATGTCTTGGACGTCACCCTGTGTCAATTCGATACAATCTAATCTACTTTCAGCTGACATATTTGGGGGAGGGAGGGGGCGTTCTGGGTCTGAAACAGTGGATTGACTGACAAAGTAGTCATTTAAAATATTTGCTATTTTTTCTGGATCTTCGTAGGTTTCATTTTCATATGATATGGGTGGAAAGGTTGTAGGGTTTTCTTTCTTCTTTATGTAGAACTTTATCAAACGCCACCATGTCTTACTATCACAATTTTCATTTAATATATTATCCAATTTTGAGAAATATAATTCTTTTGACTTCCTTATAGTTGAGATCACTTTATTTCTTGAATTTCTAAATATTTCCCAGTCTCCGGGTGTGTTACGTTTTTTCGCACGTTTATGTTGGCGATTACGTTTCCGAATTTGTTTACGTATTTCTGCATTCATCCAAGGCTTGTCTCTGTTTCTAATTGTAACAGTCTTATTAGGAATGAATTCATCACATGTATCTAATAAAAAGTCGGTGAACTTATTTACTAGAGTATCAATGTCAGGTGTATCTAACATTTCTATCCAGTTAACCTGATCTAGGTAAGTGAGTAATTTATCTAAATCCAATAGTGAATAATTGTAAATTTTTCTCTTAAAACATGTGGTAATTGGCTTGCTGCTTTTTAAACTCACGAAGACCGGACAATGGTCACTACAAATTGGATCGGCCACACCAGAGAAGCATACGTCATTTTGATTTTTAACAAAAATTAAATCAATCAATGTCCTAGAGTGTTGTGTGATCCTAGTAGGCTCAGTAATCAACTGTCTGAGACCGTAGGTTGCCTGCAAATACTCAATGCGTTGTTTATGACTACTAAGATAATCAACATTAAAATCTCCTACAACAACCAAATCTAAATCTAAATCTGCCGCATTACCTATCGACATTTCAATTAGATCCCAATACTCATTGCTTTTATCAGAACGATAAAAAGTACCTACTAAACGGTGCTTATTTTTACTTGAAATTTTTACCCAGATAGCCTCTAACCCCACCACTGTTAACGAAGTCATATTTTTACATAAAATATTTGTACCGACATATATAGCAACCCCACCTCCCCTTGTAGATCTGTCTTTTCTAAATGGTTTATGAAAACCTGGTATCAAAATATCTTCGTCTAAAATACCTGGATGCAGCCAAGTTTCTGTGATACAAATAATGTCACAATCTTTAAATTCAATACCTATAACATCAACCTTATCTTTTAAACTACGTACATTTAGATGCACAATGTTCAAATTTGACTGAGGGCATAACATTGGTCCTGGATTTGGATGCACATCCCCGCAACAAATCAATAGCATAATATACAATTGTATACCTCTTTCACCAAGCATTAAAATGAACAATATTAGAAAATATGTATTTAAATCTATTTTGTTCTTTGATGAATTAAAAACTCTGCAATGAAATACCCCGATTCTCTGTCGATATTGTACCAAGTCAACTCCCATCAGATAAGAGTACACAAACAAACACAAAAAATATGACTGAGAACCGGGGTGAAAATAAAGTGTAATTGCAAATTTCATCTTGAACGGAAGTTTTTCGCCAAATTTGTGGTTTGGAGTGTCTAAATATTGTACATATAGAGATCAGTTTGTTATTGATCTTTGATGGCAAAGAAAAAATACACTTGCTGTGTAGAAATATACTAGGTAATGGTTTTATAAATGAAAACAAGAGAAAAAGAAAAAACCAAAATTGTAATCCCAGCATATTTTGGGATGATAAATAGTAAACAAAGGGAGTCAATCTTGACCATACATATCAGTACCCAAATTTACCGCACAACAGCGTAAGTGGACACGCATAAATAAAAAGTAGTAACTGTCCCAAAGAACTATTACAATAAAACTTAATACAAGGATGTCTATACTTATATCCTTGCATAATATAAGAAATTTGAATCTGCGACTAAGTCGTTCCGGTTAGTCTAGCTACGATGTCCACATTTTTTTAATTTCTTACCCAAATAAGTAGGAATGGGGGTAATGACTGAAATGAGGTAGGTCAGAGTTTTCACGTTATCTATGACTGAATATTCTGAACTATGAACCATGAGGACACAATTCGATTAGCGCGTAAAAGCATAAATAAAATAAAGGAAAACAACCGCACAGGAGGAAAATATAAATGACTCCCAAAAAGAACTCCAAAAAGCAACACGGAATAAAATGCCAACATAATGTGTTTGAGCTGTTTTTGACATCTGTGTCACCATGACCTTGTCAACGATTGCTTGGGTCACATGCAAATTAGTACATTACAAGGTCAGATATTCTTTGCCGTCACGTGACCCGGGGCTTTTTGAGTCAACCAATAAGCTTCTACACACGAATGTTTACAAAATAAACGCACGTGGATTTATTTGTGCAACAGCAACTGCACAGTTTGTAGATGTGTAGGTCGTACTCACGCTTCCTCCACATCACTATCCTCGATGTTGATGTATTCCACAGATCTGTGGGGGCCCTGAGATAACTTCAAGCGAAGTTTCAGCCTAAGCGATTCAATCAGTTGATCAAACTGGTGTCTTTTAGTTATGAGAGATACCTGACCATCCAGTTTCTTCACAAAGATTATCCCGTCTCGTACCCACGATCCGGCCAATTTCTTCGTAGCTACAAGTTCCCTAGCATCGGCGGCTATCCTTGATCTCTCCTTCGTCAGATCATCATTTATAAACACCTTACTCTGTCCTGGTCTTCCCTTCAGTTTCGATAGGTTTTTCATTAATTCCCGTTTTTTCCTGTCCGACATGAATTTCACAATGATAGGCCTCGATCGAGACCTGTATTTCGATGGATCGCCAGTCCTGTGGCTTCTTTCGATGTCACTGATAGTTAGTTTGACCCCCATCTCGTCAGCTAGTTTCAAGACGATGTTGTCTGTATCTTCGTCCTTATTTTCTCGTATTCCAAAAACTCGCACATTATTACGGCGACTATATTGATAGATATCGTCCAACTGGGAATCTTTGGACTTCAATTTCACAGTCAAATCAGATGCCTTTTCTTCAAGAGTTTCTATTTTCTTTTGGTTTTCTTTTTGTAGCTCTAATACAGTACCAAGTTTGATGTCAAGGCTGCTATTTATCTGAGGTAGAATGGCACCAGCTACTACGTCTGCAACCTTTGCTAGCACTTGAGGGGAGTTCAAAGCTTCAATTATTTGCGAGACAATACTTGTACTCGCCATGATCAAATCTTCTGTTGGAAAAAATACAGAACTGTCTGAAAGCGATCGAGTTCGTTTTGAAATTGAAAAAGAAATGTCAATTTGTGGTGAGTCGGGTGAACTTCGCCGGCGTTTAGTATTTGATGGAGTTTCCGACATGGAATTTTATAATATACCTTGTGGTCAATTATCAAAGTTCAAAAATGTTTTGCACTATCAGCTATATGTTAAACCTGATAGAACAGATTGTTTCTACTCACTTTGTGGGTGTTTATAAGTAAGAAGTCCAGTAGCACGTCCGAATATCAATATGGCCTCCATTGACATGAAAAATCACAAATCACAATCCATCGTCGTTTTGGCAATTTGGAGTACCATCCAGAATGTAAATTCACATATGATATAATATGAAGCTGTTATTTCATTTTCGTATAATCAATGCCGGTCAAAATTGCCCTTTCGTGATGTTATTTCACATCAAATGCTCATAGTGGTGAGAGCCATCCAAAACACGTCTACTCTCTACCCCAGCAACTACTACACGAGGCAATCGGGTCATTATTTGGCTTACACTCCCGCGGAACATTCCTTAAATAGTTTTAAACTTATTTATTGAAATTCAATAAATTTATAAAGCTATCAATCTGACACTTTGCGGGTTGATGTTTTCTGACCGAACGAGTCAATAGAATATTTACAGTACACGCCGGCTTTTGATTTTAAAGCTAAAAACTAGATCCTTTACATCAGATATATACAAAACCTATTACCTATAAATATACAGGGGGAAATCAGTTTAGACATGACACAAAAAAACTTCCTCAGCTGACATGGATCCTCGTTAGCTCTAGTGGTAGAGGCGCTCCTTGACATGATAGAGGTCCCGGGTTCAAATCCCACTTACTTGTTAAAATTTCTAAAGTTTACAAGTCCTGTCAGTCCATTTGTTTGTACATATTGAACATCTCATAACCGAACCAGGTGTTTAGAAACTGAAATGTTGTTTAAAAAAACACGTTAAACCAAAACTCATAAACTCATAACTGACCACGGTAATTATGAGATAATCAACCTGCGCACATGGTGGTTATGGCATGGTTTATTCTGAAATTGTCCACAATTTAACTGGTAAGAAAACACTGCAGGTAGGCAGATGCCGACAGTTTTCACGCACTGCTGGCTGGATACAATAGGATTAAACTGTTGTTTTAGTCACTTGGGTAACACAAAGGTGTGTTCTGAAATTGTCGACAGTTGGGGTCGACCCAAAAAATCCTTTGATGTGGCGTGTTGTTTTTGTGATGTTGTTTCAACGGATTAAAGTGTGGGTGTCACTGAAAGTTGAACTCAGGTGCGAAAGATATGTTGAGATATGTTCACCTATTAGTTAATGGAGTTGACTATTCGAGATGTGTTCACCAATCAGTCAGTGGAGTTCACTTACTTTACTATCCGAGATATGTGTGGCAGATACTTGTGTATGGGGGGATACATTTATAGAGTTAACAAGAGGAGGACAGAGGGCTGGGTTTCTTGGAAATGTCAGAAATCTGGTTGTGGTTCCACAATTTCTACAGTCAATGATCTCGTCTCAAAACAACCATCAGCGCACAACCATGAGGCAACTGAAGTGAAAATTCAGGTGAGTCATCAGAATAAAAATAATAAATGACATTTAATCTCTTTAATCGTATGAACTATATCTCAAAGAAAATCTAACTTAAAAATATGAACATTTACTTAACTTAATTTTAATATGATTTATATATTTATTATTATTATATTTATATCCATTTCATTTGTAGATAAAGAAGACTATGCACCGACTCAAGCTGAAGGCCCAGACAACCCTGAAGCCTATGCCGTCACTCTACGACGAAGAACTGTTGTCTCTCAGAGAAGGTCCCTGGACAGCAGACAACACTTCAGAGATCGAATCCATGCCAACCTTCGCGACCGTCAAGTCTCAGCTACACAGTGCCCGACGAGCAACATTCCCGCAAATCCCAACCCGTCGTCGAGACATCGTCGTGCCAGACGAGTACCCTACCACAGAACTTGGACACAAGCCTCAACAACCTCAAGAACCGTCTGAACATCGGTGTCCTTCCCCTGATGGAGTATGCAGATGCAGCATCCCACTTGCTCAAATTAAATTAGATACATCAAATTGTACATCATTTGAAATTATTAAAAATTGTATTGTATCTAAAACTGACCTCTAAATCAGTGCTATATTTATTCTAGTGCTATATAGACAGGATTAACTTTTTATATTTATTCTAGTGCTATATTTATTCTAGTGTATATATCTTGTATGCATTATATAAAAGTGAAATGTTTATATTTAATGTGAAATAAATGACTGAATATGTATTTCGTTTGTCTGTTGCTTCCAAGTTCTGTGCTATATTTATTCTAGTGTATATATCATATCATATAATCAGCTATAAACAAACAGGAACTGATTTCTCCTTAAAAAGAGACACTTGATAAATCTTGACCTGCTTGCCCAATGAAAAGTGTTTCTACGCTGTTGGTCCCTCTTTTTCTCTGTCTCTCTCTGTCTCTGTCTCTCTCTCTCTCTCTCTCTCTCTCTTTCTCTCTCTCTCTCTCTCTCTCTCTCTCTCTCTCTCTCTCTCTCTCTCTCTCTCTCTCTCTCTCTCTCTCTCTCTCTCTCTCTCTCTCTCTGTTAAACTACTGTCTCTCTGTGTGTGTCTCTCTGTGTCTCTGTGTCTCCCTCTCTCTGTGTGTCTCTCTCTCTCTCTCTCTTTCTCTCAACTATCTAGGATTTGATATACCTGTTATGAATAGTGCTTAACTAATAAAGACACGAGATACATGTATAATAAATTTATATTGAGGAGCACGCACATATTGAGGATGCATTATCTTCAAATTATATATACCCTTGATTAGGATATCAGGTAACCATGGCAACATTATCACGCATTGAAGCGCTAATCGAATTTATACATTTTAATCGTAATTATAAACTATTTTTCAATATTTAGTAGAAAAGAATGTCCAATTTTTCATCTCAATCTTTTTATTACTGAAGTGTAGGCCATCGGCCCATAACTACATAAGTTGTTACATCATTACACATGACAAGAACAGGTGCGTACGGTGTAAATATCACCTCTAACATCGTTGGTTCATTGCATGATAAATAAAGCATGCCAAATCATTAATAAGTTTACAATCCGATGATGACATGAGACACTTAAATTTTGCTTTATTTGGATTTGTACAATATATTTTAGGTAAATGTTTAGAGCGAAGTTGTTTAAATTTCGAACACACAAGAAGAAAATGGTATTCATCCTCAATATAGCTTTCATTACATTGCAAGCATAGTCTATTATTTCTAACTATATTGCAATGTCTTCCAGTTTCAATACGTAATTGGTGTGAAAAACATCTTAATTTTGCAAAAGCTACTCTAAATTTCCTTATTTTAACAGCACTTAAATACAATTCTTTGGAAAAGGAGAGTTTAAAGCAAGAGTAGGCGGTTGATTTGGTGCCAATTTGAAGCGAGCCATACCAATTCTGCAATTCTGTTCATGAATACATTTTAGGCGACGTTTTAGAATGACGTAGGAAGATAAACGAATTGCTGATCCCAAACATAGCCAAAGCCTAGACTATACAACAAATCTCGACACTTCCGTACCGACACTTCGACGCCCAATTAACTTTATTTATGTCCAAAGCCTTCAGCATCGTGAAGTAACATTTTTTGGGATGACGATTATCGGGCATACTTAATAGTTTTAACCAATATTTTATTGCTCTTTTGATACCGCCCGGATTCACCTCTAGCTATATTATTAGGAGTAGAAATCTAAACGCCTAAGAACCGTTTGCAAGCCAAGGTATGCACAGACTCCATGAAATCATTATGCCAAAATCCCCACACCTCGGAACCATAAAGTAAAATAGGAGCTATTTTCATATCAAATATCTTAAAAAATAATTCATGAGATATATCGCCAAGCTTACTCAATACTGTAAGGACACCAAATATAGCCTTTTTACCTTGTAAAGCTGCATTAGAAAAGTGAGTTGACCATGACAGACCCCTTGTAAGGGTTACACCAAGATACTTATAGGAAGATAAAGATTCCTATTTCTTACCGTTATAAAACCATCTTTCCCGTTTCGATAAGGAACCACCTTTCTGAAAAACAATAACCTTTGTCTTACTCAAATTAACCTCCAGGCCATATTCTATACAAAACTTTTCTAAAACATCAATTCGCCTCTGTAACCCTCCTATAGTATCGGATATAAGAGCTATGTCATCAGCAAAAAGAAGAAGAAATACCTGAATAATATCGGGATGTAACTGGATACCTGGCCCTGAATTTTGTTCCAAAAGCCAACTCGTTAATGAAAATCGAAAACAGCAGAGGGCTGAGGACACAACCCTGACGGACGCCACGAGAACATGAGAAAAAACCTGATAGCACATTATCAAATTCCACACAAGCCTTAACAGATTTATAGATTGACTTTATTGAGTTAACCATCTTAGGAGAGACACCTCTCGACTTTAAGACTGACCATAGCATCAGACGATTAACACTATCAAATGCCTAAGCAAAATCCACAAACAAACAATAAAGTTTAACCTTGTGCTTACTAAGATACCTCTGAATAATTGACTGTAGAATAAATATATTATCAATTGTTGAATAATCATGGCGAAAACCAGCCTGAGACTCGTCTATTTTACCATAAGCATCACACCAGTATGTTAACCTCCTGTTTAGTATTGATACATAAAGTTTACTAAACACACTAAGGAGAGAGATACCTCTGTAGTTAGACGGGGAGTGTATATCACCACTCTTATGTATTGGAACAATAACTGCTTCCGACCATGATTCTGGGAAGTAAGCATGTTCAAACATGACATTAAAAAGAACAGTTAGATATGGTACAAGAATGTCTGTTGTATGTTTAAAAAATTCTGGAATAAAAAAATCAGCACCAGGGGATTTGCCACACTTAAGTCCTTCAATAGCTAAAAGGATTTCATCTTGTGTGATAGGAGAGTCAATTTTTCATAGTGAAATAATATCAGATTTTTATTCTGAAATATTCCAGGTATTGGAATAAGGTTCTTAGATTTGTAAACTCTTCGAAAAAAGAAACTTGATACTGACTTTCAAAGTTCAATAGAAAGACCACAGATGCAAGTTAAACATTGAAATGAAAACTAAAACGCTGTTTGAATATCTCTCTGTTCAGTAAATTTTATTCAGAATAAGCATGATCTTGAAATGCACAGGTGCACAACATCACAGGGGTGCACAAATGTCAGTATCGGGTATGGCCACCATTGGCATTGATTATTGCTTGGTACCGACGACCCATGGATGCAATCAAGTTGTCAATCACAGCCTGTGGAATGTTCTGCCATTCGTGCTGAAGTACTGCAAGAAGTCATGGAAGTGTTTGGGGTGGTGGATTCCTACTGCGCACGCGTCGATCCAGTTCGTCCCAGAGATGCTCAATTGGTGACAAATCTGGTGACCTGGCTGGCCATGGCTGTAAAAAGTCTTGACAAACACGTGCATCATGTGGTGCATCATGTGCTGAAAGAGACCACCATGGACGTTGACGTGAGGAATAACGTAAGGCTGTAGGATCAAGTCCCTATACCGTACTCCTGTGAGGTTACCCACAACAAGGGGTGTCCTAACATCGTGCCTAATCCCGGCCCACACCATGACGCTCCCACCTCCAAATAGAACAACCTCCTGAACACAGTTGGCAGCATAACGTTCTCCACGACGTCGGTATACGCGTGCTCGTTCATCACTTCGTCGAAGCAGAAAACGGGACTCATCAGTGAAGAGAACGGTTCTCCACTTTGCACGTGCCCATCTCATCCTCTGTTGTCACCACTGGAGACGTTCCGCAAGATGACGTTGCGTTAAAACGGGACGTCGAACCGGCCGTCGTCGAAAAATTCCAGCCTCTCTCACCCTCTTGCGTACCGTTTGGTCCGAAATTCGACGCAGGCCTGGTATCTGCGTTGTTGTTGACGTTGCTGTCCTGGTGCGTTCCCGAAGGTGGAGCAGTCGGATGTACCGATCTTGGGCCCGAGTAGTCATCCTTGGTCTGCCTGACCTTGGCCTATCATCAACGCTGTTTCGGGTGTTGAAACGGGTCCACAATGAAGAGATGGTCTGTCTGGACACGCCAAAGTGTGTTGCAACATCTCGCTGCGTCGCTCCTGCTTGCAGTCTGCCAATAGCGCTGTTGCGTTGCGCTCTGTTCAGTCTTGGCATTCTTCAGGTCGCTGTACCGATGTTGTGTACTCTGAATGAACAGCGGCTGATATGGCTTTTTATATCCCAAAAGCAGACGTGTCTGCATGTAAACCTTCATGATCCCTTGTTGCACGTGCTTTGGCAGAAAATGCATTTGGACGAATCGGTCGTTTTCGTCCCTGAACACAACGTGAACGTTTTGGGCCATTGTTTTTGGTAAATTTACACTTTTAAGCAAGCCTTTCTTTAAATTAAAGGTATGTATCATAAAACTTTTTTGACCCGTTTCGAAAAAACAATTTCGCATGAATGTCAAGTTTCTTTTTTTGAAGAGTTTATATGCATTTCCATGTTAGTTGCAATTAGCTGATATCATTGACCAAACAAGGTTAGCAAAATGGTATTTTTCGCGTAAATTGTTAACTTTTTTTTTTAGGGGTATGTTCTCTCACGTAACTTTCTCATTTTTATTGCAGTGAATGCACTTAATGGTTCAATCGGCCAATGTTCGAAGAGATCTCTTCATATGCTACATTAGTTATCACATCACTTTTCTCGGGATTCAAGCGGATGCGTTCGAGCCAATCCAATCTGACGGGAACAGTTGCTGATCGTTTTTCCTAATTATTGGAGACTTTTTGTTTATAAGGTAAGTCAACAATTGGAGACATGCGTCAACAAACTACGAAAACAAAACTATCCTACCGTCTACGTAACTATGTTTCGAAGTTCAAATGTTTAATCAAACCTTGTAATGAATGAACTATGCATACGTTGAATATATTTGAAACTCAGCAAAACAGTGATTTTTTTAAAAAGAGGTTAAATAGAATTTTGAATATGAATAGATAAAAAATAACAGAAATAACAAGAAATGAAGTCATTAATAAAAAATGATAACAATTGTTTAGCGTGCTATGTAAAACCAATGGAACAGAAAGTTTTTTTTAGAAATTTTGATTTGATTTTGATTTTGATTTCTCATTGAGAATTTTGTTAAGGAAATAATTATGTTAATGTTTAAATCTAATAATTATCCATTCGATGGATAGATTGTTCTAGCTGTCTTAAACTGACTGACTGTTGCTTCCTTCATAGATAATCCGCCAACAAATTTCTTGACGAGTCTGGTGCTAAAATTTGAAAATATTTCCAGACAAATTAGAAAAATTAGACAAACAATTGAGTTTTATTATAACACTTTAAAAAATAAAAAAAACAAAGCGTTTCGAATAAACAAATAGGCAATAAAAATTAAATGATTCACTGACACTAATAATAAGCTAGAAAAATATATTGACCAAAGTCATAGGTCACAGTAGAACCTGGATGATAATTCCTTCATAAATCCACCTAAATGAATTTAAATACCATGTCATACTGTTGATCTAACATTGACCAAATGATTTAAACTGTCACGATGAAATTTGACATTTTGCCCTTAAGCCAATCAGAAAATATGCCTTAAGTGGCAATAGCCTTCTTGAGACTAAAACATCGTTTTACCGTCTGAGCTTCATTTGCAAGTGACCAATATTAAAATATCGATGATTTATCCAATTATTGAGATGTATTATGGATATCTATTCTTAATTTGCAAACGGTTTAAATAGTTTCTAGGCGTCATTGACTACATATCGAACAAGACCTCACTTAGCGAACACTAACCACGTTGTTAGCGTAAAATCTCTTAATTGAAAAATCATTTCTAGTAATCTCTCATTGCTATCACTTATTACGAAAATATCATTTCATTTATAATCCGATTTCGTTGAAAATATTTTATTAGAGTTATTTGATTTTATTCTGCGTTTTCTCAGTTGGAAAGTCAATAAGTTCATAAAAGTGGATACATATATAGAATGCCATACTGGTGCATTTTGATGTTTTGTATTGAACGAGAAGATGTCATGGGAGCAGAGAAACAACGAGTTATATACCCAATCTTAATTAATAAAACAAATCATTTTGTGATTTATACAAATAAAAGGTTGCTTAGAGATACACATTTTCACGCCATATATACATACTTCCGCGTTGAGGTTACCTTGACATAGCCGATGACCGAATAACGCAATTGACCTGAATGCCACATTCCTCCGCATGACGTCAAGTATAACACGTCCGACTTTCACATCTTACAGGAACAAGAAATAGATAAAAAAAAACACAATATTTTGACCAACCGAATTGATTTAATACGATAAAGCATAAATCAAACAATGATCAAGCTATTTTGTTTATAAACAATCGTGTAGAAATCAGTAACTTTCAAAGTTCAAGGTCATTTTCAAAATTTTCAAATACGTTGTCGTGCTCGAGCTGTCAGTTAGTCGGAGTTAATGTGGAAGATAACACGTCTACGCTTTCACTGCTGATTTTCAAGTTTCATGGAATTTGTTTGAGATGACAAGTTGAAATTGATGTTGAAAGTGCCACCCTAAATGTTGGCAGACGAGATGGCGTTAGGGAAATGAAAGCATCAATTACTGGGGACCAAATGTTAAATTTGCTAGCTCTGTAGGGGAAATCTTTTGTAATATTGGAATTAACATAATTATGCTCTTCACCATTGAACTATCATTAACAACTCTCTATACACTGAATAGATAGGTCAAAGGTTTGTTTACAGTAACATATAATTTTATTATATAATAATATTAATTTTCAAAGCTCTGTCAAATTGTTCTGTTCGATCTTTGCAATGTCTCAAACTCGTAGTTGTATTTTAGAAGTTTGAAACTTTGTGTACTTTCATTGATTCTTGTTATTGGTAAGTAAGATAAACATTACAGTTTAAATGGATAAACCAACTATTTTATGTTTTGAAGAACAATATCTTATCTTATGTTTTCCAGCCCATAGCTGATATAGTGAACGTGAATGACAATATTTAATTAGGTGCAAATACTCATGAATATTTATTTTGACGAAATTCGATGAAATCTGAAACCAGTATGCTCGACATATTCGGAATTCCTACATGGTGAACGTACGTCAACAACGGTTAACACCAGGTTGATTGATTACAGTATTAACAAAATAGACATTGTCATGCGTTTCACATGTTGACAGCCATGTTCCTCTTTTATCCGCCTCACTTTCAATGAATAACTTTAAAAGTCATGATTTATTCTCATGAATTTAACATTCTTCATTCTTTCAAACCGGCACGTAAACGGTATAAGTACTTCCTCTTTGCTGAAATTACGTCAGGCTTTACATAACCATTATCACCTAGTATCCACACAAAAATGAGACGTTGTCATGCCAATCATATAAATGGACAGTCATGCGCCTCTTTCCTCTGCCTCTCGTTAAAGGGATAAGTGTTCAATGTCATGCTTTATTCTATTCAATCCTTTGACATAATGGATTGTTTGCAAGTAAGGGTATATTCAAGCATGGAACTTCAGGTTGTATTTTGTTACCTAATTCAATGCCATAATGTTGGTATATTATCATCAACATTTACTGACAAGCTTTTTCAAGCAAGAGTTTTCAAAATTAAAGAAGGCAAGGTTTTGTCACGAAAACGTTTTATGCTTTAATTCGAGTCCATTTGATTTAATGTTTCCTGATTTAAAAGTCTTCATTCGCTACGAGTACAATAAACTGTGCATTATAAGACGTCATAATAACGCAGAGCCTATTTACAATTTTAAATCCAATTTCACTGTCATTTAATAACAGGTAACTGTTAGAGAGGAAAATATAATTGATTCGATGTACAATTAGCTTCAGTAAATAATATTTAGAATAGCATGAGTGAAAATGTATAAAACTACACTTCAGTTATATATGATTGAAACTAAAATTCAGGTTTTACCTATTTTCTGTTTGACGTGTTTCTACCAGGTAAATATTTGTTCCCCGGAGTACATGATGTCGTCTTATATATACCAACCTACGAAAACTTCCTCAAACTGTACAAAAAAATCCCACATCATTGACTACTCTTACACGCCAATTGCCAAAAGGATTACTGTCTGCATTATGACTGATTCAGTCCCTGGCCAGATAACAAAAGGCATGTGATTTTGTATAAATTCGAATAGTTCCATTGAGACCAACTGGTCATTACTGCAACTGTACTGTCCATGAGTGTATATGCCAGGAAGAAAGCTAACCCGGAGGTAAATCGGCTTTTGTTAGACACATCATCATTTTTTCTAGAAACAATTTAACGAAATGGGGTTTTTAGTATCCTTTCTTAAAAATAAATTGGACGTGTCTAGGAAAAGATAGTATATCCTTATTTGATGCTAGACTTTCTGTATAAAACAGGGGGAACGAAGCACGTTTGACCTTGGCGCTGTGGAATGAATAAGAAAAGTAAAAACATGCTTTATTTAGGCGTCACATGATAAACATACAAGACTGCTACATAAAAACAGTGTGTATCACAGCGTCAAGCCATATCACTTAAAGGCACTATTTCACGCTTTTACGGTTATAGTTGTGATAACGTATATAAGGACATAGGCATTCACTTCAACTTTCTATTGATGCAATGAACTACTTATGATTGTTTACAATTGACATGCAATCAACGATGAAAATGTTAAGACAGCCGCTATCGGCTGGTCATATAAAAAATCTTTAGCCAGCTGTGCACAAAATGGATAAATCATGGACAGTTAAAAACGGCTGAACAAGTATTGTGTGCAGGTATTGAATTTATCTAAACTCTGAACTGAGAACGAAAGATGAAATAAAGTTTAATAAAGCCATGTTGTAAATTTACCGATTTATTAACAGAGCCATACTGTATGGCGAAACATTCTCGAATGTGCCATTAAAATTCAATCATTTCATCTCATGTACTATTGAAAAGATATTTGTAATAACAAACTTGAAAAGTCCAGTGGGTTCTATTCAGTGAAATTTACGATGGTATTATAAATCATAGATATCAAATGTCTGTTTGCTTTGTGTAGAATCAATGTGCTGTCGAGGTATGAACACGATTCGTGGAAACTTTTATTGTTCACGGTGTCATGTTTCGTTTTTAGGCTGTGTGACTCGTAAAACTTCAAGGAAGAATGCTACCAAACACATCATTATCATAATGTATTACGCTGCAATGCTATGTGAGACAGGGTCATGTCATGGGACATTATCTTTTCTGCATATAACTAGATTTGGGTGGAAAGGCCAAGTTTAGTCTCTCCCTACAATGCAAAGCACGTCTTGACAATAAATTTTGCAATTTGGGTGACACGTTTACATTTGGAAAATTAGGTATTCTGCTTTTATTTGAAAAATATATTTGTAAGTATAAACGTATATTACGAGTCGGGGAATATCAAAACTAACCGTAGGGTATGGTTGTTTTCAATAAGTCACATATTTGTACGTGTACAAATATTGTCCAAAAGAAAGCATGCCCACTTTGAAACAAAGTTATCCATATCTCTTAAGGGTATTCATTGCTGCATACTAAATACACCACAGATTTCCCTCCTCGCCTTAACCACCACATCCGGCATGCGCCGGAACCTCCTGTACAGCGTTGATCTGAAAACACGTGGACGGTGATCAACTCAGAATCGGTTCTCATCTATAAAGAGGACATGTGACGAATCGAGGAGGTCTCAGCGTCTTGCACACGTACTAACCACAAGGACACATAGGTGTGAGATAATCATTAAGTTTATTAGAAAGTATGCAATAGAATAGCCTTAAATACATCAAGATATGAACATAAACGAATAACAAACAACACAAGTTACAGGTATATATGGCTCAGTTAAAGGGTACAATTCACATTTATAAAATTTTCTGCATGAAAATAAAAATATTGATAGTGATTCACATTTGATAATAACGCAACTTGAACAATACAATAAAGTATACACGACAATGATTACATTCTATGTCAAGAAATATATAGAGCTTCAAACGCTTGCTCAACCACACCCACGATATCGTGTTACGTCGGTGTTGTTGCGTGATTAATACATCGCGGTAAGAACGTCGCGCTCTAATTCGTCCTGTAACTATCTGTAGACTGACACTGTGTGCAAGGTACGGTTGAAGCAGACGCAGTTACAGCTGTAGCCCATGCAGGGCTAAAGCAGTTTCTGAGGTGGATTCATTGAATGCGGGGTTCTTTTCTCAGCTTATATTTCATAGGTGTTGAAATAGGCTGGTGATGCCACACCCTTACGGTCAATATTTGTGGGCAAGTGAAGCTCCTTGTTAGATGTCTGTCTGGGTTTTTTCTCTTTGTCTCCCTCTGTCCGTCTGTCTGTCTATCCGTCTTTCTCTCTCTCAAATCAATCTAAATTAGTCAACAAAAAATCTATATATACATCTGTCTCTCAATCCTCTGCCTTTCTCTCTCTCTATATATATGTATATATCTCTTACTCTCTCTCTCTCTCTCTCTCTCTCTCTCTCTCTCTCTCTCTCTCTCTCTCTCTCTCTCTCTCTCTCTCTCTCTCTCTCTCTCTCTCTCTCTCTCTCTTTCTCTCATAATGTATATTTGAGTCGTCAGGAGTTTTTTGTTATCACTTTATCATAATCAATTGATGGTAGATGAGAAGTTTAAAGACAAAAATAACCACAACGAAATCGATCAGACCATCTTGTAGCACTTATCAATGTATTCTATGTTAACGCAACCAAACCTCTTGCACTTAATCTTTTTTTTTCAAAATTCGATAGTGATTGATAGTGAACAGAACTTGTGAAAAATAATATAAATGGAGTTCACAGTATTTCAAATCCACCCTACTGCATAGAACCGACCCGTGGAGTGTCACGTGTATACATTTAAACATAAGGGGTACCCAAATTGATATTCTGGTTAAGTGTCTGCTTAGTGTCTTAGTGTCCACAATGAGGTGATCCAAGAAAAGGCAGAACTGGATCGAAACAGACAAATGTCATTTCTTGAATTGTCTAATAACAACATATGTAGATCTATCACCTTCGTCGAAATGAGAGGGCACAAGAATGAACAGGAATTTACGTTATAGAGAAGATTCAGACCATGGCTTTTACTCAGAGATGACAGAACAATGATCAAGAGTTGATGAAGATACGACCTGAAGACAAAACAGTCTCATGTTTTTACGTAGGCCTCGAAATCGTTTATTGGTATACAGGCCTGGAATTAGGTCTGATATTTGTTCGCAAGACGTTTGGGTGATATAAGCCATACGAAACTCATAGTATTACGCATAGTGTGAAAGGGCCCTATGATTCAACATCATTTGAATTCATTATGTAGGATTGACTTTTTTAAAAACTACCTTAATTTACATTTTTATATTGATTTATATTTTTCAATTCACTTAGAGATGTAGTTAATATAGTATCATTATTGATGAAGATGCAAACATGAACTTAAAACTTTAAATTCTATAAACTATAAATGACAATTGAAATAATTGAATAAATTGAATTGAATTGAACCAATATGTAAAATAAAAACGGAATAAAATCGGTATACTTTAATAAAATGATGATAAATGAGTATTGAATACATTAATAAATTCTTAAATATAAATATCAAAGGCAATGAGTATAGAAAGTGATTATATACATAAAATGCATATCAACACGAATAAAAGATAATCAAATTCAGCAAATAAGTACGCAATAAAATCATAAAAGTTGTTTAGCATGAAATATGAAACCATAAAACATTTCTTCAGAAATCGGTAAAGATGATCACTCATGTTTAAAAACGATAACTATCAATGTAACGTCATGGTAAATTATTTGCATTCTTAATACATATTTGATTCTGTTTTGATAATTGAGATATCATTGACAATTTTGAAATGTTGAATTATGAAACCATAACATGACACAGAATAAACAATAATAATTCTTCGTCTATTATAAATATATCGATTTTCAACATATTTGTCAGTGAATGTGAAAATCTATTTCATGAAGAGAAGTAGAAAAAGGATTACAAAGTTACAAATACAAAACTGTATACATCAAATACCACTGGAAGAGCCTTTCATCGCATTCCAGATAAACTAGGTAAGCTAAGCCTTGGTTAAAGACTCGTTAGACTAGAAAGATGCACAATTAGTTTGAGGTTTACAATTAGGGTGATTAACTTTCTTTAAACGGACAGCATTAATGAGAGTTCAGATCAGTTCAAAATACTAAAACAAGTTTTTAAAAAAAAATTTAACTTTATTATTAACTGTAAGATGAATACCTTTTAAGATTCGAAGGAATTTATCGAACACAGATTTTCACACTTTCTTAACCCAATCCGTTTGATATTGAAATTCAAAATTAGCACCAGCGAATAATCTAATAATTGCACGTCTGAGGATTTCAACTGTCCAAAATTTCAAATACATTTTCAAGTTTTTCTGACAACTGAAGTCGACGGGCATCCTTGTCGTTCTCAAGACCATCTATAATCTGGGAACAAAACACAGAGTCTTGATTAGATAAGATCATCACATCTACAATTCATATGACTTTGTCAAATAAATAAATCTCATTGCCGTCACTGTATCTACACGAACGTGACATCAGCCTTCGCTGGAAAGCGCTCGTAAGACTCTCAACGAATCGTCATCCTGTATCTGCAGTAGGATCAATGCAGAATGTTAGAATTATTCTTATTATCTTTACTATTTGCTGAACAAAGCTATAAATGGCAATCAATCGGCGGCGTTGATTACATTGGTTGATTTTAGCACGAGTCTATTTGAATATTGAATCTATATACACAAAGAGGATGGAAGGGACTTACCTCGGCTCTGTATTCCACCAGCACCTTGTAGACCTCATAGAAAGCACACGTCTGATTGATCTTCATCTGTGTCTTTAACATGTGCAAGAATGAAACAACTTATATAGAACATGCACATTTCCAAAGTGCAATTATATTAAACTAAGCTGCGTACATTTTGATTTTAATAATAGTAACATTTGTTAACTTAAATATTTGAATAGCTGTTGACATCGACATTCTATGATTACAATGCAAACAAATACATGAGGTAATTGTTGCGGATTTACTGATTGAAATATAAACTGCAGGGAAAAAGGACACATGAAATGAAAATATTAAGTCCTTTGACAGGGACAAAGTCGATTAAGATATGTATGAAAGAATATAATATATTGGCACAAATCACGAATATAGATTTCTCTTCACGTGCAACTAATAAGTCTGAGATGTTCAAGAAAATAAAGTGACTCCTTACACAAGAGAGTTTCTTCATGTGCTGTTCGAACTCCCTCTCGTCCAGACTGGGAGTGTTGGTGACAGCACGGTGGAAGCTCTTCACCCAGTGTCTGTAGTCCTCCTGGTCCTTGTAGAACAACAACTTGTGTGGGGCAGAGTTCTACAAGGACAATGAATTTTGGTCTAATAAATGAATTACAAATTCACAATAATGTATTTACATGTGATGAAAGAACCAGATGAAGTTGGCGACCGAAGTGCATGTCGCACCTCAAGGGTTTTATATTGGAAACATTTTTTGTTTGTTTTTTGTTTAAATGACATTGAGTTTGTTAGGGAATTAAGAGTTACAATTAAGACGTCACAATACAATGAATAGATTCATACGTTTCGTCGATACATTACACAGATACAGATTGCATAGACACATGTAGTGTATTAACAAAACTTAGATACCATGTAAATGGAATCGAATCAAACAATATAGGTCTTCAGTTTTGATAAAAACTTTCGTTATCTTTATGAATTATTATTTCTTTTCCCTAAAACAATTAGATTCAGTGGAATCAACTTTGTATAACGGTAAAACAGAATAATTGGTGTTCCAAGTGTTTTTAGATGCGCACATAAATGGAATGTGTAATTGTGTTTTTGTTTAATGTTTGATCGACAAAAAATAGTTTAGTTTATTTTTAACTTCAGCTCTGCTTTTTCATCTCTATTTCTGACATCCATGACATAAAACGTACATAGATCATTTTCAGTACCACGTCATACTTCTATTCCCAGACAAACACTTTATTTGCTTTAATGCTCACTGCATCACCTTCAGTCAAACGTTTTCAGTCAGCAACCTGGCCTTGACCAGCGTTAACATTTGACAAACCAGGCAACTTGACAACTTGACAACTTGCCAACAAGAAGGGTTTCTTATTCAAATAAAATTCGAGGGAAATTTTGATGTCATCTTATGTAATTATTTCACTATGCAGGTGCCTACTTCAACCCCTCAGTTTTACCCACTTCATTTGGCAAGAAGTTGGAGTTGTTTGAGATCGGTTGTTTTTCTATATTGTTCTTATTCGTTTACTAGGGTTAATACTGCATTGCTCAGGGCCCCATTGAAGGAAACACAGTAGCCTGAGCTTAATATTACAAAATTGCAGTAAGGTTATCTTTGTCCTTAGGTTTTTAAGCAACGACCAACTAGACATTCAATGTGAAAACATGAATGATCTCAATAAAGTGTAAGTATACAGATGAAAACATAGAAATGATAATTGATTATGCTAAAACGTCATCATAAGTGGTTTTTTCAAATCCTTTTATTCATTTCTTTTCTCTAAGTATACATTTGTTAGCTTACAGAGTCATTAGTTTACTAAACATGATGAAGCATTCATAAAATATAGGCATTGGTCACTAATGTAAAACAGTGATTAGAGTTCTCCATGATTGCATATTATTGTTTTCACGGACTTTAATTTTAAAGATTGAAAAACCTCCTTGATAATGCTTATAAAGTTGTCACTGGATAACCTGTTTTTATAAATACTTGATATATGTATAAATTTTTAGCTATTAGAATGATATGTCTCCATAAATATATGAACTTAGTATACATCTTGAGTTCAATTTCTGTACTGTTTCTGTAAACACAAATGGAATATTTAAGTTTAGTTCATTTTGCCATTTTTGATATACTTTAAGGGCTCTATAATTAGCATTTAGATTGTCATAACAAATTATTCTTGTTGTACTCAAGGGTTGTTCCCTTGGTGAAATGAAGACTTTTAACTTCAATGAAGGGCAAGAATTCATTATCACCAGTAATATCTCTTATTGCGTGAATACCTCTCTTAAACGAGCTTTCAATTAAGAAATTACTGTGTCTAAACTGATGATTTAATCACAAAGGTTCAGCTACTATTTCTTCTACCTGAGATTTTTTTTTTATACCATGATGCTTTTTTTAGAACATTTAATATAAAGTTAAAGTTTCATGCCAAAAAGGTTTATGAATAGGTTCACGCCTATCTATATTTGCATCAAGAAGAAATACATTAATAAATGGGCATGCGAAAACAATAAACAGTAACAGTAGTGGTTTAATTATTCATGATTAAGTAGATGATTTGATTGTTTTGTTTTATGTGATTATACTGTGTGAATGTATTGTGTCAGAGAAATTAAGATTGAGTGTTATTGCTGAGTGTATAACTGCATACGTACATGCTTATTTGATTGTTATGTGAGAGTAAGTGTTTATGTATATGTTAACTTTGTTTACGTATGATGTAGAAGGTCAAACTAAATGATATGTACTACAATGCGTACCTTTATGCATTTGATTGCTTAAATTGTTTATTTTGAGACCCTTATAATACTTTCAAGAGTAAGTGAATGAATTTTGATTGTTGTCTGTATGTTTCACTTGTCTAATGTAGACTATAACTTATATCCTATTTTTATTGTTTCTGTCAATCTTCAATAAATATCTTCTAGTTGGAATTAATATTTGATTTCATTTGGCTGTGTTAGAATCATTTAGCTCTATTACTTTACTGAAGTGCATTACAATTTCTGATGATAAAAGCTTATCAATATTTCAATTCATTTACCTTTGAGAGACTTTGCTTCTCCCCGAAACAATCCAGGAATGTGTTGGTTACGATGTCAACAGAGGGCTGAATATAGCCGGGCACATCAATATCGAAAACTATTTTCGGTTTTGAAATCAACATGCCCCAAAACCGTATCAAATAGCTGAAACAAGATTAGAGAAAACAATGTATATTTGTACAAGGACACACATATTGTCAACACGCTAAAGAACAGGTGTAGCTTACTGAAATAACATACTAACACACTAACATTGATATTTGAAATCTTCCTTTCCTCAGCAGGTGCTCTACTTTAGAGCCTTAAAGCCCTCTAAGGTCTTTCAAAGCACAGTGAGGTGAAATGATCTCAACCAATATCTTGATGATTCCATTTCGCCCATTTTGCAGTCTATCATGATTCAAATACGATCATTTTGGAGTCACAGAGTTTCCTTCTTACATCCTTAACAACCATACACTTACATACACTCTTGGGTTCTCAGCGTCAAATAAACGTCATATGTTTCCAATAAATAAAAAGATGTGAAAGATAAGACAGATCAAACTATATTCCTATAACAAAGTGATTTGAAAGAATGCATGGGTTTGGATTTTAGAAGACTCAGATGTACAAGATCTCTCAGTCCTGTTAAGCATTTTGAACTGGTGTTATTAACTGACAAATTAGACTTAGATATATGTATCTAAGGGCAATGATATATGATTCAAGTTTTAAGATATCAAAAAAGTAAATGCAAAGTTTACAATATGTCTAGCGCTTCATATCCTCGATGTCCGTAGTAATTTAGGCTTTGCATTGCCAAACCCTGCATGGAATAATACACGTCTACAATACAAAATACCACACCCCATTACTATATCCTTTGTATAATAACTGGGTAAGTTCCATAGGTGTACATTAATGTCTTTACGTTACCTCTATAAGCGATAAATATCACTATGATACACAAAATAAATTTCTAGTACCAGTTGTTCTTCCAGGAGAGAAGAGTATCGTTGTCCACACCAAGACCTGCGGCCAGTTCGTCCAGTTCAGAGAAGAGGAACTTGACCACAGCAGGGATTTCTTTTCTGTCCAGAGCTGAGTCAAAGGCTTCGTCGACGTACTGCTTCACGTTCAGCTGGAAAGCGATTTATCGTATAGATTTATCCAATTGATTAATGGTTTGTGTGGCATGTATTGAACAGGTGCTTAAGATGACGTCATGACTGCGAATAGGGACTGCAATCTTCTGGGAGTATGACGTTTTAGAAAAAACTGAATAAATCCAATTTTCTATTCATCTTCTCATATCTCCTTTATATTTCCATGATCTTTTGGTGATTAGGGTAATGTGTTCCTGTCGAAATGAAAGAAAGGCCATCATTGCGCTTTTAGTACTGCTTTGAAACCTACATTACTCGAGTTAACATACGTTATGGCGGGGCAGCCGATACTTCAGAAATAAAAAAGGTCAGTGAATGACGTATACATAAGTATCACGTGTCCGGATAAAACTATGAATTACGATGTTTCTGCGATATTACTATTAGAAGCTACTGAACATAAAAGAAGTCAAAATCATACAAACACGAAGAAACGTGAGACACTAAGAAACAATGCTGACATCCTCTTCTTATTTTCGATGTTTACGTAAACGGATTTGTAAAAAAAAACTTGAAATGATAAAACAAACAAAAGATTCAACTTTGATAACCTTTGTTTGAAGTAACCTATGCAGATGGGTCTCAGGCAGTATCTTGGTCTTCTCCAGAGAAAGTTCGTCAGGTTTGATCTGCTTGGATGACAAAACATTTATTAAGAGAACGCATGAAAATAATGAAATAGATGCTCCAAAGCGTTTCAACTCTATCATGCATTTGAATTGTAATTGTATTGCCAACTAAAGTGCAACCGTAAGGTCTTTAACTTATCTCACTGATCAATGTCCATTCATTGTTTTAGGTGTACTTGTAACTTGAGGATGAGAACCCAATTGGCAACAAAACCTACATAGCTGTGGCACTTGTTTCATGAATTCATCTCTTTTCAATTCTCGTGATAAATTGTGTAACACAAATCTAAATTACAGTGTGATTAAAATGACATTTAGATATCCGTCTGTCTGCCTGTCAGCCCTCTGTCTTTCTCGTCCCATCAATCTCATCCTCTATCTGAATTAGTAGTAATCTATCTCTGTCTGTCTGTATCTCTCTCATTCTCCCTGTCTGTATCTCTCTCTGTCTTTATCTCTGTCTCTGTCTGTCTGTCTGTCTGTCTGTCTGTCTGTCTCTCTCTCTCTCTCTCTCTCTCTCTCTCTCTCTCTCTCTCTCTCTCTCTCTCTCTCTCTCTCTCTCTCTCTCTCTCTCTCTCTCTCTCTCTCTCTCTCTCTCTCTCTCTCTCTCTCTCTCTCTCTCTCTCTCTCTCTCTCTGTGAATCATTAATAGTTACGTGGGCTTCATCATCTCACCAGATGGTACTTGACAGCGTCTGATTCAGCATCAATTTTTGTCTCGATTACTTCTTCGATTTCCATCAGAAGATTCTCTTTACTGTCAGAAACCTTGCTGTGGTCATCGTTGTAGTTCACTGTAATCATATTCATCCCCTCGCTAGTTTCAAAGTACATACACACTACATACTACTTTTAGGACATTCATAACGTAATAGGAACGATAAACGATGATATTCAATCGGTTGATTGGAACTTATTTTGAAATAATATATTCAGAAGATTTTGTTTCATTACTGCCTTCTGTTGGTATCCTTAGAACGATGATAAAGGAAGTCGATGAGTTACCTCCCTTCGATTTATAATTTGCAGAACTGTTGCCTTTAAGAACGTACAAACACTCGTGCCCAGTGTGAGGGATTGATTTTATGTTCAGTTAGAGCCAAGCATTAAACATGAAGGCTTTTCCTAATGGCTATCAAATCTGTTTAGTCGTGATTTTCGTGACATAACTATGACAAATGCTTTGCATATTTTGGATATCCTGTCACACGTGTTTAATTGTTAATTGCTATACGACGAGTCTCACTTAACACAAATTATTTTCTAAAACGAGCTTTCTTACCGTAATCAGCATCGTCCACAAGAACATGTTTGTTGAGGATTTCCATGAGGGCTCCATCGGTCACGTGATAGTCTGCCAGTGTCATCAGCTTCACACAGTTATCTTCAGAAGGTTTCGTGTCCCGTTCCTCCAGAATCAGCTGACCTTGCTTCCCGCAGTGCCATTCTGTAAAATAAATCATTTCGACTAACAAGCTACTATATTTACGCCGTACTAAAGTCCTTTGCATGACAAGCGTTCGGCTTCCATGATGATAAGTTTTGTTGATTTGTGAATTTTAAAGATTTGTAATGGAGAATTTGTAATACGGATACTATTTTCCAAATGAATATGTTGCAATATACAATACACGTATATGTAACAATGTAACAATAATGTGGTTACACGTCTACTATTACATCTCGTTTGAGTCGTTCAGATAAAAACAGAAAAACCAGCTATTTTAAAATAAAATTTCAAAAGATTTTTTTAAATGCATTATCTGAGACAAATTAAATAGAAAATAGCAATAGCGTTTGATTTATCGTGTAAATCAATTGCTCCCCTGTAAAATATTTAGTACCGGCATAAGCTAAAATATCTCATCGATATCTACTTAACTTAAGTCTTATTTGAAGAAATTGTCATAAAGAATGAAAGTAAGTTCTTTAAATCTTACGCAAATGAACGTCAGAGACAGCTGGTCTTTTGGAAGCTGCATCTCTCTTATACATCTCCCCGATACATTTGGCCTTCACCTGGCTGATGGTGTCGCATCCCAGCACAGTACAGCTGCACTCAAACTCCCCGCCATTGATCATTATTCTGAGATTCTGGAAACATATAAACTCATTCCCTACACGGCAATTACTTTCGCAAAAGAACGGAGACAGATAACAGATGCATTGAAAACATTAAGGCACTAGTATTATTAGAAATATATATAACGCATTTTTAAAACTCTCAAGCTATCAGTGACAGATGTAATATAGAGAGTAAAGCTAACACCTAATTCACGGAACGTCTTATCGGCTTTGATATAGATCATTGCATGTTTTCAGATATTTTATCAAATACACAACCATAATCTGTTATCATATAGGCTATATTTTTGACATAAGTTAAATGAATAACAATACAACTACACATTCGTTAGATACTAACTATCACATCGTCGTTGTCGACTGGACACAGCAGCAGTTGTTCATAAGACAGAGTAGCTCTGGCAGCGTCTGTAACAGCGTCTATAGGAGACTTCATCATCACCGTCTGGATCGCCTTCACCATCATAATCAGGGCAGAACCTCCTCGGCTCTGGAAATATTAACATACAATATTCATATACGCAAATACATATTTCAACACTGAAATAAGGGGCTGGCGTGAGTGTCATTCAGGGGTAGTGTCAGTTACTCGTAACTCAGAAAGTAACAGACAGTTTCGAAATCGACACATCTGTTTGTTTAAACATTCAAGCCATTTGATTCATATCTGTCATAACTTTGATACTCTACGGTGATCTCTGAATTATCTTAAGGATAAAGACCGCGAAGAATGAAGACCTTATGGAAAACAATTACACGTTTTAACAGAATTCATAAGCGTGTCAAAGCATGTGCAAAGGAATAGATATTTCTTCTGTCCAATCAATACAAACAATTTTGCAAGCAAACCTTAAACATAGATTAAGTGCATCCAGTTCCAGAAACTACCACGGCGATCGAATTCTGACATTACTCTCTCGGTCACTCGAGTGTGAAGCATCACGTTTGTTATTGGTTAAAAGACAATACATGGAAAACATGAATAGTGAGCATGGCTCACATACTTCCTCAAACTACAATCCGCCAAGAGCCATTAGCCAGTAAAATATCATTTCAGACAGCTTTCGAACACAAACAAAAATACCTTCAGGAATGTCTGTTTCAATGTATGTCTCTAAATGATATAGTGGATAAAAATGACATCATTGGATCATCAGGCCTGTGCCATTAAAATGAATAAATCTGCTGTTTCCATAAAAACATCATGTTATAACTGTAACGTGATAATCATCCACACAGGATCAAGGATTGATGAAATGACATGATTCACGTTATCTCTCAACGCAGGGCCTATACTTACGTCAGCCGCATTTACCTAAATTTTCTACACTTGTCTTCCAGGCTACTGCGTCGGATTGCGATAGTCCACTGAGAAATCATATGAGAATTGCAACTTTTCGTCGAAAAGGGCGCTGCACTCAAAACATGAACGGATCGGCAGCAAGGTTTAAATTAGCAAGTGATAGAGACTTCTGCAATTTACCGCCATGCGGGGAAATGTCCATTCATGAGAAAGACGTTTTATGAAAAAACTTTTATAATGTATTACCTTTATCAAATGTTGATACAGACAAACGCTCATCCAGATACCTGCCAGCTTCTCTGTGATTGACTCGTACCTGTGAGCATATAGGTACGTTGGATTCTTAATTGTTAAATCATACTATTCTCCTGTAGTCAGAAAACTTTGCCTTTTGAAATACCTAATAAATGTACATTCTAACGTAATACATGAAAAACTATGCCACGTTTGCAAACTTTAACAAGTTAAGATATTATTATCTCCTATGAAGAAAAATGAATTTAACGAAAAGATGAAATAATACACAAACCTTCGAAAGAGAAGTTTATGTTTTTTCTTTGAAACACCATCCGTAATATACTCCTTCAGAAGTCCTTTCACCAGTCTTTGAAAACACAATATAAAGAGGACGTTAAAACTTGAAAAAAAAGATTGTTCCTTTCTTCAGTAAGCGTTTGTATCATTCTTCGATTTGAAATCATTTACATGCATATGAGGTTATTTTTGTCATACTAAATACCCAACTGATCAATTAACCACTATCTACATTACCATTGATATAAAAAAGATATAATAATTACAAACAATTCATTTATTCTATATCACATCACTAAAGACCATTAGACCCGAGATTTGTTTGTTATTATGTCAATAGAGGATCTACAAGTGGTATCAAAAAGATAACCTAACTTGGGGTTATTAGTGGAGCCTCCCCAATAATATGAGTCAATAGCGTTATTATTTGGAATTATCATTGCTGGACGACTGATTTTAATAGAACTCTAAAATAATTAAAATGACAGAATGCTTCAAACTTTAAAGAAACTTAGGTTCATTTCTTTTATCATAGCAAAGCCATAGAATTTATCATACAACTTTTGCATTACTGGGTTAACTTCATGTACTATGTTAACCTTAATCCAGGGACATTTTCATAGTGTGTTATATATCTGTAATTGGTGGAAAGAACGCTAATGTTAGCAATGATCAACATACTGTGAGAAGTATCCGAGGTCGGACATCAAAACAGCACCAAGGTAACTGGCAAAGGAAGACCTAAACAGAAAGATGAACTTTTAAATATAAGATCGTTTGAATTTGTAACAGGCGTCTTTTCAAACCTTTATCTCAAATTTCACTTAAAAAAGAAAACGGTTTTTGTTTTTTTTTAAATGTGAGGTTCTGACGATCCATAGCGATCTTGTTGATATGCTACTGTTCAATTGAACGATAAACATATTCACATTTGTTTCTAGATTAAACGTACTCGTAAAATAGTTTTCTTGAACTCGGCTAATGACATTTTATAAGACGAAGTGATTAGTTTGGTCATAGCATACTCTAGACACTTTGTTAATGATGCATTTAAATACACGAACTTTTGTAAAAACAATGACAAAACAGGGAATGATATTTGGAGTGTAAAACGATCAAATAATATTTAGAATATTATAATCATGACAATATTGTCCTCGATCTAGTATGCAGAAGTCCTCGTGTATGGGTTTCCGGTGATATCATCACAGGCGGAAGGATTGAAAGATGAAACTGTGATCATACAGATGACTCACTTCTCTGAAATGGAGAGTTTCCGCTGCTGTTCAAGGGTGTCGATGATAGACAAGACAAAGAATTTGTTTTGGAAAAGTTCGCCCAGTTGCATCACGGCTGTGTCGACGTCAGTGACGTCCTGTGACGTCTATGGAAGAAAGTTAATGTACAACGAACTTTATCTTAACTGTGTCTCTTTGAGTATTTCAGGCAAATATTTATGTTGCGCGTCTACGTCATTTTCAATCTTTTTATATTGTTAATAAATGTAAGTTAAATCAAGAAAAAATGTTATTTTAGAACAATCAACTGTCGCTTTTATTTTCTTCAAAATACTTTAAGATCTTTCGTTTATACATACTAAATCAAATTATCTACTCTTTTACCACTGGATAGTTGAATATCTTGTGTGACGTCATACATGTGACGTCATCAGCGGGGAAGAGTATCTGGAAGGCATAGACGGGAAATTTATGGTAGGGTAGACCGGTCTCAACCAGTTCACCCGTGACGTCCGTCATATCCGTCTGAAGGTCAGCGAAAGCTGGACAATAGAAAGTAATTGTTGTTCATCAGTGCAAGATTTAACAAATCGGAGTTCGCCACTTTACGTTATTTTCAAAAGTAACCGCAATGTGACAACTCGCCCTATCAAACACAATATTACGAATATTCCCCATGTAAAAGTTTACTCAAAGTAACTATACAGGGGTAAATAACATAATACGCAAAAACCCTAAAGCGTATTTCAAACCTTGTCTAAATTCAGCTTTGACCCGCATCTCCATTGTCTGCATGTCGTTCTGAAGTTTCTTCACAGCCCAACGACTGCGACGACGCAGCAAGACACCGACGACGATGAGGACAGCGACAGTGAGACAGAGAATCCCCACCAGGATGTAGAGGTAGACGTAGTGCTCTTCTTCAGGAGGAAGGTAGTGCAGGAAGCCGACATGGCGCCGGATGCTCCAAAGTTGAACCTTTATCGAAAGTTAAAAACACAAAAGTGAACTCATAGCCTCTCAAGCGTGTAACCAGATAGTTTTGTATATCATTGACCAGAAATATATTAAAACTTTAATTGGTTTCATATACATATAAATGTACTGACTGTCAAAGATCATCGAGCTAAATTGAAAGCTGAACCTTAATTTGTTTTACAAATTGAAGAAATTGCAAACAATCACGTGATAAGTTTTGATATATTGCGATTCGTAAATAAGGACGGCCAGAGCGCTACCATAATCGTTATTACCCGCCGCGTTTATAGCACGAAATGGAGGATAACTCTTGGCAAAATCGATAAATGACAAACAATACCATACCAGGACTTCCGGGTTCTTTGACTGGTTGTATATCTTGTTTGGTTGATTGTCATGTGTTGGCGGGTAACAGTAAATTGCATTGTTTGAAAACTTATTCTTCGACACATCACACGCCATGTTCCCGACTGAAATGTCATACTCACTGAAGATAGCACTCGCCGCCATCCGCTCTCCCTGAGACAAGATTTTAATTATCGTGACCGTGTCATGTAAAGAAAACAGTACAACCGAATGCATTGTTATCAGTTGCATTTGTGTTTACTTTCTCACCTCGTATTTCAAACTTAATGTTTGGACGTGACTAATCTCAAAAACCTTTTAATCACAAAGTGTACAATATGAAAGCGCTTCTTCCATGAAAAGAATGGTTTTTACTCATATGAATACTGTCAATTTCACCAATGGTCTGGTTATAACCTGTAGGAAGTATTATATTTTAGATTCACTTGAATTTTAGATAACAAACACATTTAATCTTTGACAGGCATAACAATGATTTTATTTACA
Organism: Phorcus lineatus; assembly: GCA_921293015.1. Classification (NCBI taxonomy): domain Eukaryota; kingdom Metazoa; phylum Mollusca; class Gastropoda; order Trochida; family Trochidae; genus Phorcus; species Phorcus lineatus. Next base: position 54,494,044 of record OV121086.1, on the reverse strand, counting down.
TTGAGTTATGACGCTAAATTGGAGCAAATAAGCGCTAGCTAGCTCTTTAGTACATGAAACCCCCGTGCTCTATCTTTATATGATGTATTACCCTAGCATAAATCTTAGGAGAAAAATACATCTTATTATGACAATACTACATGTTACCTCAAAAACAACAGATTAGCTATTTATAGAATACTGGTAATGCAAAGGTAGAAAACATCTAACCTAATTACAATAGCTATTGCATCTATAAAATCTGTTTGGTAATGCAGAAAATGAAAACAGAATATCTCACCCTAATAACTATAGACCTGGCATCTGTGGAATACTGTTTGGTCCCGCCCTCCTCTGTGAAGTTATAAAACACCGGATCTCGAGTCAGCTCGAGAGTCTGACGAAGAAGGCTTCTATTGACCCCGTCCATCTGGAACTCCACCTCCACACACAGGATGTCCACGTTCCCGCAGTTGCCCTCCGTCACATTCCTTGGTTTCCCCTCCTCGACTTCTCGTTTATCCAAACTAGCCTTGTTCTCAAGCTGTCTCATAAGCTCCGGTGTGGCCTCGGGAGACTTGCATGTTATCAAGGTCTTGTTCTTGTGTTGACAAGCCTATAACGTAGTGTATGATTATTTTGGGACGAGTTTTGAAAACAAAGTACAAATTTCTGGCCGCACTTAGAAATAAAATTAAAATATTTTATCAGTGTAACAAATAGGATGATAACCCAAAATGACTCTAAAATCATGTCGATAATTGGAATTATTATTAAGGAAAAGTAATGAATGATTTCTGTTTAGCAGGTATCGACTCACCTCTGATATATTAACACCAACCATCTGAATTCTAGGCTTCTGGATGATGTTCAAGTTTGATCCCGATACGCTAAGTTCTCTACCTCCACTGAAATGGAGAAAGGTCAAATTTATGAATTTGTTAAAATTAGTTTTATCCAAATGTAACGCTATAAAAGTAAGCCTACAATTGAGCTTCTTATATCAATGTACAAGGGATCGGGAAATGGCAAGTTCATGAATTTAATACAGTTTAAGTTCTGTTTGGAACGTACGTATCTGAAACAAATGTCATTCTGAGCTGGTCAAAATTGACAGAATGTGATATTCGATTTCTTATTTTTAAAGTTATTGGTTAAACGTCACCGTAAATACGCTCATTTAGACGCATGTGAATATGCATTGGCTATTATTATCGGATTTCTTACACTTAGTTAGTAACCGTCACATATTCGGTATAATATTGTGTAAGATTACTGTAACCTATGTTTATTACTTCTATGTGTATCTACCATTAACAAATCAAGATGAAGTCTATGGGTAATCACCATACGAGGGTAAATAAAAAAGTGTGATGGTTGCAATATTTTTTCAGTAACTTCAGAAAACATAGCTTTTCAGGTTTATGGATAATTTTGGAAATAGTTGATTGTTACAACATACTAACTTATTGATTTACCCTCGTATGGTGATTACTCATAGCATTCATCTTGATTTGTTAATGGTAGATACACATAGAAATATTAAACATATGCAGTTATATAAATCTAAAGCATCAAAACTTTACCTACCTTAAAATGCTCCTATTTGGACTTATCCCACTTATCGTTGGGTCTTCAAGATAGTAAAATGTTCCATTGAACTGAGTAGAAGACATATTTGTGCACTCAAATGTGACTTTGACTTCTCCAAGAGAGGGACTCATGAGTGTCAGGCAGGTGAAGCTCGTAGAATTTCTAGAATACAGAAATCAGTAAATACCAAACACTGGCTCGGAAATTTGCAATGTGTTTTGTTTTGTTTTCATTATTTCCGATAAAGAAATGATACAGAGTACATTATGTCACTTACTGTACAGCTTAAGATTAAAAAAAACTCCTATTGAACATAATTATTTTTTAATTCTTGAATATTTCTTGAATCGAACGTCTTTTTGTAACAACGATACTGTCCAGACAAAACCTGCGATCTACTTATTTTATGATAACTAAGAACAGGCATGTATCAAGAGCTACAATGAGCTCTTTTCTATTCCATATATACCCTAATACACAATATTGTGACCTTTAATTCCCTATCCCAAAACACAAACTCTAAGTCTAACAGGGGCTCCCTTCTAATACAAAATTAAATACTTATATAAGAAACAATTTTTCAGACACTGGGTGTAATTCACAGTTAAACGAACATACCCTGGTCTGTGTGAATCCTCACATTGCATGTCACCGATCATAACCGACATGGGATGACACACGTCCAGGTTGTTCCCTGTCATGGTGATCAGAGTACCGCCAGCTTTAGGTCCCCGTGAAGGGTACAGAGAGTCAATCCTTGCTGGTCCCTAGGGAGAAAAGGACACTGCTTTAAGGTTTTAACTGAACAACGTTCGTGGTTACCATATGCTCTTTTTTCAATAGTGACCCGACAAATGAATGCTCTTTCCTGTGGTTGAAGTGTTACAAATCCTTACCGTATCTACATTCACAAGTTATAAGTGAGATATATGGTATACTGCTCTAATATCCATATGATTGATGAAATTACTGCCGATCTTAGATACTTGAGTTCAAGATGAAAATCAAACGAATTGTGTTGTTTTATCTAGTGTTGATCCAATTTGGTTAACTTGAGTTCGTATCTTCCTACCACCTAATAGATTAGGTTGATACATCTTCGATGTGCCCAATCTCCTATAGCCCTTTCTCTAAAGTCTCAGAGTCCATTAGCGTTAACTCGACATAACGCAATTGAGATCTTGCAGGGAGAATAACAGTAATCGTTGATCAATTTGGAACAGCATTGGAAATTCTTAAGTTTTTTATATGAACTGGGCATTGTTAGCTCTTCTTGGTTTTCAACAGTAAAATTGCTTATAGGCAGCTCTGAAAACTTATTTAACTGATATTGAGAAAATACAAAAGGACATCATTTCAAAACAAGACTAATGCTATTGAAATGTATAGCAATGGAATAATTTGAAATAAATTCAGACTTTGAAGTTTAAGCGATATGTTCCCATCTGATTGGAGTTAACATGGTCATGTGACCGGTATCAAATTTGATAAACCATAAACTGCAGTTCATAAAGTATATACTACGCATTTTTAAAGTTATACATTTTGCTACCTTCTGATTTAAACCAGGTGTCGTACCCTTTCGTCTTGTTTAGACTGCAAATAAATCCCTTTATTCACTCAGTGCTACTATCCTACTTTTGTTGGCATGTTTATTAGATTGATTTATCCTTCTGCAAGATAAACGGGTCTCGTTTGAGTTTAGTTTTTGTTACACCGTGACAAATGTAGATCGGACCTAACGACGTACGTACCAATTGTGTTACATTTGCGGCAATGGACAACCACTGCTTGTCTGTACACATCTTGAAGGGTATACATCTGAAAAAGCGGGGATCACCAAACTGTCAGCATAGTGATCCAAGAGCAAAAACCTCAAACCAATTCTTAAAGATGATTTTTTTTGGTGCTTTAAGTCTCATCAGAAGACAATGGTTACCTATCATAGAACGGAACTAAAAGTCTATCAATCTGACACGGCATTTGAAATCTAATCGTTCATTTATTCATTTAGAAATGCATCATACGCATTTTTCTTGAAGAAAGTTTTTACTGGTTGTATTGGGCAAAACTTATATCATTTTCAAAAAAAATATCAAAAGCATATCGGAGATATTCATAAGCATATAGGAGATCTATTAGACATCAATTTGATCGACCCTTGCACTTGCTACGATAAGAATAAAGGTGTTTACATAACATTCCCCTTTTTCTACATTTCAGAAAGACAAAATCTACCTACAAAAACTTGCCCCTTCAAGGATACCCTCGTCCCATGATGAGGACATTCCATGGCTATTCTTTTGGTAAAGCGAGTCATATTTCAGATTGGCATGGTTACCTGACTTCATTACGGCACCAACCACAGAACGGATCCGTACTCTTGAGACAGTCTGAGACAGAAGTAACTTGTTGACAGCTAGAAGCGTTAAAGAGTGGTCGTTGTGTCACCTATAAAATAGCCAAATATTTTATAAACTCCTGTCAAGTGTTGCTGTGGCAAAGCCAAATTCAGGTACAAACGATTTATGTCACCAAGGAAATTAAAATCTTGTCTGTTCAATGACTAAGATACTTACATTGTTTGGTCCCTTAATGAAAAGAACGTCATCGATAATTTTGAAAGTCCTTACTTTAGGATGCACGATAAATGTCCTTATTAAATTGGCACTTTCGGTGGAATACTGAAAACAGGCAAAAATAACTTTGTTTAATATAAAACAGTGTATTTGAGCTGCATTCGTCAAACTTAAAGTTAAAACTTATATTGTAGATGTATAACTTTGTCACCTTGAAACCTAAAGTTAAGATTGGGTTACAGGTAATTATATTGTAGATGTATAACTTTGTCACCTTGAAACCTAAAGTTAAGATTGGGTTACAGGTAAGACAGTTTATCAGACTTACACTGCTAATTAAGCGTAAACAATTTTTTGTGAATGTTTCAGTTAATAGTGATTACACTGAAACTATTTCAACAAAACATAAGAAGCTATCCAAATCATACAAGAGCGTTGTTTTGGCCTCGATAAAGGCGGTCTAGTAATTATTCACATACATTATATTTCAATTAGTAAGAGCATCATTTGAATGAAAAAATGTTAAATATCATTTTTAAAAAGTCACGAGTTACCGTGGCGATACTTATTTTGAGAATGTTAAAAGCAGTTGATTCATATGATAAAGATAACACGAGTGGAAGAGTTTATATGATAAGCTCACCATTACGATCTTGGTTTCGTTACGTAGAAAGACAAGAAGGATAGAATGATTCCCCTCGTTGATGTCAGATGCTTCGAATTGTGATGGAGTTTCAGGGATGTCCAAGAAATTATAATCAATAGCTCGGAGTCTAAAGCTTTTACGTATGATAACATTGGTGCAGTTCGCGTAATCACAACTTAAACCTTGATGTTGCTGTAAAATCAAAATAGAAATGCTTTCAAGTGTGTTAAAGAGTAAACAAAAATCATGTTATATTGAAAACATAACGCATCATTAAAATGAAATATATTTGATAATTACATTGACCATTTTGAAAAAATGTAAAGGAAATATTTTTGTAGGTAATGAAGACAATTAATTTGGAAATGCAACTTTTTTTTACCAGTAGTGATGCTCATTTCACTTGCTTGATCTAGTCACCTAATGCTCTAAATTATTCTCCACTAATACCCTGGACCGAGATTTTCGAAGTTCTCTTAGCGCTAATACAGTCGTAAGCCAATGTTAATGTATAGTCTTTGCGACCATCTTAGTGCTAAGAGACCTTCGAAAATCTTGGCCCTGGATACTATTTAGGCTCCACGCGATCGTATCATTACCGTCTTTGCTGGCCCCGCCTTCTTTCAGTAACCAAGTAGATACGCCCTAAAACTAAACTCAATCCGGTGTCACGAAATGAAATCGGCCCCGGCGATTTTATACCGGTACAGAAGCGCCCCCTTAAGAATAAAAACGCCCCCTTCCACGAAATAAAATATCCCCCCAGAATGGATTCGCCCCCTCCATAAATGCTTTATAAATAGTGTTTACATCTTGAAATGCATGAAAAGGGAGTTAAATGTTTTCAATTTATTGCATATTGATTGTTAACAAGTATTTTCGGAAATATTTTAGCGATTCTAGTAAAGCTAATAATATTGCCATGAAAGGAGAGTTGTTGGGTACAATCGGTTTATTGGATTATTTAAATACATGTAAACATATTATTTATAACAGGCAAAGTGAACCTGTAGTGCTGTACACTAAAAGTGGGGGAATCAACGGGTTTGACAATTTTTTAAAGGTTTGCGGTAAATTCCCGTGCGGTTGGTAGTGAGCATATTTAGCCTTAGGCTTATATTCCGAAAAGTCACGAATTTCAAAATAAACCGTTCTTAAGCAGAAAATCTTATCTCTCTTGTATACTTTGAACACGTTTACCAAGTCACGAAGTCTTAAATGTAGTCTTATATAGAATCAAAATAGATTCAATACTTGTTTGGATGAACATTCTTAGAGGGGGGATTCTATACCGGATTGGATTAACATACTTAAATACATTTTAGTTGGCGAATCTATACTGGGTTTGATGTCAATGCTCGTAGGGCGAATCTATACTGGGTTTGATGTAAAAGCCTAAAGGGGTGAATCCCTACTTGATTGGATTAAAATACTTAGATACATTTAATTAGGCGAATCTATACTGGGTTTGATGTAAATGCTTAGAGGGGGGTGAATCTATACTTGATTGGATTAAAATACTTGGGATACATTTAAGTAGGCTAATCTATTATGGGTTTTATGTAAATACTAAGAGGGGGCAAATCTATACTGAGTTTGTTGTAATTGCTTAGAGGGGGTGAATCTATACTGAGTTCATGTAAATACTAAGAGGGGGCGAATCTATACTGGATTTGATGTAAATTCTTTTTGTTGAAATCGCTAGATTTTTACTATACATCACACTTAACTAGCATTGCTACGTGTCACGCTCTCATGACATACAGGGCGTCTGATACGTCTGTGGGTGTGTGTGTGTGTGTGGGTGTGTGGGTGTGTGTGTGTGGGGGGGGGGGGGGGTGTGCGCGTGTGTATGCTATGTATTTGTATGTATGTATTTGTGTGTATGAGTGCATGCTCTTATTTTTCCAAATGTTTTAGTAACACTATTTATTCATAAGGATTATTGTATGTTATTTCGTGTCTCGTAAGCCTATGTCGGCCGGACTTTTTTAATTTGCTGTGGCAATTGTAGGTAATATTTATAAATGCAAAGTGTGACACTTTAATAAACTAATTTTCTTCTTCTTTGTCTGTAAAAGAAAGTGCATCAACTGTATTGCATATAACAATGTGCATCAAACCCAATATAGATTCATCCCCTTAACTATGTGTAAGTATTTGCATCAAACCGAGTATACATTCGTATGTATATATATGGACATAACCCGGTATGGATTTGCCCCCTCTAACTGTATAAAAGTTTGTAAATCCAACCCAGAATAGATTCGCTCTATCTAAGCGGATTAAGTTTGTCTTCAAACCAAGCATGTTTTAGCTGCCCTTTTTTTAACTAATACCGAAATATTCTTCCCCAAAACGAAGAAGTACAATTTAATAAATCCTTTAAAAATTCTCAACTTATACAAAATATTTTTTCAAGAAATCTTAAATGTCATCGTTTCAAAATAAATATCCATTCTGGTATATAGAATATGTCTACAATCAATTCTGAAACTAATACAGAAGCAAGTGCAGGGGGGGGGGGAGAAATTTATTCTAAGGGGGGAGGAATAATAATTCCGCCGGCGGGCGATTTTCTACCGGTATTGGGTTTGTACCGGTACAAAATCGCCGGGGGGATTTTTTACGGGGGCAAATTTACACCGGGACACCGGCAATCAGCGAATGTTACGTCAGGCAACAACCAAACCAAAGATTATTAAGGAATTCATTTCAATTTCTTTTCGAGATTTCTGCTCATGCAGTTACATACACTTTTGAAGTCCTTATTTTCTAACGCTTATACTGTTTATCGACAAAGCTGAGATGTGTCATGATTAAAGGCATTTGATTGGTACACTGGACTTCAAAGCGTAAACTGATTGGATTAAAGGCCAGCTAAGGAACATAACTAAATCGTCGCATCGAGAATCCCTTTGATCGGGCTACTAGTGGAAAATTATACGAACGTGTACTCAATTATCAAGGATGACTTGACCTTTGACAAAAAGTCCTGCTTTTTATATTTGACGTAAAAACATTAAGTTCCTTGTCCAGCATCGACTGTCTTAGTCGTTGTCATCTACTTAACAGGTAAAACAAGTCATATAATTATTCTATTATCTTCATTCTTCAGCTAATGACAATCTACTAAATACCCCATGCCATCCGATTAATCAACTGTCATATATGAAAATGTGTATATATGATCTTAATGTAAATTTCCACTTTTACTTGTATTTGCAATATTTAGGGGTTCTCGCTTTTATTATGTACATTCAAATGACATAAGTGTCTATCATAATTCCGAAAGGAATGGTTCAACCTTTTATAATAGTCATGTTTTATGTATTATATCGATGTATCATGTTGCGGCGAGACTTGAATAAAAAAATGCTGTCTGTCTGTCTATATTGATGTCAGATCTTTAAGTAATTTGGCTTATTGCAAAGAAAATAAAAATATAAAGCTTTGATCTATCTGTTGCTTTTCTTCTTGCCAAATCTTACCGGTTTGCAGGTGTCATTATTAGGAAGATATCTGGCCGATTGAAGATTATATCCCAAATTCATTTTCAACTGCAATGTGATTGTTTTGTACATGAATCGGCAGACCTTGACGTGTGAAGGGTTAGAATCTTCGAACACAGTGAGTAGAAAACGTTTAGTTGCCATAGCAAAAAGTACCCGAAAACTGCCCTCGCATTCAATTGGCACGTCAACATAAGAGGTCCAAGGGCTATCAAGGGCCCCGTTTTGACAAATCTGGATTAAGGTCGAAATCTGGTCTGTGCTTGAACTATTCTCGAGTTGCCTTGCCACAAAATAAGCAGCTCCATTTCGACTGAATCCAGCAATGGGGTAAAAATTATCGGTGTAATTCTTGTGAGCTTGAGGCAGAAGGTCAATCTTTGATCCATTTCCACTCTGATTGAAGAGTTGGAAGATGTGGTCGCCTGTTAGTCTTCTCACACTTAGTGGACTCAATGCTTCCGTAGGACCAACTCTTGTTGCTGTGTATAGGACCGTTTCATTGTTCCTCCCGCCCCGCGATATAAAGGCTACCGTGTTTCCATCTGTTAGATTCCCAGCTATAACAGACGTATTCAGGACCGTGTCATATTCAGAGAACGTTGTGTCACTCGTCGTATTCAGAGTCTCCAAATCTCTCATTTCACACGGCTTGCCTCTCTCACATACTATCAGAGAGTGATGGAGATCATCCACGAGAAACACTGCAACATTTTCAGGGATTGTTTCCATTTTTCTGCACTTAACAGGATTTATAAAATCTTTGCCATATTTACACACTTCTCCTTTTTCAAGTGTATAGAGGAAGCCCTCGTGATATTCAATTTGGAAGGCGTCGATCTCCTGCCCAGATGATGTCGATGTTAATGTTAAAATAAGGACAGGCAACCACAGCATGCTGTCAAGCTTCATCCTACATCAGCAAACCTGAAATAAACGATAACATAAATGAATTTCTTATAAAATCAAACATGACGTAATTGAGAACGCATGTAAAAGGAGTGGAAGTAGAGTTAATTTTCACGAATCAACTCCTCCTAATGCATTCTCCATCTTAATCCATGAACGACCCCGAATTGGTTGAAATTGTGGTCATATTACAAATTTCTTATATCTTGCCGCTCTAATATAAAGAGCTTTCCTGCTAACTTAGGTAGTTACTTATCGGGTTTGGACACTTAGTTACTACCTTACTGAAATGTTTTTTCCCTTCACGTGCTTACAAATATTTTGGATTGGAAATGCTCTGTTCATGACACCCATGTTCTTCTTGCGCTTCATGCTCTACTCGTACAACGAAGTTGGTAGAATCCAGACGAATATTCATTTAAAATTAAACAGGCTATCGTAGCATTAATGTTTAAGTTAGTACACAAAATTTTGTAGGTGCGATCTGGGGTTCGAATACTACCAAAATATTTCGAACATATTCACATGTGACGTATTTGGATTTAAATAAGATTTAATTCTTCACAATATATATTGTTCTAAATAAACAATCTCTGTCACTGACGGTCAGAGAGCAGGACATTGTTACGTCATCAAGGATTACAAATGACATACATACCATTTCGCATAAGTGCATATATAAATTCTGACCAGAATACATTATATCTTCCATTAATCATCGTGTTTTAACGTTCATTTTATACATCAAACAAGCATATTTATGCTATACTTATGTTCTAAGATACACTGTTGTTATACACAATAAACATATACAAAATAAACAAGCATTTTGAGTAATAAACAGGAAGAAAATAAATATCAAATCTCAAAGCGAAAACCGCGTGATTTACAGTTACGAGCTTTTTATACATGACTTTCTTATTCAAAACTCAGTAAACACATTTCTGGTCTCCTTCACATATACAGAGCTTAAGATTAAGTTTCAAATAAACAAACTGAAAACATCAAAACACTGCATGTAGTGTGTATGTACTAGTCAGGTTTCTTTTTAAAAAAAATTTTTAATTTCTTTTAAGGTACATTTTTTAAATGTTGAATGCAAATCCAAATTATGGTGACATTTGGTAAATTGATTTTATACAACTGATTATTTGCTTCATTTTTCATATGACCTTATTTTAATATTCATTTTCAAGGTTGTACCGCGTTTATATAGAAATAATATAGCAAAAATACCATTGGTTGATAACAATTATAAGTTTATTCATATTGCGCTGTTGTCCATTTAATCGATTGCTTAAAGTACAATTTTACGAACATCATCTACCTTTTGAATTTTAGAACAACATCGCGAACGGAAATTATCTGTAAAATCGAACAAATACAAAAGTATTACTTCAAATTATTTTTTTCTACTGATTTCTACCTAGATGCAACTCGAGTTAATTAATCAATTCCGAGAGCGTCTGCACCAGTATGAAATTTTTTAAAAAGCTATTGACTATTGGAGTCTTGTAATGTTGTGATGAACATATATTTCAATTAAACCTTATTCGATATTAACATCCAATTTGAATTTTGGTTATATACATACATACATACATACATACATACATACATACATACATACATACATACATATAAAATTTACAGTGAAGAGGAAAAACATGATTCAGTGTATCAGCGAAAGATTTAACATAATTCAGTCAAAAAAAAGTGTGAATGTCGCTCTGACATTTCGACACTACGAGTACACTTGATATAAACTGTCAGACCATGTAAAACTAATTCCTATCAAGGAAACTGCTGTCCGCTGATAAAACGGAAGGCGCTTAATGATAATTCACTAACGTTAACTCGTAGATATGCCTAAGTTGAACATATATCATATCTGCGTCGTTGGGCCAGTGGAGTTTAGATACTCTCGGGTTGAATATGCCCTGCTTTACTTGATAATTAGTTAAACTAGGAATTTTTTTATCACAATGTGCCACGCCTGTGCTTCTTATTGTGACCACTTATGATTTTTTCAAGTATTCTGTCATTTAAGTAAATAAATATCACGAAAGCCAAAACAGAACATTTCCTTTAAAACGCCATTCCAATATTTACATAAAAGGTCAGGTCTGATTAAGTAATTAATCAATACCTTCGTATCTAGGCCGACGCGATTTGAATGATTGAATGAATAGATTTAAATAGTGGTTTTATTTGTCTTCAATGCCCATGTAAAATTTCAAATTAGTATTATGAAAGAGGTTTAAAAGATAAAGCAGTTAGATTTCTCATGTAAACAATCACATGAAATCGACACGTAAGAGGGCGTTCGCCAATGATGATAGTTTCTTCTTATCTTTATCTTTTGATGCAGACTCGTGTCTTACCTTTAAAGCCTCATGCTTGATCCAAAATATTCTCCGAAGGGATATAGTTCCGTAACAATCTTCCAAACGAAAAACACTCGAAAATGTTTGTCAATATTCAACTAATTGTCACAGTTTTACAGCTTAATGTTGTCTTAGAGTTGTCACTGAACGAGAAATAAATCTCCAAAATTATGCGTGCTGTACTCGCGTCTGTCCGGTGATGAATTATGATTTTGATTCCGGGAGCAATTCACTTCCCTGTTAAAATATGCTCGACCGTTGCATACATCCAGATCTCATCTATGCTCGTGTTTTGTTTGCTGAGGCGGAGGGGACCGACGAGGGGAATCCCCTCACTATTTGTGCCACTCGGAGTATCAACATGGTCTGTTGTGTGTAGTCTCTGTAAATCGTAACTGTGTGAACTATTTCAGGGTGTTTGCAAACTTTTCTCTTGACATTGAAATATGAATTTATGGAGACTGAACGACACTTGCATCATACAGCTATACAGCCCAACACAATTGAACCCTAAAGATCTTCTATCTTTCACTTTAATTCATAGTTTAGTAACTATTTTGAGCTTGAGGTTTTGTCCCCGCAAAAAAGTTTTTCCAAGTGGTTAATAATCTCATGCATGTCTAGTGTATTATCTTACTTAGTTACCGTAAGAAAGATTATGGAATAATTCATCACTCGGATGGAATGTATTATATATCAAGCTGGTCACATGGCTCTTACTGACATCTGAGGAAAAGCAAGTGCAAATCAGCCACAGTGCAAATAACAATGAACAAGTCACAATTCCTTATGGGGAAAGTGTTCATATTCATACTGAATATGTTAGGTATGACTCTCAAAGTTTATTAAGTGAATATTAAAATCATTCTGAACCTCATTCAATAGATTTTTAAACTTCTTGCTGGTCCAGCTGAATAGTGGTTATAGCATGCTTCTCTATGGGTAAGGCTGTAGTTTCGGTTTCGATTTCTAATTTGGAATAGAAAATACAAAGTTTGACATATTTTTCAATGGACCATTTATCGGATGTGAAATGTAAAGTAATATACGGTTGATGCCTTCTTTGAGATATACTAACATCCAACTTTGTAAACGAGGTCTTACATTTGAATATGTCCAAACATTGTATTTGTATAGAATAGAAAATACAAAGTATGACATATTTTTCAATAGACTATTTATCGGAAGTGAAATTTAAAGTACTGTACAGTTGATGCCTTTATTTGAGATATACTAACATCCAACTTTGTAAACAAGGTCTTATATCTGAATATGTCCAAACTTCGTATTTAGTAACTAAGGATAAGTCACAAGAAGTTGAAAAATGGTTGCATCCTGAAAACATCCCTGATAGAATTCTGAAGGTGATGAACACTTCTGCACGTCTATATCCGTAAGAATAGAGCGTTTTGTTATGAAAAAGTACATCCAAATATGGCAAATCAAACAGTGTGTAATCGATGATAGAAGAAGAAAGAAGAAGAAGAAGAAGAAGAAAATTAGTTTATTGAAGTGTCACACTTTGCATTTAGACATATAAAATCACTCGCAGAAGGTGCTACAAAAGCCAATTATTATCTATTAAAAACGTCAAGAAATATCAATTTACTTTTAGATTGCCTTAAAGATGCTTTCATATTATGGTTGTTCCTATTCTTTTGTATGATTCAGAGATGTGGGGGACATGAGAATCTCGATGTCGTAGAAAAAATCCATTTGAAATTCCTTAAAAAAGCTTCGGGTTTGAAACACAGCACTCCAAATTTCAAAATTTACGGTGAATTTAGAAGAGAACCGCTGAATATCAAAATATACAAACGATCACACTGGCATAGATTAACCTCCTCATTTATATTATACAATCATCACATCAAATTAAAAAGCAAAGTCCAGCCTACATAGGCTTACAAGACACGATATAACATAAAATAATCCTTTAAATTAATTATTATTGATTAATTAAATAGTATTAGTGATACTGTTATGTAGAGAGATTGATTTCAGATGTCCAATACGACGAGACAAGTAGAATTGAAGAGAGAGAAAGCAAAGCATTATCGTAAAACTATGCTTAACTGAGCAGTTGTCTGAAATTGGATAAAACAATAGAAAGTAATCAGTGATGTACTGCACTTAATGTCCTTTGCTCTATTGATTCTTTTCTAAACACGTTTGCTACTTTCAAATAATATTTTTCTATTTAAACCTTATTTTAAATATACTGAATGTTTCGGAATAAACAACTATTCTAACTTATTCTCAATCTCTCTACATAACAATACACGCGCCAAGTACTTTAACTTGAACCACTAGGGTAAAATATTACTTGAAATGTGTCATAACTTGTTTGACCTCTGATATTGTTACCATAAACAAACATGTATACAAAAGGTCCAGTTCCTACAAGAACAACCGCAGCACGAGTCAGAGGAATTGAAAAAGCATGATGAAGGACTAATCCTAGATCAGTTTCACACCGTGCATTGATTGTAATGGCCCTTTTTACCATACAAAATAAGGGGCGCATAACCCCCGACAATGCGTACCCGGGGATATGTAACGTTATCATACATATGATAAAAGCAGTTTAAACACATATAGACGTTGATAGTTGACATTTATGCTATTTAGTTGTGGTCTGAATAATTTGATGAAAAAATGAGATGATTTTTCTCTTAAAATCGCTATCCGTCATGACGTTGTCAATCTAGTTAAAACTAGCTGTAATATAATACGCCCCGAAGTCCGTTATTAATACATCTAGTTTTAACTAGATTGTGACTTTGTAGAAACGGAATATTCTAAATTTTGGAATTTTATCCCCGGCACATCGCTCTATATGTCAACTCAGTGGTATGTAGCGGCAAGATTGGTAATTCATTTGCTGCTTATGGACACTCGTGCTTGATCTTCTTGTATCTCATTACGTGTTACCCTCCTTTGTGAATACTTAAAGAGCCACTCCGTGAGTTGTTGGAGTAATATATGCCAAAATTGATCAATGGTGTCATGTCATCGCGAAGTATCGACTGTTACCAAAAATAAACATTTTACAGCTAAATTGTTTTTGTACAGTGACAATATGAAGGTAGAACGTCGCAATTATAATCGAAAACTGGACAGTGGCGCGCGTCAAATAGTCAAACGTAATTTTGGAGACTTATCTTAAACAGCCAGGAGGGCAGTTATAAGTTGATAGTGTTTGTTAGGTTATATAACTAGTAACCATGTATATTGGACGTGATATCTACACTTCTGTGCATTTATAATGCTGTTATTAGATTTTCATGGAAAACCAGTATTTGTTATATATATGTTTTTGGACATGAAAAGTTAAGATGTTTTGATTTTATATCACCACATATGACATTTAGGTTCGTATCAAAGGTAAATAATATGTATAGATAACATTTGCTAAATTTAAGGCTAATATGCTTTGTAAAGAAGACTCAAAGTGAAAAGTGCATCCTCGAATAAAGTTAAACTTTCCGAAAGGATGCGGACATAACTAAGGCGTTTTGAATGATAACCAACCAACCAAAGTTCTTAATTTCCAGACCGAGAAACGCTTGTGTGAGGACATAAGTTTATATGAATTTACGACGGATACACCTCTGTTGTAATCGAAAGAGTGTACGAGATAGCTATTGAAGTTCACTTGAATGCAACATACTAACTCGTGCGCTCAAATATCATTTCACCTTTCAGCGTTTCCGTTTGTTCCTTTGCAATAATTCAAAGTGAAAGACGTGCGCGGAGGTTACGATGAGTGTAGAATCGATCAATGTCATTCGTTGCATGAAAGCAGAGAAAGAGCTACTTATGCAGCGAATCGTGTATGTATAGCTCCATGGATACCCTACATAGATAACAACGTAATTATGGAATAACTAATTTTTAACTTTTACAGTGTCTTTATTCATGTAACGCTGGTTAAAGATTAAACCCGACAGAAACTAGGTTATGTGGAGATCTCAAAGTGAGTTGATGTATGCACAAGTTCTGATAACATCATGCTTATAGAAATAGAAATGCAATTCGCTTTTCATTCGGTACGACACCTTCGCGTGCCAAATACTTGGAGATTTGTACTTACCAGTAAGATATTGTTTACATGGATATTGTGCTTATACAAGACTCTCATAATATGATGTTATATAAATTGAATATTCATCACGTTCATTCATACGTTTATCAAAATGCGTATGATCAGAACTCGCCTTTTTCGACGAGGACCGTCGAATAGTAACACATAGAGGACTGTTTTTAAGTCTAGAAACGTCTTCTATTTAGAGAGCCTTATCTCACTTTTTTAAATGTAAAGTACTTTAACCGGAAATCACTTTAAAAATGAGTATATGGATAACATCACTATTACTAATGTTTCATGATTTATCATTAGAATGGGAAAATCTAATTTAAAAAGTATTCATGAGCGAATATAACCGTTAAGAGTAAACACTTTTAGAGTTTCTCTTCCCTATTTGATTGAACTTAGAAGATCCTTAATACGCAGGACATAGAACCGAGTTTGAAAGGTTTTGCGTTGTAGATTGTGAGTGCGGATGCTGTCCATGTACGATAATCTGTTCAAAGCGAAATACATAGAGAATCTCGCTCTTATATCAAATAAACCAACACGAGTTGATTAAAGTTACAAATATCCGAGGCTTGCTGGGTGTATTTTGACTTACATCTTCGATTGCTTTTTTATTTTATATCAGAAGACTCGATGGTTAAATTTTATCTATCATCCACAATAAGTTTTCATTGCATTTCAAGAAAAGTGTACATTTATGAACACCGCGCTGCCCTTAAACTCCCACTGTTGTGTCTTCGACGCCATAGTATTACTTGATGATGTAGAACACCTCTGATGTAATGTACTTGACGGGAACAGGTCACTGATCAAAATGTACAGTTAAAACAATATCTCTTAGGAAATATAACGTGAGCTCCAACAACGGATCATGATATTTATAACAAGGTTTTCAACTTATTGTAACCGTTATCGTGGGGTAAAGGAAAACCAACACTGGCTACGGGTTGTGAGGGTTTATTCTCGGTGCGATGAAAGCACAAGACCAATATTTACACCCTGCAACACACAATGCAATACAATATAAAATACATCAAAATCCAACATAAACATGCTTAAAACATATATCACAATCCAAACAAGTATTGCAGAACATGTTATGCTATGCTACTTACAAATCATATATAAATACAATATACATTACAATCAGTCATTAATTGGTAATGACGGACATATGGGTGCGACAGCACACATTGCAAAGGGAGATAATATGTAAGCTCCAACATTCACTATTCATAGTTTTCACATGACGTCACGAGCCTCATTTACGTGGTCCGTCAGCCATTTGTGTGGACAACCAGCGCAGGCCGGCCACAGCGGCCAGTGCATTCTCACTATATTCTCCGTAGAATTAACGGTCTATCTTATGGCCAAATTAGCTCCAAACGATGCGAATCTTGCACACATTATAAACTTACATGATTGCAAGACATGTTCATGTCGTATCTATGTGAATATTTGTACTAGCGGAGAAATAATTCAGACAATCTGAACTCGCTTCTGCCATCGATGTGACTTCGAACTTTCTCAAAAAAAACTTGAAATGAAAGGAATAATATCTATACAACCCCTTACATGCTTTGTTTGATGGCTTGTAGACTAAACACCATTTACGGTGGACATGCTATTTTTTATTTTCTTTGTTGAAATATTTTACATCGGGTGTTTAAAATATTATAGTTATTTTTCTCATTCTAATCACAGAAAATTAAATTTTAATATAGATGATAAAATATCCCCTCCCAAACAGCAATAGACTATTGACAAAGGAGAGGAATATTATTATCTTGGTTTCATTTCTTTTGAAATTGCATGATTAATTTCACTTTCCCGTGATTATAATTTTGGGCTACCCAAAAACATCCCACTTGTTAGACACATGCGGTTTGTCTAAATGTCATTCAAAAATCTTCTTCATAATTTTTTCCGTATTCATAAAATATTAGCAACATTTGAAATTAAATTCGACGTGCAGATCACAATGAACTTTATTTTTTGTTCTCTTTGTGAGCATGATCCAGCTATTGAAAAAATGTCTTGACGTACGCTTATTGATATGTGATAAGACTATTATTTGTATCTAGTACAAACGCCATGTACCGTCACTCATAAATGATTGTGCGATTCGTTATTTACAATTTCAATGCACTTGTATTGTATGTATTTGTTTTAACAAAAAATGTGTATACAAGCAAGACGTTCATACTATTCTTTACATTTAATTAATCCGTTTATAAATAAGTTTTCTCTCTTTCTCACTATTCTTGTGTTGTTTCGTCATTAGGTATTGAAGGTGAGAAGATCAATATGATTATGTGTCAACTATGGCATATCAATGGCAAGAGGTAGAAAATTTAAGCTGATACACATAGATAAAGGTTTTACAGGTCAATTAAAAACTTAATTGAGATATGCGATGAAAGGAAACTATTTGTTTTCATATTAGAGAGTATCGTTGACGCAAAGTTTTCAGTTAGTTATTATGATAACAAAAAGTGCATGTGTCAGACTCAAACAGTTAAATGTTCAATTGATTCCTTTTGAAAACAATTATATACCATGTAGGAATTTACGTCTATGAATCATTGTTTTGATGGCAGGATTTGATGGCAGTTGAACGTCTTTAGAAACGAGTCTCTTACACAAGCACGGGAGACATCACACTTGTGGTCTTTACTAAGAGAAAGAAAGATTATCGTAGGTTTGAGAATTCTTTCAAAGGGTCCAAATGTTCATATTTATTGATTCTACATAAAATAAGTTCTGATCGGTTTAGCGATCAAGCGTCCAGCATCTGCACATCCACGACGAATGTCTAAGAATATCTAATACCTTATGTATATACCTTCTACTTACTAAATATAACGTTCTTAACTAAATATGATATCTCGTATAAAGAAAATAGTAAGTACAGTGGCGGTCATATGTCTCTTCCCTTGTCTCGCAGTCTGGATGCAGAATTATCGCAAAATTATCGCGAACGAAATCCGGTCGTGTCGCGGTCAAGTCACGCCAATATCGCGTGTCGGTTGCGGGGATTTTGCGAGTCTATCGCAAAAAGCCACGCGCACGGTTCAGTGCATTTATCGAGTAGGCGGAGCTAAGGTCACGTGATTAATTAGCCCCGATGAGGCAATTGCATGAAGGTGTCGTAAATGTATCGGAAAGGAAAGCTTTCAAGGGTTATCCTATCATCTTCTGTTGGGTGACTCACCCCCCCCAACCCCCCCACCTTTGTCTTCGACATCTGCAAACTCGGCTGTGTTGAGTCCTTATATATCTACTTAATTTTAGGTTACTTATTCTTTCCAAGTTTAATTATGTATCATTAAATGTATTTATAACTTTTAAAATTTTACTTTTTTATTCCCTCTAACTTTTTTTATATTATATTATATTCACCATTTAGTTCTGTAAATCCACATCTTAATTCTATTTCTCTATTTTACCGAGATACATAACAACAACTTTTAAAGGGACACGTATGTACCATGTACACTCAAAAAATGAACGAATATTGAAAACTTTGAATAAAAGTTTGATAGACATTTTGAAGTGATGTACATAAGGAAGGCAATATTTTCTGAATAAAAACTCACAATAAAGAAGGTGTTATCAATAAAATATGGTGGTCCTTAAGGATAAAAGTCGTTATGTTTCGCAAGTCGTATTTCAGTGTTTTGTTGGTAGAAATGTTGGTAAGTGAATGAGAAGAAAAAGAAACAAGGACATAGAGAGATATTTGTTAGAATGTCACCAAATAGAATATTTATGTTAGTATTACTAAAACAATATGTTATTGAAATATATTAAATAAATCTCTTTTTGGATTGGCTACCCAAAAGGGCAACTTAAAACATCAGTTTCGCTTAGATATATTAATATCAAACAATACTTAAACAAACGTCATGTTTTTCTTACAAATAAAAACAATTTACAATCCTTCCAAAATCAAGGACAATATCCCCCTCTATAAACAATATGAACCTATTGTCAATTGATCAAAACGCTCATGCGGTGTTCTTTTTACAAAACAAGTCTACCCTAAAGTCAGTGAATCTCCGCACACATATTATACAGTGCCTCTTCTAACACAATTTTACACTCATCTATTGATATCCTATGTACTTTAAAAAAACAAATTAACAAGCGAATTCAGGAATGACGAGAGCAAGAACTGAGCGGAAGGGCGGGGGAGCGGCTAGCTCTAGTAAGGCAGCGGGAGTAGGGGATTGCATTACTTAGTTATGTAATGTTAATTGTCGTGTGAGATGCATATCGTTAACGTAAACCAGACTCTCCAATGACATATAACTGTAATTTGCCAAATACCTGCCGAATATCTTGCAAAGAAACTACATCACAAACTAATAGTTGATGTGTAAATGGTCATATATTTATACTAGTCTATGATGGTTGTAAAAGAGCTTATGAATCCATACGTAAAAGTTAGGTTAGAAAGCCTTAAGGATGATGTGATACCTCTGATATTTCACAGACACGCTGTATTAACCTGCACAAATATTGTAAAAAAAAATTAACTCTAATTTTACTTTTAACTTCAATATTCTGATCAACACACATTCCTTAATCAAAATGACAGGTGTACAGTTGAAAATTCTCTTATCTGCGGTTATATATAATGTCTCAATGTATACATGTATTTCTGCATGTTCATGCCGGATCATTTGATTTTGAAAATGAATATCAAAAGGAATGAACCAATTATGTGTTGCATATTTTCCTTATCTCATATATAGCATGTATAGATGTATCGAAACACGAGGCGATAGGCGTTTTGGTGAACTCCTTCATTTCAATTCAAGTTTTGGTTTTGAAAATATCATAGCGCTACTGTACCTGGAAATCGTGAGTTATTTACATGTAAATTATGATAGTATCAAATTAGTAACGTGACACGTTTTCCTATTGCATGCGCATGTAAAAATTGCCATTTCATTGATAATAATGGTTCTAACGTTAAAGTCGGTAGCCATTCTCAATTATTTTTTGAGATGGAAAAGCATTATGCACATTGGTCGCTCGATACCTAATACTAGTTAACATATGGTAGGGACTTACCATATCCGTCAGATTATTTTTTACTAATAACATTGTTATTATCACAATATGTCAGTCTTATTTCAAACTCGTAATATTTACAATTAACTGAAAATGTCTCGTATTTATCATGTTATGAAAAACAAATAATTGTTTTAATGTATTTGGTAACATATCACGTTTCAACCTTCTGACAAACTCATTAAAAACACCCTCAGAAACCTTTGAGACAACAAGAAGAAAATGATACTACGTTATTATCCTTAACATGATAGAGGTTAAGATCTGAAAACTTACAAATTACAAACTCTAAAATTCAAATTCGTTTACACCGTATTGCTTAAGGATGACTCCACCTAACAATTTTACCGCTTACACTATCAATATTTTGCATGACAAAGATGTCTGAAAAACTTCGTCACACTCTTCCACTTGTTAACAACTGTAGTGGACCATCCTACATCTCCGATTACCGCATTATTGTTCCGACAAAAGAAGTCCTAAGTAAACATGACTGTCAACAACTTCTTATGTCATACCACCTCAGAAAAATGACATATTAGTTTTAACAACCACAGCTCCTTTAGAATGCATAACCTTAGACTAAGCGCAATTAACCGTCATTTTGACACATCGTCATTCAAATGTATACACAAAGATAAGATAATTACCCAAACGAACATTTACTTCACTATATTAACAATTCACTTTTCAAATTCAATTCAATTCAAATTAACTGTTCAGAGTGGGCAATGCAGGTAACCGATGCTGGTAATTTCACACTTTTAATATATCTGTGATTCTATTCTTTTTTAACCATGCCTTATATCTTAACGATGTGAAGTCGTTTTGTACAGAAAGGGATAGTTTACAAACAGTTGACTTTCTGTGCGTAAGGATAGCGCATGAGACTTCTCGGATTTCAGTTTTTTTCTCTTCACTTAGATCCTCAATAAACAATGAGTGCCGCACAAGCTATTGAATACACACTTTAATTAGCAAGAGATGGACGCGGGATAGGTTAGTAGGCGAGTAGTCATAAAAAGGCTTGGCATACCATAATCGAGGTTATGTAAGTACTGGCGTACCTTTGATAATGAGAGAAAGATTACTTGATTAAATAAAAAGAAATAAGCTGACATCCACCATATTTTTGTCTGACACGATGTGAACCTGCTGTCAATATTCACTGAACATTCTCTTTAAAATAAAATTAACAAGAAATGATATATTTATATTTGTTTCATTAAGATGCATCCCCCAGACAAGGTTGTTGAATAACAGCTTGCATTGTCTTTCTCTCTGATCAGTTCAGTGCCAAAACAATTTCTGTAGATTTATTTGGTACGATCTATTTATTTACACTCTGGTGCAATTGATTAGGTAATTGTTTTTAAAATTATAAGATTTGGACTGAGCTTAACTTTACATAAGATATTTTCATAAATAACAGTGATCACGATATAAGAGAACTAAAGGTCGTGACATCAAGACATCACGGGCCCAACATCCTACCGCTAACCGCAAAATGTGTTATTAAACTATAAACATTAAAATCACACAAAACCAAAAGTAGTGATTTTGTTGAAGATCTTCACTCCAATAAATTTCGCAGTGTCATGATTGCCGAAAGCGTATTGAAAGATACAAATGCTTCCTTGTATCAATTCCGATTAAAGTTATAAGGAACAAAATTATCGATATTCAGATGACGTCAACATACTATACCACTTATTACTACACCATATTGTACAGGTATTGGTTTACCAATAATCGTGTTCAATTTACAGTCGTTTTGAAAACAGAAATATACTGTAATAAGGCGTTGCTAGAATATTTTTTACAACTGCTGTTTAGGCAGTAAACACCAAATTACCTTGGTATAGAGTTCTACCTCACAAGACAACTATATATATTACGTCACAAGGTACATGTTCATGTAGTCGCAGGCAAAGTCATGCTTCATTGGTTTTCACCGGGCTAGTTGAATGCCAATCTTAAAAATGTCATAAATAAGGAGTTGCCCCGATTAGAGTTGAGATTGAACAATGTGATGGCAGAATTTAAAATAAAGAGTATTTTATTCTGTGAAAATGATTAATGAAAACCCTGTACATGACATCGAGAGGTCGAGTTTATTGAAAATTTTTTACGTACGTTGAATGTGACGATTATTCCAATTTTACTGATAATCTAATATATCATTTATATTAATTTTCATTCGTATCAAGTAAAGTTACTAACATTGATTTTTAAAATATATCTCTATGTACATATATTCTTAATCATACAAGGTTGTATCTCTTTTTCTACATCTCTATGTGCTTAGTCTCTTTTAGTTTTATTGTTTTGTATATATATAATTTTTTTATGTTTGAGATGAGACTTTGATAAAGGATATAGCTCTCTGTATGGTATTCTTATCTTGGTAAAGTTTGTCGCGCGTAACATTATCTTTTTACAGAAATACACAAAGTTTTAATCACGATGTTAATTAAACGAACGCTATGTCGCTTTTAAGACAAAGTATCCTTATTGACTCATTAACGCCGAGACAGCTTCACGGCTCAACGCCGTGGCCGCTGACCACAGACGCTGGTCACTGTACCATAGCGAGATCAATTAGCTCAAAGCACCGCTGTTCAACGGAAACTGTCTAGCCTTGTGCCATAAAGTCTTGATTGTTTTATTGTTTCATGAAGATAGATGCAGGTGCTGCTGGATATTGATACTTTACAGAAACATAACATGTGATATTTCACCATTGAGTTTATATTTACTGAGAGAGAGAGAGAGAGAGAGAGAGAGAGAGAGAGAGAGAGAGAGAGAGAGAGAGAGAGAGAGAGAGAGAGAGAGAGAGAGAGAGAGAGAGAGAGAGAGAGAGAGAGAGAGAGAGAAAGAGAGAGAGAGAGAGAGAGAGAGAGAGAGAGAGAAAATTTCAACTTTCTAAATAGTAAATAAGAATATATGGAAATGATATTACGTATTACGTGTCATAATATTGTGCGGTTGTGACGTCACAATGTTAGCACTGCCGTCACAATGGCGGCCAAGTCGCGGAAATGTTTTGTTCAATACGCTGTCGGCAATCATGCTTGATTAATGATTTGCTCATGAATGCTCGTAAATGAGTTGGTATCAAACTCGCTTTTTCTCGGTTATTACTCAGTCATTAACTCGTTTAATAAAAATAGTATTAAATGGAATGTCGTTTAGTATCCTCTATATATTGACCAAGTTATATATTCTGTTGGGACGCTGTCAACTCTAAATATGACTTAACACGTGTATATATCGATTCAATGGCAAACAGGATCGTGGATCTATGAAGCATATTTTAGAATTAAAAAAACCCAATGTATATGCTAAAACTATTATTGTTACAGGACCGCTACTGACCGTGCTTGATATAGGATGCGCTCAGCCAGTTCAATAAAGTAATATACGAACAAACTGTTATAATAATGATAGTATTCAAAGTAGGACAACACTGGAGTTCAAAATATTAATTACATGCAATTATCATATTGATAGTTCATGACATGACATTCCCAAAGTGATGCATTCAAGAAGTAAAGGTAAAATCAAAGTGTCACTTACACTAGCCTCAAATTCTTCACAAATGATTTATGAAAACATGTACATAAATTTCAAATTTTCAAAATTTGTAACTTAACAAAGACTCCAATCGTTTCATCTGATTTAATAACCTTCTTTTTAAAGTAATTATTTTCCCCTTCCAAGACCAACATATGCAGAATGTTTTCATTTATCAAACTAAGTATATTTTTGAACAAAGAGCAACGATTTCCTGAGGATAGCATCTTATTTACTTACTTACATCTCATTATTTTGACGCATATACGCGGCTCTCGGCGTTAATGAGTTAACGGGACTGATCGTTAGAGCCTTTGCATACAGTACATGTATTCTTCTTGTAAGTTGATGTAACCTTCGTGTTCGGATAAGCAGCCGTATTGTGCAGTTTTTCGGAGAACCCCTCCAAACAGTATGTACATTTTTGTATGTCATACGTCCACATAATATCCCTAACGTACATGTAGTCGTGGCACAAGCCCAAACAATGTTCAATACATGAACACTTCTACGTAAGTGTGTATAACAAGTGTAGTTCTATCAAGGATCGTATCCCTGGTTCAATGAAACGCGATGACCACACTGTTGGTAATTTGTATTTACTTTATCATGGTCAGTAAGGCGGTATAATAAGAAATAATGATGGAAACTTGGGAAATACACGTTCCTTATTTTCCCGGTAGTCATTTGGAGTACTAACAAACGCCGACAGATTATATTTTACAGGTTTACAGTACATGAACATTTAACAGCTTCGTTAGACCAGCCCACTTTAAAGTTACCCAATTAGCTTGTAGCGGGTCAAATAACGGGTAGACCGGCCCGTATAAGCCCCTCCCACTTTACCGCAATACAGCCCAGGTGTATCGCAGTAGAGACGCAAAATCATCGCGTTGGCGGTGCACTAAATTTGCAGCAATGCTGAGAGCAGCTCCCAACCGTGTCGCGATAGCGTCACAGGAATAATGCAAAATTACTCCCATGACTTATGTCCGACACTGTAGGTTTATCCTTTTTTCTCAGGAATTGTGCGGTAGTATGCTCACTGTCATCGAAAACTTCGGTCGATTCAGTCCGTGTTAATGGAGTCTAAGTATAAACTGAAGTGGGAATTATTTAAAAAACCCGACCCCCTGTTACTTTATTTTCCACCTCTGCATCTCCACCTGAAAGAAATAGCAAATATACGACCCTTTATTGTGTTTAGAGAGTCAGTTACACACGATCATTACTGAGCCGAGTGGCTTGCTTGTCCATACAAATGGCTGACTTCCGGTGACAGTCACGCAGTGAATGGTTTAGTGAAACCTATGAATATACTGAAGTGGGAATTATTTAAAAAAACAGACTCCCTGTTACTTTATTTTCAACCTCTGCATCTCCACCTGAAAGAAATAGCAAATATACGACCCTTTATTGTGTTTAGAGAGTCAGTTACACACGATCATTACTGAGCCGAGTGGCTTGCTTGTCCATACAAATGGCTGACTTCCGGTGACAGTCTCGCAGTGAATGGTTTAGTGAAACCTATGAATAGTGAAATAATTAGCAATATAATCTTTATGGATTAATCATCACAATTTGATAATTAACATCGACGACACTTACATTACATTATGCATGATATGCACAATAGAAACATTATGTAAAAAACATAAAATATTATAATATACAAATAGGCATACCCTGAATGTGGTTCCGGGGTGATCAGTCCTTAACCACGTGGATTAAAGCCTTGGTATACATCATGTCCGAAATACAAAGTATATGAAATATAAAACATTGATAATTGCAGACATGATGATTCATGTTTTCATGACAACAAGATAAGTCTTACATGAATGAATAACTCACACACACACGTACTTTAAATAAAATATTCTTCCACTCACCTCAAATCTCATTCACTCTAGAAACATTCACACAAAGAGGGGAAATAAATAAAAGCAATCTTTAGAATAAAAGAGTATGGAAGAAGTTAATAAATAAGATTATTAGATTTATACAAAATGGCGGCAATCACCATTACCATTACAAAGTTATGTAAAGAGAAGTTTTACAAAGTTCATGAAATATATTATTGCTACATCTAAATAAGAATACTTTACACTAAATCATTTACTACATTTATGATAATAATTATATTGATTACTAACCTTAGATTATTCTCATCTTTCTTTACACGTCTGTCTGTCTAGCAGTGCATAGTGCTGTGGTGGTGTGAAAGATGGAAGACAGTGCACCGATTTGAATCAGCCAATAAGAGAACAGATTGGGGTTAATTGCTAGAAATAGACATTATTTAATGGATAAACCCAACCTCCCTTCTATAAACCAATAGACTGTTCCATTGCATGAGACACCTTAACTGCTAAAACTACTTACAGAACAACTAGAAACTATTAACCCAAAACTAAAAGCATATCAATAAAAACAGAAAGACTTTACATGAACAACAAATTTATTATAAAAGAATTATATACAACTGTCTGTCACATTATTATTATATTATTATATATTATTTTGCTTGGCGAAGAGATAACTGCGCATGATAATAAATCGGCAGCGAAAGCTGATAGCAGTTTCCTGCTCTCATCACACACGTCGTCTCCTTTTTCCCCATTGTAAATACTTAATCAAACTTGACATTAATTGGTGGTGTATAATGTGACATTTATCAATCTGTTTGTGCGATAAACTAAGGAGATTTATCAACGTAGTGAAATCCATAACAACGACATTATCTGTGTAGCGGTTGCATATCAATGCTTGCCAAGATATACATTAGTAGTAGTTTTGCGGAGGTCATGAATCGAATTATGACATTTTCTGTTAAACACGTACGTGCATATGCTACAACCTTTTGCATTTACTTATTTATACTGTATATTCAATATCAGAAGACATTGGAATTCGTGTAGGCTAATTCCGAGTTCATTTAGTTATTTCAAATTCGAAATTAGCATTATGTAATGTTTTGACAAACATATCTTCATGTCATAATGATTGTTACAGTCAGTTACCGGAACTGCATGCTGTTTTGACACAGAGAACATGGCATTTAGCAGGTAGTGATGAGAGTGAACCCCTTGATGCTATTGGTTAATGCTAAGCAACTTAAAAACTTGTGTAATAAGAAATGAGCGTATGTTGACACGCTAATGTGACACCGACCACAAAGAACTGTGCTTTGCTAAGAAATTTTAATTAACCGGTCCTGTAAATTTTTCAGTTCATGTATTTTGAGATCTCTTCTGTCACTGTAGGCCTACTCATAAAATCTGGTAATGTAGCCTACATTGCACGGGTGTCATGTTTAGTTTGCATTTTAAGCTAAAATGCCACACCCTTATGCAATTACATGCAACCGGTTTGTAAAGTGAAACCAAGGACAAGATACACGTCCTTGTTGGTGCGAGGCTTCAGTCGTCTGTAGGCCTACTATAAAATCGAGTTTTTAAAAAACACATACAAAATAAATAACTTTGTAGATTACATGGGTTCTTTGGGTATGTTTCGATATATATTCTCTCCAAAATATTTATAACGGTGATTTATATGGATACTCGTTATAATGAAATATCTGTAACTATCATTTAGGGACCGGGCATTTATTACAGGGGGGGGGGGGGGGTGGGGGTGGGCCTGGGGTTTTCAGGGGAGGGTCAGAAAAAAATATACAGCCACCAGGGGAGGGTCATGAAAAAAAATACGAAAGGTTGGGGAGGGTCATTTTGAAATAGACAGTTATAAAATCATCCTTCTTTAGCAATTGAAAGTGGGGTGAAACATTATCATAAAGCCTTATCAAAAGAAAAAAAATTCCAGAATATGAGCAAGACTGGTATATATTCTTAAAAACACATACTTATATTAAAAAATCACCATGAATTCACTGCTCAATTCATTGTTCTTTATTCTTGTAGAACAAAATGTAGAAAAGTAGTTCTGTTGCAAATTTGTTAAAGTCATAGTCTCATTTTTGCAAGGCAAATTGTAATGCATGCCGGACAAATAGTTCACAACTCACAGAAATCTTTCCCCTGAAGTTTGCAACAATTTTCAGAACTCTACAGACATTCGAGCCCTCAATAATGAAATTCAAACTACCCTACCCTACCCTAATTTTATCTCTTTGCGAGCGTTAGTCCTTACCACGTCATTTCGCTAAGGCCGTGACGAAGAACACATAAAATTTCCCAGCTGAATATCCAATGAAAATAGCTATTAGCTTACGCTTTTTCAAATACAGAAATAACAAAAAGGTGGTAAACTCAATGAAGAATGTGTCTGGCATAAGAGTCGGCGCTGCAAATACTAGATTTCCGGTGTTTCGCACTCGCGATGGGATTGCACTTGATTCGGTACCTCATCGGTCTGAAACGGCATACGCCAATAAGCTGCTTCATCCAAAACTGTAAAACGGGCATAAAAATGAAAATCTTTGCAAACGCTACAGGAAATATCTGTGTTAGTGATCAGATTTTGTTCGTGAAGAATAATTAGTTAAGTTTAGTTGCCTTACAAAAATGAGACTATGACTTTAATATAGCCATACTTATGAAAAATATCTAAATGCATATTTAGAAAAATATATTCCAATGTTGATATTCAAAATATTGGGAACATTTGCTGCATTCATACTTAAGCTTCCATACTTTTTGGGTTTTACACTTTATTGTTTAAATATTATGTAACATGTAACAAATGTAACATATGTAATTTCTGTGAAACCTAGATGTGCCTTTATTATCCTTATGTTATGTACATTCAAAATTCTATAGATTTCTTGTGCTACAAACTTAATGTAGACTGTTAAATTTGTTTTAATCAAACTCATACACAAACAGTTTAAATGTTATGAAATTTGATAATTTCATTCCTATAAAGTAAAGATTTGACATTTTACATTGTTTGGTCCTATACTCTGAGACATTGTAATTTGAATTTTAAAAATAAATAAAAAATGAGCCTTAAAAGTAAGATAAAATTAAAGATAGAATTTACACTATGTTAAACATACGTGTGTATTATAAGCAATAGTATTCAAAATCTATTTTGATATACAGTTGATGTAAAAAAAAAAGTTCTAATAAAACTGATTTTAAAACACTATATAGACCATTATCAGATATCATGTTAAACCCATCAATGGAAGCTAGGGTAAGTCTGTTGTTTTTTTCAACATTATTTTAATTATTTATACTTAAAGAAGTTTCTCTTTTGGAAATATCCAAAAAAATTAAATGTAGAACCGACCATAAACCTTCAAAAGACCAATTTCAAGAACTTTCGTAGATTATGATTTGGGCGAGGGTCATGAAAAAAAATACGCTTAAATTGGAAGGGCCATGAAAAAAATTGCGACGAGTTGGGGAGGGCCACATTTTTATAGACAACACAAAGAGAAAAAAACCCGGCCCACCCCCCCCCCCCCTGTAATAAATGACCGGTCCCTTAGCAAAGTGACAGAATCCAATGACGGAATGACACGAAGCAATGCGAATGTTCCAAGGGAGGTTACTCTAATAAATTTCATTTCGCTAATAGAGGGCGTTTGTCAACATGGTGTACGTGGTAGAAGGTAAAGAACTAATACGCTTTATTCAATGAAAACTTTATGTACGATCGATGCAATCAATTATTATAAATTTTAAGAATTATGGCTGACTCATTTAAGCCAGATTTCAAATGATTTAAACGAGTTGATGACAATAAAATGTGGAATACATTATGTGTACCCTAATTTCGAGGCATTGAGTCAGCAAATTAAGATGAAAACAAACGACGTAGAAATTGTTTGTTCGTGATTTCCGTAAGAATCACAAGCTACAGGGGATAAAAATATAGCAAATTTATTTATTCATATCATGTATGTTTCTTTTTAAATCTAAATTGAATTAAATTATAAATACAAGGTAAAACAATCTAAAAAAATAAAATCAACTGTGTTTAGGTTATAATGTAGCTGAGTAAACTTAGCTTCATTGCGTTCTCTCTAATCGTTTCCACTAACGGGGCTATGTATCTTAGCTAGTTATAATGTTGATCTAACATTGACCCATAAGGAAGGCGACTCAGCCAAACAGAATAGATGTCTGAAAAACATGTCTTAGTTTTTGCAAATCAAATGTTTATTCCCGCTGTGCAAATAGTTCATAACTAACTTCAATTATTTCCTTGAAGTTTGCATCAGTTACCAGCCTGCAATATTGATTTTTAACAGCTCTTTTAGTGAACCAAAAGTCAAATGCAGTTACTTGACATTCAAAATGTCACAATCCCGATTCTAATGTAACAGGTGCATTTGATTCACATCAGACAATGACTCTAAGACTCCAAACCTTGGGAGGCATTTCATGATGTATTGAATTTATCTACTTTTGCAAAGAACCAAGCAACCAAAGTTTTTCAAACTTTATTTGAAAAGGTTTAAGTGTAGTTTCTTAGTTCCAACAACAAGAATGCTTATCACATGAAAACTAATTGTCATAATTGATTATCACAAGATTTGAGATTAAGATTGTCATCAGAGTGACAAAAGAGATAACTCTTTCCTGCAAAATTCATTTCTAGTGAGATATCCATCTAAAATTTAGTCTTTATATTGTATATTTCACATGTTTTATATTCAAGAAATAAAAGTCACTTTATACATAATCATAATACTATCCCCTTTCTTCACAAATAATAATTTATTTATTTTTCTTTAAAGTGTAAACACATTGTTTAATGAAAACTGGGCATAAGGTATTAACTGTACAAGATAGTTGTAGCATGATGCACAGGAGGGTCTGTTTGAGACGTCAAACATAATTGGATACTTCGAAGTTATTTCTTTTGTACATGAATGGTCCAATGTACGACCGCAGATACAGGCCAATTTAATATTGAGCTAATAACATAATAAACAACTTTCATTCCAGCTTAATCCAGATTGATGGTTGCATGATCACATTAGGATTTATTGAAACAATTTAGTCAAGGCTAATTGACCATTCATGATGACTTGATGTTGACCCTTTGTCCAAAGTTTTTTAAAAAAAACATTCTAATACATGTTATTGGTTAGAAATTGAAATATTATGTTATATAAGACTGAATGAACTCATTGAATAATTTTTTTGTTTGTTTAAGTTATTCAAGTTTATCTCTCAGTGAATCCCCTGTTAAGATCTTTTTTGAAAATAAAATAGAAACTTATTTAACATAAGCTTGTAGCAATTGTTTTGGTTAGATAGAATCATTCCAGTAGAGAGTAAAGATGATTCAAGCTCACATGTCAGTGTTGAAATCCATATGAAAATCTGTCGGGACATAGAAGGGCATTTTTATTTGGTCAGTAATTAACTGGATGAACTCACGCTAAAGTTTCTTCCCTTTTTTTTTTTTTTTCGAAAAAGCTACATGTCAGTAACAATGCATCATTTCACCTCTAGAAAGCATGATGAAAGAGACACTGAGTCACATGTCTTTATAAATGGATTCATAATATTGGGATGGAACAATTAATGGTTAAAATAATCATTTTTAAAGCTTATTAATTAAGTACTTTGACTATATGAAAATCTGAACAAAAATGTCTAGATTTTGATTTTTTTTTTAAAACGCTGATATCTAAAACTTAATTTGGGAAAAATATCCTACCTGGACAGAAAGACACCTATGATTTAATAGTGTTTCTTATGTTTACTTTTAGTTAGGAAATGCCCCTTTGACGAGTACATATTTTTGGTCTTTTGTTTCTGTCTTACAACAGGAATACTACAATATATTTGTAATCCATAAAAGAAATATTTGCAAGCAAGTTCAAGCAACAGATATTATGTACTTTGCTTAGAATAAAGACAATAGATTCATATCTCAATTTGTTTTAATTTTTCTATTTCAGGCAGCGTTGTTGACTCCAGATCACCATGGAGATTATCAATAATTCCAGAACTCTTTTGGGGTTTCATAAATCTAATTGTATTGTTGTAAGTATTAATTTAAATATGTTTCAGTTATGATCTAAATAAATTTTGTAACAATATAGGCAGGTAAAATAAATCTGAATGGATAAGTAACTGTTTCCTAGGTCAAAAGTTTCCTTCCATTTCATCAGTAATGGACATGTTTCATTTGGGTTTATGAACCTGAACATTTTATTGTTAGTAAAATCGGAAAATATCATAAGAGCGGTCAAGATACATTTTGTGATAATGTCTATGAAAGATCACAGAAAAAAAAGTGAGAGACAGTTACTAACTGTTATGTAGACATTCAAGGTTAATGATTTATCTCTTGTCATCGATTGATAATTTCAAATATATAAGACCTTATGTAAGCTGAATATCTATCAACGAGTTTCAATAATCATATTATTATACATACTTTAATTTCTTTTTAAATGATCAATAAGTATGATAGACTGAGTAAATTGGAAATGCAAAACAAATTGATCAATGAGTTTGAGTGTTTTTTATGATATATGTTTCATGTTTCAGCTTCCAG
Organism: Phorcus lineatus; assembly: GCA_921293015.1. Taxonomy (NCBI): domain Eukaryota; kingdom Metazoa; phylum Mollusca; class Gastropoda; order Trochida; family Trochidae; genus Phorcus; species Phorcus lineatus. The sequence goes on along the minus strand of OV121086.1, from coordinate 54,461,189 downwards.
ACTATGATTGATGTGAGTAAATTATTATAGGACCTTTATCCAAACATGTTGCTATGACAAGTACATCCATTCAACATATTTTACATTGAAATCAGTATTGTGATATGTTCATACTTTGCTAGGTTTACTAATTCAAAGTTGCATTAATACCTAAATTCACTTTCTTTTACCCTTAAAAAAGTAAAGACATTATAGAAATAATTAGCTATTTTCAAGAATACTGTTATAACTGAGAGTTTTATAGATAATGGTGATTTCTTTGGGTAAATGTTACTGTGTCATCATAGGACATGAAAATGGCCCCATACACTCTGATAATATCAAAACATAAACTCTCATAAGAATTTGTTATGTAAATGATTTTGTTATCAATATTAATATGTTATGTTCCATGTACTTAATGTACTCTTTTTCCTTTCAGCCCAATAAAACTAAACATGGCAATAACTACACATCCGACTACAGGTCTTCGAGTGGAGGGTAAGATATAACACCATTTTGTCATGCATTCCAAAATGTTAGTTGATAAGTTAAACGAGTGGATAATTTTGTTGAGTGGATAATTTTGTTAAGCGTAGGGAGATGCTATTCAAAAGTTTTTTTTAAATATAAGGCTTCTCAGGTTTTAACATTAGAAATTATCAGGTCATCCCTGATGATATCTATGCTGTGTAATCTGTAACCACCCAGTTGTCCCCGAGTCAAATGCCACCAAATATGGCTAGAGATCTTTTGCATATACAGTAGCATCTATGTGGAACAATCTCCAATTTGAACTCCATCACAGCTCCACATTTGACATTTGTATTTTGTGCGCCATACATTGTACTTTATTTATTATCATCCCCCCAAGGAAGTACATCCGTCCAAGTTAAAGGGGACAACTCTCCTCTCAAACTATTGAACGAGTCTGTCTTGTCCGCAATTGGTCCCCTTTTTTACTTATTAAAAACATTGTAACAATAAACTTTATTTACACATTAGTAAATTATTTATGACATGACTACTCAAAAAGGTAAAATATTATCAGATTATCTGTATATTGCAATACAGGAATAACAGTTACCGGTATGTACCAGTACACTCTCGCTGTACACTTTTCTGTATTGAAATATATTTGCGGTACAAAAATGAGGAGCAATACCCATCTTTACTACTCAACAATACCTACTAATGCTGGAAGAAGGCTTTTCACAATTGTAGCGCCATTGGCTTTACTTCACATTGTTGTATTTTTTACCATTTGTGAGCTTTTATTTATCAAGTTATCAAATCTAAGTCAACTAAAATGTTACCCTCACTTCCATGTTTCAACTGTGTTGTGTTATAATCTGTGTCTTAGGATAACAGCTTGTAAGGTCAAATACAGTATGTCAATGTTTTCTTACATGCTTGTTTACATACCCTGTATCTCTGTTTCTAGCCCAGGCGGTCCCCCCGGGCCTCCCCGGAGAAGGATGGGAGGATTCAGAGGAGGGGCAGGTGAGCTGTTAGTGTATAAAAACCTTGAAAGTAAACTAATGTCGGAGTTTGGTCATCTACCAAGCATGGCCTGTACTTGTGCCAACCCCAATGACCCCAAGGTGCCGACTTTTCTGTGCTTGTAGTCCAGACTGCTGCAACAGATGGTGATAGTCGAATGAGAATCATCTGAGAATTGCAACTTTCAACAAAGAAGGTGCTGCATTCAAAACATGAATTTTGATGGGTTGGCAGCAAGGTTTAATTTAGCCAGTGAAAGAGACTGTTGTAAATTAAAGCCATGTGGTTAAAGATGACTTTTTTCAGGTATCTTGGTTTGTGTGTCATTTCATTAAAAAAATATCCTCACTTAACCCTGGGATTATCCTCTGGTTATAGAAGTGTTCAGATAGTTAACTAGGCAGTATCTGTCCTTGATTTTTGTGAAAGTTGTGTTCAAAAACTAATCTATAGTTATCTATACTTGCTTTGTACATAAGCAATATCATTCATTATTATGTCAGCTTATTTTTCCGGCAATCTGATTGATCGAGAAGCGTCAAGCGTCTGTCAACAGAAAAAAATATTGACTGCACTAAGCGTCCGACCAAAAGTAATATTGACTTGAAATAGACATAATGACGTCAAACCGTCGTTATATGACATCATGCTATTGTTATTGTGATGTTATTTGACCGTGATTTTGAACAATTGATCCAAATAACTGTTCATGACTGTAGTTTTCTCTTTTTCTTTTCGTATATAATTCAAAACATAATTAAGAAATTATGGACTGGTGAATTCGGTCAATACCTGTTTTTATAGACCCGAGGAAAGCAATATTGACCTCGGACTTCGTTATGCAACACTATGGATGATTATTAAGTAATATCAATCTCATTGAAACCTTGTTTACTAACTTAACCATATCATTTGGTGACTGAAACAATACAGTAAAAACAGCATGATGGGAGAAACTTGGCCAATATATGACCCTAAATGCACTGATGACAAACTGAACCTGTAGCTTCCAAACATTGACCAGTAATATCTGTTCACCAATCTTTTATCTCTCTTTTACCAGTTACGGAAAAAGAAAACATAAAATGTTGATTAATGAAATTGATAAAAATCAAATATTTCCACATTGGACGAGTATGAGTTCCTGTCTTAGTTCTTAGTTTTCAGCCATTACAACAAACTTCTGGTAACTCGGACAATACTGTAGAACTAGAGATCTCATTTTACAATTTTTGATAATAAGTTCCATGTTTGCTACCAAGTTTCTTTGTCTTTCGCCAGTACCTTGGATATCAGACTTGTAACTGGGTCCGTATGGAAATACCTAAATCCATATGCTAATGTGTATCTCCATCTCTTTTGACAAAGAGGTGTTTATGTATGTATACATCTGTATTGTGTACCACTGGTTTATGTGTACCATATCTACATAGAAATGTATGTGTTTATCAGTATCTTGATCTCCTGCAGGTGCCCCGAGTCCTCCTCCAATGGGAGGTGGCGGATGAGGAAGGTAAACGCCCACTGGACTCCCTGGCTTGTCATTAGCTGTGGTTGAGATCTCTGGGCTCTGATTGGTCAACCTGTCTCTAGCATGTTGTCATCTCCATAACCTACATGGCTCCATTAAACAACAGTGAAGGAATATTCAGAAAACTGCTCAAACTCATCCATGAACAGTACTGAATGACTTGCCTTCTATTAACAAAATAGTTCCAGTAAATACACAATACCTGTTTTCTTAAGTGTTTGAACAGATTCTGATTTAACTTGTGATATTGCTCTTTATCAATGTCTTGCATTACATTTAGGTTAGTCGTATGGGCAAAATTTCTGAAAGTAATTATATTCTTATTTTGCAGAAAATGAGACTTAAACCTTTAATGTGATCTCTTTAATGTTTTTATTTTTTGATTTAGATAGTCAATTTTTCACAAATGTCATTGAAGGAAAATATGTAAGAAGCAAAGAGTTATCTTCCCTTGGTGTATAAGTATTAAAAAATACAGGTTGTTTGTTGTGTTGTGAATGATAGAGTAGAGATGAAAACATCCAGTTGACAGGTTGAAATCTTTTAAATGACAGAGTTTGCTTAGATTGAGCAGATCTATGAGAAATTTTCTGGAAACTGATATGGCAGTTGGAAAATTTTGATTTATGTCATTTTTAAGATTGCACTATACATTCATTATATTGTAACTGTCGATGATGATATTATCTTGTTATTTTTTACAACTTGAAATATATTGTCATTGACAGTGTGGTTTTTTTTATGTCATTTGAATTAACATAGAAAATGATAATATGAGGGTAAACAAATGTTGGAAAGGGTTTGTAAATATGGAGTTATTTTGATATTTCCCTCTTTTATCATAAACCATCCTGTCTCTCCTGATAAAATATGCTTTGTTAAATATGGCTAATTTAAGATGTACATGTATCTCCCATTGGAAGAATATACTGCTTGTTCTAGGATATCTTAACTTGGTTTCTCAAGTTGTTATTACTGTACACTTCTCTCTATCTAGTTGGTTTTGGTTTACCACAAAACTTATGGATATGAGGCGTATCTCCCAAATAAATTTTTAAGAGATGAATAAGTGAAACATTATGTCATAATATGTACATAATATAGAATGAGTTCATTACCTATGAAGATTTAAATTTGTAAATTCACACCTAACTCATTTTGTAAATAACTCATAATTATTCATTTTGCAATAAAAGAGTAGGAAAAATGTGTGTCTTCATTTGATTCTTTATTTTCAGCTTACGCTTTAAGTTTGCCATTTTAAGATATACTGATGTTGATAATCCTACCCATGTTTGAAATGCTTGGTTCTTTCTTGTATATATATATAATGTTTAAAAAAATTATTAGATATAAAAAGAGTCATGGGCTTGAAGTATTGTTGATTGATGTTAAAGATCAAGATACAAGTTATATCCCCATTTGTTCTAAAAGGGAAATACCATCTCGTCACAGGGTGCAATACATATCTGAAATTGTCCAGTGTACATGTCAGTGCATGAGACAAGGTGGACAGAATTGAAAGAAAGTCAATAAAACCTTATATTTTTGCATTTGTAACGTTATCTACTTGAGGCCATCCTGTCTCAGGCCTAAACGTCTAGTGGAGCCTTCCAGCTGATGGTCACAGGTTTCACCGCAATATATAATAGGGACAAATATCACGAAGTATGAATATCATATAATGAAAATATAACACAGGTGTATCCTGTGGGAAGTGGGAAGTCGCATTGCTACATGTACCTAAAATAATTAGTACTACAAGATAAATAATGCACCCAAATGTAAGGCATGTAAAAATAAATAGCCTTAACCCTAAACAGATATATACATAAAAATATAAATACTATTTAACAAAAATATTTTAACTATAATTCATACAAAATCCTAACGATGTATGCATTGATATTTATACCCAATTTTGGTATAATTACAAAAGATGAATATCTAAATATGTACATATATATGTAGATGTGAGGAACACAAGATGTCAAGGGTCTGGTTGAGAAGTCTGTCGAAGTTGTGCTTCACATAAGTGCTAATATTGTTGTACAAGTGTACCTTGGTGTTGGATAACTTTATTACTTCTGAAAGCATGCCATTCCAGGAGAGCGCTTACCTAACCGTAGATAGAACAAAGGAAATGAAGCTAATTTAGGTGGTGAACTGGGAAAGAAATCACACCAGAGAACAATAGAGAGAATGATTGGAAGCTCTGCAAGCCGTGAACACGGTAACTTTTAGGTTACAATAAGACAACCTGAAATATAATGTAAAATGTATTAAAACATGGCTATATAAAACTAAAACATGTTATCATTTATTATAAAGTATATCACTCTGCCTTAATATCACTCCCTATAAACTTGGTTTGGAATCGTCTGGATCCAAAAGGAAATAGGAAACACTAACATTGTCATATCGATTTTAAACGAAGACAAAGCGACGTACCCTAGCTCAAGATTGGCACCCATCCCTCCACACAAGCAACAAGTTTTAAACTTTTAGATTAAAAAAAATCCACGCTTAACTTCGAAACCTAACTGACTTTTGATTTTCCCTTTTCACTACGTTGATTTCTAGCTCAATTGGCCGCCACAACAAAAATGAAGATGAACAGTTCCAATAAATAAATAATAATTTTAATGGATTTAAGTTGCACATACTGAAATGCTCGTCTTACAATGAACTACATCGAAATCTAATTGAAACAACCTTATCTCCAATATCCGATAAAAAACAAGGGAAACTTCCCAATTCTTTTACAGGCAACTGAAAATGCGTCTAACTTTCATTAAGATAATTTGATATTAAAGCTAAGCTCTTTCCTACATGCTGACTGCCTGTAAATACATATGTGTGTCTAATTTGGAATTTTTAAACATTTGCCTTCAGTGAAATGAAATGTGTCTGTCTGATATTTCATATTTGCGAGTCCCTGTGGTCCATTCAACACAGCGCGCATTGATTTCCAACTGGGGGTGTCAACTTCATGTCAATCAATGGGCGAAGCACTACTAAATCATGTGGAGGCTTCATTAAAATTAATTGTGAATTATGATGCATAAAAAGAAGGAGGAAAGGAAAAGTTATATAATCATAACATCGACAATCAAAATGAATAATTCTTAACAAGTCATGTGAATTAAAGTTTACTTTGTAATGCTTTAAATAAAAGCTAGTTTATTAACAAATGCAAATAATGAGATACCAATTTCGTTTACCATAGATTTCAATTCTTCAATTAACTACTCCATGGTCATAAGAAAATGATATATATAAGAAATTTAACTGAAGTTTTGATTTCTGTTTCAGTCAAGACGTTATATTATAAAGACGCCATGCTTCGGTGTAACACAAGCAGTACTCTTTCGGCGAAAGGGAGGTAATTAGGTAGTATAGTGGTCAGTATCCCCGCCTGTCACGCGGGAGACCCGGGTTCAATTCCCGGCCGGGGAGGTAATGTTTTTGCAGTTTAATTTCACTTTAAACTTCTCTTACAAAGTAATCTTGACAACTACAAGAGGCTTGGGGGTGATTTGTCTCCTGATAAAAGCTGGCTATATTAGTTAGAGGAGAGAGATACAGCAAAAGCCAGAAAGCTGACGGTGCCCGTGATTTTAGCATTGGTCCCAAACAAGCATACAAGTGAACTATCTACCAAAACATAAGCATGCCTCTCAGGATGCAGGTGCCCTAAACGCACGCTCTGTAACCAGTAATCCTCGGTAGTATAGTGGTCAGTATCCCCGCCTGTCACGCGGGAGACCCGGGTTCAATTCCCGGCCGGGGAGGTAATGTTTTGGCAGTTTAATTTCACTTTAAACTTCTCTTACAAAGTAATCTTGACAACTACAAGAGGCTTGGGGGTGATTTGTCTCCTGATAAAAGCTGGCTATATTAGTTAGAGGAGAGAGATACAGCAAAAGCCAGAAAGCTGACGGTGCCCGTGATTTTAGCATTGGTCCCAAACAAGCATACAAGTGAACTATCTACCAAAACATAAGCATGCCTCTCAGGATGCAGGTGCCCTAAACGCACGCTCTGTAACCAGTAATCCTCGGTAGTATAGTGGTCAGTATCCCCGCCTGTCACGCGGGAGACCCGGGTTCAATTCCCGGCCGGGGAGGTAATGTTTTTGCAGTTTAATTTCACTTTAAACTTCTCTTACAAAGTAATCTTGACAACTACAAGAGGCTTGGGGGTGATTTGTCTCCTGATAAAAGCTGGCTATATTAGTTAGAGGAGAGAGATACAGCAAAAGCCAGAAAGCTGACGGTGCCCGTGATTTTAGCATTGGTCCCAAACAAGCATACAAGTGAACTATCTACCAAAACATAAGCATGCCTCTCAGGATGCAGGTGCCCTAAACGCACGCTCTGTAACCAGTAATCCTCGGTAGTATAGTGGTCAGTATCCCCGCCTGTCACGCGGGAGACCCGGGTTCAATTCCCGGCCGGGGAGGTAATGTTTTTGCAGTTTAATTTCACTTTAAACTTCTCTTACAAAGTAATCTTGACAACTACAAGAGGCTTGGGGGTGATTTGTCTCCTGATAAAAGCTGGCTATATTAGTTAGAGGAGAGAGATACAGCAAAAGCCAGAAAGCTGACGGTGCCCGTGATTTTAGCATTGGTCCCAAACAAGCATACAAGTGAACTATCTACCAAAACATAAGCATGCCTCTCAGGATGCAGGTGCCCTAAACGCACGCTCTGTAACCAGTAATCCTCGGTAGTATAGTGGTCAGTATCCCCGCCTGTCACGCGGGAGACCCGGGTTCAATTCCCGGCCGGGGAGGTAATGTTTTTGCAGTTTAATTTCACTTTAAACTTCTCTTACAAAGTAATCTTGACAACTACAAGAGGCTTGGGGGTGATTTGTCTCCTGATAAAAGCTGGCTATATTAGTTAGAGGAGAGAGATACAGCAAAAGCCAGAAAGCTGACGGTGCCCGTGATTTTAGCATTGGTCCCAAACAAGCATACAAGTGAACTATCTACCAAAACATAAGCATGCCTCTCAGGATGCAGGTGCCCTAAACGCACGCTCTGTAACCAGTAATCCTCGGTAGTATAGTGGTCAGTATCCCCGCCTGTCACGCGGGAGACCCGGGTTCAATTCCCGGCCGGGGAGGTAATGTTTTTGCAGTTTAATTTCACTTTAAACTTCTCTTACAAAGTAATCTTGACAACTACAAGAGGCTTGGGGGTGATTTGTCTCCTGATAAAAGCTGGCTATATTAGTTAGAGGAGAGAGATACAGCAAAAGCCAGAAAGCTGACGGTGCCCGTGATTTTAGCATTGGTCCCAAACAAGCATACAAGTGAACTATCTACCAAAACATAAGCATGCCTCTCAGGATGCAGGTGCCCTAAACGCACGCTCTGTAACCAGTAATCCTCGGTAGTATAGTGGTCAGTATCCCCGCCTGTCACGCGGGAGACCCGGGTTCAATTCCCGGCCGGGGAGGTAATGTTTTTGCAGTTTAATTTCACTTTAAACTTCTCTTACAAAGTAATCTTGACAACTACAAGAGGCTTGGGGGTGATTTGTCTCCTGATAAAAGCTGGCTATATTAGTTAGAGGAGAGAGATACAGCAAAAGCCAGAAAGCTGACGGTGCCCGTGATTTTAGCATTGGTCCCAAACAAGCATACAAGTGAACTATCTACCAAAACATAAGCATGCCTCTCAGGATGCAGGTGCCCTAAACGCACGCTCTGTAACCAGTAATCCTCGGTAGTATAGTGGTCAGTATCCCCGCCTGTCACGCGGGAGACCCGGGTTCAATTCCCGGCCGGGGAGGTAATGTTTTTGCAGTTTAATTTCACTTTAAACTTCTCTTACAAAGTAATCTTGACAACTACAAGAGGCTTGGGGGTGATTTGTCTCCTGATAAAAGCTGGCTATATTAGTTAGAGGAGAGAGATACAGCAAAAGCCAGAAAGCTGACGGTGCCCGTGATTTTAGCATTGGTCCCAAACAAGCATACAAGTGAACTATCTACCAAAACATAAGCATGCCTCTCAGGATGCAGGTGCCCTAAACGCACGCTCTGTAACCAGTAATCCTCGGTAGTATAGTGGTCAGTATCCCCGCCTGTCACGCGGGAGACCCGGGTTCAATTCCCGGCCGGGGAGGTAATGTTTTTGCAGTTTAATTTCACTTTAAACTTCTCTTACAAAGTAATCTTGACAACTACAAGAGGCTTGGGGGTGATTTGTCTCCTGATAAAAGCTGGCTATATTAGTTAGAGGAGAGAGATACAGCAAAAGCCAGAAAGCTGACGGTGCCCGTGATTTTAGCATTGGTCCCAAACAAGCATACAAGTGAACTATCTACCAAAACATAAGCATGCCTCTCAGGATGCAGGTGCCCTAAACGCACGCTCTGTAACCAGTAATCCTCGGTAGTATAGTGGTCAGTATCCCCGCCTGTCACGCGGGAGACCCGGGTTCAATTCCCGGCCGGGGAGGTAATGTTTTTGCAGTTTAATTTCACTTTAAACTTCTCTTACAAAGTAATCTTGACAACTACAAGAGGCTTGGGGGTGATTTGTCTCCTGATAAAAGCTGGCTATATTAGTTAGAGGAGAGAGATACAGCAAAAGCCAGAAAGCTGACGGTGCCCGTGATTTTAGCATTGGTCCCAAACAAGCATACAAGTGAACTATCTACCAAAACATAAGCATGCCTCTCAGGATGCAGGTGCCCTAAACGCACGCTCTGTAACCAGTAATCCTCGGTAGTATAGTGGTCAGTATCCCCGCCTGTCACGCGGGAGACCCGGGTTCAATTCCCGGCCGGGGAGGTAATGTTTTTGCAGTTTAATTTCACTTTAAACTTCTCTTACAAAGTAATCTTGACAACTACAAGAGGCTTGGGGGTGATTTGTCTCCTGATAAAAGCTGGCTATATTAGTTAGAGGAGAGAGATACAGCAAAAGCCAGAAAGCTGACGGTGCCCGTGATTTTAGCATTGGTCCCAAACAAGCATACAAGTGAACTATCTACCAAAACATAAGCATGCCTCTCAGGATGCAGGTGCCCTAAACGCACGCTCTGTAACCAGTAATCCTCGGTAGTATAGTGGTCAGTATCCCCGCCTGTCACGCGGGAGACCCGGGTTCAATTCCCGGCCGGGGAGGTAATGTTTTTGCAGTTTAATTTCACTTTAAACTTCTCTTACAAAGTAATCTTGACAACTACAAGAGGCTTGGGGGTGATTTGTCTCCTGATAAAAGCTGGCTATATTAGTTAGAGGAGAGAGATACAGCAAAAGCCAGAAAGCTGACGGTGCCCGTGATTTTAGCATTGGTCCCAAACAAGCATACAAGTGAACTATCTACCAAAACATAAGCATGCCTCTCAGGATGCAGGTGCCCTAAACGCACGCTCTGTAACCAGTAATCCTCGGTAGTATAGTGGTCAGTATCCCCGCCTGTCACGCGGGAGACCCGGGTTCAATTCCCGGCCGGGGAGGTAATGTTTTTGCAGTTTAATTTCACTTTAAACTTCTCTTACAAAGTAATCTTGACAACTACAAGAGGCTTGGGGGTGATTTGTCTCCTGATAAAAGCTGGCTATATTAGTTAGAGGAGAGAGATACAGCAAAAGCCAGAAAGCTGACGGTGCCCGTGATTTTAGCATTGGTCCCAAACAAGCATACAAGTGAACTATCTACCAAAACATAAGCATGCCTCTCAGGATGCAGGTGCCCTAAACGCACGCTCTGTAACCAGTAATCCTCGGTAGTATAGTGGTCAGTATCCCCGCCTGTCACGCGGGAGACCCGGGTTCAATTCCCGGCCGGGGAGGTAATGTTTTTGCAGTTTAATTTCACTTTAAACTTCTCTTACAAAGTAATCTTGACAACTACAAGAGGCTTGGGGGTGATTTGTCTCCTGATAAAAGCTGGCTATATTAGTTAGAGGAGAGAGATACAGCAAAAGCCAGAAAGCTGACGGTGCCCGTGATTTTAGCATTGGTCCCAAACAAGCATACAAGTGAACTATCTACCAAAACATAAGCATGCCTCTCAGGATGCAGGTGCCCTAAACGCACGCTCTGTAACCAGTAATCCTCGGTAGTATAGTGGTCAGTATCCCCGCCTGTCACGCGGGAGACCCGGGTTCAATTCCCGGCCGGGGAGGTAATGTTTTTGCAGTTTAATTTCACTTTAAACTTCTCTTACAAAGTAATCTTGACAACTACAAGAGGCTTGGGGGTGATTTGTCTCCTGATAAAAGCTGGCTATATTAGTTAGAGGAGAGAGATACAGCAAAAGCCAGAAAGCTGACGGTGCCCGTGATTTTAGCATTGGTCCCAAACAAGCATACAAGTGAACTATCTACCAAAACATAAGCATGCCTCTCAGGATGCAGGTGCCCTAAACGCACGCTCTGTAACCAGTAATCCTCGGTAGTATAGTGGTCAGTATCCCCGCCTGTCACGCGGGAGACCCGGGTTCAATTCCCGGCCGGGGAGGTAATGTTTTTGCAGTTTAATTTCACTTTAAACTTCTCTTACAAAGTAATCTTGACAACTACAAGAGGCTTGGGGGTGATTTGTCTCCTGATAAAAGCTGGCTATATTAGTTAGAGGAGAGAGATACAGCAAAAGCCAGAAAGCTGACGGTGCCCGTGATTTTAGCATTGGTCCCAAACAAGCATACAAGTGAACTATCTACCAAAACATAAGCATGCCTCTCAGGATGCAGGTGCCCTAAACGCACGCTCTGTAACCAGTAATCCTCGGTAGTATAGTGGTCAGTATCCCCGCCTGTCACGCGGGAGACCCGGGTTCAATTCCCGGCCGGGGAGGTAATGTTTTTGCAGTTTAATTTCACTTTAAACTTCTCTTACAAAGTAATCTTGACAACTACAAGAGGCTTGGGGGTGATTTGTCTCCTGATAAAAGCTGGCTATATTAGTTAGAGGAGAGAGATACAGCAAAAGCCAGAAAGCTGACGGTGCCCGTGATTTTAGCATTGGTCCCAAACAAGCATACAAGTGAACTATCTACCAAAACATAAGCATGCCTCTCAGGATGCAGGTGCCCTAAACGCACGCTCTGTAACCAGTAATCCTCGGTAGTATAGTGGTCAGTATCCCCGCCTGTCACGCGGGAGACCCGGGTTCAATTCCCGGCCGGGGAGGTAATGTTTTTGCAGTTTAATTTCACTTTAAACTTCTCTTACAAAGTAATCTTGACAACTACAAGAGGCTTGGGGGTGATTTGTCTCCTGATAAAAGCTGGCTATATTAGTTAGAGGAGAGAGATACAGCAAAAGCCAGAAAGCTGACGGTGCCCGTGATTTTAGCATTGGTCCCAAACAAGCATACAAGTGAACTATCTACCAAAACATAAGCATGCCTCTCAGGATGCAGGTGCCCTAAACGCACGCTCTGTAACCAGTAATCCTCGGTAGTATAGTGGTCAGTATCCCCGCCTGTCACGCGGGAGACCCGGGTTCAATTCCCGGCCGGGGAGGTAATGTTTTTGCAGTTTAATTTCACTTTAAACTTCTCTTACAAAGTAATCTTGACAACTACAAGAGGCTTGGGGGTGATTTGTCTCCTGATAAAAGCTGGCTATATTAGTTAGAGGAGAGAGATACAGCAAAAGCCAGAAAGCTGACGGTGCCCGTGATTTTAGCATTGGTCCCAAACAAGCATACAAGTGAACTATCTACCAAAACATAAGCATGCCTCTCAGGATGCAGGTGCCCTAAACGCACGCTCTGTAACCAGTAATCCTCGGTAGTATAGTGGTCAGTATCCCCGCCTGTCACGCGGGAGACCCGGGTTCAATTCCCGGCCGGGGAGGTAATGTTTTTGCAGTTTAATTTCACTTTAAACTTCTCTTACAAAGTAATCTTGACAACTACAAGAGGCTTGGGGGTGATTTGTCTCCTGATAAAAGCTGGCTATATTAGTTAGAGGAGAGAGATACAGCAAAAGCCAGAAAGCTGACGGTGCCCGTGATTTTAGCATTGGTCCCAAACAAGCATACAAGTGAACTATCTACCAAAACATAAGCATGCCTCTCAGGATGCAGGTGCCCTAAACGCACGCTCTGTAACCAGTAATCCTCGGTAGTATAGTGGTCAGTATCCCCGCCTGTCACGCGGGAGACCCGGGTTCAATTCCCGGCCGGGGAGGTAATGTTTTTGCAGTTTAATTTCACTTTAAACTTCTCTTACAAAGTAATCTTGACAACTACAAGAGGCTTGGGGGTGATTTGTCTCCTGATAAAAGCTGGCTATATTAGTTAGAGGAGAGAGATACAGCAAAAGCCAGAAAGCTGACGGTGCCCGTGATTTTAGCATTGGTCCCAAACAAGCATACAAGTGAACTATCTACCAAAACATAAGCATGCCTCTCAGGATGCAGGTGCCCTAAACGCACGCTCTGTAACCAGTAATCCTCGGTAGTATAGTGGTCAGTATCCCCGCCTGTCACGCGGGAGACCCGGGTTCAATTCCCGGCCGGGGAGGTAATGTTTTTGCAGTTTAATTTCACTTTAAACTTCTCTTACAAAGTAATCTTGACAACTACAAGAGGCTTGGGGGTGATTTGTCTCCTGATAAAAGCTGGCTATATTAGTTAGAGGAGAGAGATACAGCAAAAGCCAGAAAGCTGACGGTGCCCGTGATTTTAGCATTGGTCCCAAACAAGCATACAAGTGAACTATCTACCAAAACATAAGCATGCCTCTCAGGATGCAGGTGCCCTAAACGCACGCTCTGTAACCAGTAATCCTCGGTAGTATAGTGGTCAGTATCCCCGCCTGTCACGCGGGAGACCCGGGTTCAATTCCCGGCCGGGGAGGTAATGTTTTTGCAGTTTAATTTCACTTTAAACTTCTCTTACAAAGTAATCTTGACAACTACAAGAGGCTTGGGGGTGATTTGTCTCCTGATAAAAGCTGGCTATATTAGTTAGAGGAGAGAGATACAGCAAAAGCCAGAAAGCTGACGGTGCCCGTGATTTTAGCATTGGTCCCAAACAAGCATACAAGTGAACTATCTACCAAAACATAAGCATGCCTCTCAGGATGCAGGTGCCCTAAACGCACGCTCTGTAACCAGTAATCCTCGGTAGTATAGTGGTCAGTATCCCCGCCTGTCACGCGGGAGACCCGGGTTCAATTCCCGGCCGGGGAGGTAATGTTTTTGCAGTTTAATTTCACTTTAAACTTCTCTTACAAAGTAATCTTGACAACTACAAGAGGCTTGGGGGTGATTTGTCTCCTGATAAAAGCTGGCTATATTAGTTAGAGGAGAGAGATACAGCAAAAGCCAGAAAGCTGACGGTGCCCGTGATTTTAGCATTGGTCCCAAACAAGCATACAAGTGAACTATCTACCAAAACATAAGCATGCCTCTCAGGATGCAGGTGCCCTAAACGCACGCTCTGTAACCAGTAATCCTCGGTAGTATAGTGGTCAGTATCCCCGCCTGTCACGCGGGAGACCCGGGTTCAATTCCCGGCCGGGGAGGTAATGTTTTTGCAGTTTAATTTCACTTTAAACTTCTCTTACAAAGTAATCTTGACAACTACAAGAGGCTTGGGGGTGATTTGTCTCCTGATAAAAGCTGGCTATATTAGTTAGAGGAGAGAGATACAGCAAAAGCCAGAAAGCTGACGGTGCCCGTGATTTTAGCATTGGTCCCAAACAAGCATACAAGTGAACTATCTACCAAAACATAAGCATGCCTCTCAGGATGCAGGTGCCCTAAACGCACGCTCTGTAACCAGTAATCCTCGGTAGTATAGTGGTCAGTATCCCCGCCTGTCACGCGGGAGACCCGGGTTCAATTCCCGGCCGGGGAGGTAATGTTTTTGCAGTTTAATTTCACTTTAAACTTCTCTTACAAAGTAATCTTGACAACTACAAGAGGCTTGGGGGTGATTTGTCTCCTGATAAAAGCTGGCTATATTAGTTAGAGGAGAGAGATACAGCAAAAGCCAGAAAGCTGACGGTGCCCGTGATTTTAGCATTGGTCCCAAACAAGCATACAAGTGAACTATCTACCAAAACATAAGCATGCCTCTCAGGATGCAGGTGCCCTAAACGCACGCTCTGTAACCAGTAATCCTCGGTAGTATAGTGGTCAGTATCCCCGCCTGTCACGCGGGAGACCCGGGTTCAATTCCCGGCCGGGGAGGTAATGTTTTTGCAGTTTAATTTCACTTTAAACTTCTCTTACAAAGTAATCTTGACAACTACAAGAGGCTTGGGGGTGATTTGTCTCCTGATAAAAGCTGGCTATATTAGTTAGAGGAGAGAGATACAGCAAAAGCCAGAAAGCTGACGGTGCCCGTGATTTTAGCATTGGTCCCAAACAAGCATACAAGTGAACTATCTACCAAAACATAAGCATGCCTCTCAGGATGCAGGTGCCCTAAACGCACGCTCTGTAACCAGTAATCCTCGGTAGTATAGTGGTCAGTATCCCCGCCTGTCACGCGGGAGACCCGGGTTCAATTCCCGGCCGGGGAGGTAATGTTTTTGCAGTTTAATTTCACTTTAAACTTCTCTTACAAAGTAATCTTGACAACTACAAGAGGCTTGGGGGTGATTTGTCTCCTGATAAAAGCTGGCTATATTAGTTAGAGGAGAGAGATACAGCAAAAGCCAGAAAGCTGACGGTGCCCGTGATTTTAGCATTGGTCCCAAACAAGCATACAAGTGAACTATCTACCAAAACATAAGCATGCCTCTCAGGATGCAGGTGCCCTAAACGCACGCTCTGTAACCAGTAATCCTCGGTAGTATAGTGGTCAGTATCCCCGCCTGTCACGCGGGAGACCCGGGTTCAATTCCCGGCCGGGGAGGTAATGTTTTTGCAGTTTAATTTCACTTTAAACTTCTCTTACAAAGTAATCTTGACAACTACAAGAGGCTTGGGGGTGATTTGTCTCCTGATAAAAGCTGGCTATATTAGTTAGAGGAGAGAGATACAGCAAAAGCCAGAAAGCTGACGGTGCCCGTGATTTTAGCATTGGTCCCAAACAAGCATACAAGTGAACTATCTACCAAAACATAAGCATGCCTCTCAGGATGCAGGTGCCCTAAACGCACGCTCTGTAACCAGTAATCCTCGGTAGTATAGTGGTCAGTATCCCCGCCTGTCACGCGGGAGACCCGGGTTCAATTCCCGGCCGGGGAGGTAATGTTTTTGCAGTTTAATTTCACTTTAAACTTCTCTTACAAAGTAATCTTGACAACTACAAGAGGCTTGGGGGTGATTTGTCTCCTGATAAAAGCTGGCTATATTAGTTAGAGGAGAGAGATACAGCAAAAGCCAGAAAGCTGACGGTTGCCCGTGATTTTAGCATTGGTCCCAAACAAGCATACAAGTGAACTATCTACCAAAACATAAGCATGCCTCTCAGGATGCAGGTGCCCTAAACGCACGCTCTGTAACCAGTAATCCTCGGTAGTATAGTGGTCAGTATCCCCGCCTGTCACGCGGGAGACCCGGGTTCAATTCCCGGCCGGGGAGGTAATGTTTTTGCAGTTTAATTTCACTTTAAACTTCTCTTACAAAGTAATCTTGACAACTACAAGAGGCTTGGGGGTGATTTGTCTCCTGATAAAAGCTGGCTATATTAGTTAGAGGAGAGAGATACAGCAAAAGCCAGAAAGCTGACGGTGCCCGTGATTTTAGCATTGGTCCCAAACAAGCATACAAGTGAACTATCTACCAAAACATAAGCATGCCTCTCAGGATGCAGGTGCCCTAAACGCACGCTCTGTAACCAGTAATCCTCGGTAGTATAGTGGTCAGTATCCCCGCCTGTCACGCGGGAGACCCGGGTTCAATTCCCGGCCGGGGAGGTAATGTTTTTGCAGTTTAATTTCACTTTAAACTTCTCTTACAAAGTAATCTTGACAACTACAAGAGGCTTGGGGGTGATTTGTCTCCTGATAAAAGCTGGCTATATTAGTTAGAGGAGAGAGATACAGCAAAAGCCAGAAAGCTGACGGTGCCCGTGATTTTAGCATTGGTCCCAAACAAGCATACAAGTGAACTATCTACCAAAACATAAGCATGCCTCTCAGGATGCAGGTGCCCTAAACGCACGCTCTGTAACCAGTAATCCTCGGTAGTATAGTGGTCAGTATCCCCGCCTGTCACGCGGGAGACCCGGGTTCAATTCCCGGCCGGGGAGGTAATGTTTTTGCAGTTTAATTTCACTTTAAACTTCTCTTACAAAGTAATCTTGACAACTACAAGAGGCTTGGGGGTGATTTGTCTCCTGATAAAAGCTGGCTATATTAGTTAGAGGAGAGAGATACAGCAAAAGCCAGAAAGCTGACGGTGCCCGTGATTTTAGCATTGGTCCCAAACAAGCATACAAGTGAACTATCTACCAAAACATAAGCATGCCTCTCAGGATGCAGGTGCCCTAAACGCACGCTCTGTAACCAGTAATCCTCGGTAGTATAGTGGTCAGTATCCCCGCCTGTCACGCGGGAGACCCGGGTTCAATTCCCGGCCGGGGAGGTAATGTTTTTGCAGTTTAATTTCACTTTAAACTTCTCTTACAAAGTAATCTTGACAACTACAAGAGGCTTGGGGGTGATTTGTCTCCTGATAAAAGCTGGCTATATTAGTTAGAGGAGAGAGATACAGCAAAAGCCAGAAAGCTGACGGTGCCCGTGATTTTAGCATTGGTCCCAAACAAGCATACAAGTGAACTATCTACCAAAACATAAGCATGCCTCTCAGGATGCAGGTGCCCTAAACGCACGCTCTGTAACCAGTAATCCTCGGTAGTATAGTGGTCAGTATCCCCGCCTGTCACGCGGGAGACCCGGGTTCAATTCCCGGCCGGGGAGGTAATGTTTTTGCAGTTTAATTTCACTTTAAACTTCTCTTACAAAGTAATCTTGACAACTACAAGAGGCTTGGGGGTGATTTGTCTCCTGATAAAAGCTGGCTATATTAGTTAGAGGAGAGAGATACAGCAAAAGCCAGAAAGCTGACGGTGCCCGTGATTTTAGCATTGGTCCCAAACAAGCATACAAGTGAACTATCTACCAAAACATAAGCATGCCTCTCAGGATGCAGGTGCCCTAAACGCACGCTCTGTAACCAGTAATCCTCGGTAGTATAGTGGTCAGTATCCCCGCCTGTCACGCGGGAGACCCGGGTTCAATTCCCGGCCGGGGAGGTAATGTTTTTGCAGTTTAATTTCACTTTAAACTTCTCTTACAAAGTAATCTTGACAACTACAAGAGGCTTGGGGGTGATTTGTCTCCTGATAAAAGCTGGCTATATTAGTTAGAGGAGAGAGATACAGCAAAAGCCAGAAAGCTGACGGTGCCCGTGATTTTAGCATTGGTCCCAAACAAGCATACAAGTGAACTATCTACCAAAACATAAGCATGCCTCTCAGGATGCAGGTGCCCTAAACGCACGCTCTGTAACCAGTAATCCTCGGTAGTATAGTGGTCAGTATCCCCGCCTGTCACGCGGGAGACCCGGGTTCAATTCCCGGCCGGGGAGGTAATGTTTTTGCAGTTTAATTTCACTTTAAACTTCTCTTACAAAGTAATCTTGACAACTACAAGAGGCTTGGGGGTGATTTGTCTCCTGATAAAAGCTGGCTATATTAGTTAGAGGAGAGAGATACAGCAAAAGCCAGAAAGCTGACGGTGCCCGTGATTTTAGCATTGGTCCCAAACAAGCATACAAGTGAACTATCTACCAAAACATAAGCATGCCTCTCAGGATGCAGGTGCCCTAAACGCACGCTCTGTAACCAGTAATCCTCGGTAGTATAGTGGTCAGTATCCCCGCCTGTCACGCGGGAGACCCGGGTTCAATTCCCGGCCGGGGAGGTAATGTTTTTGCAGTTTAATTTCACTTTAAACTTCTCTTACAAAGTAATCTTGACAACTACAAGAGGCTTGGGGGTGATTTGTCTCCTGATAAAAGCTGGCTATATTAGTTAGAGGAGAGAGATACAGCAAAAGCCAGAAAGCTGACGGTGCCCGTGATTTTAGCATTGGTCCCAAACAAGCATACAAGTGAACTATCTACCAAAACATAAGCATGCCTCTCAGGATGCAGGTGCCCTAAACGCACGCTCTGTAACCAGTAATCCTCGGTAGTATAGTGGTCAGTATCCCCGCCTGTCACGCGGGAGACCCGGGTTCAATTCCCGGCCGGGGAGGTAATGTTTTTGCAGTTTAATTTCACTTTAAACTTCTCTTACAAAGTAATCTTGACAACTACAAGAGGCTTGGGGGTGATTTGTCTCCTGATAAAAGCTGGCTATATTAGTTAGAGGAGAGAGATACAGCAAAAGCCAGAAAGCTGACGGTGCCCGTGATTTTAGCATTGGTCCCAAACAAGCATACAAGTGAACTATCTACCAAAACATAAGCATGCCTCTCAGGATGCAGGTGCCCTAAACGCACGCTCTGTAACCAGTAATCCTCGGTAGTATAGTGGTCAGTATCCCCGCCTGTCACGCGGGAGACCCGGGTTCAATTCCCGGCCGGGGAGGTAATGTTTTTGCAGTTTAATTTCACTTTAAACTTCTCTTACAAAGTAATCTTGACAACTACAAGAGGCTTGGGGGTGATTTGTCTCCTGATAAAAGCTGGCTATATTAGTTAGAGGAGAGAGATACAGCAAAAGCCAGAAAGCTGACGGTGCCCGTGATTTTAGCATTGGTCCCAAACAAGCATACAAGTGAACTATCTACCAAAACATAAGCATGCCTCTCAGGATGCAGGTGCCCTAAACGCACGCTCTGTAACCAGTAATCCTCGGTAGTATAGTGGTCAGTATCCCCGCCTGTCACGCGGGAGACCCGGGTTCAATTCCCGGCCGGGGAGGTAATGTTTTTGCAGTTTAATTTCACTTTAAACTTCTCTTACAAAGTAATCTTGACAACTACAAGAGGCTTGGGGGTGATTTGTCTCCTGATAAAAGCTGGCTATATTAGTTAGAGGAGAGAGATACAGCAAAAGCCAGAAAGCTGACGGTGCCCGTGATTTTAGCATTGGTCCCAAACAAGCATACAAGTGAACTATCTACCAAAACATAAGCATGCCTCTCAGGATGCAGGTGCCCTAAACGCACGCTCTGTAACCAGTAATCCTCGGTAGTATAGTGGTCAGTATCCCCGCCTGTCACGCGGGAGACCCGGGTTCAATTCCCGGCCGGGAGGTAATGTTTTTGCAGTTTAATTTCACTTTAAACTTCTCTTACAAAGTAATCTTGACAACTACAAGAGGCTTGGGGGTGATTTGTCTCCTGATAAAAGCTGGCTATATTAGTTAGAGGAGAGAGATACAGCAAAAGCCAGAAAGCTGACGGTGCCCGTGATTTTAGCATTGGTCCCAAACAAGCATACAAGTGAACTATCTACCAAAACATAAGCATGCCTCTCAGGATGCAGGTGCCCTAAACGCACGCTCTGTAACCAGTAATCCTCGGTAGTATAGTGGTCAGTATCCCCGCCTGTCACGCGGGAGACCCGGGTTCAATTCCCGGCCGGGGAGGTAATGTTTTTGCAGTTTAATTTCACTTTAAACTTCTCTTACAAAGTAATCTTGACAACTACAAGAGGCTTGGGGGTGATTTGTCTCCTGATAAAAGCTGGCTATATTAGTTAGAGGAGAGAGATACAGCAAAAGCCAGAAAGCTGACGGTGCCCGTGATTTTAGCATTGGTCCCAAACAAGCATACAAGTGAACTATCTACCAAAACATAAGCATGCCTCTCAGGATGCAGGTGCCCTAAACGCACGCTCTGTAACCAGTAATCCTCGGTAGTATAGTGGTCAGTATCCCCGCCTGTCACGCGGGAGACCCGGGTTCAATTCCCGGCCGGGGAGGTAATGTTTTTGCAGTTTAATTTCACTTTAAACTTCTCTTACAAAGTAATCTTGACAACTACAAGAGGCTTGGGGGTGATTTGTCTCCTGATAAAAGCTGGCTATATTAGTTAGAGGAGAGAGATACAGCAAAAGCCAGAAAGCTGACGGTGCCCGTGATTTTAGCATTGGTCCCAAACAAGCATACAAGTGAACTATCTACCAAAACATAAGCATGCCTCTCAGGATGCAGGTGCCCTAAACGCACGCTCTGTAACCAGTAATCCTCGGTAGTATAGTGGTCAGTATCCCCGCCTGTCACGCGGGAGACCCGGGTTCAATTCCCGGCCGGGGAGGTAATGTTTTGCAGTTTAATTTCACTTTAAACTTCTCTTACAAAGTAATCTTGACAACTACAAGAGGCTTGGGGGTGATTTGTCTCCTGATAAAAGCTGGCTATATTAGTTAGAGGAGAGAGATACAGCAAAAGCCAGAAAGCTGACGGTGCCCGTGATTTTAGCATTGGTCCCAAACAAGCATACAAGTGAACTATCTACCAAAACATAAGCATGCCTCTCAGGATGCAGGTGCCCTAAACGCACGCTCTGTAACCAGTAATCCTCGGTAGTATAGTGGTCAGTATCCCCGCCTGTCACGCGGGAGACCCGGGTTCAATTCCCGGCCGGGGAGGTAATGTTTTTGCAGTTTAATTTCACTTTAAACTTCTCTTACAAAGTAATCTTGACAACTACAAGAGGCTTGGGGGTGATTTGTCTCCTGATAAAAGCTGGCTATATTAGTTAGAG